>CAJGYO010000001.1:133398714-134662151 GCA_904845875.1 Miscanthus lutarioriparius
TCACCGTCGAGTATGCATGGGCTGGAGGTGCTGAGGAAGCACAAGGTGCATCTTCATCAACGTATGGGTCTTCATCACCAGCGCCGACCTCTTCACCAACTCTGCCTCGTTTGCCATCACCAAATCCAGGGGAGCTCGGCAGCCCATCGGCGGAGGTCAGCAGTCCATCGGTAGCAGCTCCAACCTCTCCAGCACCGCAGCCGACCTCTTCAAAATCTACATCATCACAGCTGATTTCTCTAGCGTACCAGCCAACCTCCTTGGCGTCTTCTACCTCGCCCGCTGCGACACCAGCGCACATAGGGCAGCCGGAGGTCGAGTACGCCACGCCGCTGGAGGACGATGAAGACCGCCTGGACCCTACTACGATGATGAGCCTCTGCAATACCGTAACATGGCAAGCATCCTCAGCGACCAGTCTTCACCGGACCAGCCCGAGAGGCTCTTCGCACAGCTTCATCTGACGCACGCCGGTGAGCCGACCACTTATGCTGAGGCGCAAGGTGATCCGGCGTGGCGGGCGACGATGGAGCAGGAGCTCAAGTCCGTCAAGTAGAACCACACCTGTGAGCTGGTGCCACTGCCTAACGGCCACCGCCCTATCACCCTGAAGTGGGTGTTCAAGCTCAAGAAGGACGAGCTGGGTGCGGTGATCAAACACAAGGCGCGGCTAGTAGCACGCAACTTCGTCCAGCAGGAGGGGATCGACTACGACAACGCCTTCGCCCCCGTGGCGCGCATGGAGTCAGTCTGTGTCCTCCTCGCGTTGGTGGCTCAAGAGGGGTGGCAAGTCCACATGGACTTGAAGTCTGCCTTCCTCAACGACGATCTCAAGGAGGAGGTCGACATGAGCCAGCCACCTAGCTACGCCATCGCCGGAGAAGAAAGGAAGGTGTACTGCCTGCGCAAGGCACTCTATGGCCTGTGTCAGGCACCGCGTGCCTAGAACGCGAAGCTCGACGCCACAATCAAGAAGATGGGCTTCAAGCAGAGTGCGCATGAGGCGGCGGCGTACCAGCGGGGTAGCGGACGCAACATTCTACTGGTCGGCGTCTACGTCGATGACCTCATCATCACCGACGCTGAAGAGAAGAAGGTGGAGGTGTTCAAGGCGCAGATAAAGAAGGCGTTCGACATGAGCGACCTCAGCCTCCTCTGCTTCTACCTCGGCGTCGAAGTGCGTCAGGATGCCACCGGGATCACCCTCCGCCAAACCCACTACGCCAAGCGTATCCTCGAGCTCGGTGGCATGACATGCTGCAATCCGGCCCACACCCCGATGGAGGAGAAGCTCAAGCTGAGTCGGGAGAGCATGGCGGAGGAGGTCGATCCAACCCATTACCGGTGGCTGATCGGGAGCTTGTGCTACCTAGTCTATACCCCATCGGACATCGCGTTCGCCGTCAGGTATATGAGCCGGTTCATAGAGCGGCCGATGATGGAGCATCTGCAGGCCATCAAGCGAATCCTAGCGCTACGTGGCGGGCACCCTCGACTACGGTCTTCACTACGAAAGGGCCCCGACACGGCGCGGTTCGATGGATACTGCGACAGCGACCTCGCCAGTGATGTGGATACCAGCAAGAGCACAACCAGGACGATGTTCTTCCTCAGTGATTGCTTGGTCAGCTGGCAGTCCCTCAACCAGAATGTGGTGGTCCTCTCAAGCTGTGAAGCGGAGTACATCGCCACCACCACTGCCGCAACACAGGCGTTGTGGCTGTCAAGGATGCTGGCAGAGCTCCTTGGCAGGAAGGTGGATGTGGTTGAGCTGAAGGTGGACAGCAAGTCTGCTCTAGCTCTGGCCAAGAACCTTGTCTTCCATGAAAGAAGCAAACACATCCGCATCATATACCACTTCATCAGAGATCGCTTGGAGGACAGAAGCATCAAGGCCAACCACATTGCCACTACTGATCAGTTGGCTGACATTCTCACCAAGTCGCTGGGGAAGTCCAAGTTCCAGGAGATGAGGGAGAGGATTGGGCTACAGCAGATCACCTCCGGTACTCGGCACAAGGCTTAGGGGGAGATTGATAGACAAGCCTAGTGCTAAAGCATTTGTATCTTACTTTCCTGCACTTTTTACTTTCCTTGACTTTCAAGCCTAGTGTTAGAAATATGCTCAGTGTCGGGTTTATAAACCCGGGGTCCCTAATAGGCCTGCTTCCCAGCAAAAGCTTGGCTCAGCAGACGACGTTGCGAATGACGCGCAACTCCTGGGTTAGCCCAAATACCTAACGACAGGCCAGAAGAGTGATCCAGTCTCCGACCGGAAGGCCTCCGACTCCGGCCCGCTTCTCCGGCCGAAAGGCCTGGCCTGGGAGGGACTACGCTCGCTTTCAACTCCGATCCGCTTCTCCGACTGAAAGGCCTGGCCAAAGAGGGACGACGCACGCTTCCGACTCCGACCCGCTTCTCCGACTAGAAGGCCTGGCCAGGGAGGAGACGACGCTCGCTTCCGACTCCGACCCGCGTCTCCGACCGAGAACACACCGAACCTCTGCCTACGGCTCTTCTCCGACCGGCGCGGTCAGAGCCAACTGGGAATGACCGAACGGGGACGCCCGCTCGGTGAGGACCCGAGAAATCAGGCGGAGCAGATAAGGTAAGGTGCTCAAGTCAACCGTAATACCGAGGACCGTACCTTGCACACCTGCAGGACAGTACTGTCAGGTCATGTCAGAAGGGTACTTTATAACCTTCCAGACATGTCAGAACACGAACAGTGCTGTGGGCGCTAACATTTGTCCTGCAGTATGGTAGGCGCCGACATTTGTCATACCAGAAGAACACGATGGAACCTGCCATATGCATCTAGGCATCAACAATATTTTGGACGCCGACAAACCGTCTTGTACACGACGGCGTGGGCAACAAGACTAGGTAGCACACACACTCTCTCTCTCACACACTTGTAAGGCCGTCCCCTTCATCTATAAAAGGGGATGCGCCCTCTCTCAACGGGAGGACGATCGGACAGACGACAATAAACAAACAACAGACGGATTATTCCGACTCACTCTCTGCTAGCTTTAGACGTTCCAATACTTAGCGCACGTAAGAGTTCCCGTCATTCTTCGCCCTTCGGTCCAGAGTCCGACCGGAGCTCTGATAACCCCCATCTTATTCCTACTCGTTTGTAATCCCACAGCAAACTTCGAGCACCTGGACTCAGAAATAAAGTCACCGACCGACTCAAAGTGGACGTATGGCACGTTGCCTGATCAAGATAAACCATGTGTCATTGAGTATTATGCCACATCCGATCACAACGTATGGCAAAACTATAAATATTTACGTGTTGGTCACTTTTCGCACCGACACTCAGCATCCACTTTAGTGGTTGGAATATGCTGTAGCAAGTGGGAGTCCTCTTTGCCTATAAAGGGCGTCATTGTAAAAATAGGCCATTGCATTTTTCATTCAATCCAAGCGGCCAAGGACCAAGCTGTCCTCTGGTAGTTCTAGATCTGAATCTAAGATCCAATCGGGCCAACAGATGGGCCCACTATTTTGTCATTATGCATAGAACCTCAGTGAACACAAAAATGCATGCGCATGGACCATAAGTTAGAACCTCAGAGGCATTGTAGTTACCAAAAAGTACTAATACAATGCAGCATTGGAGGAAATATTTGTTTCCCAGAATCCTCAAGTTAGCAAGCTGTATATTAGCTACCATCATGGTAATTATGGGCATGAGGCTGCTCCTTAGCTAATGATATTATAAGCAACTTTCATTTATCGATTTCTGAATTTATCCGTCTGCCTCCTGCAAAAATGTCTATTTGTCTTCCTAATGTTGTTTTAATCAGGTACCTGTTCATGGTTTCTCTTTCAACAATTCCAATTCTCTGAGTTGGGCCTTTTGTAATAGTAGTAAGCCAGGGCGTGCTTGTGTACCTCCTAACAGGTACATGTCTTTGTTTTTTTGTGTGTAGACATATTATCTGGTGTCACAAATTTTCACTTCATGCATGTACCTTTTGTGTATTCAGACAATCTTGGGTATTGCATTCGACAACTGAGTATGCTTCCAAGGTAATAAATAATATTGGTCCACGGAAACCTTCAGCAGAGGCACTTTCTAAGGTGGCAGAGGAATTGTTCGGTGAATTCCAGGCGACTGGATTAAGCATTCCACAACCAATTTTTATGAAAGCTCATAGATGGTCAGTTTTTTCAACCATATCTTTTAGGGTTGTCGTCTTTAATTGTATTGAAAGAACTAGCATTTTCCCCCGTCCCTGTTGGTATTTGATAATATGTAAAATTGCAGGGGTGCTGCTTTCCCAGCCATTGCAATTAGTGGAGATGATAAGTGTGTTTGGGACAAGAGCACGAAATTGGCAATTTGTGGAGATTTCTGTACAAATCCAAGTGTTGAAGGAGCAATCCTTAGTGCTACGAAAGGGGCTTCCAAAATCCTTGAATGTTTAAGCCTCCCGTCAGGGTTGTGACTTGTGACTTGTATATCTAACCTATTACGATCCCCAGGGCCCCTCTCTGTGATTTGTTGTATTTATGCCTGCATTCTCTTACAGAGATAAACAATCAAGCCTTATTTGGAGGCACATATTGTTCGTTGATTATGTTTATATTGAATAAAGAATAAAGCAACAGCAGGCGTTGCTGCCCTTTTTGTTAAAGACCGTGACTGTAGTAGTTTAATTGACCTGGATAATCTCATGGCACTACACAGACTGGTGTTCAAAGTGAAGCTGTCGAGTTACATGCACAGATGCAAGCAGAAAGTTCTTTCTGTCCCAAGTTCTCTTTGTTCAGTTGCTCTCTGGTACTTCCTCAAAAAGCAATGGTTATTCACTACACAGGGCCTCCAACATTTCCATAATCATATTGGGGCGGGGGCAGCTGCTGGGACTCTGGGAACATTGGGACTTCACGACAATAAAGGAACTACTTCACATGAAGTGCTGAATTTAATAAAGCTACTACTTCAGATAGCAAGCATATGAACAATTTTTTAATCAAATAAAAAGGGTAATTCACAAATCAGGGCAGTACCATTGTCTAGTGCAATTAATTTTCATACAAGTCTAAAGCAAACACAAAGGACTAAGGCAATTCCCTTTATATAAAATTGACATGCAGAGAGGGAGAGGAGCAGAGGACAACCTCTTTATTTTCCTCATCTGATCACTGTAAAAAAAAACTGAATCTGTGACACCATTACTAAACTTTGGCTGCTAGTTTACAATTCAAGATTCTGAATCAGAGACATAACTAAGGCAGTACGATTGTACAAGCAATAGGGGAGGGAAACTGCAAGCTCCTGAGCAGGAAGGTGTGCAAAAAGGTGAGTGTGAAGATAAAGAGAAACCCAGCCTGAAGCCCTGAACGGCAACTACTTCTCATGGCTACAAGATTGCCCTCCATTTTGCATGATTTGTGCAACCATTCCCTGCCAAGTGCATATAGAATCATTGTAAGGTACTGAATCAACAGAGCTTTGCAAGCAAAATCGTCTTAGTCTGTTAATATTACGAGGGAAATATACAAGTCTATAATATAAATGGTACTGTTGCTGAGCAACAAAGTGACTGGACCAAAAAAAAAATACTAGAAATAGCATAGCAAGCATACCATAGCCATAATGTTCCATCACTAATTAGTTCCTATCAAATAATTATACGAGAGTAACTTGTGCAATGGTGCCTTGCACCTTGCTGTACCTTCCTCTGCTGCTTGTGAGGATCGATCTTGATGGTATGGGGAAGGGAGGGACCTCATCCAGCATGGAAGGCAGTGGCGGAACAGGGTTTCTAAAGTTGAAACACAGCAGAAACAATCAAGGTTCAGGCACGTGAATAGCTGTTTTCTAAACACTCCTATCTAAGACTAAGTCTTTGAGTATATTCCATCCTTTCAGATCTCCTTTTTTATTGCTTCTACCTAAGTCAACTTCGGTCTTCCTCTGTCTCTCTTCATGTTACTATCCTGACTTAGGATTCTACTACGCACCGGTGCCTCTGGAGCTCTCCGTTGGACATGTCCCAACCATCTCAACCGGTGTTGGATAAGCTTTTCTTCAATTGATGCTACCCCTAATCTATCACGTATATCATCATTCCGATCTCGATCTCTTCTTGTATGACCGCAAACCCAACGTAACATACGCATTTTCGTGACATTTATCTATTGAACATGTCGTCTTTTCTTAGGCCAATATTCTACACCATACAACATAGCAGGTCTAATCGTCGTCCTATAAAACTTGCCTTTTAACTTCTGTGGTACCCTTTTGTCACATAGGACACCAGATGTTTGTCGCCACTTCATCCATCATGTTTTGATTCTATGGCTAACATCTTCATCAATATCCCCATCTCTCTATAGCATTGATCATAAATATCGAAAGGTATCTTTCGTAGTCACTACTTGACCTTTCAAACTAATATCTTCCTCCTCCCGAGTAGTAGTGCCGAAGTCACATCTTATATACTCAGTTTTAATTCTACTGAATCTAAAACATTTGACTTCAAAGTCTCCCACCATAACTCACAATTTCTTATCCACTCCGATTTCAGAAACTACAGAAGTTTTGAACATCCACTCTAGCAAAAAAAAAAATGTTTGCACAACGGCAGGCAGCAATAACAATCAGCCTTCAAATCATATTAAGCAAACATAGGTGTCAACATTCAATTCAGCAAACGATTACCATGTTTGCTCGTCAAGCACCAATACAACAATTGTACCATAAAAACACGTCTCTTCCAACCATAGAGCACGAATTTGGTGTTTTCACTCAACTAATTACATCAGGCCAGATTAAACATAAGCATCGATTGTCGCCCAATACCTAAAGAGATCGAGAAGGCCCAATAACCCGCACGGAGATCAGTGGTGGCCATGGCCATGGTCGTGGGAAGAGGACGAGCACCCGCCGCCGCCGCCGCCGCTGGTCCCCTCGCCGGCGTCACCATGAGGGCGACGGCACCGGTGGCCACCGCCGCCGGGGGCCTCGTCGTCGCTGCAGTCCTCGTCGAAGGGGACCTCCTTGTGGAATATGCAGCACTTCTTCGAGCTCTTGCGGCCGAGGCCCTCGTTGTCCACCGTCCCCTCCTTCCACGACACCTTCTTCTTGGCCCGCCGCTTCAGGCGCAGCACCACCGACTCGGGGGCCGGCGCCGGCGCCGACGCGGCCGCCGGGGGCGGGGCGGTGGAGGACGACGACGAGGGGGACGGGTCGATCGTCACCGTCACGGATCCGGTCGAAGAAGACTGCAGCGGCGCGCGCGTTGCCATGGAGATGGAGAATTTGGGATTCTCCTCCTCCTCCTCCTCTGTCGCAGGGGCGGGGCGGCGCGGCGTCGGGCTCGGGCACAGCCGGAAGGCGACCTCGTCGGGCCAAATCGCTGCGAGATTGGGGAATGGCCGAATGCGTTACGGAACGGAACGCGGTGTGGGAATTGGAGAGGAAGCGGCGGTATATACGATGGCTTGAGTGGATTCTTCTTCCCGCAAAAGCCCACGAAGCATGCCGTGGCCTGATTTATTGTTTGTGGGTTTTCGCAGGAAAAGTGAGGATGTCGGCCTTTCAAAAGCCCATCTGGGAAACCCAGACAAACTGGGCCTTAATGAGTTTCCGGGGCATCTGCGAGTTTTCCCAATCTTATAAAGCCAAATCCTGCTAGCTTATTTCTCGAACATCTTCTTAAGCCACGTAGTCCACTTCCACACATCCACCTTCACCCGGTCTCTCCTCCATCGGTGGCTTAATGATGGAGCAATTTTTCGTGACTTTCTGGGAACACGAAACGAACAGACAAAGTCCTATCCAATCAATGCTGCACGCGCGCTGTTTGGTCATCTCTAGCCCCAGCCTCTTCCCCTGCCATCACCTGCTCACCTCCCAACTGAACTGATCATGTATACAGTATAAACCCAAGGAGGCAAGTACGAACCCTTGATCCAAACTGACAACTCTTCCAGCCTGTTCGTTTGACACAAAATATTATAGTCGAAGCATCCATGGAGCCTAGACTCTCTGCTACTGATTTTAAGTCAGCGCTTCTCCACTTGCTGTTGATCAGCAAGGTCTAAGAACGTGGCAGTTCCTCTTCCTCCCAAAAAGTCTGAGAAAACAAGCACCGAAGCTACCATGGATCATCAGCAGGTAATACTTTCTCATACCCAATCTGTTCTTACTGCATACTCAAAAAAAAAATATGTACATTAACTTTTAATATTCTTTTACGAGGTTAGCGATCCACAGGTATATGCCTTTTATGAAGTTAGCGATCCATAGTAGTACTTTCTCCTCCGCAGGTTAGCGATCCGTGTTTTCTTTTATGAAGTTAAAGATCAAAGATTACCATGTTGCCTTTTCTTTAGTTCATTCACGTTGGACTACTGACGCAACTCTTTTAATGTATCATTTTTTGAAACATATTTAAATCAATTAGTAATCATGATACAAATATATGCCCACGGTCCAGCATTCAATTGAAGTTCATATAGATTTTTTTTTTTTGGCCCGTTTCGCTTCACTGGAAAAACAAGTCGAAACACTGTTTCGATTAATTTGTTGTGAAAGAAAAATACTGTTTCGGCTAAAAAAACAAGATGAAAAAGACATACTATAAGAGAAACGAACAGGACCTTTGTCTTGGATTACACCCCTGCCCACAATTTATGGCAGAAAATTTACAAGCCATTTGTATGTAAATCACGCCTGATTCTTCTACATCCTACTCCCCTTAACTCAATTAAAATTACTTTTATATTCCCATGGCAACGCACAAGAAATTCACCTAGTTTGTCGAAAGGCCGTGCCTACATATTATTATTTTTATATACATATATGTATTTCATTAAAAGAAACATACAAAGACAAGTACAAATACAAGTACAGACACAAATACAAATGATACAAAGGAACAACTGTTCTACTAAACTACCCTGTTTGTTTCGCTGATAAACCAGGCCTCGTTCGGCTTACCCCATATTCGGTTTGTTCGGCTTATTTTTTCAGCCTGGAATAGTGTTTTTCTCTCACAACAATTCAACCAGAACAGTGTTTTTCAGCCAGTTTCAGCCAAGATTCAGACCAGCGAACGAGGCCCCTCAGGTTGAAAAGTACTGTTCGCTGATTTATTATGAGAGAAAAACACTGTACCATGGCTAATAAACCAGGTCGATAAGAATCTGATGTTTTTTTAGTTGAGCTAGTATGGTTTCTCTAAGAAGTAAGAACCCTGATTGTGACGAACAAAAATCACTGGATTCAGATGCACATGTTCATCTCACAAGTTGTTGCAGGAACAGTTGATAATAAAGCGGGCCATATTTTTAGCATTCTGCGCCTACAGGTTGCCAGACTAGTTGGTCTAGCCTTTAGATGGTGTCCCGTGACTAGAGTTCAAATCCTTGGTCAGGTGAATTTCTAGTCAGCGGTATGGAAAAAAAAACAACCGTCGCATGTCCCGCGTTCCCAAAGCACATATAAAGATGAAAGCTCATCACCCAAAATGCACTTATTATTCCTTTTGATCAAGTATATGAAAGCACACGTATATGAAAGCACACTTATTATTCGTGTTCCCAAGTGCATTTTGAGCTTTTCATCCCACGTTCCCAAAATGCACTTTATCGGTCCCTAAACTTGTACTGTTGTGTCATTATCTTATAACGCTGAAGTAGCAGCCATATTATTCCTTTTCATCAAGTATATGAAAACACACGTAAAATGGATCGGGCCTCTCACCGGGCATGGGGTTTGGAGGTTTTCTCGGTCTAGGTGAGAAGTCATCTACCTTAAGCTAAAATAGCTCGGAGGGTGTTTACCCCTCGCAGCCCGAGTTTTTTTTAGCATTTTGCCAAAGATATATGTTTCTTATAAGGTTAAGCTGGGGCGGTGTTATTTGGGTGATGAGCTTTTCAATTTCTTATGACGCCGAAGTAGCAGCCACATTATTCCTTTTGATCAAGTATATGAACCTGAATTTGTGTAGGTCAGATTTCAGCACAGTCACAACACGCGTTGCTCGCGCTCTTCTCAGGCTCACTGATGGTTCTTAACAGGTGGGCAGCAATTCTTCTGAAAGCTTCCTGTGTGTGACTTAGGTCCTCTTTTCTCTTCACACCATGAGCTTCAGCCTCTCCTGTGAAAACACTATATATAGCTTAATGTGGCAAAGAGAGATTGATGAAGCTAGTATGGGGTGGCTTCACTAGTTTCTGCTGTAGTGTGCTACGGTAGGAAATCCGAAGCCACATTAGGCTATTGAAAGAGGCCCTTAATCGAAGACCGTTACACGTTGCTGGAGCAGTAACAGGCTCACAGCAGATGTTAGATGTATGGGTCCTAGTACTAATGGTCCATCAAACTAGTCATCTGTGTCAAGTAAGCAGTCATTTTCTACTCAATTGATGCGGCAAATCAATACCGGATCGGAAAGCTCGCCTACTTACCTGTTTCGGATGCTATGTGGGAAGCATTTCATTTTCCTGTTTGCGTTTCTTGGAGCACACCGGTCAATTTATGTTGGGTAGTTAGTAGATACATGGGCCATGTTTGATGAATAATATTTTTTTCTCACAATAAATCAGCGAACAGTACTTTCAGTCAGACCATGGTTAGTATCGGTTTCGGTATTTCGTACTCAAGAAAAATATCCTCCAACTAACCGTATGATAATGGCAAAAAGATCTCCTTTGATATAAATAAATAAATGCTGACAGCCGCTTTTATTTATATTATGCCTGACTGAATATATATATATGCCTGACAACCTGCTGATGAAAAGACTATAAGAAATATATATATATATATATATATATATATATATATATATATATATATATATATATATTGTTCTGCAGCTGGCTATAGAATAACTTATTCTGTGGCCACTTGGAGTTACGATAATTACCATGCTAATTTATGAGATTACAGTAACTCCTTACTAAGTGATTTCCTATAACATTATCGTAAATATCACCATGAGTTGTAGTAATACGAGTATCGTAAATGCATATTCATGTTATCGTAAAATTATCGTAAATCAATGTAGCTATAGAATAAGTTATTCTATAGCCAGCTGTAGAATAGCCTTACTCTATATATATATATATATATATATATATATATATATCCTGATTGAAAAATGAATATAATAGTGGTCACCGTGTCAACACAAGGTGGAGTGGAGGACGGCGATGAAAGGGAGGACTTTCCTGTGTATCATTAAAAAAGACTATGTGTCCTTGGAAAAGTTTAGCGGTCTTCAGCGCCACTGTTCCAATTTTTTTGTGTCCTCCATGCCACTGCCGTTAGTTTGGGCTCTAACGCCGTCAAACTGTAGGTGTGAAAAGTCAAAAATACCCTTAAGTCTAAATATGTCATTAATTTTTTTTGAGCATCTTAACGACTTCAAATGAAAAAACTCAAAACTAGAAAGTTGTAGATCTCGTCGAGATCTATAATTTTCATATAAAAATTATCTTCATTTAATTCCGCAAAAGAAGATATGATTTTTTGCATGGAGGGCACAAAAAAATTGGAGCAGTGACGCTGAAAATCGCTGAACTTTTCCAGAAAACACAGGACGTTGCGATCTTTTTTTTAATGGCACGCCAGGAATTCCACCCAACGAAAGAGCCAGAAGCAAACAGTTCCGGACGTGGTCGTGACAGTTTTATAGCGTTTTCAGAGCGATTCCGCAGAAGAGGGATTCCTGGACAAACACTGCAGGTCTAACTTGTCTATAAACTCATATTCAAACCCCACTAGCTAATTAATAGGGAAAATAGTAAAGCTGCAGGGAAGAGGTTAGAAAAACTAGTGCTAGAAGCCTACTGTAGTCAACATGTGATGAAAGATCCTAGATCCCTAAACAATCCCTGACATCCACGGTAAACAAACATTACCAGCAGCGAAAGGCCAAACGGGCAACTGCTCAACCAACTCGCACACCTTGCGAAGAAGCAAACAAAGAAATAGCCTTTCCTATGCACGATCGGTAACCACAAGCCGCCTGTTTCCGCGATGGATGCTGCGGCATGCTTTGCAAAGGTGGCTCAAGATGAGATCGATCGAGCTCCCGGCTGCGTGCGTGCATGCGAGATTCTCGGCCGGCTACTTGCATGCACACACAAGTGATGGCATATGCAGATGGATTATTCATTCACGCAGTAAAAGTTACACGTGTGGCCTCTGCGCCTAAATACCTGTGCAGCCGCGCAGGCATGGAATCCAAAGCAGCCGGGACGGACGACGGAAGGGACACCGGACATTGCAGGCAGGCAGCCCAGCAAAGTGGACGACGGTGTCACGGTGATGCGGAGGTCGCGCCACCTGGTGAGTGATTCCTGGTTAAGTTGCTGCTGCCCGTAATCTCTTGTCTTGCTGCTGCCCTAGCATGCGAGCAGCATAATTAACTCTGGGTAATAAAGGTGAGTGATGATGTGCTAATTTTTCTATTCTCCCCTGCCGCAGGCGCTGTCTGTACTGATGAGGGACTGAGGAGTGGCGGTGGACTGGTGGTTAGTGGTTACTGCCTGAGGGTAGAGGCTGGAGCTGCTACCCCTTGCGTGCACCAGCATTGCTAGCTTAGTAGTAGTAGCTTGTAAGTTGTAACCTAGCTACCTCGTGAAGTGATGACGCTTTGTCTATTTACCTAGCTGTAGCATGGTTTGGTCCGGTGCGCGGTTTACATGATTACCTTCAGTGTTGCTGCTTGACCACCTTCATTCATACGTCCAAACAGGAGGACGAGATGTAGGTCCAACCATTGTTATCATATACGCACTACGTTACACAAGGTTTGTAGGGGCGGTTTTAGAGGGTTTGTAGGGGCGGTTTGAGCAGCCGCCTCTACCAAACCGTCTCTACAAATCATGTATTTGTAGGGGCGGTTCCCATACCGTCCATATAAATCGATTTGTAGAGACGGCTGGTGTTATCAGCCGCCCCTATAAATCGGCCTCTACGAAATCGATTTGTAGGGACGACTGTAGTACCAAATTACCTACGGTATATTTTTCCGTAAAAAAATTCAAATTTACAATTCAAATTCGACCAGAACATATATATATATATATATATATTTCAAATCTGACCAGAACATATATAATTCAAATCTGACCACAAGCACAAGAGCATTATATAAACTACCATTACAAGTCCAATTCACAAGAATATATACAATCCATCATTAAATAGACATAATTCACAAGTCTAATTCGTTCCACAAGTTCAAACCGTCCCACAAGGTAAGACCAATATCAAATTTCATACACATTGTTATCAACGGCTTAGAGCTAGCCTTTTAGTCTCATGAAGGTGTTGGTACTGAGGATTTCTACCTAAGGCAGAATCTCAGGTCATGGTAGGTGCCTTTGAAGTGTACAATCTGCTCCAATATGAAGTTACAAAGGTCGCCGATGAGCTCTAAGAGTTGGTCACCCTTGTATGGGTCTCTTTTCATTTCTTTCTCTTCTTTCCACTACAAGAGTAGTAGCAGTATTAGAGGCCTCATAAACATGTCAATCATCATTTGATCATGAACTTGGAGCATCAAGGCATCATAACAGAGAAGAGAGGAGAAGGTAATGTAGGGGCGGCTAGTAATGATGCCAAATTCCTCACAAGTTCTTGATCATCAGCTCATATTCCATATAATGTATGGACTTGGACAATTTCATCATCGTCAAAACAAAGGAGATGAGAGGAGAGGGGAGATTTGGTAAAAAAACAACAACAACAGCTGCTTAACAAACATAGAACATCACATAATCTATTGTACAATAGATTATGTACTGGGTTAATCTAACCCTAACATGGCCCACATGTGCATTAGCAAGGATAATTAGGGTCGGTACAATCTTCCACCCACTAGGCCACTACCACAAAAAAAAGTGACAATAAAATAAAGGGAAACTACATTGTTGAGAACTTACATTATTGATTCTCATAAATAAGATGCGTTAATTAACATGTACTAGAGTAATATACTAATATTAAACCTTGCAGCATGCTCCAAAGCACTTTAGCCTCACTAAAAAAATACCGCTAGTATATAGCATCTAATGAAATTATATCTATATCTATACCTAAAATAAAGAGGCAAAATTTCTCTCCACCTATTTTTGGTCTGGCCATCCCTTAACTAACTTTGTGAATGTGGAAAACCGTCTATAGCCCTTCTCTTTATATAACTAGGAATCCTAATCCAATTAAATCTCTCCGATTTCGGGTGAATATGAATCTTAATTCAAATAGGAAAAATATAATAATATGGACAACTAGGAATCCTAATCCAATTAGATCTCTTCGATTTCGGGTGAATATGAATCTTAATCCAAACAGAAAAATATAATAATATATGAACAACTAGGAAAGAATCTTAATCCAATTAGATCTCTCCAACTCCGAGTAATCGAAATAGGAATCTTAATCCAAATACAAAAATACAAGAATAAAAATCTAATAAAGAGAAAAGAATGGTAGAATTTCTTTGTTTAGTTTCTTTTCTGTTCTTTTTTTACTTTTTTCTGGTTTATCCGTTTTTACTTAGCTCCGAGTATATGTTGCTTTACGTTCATTTGGACGCTTTTCTCTTAGCTCTGAATATGTTTTGGTTTTTTTCTATGGCTATTTTTAGAGTACATTCCAATTTTTATCATGACTGTTTTTTACTTTGCTTCAAGTATGCTCAAATTTTATACTCGTGGATGTTTTTGACACTAGCTCGACTTTTCTGATCTTGTTTTCATTGTTTTATCCACTTGGTTTTTTCTTGTTCTAATAAGTATAATAAGAGTAAAAACAAACAATAAATATGAGGTCAAATCCATTTTAATCTTTGACTCCTAAAAACAAAGATTTTTACCACTAATTTAATTTAATTTTTGACTGAAACTCATGACCCGTGCTACAACTCACTACGTATTGGATCCCGTTGCAACGTACATGCATTTGCTAGTTGTACTTATATGGGAAAACAATTGCATGCAATGCAAGCACCGACGCGTGAAGACACAGGCGATGCCCAGCTAGCTGAACACGTGTTGGCGCCTCCACGTAGCGGCGTTGCCGGACTCACGTCGCTCGCATGAAGAGCGCCACTTATTCCGTTGGATCAGACATGAGCGCACCACCACCATCGCCTTAGGATTCTTGTTAAAGAAATGAATTACGTACGCTGCGGCAGATCGAGCTGAACCCACACCTGCTGCCTCCATGTCTCCCTGGTCTGTCCGTGTTTGGTGCTCAGTTACCATCACAAGCACACACTCGTACACGTGGTCATGGCCTTTTTTGCTTCACGCTTAGTAGTGCAGGTGCAGTAGTTTACCCAAGCTCTAAACTCGGCACAGGTCTTGCTACTTCTCTTCACTTGCACCGTTAATTACAAAAAAAACACACACACACACACAATGTGAGCACACGAACCAAATGCCACTGGTGCTACACTGCTACCTGTTCCATGGTCTTGCCCTGTTCGCTTGGCTGATAAGCCATGGCTAAAAGTACTGATTGGTTGATTTGTTGTGAGAGAAAAATAATATTCGTTAATAGAAAAAATACTGTTTATAAATCAAGCCAACCGGGTGTCTGTGCTGAATGCATGTTTTCTGCTCTGAAGCAGCACTTGGGACTCGAACAGGTGTGAACTCCGAGCAGCAAAGCTGCCGGATCGGAACAGTGTATCTGAAACCGTGGAAGCAGCGGCAGCATTACCACTGGTCCCGAGTTCCAAGACGGCGGCACATTCATACGTACAAGGAGTACCGTAACAACATGTCTGATGAGAACCCGCAGGCGTCGAAAAGGTCCTATGGGTACGTGTTCCAGGGGCCCGTTTAGTTCGGCAAAGTTTGCACCTGTAAACTTGTTATAGTGCACGATTCTCCACTGTAGCATTTTATTTATATTTGTGAATTATTATCCAAACATTGACTAATTAGCCTCAAAAGATTCATGTCTCGCAAAGTTAAAGCAAACTGTGTAATTAGTTTTTGATTTCGTCTACATTTAATACTCCATATATATCGCAAGTTTGATGTGACGATGAATCTTCTTTTTACATAGTGCACTTTTGGAGAACTAAACAAGGGCGGACCAGGCTTCTATAATCACTCGAGTTTCTTTCATCTAGTACTTTGTTAAGTACTCCGTACTTATTATGCTTCGCATCAGCTATCATTGCAATATTTACCTGCCTTGAAGCTAAACACAGGCAGACCCACACACCACCAGAGACAGTCTGAGTCCTGATTACCAGCTACTTGGTGGCCTGTATTATTTTCCAAGATCCAACACATCCAGGGTTGGTTTGTTCACAGTCAGGGGCTCAGAGCTCTGCTCAAACTCACAAGCTGTGCGCGAGCTAGCATTTTCTCAAGATACATGCATACAGCTGAGCTGAGGATACGGATTACACTACAGAATTAAACTGGCCTGCATTTTTACATACAAAACTGAAGAATCGACATGGCGCAGGACAGGAACAGAGCTAGCAGGCAGGCTAAACACCTGGTCTCAGTTGGGCGGGCCCATTCCGTTGGCTGCTGGCTGCTGGCCTACATGATGCTCGCGAGCGTGTGGCTGACGAGGCTCGAGTACGACGCCGGCGCCGCCGACGGCTGGTGGTGCTTGACGACGGCCGGGGCCGCGACGGGGCTCGCGCTGGCCCTGCGCCGGTCGCGCTCCTTGACCAGCTCGTGCGCGAACCGCTCCAGCTTCTCCGCGTTGGTCTGCTCCGCCACCTTCTTCCCGCGGAACAGCACCGACTCCACGTTCCTCTGCGCCAGCATCTCCTCCGCCTCCGCCGCCGCCGCCGCGCCACGGCTCGATCCTCGCGGCGTCCCTGTCGCCTGCATGCAAATGAGCGGGCGTCGCCGGCAAAAGGAGGGAGTGGGTCAGTGTGTACCAAGATTACTCTGCACTGGAACGAGCAGAGCACAGTGAAAGAAGAGGACAGCGACCCGGCACGGGCGAGACCGCTGCACTGACCTGTATGCGGATGTAGTTGGTTGTCCTATTCTGTCCGAACGCCATGGCCACGGCCTGATCCACCATGTCAGCGACGCCCTCGGCGGCGATCCTGACGATCTGGGACGTGGAGGCGGCGCCCCGCTCCCGCTCCCTCTCTCTTTGGTCGGCCTCGCCGCTGCCGATGGAGACGACGAGCAGGTCCTCGACGCCGGCGGCGAGCGGGAAGTCGCGCCTGTTGTTGAGCACGTGCGTGATGGCGGCCGCCGTGGGGTTCCCGAGCGCGACGCCGCCGCCGACCGCGGCGATGCGTGTGGACCCGTCGCAGGCCCGGGCCTCCACCACCGCTGACCCCGCGCACGTGGCGGCGCAGACGTCGCGGAGGCGGAAGTCGTAGGCGCGGGTCTCCACGGCGTCGGCGCGCGAGAAGAGGAACGGCGCCGCCGTCGCCAGGTCGTAGCAGGGCACCAGCACGGGACGCACCGTGTCCCGCAGCGTCAGGTCGCCGAACACCCTCCGGAACACCGCGGCGCCGCCGCCGCCGCCCGGGCGGCGGAACTGGAACAGCCCCCGCAGGCCCTGGCGGCTCTGGGCGTCGGACCAGCAGCCGCCACCGCCACCTCCACGGCGGAGGCTGCGCAGGAGGAACGCGAGCGCGTCGTCCGCTGAGAAGCGCGGGCGGCCGTCGGGTCCCCGCGCGACGAGCATGGCCGCCAGCACGCCCCCGGCGCCGGACCCCGCGGCGACGTCGAAGAAGTCGGCCAGCCTGGCGCCGTCGTCCCCCGTGCGCCGCCGCAGCGACGCCTCCAGCCGCACCAGCGCCGCGCCGGCCAGCAGCCCGTCCGCGGCTCGCCCGCCGCCGTCGATCGACAGTACGCAGACCTTCGTCCCCGCCGCTGGAGATGCCCTGATCGGTGTCGCCTTCCCCGACGACGACGCGGCGGCCGAGGCCGTCCCCGGCGACGGCGAGGCCCCCGCGGAGGCCGGCGCGAAGAGCTTGGGGTCGTCGTAGCCGAACAGGAACTTACTCTCGAGGATGGAGAAGATCTCGTAGGTGAGCTTGTCCACGTCCAGACCCGCCCCCGGGTCCACCGCCCTCGCCACCTCCATCTCCCGTTCGTTTCCCCCCTGCGCTCTCGCTCGCCGCTGGTCTGTCTTGCCGCGGGCGGGCGGGCCGGCCGTGCGTGCGGGCGTGGAGAGCACTCTGGCAGTTGGCACTTGCACGGGGCGGAGAGTAGAGACGTTTTATATAGGCGCCCCGCCCGCGTGGGTTCGTGGCGTTGACCCGGGGCGCGGTGGCGCGTGGCGTTGACCACCAATAGCACGGTAATTACGCGCACTGTAGATCGTTTTTATTCCCTGCTGGGATCATCGGAGAGGAGCAGTAGTTACGGCGGCGCCGTGGCAGTGCAGGGGAATTAGGTGGTGTTTGACGAGGGTGTTGAATGGGTGTTCAGATACTAATAAAAAATAAATTACATAATTTGTCAGTACCCCACTAGATGAATTTACTAAGCCTAATTAATCCATTATTAGCATATATTTACTGTAGCACCACATTGTCAAATCATATACTAATTAGACTTAAAAGATTCGTCTCGTAAATTAGTTACAAATTATGCAATTAGTTTCGTAATTAGTCTATATTTAATACTCCGTGTGTCCAAACATTCGATGGAACAACGACTAAAATTTAGGTAAATCACCCCCTTAATTGGCGGGTTGGTTCCCGTGGAGTGAAGAGTGGGGGTGGGGGCGTGCAAACTCGCGTGCGTACGTTCTCGTAGGAGTGCACGGTTTCCTGCCGTGTTCGCCGCTGCATTTGCATTGCATTGCACGGACCCGGAGGACCTGAACTGAATGGACTAGCTACCATTCAGCGTTCTGTTTATGACAAATCAGTCAACAGTACTTTCAGTCATTGCTTGATTGTAGCGCGCACGTGCATGCAGGCAGAGGCAGGCTCCGCTGCCGGGCTGCCGCTGCTACACACGTGTTTTTTTTTTACAACAACTGCTACACGCGGTTGATGTTCCGGTCCGTGGTGCGATGGTTGAACGAACCCTACTAGGAGCAGACAGTGCGCATGCGTGGGGGTGCACCGGCCGGCGGGACGAGTCGCACGTATACGTACGGCGGCCGGCGGGATGCGCGCCGGGCGCTGCACTGCACGGCCGTCGACGTCGTCGTCTGATCCGGGCGGGCGCGTCGGGTCGGTGAGCGCCGCGCTAGTTGCCGCACGCACCACACCCCTCAGCTCCGATCTCCTCTCGTACTAGGTGCGTGCATGCATATGCATGTCGCCGGCCGGCCATACCGGCGGCACAGGCGATCTGTATGTACGTGCATGGTGGTGGTACCACTAGACAATATATTAGTACTACTCCGTACTAGCCACTCCTGTACTAGTACTAGGCAAAGTGATAGGAGTACTCCTACAATACAACGCTGGACGTAGGCTGGTAGCCCAGCACTTCAGCTGCCCGGTGAGTCCACCGTGCTTGACTTCTGCATCGCCTTTTCTCCTGGTTGCTAGTTTTGGGAGGTCAGCCATACGCCTCAACGAGGATTCTGTTGGGCTCCTCTTACAAGCCGCCATTGGTGGCCAGGCACGTGATTTCAACCTCTCCGGCTGGATGTTTCTGTCATCCACCTCTCCGGCTGGATGTTTTGCTTCTCTATTAGTTGCAAGGATGTGGGCTTCATGGTTTACGACCTCAAGAGTTTTGTTTGCAAAGAGTTTGCTGTCTATTTCTTTCTTTGGGGTAGAGGTGGCCCTAATTGGCGCCGAGATCATGCTCTTCGGTGCTTAGAACAAGAAGCCGAATGGACCTTGGTTGGATCTAAATCTAAGAAAAGCTTTGCCGATGTCGTTCGTTCTTCTTTGTCCAAGTTAGGATCACACCCCTCTCCTGTCAGAAAAAACCTGTGTTTCTCAGGTTCAATTATCCAAGGAATTATCATTTGAATTTCAAGGAAAATTTAGTTGTTCCTCCAAAATCCCCAGCCTTAGATCCAAAGGTTATTTCTATGGCTAAATCCAATGTTCATGCATCCAAGCGTGTTCTTTGCTGGAGGCCTAAAGATCAGGGTAGTAATGTTGCTCATAAACAGGCGACATCAATGCGGGGAGAGCCTATCCCGCAAAATTCAAATTCAAATCCTCCCCCTGGGCTGCCAACGTCTCCTAATGATCAGAGCCCGGCCCATGCTCCCGAGATTACCGCCATCAATTGCTCCAAGTGTCTGGGCTTTGGGCACACAAGGAAGGCATGTATGAATCTGGTAAGGTGTCAATCATGCTTCAACTATGGACACAAATCTGCAGCTTGCCTTTCTAAAGCCCGCAATCATCGTCGATATCGGGCCATCCCTGTGCTGGAAGACGAAGGGGCTGGTGGAGCGCCTTTATATTAGAGTGTGTCTGCTCCCCTCGACGCATCCGCCCCTGTTCCACCTCCCTCCACCCCGCTTCCATCAACAGTGCAAAACTCAATCCCTCCGTTCCAATGGCGAACTAGGTGGTCGACCCTCATTCGCATGTCCCTCGGGGTTTCATGCTGGTGGAACCGGTACAGTGCCCGCCGCTTCGCCATGAAGTGTTCGTGTCCGGGTGCTACACGCTCTACAACGAGGACATGGCGATCGTGAAGCTCCAGCCATCCGTCCAAGGATGATTTCGCAAGCCTGGCCACCGCTCTGCGCACCTTCTTCCAGGATATGCATCAGGTTCAAGTTGTAGAGATCCAACCTTGCCCTATGGGTGATGCCTATGTTCGCTTTAATTCTGCATTAGAAAGAGAAAGGTTTCTAGGCCCAGACTTTAGCTTTGGGTGCTATACCATGTCTGTTCATAAACATGATGAGGGAGACAATGCACGTTCATTTGATTTGGATAGAGACGCTTGGGTTATGCTTGTGGGTTTTCCAGAGGACTTGAAGAATGGTGTTGTCATAGCCAAAGCTGTGTCTGGGTTTGGGATTTTAGTTTACTGGCATGAGACTGACAACCTTGCTAGGGTCGTTGCAAAGGTATATCTGAATGATGACACCAAGATACCCGATTCGGTCAAGGTTAATGCAGGGCTCCCATAGAAAGATCGCTCTTGGACTGTGCCCTGTTTCGTTCTGAAAAAGAAGAATGCTTATACACCACCTGAGGAAGAGGCTTTTGTTACAGTGGGTCCCCTGCACCCAGTCCCACCCCAAGCACCACAATGGTTAGGTATGGAACACTCCAATAGCTCAGATGCAACACTAGTGGTGTCAATATTGGTTCAGCTATGCACATGGATGCTGGTGGCCCGAGCAGGTGGATGCAGCATCTAGTACCGCAAGATCCAGCTCTGGAAGACACTCAAGCAGTAGATGCAATGCACTGCCCCTTCAGAACTGTAGAAAGGTAAAGGGATTGACGTTGCTGCCCCAAGTCATGCTACCAGGTTTCAGGCTGAAGAGTTTCAGCTCCCTAGGACAAGCAAAGTCTCCCTCTTTGGCACCAATGGGACTGCATCTATGCCAACTTTCAGGACTGTGATAGTCGGCCCATCTCTCCCAAGAGACCCCAAGGACCCTCTGGTTGCTATAGTGCCTTCACTCATCAAACAGGTATTATGTTTCATCACTGTCAATCCATCCCCTATTTTTCTCAAGCATCTTACCTTGGTAGACATTGATCATAACACTCCCATACCTCCTTATTTTAATGATTCTCATTTGTTAGTCCATCTGGCTTTTATCATGTTTCCTCAGCTTGGAGATAATGCACTGGAGAAGTTGGCCATAGACTACATGGACACTGAAGAAAAGGAAGCTGAGGAAAAGGATGACACTGAAGTAATTGAGGTTGAGAAGGATGATGATGCTGACATTGAGATGTTTGACTCCCCTCCAATCTACATGACACCAAGGAAGAAGAAAGCTTTCAAGGTAGGAGAAACTAGATGACAACTTTCTAAGGAGGAGCAAGAGGATTTCAAGCTACGGGGCTACAAGGATGCTGAAAGTGCCAAGAAGGCAATAGGAATCGAGGAAACTGTTGTTGAAGAAGCTGTTGATGACAACATTCAGCCAATGCCGCAGGGAGTCATCCCACCAGGCCTCTCAGGCGATGCTACTGCTCCCTACCTCTCTAAACAAATCCTGGAAGGCATAGCAACAGGTTTTCTGAAGATCCAGCCTAAGAGTGTCTCAGTTGCTTTCCTAAAGAAGGATAACCTTGATGATTGAATGGAAGACAGTAGTTTTATGTATACTTGTCTCTGAGACAGTGCACAAGTTATCTTTTGTTAGTTACCTTTTAAGCTCCTGCCCCTATATGTACTGGATGATAAATAAAAAGTTGTACTGTGTTACCTGGTGTTGTAACACTCTGTGGAGCTACTTATCAAAACTTTATCATGAATCTTTCCTATATAGCAAGGCTTTAAGTTATGTTTTTGTGTGCTCTCATGTCATCCATTTTAATTCCCTTTGAACCCCTATCATATTCCATTTATGTTTACTATGAGCATGAGATTGCAGTATCACACAGAATGTTCTTGCTGGCTAATGCTATCTGGTTTGGCAGTTGGTTGTCCAAACACTGGGCTTTTAAATCTCTACTATTCTTATGGATAACAACAGATGTACAAAAATCCTATTTTGGAATGTAAGGGGAATTAACTCCCAAACTAAATGGGATGCTATTAGCTATCTACTCCTAGAGCGCTAGTACGTATAGAAACAACAAACAAGAACTGAAGTGCGCACGTAGCACGTACTCCACTTGTCAATGAAGTGGAGCCGCGCGCGATGACGACGGCGACTCGCAACTGCAGCAAACAAGGCCGGCCAGCAATGATCAGGGACGTGGACTTTAATTTACACGCGCGCGCGGATTACGTCCAAAAGCGCGCGTTAATCAGCTTCATTAAGCAGCTCCTGTCCCCTGCCTACTACCTGAAACCAACCTGATCATCATCATCTTGCTTGGTTGGCCACATCATGCATGGCCTTTTAGTTAACAATAACTCTCGCCTGACCGTACGTGCGACTAATTAAATGAAATGAAAGCTTGGATTAGGAGGCAAAAAAGTAGGCTTTAGTTTTTTTTCTATACTTGACTTTTTTTATATGTACTCCTGTATATATCAAGAGAAAAGAAAGTATGTACAGAGGAGATCTCCATGCAAATAAACGTGACGCTTTAGATATCACAAATGACTAGCATCCAACGTAATAAATAGCGGCGGTAGCGGCCGCAATTGCGGCCGTAATAGCGGTAGCGGCTCATTGCCGCTACCGCTATGAGATAGCGCTCTGAACTTTGTAGCCTGGAATTTTGCGCCGCAATTCTAAATAGCGGGGCGATATTGCGGTCGCAATTGCATGCAGGCTGCAATAGCGTGGAAACAAATAACCCTAATCAGCCCAGCCCACTACGACTCACACCCCCAACTCAAACACACTCACGCATCGGTTGTAGCCTCTAGGTCTAGATTTAGGCGTTCTTTGAGTGTAATTAAATGTCTATTTATACTCATTATTTATGATATATGTACTTAAACTTATGTGGGATTATCATGTCACTATTGGAACTTATCGTCCGCAATATCGCCCGCTATCCACAATCCGCTACCTCGACGTCAATCCGCTACTAACCCGCTATACGCTATTTATTACCTTGATCGCATCATATTAACTGAAATTACTCAGCCAATTCTCTAAGCACTTTTGTAGATGACTTTGCTCTAAGCACAACTAGAGGAAGCTCCTCCTTTTGGTCACCGCTTTCCATGTGACAAGTCATAGTGCTCTGTTATAAAAGGTTCTGCTTTCGCTATGACACCATTAGAACCAGCACTCCCTAAAGATGTTGCTGCCAAAACCATGAATGTCGGTTCTAGTTTTCAGGTGATTGTCTGGTGCATGCTCAAGCACGTCAAGGATGGCCGGCAAAATTTAGTCAGACTTGTAAATTTCTCTCCAACTAGTCTTAGTGCCCCCTCAATCCTTGTGAGATGCACTTGGAACTCACATATAAACTGAGCATTACACACACTAAGCTGCTTTTCAGCAAACTAGTCGGTGCATTCTTAGTACACAATCATGATCATCATTAGACTGAAAACGCTTTCAGGTAGACACACAACCGTCATTAGCCATGCGTCGGCCTCACAGAGTAAATGCCTAGAGACCACAATGTGGCCAGGTGGGCTCAGTCCCAGTAACCCATCACCTCAACACTTCATGACAAGTAATCGCACAATGTAATGTACTTATGGTTCAGACAACAGGCAGCCATTCAGTCTGTTCGGGAGGCCGTAAACGATCGTGGATTATTTACTGCTGGCTGGTTTAGTGTAGAGAGAAAAACACTGTTCTGGCTAAAAATTTACGATCGTTTACGACCAAACGCATGCAATATTGTCGGTGCACGGAGAGGCAGGCGATGCCAGTGTTCAGGTTGGTCAAGGTTATTAAAAAAACAGAGCGAGCCAGAACACACCTGATCGGATTCGGGGAGCCTGAATCTGACTATCTGAGACCGAGAACTCCTGTTGCCGTAGTGCATGTGAATTGCAGTCCAACACAAAGTGGTAGCGGTAGGCTCCACTGGTCACTGGAGCACAGCTGCAGGAGATGCTGAGGCTACGTAGGCCGTTGGTAGGGTAAAGGGACCAAGTACCAAACCAACCACACAACACTCAGCAGCTACTACCTACGAGTAAAGATGCCATATCCGTCTTTGCCACAAGTACAACATGGAAAATATTGTTGAACAACCGGTGTAGGGCTGCACAGATGCCATAAGGCCGTGCAATTCCAGCATGGTCTACAGCTCAACTACTCACAGGGAGGGGGGACAAGACAACACGGGCAAGCCTACTACTACAGACCAAACTTAGGAATACAGTCGTTGTATCATACACCTAACAATGTCGCGACATCATAAGCGACCACGTCGTTCGTGAGTAGCGCAAACAAGCATCCTAGGCTCGAGAAGCCAGCATCCAACCATCAGAGCTCACCATCAGGGCACAGTATACCTAGGCGTCGCTAGAAGCACCAGGACGGTCCATATGTAGATTAGGGCCATGCTTGAAGCTCGAGGATGGTCTGGACTTGTTCAGGCTCAAGGCGTTCCAAGGATCCATCACTGGGTCAAGTATTTTGCTGCATGCGCTAGTAAGCAGACCGCGAAGCAGTGGGCTTTTGGAAACTGCGAAACAACTGCAAAGAAAAGGTATGCTCAGTTCACACAACATTGAACAGGTTTACTGTTCGGCAAAGAAACATAATTTACACCTAAATAAAAAGAAATAGAACCGTCACAGTTTCAGTTAAAAAAAAAAGAAACCATCAATCGCCCCAAGTAACTAGTTCACTAAGACTTCAGAAAGCTCTAGCAGACGTAACTTGTAGATGCTGAGAACAATTATATAGGATACAAGGAAGCATGCCATAGACTTGATCATTTGATGTCAGAACTAAGGACATCTGTCTGATCCCATCAGTAGAGATCTTGATTACAGAAAGGGCCTTTCCATCTAACCATGCCATATACGTTCGTATGGGGTCAATTGATGCTACACAGAACCCTAACATAATTATCTATGCTATCCACAGTCTATGCTCCATGAATGTTATTGATGTGTAAGAATCCTTACAGCTAGAAAACGTCTAGGCAATACTCAGATAAATGTTTCAATTTATATTATGCAAGAAGCGTGCGGTACTTACCAAGACTGTTGTTCATGTATATATGCCTCCTACTGACTAGAAAACATTTGGAGAATGAATATATTCATGGGGAAAATGTGCAGTGCTGTGTGTACCTCTCAGGGCTACAACATTTGATGAGAGAACAAACATTTCAACAATGAATATAACAGATGATGGGAACTCCCAAACCTGCAAATATCCATACTCAATTCAGAAAGAATAAAATGGCAGGTATGCTTAGAAGAGAAACAATTAATACATAGAAATCTTTTATACCATCATTGTGAAAAGAAACAACTTGAAGTAGCTTGAAATGATGACAGCGAACAAAACATCCCTGTACCTGAGTAATTGTTATTACAAATAAATTTCATGGACAAGCAAACCAAATCGCAAATAAATAAGAAATACTAAAAATGTAAATAGAACAGAAATGAATTATGAAACTATTAAACTGTTACGTGATCTCTACTAGCTGCATAAATCCCATCAAGAACACTCAGGAACCCATTCATAGCAACAAATGTTTTATTCTAACAAGAAGAGAGCTTGTTATGCTATACTTGTACCTTATAATATCGAAAGATAATTTGAGAATAAATCGCACTCCCAGGAGTAACATGATCATAAATATGATGTTTCCCAACAATGCGTCGCCAATAACCTGGAGAGCAACAAAATGTTGGTCACATTGTTACGACAATGTGTAGTAAAAAATATATTTGAATGCTGTTAACTGCAATCACCTCAGTGCAATTGGAAATTGTTGAGAAAATACTCCTGGAAGAAGCCCCATCAGCTCTGTTTCCTTTCGAAAAAGATATTCTGACTTACATAGTTATGGACTGTTTAAGTTGGGCAGATGGTTCATAGTAACCAAAATCAAAGTAAAAATTTATGAATTCTATGGATACATGCGTCAAGAGCAATATGTATCAAAGTAGACCGGTAAAGTATTCCCTGCAAACCAGAACACAACAGGCATATTAGAAAATGAATCAAATTATAGATGGACATGAAGACGTACCCACCAAATAAGTTCTTGAAGGGAAGGTATGAAATCACTACAAGATGAGAGCATATTACAACAAGATTTGCCAAACTATTCATCTAAAACCTATACGAATAGAAAACATTTTTTTATGCCAAATTGGTTCTTGTATGCTGTTGTGAAGGGTCAGAAAGTCACAAAAGGCTTTAGTGTCAGTGAATCAGGAATGCCATCGTTAGCAAACGGCAGAAAGCAAAGCTTCAGTTCTTCAACCAGAAGCATGGGAATTATTGAGTAAAATGGAACAGGGCACAGCATTGACGATGTTATACTGTCACCATCCTGATAGCTTGTGTTACTCCACAAGATAAAATTGAAGCGGGGAAGATACGGAAGAAGTAAATGCTTTGCTTTAATGTAGAAAGGAGAGCACTTGTGGGTCCTGTCAATTTAGCATGAATAACGATGACCAAACCATATTTAGCCTCATCCATACATTAACTACTCTATAAGTGGGCATCTCCAGTAACAATTATTTCACACAGATTAGGTAAGGCAAGCCAAAGTGAATGCATAAATGCTTAGAGCATTACTACTACGAGACCAGCAAAAAAATGGTGGTATTCCATGTTTGCAGTATGAGCCAAGCACAATTTGATGTTTGCACGAATGTGAGACAGCAATCAGAGACGGCCTGGAAAGCATAGATTCATACCTTGTCAACAGATGATCCCATGCTCAGCTTATTAAACAGAACATGGCGGTACGCCCTTGTCTTGTGCAGGACGAGATCAATCAAGATGATCTAGAAAGGAACAAGCAGATGCCAACACTTCAGTCAACCACTCAAGCATCCTACGACAAGTGCAGCTAACACATCCGAAATTAGTACAAAGCTGCAAGGCATGGTTCATCGATCACCGTACCATGAACTCGCACTCGATGTAGGGATCAGCAACAGCCTTGCACTTATCCTAGTAGGCACAACAAGGGTAGCAGTATTCACTATTCAGAGAGTTTGATGGCTCACAAGCAGAAATAAAAAAGGATTACACGAACGGTGCAGAGACTCGTGAGGCCAGGGGCACTCGCGTGGCTTACGCATTTCATCAAGCGGATGTTTCCCGGGGAGTACTGCACGAAGAGCGTCTTCACGCGCCCGCCGCATCCAACGCAGCGCGGACCCTCCCCTGCCGCCTGCGCATCACCCATCGGTGATTCCTTCCGCCGCCGCCCAGCCTACCTCGCGCAGTCCAGGTCCAGTCTCCCGCCTCAGCGCCTCCGCCCTATCCCACCGGCCGCCGCCGTTGAGCTTCGGATCGACACGACGGAGTGGTTGAACCAGTGTTGGAGTCAGGTCGCGGTCGCCGGAGGGCTGGTGGCCTGGTCACCTGGCGCCCGCTGGCCGCGGTACCGACCTGGCAGCCTGGGCTCCTTGTCGAGCACGCGCGCCGCCGGCCCCGACTGGCGTTCGGCGGCGAGCAGAGACGTCAGGTCCGGCGCGGAGGCGGAGGCGGGCGGAGGGAATCGGGCGTCCGACGGTACGAGTCGGGGCCTCGGTGTGACGGCAGACTCGTTGAGGGCACCGGGAGTCAGGATGGCTTGAAATGACTGCGGTCCATAATATTTGGATAGGTTTTTGAAAAAATTACTCTTCATGTCCCGACATATTGTATAAAATTATATATTTAGAAAAATCAAAATAACATATAATTTTTTACGGAGTACTTGTATTACTTTTTTAGTAAAGTTATTTGATCCCTGAAATGTCGTTGTAGTTTAATTTATCCCATCACGGACTAAACCGCCGTTAAAACCAATTTGTTTGGTATTAAACAGTTTAGGGTATACATATCCGAATTTATACTTTGAGCGTGACAAATAGACTTTTTCTTACTGCATTGCTGCCGAAAATCTCTTTGCTCGATGCCATTTTATTGTTTCTTTTCCATCAGATTCTTATACATGCTTGCCAGTCTGTTTGAAACACATTGGATGCACATGCACAATCCAAAAATTGGTGCAGAAGCAACTAGGGAAATAACTAATACGAGAACACTACATATACAATAAGTTCTGCTCAGTTTATTCGAGAAACATTTCAGATTGCAATGAGCATTATTTGTTGTACCAGTTGAAACGCCTCTTTCTAACATTCCAGAGCCTGTTTGGAAGACATCCATAGTTCAGTTCCTGTAGGAATAGGGAAGAATTCCAAAATCCCACACCGAGTTTGAATATTACAATGGATCATGACAGCAGCTAGACGGTTACAGTGGCCTCAACCTCTTGCAGTCTGAGGGTAACGGCTCTCTTGTGCGCCTCTAGCCCTTCCACTTCGGCCATCTTCACGACGAATGGACCCAGCTTTCTCAGTCCTTCCTCTGTTAGGGATTGGACTGTAATGTATTTGAGGAAAGAGTTCAGTGATACACCACTGTACATCCTCGCGTAACCATAGGTTGGAAGGACATGGTTTGTTCCGCTTGCATAATCGCCCACGCTCTCTGGGGTCCATTGGCCCAAGAAAACTGACCCTGAAATATGGAAACCAAATATTCAGATCGAGAATTCGAGATATATGTGCCATGGGGTAGCATCTATATGAAGATCAATGTGAGCACACCAAAGCTAATGAAAAAAATATGCCTACCTGCATTCTCGACAAGCTCCTCCCACTGCTCAGCATCCTTTACATTGATGATTAAATGCTCAGGGGCATACAGATTCGAAAATGATAGCGCCTGCAAAAAGCAGAAACAAATGTCAAAGTTCCTTGGAAATATCCAGCAGAATTGGAAGGCACTGAGGTCACAGTAGAATGGTAATGCACTTAAAACACAAATGGGCAGCATAGATACATCCGTTGCAGGAAGCAAGGGTGAAAAATTACCTCAACCATATCTTTAGCGAACACAGTGAAGCTGTGGCTAAGTGCTTTTGAAGCAAATTCACCTCTTGGAAGCGCGTTGCACTGCTTGCTAACTTCTGCCTCAATGGCACCCAAATCAACACCATCTCCAGCAATAACTAGAACAACCTGACTATCTGGGCCATGTTCTGCCTACAAAAGATTTCACTAGCTAACTGTAATGACATACATTGTGAACATGTGCGACAATAGGGAATTCAGCATCATAAAACAACCTCTCTATGTATGAAGGATTCTCAAGATTCAGTTTTTTAAATAGCAAACATGAACACATTTAGCAATGCAGATCATACCAGGGCAACAAATAGAATACCTGAGATAGCAGATCAGCAGCAACATGAACTGGGTTTGCATATTTATCAGCAATGACTAAAACTTCAGAAGGGCCAGCAGGCATGTCTATAGATACCATAGCTTCACTGTTCTGCAGTCAAAGAAGAATTAAAAAAAAAGGGCGTACCCAGTGCAGAGTTCTCCCGATCTGTGCGGGGTCTGGGGAAGGGTGTCAGTGGCAATCCTTACCCTCGCCTATGCAATGCGAGGACCACAAAAACAATTGAACATAGAAAAGATATCTTGGCAAAGAAGATAATGGTAAACTTTTACAATGAAAGAACAAACCTGAAGAATCATTTTAGCAGCTGTTACATACTGGTTACCAGGCCCAAAAATCTTCTCAACCTGCGGACGCAGTAACAAAGTTACCAAAAGTTATGCGATCGAATCAGAGTCCATAGCCAACAGCCCAATACAGAAAACATAAATAATTGTTGTGGAACTTGGTGAGTCAACATCTCCATATGTTAACAGTTGTTTTGGGCAGAGTTTAAAGCACTAAGAGCAGGGCATGCCCAGTAAAAATGCTGCAGTTTATTAAGTTCTATGAGAATTATTTAACAAGCAAGGCAATATATTAAATAAAGGCCAGTATATAGACACAAAAGATTGCTACTGATTTTAAACATGTAATCGATAGGTTTATATACTTCAAATACCTTTGGGCATGACACAGTTCCCCATGCCATTGCTGAGATTGCCTGAAAGTAAACAACATTAAGAGCACTGAACTAAATAATGAAGCACAAGACAATCTCAAAATATTCTAGTACCTGAGCTCCTCCGGCTTTCAATATGTGTGTCACACCAGCTTTCTTTGCACAGTAAAGAATCTCCTGCAGGAAACAAGACAAGTATATAGTGCTCGATCAACAATTATTTGAAAAAAAGAATACTGGTGCAGTTTCATGTCCCTCAAGTGTACCTTGCATATGCTACCATCACGGCTAGGTGGTGTGGCAAGAACAATAGTTTTGCATCCAGCAATCTGTGCAGGCTGGCAGAAAGAAGAACTATATGAAAAGCTTCAAACAGTAAAAAAGGGTGTACCCAGTGCAGAGAGCTCCCGCTCTGTGCGGGGTCTGGGGAAGGGTGTTAGTGGCAAGCCTTACCCTCGCCTGTGCGATGCGAGGAGACCGCGACTCGAACCCGGGACCTTCCGGTCACAGGCGGTAAGACTCTACCGCTTGCACCAGGCCCGCCCTTCAAAAGCTTCAAACAGTGAATTAATTAAATTAATTCAGTTGAGAGAATTTGAGTAGAGGCAAGCATACCACAGCAAGCATCAATGCAGTTGAAGGCAAGACTGCAGTGCCACCTGGGACATACAGCCCGACAGAACCAATGCACCTTGTTATTCTCTTACATCTTACCCCCTTCATATATTGACGAAAAGGGCATATGTAATTAATGTAGAGTGTATAGAAAAGGTGAAACTTTACAAATGGAAACATTGAGCCATCTCTTACTTTCATATTTTCAACTGTCTTCTCGGGTAATTTTTGTGAAACATGGAAGGCATATATGTTGTCATATGCAACATCGAAGGCTTCCTTCACAGCTGGATCAAGCTACAGTATTTATGTAGGTAAGACAACCAAACTCACGAATAGGGGAAATAACATATACATAAGCACCATTTGCAGTTAAACAAATTTAAATTAAACTTATTAACATCAGTTGAACATATTTGTAAGGATTAGCAAACTCTGATTGCGAGTAGATAAAGCTAGAGTTGGAAGATGCTATTGAAGAAATAAGCAACTAGCAATCTTATAACATGTCATCCTAGACAAACATGTTCAACACTGCATGGACATGCATCACATCAGACCAAAAGTCCAAAGAGAAGGAACAACATGATGTGTGGAGCAACATCAAATTTTTACCTACTACATGATTTGAACTAATGAATTGCAGAACTCAGTTGCAGATAACAGGACAATTACCTCTGCATCTGGAAGATCGCTAACACGAACGACAACATCATCGAGCGTAACCTTGTCAAACTTTTCTGTGTAGCTGAAAAAACCAAACCCAGAAAATTAAGCACAATTACCATGTCGTCCAAGAAAAGGCCATCCATAACAGCAACACTTACTGCTTAACTGCTGCATCACCTCTAACACGGACATCCTCAACGATTGGATTCACCTAATTGCACAGGACAGAATCTCATGGTTATCAGGCTATGAAATGAGACAATACTGGACTTCAACACCATCAGTAATCTCGGTGTCATCTCACCGTGCCAAATATGGACGAGAAATCGATCCGGGGACGAGCCTTGAGGCCGCTAAACTCGGCGTCGCTGAGCTCGGATAGCCTATAAGACTTCATCGCGCTACTGGTAGTTAACCCTGAAAATCAGGAAGCAATGCGCGATTCCATGAAACAGAGTCTAACGAACCTTTAGGAACACGTGGCTGGCAGGGCCAGGCGGAGGAGAGCAGCAACAGAAAAAATAAATATAGACCAACAAGCGCGCACCTCTGTATTTGAGGACTGTGTCGGAGGAAAAGCGAATCCCAGAACGGAAGGCAACCCTAGTGCTTCCGACGAGCGGCGCCGGCGGCGGCGGGGCGCGCAAGCTGCCCATCAACAGAGCGCGATTCAGTTCTGGAGGGTCGCGTCGCGAGTGTCAGATGCGAGGGGGAGGGAGCGCGAAAATTGAACAGAAACCAAGCTCAGCGAGGGGACGGAGGTAGAGGGAGAGACGAACCGTGGCGAGACGGCGGCGCGCGCGGCCTCCGGCGGCGACTGTGGGACGGGAGTGAAAGTCGCCGCGTATAATCGTATCTCGTATCCCCTGCTTGCTCTATCACTCGGACTCGGACGCACTGCCTCCTCTTTTCCCCTGGATATTAACTGGGCCTTCAAACAATGGGCCGAGCAGGGGATCACAGGCTAGAAGCCCACTGCAATAAAATATGGGCCCGACCGTGCCGTGTCGTACCGTGCATGTGAGACTGCTTACAAATTCCCTTAAGATCGTCGACTGCAACGTTGATGGACTATTTCAGCGTTTCCACATAGGTTGTCATGTGTAAGCTCGTTTCTTCCATAATTTACCTAATGCTTATATCGTAGTTATAACTCTTGAGCCAACAGCATCAAACTTTTTCTTAGAAAAAAATGGAAATTTTACTTCGACCTCCGTATGATTTTTGCACTCAACCAATCAATTATTACAGTTAAGCGTCTGGCTGGATTTGAAGAGCTCATAAAAAGCAAATGAAGTAAGTTGGGAACTGCTAGCGCGCGACGGACGCCCGTGGCTGCTGGCCTGCTGTGCTGCTCGCCTGTCTGTTTGCACGCGCCGCTCCATGGGGACCGCCCTCGCCCGCCTTTTCTTTCTACACGCATGTGGGGACCCCTGCGGCCACGGAACCGCCTACGCCCACTTCTCTCGTGTGCTCGCAACATCCCAATCTACTTTTACAACATCTAAATATAACACATGCAACGTACGTCAGAAATAGCTGAAACACTTGCAACATACGTCTGAAACACTTGCAAAAACACCTGAAATACTTGAAAATCATTGCAAACATACGTACACCCAGATAAAATACTTGCAACATATGTGTGAAACATATGCAACATCCAGATATACACACTTGCAACATACGTCTGAAAAAACAGATGAAACATTGGGAACAAACGCTTACAACATACGTGTGCAACCACTGCAATATATGCAACATTCCAATCTACTTTGCAACATCCATATGAAACACTTGAAAACGTACATATAAAAACAACTGAAACTGTCGGTGTTTTGGACCGGGGGGTCCTCAACCGACTAGTGAAAGTGTACTACGTGTTCCTAATCCCGGATGGTGATGCAAAGAGACACAAGGTTTATACTGGTTCAGGCAATAGGTGTCCTACGTCCAGGCTGAGGGAGCGATCTCGTATTCCTTGCACCGAGGTGCTTGTAGTAGGGGCTTACAAACTGGGCGAGAGAGGGAGCTAGCCCTAGGTCTCTGTGAATTGCAGTGTGTGTTGCTTGAGATCTCTTGCAGTGAAGGAGTGTGCGTGTTACAGAGTGTTGTGCGTGGCTTGCCCTGGTTTCCTCCTGCCTAGAAGCGGCCCTGGTCACTCCCTTTTATAGTCGAGGGGAGGCACAGGGGCGGTACATTCATTTGCTACGTGGCGTTCTTCGGCAGGGGCGGCATGTCCGAGCCCTGCAGCTTGTCACTGTGGCGGCGTGGTCGATGGAGCGGTCTTGTCCTCCGTGCACTGGAGCGACGCGCCGGTCACACCTGATCCTGTGCGACGTGGGAGCTCCTGTGATGGCAGGCGCGCCTTCTTCGGTTGGAGGTGTGCTGGTCATTATATGTTTGACCGGCGCGGAGTGCCGAGACCGGGTTGATGCGATGGCGCGGGTATGCTGATTCCAATGCTACAGGAGCTAGGCCCTGTGCACGACGTGGGAGCACCTGCAGCCCGACGCAGGGCATGGCGCGTACTGCGGGCGACGTGCCGGTCCCAGAGCGCTGACAACGTAGAGAGCCGAGGCCCAGTTCGATGCAGAGGCTGGACCGTCGTGGGGGGCTCGGCGGGCACGAGTCCCGAGGCTACAGGAGCCCGGAAAGCGGGTACCCGAGGCTCGGAGGGAGCAGTTGGCCTCGCACGTCGTTTCCGAGGCTAGAGGGACCCGGACGTGACTTTCCATGCCTGAGCAGGGGTTAGGCAGCACAGCGTGGCACGGATGTCCGTCGTGGGCACAGTGCCGAGCACAGCGGCCGGTAACCCCTGCCCCGTCCTGTCTCGAATAGCATGGGGTTGATGTGACTCCTGTTTCGTCGGCCACTCTGCTGTACCGTGCCGTCATGCGGCTGACGTCGCGGGAGTGGTTGAACGTGTTAGTTGGATGTGACGTCTCGTCAGGGAAGTCGGTCAAGGCGGCGGTGACGGAGTTGATGCCGAGCCGGCCTCGAGCGAGTCGGTAACCGGGTGCTCGTCCGAGGCCTCGTGGCGCAGGGCCTCGGGCGAGTCGGATAATCGGTACCTCGTCCGAGGCCTTGCGATGTGGGGCCTCGGGCGAGCCGGAGAATCGGTACCTCGTCTCGGTCGAGCCCTTGCGGTGTGGGGCCTCGGTCGAGCCCGGATATTTGTTCGAGGTGGGCCGGGCGGTCCAGCCGGGCCTTGGATGTGGCGGGTTTGCTTGCGGTTGTATTTTGGTTTCGTTATTTACAAGGTCTAAGCAATTTTTTCGGTTCTTACTTAGAGTACCCCTTTTTATAGTATCCGACAAAAACACTTGAAAATATAGGCTTGCAACATATCTGAAAACACCTAAAACACTTAAATACAGCGGCGGCGGCGGCCATGGCCTACCTGGTGGGGAATTGCAGTAGCCAGCAAGCTCGGATTAGGAGGGCATCCAGAACAACGGCCCAGCGTACACTTCCGCTGCCGGACTTCCCTTCTTGCCATGGTGTCTTCGGCTGACCGCATGAGATGATGTAAAGGCCGGAGACGACCTCCTACGGGTGGCATTGGGTTGGTGGTGGCCCGGTGATGCCACGGCCGCGACAGGCGAGATGGAGTAGGGCGCGGGAGGGGATGGGATGGTGGGGCGGAGCGCACGGCGCGGCAAAGGGACGGTGCGCGGTGGGGAAAAGGGGCGCGGCGGGATGGAGTGGGGCAAGTCGCGAGCGGATGCGAGTCTGAAGAAGAGGTAGAGCCGGAGAAGATGTCGGTGGAAGGCTGAGAAATAAGTGGATAAAAATTAACGTAGAGAATGAGTGGTTGAGATAAGCTAGAGTCCGTCCAGTATTTTTGAGAGGGCCGGACGCTCGGGTTGCAGCTTTTCGGAATAAAGTAGGAGGATAGCAAACTAAGCACTAAACCTACTAGAACTCAGAAGACATCCACCCCGGTTTGGCAAAATTCTCCATTATTTTTGTCTCCGATATTCTACTGTGCGTTGACCATGAGCGCGTCCAGTGAGTAGCAATACCATACCATCAGTCTAGATGGAGGAAAGATACTAATGAACACAGAGTGAGGATAGATAAATTTTATGCTTACAATGTGGTTAACATCTTCTCTATTTGGTCTGAGTGAGAGAATCATCCAATACATTCTTTTCTATGGCCTAGGCTGCTAACTAAACAAGTAACAACCCTATTCCCTAACCAACAAGCACGTGAGCACAATGCCATCTGTACATATCTTCTGTCCTGTACGTGGTTTCAGATTTCTGGCCATCATTGCAGATAGAAACAGCTACCATTTACATTGCATAAAATCAGCAAGGCAGCTGTTGGCTCACTTGATACTAAGATATACAGCAAATCAGGATCTGAATTCTGAAAACTCAATTCAATAGAATCCTTCACCTGGTCTGCAACTGCAGATGTGAAACATGGATAAGCACATGAGGAACATTAGCTACCAAGGGAGATCTCACATACCGCCACCTCATTCGCCATTCATGTCGTATCGTCTTCGTTCTGTTTACTTCTCAAATCTCCAACAAGCTTGCATGTCTTTAAGAAAGCGTCTAGCAGCTGCATACAAAGGCAACCATGTTAATGTTTGTGATGTTCTGAATATTATACTGGTCATTGCAAAATACATGGATGCAAAGAATGCAAGCCATCTCCAACTGAGGTACTTACACCAGGATGATGTTGCAAGGTAGGAGAGTAATGATCAAGAGTTAAATATATCTTTTGAAGAAGGCTTAACTGTGCAGTGATCCTGTCGCCCAATATCATAACCTGATCACATCGAAAACATCTCAGAGTTTCTGCATGATGAACTTATGTAATTATATATCACGTGTTCTTGCAGTCAAACAGAAGTTCAATTCTAAAAGTACCTTGGCTTCAGCCTTTTGGAGCTCAGAACGCCTCGCTTCAATCATTCGTTTGTACCAGAGCCCTATTTTTGTTAGTACCACGGCTTGTCTGACCATGTGGCTGCAGTGATCACTCAAATCCTCTGACCTGAAACGAACATGCTCGACATCAGAATCGTGTTTTTGAAAAGGAAATAAAAATGCCCGGGAAGCATGTGCAATGAAGATGGACAAAAACAAACCTGTTCTCAGTTCTTTCTGCTGACAATTTTTTCTCAATCTCTACAAATTCTTTTGATAATTTCATGATAGATACTAAAATGCACTCCAGCTGCTTTTCTTGCTCATTCCTAGTGAGGCTACTACTACAATCCATATTTGTATTGTCCATTTCCTTGAGGACACCTGATGTTTGCTCTAAGCTTGAGTTTAGTTTCACAAGCTCATCATACTGCAAATCATTCCCATTTGATCTTCTCGGCGATGTGCGAGGCTCGACCTCAATGTCACGTAGAACAATTTCTGTACTCTCTTGTTTTATGACTTCTGGAACTTCCTGGTGATCATGGATCAAGCGCTCCTTTTCTAACTCTGCTAACTTCACCTTTAACCTGTGATTTTCTTCGTTATATAGACATAATGCCTTATCCTTTTCAGAGACTGCAGATTCAAGTGAAGACAATTTTGCACTAAGATTTAGTGCAGCACCATCCATATTGTCCTGGTGTAAGCGGTAGCCGCCTGTGACCGGAAGGTCACATGTTCGAGTCGCGGCCCTTTTTTTATTTAGTGCAGCACCATCCATATTGTCCTTGTAGTCATCAAGCAATTGTTTTGTAACAGTTTGGTACATTCCCTCTCTAACATCACATTCAATTCGGAGGTCCTCACAGTCTTCTCTAACTTTGTCGATTTGTCTCAGGAGCTCTTCTTCGGACGACAACTGAAGAGACAGTTCTGTACTGGCTTCAGATAGCTGAGATGATAATGCCTTAACGTCCTTCGTCCTATCTGCAAGCAACCCTCGAAGATGATGGTTTTCATAAAACAAAGCATCGATTCTGCTCATCAGTCTGCATCTTTCGTCAAGTTCATCATGGGTCATGCAGATTGCAGGTACCTTTATATTCTTGGAAATGATTTGGTCCATTCTCAATACAATCTCTGGAATTTTCTTTCTCAAAGGTTCAAATTCGATGTCATTCTTGAGAGAATGTGACCCCTTCTCCCGTTTCAACCTGAACAGTTCTTCTGTCTTCTCTTGCAATGCTGATTCGTGCATCCTTTTCAGTTTGCTGATCTCAGACTTAAAATAGCTTATCACTTGCTCTCTAGTCATACCATTGAGATGGCGAAAGTCAGACTTCTCTGAGATCACATCCTTTGCACCAAATGATTTTTGCTTCCTGAAACTCTTGCTGTCCTCGGCGCGTGGAGAACGATCCTCTTTGGATTTCTTTCCAAAGAAATTGTACTTCCATCTGTTACTCCTGTTGCCTGGACTTTCATTCTTGCCGTTAGAAATATGAGCTTCTGGTACTAAAGGCAGTAGTAGCTTACAAAGGGCGCCAAGGTCTTCGCGCATGGCGGCAAATTGAGTCATGGCCTCTTTCCAATTCCTGCTCATGGTGTTTGTGATGTTAATCTGCTCGTACAGCTTCCTCTCTAGCTCCTCCTGCAGGCCACTGACGCACTCTCCGATGACGGCACCGAAGACTTCCAGCTGCAGCTCATTCTCCGACTGCAGATCAGACACCGACGAGTTGACCGAATCAAGCATCTCCTTCGCCTGCCGGAACACGGAACCCATGAGCAGCTTCAGGGCATTGAACCTCTCGTCAATCTCAATCAGCATGACATCAAGCGACATGCCCAGGTGCGCACCTCCGATCACACGGCCGTTGTCCGGCAAGGCATAGCTCTCCAGGCCGGTGACACCCCCCTTGAGCTTGCCCAGCTGCGCATCCACCTCCACCCTCGTCAGGTCCAGGTACTCGGCGCACCGGGCCTGCGCGTTCGCGTCGAAGAGGTACCGGTTGGAGCGCGACGCCGCCGCACGGTCGGGCCATTCGGCGGAGGAGGAGCAGTTGTCGGGGCTGGAGCTGGACTTGAAGGACAGCAGCCTGGGCGTCAGCGCCGGCGAGTCCTCGGACGTCACTGACCCGCTGCTGAACCGGGTGGTGCAGGCCTTGGTGGTGTCGAGGAAAGAATAGGCGGAACCGTCGTAGAAGCCCGCGCCGTTGCCGGCGTCAGGTTGGAGCCGAGCGACGCCGGATGGACTGGGTGACCTGTTGGGCAGCGGGTTCGTTCTCTCACTCGGTACCTGCAGCAAGTTTTCGGATTCAGAATTCAGATTTTTCAGTGTAGTTCAACATCTGATGATAGGAAAGGTGATGACAACACTGGTGAACCGAACAAATTGATCAGAATGATAGGCTCAGTGTTGACTTCAGTGCTGGGAATTCCATGGAATGAATATGTAGTCACAGGTTGACGCAAATGATGGGATCAGATTTGCTGATACAGAGAGCCTGATCGAATTGAAATAATGGGCATGAAAATGAGAAAAGATGCTAGGCTTAGAACTAGAACCCAGTGGCCACCGGAATTGAATCCCCTGACCAGAGTCATCGGATTTCAAACACACATATGAGCGGCCGGCGAGAACTCTGACAAATAAGACACGATAGCTCTAGTTTTTTTTTTTTTTATAAAAAAAAAATATACAGCAGTTCCAGTAACAGTAGTTCTGATGAATTAGTAAGTGAACGCTGTTGCGGTGAGCAACTGGATTGGTGATTGTGTGAGAGAATTCAGAAAACCGCAGACAATTTTTTTTTTTTTTTGATCGGGAACCGCAGACAATTCTTGACCAAGTAAGACTTGGAATTGAACAGCCAATAAGCAAACAACGCATACAAACGTGGAAAGTAAATATGATCTTGTTCCGACGCACACAAACAACGGATGAAACAATCAAGCCAGCGCAAGAGAACGTGAGAGCGAGCGGATGAACAGCCCGATTCAGAATTCCAGACCGACCCAAACAAAAGGGATGACAGGCAGACACACGTACACGCGCGCGCGTGGGAGAAGAGAGAAGAGACGAGGAAAAGGCGGATCAGATCGCGTACCGTCTGGACCGCCTCCATGGCTGCTCCGCCGTCGCTCGCCGGTGGCACCACGTCCACTGCAGCAGGTCCTCACCACTAGAGCGAGTCAGCGGCAGGTAACTGCCATGCCAGCGAATCGGCCCGTGCGAGAGACAGGACAGGGCCGTAGAGGATAAAAGGCGGAGGAGAAGGCAACGAGCAGGGCGGGCGGCAAGTGGGAGTGGGAGACCGAGGCGGCGGACAGCGACGGCGACGGGGACGGGAACGGAAAGGAAAGGAGTGAAGCGGAGTCCGGGCGGAGTAATGCGCGCGATAGGGACGCGCGCGCGTGTGATCACTGATCAGCAGAGTGGCGTGGCGGCCGGGTGGGTCATGAGGCAGCGGACGGGGGCCGGGGGGAAGTAGTTGGGGGAGGCGGCCGGGCGGGCGGGCGGGCGTGGCGGCAGCGGCAGAGAAGAGGGCCGAGCCGACGAGGCAACCAGTGAGACAGCGCGCGCCCGTGCGGACGTCGGCCGGCCAGCAAGGACGCGGCGGTTCAGGGCGGGCGTGATCCATCGTACGCCGCCAGTGCCGTGGCGGCAGGCGGGCCGTGCGTGCGCGTGCGTGCTGGACCGCAAACCGTTTCAGGTTGGGGATGGAAGGGTGCTGTGCTGACCTCATCCTGCGTGACACTGACATGGCTCACTTTCGTTTCTGTGCTGGAACTTTTTATATGCAAATGCAATCAGACATTGTTTGTCGACATATTTATGTTAATTTATTTATACTCTTCTTTTGCAATAGAATTTGGCGCAGTCTCTTGCCTTTCTCGTTCAAAAAAAATTATGTTCATCTAAAACTACTTACTGACGTAAAAAGAATGCAATTGTATATTTAAACCAAGTAAACCTTTTTAAATTCAACTAAATTTATAGAAAATAATATCATGTCTCTAAATAGGGTTAATATAAAAATATTTATTATTATTAATTTAATGATATTTACTTGGCATCATAGATTTAATTAAATTTAAAAATATTTAATTAACTACTTAAAAAGTAAGGATTGCATTCTTTTGGAAGACTGAGGAAGTATACAAAAGGTGATGGAGTTGGCTGAGGATGTATATAAATGAGTGGGAACATGTTCAAGCGAGGGGAAAAAAGAAGGGAATGTGACAGAGGTAGCACACTATGCAACACGGATACGGATACGCGTATAAGTATTGGGAGGATACAACACGAGGATACGACATTTTTCCAAAAAAAAAAAGACCTGGTACGCAGATATGTTTTTATCTTTTTAAGTTAAATTAACAATAATGCATATCAGAATTCTAAGATAGTTGGTAGTAGTAGACAGCAGCAAATAAACATGAAAGTTCACCTTAGGCAATTAGGAATCTACTTAAGTTCTATTAGGTAACAAACATAATTAGTAGTCTCAGATTTTAGGAAATTATTATAAAGAGCATGATCGTTGGGTCGTATCAGCGCGACTTGTGACTAGGCTGATACCTATCGCCTCGAGTATCAGTTTTTTTTTTTTTTATTTTCGATACTTCTCTGATACATATCGAACGCGTATAGGATACGGGATACGGCTCCTACTTGAAGTATCGGGGTATCATACACTTCATACACTAGCAGATGGCCAGATGCCCATGATTTGAACTTCAGAAGATCGCCGCTCGCCCGTTGGGACAGAGTGGCCAGTGAATGGGCACAAGGGGCAAGCGAACGGCAGCAATGCAAAGGTTTTTTTTTTCTTTATTTGTTTCCCCCTGCTGATAAGATTAGAAATGCAAGCGTTTCAATTGAAGTGACAAGCTGCAGGTGAAATTAGGTCATATAGAGAGAGACGCTGGGCTACGCCAGGAGCCATGTGTTAAACATTTTCAAGTCGTCAGGATTCATATGCGTACGAACTGGACAGAGACCTCTAGTTAGAAATACTGCAAAAAGCACTGCACTGCAAATGTAAACGGCTGAAAGTTACATGGTCCGTTCCACGGATAACCGTGATGCGGAAGCTTTATGAATTACAAAGGCGATTTTCTGATTCTCATCAAGAGAACTTGTGATTTTACACCGCCCCAAGAATCATTCATCGATTCAATTTCAATCATGTGTTTGTCTCCTGATGCTAACCCACAGCATTACGGGTTGCAATTACAATAATTCCAGTCCTAGTAGACCTCAACATGCCATTGCTTGTTCTTCTTGAGCTGGGCAAGCTTCTGGTCCCAGCTCTCGCCTCTCTGCTCTGCCACCTTCTTAAGGGTGTCCTGAATTCCAGGCATCATCCCCTTCAAACCGCAGAAGTAGATGTGCGCGCCACCATCCAGAAGCTTGAAAATTTCATCGCTGTACTCCTCGATCTTGTCCTGGACGTACATCTTGCCACCGCTCCTGTTCTTCTGCTCCCTGCTGAGGGCTTTGTCATACCTACATGTTTCAGAAAGACTTGCAATACTATATTGCAATATACAAATATGCTGGATATAAATACTTCAGTGCTGCTGCACTGCACTCCCAAATCGCAATAATGTTGCAAGGTGACGCAAACTGACAAGCACCCAAGTCATCAATGAAGCACACTTGTTGGCAACGATAGCATCAGTAAATGAAATGAGGCGTTACTATGGATGAGGTTATTCTAACCTGAAATTGTCTGGATACTGCTTAAGATAGCTGGTGAATTCTTCGTCGTACAGAAGGCTGTCTGAATTGGCAACACCAAGGAAGAGCCAGGCCAAGCCACCAAATCTGTAGTTCGGGACATCTTCCATGAACATGCGACGCAGGTACCCACGGAAGGGGGCAACACCGGTACCAGTAGCAATCATGACATGGGTTGCGTTTGGATCCTCCTCAGGTAGAAGCATTATTTTGCCAGAGGGACCTGAGGTCATGAAATCATATGAGATGCTTCCAGGCTACAACATCCATCATCTTCCATAAACTTGAAAGAACAACCATACTAGCAGGCAAATATAAATGCCCATACAAGCAGTGGCATATCTGAGAGATACTTGAAGAAAGCATTTTTTTTAAATAAAAGAAAACCTATAGTTGTTGCATACCATATGGGCAATCAGAAGTCTTCGCAACATATCACATATCATGTAAGTAAACTAAACGTGGGACAAAACAGGACAGACAAATAGAGTGCAGGGTCATAGTCATATTTACAGATAATATTTGCTTCTTGGTAACAAAAAAAAAATGTCGCCATTTGTTGGGTGTTTCAATAACATGTTCTGCACATGGTTAAATCAGAATGCCTCAAATCTGTGACACTGATAAGTGATAACGACTTCCTGTTTCTTAATGTGTTGGAAGCAGGGTTTTTTTCCTGCTATGTCTTAATTTTCATCTCTAGTGTGCCATTATAAAGATTCTAAGAAATGAGAAACAGATCATCTACCAGGTGAATTTCAGGGACTACATTAAGAAAAAGAACTAATTGCAGTTAGGACTAGGAGGCTGTCATAAAACATTAAAAACAAACAGGAGTGCCTTTTCATCCATCAGGAAGTTACCTGTTAACTGAATCTTGTCCCCAGGTTTTGAGTTGCACAGGAAATTACTGCAGACACCATTCTTTGAGGGCTCCTCCTTGCCAGTTTCACGATCATAATAAACTGCACGGCGGACACACAAGCTTCCGGTTCTTCCATCAAAGTAATCTCCATACCTAGTCGATGCAATTGAATAAAGCCGGACATTTTGTGGGGCTCCAGGCTTTTTGGGGTTTTCTCCCTAACAGATGAAAATGCACTCAAGGTTCAGAGAGTGTTAATGTGAAGAGAAAACATGATGGGTAATAAAAGGAAATGAATAAAAAATGGCATTTCAAGATTAATCGAAATCAATTTTGCTGCAAAGATGCCATGTTGTCATTCATAGACCATAATAGTTTTTTGCCTCTAGCATGTTCTAACAGTATATCTGTTAGGATCGTTAGTGATGCTCCGGAGGTTGTAGCTATGGGACGTGGGAGGTTTGGGACGAGTCTCTCGGCGGTGGTGCACGTTCGACGCCGTCCTGACGGCCGGCGGCAAACAGAGACGAGAGAGAGAGTCGGCTGGGGTTCAAGGGCCAGAGAGAGACTTCTCAATCTCTGACTGTTTTATTATTGACTAATTGATTGGCTTATATGGCCCAATCTTACAACTGAAAGTTCCTAAAATTACTCCCTGCCTAACAACTTGAACTGAATCAAATCAAGATCCTAGAAACTAGGACTCCGAATCTGGACTGAACCTGGGCGCGGTCACCACGTTCTATACACTTGACCTACCATAACAATATCAGATGGTATATTGAAAATAATATATATCTACAGATTCGAAAAGGACATCAGTATGCCTATATTTATCTGTAGAGAATAATATATTTAACAGTTTAGCACCATACAAAGGTAAAGTTAATTGTTCTTTATACGATAACGCTGAGGGAAACCATGACAACAAATGTGAAGAAAACTAGTATGTTCTTAGACAAAGGAAATGATGGAGAGCAGGGAATACTTACAGGAGGAATAACACCGTAACTCTGGCCCTCCCAGTACGGCACATTGCCACCATGGTCAATGACGATGTGGCAAGTCTCCCCGGGAGCTTTGGGGCCGACTAGCCTCTCCACCGAGACAATGGTAGCCGTGTAGGGCTCCTTGGGCTTGTATGTGTTGAGAGGTGGCTCCTTGGCGCTCTCGAGATCGAGCGGCGCAACAGAGACTTTACTCTTGCTCGCCTGCTGGACAGATATGCAGAGCACCTTGTTCGCGTGCCTGGGCCGCACCGAGCTGCTCTCCCAGGCCAATGTGCCACCGACCCAGGATTTGTTGCCGAAGCTAACAACATTGTTGTTACCCTAGAGCACAATGAAAGGCCAATCTTAGGACAACAATTTATCCCCATTTGAGAGCGCTGTGAATTCAAGATCATCAGCATTAATGACTGAATGATTGACAAGAACACTACCGAGTTCAGCAGCAAGTGCCCTGAATTACTGAAGATGTGCGTGGATATGCATGACTTATAAGCGATGGCCTAATTTGCGGAAAATAGCACCTATCTAGCAGCACTATCTAACATTAGAACTGACCCCCTGTTGTTACCAATCTAGTAGTACTACTTAGTTAACTGTTCTAGTCATCTACCAACCCAGCGCCGACCGAATCGCAGAAGATTCCCTAACAAAAAGCAGCGGACGGGGCGAGATTCCGGCACCGAGAGCCACGCACCTTGATCCCGGAGCTCCTGGCGCCGCCATCCGAGCCGAAGACCGGCGCCGAGACAGCCACCTGCAGGGCAGGTCAACAGGGAGAGAACGAGTCAGCAGAGCACGACGCGGAAGCGGGGGTCGCACCGACCGGAGGGACGCGCGTACCCGGGACGCAGCAGCAGCGGGCGCCATGGCCGATCAAGAGGGGGGGGACGAGGGGCGCCGAGCCGGGGGTTTTGATCTGGGGATGAAGGGGGCGGCGGGAGGCGGGTTTATAGAGGGCGAAAGTGAGCTCTTGAGGTGACGGAAGGGACGACCCCTTGTTGCAGGGGACTCGTTGCGAACCGCGATTAGCAACCCATCTGGTTGGTTGATTAGCCGCTAACACTTTTTTTTACAACACCGCTAACACATTTTTAATATCCAAACCAGTTGTTGCTGAACTTTTGTGCTTTTGATGGGGGTCGTATTAGTAATCTAATTTGGATTTCGATCTGGGCGTGTTCTGTGTTGGTGAGCCAGCCGTAGGCAGGCACAGAGAGGTGATTGGCCGCTGGAGTCGGCTCAGCGCGGCTGCTCGGGAGCTTCCGGTGGCTGCTGAAACGGCCTTGTGGAGGTGTCAAGGGCCACCACCTACCCCACCTTGCCTCCGACCACAGGTCAAAGAATGCAGAACGCAGCCTAGCCCAGATGCATGCGTGACCTTGCAGTGTACTACAGGTCTAAGCGCATCACCCCACAAATGCAAACATTTGTTTCAGTCTAAATTTCCGTTTGCCAACTCACCTGTAACGAGCAGTTGATTGTTGTTCTCTCCTCAAAACACAGATACGCGGCAGCGGCACCAAGCCAGTGGCTTCTCCTGAGTCCTGACTGATCGAGTCCTATCATAAACATGCAGTCTTCAGTGCAAATTTACATGTATTATTTCGAATTTCAAACGACCAATGCCTAGACTTCTCTCACAAGAAGATGCAACACTTCATAAGAGAGGCCTGCAAGTCGGCCAAGTTTGGCCCTCCTTCCATATCTAGACGCTAAATTAAGCTGGCTTTTTTACAACGTTAAACACTAAGCTCCAAAGCTAAAAAAGTACTATTCTTTTTCTTAAAGTACTATTCTCTTTGCTATCCAAACAGTACAAAGCTTTTTCCCTCCAAAAGGGTGAACCACGACTGCTTCCCCTATGGTTACTTACTACCTACAACTACAAGGCACCCTCTTGGGTCTTGACAGATGATATAAGTTGTCGCGACCAGCTTCATTCACATCCCCATGGCACGACCCAGTACAGGGTGAGGGCCGCCTCCACCGTTTGACATCATCATGATGTTATGCAGCAGCTGGTGGAGCCATAGCCTTGCCGTGAGATCGACCTAGAGTTGCATCAAGGATTCAGAGTCAGTTAAGGGTTCGAGTTTGCAGTGTATGCTGTCATGTAGCTTCTTTGAGGAAGCAAAGGTAACTCATTCTTCTGACAATGAAATAGTGAAATCACCTCGATTAAGTCATTGAATGTCCCGTCTCTCAACACGGTGGGGAGGATATTGCGTAGCGCATTGCAGGCCCTGCATAAGCATGCAAAAGAACAGGGACAGCATGAGCATAACTTCACAAAATCGAAATTTGCATACAGCATACAGCACACAGCATAAACCTTCCGTCATCTGTCAGCCTGAGGTAGCAGCGGATTATGTGCTTCAGCAACCTTGGGGAAGGCTGTTCAACAAGTTCTTCAACCATCTGAGCTAGCACACTGGCTACAGCACAGAAACGTTCAGAAGAAGCATATATATATGCAAGCCCTGCGTCATCAAGCATAATCTTTTGAATAATAAAAGTGGCCACCTGCAAGTATAACTTGTCTCAGTTAAAGAAGCTGAAGCAATAGATCCAAATGATCTAGTTAAATTCCTGACAGGATAAATGTTTGGATAATTTATATTTCAAGAAACAATTACGACAAGTATTGAAGAATTAAATGGAGTCTTACATCCAAAGCAAACAACAAATGAAGCTACACCAGACAAGTATCTCATTGTGAAACTAAGGGCCTGTTCGGCAGGACTGAAAAATACTGTTTCGGCTGATTGTTGTGAGAGGAAAATACTGTTCTGGCATGACGTGAATAGTGATTTTGTGAGGTGGCTGGCCAGCCAGCCGAACACGGCCTAATTTGTCAGCTAGAAAAGTAAAATAGGTTGCAACAGGGTCCTAATCACTGAAATAGCTTGATCTCTCAAATAGCAAACAAGATATAAGGAGAATGGTACAAGAAAGGAGCGTGCCAATTGAGTAGTCAGCATAGAAACAAACATAAAAGATTATTATGTTTTGAGTAATAGTTGGGTAGACTGGTAAATACCGTTTTCGAGAGTTCACTGCCCATATCAATAGCACGCAGACACAAAGGAATTATTTCAGATGTCAGTAGAAACGCAACGACTTCATTGTCATCAAACTGCATATATTACCCAGAAAAAAATGTTCAGTTTTATTTTTAAAAACATATCTGGTATAAAAGAAATGAATGAATTTCAAGCCTTCAACAAATTACAGCACTGTTCAGTTCTTCAAACAATTATTAATGTTTATATAGGGATCCATAGGATTTAAAATCCCAATTAGATTATTTAATCGGCAAGACTGGAATTTGTATCCAAAAATCCAAATTGATAACCTGCACACCTCCCACCACTCCAAATAGAAATTCATAGCCCTTCTTAGTTGTATTAAATTTCTTACCTTCACAAGAGCACCGATCACACCCAGGCTGGTAAGCCTCAAGAACTCATATTCTCTTGTTTTGTAGGTAGTGTTCAAGAAAGGGAAGAGGTACAGTGGAACCAGTGCTGCAAGAGGAGACAGTTACTGAAAAGTGTACATTATAAACCAGAAGAGTGAAAAGTAAATCAGTACAGGGGAAATTTTCTACAGGAAACACTATCTAGATGTGATAAATACTTTCTACTACTTAGAATCAAGTGTATGATTTAAACAAGAGAAAATTCGTGATGATAGGGACATATTCTTTAAAGTACACCATCATAAGGGTATTCATATTTTTGTCATAAGCATGGTAGCAGTCATTACCATTTACGAATGGCATCCTAGTATCAGGGTGCGATGCGACACACTGCAGAACAAGTAATACAAAAGGAAGTTAAGGAAACAGAGTGGTGGACAAAACCAATTTGAGGTGCATGAACTGATAAATGGCAATTTAAAACAACCCCATATTGCACTATACTATGAAATTGGCAGCTTTTTCATATTATAATGGCTAAGGTAACATATCCTGTATCCCTGTTAATACTGATAGATTATAATATCAAAATGAACTGATAGATGACGCTTTAAAGTATCCCCAGTGCCATGAATACTTTGCTTTCTGATGTAAAAGCATACCTGAAGGAGTGCAAGGGCATTGCAGACTCGAGTTGATTGCTCAGACGATAATTTTGGGGGTGAAAGTGATCGATAAATTGACACAATTTCCTGCATATGTTTCAAGTAGCCATACAGACTTCAATCAGAAAAGGATCCATGAAAGATTCAACTGATTTCTTATGAAATGAAACAATACACATGTACACCACACTAATGCAAACAGCATACTAACTTACTAAGTTCATAGCTACTATGATGTCACAAGTTTCCTTGAATTAAATTCAGAAGGCTGCAATTATTTAACCCACCTGGAGTAGTGCAGCCATTGTACCATAAGAGTGCCACAGTAGCAGAGCAAGATCTTCACATTTTTCTCGTTTCTGAAAGAAATAACCAGGACATCACTCTAAATGAAAACTTCAGTCCCAACTTCCCAAATCAATATACTTAGGGCTGCAAGATCAAATATTTTAAGAAAAAGTTTATATAAATTTACCATGTGAGGTATAATGTATCGCAATGTACTTTTGAGCATGAGTAACAAATAACTATCTACCAAAAAGAAAAGCTTCAGGACCCCATTCGACCTATAGAGCACTAAATTAGTAACAACAGAAACATTAGATCACCAAAAACCTCGATACACATGCACTGAACACATAGGCATAGCGCATCATCAAATTGTTGTAGTAGACCATCTCGAATTTTATATAAAAGGATGCTAAACAGTGCAAAAGTACTATCATGAAAACAGGAAGCTTAGATCTACAGAAACAAAATGTTAGACTCATGAACTGTTTTTCGCCCCTCTCATTTACTCCTTCCGTTTCAAATTATAAGTCGTTTTGACTTTTTTTGGTTCATCCATTTTGCTATGTATCTAGACATATTATTATATCTAGATGCATAGCAAAATTGATGTACCAAAAAAGTCAAAACGACTTATAATTTGGAACAAGAAACAAAATGCTAGAGTCATGAACTGTTTTTCACCCCTCTCATCTACTTCCTCCATTTTTCAAATTATAAGTCGTTTTGACTTTTTTGGTTCATCCATTTTGCTATGTATCTAGACATATTATTATATCTAGATGCATAGCAAAATTGATATATCAAAAAAGTCAAAGTGACTTATAATTTGGAACGGAGGGAGTACCATATTGAAAATGTCTGAATTTTCATCCAGAAGAAACATGTCCCAACCGTTTGGCAGGGCTGAGCCGTTTTCTGCCAAACGGGGTAAAGTGAAATAGCTTCACTGATGAAGCCCCTAAAAACATGCTCTCACAATGATTTGGGTGGGATGGAGTCAAAAAAGTTTTCATCTCAGAAGAAAGCCATTTTGCCAAACATGTCCCAAAACCGCTCTTCACCGGGAACTGCTCGTGGAGCTGAAGCAAAAAAAAAATAATCACCAAACGGAGCCTCATTTTGCAGAGCACCCTATAAAGGCTCCTGTCTGAACCTCACCAGTTTATTCAAGCTGGACGCCACCAGAAAAATGCAGTATCGTCTATTTTACCTTAAACAAATTAGCTATTCAGTGCAGGTCAAAACTAGAGACCTTTTTTAATGTACAGGCCCTGATATTGATATTAACAAGAATAGCTTGAACATATTCTAAAAGGACAGCAAGGAAGAACAAATACCAACCAAAAAACAACAATAGCTAACAACTAAGATACATCAAAACTGATTTTTTTTTTTTTTTTCTCCTCAACTAAAACATAGGGACTACAAAAGAAAATCTGGCAATTCTCGTTGCTTTCCACATATGAACAACAGAACAAGCATATTGCACTGAAATACCACCACTGAAGCGTCTGCAGAGATCGAGTAACAGGAGCCTGGCGTAGTCTTTTGCCCTAGACAGCCAATCTGACAACAGAAGTGCATTCAACCTCCGCTAGGTCTCAGCGTTACACCACCACGGCCGCGACTTCCAAAACCACGACGCGGCACCGGCGATCAGGAAGAGAGAGAGCGAAAAAGGCGCGGAAATTTTTATCCCCCGCAAACGCGGTGACGGCGAGAGAGCGAGGGGTCATTCACCTTGGAGAGGAGGAGGAGAGCCTTCTCGCGGAGCTCTGGGACGCAGAGCTCGAGCACGAGCTGCGCCACGTCCTGATCCTCCTTCGCCGCGTCCTGATCCTTCGCCGCCGGCGCGGGCGCCGAGTACGGACCGGCGGAGAAGTACGGCGGCGGGTTCGCCATTGCGATTGGTGGTGGTGCTGCTGCTGCTGCTGCTGCGGCGGCGGCGGCGGCGGCGGCGGCTGGGCCGGAGAGAGCGCCGTACCCGACTGCGGATGGCTGCACGAGGAGGAGCTGAGCACACTGCACACGTGCGTGTGCTTATACGGGAAAAAAAATTACGAATGGGCCTGGTCGCTACTTCCTTCATCTCCAAGATGGAAGCTATCCGCCCATGGGCTTTCGGCCCAAATGAGCAGCGGCGGCGTGGTCCGGCTGGATCACCCAACTGAGAATCTGTGACCCACCCGTCAGCCGGAGGAATGAAGCTGACGAAATGTTTTAGGATGGAACTAGAACAAGACCGTGATAGTAGCTTGTACTCAATCATCTCAAATTACAAGTCATTCTAAATTTTTTGGAGAGTCAAAACAACCAAATTTTATATAATAAAATAATAATATTTATAATACCATATAAGTATCATTAGATTCTTCATTAATTATATTTTTTTAGTATACCTATTTGATATCATTAATCTTTGTAATTCTCTCTATAATTTTAATTAGATGCCTTGATTCTCCAAAAAAGTTAGAATGATTTATAATTTGAAATGTAGGAAGTACATCCAATAGCCTTCGCCGTAATTTAGGATAACCTTAACGTGATGGAGAATGGCTGATTTGACGTATCATCATCAAGAGATGGTAGCAACACCATGATGTGCTTTAGGTTTGATTCCATTTAATTGTTGTTAGATTTGGGCTGATTTTTAGGCCCCATAATTTTCAAATATGAGAAGATTTTCATGCGGGTGGTTTAGTGTTGTGTTGTATGTCAGCAAGTAAGGACACTCATGTCCTTTTGTGCCACCCACTCCACTTGCTGGGACATGTTCAACAGAAACACTTAGGCCCCCTTTAGAACATAGGAATTTTACAATAATTGTATAGAAATTTTACAGAAATTGATTAATTTTCTTATAAAAATGAACTAATGTCTGTAAAATTTTCTTTGAATATACAGAAATCAGTTAATTTTCATAAGAAAAACGTAGAAAATAGAAAAAATTTCCTACAATAATATTGTTCAATTGTTGGTTCACCGGGATGTGTTTAGATTGAGCCCCTGGACGCCTGGCTAAATCACGGTAGCCGACCAAAGTTTGACGTCTAAAAGAAGCGCCCCGATATAGCCACGCAAAGGAAGAAAAATTGATCTATGATTTGGCAGCGCTAGGTGGGGCAGGCCAAATTGAGGCATCTAGACACTAATGACATGTCAATCTGAAACTTAAGTACAAACCTACAATTGTAAAATGTCTTTCAAATCAGAGCTTTCATAGGAGATTGGCATGACCATAGCAAAACACGCTACTATAGGTTTCCTTTTTTGGCCACACGGCATGCCCTAATGAGCACTTTGCACTTTTGTGTGATTAAAAAAACATCATTACCTATGAGGGCAAGCCTAATGCACTACAAAACGTTATTAGCCTCCCAAAAATTAGTTGTCCATGTAGATGTCAAGGTCTAAAACCTAAGATTTTCCTAGTGCAAGCTATCAGTACTATTACCTCCCTCAGCGCATTTGTAGGAAGTCACTTTTTTTTCTTCATTCTTATGTTTCTAGGTCTCTTTGTTCTCTCTGTCCCCACATCGTGCGCTCCAGCAAATACTTCATGCTTTTGTTAGAACAAGCCTTTGATGCCTCTACAGGTCACTTTGACCACCTGTGAGGACACTAGATGGCCTGATCTAGATGTTTGGTCGCCCTTAGTGTCAAGATATAGTTGATGAGTACTTGCAACCATCATGCTACGAGAAGAACCTCCGTGGAATATACTTTAATGGCTTTAAGGCCTGGGGCCTGATATATGTATTTTAAATTTACCACATGGATGTGACAATATGATTAATCAACTTACAAAGAAGGCTTATTGGTATATAATCATTATTTCTTATAATGGAGTGAGTTGCTTTTGGGCAAAAGCTCTGACGAACCATTAGCTATGGGCGGCAATAGTGACGCTTTTGGCCGGAATTGGTGGCATTTGTTAATATCGTTTCACTCTTTAGAAGCATAGCTGTGGAAAACCTTCTCCCTTTAGCCCATATACTAAGCTTGTTTCCCGCGCGTGCTGTATGGCTTTTGGTGGTGCTTTGAAGTTTCATTGTTGGTGTTTTTTTTATGGTGGTTTTCATGTTGCCGTCTCTGCTCGAGAGCAGAACACGGATTGTTCTGTGGGCCGGTTTCTATTTGGGCTAGAAGGAGGAGCCGGCTGCCGGCTTAAAGGGAGAGTCCGGACCAATCCAAGCTTGAAATCGTGGTCCATGAAATCAACCAAGGTCCATATCCATGAAGCATGCTTTGTTACGCCACTCTACCAGCCTTTGAAGCCACTTCGCTCCCGCCTTGTATTGTCCGTCCTCCTGGACCTGAATTGACCTCTTCCTTTTGCTTCAAACCTTGACCCAACCAAAGTGTGTGAATGTCAGCTACCTCTGGTTGCTTGCCCTAGCTAGAATCCAGCACTTACTCGCTTCTAATTTCTTGCTTCCAAGCCAATATCAAAACACGTCTCCATCACACTAGCTATGCCTATGTGTTTCAGCAAACACACGTCTCATATGTATCGATCTCACCTTCGTTTTATATATACTGCTACGTGGTTGAAGTATATATACTCAAGTTACACACAAGAATCGAAGACCTTATTAGTTTAACTCGATCGTCCTTTCTGTGTGATGTGTATTCATACGGTTAAGTTAAGTTGCAACGACCATGGAGACTGTGTTCAAGGGGAGAGCAAGAGCAAGAGTCTCTCTGATCCATTTCTTTGTCCGACGTTTTGCGGTGGCCGTAGCTGCCATTTTTCTGCTGACAGATGGGAGGCATGCTCATGTAGATCTCGCACCTGTGGAGATACTCGGCGGCGCCGACGTCGATACGCTTGCCCAGAGACCAAACGTAAACGGGTATCTCATCAAACTAACTGTCTCTCTAGCTATTGCATCTGACCATGCAGTTCTGGTTCGGTCGCGAGTTTGTTTATCTTGACGAGCATGCATGGCGCACATGTTGTACTACCACAGTGCAAGCAGCAGCGAGGTGATCGCCGATGAGCAGTGGCGGATGGTCAAGACCAGGGGAAATCAGTTCGTCGTCGGCGATCGGCCCTTCTACGTGAACGGCTTCAACGCGTACTGGCTGATGATCCTCGCCGTCGACCCGTCCACCAGGGGGAAGGTCACCGAGGTGTTCCAGCAGGCGGCGGCGGTCGGGCTCACGGTGTGCCGCACGTGGGCCTTCAACGACGGTGGCTGGAGGGCGCTTCAGAAGTCGCCATCTGTCTATGACGAGGATGTCTTCAAGGTGAGATGATTGGCCCCGTTCGGCTGCTGTTGTGTTTGTGGTGAGAGCAGGATATTGTACCAGGGCTGCCAAACAGCAATTCAATTAGCAGCCGAACACGATTGATTTGTGTGTGGTCCAACATTTGTACCTTCTAATATGTTTATTATGAAAATATATTATATTATTAATATAATGCTTTTTATTATGCATCATAAATATTAGTATATTTTTTATATATTTGGCCAACTTATGTCATACGTGAACATGTGAAGCTACTTATGAATGGATTTGCTTGTTTCGCGCACGAAGGCGTTGGATTTCGTGGCGAGCGAGGCAAGGAAGTACAGGATCAGGCTTATTCTGTCACTGATCAACAACTGGGACGGCTACGGCGGCAAGGCGCAGTACGTGAAATGGGCCAGGGACGACGGCGGCCTCAACTTCACCTCCGACGATGACTTTTTCTCCGACCAAACCGTGAAGGGCTACTTCAAGAACCACGTCAAGAACATGCTGACGAGGGTGAACACGTACACGAGCGTGATGTACAAGGACGACCCGACCATCTTGGCGTGGGAGCTCATGAATGAGCCGCGCTGCACGTCGGACCCAACCGGGAACAAGCTGCAGGAGTGGGTCCAAGAGATGGCGTTCCATGTGAAGTCCATCGACCCGGATCACCTGGTCGAAGTCGGCGCGGAGGGCTTCTACGGCCCCTCGTCGCCGGCACGGCTTCCGGCCAATCCAAACACCTATGCCGGCCAGGTCGGCACCGACTTCATCCGCAACCACCGCGTCCTGGGTGTCGACTTCGCCTCCGTTCATCTCTACCCAGACACCTGGATGTCGGGCACGACTCTGGAGGCACAGCTCAAGTTTGTGGCTTCGTGGATGGAGGCGCACATCGCCGACGCCGAGGGCACGCTAGGCGGCATGCCGGTGGTGTTCACGGAGTTCGGGGCGTCCACCAAGGCCCGGACGAGCGGTGGCTTCAACGCGACCACGAGAGACCAGCTCATCCAGGCGGTGTACGGGCAGCTCCTGGATTCGACGCGGCGTGGCGGCGCCGGAGCGGGGGCGCTGCTCTGGCAGGTGTTCCCGGAGGGGACCGACTACATGGACGATGGCTACGGCGTCGTGCTTCCCAGGGCGGCGGCCACTGCCCGGATCATGTCCACGCACTCAAGGAGCTAGCCGTTTTCAATTCTAGGTGCGCCTGGAGCTGCCGCTGGGGGTGCAGGAGGGAGCAGCAGTCGGAGGATGTCGATGACGACATGCCGTTCGTTTCGAGGATGCACTGAGCATAGAAAATCTTAAACTCTTATAAAGCAAAACCCCACTAACCTATTTTTCTCATTCCATAGCCCTCCACGTCATCGTCCCCTCCTGACCCACGCATCTACCTCCACCTCCATATCCCACCTTGCCATTCAAATCAAATCTGTCCATCCATGTGTCATTAACCCAAGCATGTTGTATAGTAGGATCATTTCTCATTCCACTTCTGAATGCACGACGACCTTGGTTAAATAATTTTCATTCTAATCACCTTCATAAATAGCCCCCCCATTCATCCATCCACTTACACACATGGCCATCATGCCTTTTAGTGCTTTACATTTGATTCTTTCTCATTCCACTACAACATGCAATTCCATCCTAATTACGTTGATAAATAGCCTCTCCACTCCTCCATTTCCTCCTCTCACACTGGCCATTGTGCCTCATTTGGTTTTCTTACTCTCCCTCTCTATATAGTGCTCCACACCAAGAAGGAATGGAGACAAACCACAGGTAAGTGCTCAGAGCTTATGCTTCTTCTTTCAAATTGGTTTCTGAATTCTAAAGGTGTGAGATCGATCAATCTACTCTTCTGCTTGATGACTAATTTATCCACTATTGTTTCTCAGGACCAAAGTTAGCATATGGAGAAGTACCATGCCCTCACATGTTGCGACACATCAAGAAGACTATGGTGTTCCTTTTAATTACATCATTTTACATACCAATCCTGTCCTAACATTATTTCAGGATTATAATTAGCTTAAGACATATTTTTTCCTTTCGAGAAGTTAATTGCCATTGGTCTTCATGTATACTACTTTGTTGGATGGTACAACAATACCATATTTTTATTTCACTTTTGTGCATGTTTGTGCTTCTTGCATGATCAATTTATTTGTCATTCACAAGATATCACTTTTAAAAAGTCCCGCAGCAACGCGTGGGGTATTCACCTAGTTATATTTACAAATGTGTCAGGAATCCGCACAATATATAATCACTAATGGAAGCTCGCAACCACGCACTCATTCACAAGCCTCCCAGATCTTCACAATTGACAATCGAGATATCATCCTCAAGTCCAACTAACAGATTCGACGGCTAGACAGCTGAGAACTGCAGGCGCCGACGGCGTGAAAGATTGGGGAACGAATTCAAAACCATTTGCGAGATTGAAGAGAAATTTTGATGGCAACAAAATCATGTGTGTCTTTTCAATAAGCGTCAAAAATATCAAAACCATCATGAAATTTGTAGTTTCCAGTAGTGAACGTTAATTGGCACGCTGCTCCCAGCAACCGTTACTGCTCATCGAATTTTGTAATCGTTAATGTTCACGCGGATTTTAGTCACACAGCAGCAAACAAGAACCTTGATCGGCCAAGGCTACCCAGTAAACAATAAGGCCAACCAGGGTAAGTTACGCTTTGGCACTGTTTTTTTACTCGAAAGACCCACAAGCACTTCCGGGGAAGGCGCAGAGCATGGCGAGGTTGTCCTATGATTAGTAGGTCACCCACTATGCCAAAGTAAACAATCACTGTCAACCGACAGTGACAAGGTATCACTGCCGGTTTATAAGCAATAATGCTATCACGGTTAGATTTTAAAATTGTCCAGCAGTGATAGATAATTATCACCGCTGGTTGGTAATATAACCTGATAGTGATAGTATCAATGTCAGGTTGTATAACCAACCGACAGTGACTTCAATCTTGAGCCTGAAATTAAAGTTAACTTTTCTTAACTCTAGGGAGTTGAAGTCCGAACAATCCTCTCTCTCTCCTAGGCGCTCTTCCTCTCTGTCCCCTCACACTTCCCTTCTCTTCTAGCTCTCTTCCTCTCTCCCACACGCCGCTTCTCCCACTCCCAACCCCCTCCTCCTCTCCTACTCCCCTTCTCTCCCTGACTCGTGAGGCAGAGCATGAGGCGGTGGCGTCTAAGGCCACGTGTAGCAATAGCGCGATGTCGTGCGGGGTAGCGACACCCCAAGCCGCGAGGCCAGTGGCGCACGGGCCGGTGGCACATGATCGAGGTCACACAGGGTGGCAGCACCCAGGCCCGCGTGAGCTAGTGGTGCAGATGCGACGCATCAGCGGCACGCGGGTGAGAGAGGTCAATCTCTATCTCATCCTCTGTCTTCGATGTGGATCCCTCCTATTATCTCTTTGTTGAATCGCCTTGTGATTTTGCTCTGTGTTTGGATCTGTGAGGGCAGCCACGGATGTGGAGTTGGTGGCCTCGTACGTAGGACATGCTGCGAGCGGCGGATCTGGTTAGCCCAATTGGTCCAGCAGGCCGCAAGCGGTGACTCCGATGACAAAAACGGTGTGGGCATGGTGTTTCTGAGACAAAGTAGATTGCAAGTTGCCTTCGTTGGTGTTCTTCTTCTTTCTCCTTTATGAGAACAGCACTCACTACCGAGGGCGGAAGCTGCTATGTATAGGATGAGTGGTTCACCAGACAACGGGCTTAGTGAGAGCGGTGAGGCCCAAGCGGTAGCTCTTGAGGTCCCTGAAGGCTTTCTACTAGCCCAGTTGAATGGCTCTATGCTCTCGCATGACCTCAAAGAAGGGTAACCCTCGCTCTGCTAATCTTGAGATGAACCTACTCAATGTTGCCAACCTGCCTGCCACCCTTGAGGTGCTCCACAATATCCGTGAATCTAGAGGCAGATCCATGGATTTCGTGGATCCGCTCAATGGTAGATCTACCGAATCTCAAAGTGTTTGGCTTGAAAATATATATTTAGAGCTATTTTTTATGGATCTAGAGCTGTTGAAACTCTTCCAAACAGACCCTTAGAGGAGAGAATACACATTCAAATGTCTTCCTCAACAATAGCCATCCAAGGTGAGAGCAAAAACCTAAGCTACATATACATGCTGCACCCCCTTCGTCTCATCTATGAGTTGCAGTTGTCCCTGAAATAACCATAGCTAGCAAGAATTCAACACTTATCACGATCAGCCTGCATGCAATGCAAGCAAAGGAAACTTATAGAGAAGGGCTGGTGGCGGCCGTGCACATAATAACAAAACTGCCACGTGCAGAGCCACCTTGAATGGAAGGTACGTGTCAAAAAAAACCCATAAATGAAAGACACATGTTCTAAAAAAGCCCATCACAGAGCTAGGGGTGGTAGATAAGCCTGAGCCAACCACCTCTAACCGTGCGATGGACTTTTGGGATATATGACTTCTATCTAAGGTGTGTCTGTATGGAGGCGCGGTGCAGGGCGTTTATCTCCGGGCCCTGCTGACCTCCGTGTATACGGAATTTCTTGGCCAACCTCACCTAATGATTGTGCTGGAACTGTTTTTTTGTAATATAAAGAGTCCATGATTCTAAACAATACTCGTACTAGGATCGATCGGAATCATATAATCCTTTCATTGTATATATATACGCGCGCTTCCGTCAATCCGTCCTCCAAATACAGCCTCGGCGTACGTACCGTCCTCCTTGCATCGATCCATCCACAGGTACCCAAAGACGCAAGCACACCATCACCATGGAGGCGGAGGGGCAGCGCGTTTCCGCAGCCAGCGCCGGGCTCACGTCGCTGGCGCTCCGCCTCACGAAGCAGCTCGTCGCCAACAAGAGCGACCGCAGCGGCAACCTCGTCTTCTCGCCGCTGTCCATCTACGCCGCGCTGGCCCTGGTGGCCGCCGGGCACGGGGCGCCGCCCTGGGCGAGCTCCTGGCCCTGCTCGGCGCAGCGTCACGCGACGACCTCGCCGAGCTCGTCTGCGGCGCGCTCGCCGACGACTCCGCGTCCGGCGGCCCGCTCATCGCATTCGCGTGCGGCGTCTGGCACGACAACGACGTGTTCTTGAAGCCGGCGTTCAGAGCGACCGCCGTCGAGTGCTTCAAGGCCGAGGTGCGCGCCGTGGATTTCAGGACAAAAACAAAGGTGCGTGTGCGTAACGTTCTTCTTCTACCTGCTCCGTCCGCCGTCGATCGGCGATTACATGCCTGATAGATCCCCGTCCGCAACAACCTTGTTAACCAATATGGCACTAATGCACGCATTCACACGCACGCAGGCAGAGGAAGCACGGCATGTGATGCCTGTTCGCTTGAACTGCTTTTCAGCCGAACTCAGCCTATTTTAGCTTATTTTTCCTCAATCAGCCAATTCAACCGACTCAGCCTATTTTAGCTTATTTTTCCTCGATTAGCCGAAACCAGCCGACTTTAATACCAGCCCATCAGCCCCGTCAACGCCATCTGCTTAAGGGCAAGTGGGATAAGCCTTTCACCAAGCGCTGCACCGAGGTGGAGGACTTCGCGCGGCTGCGGCAGCTACCTCGTTGTCGTGCACGGCGGGTTCAAGGTGCTCAAGCTGTGGTACTAAGCATCCCTGGCCTTCCCCCCTTAAGGCGGCAACCGGATGACGAAGGTTGCGCGCCGCGGCGACGTCGCCAGGTACTCCCTTGTGCGTCTTCCTGCCGGACGCGCGCAACGGCCTGTGGAGCCTCGTCGACGAGCTCGCCGCGTCCGGCCCGGCGTTCCTGCACGATCATCTGCCGGTGAGGAAGGTGTGTGTCCGCAAGCTCCGGCTGCCAAGGTTCAAGATGTCCTACTCCAGAAACCTCACCGACACCCTCCGGAAGATAGGGCTCGAGGCCACGCTTGACCCTCGCAAAGAAGGTGTTGAATGTAATTGGGCTCGTGGGCCTGTTTACCATGACTCCCCACTTAGCCTATATATGTACACTGACTATGCCTGAGTAATACATTGAGTATTCCCCTAATCATACTCTTTCATGGTATCATGAGACGGTTCGCTTCCGCGGCCTCTCGCTTCCGCTAACCCTAAATTGCGCCGCCGCCGATCCTCACGGTCGACCGGCCGGCTGCTCACCACCGTCGCTGGGTGCCTACCACTCGCCGGCCATATCCCTCGCGGACGCGCGCGCCCTCGCCCCTCGCCAGCGCGCCGCGATCCCATCCCGCCACCGCAGCGCATCGCGCGGTCGGCCCCGTCATCACGCGGGCTACGTCCGTGTGCAAACGCGAGGACTCCGATCGCTCGCGGGGTCTGAACCGCCACGCGACTCGCGTACAGCAGCGAGGACTCCCGACGGCACACGCGTCTCCATCGCGCGATCCGTCCACCTCCAGGACGAGCACTTCTTCGCCAGGGATCCGCTACGTGCTGTACGTCTACGTACTGTACGTCTATGTCGCCAAGCTGCTGCACGGGATCTTCGCCAGGCACAGCTGCACGTGATCTACATCAAGCCAGATCGAGGCCGGCTCGTTCGTACGTCTACCCGAGGAGCTCCAACGCCAGGTCTGAATTCCATGGCCGAGACCGAGGAGGAGCGTCAGGCGCGCGTCGCGCACGAGCAGGCCGCTGCCGCCCGCACCGCCGCCCTCGACAAGTATGAGGCCGACCACGCCGACGTCCACGCCGCCGCCATTGCCGTCCTCAACATCAAGGTGCTCGTCCCTGTGATCCTCGACCGCGCCTCCAACAACTACACCCGCTGGCGCGCCCTCTTCCTCGTCGTCTTGGGCAAGTATGCCCTCACCGATCACGTTCTCAAGGACGTGGTCAACGACGACCGGCCAGCTTGGGTGCAGATGGACTGCACTGTCCTCACGTGGATCTACGGCACGATCCACCCCGACTTGCAGCAGTCAACGATGTTGAAGGAGCCGAACGCCCGCGTCGCTTGGGTGCACCTCGAGGACGAATTCCTCGGACAGCGCGAGTCGCGCGCCCTGCTGCTGTCCGCGGAGTTCCGCACCGTCAAGCAAGGGTCATCGTCGATCACGGACTTCTGCCGCAAGCTCGAGACGATGGCTGCCGCTCTACGTGACTTCGGCGACCCGGTTGGCGAATGCACCCTCGTCCTTACGCTCCTCCGCGGCCTCAGCGACAAGTTCCGTCCCATGGTGACGAACATCAAGTTGCGGCAGCCGTTTCCTACCTTCGCGGAGGCACGCACTCTTCTGCTGCTCGAGGAGATTGACCTCAACGACATCGCCGGCGACACCGGCGGTACGTCTACCACCACGCCGCCTCCTACGCCCATGGCTCTCCTCACCGGCTCGTCGTCCTCCGCTGCTGCCCCACCTCCTCATGGCCGTGGCCCCGGCGGTCACCCTGCCCTTGCTGGCCAAGGCGGTGGCCCGGTGGGTATCCAGGGCCAGGGTCAGCGCTCCGGGCGGCGCCGTGGCCGCGGCGGGAACAAGCAGCAGCAGTCCCAGCAAGGGCGGCATGCCTCCGGTGTGCCTCGTCCGCCGCAGATGCTCTACAACCCGTGGGCGGGCACGGTGCAGTTTTGGCCGCACCCCACCCACCCACGGCGCGCCCTACCGCCCCCTCTGGCGGCCTTCACGGCTGTACCCCAGCCGCCGCAGGGCTACAACTTCGGCGCCCCTCCAGGGTTCGGCGCCGGATACGGCTACGGGCAGCCGACCCACTACGCCCCGCCACCGTTGCTGCAGCAGGCGTGGAACCCCATGCACGGAGGGAGCTTCGACACATCCACCCTCTCCAGCAACTTCAGCACCATGACGCTCACTCCTCCCGGGTCCAGCGAGTGGTATGCTGATTCGGGTGCTGGCTCCCACATGGTCAACAACGCTGGTATACTTTCCACCTCTCATCCTCCTTTGTCATCGTATCCTTCATCTATCATTGTTGGTAACGGGGATTTACTTCCTGTTACTTCCGTTGGATCACACTCCTTTTCTACCTCGCGTCGTCCGTTAGTTCTTTCTAATGTTTTAGTTTCCCCAAACATTATTAAGAATCTAATCTCCGTTCGTCGCTTTACTATCGATAATAATTGTTCTATCGAGTTTGATCCTTTCGGCCTTTCTGTGAAGGACCTTCAGACACGGAGCGTGATCACCAGGTGCAATAGCACGGGTGATCTATACCCGTTCTTCCCACCAGCGCCAACCAGCACCACCGCCCTCACTGCTGCTGCATCCTCCACCACCCTATGGCACCGTCGTCTCGGTCATGTCGGTCATGAGGCTCTGTCCAAGCTTATTAGTTCCAATGCTATTTCATGTAATAAGCGCCATGATAGTCATGTTTGCCATGCTTGTCAGCTCGCCGCCACGCGCGCCTTTCCCTTTAGCTTGTCAAACTCCCGCGTCGCGCCAAACCCATTTGATTTAATACATTGTGATCTTTGGACATCCCCAGTGGTTAGTGTGTCTGGTTACAAATACTATCTTGTTATTTTGGATGATTGCACACACTACACATGGACGTTCCCTTTACGCCTCAAGTCTGACACCTTCGGTGTTCTTACTCACTTTTTCTCATTTGTGCGCACACAGTTCGATTCCTCCATCAAGGCAGTCCAGTGCGACAACGGCCGCGAATTTGATCATTCTTCGGCCCGCACGTTCTTCCTCACTCATGGCGTCGTTCTTCGCATGTCCTGCCCATACACCTCATAGCAAAATGGGCGGGCGGAGCGCACTCTTCGCACCATTAATAATATTGTGCGCTACATTTTATTCCAGGCTAGTCTTCCTCCGGTTTATTGGGCTGACTCTTTACACACCGCCACCTACCTTCTCAATCGTCACCCCACAAAAACCTTAGACGACCGCACTCCTCACTTTGCTCTATACGGCACGCAACCCTCCTACGATCATCTTCGTGTCTTCGGTTGTGCTTGCTACCCTAATTTATCATCCACAGCTCCACATAAACTTTCTCCTCGCTCCTCTCTGTGCGTGTTCCTGGGGTATTCTTCCGAACACAAGGGCTATCGGTGTCTTGACCTCCACTCTAACCGGATCATCGTCTCCCGTCATGTCACATTCGACGAGACGGTGTTCCCTTTTGCCGATATGTCTACTTCGCCCCAGGATCCCACCACACTTGAGTTCTTGGATGCTGCTGATGATTCCTCTTTGCCCATTGGGTCAAGAGCTGTGCTTGCAGGTACACGACTTCCTGGCGGCATGGATGCCGCCCCGAGGAGCACTCCCGGCACTGCCGGCCACGGTGCAGGCGGCACTGCCGGCTACAGCCAGGGCGGCGCTACAGGCCACAGCCCAGGCAGCGCTGCCAGCCTTGGCGCGGGCGGCACTTCCGGCTCCACCCCGCCCCACCACCTGGCCACGGGCGGCCCCGCGACCGACGCCTCGGGACCCTCCGGTGCTGCTGCCCCTGTGGACGCTTCGTCCCAGGTTGCTGCCAGCGGCGCCGGACGTCCCACCGGTCGCACCACCGCCACAGCGCCTCAGCCGACCACGCCCGTCGTCAATGCGCATGGCATGCGCACACGCGGCAAGGATGGCGTCCGCCACCCCGTCGACCGTCTGAACCTCCACGCAGCGACACTTTCTCCGGTGCCCACATCCATCTGCACCGCTCTGGCTAACCCTGCCTGGCGCCTTGCCATGCAGGCGGAGTTTGATGCTTTGCAGGACAACAACACTTGGACTCTGGTGCCCCGACCTCCTGGAGTCAATCTTGTTACCGGCAAGTGGGTGTTCCGTCATAAGCTCAAGTCTGATGGCTCGCTTGACCGCTACAAAGCTCGGTGGGTGCTTCGTGGTTTTACACAGCGTCCAGGCATTGACTATGATGAAACCTTCAGTCCTGTGGTCAAGCCAGCAACCATTCGGGCAGTTCTCACTCTGGCACTCTCTCGTTCATGGCCTATCCATCAACTTGATGTGAAGAATGCATTTCTACATGGCACCTTGACCGAGACAGTATATTGTGCTCAGCCGACTGGGTTTGTTGACTCCTCCAGACCAGATTATGTGTGCCGTCTGAACAAGTCTCTCTATGGGCTCAAGCAAGCTCCACGGGCCTAGCATAGTTGATTTGCCTCTCATATCACCTCTCTTGGTTTCACTGAAGCTAAATCCGACACTTCATTGTTTATTTACTGCCAAGGCTCCGATGTGGCATTCCTGCTCTTATATGTTGATGATATTGTTCTGATTGCTTCCTCAGCGAGTTTTCTTCAGCGGATCATCACTGCTCTCCGCCAAGAATTCTCCATGACAGACATGGGAGCCCTCCACCACTTCCTTAGTCAGTGTGCAGCGCTAGAATGACAGTTTGTTTCTCTCGCAGCGTCAGTATATGTTGGATATCCTGAAACGTGCTGGTATGCTCAACTGCAAGCCGTGCAGCACCCCTGTGGATACTCATGCCAAGCTCTCTGTCGATGGTGTCACAGTCGCCGACCCTTCACACTATCGCAGTATTGCTGGTGCTCTCCAGTATCTCACTTTCACTCGTCCGGATATTGCATATGCTGTTCAGCAGGTCTGCCTCTACATGCATGACCCTCGGGAGCCACACCTAGGTGCTATGAAGCGCATTCTGCGCTACCTTCAGGGTACTCTGGATCTCGGTCTCCATCTTCACCGGACCTCACCGGCTGATTTGACTGTCTACACAGATGCTGATTGGACGGGATATCCTGACACGCGCAAGTCTACGTCTGGCTATGCGGTGTTCCTCGGGGACAATCTCATCTCCTGGTCGTCTAAACGTCAGCCTACAGTGTCCAGGTCCAGTGCTGAGGCGGAGTATCGGGCTGTGGCAAATGGTGTTGCTGAGGCTTCCTGGTTGCGGCAACTTCTGCAAGAACTTCACCATCCTCTTCGCCGCGCCACTGTGGTCTATTGTGATAACGTCAGTGCCGTCTACCTCTCCACCAACCCGGTCCAGCATCAGCGAACCAAGCATATTGAGATTGATTTGCACTTCGTCAGAGAGCGAGTCGCCCTCGGTGAAGTCCGCGTTCTGCACGTTCCCACTACGTCCCAGTACGCCGACATCTTCACCAAAGGTCTGCCGACGTCAGTCTTCACGGAGTTTAGGTCCAGTCTTAACGTTCGCGTTGCTCCCAGTTTCGACTGCGGGGGAGTGTTGGAATGTAATTGGGCTCATGGGCCTGTTTACCATGACTCCCCATTTAGCCTATATATATGTACACTGACTATGACTGAGTAATACATTGAGTATTCCCCTAACCATACTCTTTCAGAAGGTGCCGCCGACCTGACTGACATGGCCGAGGAAAGAGGCTACCCCGGCGTGTCGCCCAAGATAAACCAGGTCTGTCACAAGGCGGTCATATTGAGCTGAACGAGGAAGGTACGGAGGCCGCAGCTGTGACGTACGTCGGCTTTCCCACGATTGGGGCTGCACCGCCTGGCCCTCCACCAAAGTTTGTCGATTTCGTCGCCGACCATCCCTTCGCGTACTTTATCATGGAGGAGGTGTCCGGCGCCGTCGTCTTTGCTGGCTGCGTTCTTGATCCGTCCCAGTGACGGCTTCTTGCCAGCTATATATATCTTCTGCTTCCTCGAGCGAGCCAAAAATATGGTCAACGTTCTTGGCTCAGGATTCTTTTGGACACATTTCACCTCTTGCTCACAAGTGTGTAGTTGACAACTAAATTTAGTTAAAAAATATTTATGTGTTCGCTTGTTGGTTTCAGCCAGAGCTTATCAGCCAATGATATAGTATTTTTCTCTCACAACAAACCAGAACTAGCCGGATTTATCAGCCCAGAAACCAACCAGGAACATACTGAATATCATATATACTATATAGAGTAAAAGGTAACAACTTATCATAATTGTCTTAGATTAGTTATGATATATTAGTGCCGGGAACCAAACAGTCCCTTAGATTGGTATGCAAAGAAGATCGAGTACTATTTTTGCTCTGTGGCTTGACGCCTAAAAGCTGCTACAAGCTGATGTTCACTACCAGGTATTGGATAAGCTGAAATTTTCTAATGACACAAAAGGATCACATTACAGAGACTATTGGAAATAATTAAAGAGACCTTGTTGAAAAACCATTGCAGAGACCATTGAAACTATATTTGGTTTTTTTTTTTTTAAAGGATGGATTCATCAGCTTCCAACCAGTAAACCATAACCATGCAATGTCAAGCAAACAGCTTCTAACAAGTGAATCAATGAACAGCAGAATATTGATGCCACAAATCGTAAAATGTTAACCACAATGGCAGCAACTACAAGATGCGCGTATTCCAGTACTAACTCTATCCACCTACAAAAATTGAAGGCGATAGTCATTAATAAATAAAATGTCAAATATGATTCATTTATCAAATGTATGGTAAAACAATTAACCAAGAACTGAAGTGTGCTCATTTATGGCAGGTCATGGCACTAATATAAAACAACATAATAAACATAAATCAAGAAGTATCACTCTGCTATCTACCTGTTTGACAGAAATTTTCACATAGTAAACTATTGTGTCCAATTAGTATGTCTAATTATAGAATGTCTCTGAACCACTGAAGTGTGATGAAAAAAATTCCAGTTGCATTGGTTGTCATTACCGGTGGGGATTCTTGTATAGAGTTGTAGTCGGCACCTTACAAAAGATTTCCATTGAATTATGATGTTAATTTTCATGACAAGAAGATGAAAAGACCAATGAACAACCGACTCAGATTGATAGAGACTTGCATGATCAAATTAGTTTGCATCACATAAAACAAAAGTTAACAATAATTAACACAGCTCCATCAAACTGAAACAGAGAAACTTCGAGCCTAAAACCAAATTGAGTCTGAGACTATGAAACAATCAGTGGCGGACCCAGCCGAAAATATGAGCTAGGGCGGATCGCTATGTACAGGTACAAAACTTAACCGATATACCGGTCTAACTATGTATGTATATCATATCTATATTGTAATGTCACATAACAATTATGTTCTAATATATAATTCAACAAACAAAAGGTACATAAGAAGTTTGAAAATGATTACCTTTCACATGAAAAGCACATAAGGAGAATTTTTGTTCCATAGTACGTCCAGATAATTTACCATACAAGAAATGATCAAAAGAAAAAGCATAAACAACCTGCAATTAAAATAAATTTAGTAATGAGTAAGTGACAAGTGAGGGAATATGTAAAAAAGTGTCAAACATTGTAGGAAAACATACCAATCCTATAACTCTAAGAACATCGAGGCCGCTTTGGAGGTAAACTCATCTTCCGATCTTTCATGGATTGAAATGTCATCTTAATTTTCTCAGGATCAAGTTCTCTAAAAATCTCCTTCTCAATGTAGCACAAAGTCAAGTCCTTAAGCCACTCATCATTCATTTTATTTCGCAGCTTGTCGGGCCACCAACATGCTGAGGAAATCCATTATATGCATTTTTCCAATTTCTATACCCCTCTTTACTGAATGCATCATGACCAAAATGTGTTTCTAAGGGCTTTTGCTTAAAAAGAAAGCAATAGAAGCAAAATGCTGCATCTTTAGCCACACTATATTCCAACCAATCATATTGTTGTAACCAATTCTTTAGAAACACCCTCTTATCATTTGGCTTCTTAGGAAAATTATGGCCATAAGGTTTGGTTGGGCCCTTCACCAAATAAGCCATCCTAACATCATCTCTAATGTCTGGATGGAATTGATCAATTGCTACACGAAGGCTCGGATCAGAAACAAGATGAACATCCGGGTTGAAAACCTTAATACCTTCAACATCTTGCTCATGTGAGGACGGTTCTTGATGTTCAACATTTTGTACTGTTTCTACTGGATGTGGCTCTGAATCTCGTAGCTCTTCTTGTTCTTCAGATTCAGGAACAACAACATTACCGCTTTCACGAGTACTTGGCCCCGAGTTGCTTCCACTTGTGGAATTTGTACTAGGAAAAAAGCTTTTCAAATCTGCAAAACCAATTAACCATTGAATTGATTTCACCAGTCAGAGACCAATCTCTACCTATTTAATTGACTAACAATTTGCAATAGATAATGGATTCATGACAGTACCTAATTTCTTATACCGCTTCTTGCTCAATGGAGTTGGAGCCGCTGGCCTCCTCGCCATCACCGGGTTAGACGCATCGCCGGCTCCAGCTTCATCTCCTCCTCCTCAATCCATCTGCTGCTGCCTACTCTCCGTAGAGGCCACCCGGGCGCAGCCGCGCAGGGCCGCCCGCCGCTGCTTGCTCGCCTCGCTGGCCGCCGGCTTGGAAATGGGGGGAGCGCCGTGCTGCCGCAGCCGCCAGCCAGTTGGAGCGCCGCCGCCCGCCGAGCGCCCGAGCTGCGAGCCTGGCAGCCTGCGATGCCGATGCGGCGCGCCTGTGTGCGATGCGGGGCGCCCCTGGCCCCTTGCGGCTAGCCCTAAGGGCCAAAATGGGCCAGAAAATGGGCCTTTTTGGCCAGACGGCCCAGCAAAGCAAAGCTGCATGCCTTGGCCTTCTTCAACCTCACGCACTCGCCTGTCGCCTCGCTGGCCGCCGCCGCTCGCTCACACGCTGCTGCCGGCCGGACTGCCGGAGAACTGGGGGGTACTAGTGGTGCTCGCCGGAGGGGACCTAGGGCGGCCGCCCAAGCTCACCCTATAGGTCGGTCCGCCTATGGAAACAATGGTGGGCGAAATTACCTGATCACCGGGATCGAACTGACTGCTTGGAACTAATGCCAGACACTGTATAGGAGATGCTGCATGAGATAAAGAAGAGGAGAACGTGCACAGGGTGAGCCAAACTGTCGGACGGTGATACATTTTAAAAAGACTCCAGTGAATGTCTTCAGTGGTGGAGTTCTGCTATATTAGCGTTGGATGCCGAAACTGCCCAAGAGGAGCTAAAGCCTTTACTGAATTGTAATAACCACCAAATAAATTAGTATTAGTAGGTACTGTCTGCTTAATAAAAAATAATGAAAAACTGAAAATGATGTGGAGGCCAATGTGGTTTGTCGGATATAGTAACCAAAGAAAGAAAAAACATGACTTCTTCAACTCTGATCCCACTGTCATCATAGAATGCAAAAGCAATCAGAAGAAGGGTAGCCTTTTCAGCTCTGATCCCACTATCATCACAGGAATGCAAAAGCAATCAGAAAAAGTGAAGCTCAAAAGCAATCAGAACTTGAGCGTTTGAGATTTTTTTTAAGAGTGAAAAGGTTGCAGCATTCAGAGCTTAAACTGAAAGACCTTTTGTTGCTGCCCTCAGGTTTAGACAAGGCTTCAACAATCTCAAACATCAGCATACAATTCTCATTTTTTTAAAGGTCCAACAGATATAAAATACCCCAAACTAAACTAACCAGAAATTATGAAAATTATGAAAATATTTAAAATGCTTGCTAAGGAACACGATCTTACTCAATGGCAGACACCAGTTGTTTAACTATTGAAGCTGGAGGAAAGGTCAGCTTTGTTGAACAAGTTGTCTCAATTGGTATGCTTGAGAAATCCTCGTTCCCCGAGCGAGGGGCTTATTTCTAGTTCATGGAACCACAAAGATTTTAGCATTATACGTGAAGATCCAGCTGGTTAAGCAAACGAAATAAATTAGAGGATTTAACCATTCAACAAAGGGGACTTTTGTGGGCTTAACCAAGATAAAAAAAAAAGACTAACTATAGAACCATGAATATTGCCCCTGACAGCTCCCGCAAACTCAATATCTGGTCCAATTCATCAGAAATGAATGCTCCATTTGACTGTGTTTAACACACCCAACTCCCCCAAGTTCGTCATATAAAAAATGCTCAGAAGAAGCTCAGCTCAGCCATATGCGTCCATGGAATCCGCACCTTGGAGCATTGACGAAGCCCAAATAATAAGTAACAAGGTAACTGCAAGTATTAACTGAAAGGTCTCAACTTTTCTAAGCCCCACAAAGCTTGAATTCAGAGCTTCATAATTCTGCTGCACACCACTATGAGAACAAAGAAGCACACAAGCGAGTAACATTTCAATTGTCTGGAACAGCAACACTTCCACCACAAGTTGATCAATTCACCACTTTGTCAGTGACGATGTACCACCAATCCCACCATCACAACAACCCAATTGCTTCCACCTCAAGTGGATGGATTCAGCACCCAGTTCACCTTCTCGTCAGTCACCACGTACCACCAATCCACCAACACAGCGCGAGCACCGGACTGAATGAAGCAGCATCGAATTGGTCGAGTAGAGTGACAGGAACCCGTACCTCATCGGCTCATCACGCGGCGACGGCGTCTTCACGTCCGGCTCCCGCCCCGTGGCGCTCACTTCGGCCTCCCAATCCCGGGACGTCCTCGGCGACGACGCCCTGCTACGCCCGCTGAATCCTTCGGCATCTGCGCCCCCACCACAACTGATCTCATGGCCGGAGCTCATTAAATTCGGACGCGGAAGTGAACATCGAGGGCGAGACCCGGTCGACCATGCACGAACGTACCTCGGAGGTTGGCTTTGATGTCGGTGAGCAAGCGGGCAGCAGGCGGAGTGGATGTTGGTGAGCACGCAACCCTAGCCCCGCGGTCGGGTGCCGTGGCCGGCCCGCGCCGAGAACTGGCGGCCTTGCGCCTTGGTGGCCGCAAGACTCACCGGGATCACAGAGCAGGTGCAGCGGGCGAGGGCGGCCGCGGCTGGCGACGGTGACAGCATGTCACACCCCTGGCCGCGGCGGGTCACCGGCGACGTGAGCGGAACAGCGGGATTTCGACGGAACCCTGGCGCCGGCGGGCAAGCTGCGTCGTTATGTATTACTGAATGTCTCAGTACAGAGCAATGCAGGCACTTATGTGCTGCTTACAATCCTGTTAAGTGGACCCAAATGATCATAGTCTACTACTAAAAACGTAAAATCAACAATGCGTAAATAGAACAGCTTGGCGCCTTCTTCTCTTCGTGGCACGCCTTCACGCGGGTTTGACACCTCCCCCGGCGCGAGAATCAGCTTGTCCCCAAGCTGGAGCATCTAGAAAACAAGTTTTGACGACGTAGTAGTCTTCCCAGGTTGATATTAATGCTGGTAGCCCTGTCCATTGAATCTTGACCTGAGAGACTGTTGTATTGCCCTTCTTCACCATGCAGCGCTCCAGTACTGCCAGAGGGACCGTTTTTGTAGCTTCGAGATCTATGAGCACAGGTGTAGTGTCATAAACAGGGGAGTGATCCGGGGTGTATGGCTTGAGCTGGGAGATGTGAAACACTGGATGGATCTGGGAGTTCTCGGGTAGTTGTAATTTGTAGGCAAGTTGACCAATACGCTGAAGAATGGTATAAGGGCCATAGTACTTGTAAGCCAGTTTTGGGAAGGGCCTGTTGGCCACAGATGATTGAGTATAGGGCTATAGTTTCAGCAGGACCTGATCCCCCACCGTGAACTGAAAATCTGTTCTTTTAGTATCTGTAGTTTGTTTCATCTTGTTTTGAGCTCTTGCTAGATGTTCTTTCAGGGACTGAAGATGGAACTTCCTGTTTTGAATGACCTCGTTAACATCTGGATTGGTGTCTGGTGTAATAGTTGGTATGGCACCCAGATTAGCATCATACCCATAGAGGGCCTTGAAATGTGTACAGCCTAGTGATGAGTGCACTGAGGTGTTGTACTATAACTCTGCCAATGACAGCCAAGATTTCCATGTTAATGGGGAGTCATGAACTGCACATCTGAGATACATCTCAAGGCATTGGTTGACCCTCTCAGACTGCCCATCTGTTTGAGGGTGATAAGCTGTACTTAGGTTGAGTTGAATCTTGTATTTGGTGAATAGTTGTTTCCAAAAGTTGCTGACAAAAATAGGATCTCTGTCGGTTGTGATGGACAGTGGAAACCCATGGAGTTTAACTATATTGTCCAAGAATGTTTGAGCTATAGTAGCTGCTGAGTATGGGTGTTTGAGAGCCAGGAAGTGGGCATACTTAGTCAATCTGTCTACAATGACCAGGATGACGTTGAAACCCTCTGATTTGGGGAGACCTTCTATGAAATCCATGGTGAGATCTTGCCAGACCCCTTTAGGTGTTGGTAATGGTTGGAGCAGACCCATTGGGTGCTGTAGGGAGTGTTTAGCATGTTGGTAGAAGCTACACTGCTTGACATAGTTTTCCACATCAGTTTTCATGCCCTTCCATGAGAAATGCTTCTTCAGTCTGTAATAAGTGGCTGCTACCCCAAAATGTCCTCCAATGGCACTGGAATGAGAGTGTGCAATTAGCTTGGTCTGCAGAGCTGAGTTATTGCCTATCCAGACTTTGCCATTGTGCCAGATGAGACATTTGTTGAAACTATACCCTTGGTTGTCTGGACTGGTGATGGAGAGCTTCTGAATGAGAGTTTGAGTATGGCTATCGGTGGCATAGGAATTGAGAACCTCCTGTACCCATGTTGGTTGCACTGTTGAAACAGCTTGTATGGCCATGAGATGGCCAACTCTGGACAAGGCATCTGCTGCTTGGTTTTCTTTGCCTTTTTGTACACTATCCTGAAATTGAGGCCCATCATTCTTGTCATTGCCTTCCGCTGCATGTCAGAATGGAGGTTCTGGTCTTTGAGATAGGCTAAGGACTTGTGATCAGTTTGGATTATGAACTCGCCTCTCTCTAGGTAGTGTCTCCACTTGTCTACAGCCATGATAAGGGCTAGAAACTCCTTTTCATATATGGAAAGGGCTTTGGTGTTTTTCCCCCAGAGCTTTGCTCAGGTAGGCAACTGGTTGGCCCTTTTGCATAAGGACAGCCCCTATACCATCCATACATGCATCTGTTTCCATTGTAAAGGTTTCTTGGAAATTGGGTATAGCTAGTACTAGTGTTTCAGTCATGGCTTGTTTGAGAGCATGGAATGCGGACTGGGCTGCTGGATTCTAGGCAAATGACTTGAGTTTCAGGATTTAAGTCAGTGGTTTAGCCAGTGTACCATAACCTTTGACAAATCATCTATAGTATCCTGTCAGACCCAGAAAGCCTCTTAATTCAGTCATTGTAGTTGGTGTTGGCCACTGGAGCATATCAGAGATTTTGCTAGGATCAGTGGACACTCCTGTAGCAGAAATGATGTGGCCTAGGTATTCCAAGCTGTCCTGAGCAAAGGTACATTTGGACTGTTTGAGGTGTAGGTGATGCTTCCTTAGTGTTTGCAACACTTGCTCCAAGTGGTGAAGATGCAGCTCCATTGACGGGCTATATATCAAGATGTCATCTAGGAAGACCAAGACAAATTTTCTGAGAAAAGGTTTCAATACTTTGTTCATGACACATTGGAAGGTGGCTGGAGCATTGGTTAAGCCAAAGGGCATGACCCTGAACTGGTAGTGCCCTTGATGGGTTTTGAATGCTGTTTTGTACTCATCTTCGGGTAGCATTCAAATTTGGTGATAGCCAGCCTTCATGTCTAACTTGGTGAACACCCTGGCTCCTGAAAGTTCATCTAAGATCTCTTCAATCACTAGCATAGGGAATCTATTTTTGATAGTCATGTCATTGAGCTTCCTATAGTCAACACAAAATCGCCAAGTTCCATCCTTTTTTTTACAAGGAGGACTGGGAAAGCAAATGGGCTATGGCTATGTGTAATAAGGCCTGCCTGGAGGAGCTCTTGTACTTGTTGTTCTATTTCTGTCTTGTGGGCAGGGGAGTAGTGATAGGGTATGGCATTGATTGGTATGGAATTTGGTGTTTAAGGAATTGCATGGTCATAGGTTCTTTGTGGTGGGAAAAGTTTGGGGTCTATAAACACATCTTTGTATAGTGCCACAAGATGTTGTATGGCCTCATCAGGTTGAGAAGGTTTGGGGCACTGTGTGTGGGGTGGATGGGGTAATTGTTCCAGCAAAACATAGGCCCAGAGGTCATTCCCTTTGGTGGCCTTATATACCTTGTGTGCAGAGATATTAGCAATTTGGAGAGGTGGGGCACTGATCCCTTGAAGCTGAATGAGTTTGCCTTGCTCCTGAAACTGTAATGTTTTGTGTTCCCAGTCACATGTCATAGGGCTGTGAGCTCGAAGCCAATCAAAACCCAAGATGGCATCATATGGCTGCATGTCCAGGACAATCATATCTGTTGTGAAAGTCTGTCCTTGGCAATAGCATTGAAGTTGGGATACCATACTGTTGGTAGTAATCCATTCCCCATTAGCCAGTTTCACCTTTCTTGGTGAGATTGGAATTGTTGGTATATTAGCCATTGTAACAAACTGAGAGCTGATGAAGCTATGAGTGCTCCCACTGTCCACCAAAATGAGCATAACCTTGTCTTTGACCCTGGTTTTGAGTTTGATACAATCTGGCTTGTCTTGGCTGGACAAAGCATTGAGGGATAATTGGCAGAATTCTTCATGTAGAGCATCTTCCGCAGTCATGTAACACCTCGGTGTTAAGCATGCATTAACATTCCATATCATGAGCATAAGCATCATTTCATTAGGCATAAGCAACATTCATGCATTTCATTTCGAAAGAAATGAAGTATCATTTCATGTGGTGTTTAAATTGATTGAAATTCATCATGTTTAAACTATTGGGAATGCCATGCTCATGTTTGGATGCCACGATTTATTGGTTTAATCACTAAGATAGCTTATAAACAATCAGGACACAATTTGGAGCCAAGTTTATATTTAAATTTTTGCCAAATTTTGCTTTTAAAATAATTCTTCAAAATTAGGGTTTTGGGATGTAATTGACTTTAAATCTATAGTTCAAAATCTAATTGGAATTTGACTTTGGTCATAAAATCAAAGTTGTAGAGAATAAAATTTTGAGCAATTTTTATTTTTGGGCCAAAGTTTGAAACTGTTTTGAATTAGTCCAAAAATTCGTTTGAATGAAAAAGGAATTTAAAATAATTTGAAAAATCTCGTTTTTACCTTAGTGGGCCTCGCGCCTCACTTCCCGCTCCAGTTCGCAAGCCGGCCCGGCCTAGCTCGGCCTCCCTCCCACGCGTCGTGCCCCGACCGCGCTTAGGCAACGGCCACCGCGTGGCGACCGTACGCCGGCGCCGGCCGACGGGTGGCGCTCCTACGGGTCCCACCGCCCCCTCGCCTCGCCTAAGCGCCCGCCAGCTCCCCGCTTCTCCCCACTCGCCCCATTCCACTCGCTCTCTCCCACTCGCAGCAGCAGTAGGCAGCAGCCGCGGCACAGCTCAGCGCCGCCGCGTTCCACCACAGCCACCGCACCACTCACCGCCGTCTCGCGCCACAAGCACCGCCATCTCGCGCGCCACGCTGTTGACCCGCTCACCTCATGAATCGACCGGAGGTGAGGCCCAATCGTGCATTTTCCTTCACGCCGCCGCTCGCCGGAGCTCGACCGCCGCGCACGCCTCCGTGGCCAGCCCTGCTCCGCCTCCCTCTCTTCCTCATTTCACGCGCACCGTGCCCGCCTCGCAATGGCGAAGCTCGGTCACGAGCCGAAGTCGCCGCTCCGGCCACCATTGCGTCGGAACGAGCCCGCACCGCCGCCATGCAGCGCCACCGCGCGCCATGACCGTCGGTCACCTTACTCTAGTGGTCCTCTGGCCGCGCAAGTAGTACCAGTGGGTGAGCCTCCTCTTGTGGAGTCCGACGGTAGCGACCACACCGCCCGCGACCTCACCGCAGGTGAGATCCGGCCGGTCAAGGCCATCCCCTGTCTCCGGTTGACTGACCAGTGGGGCCGGTTGACCCGCTGGGTCCCGCCTGTCTGTCTCTCTGGAGCGGTCTTGGGTGCAGATCCGGGTGCACCCAGCGTTTTCGTCGGCTGGTTTTTAAAAGGATTTCTAAAATGATTTCCAAGAATGGATTAAATAGCTTGTAAAATGTAGATCTCGAGTTATATGGCTCCAAAATTTGTGTTGTGTTCCTTGTCACCAGATCTACATGATAAAAATATTGCATGTCATTTTCGAGATACTTTAATGTAGAGCTTTATTTAATTCTTGATATTGCTAATATCTTGTGAAATGTGTAGCAAATTCTATATGTATCAGAAAAATATGATTCCAAATTTGTTAGTCTATTCTTGAGACGTACTTTCAGTGAAAAATATATGTCATGCAGGTTATGTGGAAAAAATATGGCTAAGTACGTTATGTGTATTAATTGCTTATTTCTTGTAAAATTGCTAGGGCTAAAAATATGAATAATACATGTAGGTGAAACTTTTTGGACAGTAATTGTATGCTCTGTAAATCATGGGAAAATACCAAATCTGTTGTTTGACACTTTTCGTAGTACAAAGTATTTTCAAGCTCAATTATCTACCATAGCTTGTTATTTTTGTGTAGGCTGTTATACTTATCTAAATGCAATGAAAATTTTATGGTAGTCTACTTAGAATAGTACTATGCTACTATAATTTTCTCAGATTTTTATGATCACCAAAAATATATGTTGTTGTTGTAGCCCTAGTTTAAAATGAAATCAAATGATCTTCTTTAATGCGAGTTTAGTTAATAATGTTCGCTTTAGTGTATCTTTGAAACATCTTAGTTTGCTGTGATGATTTGGCATGTTAGTACAGTGGTTGTTGTAGTAGATAGTAGTACATGTTCTTGGATGGTGTTGACTACCTTGTAGAAGAGCTTTGCTACTACTATGTCCAATAAAGTTAAATATGTTCATCTACATTTTATGCATCATGATCATTACATGTCATCTCTCCGATGAACCTATGCATTAGCACTTATACATCTGCATCATACAGGATCGTAGGAGAAGTTGCTAGTAGCAGTTCAGGAAGAGCAGACCGAGACAGATCCACAAGAAGTCCAGGCACAGTAGGTGCCAGAGGAAGAGGAGCAAGGAGAGGACTTGCCCGAGTGCGTGGATCATCAACCTAGTTTGTTCGAACGAGGCAAGTCCCGGAGCATTCTAAGTCTCCTACTTTATAAAAGCAATTCTTTATATATATATGAGTTTATATATTGTTGCATTAAGTTGTAGGAGTTGATTGAAACCGTTGATGCATTTATTACTATCCTTGTCTACTTTATTACCTTTTATCCTCTTAGGTCAGGATCGAATAACTGCTTAGCCTTGCTTAGACCGGTAGCGATCGGTGATATCCGGTCACTTACATTATAAGTGATTACTGGAAGAATTTAGCTATGGAAAGAATGATATCCTGGAATTAACCATGTGTGATGGATAATTGGAGACCGGACGAAAAAAGTTGGAGGCAACTAGACAGGGTTCTAGGGTGCTGTTAGTTTCTGTCTGTGTCGATTAAGGACCGATTGTTGCTCGTCCCTCTTGTCATGTTGAACGCATGCCTCAAATTTAGCTGACCGAATAAAGTACCTTTCGACCGCGAAGCTAGTGACGCTATTCGGGCCGGGATCTACACGAATGCGCGTGTTGGTGCTGATGGGGGTATGACAGGGACGCAAAGAGTGAGCCCAAGGGCAGGTGCGCCCTGATTCCTGGCAGTCGGGCGGTCCCTGGGTACTGCGGCTCCAGATTGTCCCGCGGCTACCTGAATAGTGTCCTTGGTGATCTAAGCTACCCTGGCAGGGGAAGCATGGTTTGTGTGAGGAATAAATCACCAGCTAGTTAGGAATCGATTCGAATCGTCATCGCTCCTGGATAGTGAGCACTTGACTCGAGCTACGGCATCGTAGTAATTATTATGGAACAATGATGGTTATCTGGATGGTATGGACATGCTAAAGCTAAATTGGTAACTGGATGTTATTGGTTAATCAAGTGATTGCTATAGTACAGGTGCTTACCTAGATGAATATGTTACAATAAAGATGATGCAAAGTATTTAAAATGATGTCTTCATGATAACTTATGCTTTTCGCAAACAGGTCAGCTAGCCCACTAAAGAAAGCCTTGCATAATCCTTGGTGTCGCTTTATTTTGGTTTAAGACAGGTAAGTCTAGCTGAGTACCTTCTCGTACTCAGGGCGTTGTTCCCATTGTTGTTGCAGATGGTCAAATGTACTATGGCTATTGCATTAACTGTCTGTACCCGGCGATGGGCGACAACTAGGACCAAGGGTAATGGTCACTCCGTATCTCTCATCTGATGCTCTTGTTGGAGATGACTACCTACTGGCATTGTATCTGAACTAAAAGTGTGTGTGTGGCTTTAAAATTATTTGCTTCCGCTACTTCAGTTTGAACTTGGGTTGTAATAACTTTATATTCTAAACTCTGATGTACCGAACTGTGATTGCGAACTTTATGTAACGTGTGACGGTACTTGCTAAACTTGTACGATCTTGGTTTATATGTCGATTGGTTTGAAATCCTTCGTGGTTTCACGGACTACCGGGTTATACGGGTTTAAGTTTGCTGAATTATCTGCTTCGGCGGAAGATTTTCTTACTTAATCTCGTATAATTGGTCGGTTCTGTTATAAGTCAGTTCACTGAGAACCTCATCACTGAGTTCTCTGTCCAAGTCGTTTAATGCTAAAGCATTGACTTTTGGTTTGTTTCTGACTTTGCAGACCTCTAGATGTCCAGGAACAAATTTCTCCCCACAATTGTAGCATAAGTTATTAGCTTTTATGTAGTCCCTTAGTTGCCTGTCCTGCCACAGATTGGAGGATGTAGGGGCAGACTTGGGATCTATCTTGTTCTGGTAGGGTCTTGGCGGATATGGTTGTCTTGGGTACTTGGACTTCCCCTTGTCCACTGTTCTTTGTTGTATCTTGGCTAGAATTGAAGCCTACAAGACATCTAGAGGTCTATGAGCCTCCACCATGCCTCTGATATCCTCTTTGAGACCCATATACTGCTGTGAGAAGAACATGTTATCATACCCTGCGTTGTGCATTGTGACACTATACTAGAGTGCTTGGAATTGTTCTGTATACTCATCAATAGATCCAGTCTGCTTGAGTGCCAACAGGTCATGCATAGATGATCTGAAATCATCAGACCTAAATTCTTGCTCTATAACTCCACAGAAGTGTGTCCAACTCTTGAATGTGTTCTTCTGCTTGAATGCTTGATACCACTTGCCTGCCTTCCCTTTTAGATGCATTCTGGCTGCAGTGACCCACATGCCTTCAGGGATTTGGTAAAGCTCGAAGTAGTCTCTACAATTGTCTAGCCAGACCTTTGGGTCAGAACCTTCAAAATCAGGGAAATCCATTTTAGACATTGCTGGCTTAGGTAAGGTATAAGATTTGTGCTCTTGGCCTTTGTTGTCTTGCCTCTTCTCATTCTGTTGGTATTGCTTGGGATTTGTTTTGTGTTGCCTGGATGGTTGTGCTTTGCCTTGCATGGTATCCTTGGCAAACACATTGTGAAAGGAGGCATTGTCATCCAGAATCAGAGAATCTACATCTTCTGTAGCTGAGTGATGATCCTCATCATATTGAGGTTGAGCAGGGTTCTTGGACTCTTCCTCCATTTGCCGGAGAGTGACTCTGGCAATTGCTTCTCCATTGGCTTGAACTTGCTGAGAAATGAGATGTTGTTCTTGAGTGTATTCATCCATAGCTGCCGCTGTGAGGTCCAATTGCGCTTTCATTTGCTTCTGGACTGAATGCATCTCAGTAATTTGGTGAAACATGACATCCAGATTTTTCTGCAAATTCTCCCACTTGGAGTTTTCCTCATCCGACCGGCGTGTCATGATGTCAATAATGAGATTAGTCTGTGTGGAAGGTTGGACTTTGCTTTTTCTTTGAGAAGCCAGTTGTACCAGCAGTGGGTTTGGCCTGTGCCTCTCCCGTCGCACTGCAAGGTACGTTCACCGCCGCCTGGGAATGAGGCGGAGCCGAGGGATTTTACACTAAGACAGTTGTAGTGCAAGCACGATGACAACAACCTAGCAACCCAAGTTCACGGACATTCCCCCGCCGAACGCCACCGCAACAAGAAGATAGTTCGACTTTCGGAATTTTACGCACGAACAAATGCCGCGCAACCCTTGTCTACTGCCTAATTGTGCAAAAGGATGAAAAAGGAGCGAATTTGGGATGCTCACTCAGGTTCACGCCTCCAGAACCCCGGTTGTTGATGCCGGACCCCAGTCGAACACCTGTTGGGCGTCGATGGTGACGTTGTGTAGAGGTTAAGCGTGCCGGTGTCGCGAACGAAGAGGTGCGGCGTTGCCGTGGTCGTGGATCACCGAGAAACGTACGGCGGCGGCGCAGATCGTGGGCACGCGACGACGACGACGGTGGTGGTGGTGGTGGTGGTGACTAGTGGTGGCGCCAGGGAGCTCGTCACCCACACGCCGAAGAAAGGTGGCTCTGGTACCAACTGTCACACCCCTGGCCGCGGCGGGTCACCGGCGACGTGAGCGGAACAGCGGGATTTCGACGAAACCCTGGCGCCGGCGGGCAAGCCCCTGCCTTGGCGTCGTTATGTATTACTGAATGTCTGAATGTCTCAATACAGAGCAATGCAGGCACTTATGTGCTGCTTACAATCCTGTCCAGTGGACCCAAATGGTCATAGTCTAATACTGAAAACGTAAAATCAACAATGCGTAAATAGAACAGCTTGGCGCCTTCTTCTCTTCGTGGCACGCCTTCACGCGGGTTTGACACAGCACGGGTGCGACGTCTACCGAGGCCGGCGGGCGAGGGCGACGATCAAGGCCACGTGAGGCGCGAGGGCGAGGGCAGTGCTGGCCGCGCCAATGGTGGGTGGCGCGCGACGTCGGGTGCGATGGATCTGCGACGGCAGTGCGAGGACACGGGCTGGTGGCAGCGACGCGGCCTGACGCCACTGGTTGACACGATCGTACCGTGCGGGCGAGGGGAGGAAGGAGCGCACGATCGTACCGCGGGGGAAGGAAGGAGCACGCGTTGGGTGCGTGATTGACGGCGCGGTGTCGAAATTTTGTTTCACACGATGGAACGGAGCGCGTGTGGTAATTTTTTTTCGCAGTGTACTCGTCCTGCCGGGTAGACACGAGGTAGACCTATCGTCCTACCGGATAGATGTTGACCGGTAGGAAATTTTTAGTTGCAGAGAAGAGACAGAGAAAAACAGTTCCTAGCTTCCCTCTATAAAGCGGGGCCTGGAGATAGCAAGCGCGCGGCGCGGCGGCAGTTCTGTGCAAGGCCGCCTCCAGCCCTCTTCTACTCCTCGTAAACTGACAAATTATTGTGCCTATGCCATTTACTGATGATTCAGTCACATATAAGTTCTCTATACAGCAGTTTAATTCTAGTTGACAGCTTGCAAATTCTAGTTCAAATTGGCATGATGCCATGAGATATCGAGACCAAGATTATCGAATTCCTGAAATGCCATCACTAAGAAAATGAAATTGCTCTGCATTGCGGCCACCTCAGGTGAGCATACATGAAATGAAGCAGCATATCCAGGAGAGCAGCCGACACGTATATTTCCTCATCAACTATGCATGTCGTCACATGCGTACTCAACAACCATCACGAATGACTCCAGAATAGGATCGCTAAGTAGTTTTAGACCGAAGCTTATAGATTTGGTTACAACTTGGAGACATGATGGAATCCAGAAAAAGGCTTTCCGAGCCCTCCGAGCCCAGCTCACAGCACACCATCTGACTGGATTAGTACATCAAGGAAATATATCCGTAGTTTCTTCACCAATCTATGCCCAAATTCCTTGAGGTGAAAAGGTCTTCAACATAGCAGATTACTGGAGCTGATGACCTGACAAAGTTCTGCATTTGAACCTTTGCTGATTCCTCTGCAAGTGAAAAGGAAATATGGTCAGCATTGCCACAGGTCAAAGTTAAGCCATATTACCATATGAAATCCCAGATATCCTAGTATGCTTTTGATAAATCTGTACCCAGCACTATCATCATTTTTATGGATCATGAACATCAGAGAATCATAGGCATACAGGAATATTAGTTTGTCTCTCACAAACAGACAAGCGAACAACTATGTTAAAGCTTTATAAGGACTCAGAATAGTGTTGTGATGTGATCATTTCAGCATAAAAATCAGTAGCTTGCTATTTTGTTAGGGGCTGAAGCTTGAGCAGACGAGAGATTTAAGGTACTCACCATCTTCATTCAATTTCTTCAACAGCTGGGACTTTGAGGGAAGGGCGTACATTCCAGCAGCAACTGCTTTCCTTATTGCCCATCCATGGTGAGGAGCAAAGACCTGAGCATAAGCTACTGATGCCGCATCCCTTAGTGAGTTGCCCCTGCAAGACAATGTTAATCGATCAAATTCACTGAAAAAGCATAGTAAGGAAATACAGAGCTTAACAGTTCACAACACAAACTTATAAGCAACTACGAGTTGAGAGAAGTAAAGAGGTATTCAGTGTGCATCTCGTGCTTACTCTGTGACAAGAATTTGCTCAAACAGGACTTTAACCATATCAATCCCACGCTTCACTCTAAGCAGATTCCTTGTATGGCTCCCTGGTTTCCTGACAGTGTCGGTCTGAATGTCTAGCTCAACCATAGAAGGCAATGTTGAAATTGACTTGGACGCCTCCACCAAATCATGAACCTGTAGAAGGTCCAATGAAGTGATTAGAGAAGAATACCACAAACTTAGAAACATCAGAATGATAACTTGGCAACAAAGAAAGCAACTCAGCGCCATCATCAATAAATTGCTAGAAGTAAAGTAGTTCTATACTGTGTTTTCTGTGGTAGTAAATTATCCAAGTGTCTAGTCAAACTCAAAAGTGAAAATACTTGTTGCTAACACAAAATAGACTTCAACATTAGACAACTAACCAGGCAAAGATGAGAGCGAAGTCAGAGGCACAGCATCCCAGCTCAGAATAAACCAGTTGCACATTAATCTGCTATGTATTGCACTGTCCAAGACGCCAAAGTCTCCAGTAAAAACTGATGAGACCTTTTTTAACTCTAGTAGCAAAGTAGAAAGCAAGTGCGGAGGGCCATATTCTAACACCTTGAGTGTCCATTGAAACAAATTGGCGCAGAACATAGCCTCCGAATTAGATGATCTGGTTAAGATGCAAAAAGTCTACATTATTTTGGAATTTCCGAGGTCAATTCTTCCTAACCTCCAAGTCTTAGACAATGCCTCAATCACCACATTCGAGTACAACTAAGCAGAAGATCACACAGTTTAACTGCCAAAAAGGGTGTACCTAGCAGAAACTGAATCTACCCATCAACATCATCAAGAGCTCAAAGTAAAATAGTTGCACACTAAGTTTGAAGTGAATTATCCAAGTGCCTACTCAGATACCAACATATATGATAAATGGTACTGATTGGCATGTGCAGCAGATAAGATTTTAACACCTCTAGTATTCCATCAAAACAAACAAGCAAATAACAGTGAACACGGCCTTAGAAGTAGATTCACTGATTCTGATGCACATAATTGACCTGTGAGACCATTTCGTCCTAATATAATGGTCTTAGACAATTCCAAGTTCAATTGATCACATCATACACCACATACAAGTATGTTTAGTCAAACTCAAAAGTTGAGATATATGTTACTAACACAAAACAGACTTTAACAACAGATAACTAACCAGGCAACGGCAACGATGAGAGCACAGTCCGAAACTAAACCAGCACAGCAGCAGAATCATCCGCCCAACCCAGAATAAACCAGTTGCGCACTAAGTCAAGTGTCTAGTTTATTTGAATTCTCTAGTGACAAACAACAAAGCAAGTGCAGCATATCATATTCTAATTCTAACACCTCAAGTATCCATTGAAACAAACTGGTACAGAACACAACCTCAGATTAGATGAAGTCTTCGAGATCAATTCTTCCTAACCTCCAAGTTTTGGTTACTAATCACACAGTTCAGTGCACCTCGAACTAGAGCAAAATAAAGCTAATCATCATCACCATGATTAAGAGGCCTAAGATTGCACACTAAGTTTGCAGTGAATTATCCAACTGCCTACTGCCTACTGCCTACTCATAACTGGAGATATATGATGACTGATACTGGTTGGTATGTGCAGCAGATAACATTCTACCACCCCAAGCATCCACCACAACAAACAAGCACAGAACAGCACACAAGGCATAAGTAGATGGTCTGGTATCAGTGAGATTACTTCCTCCTTAAATACTGGTCTTAAACAATTCTAAGTTCGAATCGATCGCCACATCCAAGTACAAGTAAGCAGCAGACGGATCTAAAGTTCAAAACACTGGATGAAATCACGCCAAACAGCCGCTACTGCAGTTGTACAGAGCCGAAGACACGAAAGGGAGGGAGGGAGGAGGCGGGGGGAGTAGGAGGCGTGCCTTGGCGACGTAGTCCATCTCCGCGAACTTGAAGGCGATGCCGAGGCAGCCGAAGAGGACGGAGACGTTGGAGCAGGCGCGCGAGAAGGCCCCGGCGTCCATGGACGCCGCGGGCTGCTGCTTGGCGACGGCGGCGAGCTCCTCGAACGACGCCGCGATCCGACGCAGCGGCTTCTCCGCCTCGCTCGACCCCATCGCCGCTCTCGCTCCGCGACGTGACTTCGGGTGCTGGCAAGCTGGGGGAAGGAGACGAGAAATTTTTTCCCTCCCTTTTCGATTTTTTGGGAGGATTTTTGGGAGAAATGTTCGGTGCTGCCGGATGCCTTTCGGTGTTTCTACGCGTTCTTTTTTTTTTTTTTTTTTTTTGTGATGAGATGAGCAGGTCCTTGCCTTGGGCAGCTGGCCGAGGTTGTTCGATGCCGTGCTGGGCTATGCTGGGCCGTAATTGGGCCATTACGTTTCAGCCAGTTTGAAAAACAGGGACCTTTGTCGACTCAAGCTACAAGGCATCTTAAGAATTTTAGATCCATCGGTGAAGCAAATGTCCATGAATTTTAAGTACTTTTGAATTGTGATTTGTGATTTGTCAAAATATCATTACAGAATGTTTGCTCATCACAAGGGCATACACCGTGGTTCGTGTGATCTTTCTGCCTGCAAGGCATTGCTGTAGGCTGTAGCAGACTAGCAGTTCCTTGTGGCGGCTGCACAGCAATCACTGACGAGCAGGTCTGTTCTTCCTCCCGTCACCTGTTTGTTTATTTTATAATCCGTTTTTTAGTTTATTTTTTTAGTCGGAACATTATTTTTCTTTCACAATAAATCAGTCGAAACAATATTGACTTGTTTTGGCCAGAACAGTATTTTTCTCGAGCAACGAATCAGCCAGAATACAGTGTTTTAGCTTTTTTTTTCCGCGAACCTAACGGGCCCAATGATACCTTCGGTTAATGAATCACTGACACCACTATCTAGAAACAGAAGACCTGCTAAACTCACAAAAGTGGCACAGATATATTGACACTGTATCTGTAAAGAGTCAGATTCACTATTATGTCAATCAGCAAAGAGCGGATCCTAAGACTGGGGCGACAATTCCAAATCATCATCCTCTAATAAAGACTGGATACAGCAAAGATGAGAAAAAGAGCAGAAACATAAACTGAAAAAGGAGATGACGAAGTGGCGAACTCATGGACAGTGGAGTCAGATTTGATAACAATGTCAATCAGCACAGGTCCGGAAGTCCGGATCCTAAGACTGGGGCGACAAAACCATATCATCATCCTCCGACGCAGCCATCGACACCGACGAATCAAAATCAACAGCGCTGTTCCGACGAAATGACCCCACAAAAACCAAAGAAAACACGCTGACGCAGTGAAAGAACGGCGAGAAAACATGAGAAATGAGAAACGAGCACGATAGACGAATGCGGAACAATTTGGCGGCGGCGCTGCGGCTGTATTTATCGTGGATGCAGAAGGTCAATTAGGGTTTCCGGTGGGCCTTGGGGTGATTATGGGCCTTTTCTCGAAGGCACGGAAGAGCAGCAACTTACAGCTAGCTCTGGGCCGTATTTTAGGCCTAGAACGAAACTGTCGGCCATTTCGAGCTCTTTCACACGTAGGCCTCCAATCTAAAACTAGATGTAGGGCTTTCCGCTTCTCCCAGACACGCTTGGATTATAATCTAAACGAAGATTTTCTCGCTTCTCGCTTTTCGCTTCTCATAGTTCAAATCTCTGAAGCGGCTTACCACATAAGCGAGAATCGGTGAAAATAAGCAAAGCGTTTGGCGGGATTCTTGCTTATTTCCACCGATAAGCCGCTTATAAGCGGAAACAAACAGGGCCGTATTTCTTATAAAATAAACTAAAAGTAGATATGCTTGTACTGCATGCACCTCTAAGGGCCTGTTTGGTTCGTTGCCCAGTGCAGCCTAGCTGGCTAGCTCGCACGGAGCCAGCCAGGCCAGCTTTGGCCAGACCTTGTGCGTGCGACGGCACCTTGTTTGGTTACCTGGGTCATTACAGTCAGGCCAGCAGCAGCTTCTCTTTGGTTCACCGCGTCCACGTATCTCTATCTCACACGCCGTGCGCCATTCCACGCTCGCTCGCACGAGGTGAGCCAGGCCCGACAGAAACGGCCGATTTCTGCCTTTCTGCAGAGCCTGGCCGCGGGGGGCTTCCTCCACTCGTGGAGCCTGGCCCGACAGATACGCGAAGCAAACCGTAGAATCTAAAAGAGGATGAATAGCCTGTTTAAATAAAACTTGAGCAAACGTTAAATTTAACTTGTGGTACTGTCGTACCTATAGACAATTTCGAACCACAGTTCCAAAACTATGACTTAAAACTTAGATCGGAGAAATTAATGAACTTCCCGCAAGGGCATAGTTCACACATCGACAACTAGAAGTTGTAGGAGAAGCACGTACAAGTAGATCGACACCAAACCATAGAAATCACCTCAACAACAATATGAATCACAAGAAAGTAAAACAAGCACAAGGTGACACGATGATTTATCTTGTGGTTCAGCTCGCTACCAAGGCTTACCTAAGTCCATATTGTTGAGGTTAGCCACTAAGACTTAGGACTTTGCAACCCTTCCTAGTCCTCAAGTCAAGAGACTCAACTCTTGAGATAAGGGATGAGTTTACTATCTTGAAGAGATGGTCACAAACCTCTTGGGGCTGGCAAGCTCCACGGGCGACGCTCTAGCCGACTAGAAGCCAAGCTCCAAGAGTAATAAACACAAGTGCCGGTCAAAACGTGAATCAAGTGCTCTTTTGAGTTGGGGAACAAGTGGATCTGCTCTCTAATCGAGTTTGGGACATTTTTCTCTCAAGGATTGTTAGGGAAATCAAAAGAAAAATCTTGAGAGCTTGAGGGCACCAATGAAGAAGAGAGAGAATGAACTCAGAGCTGTTGGTGTCGGTCTGAACAGTTGAAGAAAGCAGCGAGCCGTTGTGAGGGTGAGGAAGAGGTATAAATACCTCCCTAACACCCAACAGTCAAATAAGTTGTGGTAGTGCCGCGGCTTAACTGCGACAGTGCCTCTCTTCAGGTGCGGCACTGCCGCACCCAGCCAAAATAGCAAAGGGGTAAAGCAGTGTTGAGCTGGCTTTCTTGGCTAGAATTGAAGATGTTTTGTGTAAGATTGAGCACTTGGTTGCATATGTTAGCTTAAGCATTGTGTTCCCCCTTTATAGTACGGTTTTTCTATACTCAAATTCGAAATGTAAAATGAAATAAACCTCCTTTGAGCTCGTTGCCATCACCTTTTGAAATTGGGAGCTCCTCCGTTATGTATAACATCCTCATTTATGAATCTCCTGCTTGTCATCTCGATAAATCTTATTTGTTCTCTAATTGCATGATCATTATCATCAAAACCCACAATTAGAGTTTGATTGCATTTACACAAACAAATGTTTGTTCTTGCACGCGCAGAGCCTAGCCGAGGAGAGTGCAGGCAACCAAACGCACCCAGGATAAACTCCGGTGACTTTTCTAGTTCAAACAAATATAATCTATGGTGATTTTATAGTCTACTAGTTAAAAAAAAAGTAATTTCCTACAAGAAAAAATCTGTGTTTGCTCACCAAAATACTAGTTTTCAACCTGTAGCTTTCGACACCATTAGTTATACGGTAATTCTTGGGTCAGGACGTCCATCCGTCGGACTGCTTGCTAGGCCTACGAATTGGCCCAAGCAACCTGCCTGTGGCAAATGTCACACATGGCCCTATCTCTACCATACACCGCTTCTCCCTTCACAGTCTTGCAGTCACGGACTCCCAGCCTCCCGCGTCCAAACCCGCACTCATAGGCCTCCCACGCGGTCTCACCTCCAACAATGATGCCCGCGGCGCGTGCCCGTGTTTGCCCAGCTCCTCCTACTCATCCTGCTTCCTTCTCCTCCCCGCACCGCACGCATCCGCCCGTCGTGACTCGCTCTACTAAGACGACGAGCCTCTATGACGAATCCTCCAACAAGCAGGCGAGGAGAGGAGCTTCATGTGACGCGGCCTCGCCAACGAGTTACCCGCACCACTGTCGCACCGCGCGAGCTCCGTGCCACCACGAGCTCCATGCGCCGTAGCCGACCTCCGTGCCGGCGTTGAGCTCCGCAACGACAAGCCTCCATTTGTCCAAGTAGCAAGGTGACATTGCGCTGAAAAGCGCATATTGGAAGCATATCTTTCAAGTGTTTCAGAGATATGTTACAAGTGGTTTATATCGATATTGCAACATTAGATTGGGATGTTGCACATGTTGCAATAGCTATGAACGCATGTTTTAAGTGTATGTTCAAAATGTTTTATCTGTTTCAAACGTACTCCGTCCGTCCATAAAAGTGCAATTACGGTATCCGTGTCGGTCAACTGAGCTCAAATTTGATCAAGTTTATAGTAAATAGTATTAGCATTTATGTCTCTAAATAAATTTATTATGAAAATATATTCTATAACTAATCTAATGGTACTTATTTTGTATCAAGAATGTTAGTTTTTTATATAAATTTAGTCAAAGTTCATACTGTTTGACTCCTCGAAATCTGAGAATTGCATTCTTTTGTGGACGGATATAGTATGTTATAAGTGTTTCATTTTGGATGTTGCAAAACTAGATCGGCATTTTGCAGATATATACAAGTGTTTTCATGTGTTTTCATACGTATGTTGCAAGTATTTTATCTTGATATTTGTATATGTTTGCAATGGCTACATACATGTTTTCGAGTTTTTTTCCTAGTGTTTTGTAAGTATTTCAGATGTATGTTGTAAATATTTTAGTTGTTTTGGACTTATGTTGCAAATATTTCATCCGGATATTGTAAAAATAAATTGGGCGTTGCAAATGTTACAGTACACGTGATAAACGAAGATGGTGTGAGCGGTCCCCACGCGTCTGACGGTGCAAGCCACATCCGGGCAGCACGGGTGGGGACATGCTGGCTCGAGTGCGGGCGTAAGAGTGCAAGCGCGCGTGAGGGAACCGGAGTGCAGCGCGGGCGTGCAGACGTCCGGCGCTAGCACTGTACCACTGTCCACACACACCACGTGTTGCTGAAGCGTGCAGCTCAGAGCAAATACTCCTATGTAGTAATGAACCTGGTACACTCGTAATCATACAGTATAATATACATGTATGTACACAAAGACACGACTTGCCACTCGGTGCTTACAGTTGGAGGAAGAAATGCCATGTCTCATGAGCTACGAGTCGTGACTACTTACCAAATAATGTCAATGCATATGTACAGGCTAGTTATTCAAATCAAATGGCTACCTCATGGCCAGGCCGACAGGACACTCGCCATGAAAACGGCGGTTGAATTCCTCCGATCGGGCGCAAACCGCTATATGTAATACAAAGCAGGGCTCGGCCCTCGATCAGTCCGTCGTCGCTGTCTGCTCCTGGAGCAGCTCACGCTCCTTGTCCAGCATCTCCCTGAACTCCTCGTCGGTGGCCTTGAGCATGTCCGGCAGCGGCAGCGCGACGCCGGCGTCCTCCGCGGCGCGGTGGCGCGGCGCGATCCGCTTCTCGAGGCTGAAGGCGAAGTACTGCGGGAAGGCCTTGACGTCCTCGACGCCGCCGCCCATGGCGTCCACCAGGTACTCGAACTTGGGCCTGTAGTTCCGCTCGATGCTGAAGGTGAAGAGCGCCGGGCACCGCAGCACCATGGCGACGGCGTCGTCCCGCGACATGCCCAGCCCGGCCAGGAACTCCAGCTTCGGCGCCAGGGTGCGCTCCACGCTGGAGACGAGGAGGATCGGGTCCTGCAGCGCCAGCGCGCGGCTGTCCCGGAACCCCAGGCGGCGGAGGTAGATGAGCGCCGGGCGGAGCTGGTCGCGGACGCTGCACGCCAGCACGCGCGGGCACTTGATCACCACGCGCCGGTGCGCCGACTCCGGGACGCCCAGGTCCTCGGAGAGGAAAGCGAAGACGGGGCGGAGGTCGGCGCGGACGCTGGCGGTGAGCACGGACGGGCACATGCCGAAGACGCGGCCTAGGTCCTTGAACTGCAGCCCGCGCGACTGGAGGAACGACACCACCGCGTGGATGGACTCCGGCGCCGCGTCGCGGAGCGCCGGGTTCAGCTCCAGCGCGCCCCCGTAGTCCACGCCCATCAGCTCCAGGCTCAGGATCTTGTCCTTCACCTGCGACGGCAGCTCCGGCAGGTGCAGCGACAGCGATGGGCTCGCTGTGGGCACGGCCGTCGTTACTGTCGCCGTCGCCGCCGCCGCACTGCGCATCGGCACAGTTGTAGCCACGGAGGCCGCCGCCGTGGAGGGGGACTTGGAGGAGGCGACGGACTGCTGGGGCTTGACGACGGGGACGGACGTGGAGGCGTAGAAGCTGCAGAGCGGCATGCCGGGCTCCTCGTCCCTTCCCTTTTCTGATTGATCTGGAGAAAGCTTGAAGACGGAGGGAAGGGGAAAGACGGAGAGGATACAAGCAGCAGGAGTGAAGTGGAGTGGCATCTCATCCGCTTCTTTATCTTGTCGTTGCTGATGACCTGGCACTCTGGGTGGTGCTCATTGGCTGCTGAGATTTGACAAGGGTGATCGCCTCTCATATAGCACCCCGCGCAAAGAAACAGGCAGCCAAACACAAAGAAACAGAAAAAAAAATCTGAACATAACCATAACACCAGATGAGAGGTACATGGACGCAATAACAACAGTGATAAAGATGTGACTATGAAGTTTATATAAGCTCGCCATACAGTATCTAGTTCACTTGAACATGTTCCTGTCAAATGAAGACTGTTGAATCAACGAAAGGGCGGACCCAGTGCCGGAGGCTCCCACATGAGTGGGGTGGAAGGGAGGCAATCCTTCCCTGCTTCGAACCCGCGTCCTGATGACTCAATGAGACAGCTCTCACCACTGCACCAGCCTACCCTTCACCGTTGAATCAACCCTTTTGGAATATAAATACATATATATGATATATCAATACGCAACAACAGAAACCACTATAAGGTCACACCCACGGGGTGACAACGATCTATTGACACTATCTTAAATGGAGTATTATTTCGTTTCTCCTGTTACACCAATCTGGAACTTCTGGAATGTTACTTCTGTCTAAGGAACACTTAAGGTACAGGAGTTCCGATCAGCACTTCCCAAAGCTTCTGCTCACAGAAGGCCGTCTCCCTACCTTGCGGTTATGAGTTATTTGGTCATCCTGCAACACATCAAGTAGAGTTCCATAATGATAGTAAATTAGTAATGGAGTTCAGAGGGTGCATTATTTATGGTCAACCAAATATCACAATTCAATAATGGATTCTTGAACGAGCCTTTGGTCACACCATAATATAGAATGTTGATCTAAGTTCTCAATGCGGTAAGTTATTCCTACAGATTTTCTAGACATGATCGCATTACTAGATGAGCAAGCTTTATTACCATATATAATGAAGCTGCAGAATCAGATTGCATTATTTGATTTTGAGCTTGACCAAGTGATTGGTACGTGTCAACTGCGTCTATTGTTAACTGCCAACCAGAGGGCGCTGAACTACTTGAGCTGGAGCCAATGTTGCTACAGCAAGCCGCTGCAACATTTCCGTTCACCCATGGGCAGTAACTATTGTGATGCTTAACAGGATCAAATTCCAGCAGACCTGACTCATAGTCATTTTCTCCGTTAGTAGCTCCTGAGAAGAAAATAACAAAGTATTATACAAGCAGAAGACATAAAACTGAGCATAATCAGGAATTAAATGAAGTTCATCATCATCATCACCACCACCACAAACAACAACAACAAAGCATTTTGTCCCAAAGTAGGGTAGGCTAGAGATGAAAGAAACCTAGCATGAACCACCACCAAGAAGGGGAAAAAACTTACATAAAGATGAAGGTCTAAGAATAAAACGAATAGATATATGGTTAGGGGTGTTCATGGTATTGGATCATGTCCACTTCATTTTATGTATGAATGCTCAGATATGAAAGAAACCCAAGCTAGTCATTTTGATATTAGGGTATATCACACGGCAACTTCCAACTTCACTAAAAGAATGCTCAGAGAGTATCCCCTACCAAATGAAGAATAACTGATTAATAGAGTAAATGCCAACATGGAACCATGGAAAATAATGCAAACGATACAGTACAGGAAAACCAATGCGTTATATCTAGCAAAGGCTTGAACGAAAGTACCTAATCCATTCCCAGGATCATAATCTAACCCCATTAACGCATCATCAGTAGTAAGTATTTTGCCAGTTTGTGTCACATCATCTTTAGACAGATCAAAACTGGCACACATCCCTGCGTTGCAAGAAAGGGAAGGACGCATGCTGCTTCCGTTACCGGTGGCATGACCTATCTTTTCTCCACTTTCAACAGAATCAGCTTTGGTATAGACATATATTTTTGATCCACTGTCAGCTTGGCCGACTGACCGAGACACCGTATCTTGGCTGTCTCCATGAGGTTCTTCTCGATCTACTTCAGGTACAAATTCATCCATTAATCCAGGTCCTGGAGCTGATTCACCAGTCTGACCCATTGTCTCAGTAAGCTCGGCAATAGGTTCGGCATCACCTACAACACTCTCAGCTCTGTGCAGAGAAGCAGCATTTCCATGAATTTCAGCCTCATGACTAGCTCCCATGCCAACACTGCCACCACTAATTCCTAAACTAAGTTGATCCCTTCCGAACGCAGGAGCTGTTTCAGCATTAATGACCTCTTCCCCTTCATTTGTACTGCTTCCTCCTATTTCTCTTGCATTGCTTCCAGCACCAGCATGTGCATTGGCACTTTGCTGTGCTTGGTTGCTATAGTTGAGATCCAAGGCATCATTCATTTCAATGTTCCTTTGTGCACTAGAAGAAGGCATATCGATATCATTACCATCACCTGGATAATACTCAACACTCTCCATAGAATCTTCCTCGGAAGTATGAATAGTATGCATTGCAATGACAGAAGATGCTCTCAGAGAATCCCTAGCAGTCGGACGCTCAACAGCTGCCAGGTCAATTGCTCTTGAGTGACTGAACATACCAGCATCTGGATCAGGGTCAAAGGACAAGTTTCTACTGGGACCAGCTCCAGAAGAAGGACGATAGGCATCAAACAGATCAAACCCACGGGACTTCTTATTCGGGACATCTGAATCTTGTGCAGCATCATCATCAACTTCCTCACCATCACGATCAATGAAATTTCCTTCTATGCTATCAGCATGCTGCAGCCTATCTTGTGGATTGTCAGCTGTGCTCCCACCTTCCTCAAGGTTACGCTTCCTTGAACTCGGACCACGAGACTCATATGAGGTTTCACAATCACCTACTTCACTGCCTGTAGGCTGTCCAATCATCAGGTCCCTTCCCATACCTCCATTATTGAACCGCTCCGACATAGCAGGCATGGCAGATTGAGGTGATGGTAATCCTCCAGCCATTGTTAGGTTTAGGTCTACTCCAACAAGTGATAGTGGTTTTCCCTCATCTGTTGCTGCTTCATCACGCCCTTCATCTTGACCTCTGTCCACCCCATCAGTAACCCACTCATTGATACCACTGGCGGCACTAACTCCATGTGTCAGTGTTAACTTTCTGCCTGTTTCAGGCACATCAATGTTATTCGGACTGAAACGAGAAGGACGTAATACAGGTCTAAAGTCCCGCATCCTGACTGTAGCTCCACACAGGTTACAATCTAACAACGGTGACCTCATGCTGCATCCAGAATCTCCAACGGGCAATTTGCCTTTCCCCTTATCTTTCTTGGCTGATGCAGAAAATGAATTTTTGTTATGTTCAACAAAATGGGGATAGAACCGTTCGTCAGGCCCAACTGAGGGTGCATTTTTAGCTGAATGCGTTGAATTTTCTTCACAGTCTTGAACGTTTGGAAGCCACCTAGGCTCCCATCCACACAGGCTTATGAGCTTCTGTGCCTACAAACTCATTGATAAAAGCACCTAAATTAAAGAAAGACCCAGAAACTGGAGGCAATGCAAAATAATAGCGTGTTAGCGCCAATAAAAAAATGTGTACATGAAAAGAGATCAGCATACTTGAGAGTAGCTACAAGAGAAATCTTGGTGGATATCAATTCCTGCTGTACTCTCTGCTCTGCAGCCCAGAATACCAGATAAAAAGGTAATTGACTGGGACAACAGACGATCAATTTGTGCGCTCCTGGTAAGCTTCATGTTCTCAATTGCAGATGGTGCAATCACAGGAAGAGAGGTAAACTGTAAAAGCCCATCGCAGCGATCTTTAAAACCTCCAATAAGAGCTGATTGTGTAAGATGAAGCTGGACCAAGCTGTCAGCACAGTTATTGCCTCTCCAGGGACAACTATTCTGGTGTGCTGCATCAAGCTGCTCGGCAAAGGATTCTCCAGCATTTGCAACTAATAGAAGATACAAAGAAAGGTTTCACAGCTGAACAAAATTCAGTTTGCAAACAAAGATGTGCCAATCTATTTCCAGCCTAGCACAACAGTAAGACAAAAGTAATAACAGTCATGAGATTGCACATTGCAGATAGTTTTTCTTTTGAGTCATGTCAGATGTTACTTTACTTGACCAATAATTCAAACCATTGGATATCCATACATTTTTATGTGAGACCCAAAATCTCTAACTATGGTTCGATGACAAAGGTGCATTCGTTGCTGCTACCAGAATCCTAAACATTTGGAGTTTCTGATGCAAGGACCCCATCGTCAACGACCACGACAACGCAACAAGGCAGCGACCTCACAACCTCGCTGCTGAACGTCGCTTCCGCGCGGGACGGGTCTACTACAGGCGGCCTGCGGTCCACACCCCACAACGCAAACAGGCGCAACCTGCGCAAACGGCGGGAAGCACCCAGGTGCTGCGGTTCCGCCCCGGGCTCGTCTACTCCAGACGCGGCGCAAGCGAAACGGTCGCCAACCGCCAGCGCCGTCGCAGAGTTACAGAGGGACTCCAGCAGCACCATCCAGGGCACAACAGCCTCTCCCACGCCGGCACGCCAGAGGTACTGGAGACCGCTGGACAGAACTCAACGACCGCAGCAGAGGGGGTGTCGAACTTCCTAAAGGGGATCTCAATACCTTTGCCTCAACCAATCTTGCAGGGTCCCGTGCGCCAGCCCAACCCCCCACAGACACGCAACAGGGGAGCGATCCCGGTGCGCAGGAGCGTGCGCATTGCGGCTGCGAACTGGCCGAGGGGGGACACTCAGGCGAGGGCCAGGCAGGTCCTGATGAAAAAGCTCGGCATCCTCGACGCCAAAGGTCTCAGCCACGACGAGGCGATGCTGCGTTACTTCGACCTGTTCAAGGGGCCGCTCACCGACGACGCCGTCAAGGCGCTGACGGCCTTGTGTGGCCTCGACGCGGCGACATCGCTCACCGCCACGATCGCCTAGATACCTGCTGAAGCTAAGGGGTAGATCTTTTGGTTTATGTTAATAATCTTTCAACGCTACGGAAACTCGGAGACCTCCACATCTTTTGTGTCTGTCCAACAATGGTGCTTGGACGGGGCGACAGCCAGAGGCCTACAGTCGCCTCCCCAACACATTGCTTGCACCCTGCACCTCGTTGTTTGCTGTTGCATCAATTCTGTGACCAATCCTGTGACCAGAAACCTTTTGCTTTCTAGCGCTCTGCCAACGGCCAATGCAGCTCAGATGTACCGGCAACAGCAGTTTGCAGCTCTAATGAATGCTTGCCTCAGTGTCATTATCTTGCTAATTATTGCCTATATCACACCCGGAGAGGGCGTCCAGCTAGCCTCCCTCCCCAGTTCTTTGTTAAAAAGGGCGCTTTTGGTTTTCTTATGGCACAGTTGAATTGCCAGATACTGAACTGGAACGTCAGGGGCTTGAATGATGGAGCGCGGCAAGACTCCGTATATGAATTAGTGAGAACCACAGCGGCAACCATCGTATGTCTACAGGAAACAAAGATGCAAATCATGGACCATAGTGTGGTGTGCCGTACGGTCGGAACAAAATTCGTAAACTCCTATGCTGTGCTACCGGCGGACAATACGCGAGGAGGCATCCTCCTTGCGGTGAATAAAGACTATTTCGATCTCTCCGACATCCTACTAACCTCGAACGCCATAACTGCGCAGATCACTATGAGGGCCGATGGAACAAGATGGCAGATTACGGTGGTATACGGCCCGCAGGGAGAGGCAGCCAAACTACAGTTCCTCCATGAATTAAAGAACATTCCACCGCCGGAACACAATAGATGGCTCATCCTGGGGGATTTCAATCTCATCTACCAGGCGGAAGACAAGAACAACTCCAACCTAAACCAGCGTCTCATGGGGGCATTTAGAGCGGCGATCAATCATTTGAGGCTCAAAGAAATTAAGTTAAATGGGCGCCGCTTCACCGGAGCAATCAACAGACAACCCGACACTAACTAGAATTGATGACTACTATGCACCCCGAATGGGATCTGCTCTTCCTGCGTGTTTCTTACACCCTCCCATCGCTCATGTCGGGACCATACCCATTGCTACTTGAGGAGAGCTTAGCCACCATCGAGACCACGTCTTTCCGCTTCGAGAATTATTGGACAAAGATGGAAGGCTTTCATGATCTTGTCCATAATTCTTGGAATAGGACGGTCGCCTCGGCTATTCCTATGAAGCGTTTGCACATCAAAATGGCGCGTCTGGCAAAAGCGCTCAAGCGTTGGAAGAAAGACAAGATAGGGGATACAAGGATACAACTCGCCATAGTAAAAGAAGTATTGTTACAATTAGAAGCAGCCCAAGAGCATAGGTTGCTCAACGCCATGGAGCTTCACCTATGTCGCCGCCTCAAATCCGTGCCATTGGCCTCGCCGCTATTGAAAAATCAAGAATCGAGACGTAGATCGAGGCTAACTTACATCCGATGTGGTGATGCTAACACTAAATTTTTTTCACAATGAGAGCCAATGCACTGACGGAGAAAAGAACTACATACATTGTCTACATACGGGGGGGGGATCGCGATGGCGCAACAAGACAAAGAAAAGGTGATACAAGATTATTTTACTGAACCACATCGGCTCAAGTGGTCCCGAGAGCGACCACCATAAACCGGCAATCCCTTGGCTACATTCAACATGACCTCTCCGAAATGGAGGTGCCTTTCACAAGAAGAAATAAAAAACACTATATATTCAATGCCTTCCGACAAAGCGCCAGGACCGGATGGCTTCACGGTGCATTCTTCAAAGCATCTTTGGGAGACCATTAAAGAAGATGTTATGGCGGCAATGATCAGTCTATTCAATCAATGCACAGGGCTTCGAGTGGCTAAATTCAAGCGTCCATAATCCTTCTACCAAAAAAAACCGATGCGATGCGACAAGAGTCACCGATTTTAGACCCATCGACTTAGTCCATGCCATTGCAAAGATCTTCTCCAAAGTGTTAGCTAACGACTTGCCCTCGACTCAACTACCTTGTTTGAATCGCCAGGCGCTTTTATAAAACACGAAGCATCCATGATAATTTTCTCATGCGTCCGGTATGCGGTAAAAAGACTACACAAGCATAAGCTTCGGCTTTGTTCATGAAGCTTGACATCCATAAAGCCTTTGACACGGTGCATTGGGGGTACTTGCTTGAGACTCTTCAGCTCTGGCTTCTGGACAACGATGGCGTGAGTGGATCTCCATCCTCCCACGTACATCCACTTCGACACCCATCACCGAACGGAAGACGGGGGCCACTTTTAGCCATGCCAGGGCGTCCCGCCAAGGGGATCCACTTTCCCCATGCTTTTCATCCTAGCCATGGACCCGCTTCAATGATTACTTGACACAACAACCCAACAGGGATACTCACCCCATTACCAATCACGGCGGCAAAATGGAGAACCTCAATGTATGCGGATGACGCGGCCATTTTCACAACCCCACGCATGACGATGTGTGGGCGCCAAAAATCATCCTGCAGAGCTTTTGGCACATTCTCCCACTTCATATTAACCTACAAAAGAGCTCAAGACATCCTATTAGTTGTACAAACGTGGACCTAGACCAAGTCCGGCACCTTTCACCCAAGACTAGAGGGGGATTCCCATGCAAATATTTGGGCCTTCAACTACACATTAGAACAACGCAAAGGGTCCACGTGCAACCTCTCATAGACCGTATTGGGCAAAGACTACCCAAATGGAAAGGAAGACTACTAAACAGAGCGGGCGCCTCACTCTTGTAACCTCCGGCCCTATCCTCCTCCATGCCAACATACCACCGACAATGTTTCCTCTAGCCGCTTGGGCTAAGAAAAAGATAGACAAAATCGGAGATCTTTCTTGTGGAAGGGGGACGAAATGCAAATGGCGGCCATTGTCTAGTTAATCAGCAAACGGTTACCGGGCCGAAAGACATGGGAGGTTTAGGGGTCCCGACCTTGAAAGATTTGGGCGAGCCCTCCGTTTACGATGGCTATGGCAAGATCCGGGTGGACGACTCCAAATCTTGGAGCGGCTCGAGCTTTCCATGTAATGAGGATGACCGCCTTTCTTCAACTCCTCAATCATTATTTCCTTGGGGGATGGTGCAAAGACAAAGTTTTGGCACCACGGTTGGCTCGATGATCAAGCTCCCAAGTACCTAGCCCCCAACTTATTCCGCTTTGCTCTCAAGGACAAACCAAGCAATGCAAAGAAGAGCTCAAAAACAACAATTGGATGCATAAACTTGGAAGGAAAATCACCTCGCCCATCCACATAGAGGAGTTTGTGTCCTCTCGATACGCATACAGATGTGCACTGCAACAGTATGTCCCAGACACCATCACCGGCGTTGGACCAATGATGGGAATTACTCCACCCGATCGGCCTCTGAATACAATTCAGAGGCTCGCTCCTCCACTCTTGGTACGGACTTGATTTGGAAAGCGCATGTGGAGAATGCAGATGCAAGATCTTCGCATGGATCTTAGTACAAGACAAAATTCTAACGGCACAAAACCTACAAAAAGAGGGTGGCCTCACCAACAAAGAAGTGTGATGTGCAATGGACCTTTAGAGACAAGCCTCCACCTATGCCTTAGTTGCCCTTTTGCAAAGGCGGTTTGGAATCAAATCCTCACATGGGAAAACTTCACTCAAATCCAACAACAGCAAAATGCAAACCCCACTAATATCAAGTCATGGTGGGAAGACGCGGCGGCAAAAGCGCCAAGAGCGGAGCGTCGTAGGCTTAACGGAGTAGCTATCTACACCTTTTGGAATATATGGAAAGAGAGAAACAGGAGAATTTTCGACAATATGAGTCAAACGGTGCTGCAGGTAGCCGCAAGGATTAAGGAAGACATTGAGCAAAGGAAGAGAGCATTCGATTACATTTAGCTCGCATGCTTAAGGGAGGGGGGACTATAACCTAGTTACCTTTGCTTGTACATAAACTTTCTTATCCCATCTTAATTGAAAGGCAGAGCTCCTGCCAGTACGTTCAAAAAAAAAATGCAAGGATAATTGTGTAAGTGGAGGGCCAGGGTCAGAGTAGTTTACAGACTTGTTCAATTTTCCAACTTGGAATCATCTTGTATCGTACAAAAATACCCTCTATATTCGTATGAGGTGACTGAAAACACTGTGATATGTCACATGTATAAACTCTACTCTCACCTCAGAATATCCAACTCTGTTCATGATTTTTTGGAACAAATGTTTGACGTATTAAATCTGTATATATAATTCTTGACTACCTTTTCGCATACAACAGTAAATAAATATATGATCTGACTCAAGTTATAAGTATTCTAGCTGTCGAACATAACTCATCAAAGTAGACGACAGGGTGAAATATAAATATTGGCAAATAAAAGGCGTACCCAGTGCAGAGAGCTCCCGCTCAGCTAGCTATCATAAGTAGAACATTATGAATTGAATGCACAGTGTCATGGTTTGATTTTTTTTTCTTGGCATAAACTACAAGGTCGTTGGATATTCAGTAACCATTTTTTCCCCAACCAAACACATAGATGCCTTATTATCGTAATGGGAAATAAGGTTACACTAAAAGATTATAGGTGACGTTGAAAATACAACATGGCCTGCACTAATCTCCACCCTTACAGTTAGTAGCAGAGCAAAGAAATGTAACTTGTAAGACAGATACACATAACAACCAGTCACTTAGCATAGTAGTAAATCTATCACAAAACAAAAGTGTATCAAGACAAAACATACCTTCAACAGGGGACCAGGATGTCAATGCATTGAAGATTAGATGTGCGCCACATGACTCACATTCAATTTTGTCCAGGTCAACGTTCACCCAACCTCTCTGAGCACAGGCCAATGAACTAGCAGCCTGAAAAAATGAACATCAAATCACACAACTAATATTAAGAAATTCAGAAGTTAAAGGATCCCTATAAAGGTCAAGCAAGCATCCAGCAAATGCCTGGCCAGATTAGCACAGTACGTAAACAGCGTTTAAATGCCACTTGCAATAAGCAAAACGGTGAAAGAGTAACTTCTTTCGAATTTCAATATATCAAAGCAAGAATTTTATGTTATAGCTGATATGAAAGTGGAGAGGCCTATATGTGCATAACGATTTGGATTATGATTCCATGGTCACATTTTCAGACCTATGGCATGTTTTGTATTATTGCCACCAACAAATGGTGACAAAAGAAATGTGCGACCAACATTATCATATCATTATGGAGTTAGCTTCAGGGACAACTTGGGTGGAGGAGAGATGAATGAGCCTATTTAGTTGTATACTAGAGCCCAAATGAGCAATATATGGTACATGCAACACAACACAAGAGAAACCCTAAAGCATGTGAAATGGCACAGGTACCGTAGACCCTAGTAGTCCCAACTAGGGAAGATACCTTCGGTTTAGAAGCCCAAGTTGAAGGCTTAAATGTTGCCAGTCGTCGAAGCAAGTCTCCACGTTCCCATGGCCTACATGATGGTGCAGAATCCATAGCAGTTCCAGCTGCATCAAAACTGTGGGAAGGATGATAGGCATGTGCAGCAACTTGTGACGACGAGTCAACTCTGGAAGCTTGTTTGCCACCCAACCAATCTATGCTTCCAACATTAGTTTGCATAGCAGGTGATGAGGCGCCGGCAGAACTGAAAAGCAAAAGGGGCTTCAGTGCAAGCTTTAGAGAAAGAATGACAAAAATCTGTAGAAAGGATTATTTCTGGCTTTATCGATTCTGCGCAGAAAGGTTCACATTGACGTTATGTAACTACCCGTAGCCGCAGCATGGTGCCAGGATGTGAGCAGGATCACAGCAGAGATAACTTGGGGGAATGGACGAGGAAAGGTTCCTCTCCGATTTGATTCCTTTTCTAGTTCATTGGGTTCTCCCTTTACACGGCAGTGGCTTATAAGCCAGAGGCTGACTCTTCCCTGTGGGCCCATGCACACATAGGACATACCAACACCAAATACTATACGCCAGCTGTAAACTTGTTCACGTCGTTGGCATGGTACCAGCCGTGACACGTTAGCTTGTCATCCAAATAAAATAACTATTTTCAGGTTTTAGCATTCAAGCATAGAAACTATAGCACCATGTTACAGATCTAACATCACTAAATGAATTGAGAATGATCTACCTAGATCTAAAGTTAACAAGGCCAACATGAGCTCCAGTGGCTCAATCCTATGCTACCACACCATCAAATGTGCCACAGTTCTCCACTGATTTTTGCAAACTGCAATCCTTCTCAAATCTCAATTGCAATACTGTGACCAAACCATCATTAGACTATAATAGCATGAAGACAAAGTCAGCACAAATGCAGCATGTCCCCCTAATCATAATATTTAGTGGCAAACCCGTGTAAGCTCAAATCGCAGAATTATGTCATCCAATGTCACCGTTCATTAATCTGTAACACTATACAGCAACACTGCAACAGAAACCAATCTATCAGCTCAAATCCTGGCGTTTTGCAGCCAAAAGGAGAAGTAAAGCTCAGCCAGCTACACTTGATTTTCACCAACCATGCACCTATAGCTGATGTAGGCCATCAAATATCCCATGCTTTCCCCTACAAAGGAGTGCCCTAGAATCCAATCAAAATTCCATAATCGAATTTGAGCCACGGCCTGTCCTACCTCGAATCCTACAATAGGTCTTTTGGGTCATGTAAAATCCACCTTCCTTACGCAGAACCAGCACCCTCACGACCAATCTGAGCACTGAGACCCTGATTCCCTAACCAAGCAGCAGCGCCTACAGCTAATAAGAATCTAGAACCAAAAGTACAGAGATCCCGAGGCGCGACCGCCACCGTACCTGGCCACCGGGGTCTGCGGCGGCGACGAGGACCGGGCGACGGCCATCGGCGTTTCTGCCACTGCCCCCGACGAGCTCCTCACCTCCTCTCTCATCTCCCTCTCTCTCTCTCTCTCTCTCTCTCCGTGGCGCCCGGGCCTCTCGCTTCTAGGCGAAACGAAATGGGGAAAAGATTCCCCCGACCGCGACGCGCCGGGCGGCGAATTGATGCGGCCGTCACATCGACCGTAGTCCCCCATCTCACGCCGTCAATTCGGCCCCCCGGGAATTCGGCACATGAGGCCCACGTGAATTAGATAGGCCCCCAAGGATTCGGTGGGCCCATGGGCTCCTCTTCATCGAGCAGCAAGCAGACTCTCCACTCTTTTCTTCTGCGGTCGGATCTTCCGGCGGGTCGGGCTCCGGCGAGCCGCTGACGAGGGCTTGTGCGGCGAGCGAGCTCGTGGCGGGAGGAGATGGACGAAGCGAGCACCTCCGCGTCCGCCGGCGCGACGAGGCGCGCCTTCCCGCCGGCGAGATCGGGAGGTGAGTCAAGCTCTGATGGCTGGGCTCGCTTCGATTCGGTCGCGTCGCGTCTAGGTTTCCACGCTCATGAGCGGTGTGGTCTGCGGGAGATACTAGCCTCAGATGCTAGGGTTAGTAGCTCTGCGCGAACGTGAGCTTGTATAAATGCTGAATTCGAGCGTGAAATTGCAGTTCGCGCTGTTGATTTGGTTTTACGTGGTACGGAGGTTGCTTGCTTTTGTGGGGTTTGTCTCTCCAGCCATTACAATTACAATCCATTTATCCGAACAGCATTTGAGGTGTGGTCATGCTAGTGCAAGGTTACAATGATACATTTGGTGAGTCTTTCTAACAATAAATGAACTTTAGCTAAAAATCATGGTGGGCATAAAGTTAGTCACCATCTGGACTGGCGATCTGTATCATCATTTTTCAGAATCATGTGGAACACAACACTGATGCAACTACAGGCAGATTATGCTGTATTAATAACTTGTGTTTCCTTGACTGGCAACTACTGAATCTGGACATAAGAAGATTATATGGTCGATTTCTTTTACAAACTTTGAGAATTCAGATTATATGTATTTTCCATTCATTGTTGTCATTGTGTGCTGCAATGTTGTTCTACAGCCTGTTCGGCTGGCTGGGCTGGACCGTGGATTATTTACTGTTGGCTGGTTTGGTTGGTTTGGTGTGAGAGAAAAATACTGTTCCAGCTTATAATCCACGATCGTATAAGCCCAGCCGAAGTTTAGTACACTATAGAGTCGATCATGTTGGTTTTCCGGGTTTTTTTAAGTTTGTTTGTTTTGCAGTTTTCTATAGGTTCACCCAGCAGAATCTCCCAGCTTGGAAGCCAGCAATGACACCTGGATGTGTAAGTTTGTTCTGATCCTATTGACAGGTTTGGCAGCTGTTTTATACGTAGTTCAATTGATGATATTTTACTTCACTGTTTCCAGTTAATAGCCATGTTCTTGATTATTGGAATCATTTTCGTACCTTTTGGGCTTCTTTGTCTCCAAACTTCAAATCATGTAATTGTTCTACTCCCTCTTGTAGATACTGATGTTTCCTTTAATCTTTATATCGCTAGGTATAACTGATGTGCTCATTATTCTGGTCCAGGTTGCAGAAATCATTCACCGCTATGATGTTGACTGTGTGCCTAATGCTTACAGAGGAAATAGGCAAGCTTATATTAAGGACAGTTCAATTTCAAAGAATTGTACTCTGCAAGCGAAGGTAGATCGTTATGTGATTGTAACAGAAGTTATCTTTATCTTGTCCACTTTCTGCAGACTATATTTCTTCGTTTGTGATTCACATAGCTAAAATTCCTAAGTTCAGCTTGGTGCCCTGAGATTGCATCAGACTATATTTCTTCCTCTCTTTGAATTTCTATTTTACTGTGTCATGGACATCTGCAGGTTCTGGAGCACATGAGAGCACCAATTTATGTTTATTATGAACTTGAGAATTTCTATCAGAATCATCGCAGGTAGTTATAACATCGTTTATTTAGTTTCATGGTCATTTTAGGTTCATGGCCATTGTATCTGTTGGATGGGAGTAATGTTTTTTATTGATCTTGCTGAAAAAAAGAAATTTATCAATGATGAACAGGTATGTCAAAAGTAGAAGTGATAAACAGCTGCGTTTTGGGGCGAAATACACAGCTGAGTCGTGCAGTCCTGTTCAATGGGATAATAATGGTTCCCCAATTGTTCCCTGTGGCTTGATTGCCTGGAGCTTATTCAATGATACCTATGATTTTACTCGCGGGTCCAAGGAAATAAAGGTCAACAGGAAAAACATTTCATGGAAGAGCGATCGGGAGCACAAGTTTGGCAAAGATGTGTTTCCCTCCAACTTTCAGAATGGAACCTTGATTGGAGGGGGAAAACTCGACCCTACTGTCCCAGTGAGTACTGTGATAAACTAAGACACTAAGTATTGTTAATAGGTTGCTCAATGCTCAGTAGCTAATAGGATTGCCAAATGTATGATTTGCCTTTAGTCAATATGTTGTCAAATTAACAGCTTGTTTTAAGTTGGCTGAACATTTTGCATCTTTTTTTGTTAGCTGAGTGAGCAGGAAAATCTTATTGTGTGGATGCGTACTGCTGCTCTTCCCAAGTTTCGAAAGCTCTATGGTGTAATTGAAGATGATCTACATGCTGATGAGACCATAACTATTCTCATAGGAAATAATTACAACACCTACACGTTTGGTGGAAAGAAGAGCATAGTTCTTTCAACTGCATCCTGGCTAGGTGGCAAGAATGACTTCCTTGGACATGCTTATATTGTCACTGGTTCATTGAGCATCTTCATATCAATTCTCTTTGCTCTGATCCATGTGAAGTACCCAAGGTAAACGATAAGCTCATGTTATCTATGCTTCTGCTTGTTATTGTTCATAAGAACCAAACACACAGGCTGTGCATTCGCGTGTGAATAGACGGAACCTCCTGCTGAGGCTTTTTTTTGTTTAATTCTTGCTGTATTTTTTGGGGGGCATTTTTAAGCTATATAACTCGTCTCGTATTTGATGAATTCACAGGCCGCAAGGTGACCCTAATCGCCTATCCTGGAACAGGAAAAACGGCAATGGCTAAGGAGCCTGTATCTACCATCTACGTGGGCGCCTGTAGGTTCTAGCCCCAGCTAACATGCATTAGGTCCCTTGTAAGACAAGTCAGACACTGTGCCGCCGGGTTAATCCGAGATGAAAAGAAACTGTGTACATCGTGCCCTTCAGAAATAGTTCGAATTCCAGACACATCTGCTGTGCATCAAGGTTGACACCGGGAGGTTTTTTCCGTGCTTCATTTATATAAGAATGTGCACAGTAATTTGAAAAAAAAAATGAAATTCTGGTGGAACTGTAGTATCCGGTGTGGATGTGCACAGAGAAATTCTGGTGGCGGCCGAGGACCATGCCCCTCCCAAGGCGAAAGCAAAGTTGTAAAAAAGCTTCAGCTGTGACAAATGAAAAGTGGTTATTCTGGCTTGTCGTCTGCTGTGCTGAGAGATGCAATGCAATGCCTCAGCTGTGAACTCGAAAGCTCGTTTTTTTTTCATGCCGGGACAATCATCAAACTTCAAACTCAAAATTCCAAGTTTTTTTCAATCAATTTTTAACCCAGCAGCCAGCCGATGATGATGAAATAAGACGACATTTATCGAGTGAGGCGTGGCTCAAACTCGAAAGCCAGCAGCCAGCCGATGATGATGATGACCACATGAGAGAGGCGTGCAGCCGTGAAGGTCACGTCTCGCAGGTGCGCGAGCGCCCATCGGTGACGCCAACCAGCCGCACAATCATCCATTCCCTTTGATTTGACGTCATTCGCGTGTCTCTCCCTGCTTGAGATGACCTGTGGCTGCTGGGAATGGGACGCGACGCGAAAGTACGAGTGCTCTGTCCTCCTCGTCGCTGACGTGACACTCGCTCCGCTTTGGCTGGATGCCCGGAGTCTGGACCGACCAATGATACGGAGTCGCTCGAAAAGAATGTAACTATACATTACGTGCTAAAAAATGATTCAAGTTTAACTAAATTTTTAATGAATAATATTTATATTTATGATTTTAAATTAATTTATTATAAAAATATTTTTTATAATTAATCTAATAATATTTATTTGGTATCATAAACATAGATATTTTTATCTATAATTGATTAAAGTTAAGTTACTAAAACATAATATTATTTAGAATTGTATTTTTTTACGAAGATAGTATTACGGTAATAAGATAGAAAAGTTCTCGAGTCCCATGCTCTATTGCATCGCCGGATCGGTTTGCGGCTCGAGTGTGCAATGCAGGGTACATTGCGTTGCGTTGCTGCGCACGGAGAAAGCAGGTGTTGGCACCGATCATAGGTTGTTGCCATCCACGTCTTTCTTTTCTATTTCTACATCTGCAGCCTGTACGGTGTGGTTGCATCCATCGATGATCGATCCATACATTCCCCTTTCAGTCGCATCGGTAAACAGGAACGGCAGAGTTGTGGCGATTCCGTAGCGGCATATCGGCGTCTCCTTTTCCGGTTTGGGTATGGAGAATCATGGTAGTGAGCGAGTGTTCACATCGGGGTCATCACCGTGCAAATGACTGCGCTGCCAGTTCCGTTCCCGTTCAGACAGGTTGCCTCAGGCTCTCAGCTGCATCCGTGGCCTGGTGGTACGCAAAGGCTGGGTTTTTGTTCAGCCGTCGTTTAGATGGTGTAAAGTTTTGGTACGTCACATCGGATATTATACGGGGTATTGTATGGGTGTTCGGATACTAATAAAAAATAAATTACAGAATCCGTTAGTAAACCGCGAGATGAATTTATTAAGCCTAATTAATCCATCATTAGCGCATGTGTTACTGTAGCACTTTATTGTCAAATTCTGATCTAATTAGGTTTGACAGATTCGTCTCGTAAATTAATCATAACCTGTACAATTGTTATTTTTTAATCTATATTTAATACTTCATGTATATCAAACATTTGATGTGATAGGACTTTAAAGTTTTAGAGTGGAAACTAAGGGCTCAGACGTTGCCTCAACTCGCACGTCACGTCCCTAATATATCCCTGTCATATCAGATGATTAGTGCCGATTAATGAGAGAGGTGCTTGTGTTTCTGACCACTCCGCGTACCTACCGTCACACTCACAGAGGAGGAGGACGAGTACGGCGAGGCTGCCACTGTTGCCGGGGTGGCTACCATCAGCGATCAGTCATCAGTCTGCTGGATCACGCTGCTTTTGGTTGACCAATGTACCCGTGGCATACAGTGCCGTACAGTGCTTGGCCTGGACCGTACGAGTACTGGGCATACAACTCGACATGTCTCCTGTCCACGCCGATCCATCGTCGACAAGTCACAAGTCCACGTTCCGGCCGGCCTGTCCTGCTTGCCCGCCCGCCTGCCTCAACAAGCCGCCCGACGCCGGCACCGGCAGCAACCGCCTGTCTCCGCTCAGCGTCGTCCGTCCCGTGCCCGAGCCCTGCTGCTCGGGTGCGTGCGTGTGTCCGGTGTCCCGCTCGGCCGCTCCCGCCCCGGCCGGCCGAAACGTGTCTCCCGGCGCGGCCAATGGCGACTGGACAGGAAGCGAGACGCGGCCAATCAGCGACGGCCGCGCTTTCGGAGCCCGCCATACTGCGTATCGCGGCAGGGTGGATTAATCTACTAATCCGTCCCCGTGCCGTACTAAGCATGGATCCATTGCCAATAAACTAGTGCTACCACCATTTGCAGCGTCTATCGCTTTTTTTCATGCAAAGCGCGCGCTTAACCCTTTCCGGCACTTTATTAAAGTTTAGCTAATCCTTATCCCTCACGGCGGCGCAGCCGGCTTGGGGCGTGTTTGGGACCGCAGTCGTCGACCGCGCGGTGCGGTATGGGCACCGCGAGCTCCGAGTCGCGGTGGCGTAAACGCGAGCACCGCGAGCTGCTAGTTCATTTTCGCGACTCCCGTGCCGAGTGCGGTTGAAAGAATCATCGCGGCAGGGCGTTTGGCGCGATTGTTCGATTCTTTCCACCGTCACCGCGGAATACGCGGTCCCAAACACGCTGTTGGCCTCCTTTCCTCCGGCAAGCCAGGGGCTCTGCTTTCCATTCCATTTCCACCAACGTCCACCATCGTCTCTCCCTCTCTAGGAACGGGCGGATCGAACAACGTACGGTGCGTCTCGTTTTCATGTTACCTCCATCATCTCTAAAGCTAAACTTTGGTGTTTGGTCACTGCTTTCTGATGGAATATGTCGTACATATATATAAAACTATTAGTTATAGTAGCGTGATACTAACATTTTCAAATATGTATGTAACAGTATAGTTACTATATTAATTATGTTATTGATTATCTGTAGTGTTAATATATTTTAAGGGAAAAACAGAATAAATAAGCCTTCTTTTTTTGAAATATGACATATCTTTGAGCGGAGGCTGGTGTGAGCAGTCATTAACACAGATTATTTACCCGCAATAACTAGATGCGTGCAAATTTTATGAATCTATGTGTAGTTTAATTGGTTAGGTTTCTTACGATGGATTCTGTCTACTCATGTTTTCAAGTCCTTGACAGCGAGGTGATGTAGTGAGTGTCTGTTCATAGAGCTGAGAGCTCAAACTGTTCACCAATCTCTTGAATGTGTTGTGATTCGAGAGAGAAAATGTGTACATATTTTCACGGGACAACACTAATACTTGATTCATGTCTTCTCTCCACTAGTAGAGAAATGGGTTGTAGTCCCGGTTGGGAACTGGCTTTAGTCCCGGTTTCCCAACCGGGACTACGAATCCTGGACTAAAGGTCCTGGCCGGGCACATAACCGGGACTAAAGGTCCATCCTCAGGAGAAAAATAAACGAAATTGTAGGGAGACCTTTCTTGCGATGTGTGAGATTCGAACCCAGGATCTCTTTCCTCGCGCGTAAACTCCTTACCAGTTCAGCTGTACACCACATGTGACAGGGTCCTGGACACTCTCCTTTTGAATTGACCTGTGGGGTACCTTTAGTCCCGGGTGGGAGACCTTTAATCCGGGTTGGTGACACCAACCGGGACTAAAAGGTCACCCTTTAGTCCCGGTTGTTATTAGTCCGGGTTGGTAACACCAACCGTGACTAAAGGTCGACCTTTAGTCCGGGTTGGTAACACCAACCGGGACTAAAGGTGGCCTGCTGCGAAGGCGTGCCAGGACAGGGGCCTTTAGTCCCTGTTGGTATCTTCAACCGGGACTAATTCTTCCTTTACTCCCGGACGCAAAAAATACCGAGACTAAAGCCTAAAATCGAAGCGGATGAAAGGTCATTTCTCTACTAGTGCTCGTACCATTCGATTTGGAAGGCTACATGGAGTGGACATGTTTGGATCCATTGAAGTTGACTGATCATGGACAAGCCAGCTTGTGGAGGCTCGACGAAGTACCACCAATATTAACATGGGTCTAGTTTATATAGGAAGAAAGATGTCTCAGTGGGAGTTTCATTTTAGTTTCATTTGCACTAAATAGGTTGCCACATAGGCATTTTTTATGACATGACAATGTATTTAAGAAGAGAGAGAAGAAATGATGAAACTCTCTTGGCACAATTACCAACTTTCTATGAGTCTTAAAACTAAATGCCTATGAAACCATAGAATGAAACTCTCTATTGAAAGTGGGTGTTTCATCCAAGTTTCATTTTGTTTCATATGACATGGCAATCAGGCGTGGAAGAGTGCGGGGTATCTAACATCACACCTTGACCATTAATGTCTCATGAAAGGGGCAAAATAATATAATACGCCAAATTTATCAACACAACGTTGTATGAAATGAAGGGAGATTCACTTTCCTTCCCCTAGCCTAGAGATGGGCCGTGTCTCCTTATGAATCTAATCGTACTGGTATTAAAAAGTTGAATGTTGAAATCCACTCATTCTTTTCTAAATATAATTCTAGGTCTAGGACTAGTCAAACTTTCTCAAGTTTAACGTATTTTATAGAAAAAAATCAAAATTTAATGTTTTCAAGTAGATTTACTATAAAATATATTTCATAATGAATCAAATTATACTTATTTAATATATAAATATTATTTTTTAAGAAGTGGCCAAGTTGAAATTGTTTAGCTTATATTCTTAGTTTTAGCGTGTAGGTTGTGTGCGCCCTATAAGCCGATGCTTGAAAGGAGGAAGTTCGATCCACAAAAGGATGTGACCATGGAATTTGTGTAAATTAACCGGTTATTTTGACTAAATTTATTGTAGATAATATTAATACTAGTAAACGTGCTTGTGCGTTGCAACGAAATCCAATACGTATAGGAATCAGACTCCGCATCGCTCACAAGTTGTTCTAACAATCGCTAAAGCTAGACACAAGTTGTTCTAACTCATATGAGTATGAGTCATAAATCCGGATCAAATAAAAGAAGTGGAATGAAAGAAATTCTTTACTATCTGGATATTTAGGGGGCGGTGGACAAAAATAAAATAAAAAAATGTCTCTTTAATATTAGATATAGATAGATTTATGTCTCAACTAAGTTTACTATGAAATTATATTTCATAATTAATTTAATTATACTTATTTTGTATTGTAATATTAGTACCATTTTATATATAATTTTATTAGTTAAACTTTAAATTATTTGATTTCATAGAAAATAAGAATTAGTACAGCTTTTGTGGACGAAGGGGATACTACCTAGGGCATGTTTGATTTGCCCTCGGCAGCTCTGCCGAACGCTGGGGCTGGGATGCTTGCTGGCAGTGGCGCCGTAGCCGTGCCCCTTGCATGCGACTATGCGAGGCTTCGATCCAAACAGTCCCAAACGCAGTCCGCCATCCTGCCTGCGACTGTGGCCAAAGTTTCTCGGCACATTCGAGGTATGGTCCTTTTTCGCAAGGAAAGCTGGCGCCACCTGCACGCCGCGCCGCATGCGGCTGGCCGCCCGCAACTGAACTGACAGCCCTACGGACCTTTTTCAACGCTTCAGCCTCGTTTTCTTTTCGACCAAAAAACCTAAAAAACTTTGTGTTCTTCACAATAAACAATCTACTACTCACCTGAAAAAGAACTGCTCGAGTCCTTGTGCTGCTAATTTCTCCATTAGTAGTACGTGTCTACTAGTACTATCAAGGAGATGGATGCCCGGACGGACGCCGGTTGAGCACTGCAACCTGCAGGCATGGACATGACTGTCACATCAATGCCGTGCAGGGGACATGCATGGTTTCTGCCCGTCTGAGTCGACAAGTACAGCAGCCGCAGCAGCAGCCTGCAGCATCGAACAGACGATCTCGTGGCTGCCGCCGTCATCCTTTCCACCCCGGCCGGTGCAGGCGCGCGGTCAGAGAGACCAGAGCAGATGCAGCACGCAGCCTCTCGCCGACACGGCGACGCCGTCGTCGGCAGCCATTGCCAAATGCCAAGCCAGCGCCCCATATTGGGGCCTCGCTCGCGTCGGCGCCAACCACGCCGTTAAGGACGCAGGCAGAACCGAAAGGGCAAAAGCCGTTGCGCTGTGCAGTACCACAGATGTGGAATTTATTGGGCAGCAGCAGTTACGACTTGCGAGCGAGAGGGCCTGCCTGACATTTGTAGTTTTGTACTGCGATTCAAATGGACTCTTGCATGAAAATGAGGCTCACGGTTTGTCCACTCTAACCAAAGTTCCGGGTGTGCTACCACTACCATCTACTGGATCACAGTACGTGGTGGTATACCCTTGCTACGTTTGCCAAGCATTTGCGTCTCTTTAAGTTTATTTAGCTGCCCTATCCACAAGCCACGTTGTGTTCCCTAGTGCATTTCCACAAGGTATACAAATCTTTTGTCTAAATTGACTTATATTCACTACGAGATGTTTAGTACAACTCAGCTACACTAGTGAAGCAATTTTCTTGGTTTTGGTACTAGTGAAGCAAAAGTTGCTTTTAAAAAACATATGATAAAACAGTTTCTCTAGGAAAATAGTAGAGAGAGAGAGAGAGACGGGAGAAACTAGTATTCTCTGCTTCACCCAGCGCCACTAAGGCAAGCCAAGCTGGCAAGCTTGGCAAAACAACCAAGCACGCTTGCACACTATGCATGTATGATCCTACACTTGACGATCGTAGTTGCCAAGAGATAGATTCATACTATTAGTAAAATACATAAAAACCATATATCTATACACGTGTATCCTCTTACCTCACGGGCCCCAATTGAGCGATAACAAAGTACATCATGCACGTTTGTAATCTTGGTATTTGTCTATGTACAGAGGTCACATGATATCTGACAAAGCATCCAAAGGGGTAAAATATAATAACCACATCTATATATGCACCCTATCTATCTTATGCAACACTATCCCCCTCCCCTGTCGCCAAGCAACAATTGCTCATGTGTGTGATACCAAGACTTGACTTGTTCCACACATGAATTCACGCAGAAAATGGAAAGGCTTCCGCCTCTCCGGCCATATGTCGTGCGAGCTTGATGGCTATTGAGCATGATGCAATGCATCTCATCTTCCTATAGACCCAAACAAGCCTCTCTGTATCCATTTCATTTGTGTTGATAATGGAAGAAAATCCAATCATGTCCCTATGCACACACATCTTCTTAATTAGTCATTCGAGTGACGACAAAATGAATCAGGCATGTGGCATATCTTGATGGTTGTCGACGCACATATAGGTCACACACTATCTGCCAAAGCATCCAACAAGATAGAATGTAAGCATATCTCTACATGCAGTCCCAGGCTACAAACTTGACTCCACCTACTATGCATGCGCAAAACAAAAACATGTAACCACGTCTATATATGCATCACATCTATTCTTATGCAGCACTGCCCCCCCCCCCGTCGGTAAGCAACAATTGCTCCCCTGTGTGTGATATATACTAAGACTTGACTTCTTCCACACCATGAATTCATGTAGAAAATGGAAAGACTTCCGCCTCGCCATATGTCGTGCGAGCTTGATGGCTATTGAGCATGATGCAATGCATCTCATCTTCCTATAGACCCAAACATGCCTCTGTGTATCCATTTCATTTATGTTGATGGTGGAAGTAAATCCAATCACGTCTCTATGCACGCACCTCTTCTTAGTCGAGTGACGACAAAATGAACCAGGCATGTGGCACATCTTGACAGTTGTTGACGCATGTATAGGTCACACACTATCTGGCAACGCATCCAACAAGATAAAAACGTAAGCACATCTCTACATGCAGCCCGAGGCTACAAACTTGACTCCACCTACTATGCATGTGCAAAACAAAAACATGTAAACACATCTATATATGCATCCCATCTATTCTTATGCAGCATCCCCCCCTCCCGTCGCCAAGCAACAATTGCTCCTGTGTGTTATACTAAGACTTCTTCTACACCATGAATTCATGTAGAAAATGGAAAGGCTTATGCCTCTCCATATGTCGTGAGAACTTGATGGCTATTGAACATGACCCAATGCATCTCATCTTGCTATAGACCCAAGCATGCCTTTGTGTATCCATTTCATTTATGTTGATAGTGGAAGCAAATCCAATCACGTCTCTATGCACGCACCTCTTCTTAGTCGAGTGACGACAAAACGAATCAGACATGTGGCATATCTTGCCAGTTGTCGGCGCACGTATAGGTCACACACTATCCGGCAAAGCATCCAAACGTAAGCACATCTCTACATGTAGCTCGAGGCTACAAACTTGACTCCACCTACTATGCATGTGCAAAGTAAAAACGCTTCTCCTTGTATCAACGTGTCAGGTGAATCTAACGGCTATTCTGCATGAAACAGTGCATGCCGCCATACGTGTATTACCTGGCAAGGCCAAATCTTACTAGCTGTATTTTTTGGCGAAGAACTAGTAGCTGTTAACCATTCAGCCATTATTTTTTGCATCTAACTCAACTTGTCCCACGAGATGGCTAGGAAACTCGAAATGGTACTCGTGACACCACACCACATTACATAAATTCCCATGTCGTCCATAGGAACCCTGGAAATGCTTGAATGACCTCTGGGAAGTACTGCTCCGTAGGAACTAGAAAGTGATCCGGTCCTCGGCGCCTTTTCCGTCCAAAAGGACCACGGTTCTTGGGTCATTGACCACGGTACGGGCTCAGCGACCCGTGGAGTGTGAACCAGTCGACATGGCACGGCAGCATCGGGGTCGGCTCGCGCGGAGGCCGAGCGGAGATTTGCCGCCTCGATCGGCCGCGGGCGCCGAGGGCAGAAAAGGCAAGTGGTAGAAACGCCATCCGTTACGCACGGCACGGCACTCGGCGCCGTACGGCCGCGGCATCACTCCCCAGTCCGCAGTACTGTGCAGTGCGCGAAAGGCGAGAGCGAGACACACCCGACGCGTTCACGCCTCGGTGACCAGTGCCGGCATGGTAGAGCACTAGGGCAGTGCAGTACCGCAGACGCCAGACGGCAGATCTGACACCGGGCCGGCCCGGCACCCCTAAAGCCTGACGCCGCCGCTGTCTGCCGCTACCCTCTGCCCGCAGCAGCACCAGCAAGCAGCTTCTGCCGCTCCGCAGCGCCTCGCGCGTGAGGAGAGAGACGGAGGCAGCGAGCGCCCAGCGTGCCACCGCGGGCGGCGGGAGCCGGAGAAAAAACGGACACCGAGCCACCGAGGGGGAAAAAAGGTGGCACTACAGTAGGAGCACGGGCCATTAGGCTGGCCGCAGGCGTGGCAGGGCAGCCTAGGGATAAGACCGTTCGCAGGGCTCGAGCAGCACAGCAGCCGGGCCGACGGACGGACGCAGCCGGCGTGCACGACCACCAGCACCAGCAGCACGCCGGGGAGCACCAGCCGTTGCCGCATTCCAGCAGCTACAGCTAGCCGGCCCGGCCGCCACTGGCACCGAGCCGAAAACCGCCAGGCGCCAGCCAGCCCACCCGCCTGGAGCTCCCAGCTCCCCCCCGCATTCCTCTCACGGTCACGGCTCTCGCTCGCCGCGCCAGCTGCAGCCAGCGTATGAGCAGCACCTGCGCTTGCGGCGGCGGTAGCAAGGGATGGAGGCAGCAGCCGTGGGCGACGGAGCACCGGGCGCGGGCGACGCCGCGGCCAGCGCGCCCGCGGGCCGCTCCCAGCAGGGCGCCAAGCGCGGCCGCGGCGGCGCCGTGAGGGGCAGCGAGGCGGATGCGGCGACGGCGGCGTGGGGCCAGCCGCCGCCGCCGGCGCTGCTGCCTCCACCGCAGGGCCCGGGGGCCGGGTCCCGGATCTACCGCGTGCGGGCCAGCGGGGGCAAGGACCGGCACAGCAAGGTGTACACGGCCAAGGGCATCCGCGACCGCCGCGTGCGCCTGTCGGTGCCCACCGCCATCCAGTTCTACGACCTGCAGGACCGCCTCGGCTTCGACCAGCCCAGCAAGGCCATCGAATGGCTCATCAACGCCGCCTCCTCCGCCATCGAGAAGCTCCCGGAGCTCGACCCGGCGGCCTTCGCGGCTCTCCCCGCGCCAGGCGACGCGGATGCCGGCGGCAAGGACAAGCAGCAGCAGCAGCAGCAGGGGAGCAAGTCCGGGGGCAGCAGCACGCCGGAGACGAGCAAGGGGTCCGAGCTCTCGCTCTCGCGCTCCGACGGCCGCGGGGGCACCGCCTCGCGGGACAGGGAGGTCACCGTGGCCAGCACCTCCGCGCAGGCCGCGTCCTTCACCGAACTGCTAACCGGAGTGGCGTCGGCCAGCTCCATTACCGCCGCCGAGCACAAGCAGTCCTGGCATCAGCAGCCCAACGTCTCCGCGGCGGCCGCCGATTGCGTCGGCATTGCGCACCACGGGAAAGGTGCGCACGGGCTGTCGGCGCACTCCTTTTCTGCCCCGACCGCCGCCAAGTTTGGCAATGCGCCTCCGTTCGGCCTGGTCCCGGCGCAGCCCTTCAACTTCACCAGCCCCATCGAGATGCCTCACTTCTCGCTCGGCCAGGACACCTTGGCGGCGTCCTCGGCTGCCGCCGGGGACTACAGCCTCAATTTTTCCATGTCCTCAGGTTTCTTGGGTGCCAATAGGGGGACCCTTCAGTCCAATTCGCAGTCCAACTTCTCTGGCCATCATCACCAGCAGCTCCAGAGGCTGGATGGCCCGATCTTGTTTGGACACGCTCACGCGGCGGCGGCGGCGCATCCCGCATCCGAGAACCAGCTGACGGCATCCGCGGCGTTACAGCTGTGGGACGGGCTCCGGCACTCCGGCATGAAGGAGAAGAGCAAGAACTGATTGCACATTCTTCAACGGTAAGATGACAACCTCTTAGAATCTGGAAACTTTTTATCATTGTCGACCGTAATGTGCTCAAATTGTCATTTCCGCATGATTACCTTACCATCTTCGTGGCGCTCGAGGTAGCCTCGTGCCCATAACGTCAAACAGTCTTGTTCTGTTCCAGTTGACTTGACGGGTGTCAGTACTTCAGGGCGTCATTTACGTCGGCTTTGCATGATGATCTAGTCATCTAGTCTTACAGGTGTCATTTGCTCCTCGTTGGAGAGGATTTTGCATGATCACATGGCTTCTGATTGGCATGCAATGCATTTTATTGTATTAAATTGCTTTGTTGTGTGCTGTAGCTACGTAGCATTGCTGAAAAGGGATCGAACACTACCTTTGCATGGATAAAAAGGCTTAATACGCAACAGATCTTAACTGAAGCGAGTTTCTGTTCATATATCACAATATTTTTTTGCCTAGATGAATGAATTACTGGTGCAGTGGTGAGAGCTGTCTCACTGAGTCACCAGGTCACGTGTTCGAAGCAGCCTCTCCGCAGATTTTGCGGGAGGAAGGCTTGCCTCGGTTTTTCCCTCCACAGATTTTGCGGGAGAAAGGCTTGTCTCGGTTTTTTCCCTTCCCCAGATCCCATTCATGTGGGAGTCTCCGGCACTGGGTCTGCCCTGCCCTTTTTTTTATGAATGAATTACTGGGACGCAATCTAGTAAGTAGTAATGCAATAATCTGATTTGTACCATAGCAGTTCACCGTAACAAGGAAGAGGTTTCATCCCCTTCCCGACTATTGATGTAGGTGATCTAAGATCTTAGGTTTGTGATAGAACATGCGCCTCTGCTTGCATTGATACGATAATATGGACTCTTGTTTAAAGCTCGCTGAAATATGATATGAAATTTTGAGTGCCCGAGCAAACTTTAGCTTAGATGCCAAGGAATTTGAAAACAACGGAAACGGCTAAAACCCTAATTATAGAGTTACAGACCATAAAGTTGTTCCACTTTCATGCGAAACCACCTCATTACTTCTCATGACCCACGAATCTACTTGGTGTTCTGTTCGTGCAAGCAATGCATGGCCTCGTACTGCACTGCATAGTAGGTCTTTGATTGGGTGCTAGCTCAATATTAGAGCTGCTGCAATCGTAAGCTCCACCATACTCGACTCAGCTTGCTATATGATCTTAAACATGACTGGGTCAGTAGGATTTTACTTGTTCGTAATACATGACTATGGCAGTAGGACCCTTATATGTTAAGCACTGAACTGTACCTCTGTATGATCTTTGATCAGTTTGTACTATGTGTCCCATCCCATCACAAGAAAAAAAATGTACTTAGTACAGTGTTGCCAGCAAAACATGATTAAGAGTCTTGGCATGAACAAAATGCTTGTGTACTGTACTGAGAGAGAAGAGTCTTTGAATATTATTGTAGTTTGGTGACCTTGGTGATATCAGTTCATTAAGTACTCCCACCTCCCCACCCCCTAAGACCACTCTCAGCATGCATGTATAAATAAAGAAACCAGTTTTTTTTTTATTGCCAATGCAAACCATTGTTCATCTCTATGTGTTCTGTGGGGTCAAAATCTGTTAGATCGCGCTATTGTTAGGTAGTGGTCGTCAAGATTCAGTCTTTATTTCTTGAGATTGGACATGCCACCATTTCTGGTGCTTTGCTTGCACTGAGCTGTCCAGAGTTCCAGACTTCTAAAGTGAACTAGACACTTCCAGCCTTATTGATTGAAGGTAGCTTTCCATCAGATGCTATAACAGTACTTCCTGATTGGAGAGTGGAGACCTAGACTGCATAGCACAATCTGGAGCGTTAGTTGTTGTTTGTCATACTTCCTAACTACCAGATGCTATAACAGTACTATTTTGTTTTTTATCTAGTTTATCCATCTGAGACCTTAGCTTTCTAGTCTGTTAGGACTGTATGCAATTATGTATTGTGGAATAACGGATCTGTTTGGTTATAGCAGCGGTAACGCAAATGGAATGGAATTAAAGCTATGGACGTTACCGCCAGCTAAGCCATTTGAACTACTTTTATTTCCATTTACGTTACTGCCGTACGAACCAAACAGCACGAACATGGCTTTACTACATTTTCTGGATAGATACCCTTGATGTTCATTAGTAGACATTTTTTTGTTGGAATTAAATAGTTAGAAGATTCATCCAAACTAGTATGATGGAAGTGCTATAATATATATTTTTTTAATTGATGATATTTCGTTCATAAATTCTACTCTTTACTCTTGAGCAGCACCTTAAAAGTTAATCGGTATGTAAGAAAAGAAAAATCTAAAGCAACAGGCACAGTTCCTACATCAACGAACTTCTGTTTTCTTCTTTTTCTCATATGAGTATGATTGAAACTATCGGAGATGATTGTATGCCTCCACATACATAAGTACAGCTATTATTGTTGTTTATGCGTCCAGATTGCATACAAAGGCATGATATATTACTGCATAATCAAGTGCGGACACTGTCAGATATTAATATCCATCATGTTGTTAGTACGCGAGACACTCGTTTCTCAGTGTTTGCAGTACAGATTGGGCATTAACATAAATGTCAGACAGTACAGATTGGTCATTAACATCTATGCCGGATTCTAATCTTCTTTGTTTGTCCACCTGCAGTATACTGAAGACATCCAATTGCTGGGACCCGTTCCGGCAAGAATTCTCTTTTGGAGCTGCTACCGTTTGTTGCGGTGATGAATATCAGATCACCATCAACCATCCATCAGCCCTAGCTGCTGCCGTTGATCAAACAATTCTGTGCTTTCTTTTTTTCTTTCATTTCCTTCCTAGATGCTGTTGTACAAATTTTGTGGGAGATGAGAGTTTAAACAAGTCGTTGTAAGAGTGCTCGGTAGTCGCGGTTCTAGCCCTCCCCGCGTCTAACTGCTGGTCTAGACTATTCTGAAGTTTGGATGAACAGGTCCACTGGACTTGGACAAGCATTGTGGTCATATGCCCTGTTCGTTTGGTTTGCGAGATATCCCTGATTCAGAGGCGCTGCCATGGCTGTTTCTAGGCGTGATGAATCATTTGTCCTGACGATTGAGTATTTCGATCTGAAAAGCTGGTACAATTGGTGTATCTGCGTAGCGTCATCCTGCAGATGAATGAATTCGCCACTTTATTCAGGTCATTGATGTCACCAAACGGGCACCGGCACACACAATCGTGTCATTAATAAAAAAAAGACGCAGATCGTCAGATGGCCCATGCAAGCAGACCAGACCATGGCGAGATCTCATTTTGGGCCGAGCACCCACTGCCTGTACTCCAGGACGAGCTGGTACACCTTCTCACGGGGCGGGTACGTTCGCCGCCACGCTGTCCCGGCGCGCGCATCATGGCGCCCACTCATTTTGGGCCGAGCACCCACTCCTGTACTCCAGGACGAGCTGGTGGCGCCTTCTCGGGCAGCGAACACGCGGCCGCCACGTCGACCCGGCGCGCGCATCGCGCCGAAGAACCACGCCGCCGAGCCCGGCGTCCAGCGCCACGGCGAACCGCCCGTGGCGCCCGTACCTGAGGAACCACGCAGCGAACGGCGCGGCCGCGACGTCGACGAACACAAACGCCTCCCGCCGAAGAACTCCCGGCCGCCGAGCTCGGCGTCCAGCGCCCGGAGCACAGCAACCCGCCCGCGCCTCGGGGGGTCGGCTCCGCGGCGTCGCTGGAAGTCGCGCCTACTCGCCATGATGAGCTTCCCGCAGTGGTGGGCGCCCCGCGTGGAGGAGCACCGGCACCTTGCCGCCGAGCGACGGTGGCAGCGGTGGGGCTGGGGATCCTGGGCACGTGGAGCCCCAAGGGTCTTCCTCAAAAATTTTTGCATATATGTATTACAAAGGAGAGGTTAAGGTTAAGTGAAGATAAAAAAACCTCTATTTTAATTTGTTCAGCCGGAGCTGGAGAAGCTCGTTTTTTTTCTCCTCCGCCTCCAGCTCCTGCGCGCTACAGTTACGCTATAGTGTGGAAGCCAATCCCGCCGGCCAAACGCGCCCTTAGTTTTGTCCAATCTTTGAAACATAGAAATGTTAAAATGTTTTTTCTACCAACCAGCATGCTCGCTTGCTCGTATACGATCGTGGATTATAAGCTAGAACAGTATTTTTCTTTCACACCAAATCAGCCAGCAGTAAATAATCCACGATCGTTTACGGCCTGCCGAACAGGCTGTAATTTGTCAACGTTGGGCCTGTTTGGCAGGACTGAAAAATACTGTTTCGGCTGATTGTTGTGAGAAAAAATACTGTTCTGGCAGAATGTGAATAGTGATTTTGTGAGGTGGCTGGCCAGCCGGCAATCAGCCAGCCACCCAGCCAAACACAGCCGTTAAACCTTAAAAACTTAGGAAAAAAATAAAGTTAGCTACAAATTTGGAAGAAAAGGAGTACTAGTAGCTATAAGCCGAGAGGCTAATGACGGTGGACCATCCGATCGCTGTCAGCTCAAGTCAATAAACGAAGAAAATACATGTTTCGATACAGTGGTTTATACAGTAGCATCTATGGTTATATTTCCAAACCACGTGCCTCGGAAACCAATGGATTTGTCATAGACGGATAGACCTGTCCTGATGCTGCTACCCTGCTACTTTGACCAAGCCGGAGAGGAGGTAGGTAAAAGATGCACTCCAACTGAATGCGGCGGCGACTGAAGAGAAGGGAGCAGGAAGCGGGAAAGATGAGGATGAACCATGGGCTGGTCCAACCCGGAAATTAAAAAGACGGCCCAATGTAAAGTACACAGGCCCCAACCGGACCACATGAAGTCCAACACAGTCCATGTTCTTTGCTAAAAAAAACCCATGTTCGCACGGTGTCGTGGAGATCTCGTACAACCAATGTTCCTACTCCCCTCCATTCTAACACTCTGTTTGGTTCTACAGCAGTCAACGCAAACGAAAATAATTTAAGCCTGCAAACGACGGCAGCTACAAATGAACTAATTTTTATTACATTTGCGTTACTGTGCACATTACTAAACAGCACCAACTTTAAATCGTTGTTTGTACTCCCTCTATAGTGACAAGAATACAATTCTAGATTTAAATCAAAATTTAAAAACTAAATTAGATTATAATAGTATTAATATTTATATCTTCAAATAGATTTTACTATCTATGGTTATTTAATAATACTTATTTAGTATCATACATATTTGTATTTTTTATATAAATTTAGTTAAATTTAAAACTGTTGGACCAATCGAAAAGTGGGAATATTTTTTTTATAAAGTATATATTGAGCTAGTTGGCTGGCGATCGCTAGTGTTCGTCTGCAGCTTAGTTAAAGTTAAAATATTTTGGAGCGCAGGGAGTAACGTGGACTGTGTGTTTGACTATCGTAAGACCCTAACAGAGATCTGGGCAGCTGCAGCTGGCGAGGTAGAGTCAGAGACGCCGAGTTCCGAGACTTCGAGAGACGAACCGGGATGATGGCGCTGCTGTAGTTGCGACCTGCGAGTCTGAGTATGTGTAGAGACGACGAGGCTCGAGACTTTGAGACATGGAACCGGCACCATGTCGCCATCACATCCCAAATGCCAAATGCTCCAATGCAACGGCGCTATTGAAGGAGAGTGCTGCCAGCGCATCTCCAAAGCACACAAGCACCAAAGGCGACGAACTGAAGACGTTACCAAGAAAATCCAATACAAACCATTTATTCAGGTCCGCTACGTGCACGAGGCAACACGGCGCTGCCGCTGCACGTACTACGCCAGACGACAGATCTTACAAGGACGCACAACAACTCAACCCAAGCACACACAACACAACAGCGACGAACTCACGAACACGACTGCTCTGCTGCCTTATCTGCTGATCACCTACCAACAGAACCATGAAACACTGTTGGCCCGCAATCCAAATCCTACTCGATGCCGAGGCTCTTCTTCCACCCGCAGATGAACTCATAGACCTTCTCAGGCGGGTACAGGTTCTTGGCGACGCTGGGGCGCTCGGCGCAGCGCTTGGCCCACGCGGCCAGCCTGGGGCACTCCTTCTCGACGCTGAGGTCCCCGAACCGCTCGTAGGCGACGAACCACGAGGTCAAGGGCACGAGCGCGACGTCGACGAAGCCGAACGCCTCCCCGCCGAAGAAGCGTCCCTCCCCGAGGGCGCCCTCCAGCGTGCGGAGGATCTCGACCATCTCCGTGCGCGCCTGCGCGTGGCCGTCCCCATTGAGCTTCCACAGCCGGGTGCCGCAGTCGTAGAGCTTCTTGTCCACGTAGTCCGCCCAGAACCGCGCCTGAGCGCGCGCGTACGGGTCGCCGGCGGGGAGCAGCGCCGGCGTCGCCGGGAACGCTTGCTGTCACGGCGTGCGTCATTGTGGAGCATCCCTTCTTGCGATCCAGCACGCCGCTGTGCGTGCTCGAGTGTAGGAGAGCCCTTCGTCCAGCGCGATGGACGTCGATCCTCCCCGGCCATCTCTGCTAGCCTTCTTATTGCTCGATGCCTCTGCTGTGTGTGCTGATTTCCTTGAGCATCGTCCCGGCAAGATGCTAGATGTAGGCGTTGATGAGGGTTCTTGCTTTATTAATGCAGCAAGCAGCATCTGGAGGCTCGGCCTCCGCGTTTGTGTTAATGCTTGCCGGGATATTGTGACACACATAGCGGCAGCGGTAGCGCTGAATAAGTTCTAGATCAGCCCAGAGCCCACGGAGGATCTGGGCAGGGATATGCTTTATACGGCGTCTACGTAGCCACGCTGGTGCGGAATTAAGCACGCCACCGTTTCTGGTGAGAAGAAAAAACAGAGTACTAGTACCTCACACACGTTGGGCTCCGCTTGCTGTCACGGCGTGCGTCATTGGTATCCCCTGCGATCCAGTATGTCGTGTTGCAGTGCGTCCATGGAGCGCCCGCGACGTCGATCCTAGCCATGCCTCTGCTGTGTGCTGATTTCCTATCGTCCCGGCAAGTGCAGGTAGGCGTGTACGTGCAGCAAGCATTCTCTCTTTGTCTTGCCGGGGACACACAAAGCGGCAGCGGTGGCCGGCCGGCCACAGCCCAGAGCCCACGGAGGATCTGGGCAGGGGATATGCAATATGGGGTGACGTAGTGCACTTGTGCGAAATCTGCACCCAAAGAAGAAAAAACAAGAGTACTAGCACCTCACACACGGGCTGCGCCTAGGCGCGATGGTATGTCGTATTGTTTGCTGGGTCGTATATACCATCGTGATTATAAGTTGCACCAGTATTTTTCTCTCATATTAAACCAATCAGCAGTATTTTGATTTATAATCCACGATCGTTTTAGCCGAAACGAACAGCCTGTTGGAAACCGCACACTGAATATGAACTTTTGAATCTCAGACCCAACTTCAATCCATGTTGAAAGAAGAAGACGGGTACTATTCTTTACAGAAAAAACGTGCATATACGATACGTGTAAGCGTCGCGTATGAACGCATGCTGTGTATCCTGTTCCTACGAGCATCACTCAAAGAAGTAGACACGGTAAGTACTAAAATTGATGAAGGCACCCTAAATGTTTTGCTGTCGACGAGCTGCTACTGACGGATATATCGTCTGCCACTAAAAAGAATTACGTTGTTAAATCCTTAAGTAAAAGCCATAAAAATGTGAATGCCTCACCGAGCCAATAGATCTCTATGTAAGCCACCAGAGGTATCAAACTGTCGATGGATATTGTCGTCTACCATTAAAAAACAGTGTATTTAAGTCCTAAAATAAATAAAAAAGACTCCTTTTATCAAATAAATACTATTAGTTTCACTGGTAAACAAATCATTTATTTGATGCCATAAATATCAATATTTTTTCTTTAAATTTAATCAAGCTAAGACATATACTCTCTTCATTTTAAATTATAAGATGTTTTAGTTTTTTAAGACACATTCTCGGATGTACACTATGTCTAAATAAATACATAATAAAACAATATACTTAGAAAACACAAAACGTCTTGTAATTTGGAAAGGAGCGAGTATCAACCAGGAACGATAGCTTTCAATTTAAAGGGAACGCCGAGGCAAGGCACACGGCAGCCAACTCATCATCAACTTAAAAGTTGTATCAAGAATGTCCCTAAGTTTCCAGTTCCGGTACGTTTTTTTCGGATAGACTGTGGTTTCCTAGTTTCCTACAACCTCTCGCCGTTAATCGATCTCTCAGTCTCCCTTTCGCAATCGGATTCGCAATCCATAGATGAGATTGCATTTCTGCCTTTAGTTTTATATATACAACTAGAAAACCGTGTACCGCTAGCTAGTCTGTATTTATATTAAACCAGGGGGGGCGGCAGCAGGGGCCATGCAGCCCCCCCCAACAATACAAACTTTTTCTATAATATATATAGTTTAATACTCTATGTTTATATTAAATGGATATAATAAATAAAAATATTATTATATGTCTACTAATATCCTCTTGACAATAAAATTGAATAGAATGAATTACAATAAATCATTTTAATTTATCTAAATTTATTTGTCTATCATATTAGGACACACACACACACACACATATATATATATATATATATATATTGAAATTTTTGGTTCTACTAGAATATTTATGTTTATTATACTTTATATTTTACTCAACGCATACTTAACTAGCAATAATAATTCGGTGATCATCTCTTTTTATTGTGAATCAAATTATAGATGTAGACGCTCACATACCCGCATGCATGCTCACTTCTACAAACAAACACACATCATACTCCACTATGATCACTTTCGAAATACTAAGACGGTAGATTTTAAGATTCATGAGTCATCACATGCACCCCATTGTCGACAGAACAGTCACCTATCATGGATGTGAGCACTTCCGAAATACTGAGGGGTAGATTTTAAGATTCATGAGTCATCGTATGCTCCCTATTGTCGACAGACATAGTCGTCTACCACGGGAAAAATGATGAACATGGTTTAATCATCAAATACTAGAATAAATCCAGAAAAATAGAGCTTAACCCTGGAACAAAATTCTAAACAATTAAGGTACACTCCGTTCTCATATATTGAAACTCTTTGACCAGCCCTTCTTATGCATAATTTATGACTCCGCCACTCTGCTAGTATTTATTGCTTTTGGTGTTAGTTTAATCCGTGTCTTTTCCAACGCCAACGAGAAAGGAAATAGAACCTCACATCTTTTTTCTAGCCAGCTATGGTGTTTATCTGCATCAACATAAACGATTGCATCAGCTCCATGAGCACTTGTTTTTTTATTCTTCTTCCTGGTAATCACCAATGAGAAGCGATTACGACATGGAGGGTCCCTTTGGACTGCTGCTAAAGATAGATCTTTTATTTTAAAAAATCTTTGGGCTACCCTCATATCACTGGCCTGAATAATGTTTGGCAGAATTATGGACGATCTTATAGCAACTCCAAGAGTTGCTATTCTTGTTCTAAAGTCTAATTTAGAGTTTCTGAAGAAGAAATCAACCTCCAACAGATCCTCTATCCGGTATTCTAAATTAGCTCGCTAGCTATTCCGTTTTTTCCGGTCGCTAGAAAAAGCCAGCCGGGGGCGCTCACTATCCGCCTCCCCGCTACCGATTCCTCACAAGACGCCGAGTGTCCTCGTCCCCTTCCTCGAGTGAGGCCCTCGGGTGGCTAGACGCCGTCCCCATCTCCAATGCTCACTGCGATCTGCCAGTGGCGCTACCGGCCGGTCCCCGAATCACGCCTGCAACACCGCATCGCGTCCAGCCGCTGCGTGATCGCGACACCCCGCGTCGTCGTCGCCTCCCGGATCTAGATTGCATCCGTGAGTCCCGAGACAAAGATCATGAGGGACATGGCCATGCACGCACGTCGTCGCCGCCCTCGGTGTCGCGTCGGAGACGCTACTCGCTGGCTGCTTGGGATCGGAGGACGCCACTGCCGGTGGAGGCGTGCCTCGGCATGCCCGCTTCAAGCATCGCCGCCTCTACGACCTACACGACCGACGACCGGCTGCGGGCGGCGATTCACGCCGCAGCGAACGAGTATCTATGCTGCGGTAAGCCGACGCGGCCATTGTGGAACCGCCGGAGAGAGCCTGCAGGTGTGCTTGTCCATCACCAAGCAACAGGCAAGGATGCTTGCAGCATGAACGAAGGCAGACGAGTAGCGCAAAGCAAACGCTGCAATTCTGGAGGAGCAAGCAGGTTGCTTGCTTTGCTCTCTGGCTGCCTTGCTCCGCCTTTGGGTCGGGACCCGGTGACATGGCACGCTTTTGAATATGGTGACATGGCACGCTTTTGAATATGGAGGAACGCAAATTTTACCAAGTCTCTTGGACTGTCTGATTTTTTTTTGAGAGAGTTCTATTTTAGAGAATAGCTAAATCAAAAAATTTAGGAAAAAAATTTGGCTAATCTCTTGGAGTTGCTCTTATGTCGAGAACTTTCCATCTTTTGGGCTCTGATCTCGAGTTCTGTGAACGACCTTATGGGCCCAAACGAGCCCGACCTCGGGCCGAATCTCCAACCCATCTAAAATCCCAAACGCCAGCCTCCGAGGCTCCCAGCGAGAAACGACCCAGTCCTGTTAACAGACGCTCGAGTCTTGAGTCTTGACCGAACCGGATGGAGTCGTGTGCCGCCGCGTGCGACTCGACTCCGCCACTCGGGTAGTCGGGTGGGTCAGGTCAGCCTCCCCGAAACTCCCTTGGACGCGGACGGAGCCCGGGTTAGTCAGCCGTCCGCGGTCCGCCGCGTGCCGTGGGCGGCTCGGCTGTCGGCTGGGCTGGGCCTGGACGCTTCTCTTCTCTTCTCTTCTCCGTTGGACGGAGCAATCGACGTGGGGAGAGAAACCGCGGCCGCCCACGCCCACCTGATCGTGCCGAACCACTGCCGGCGCGGCGCAGCTCACGCCATGGCAGCAGGTTCGTCGACGCCCTCCATGTCGGACCTTCCCCTTTCCTGTCGTGCTCACCCGTGTCGTGTCTGATTGATCGGTTGCGTGCGTCGCTGATGCGATCTGGCCGGCGGGCTGGTTGGTCGTCAGGTCGCCGGATGAGGGTGAGGGTGGGGAATCGGTCCAATTCGTGCCCGATGTCGGCCCGATCGGTGGTCCGTTTGGGTTTGGGAGGTCCGCGGCGGTGGGCGCATGCGGTCGGTTAGGCTGTGTGGCGGTGCTTGGGGATCCTCATGCTCCGGTGAATGTTCTGGGGGGAAGGGCTCTTGGTTTCGCACCGAGGGTCTCACCAGGGCTGTTGCTAGATATGCTACTCCGGCTGTCCGGCGAAGGAAAATCGACGCTTTTAAGATAAGGGCACGCGCAAAGACTAAGTGTCAACCTTGACGGATTGTTTAGCTTACGATGAACTTGCTGCCTTCCAGGATGGCTTTTAGCTAAGGTGTGAGCTTCTGCGGTTTCAAACGCAGCTGCGCTTGTTGTGATCCTGTATTTCATAGAGAAACGGGATAGGTTTATGAGCTTTAGTCTTGTGGTTGCAATGATGCCACCATTTGTCCTTTGTTATTTCTTCGCTAGATGTAGGTACAGTCCATCTGAATCATTTGGTGATATAGATGTTTAGTACAAGTGTAGAAGTAATGTAAAACCTAGGGTGACAACTGACAAGTCTAATGGGTGTGTTATATACTTATATATTGTCAAAAGTCATCAACATATGCTTGGCAAGCACTAATATAAGCATTCTGGTATTTTGTGATGCTTTGATTGCTTCTCTTGTTCATTTAATCCATATTTCCTGTTCCTTGAGATCCATAGTTTAACATTACCTGTCCTTCTATGTATTAGTGATGTATGTGGCATCTGTGATGTACATTACCTAGTACCTACATATTGAAGAACCAAAAGATTGAAGTCTCACTGTGTTTGCGGGCTTTGGTTTTACACATGTTGCAAATGCAAGTAATGATCCGGCCATCAGGCCTTGAACTAGTGCTTGCTTTTTTTACTGCACATTTCGCATTGTAGTTTTGTTTTCTTCCTGAGTAGGAACTTTTTTTGATCCCCAGTCTGTATTGTTGTACCATATAGTCTTATGGATCACGTTTCTTGAGCAGTTCCATCTTTGTTTCTGGTTGGAGGCTTAACAAAAATTTGTCCATGGATGTGATCGGCAGCTGGTAATCCACCACCAAAACCGTGGGAACGAGCAGGAGCTTCATCTGGCCCAGTGCCTTTTAAGCCGCCCTCTGGTGGTAGCACCAGTGATGTTGTTGAAGCTTCTGGGACAGCAAAACATGGAGAGGTTGTTTCTGCTGCTGGGAACAATGTTGCCTCCAATGTAAACAGCAACATTTCAATGCCTGTGCCACCAAGGCCTTGGCAGCAGCAAGGATATGGAAATTCTTATGGGGGTAATTGATAATCTTTTTTTGCATGTTTCAGAAAATATTCTTGTGTCTCAAAATGTTAACGTTTTGATAAAAATGCAGGTTATGGCTCCAGTATGTATAGCTCTTACGGTGGATATAGTGGACCCTATGGAAATAACATGTATTCAGGTCATGGAGGAGGTTATGGCAGTATGTATGGTGGTTCTGGAATGTATGGTGGATCAATGTATAACGGTGGAATGGGAGGACCCTATGGTGGTTATGGTATGGGCACGAGTCCTTACAATCAGGGACCGAATTCATTTGGCCCACCTGCACCACCCCCTGGTTTCTGGGTGTCCTTCGTACGAGTGGTAATTATGTTTACTATCAACTTACTGCTGATATGGATGATTAGTTTCAATTTATCATCCATAGAACTGTGCATAAATAAGGCCTTTTACAGTTCGTTCATGTCTGAAGGGCGGGCCTGGTGCAAGCGGTAGAGTCTTACCACCTGTGACCGGAAGGTCCCGGGTTCGAGTCGCGGTCTCCTCGCATTGCATAGGCGAGGTTAAGGCTTGCCACTAACACCCTTCCCCAGACCCCGCACAGAGCGGGAGCTCTCTGCACCGGGTACGCCCTTTTTACAGTTCGTTCATGTCCGTGTTCAAATGCTTTCCAGAACTTAAACTGCAGCTGTACCCCCTAGTCCGTGGCTTGCCTTGATTGTTACACACATGGTGAAGCTAACACATTTGCATTTTACCTGTATTATTAGTAGAACATACATTTTGCTAATTCAAAATCAGATTCCATGTAGTGACTGCTTATCGACGCTTTGCATGAGTTGATTTAAAACTATCTTTCGTAGCACTCATCATTCTCCTAACTATTTCTCTTCTTAATTACAGATGCATGGTGTTGTAAATTTCTGTGGGAGGGTTAGCTTCCTTATTAGCCAGAACACTCAGGCATTTCACATGTTCATTACTGCACTTTTGCAGGTATCTACCGATTAGCGCTTCTACTATTCCTGTTGAATTTACTTCAAGTATATCTCTTGTATTTCCCCTGATGTGATAATATTATTTCTGTAGTTATGTGATCGGGCTGGAATGCTTTATGGTGAGCTTGCAAGATTTGTTCTACGTTTGCTGGGGATCAAAACAAAGCCAAAGAAGGGCAGCGTTAAGGGCGCAGGAGCTCCATCATCAGAGGGATGAGGTCGGCAGTTTGTTGAGACACCAAAAGCTAACTCCTCATGGGACAGTGTCTGGACTGAGAATGGCAAGGGGAAGTAAGGGCCCGTTTGGGCACAGTGAGGCAGTTTTTGTGAAAGGAGCATGAGTTTGCTTGTGGAAGAGAAATCTGCCAGTATCTGTTCGGATGCATTTTGCATTTGGATATAGAAGGCAAAAACAAGTAACCCCTTACGCCCTTTGTATTTGTCATGTTCTTCCATAGTGCACATATAGATCTGTCATGGTGGTAGTTAGCGTGCAATGAGAAATGTGAGCTGGTAAAGTACTGCTTTTCCAAATATTACTGCAGCAGTACCTTTTGTACCGAAAAAAGGGAACATAATATAGATGGTCCTTTATTTGGCATGTTTCTAAATTAAAAAGGAGTTCATCTACCGAGTATTGGCATATGGTGGTGCCAGGTATTAGCATCTGTTCATGGGATAAAAGTAGCATGGACTTCTTTCTCTTCTCACATTTCTTTTGCAGCAGGCGATCAAACTGATCATGAGGTTCTGCGGTCAATGAGGCTACCAGTTGAGGTAGTTTTCTGGGATTAACTGTAAAATGAAGTTTGAGGCTTGGACTGACAACTGGAGAGCGTCGTGTTTTCTGCTTTTTCATACATACATACATACATGGAGGAATGGAGGATAACATAATGGATTAAGTCCACTTTTGGCCCCTCAACTATTGGGTTCGTTTAATTTTGATCCTCAACTATAAAACCGTCTAATACTGGTACTCCAATTGTCAAAACCGTTCACTTTTAGCACCTGGACGCGGCTAGGACTGTTTTGTCCATCGTGGAGCGGGTTTGACCACGCCACGCTGGTGTTGACCGCCACGTAGAACGTTGGCCTCCATCTAGTGACATGTGAGGCACACACGTCAACCACCCATCCTCTCCCTCTCCATCCTCACGGTAGCGCCCCCATGCCGCCTCTGGCCCGAGCATCACCGGCGCCGTCCCCCACGACAGTGCCGCCGCACCTACGCCACCACCACGGCAGCACCACAACCCATGGGCGAAATCCCACGCCGCCTCCTAACTGTTGCAGCTGCCAGAGCTGTGCCTTGTCGGAGAAATCTCGACGCTGACCCTTGCATGCTATAGCTGCCGGAGCTACACCCTACGTGGCCTCCACGCCCGCAGCCGTTGGAGGAGGCCGGTCGGCAAGCAGCGCTGGCCCGCGCAGTCCCGAGGCCGGCTACGGCTCGGTGGGAGGCGGGTCATGGCCTGCTGGCCACGTGCGCCGACGGCCCGGCGACCACAACCGCGGCAGCGGAGAGGAGCCGAGGAGAGGTGCGCCGGGTGCGGGACAAAGAGGGCTCGACGGGAAGCGGGTCGTGGCTTGCTGGCCACGCGCGTTGGCGGCCATGGCCATGGCGGAGAGATGCCACAGAGAGGCGCTCATTTAGCTTGCTGGTGGCCTGTGAGCACCGAGCAGCCATGGCAATGGCCATGGTGAGCTTGGTCTGGCGCAGGGAGGCGACTGTCGCCATAGCCTGCTCGTGCGCCGCTGCCGCAGCCTGCTGGCGTGCCATCGCCGTAGCCAGCTCGTCGCCGTTGTCTCCTTCACGCAAGCAGGAACGGGAAGAAAGAGAGGGCCAACGTGGCACGGTCAAACTCGCTTCACGTTGGACAAAACAGCCTTACCTACGTCCAGGTGCTAAAAGTGAACTGTTTTGACAGTTGGGGTACCAGCATTATACGGTTTTGTAGTTGATGATCAAAATTAGACGAACCCAATAGTTGAGGGGCCAAAAGTGGACTTAATACTAAGATAATTGGTCGTCAATGTATATTCTGATGGCTCCGAAGGTTTTGCTGTGGCTTGTGCAACAGTATTGTTCTTGTGGGGCATACGGTTCACCCCATGAGTATATGTTGGTGAAACTGAAAAAATATAGTGTTGGTTGTGAACTGTTTTGTCTTGTTCATCGTCCAAGCTCAGTCTCCTTTTCTCTTCATATATGTGCCAGAAGGATCGTCCGTAACCTTTCAGTCCATTGTTGACTGAAAACTGCAAATTGCACCTTCATCCCATCGTAAGATGGGTCCATTTGAGCAACGATACTGCCCATACGAATCGGCACACAAGAACGACCCCTGCTGTGGCCTTATCCTCCCTGCTAAGACCAATCTTAACGGCATTTCTCGAGCCGTGCCAAGAAAGCAGGGTGAAAAGTTCTTGTATTCTTTTGTGACAAGGGGAAGAGATAAAACCACTCCAATTCAACAAACCAAACAAAAAAGAATTCCTGTTTTTGGGGTGTATTGTTCCATTTGCTGCATGGAGGCAGAGGCAGTGCATGGAGGAAGGGACAGATGATGTCAGTGGATGAGGAAGCTGTGGAGGAGGCATCCTTCATCCCAACCTCCAATAGCTCATCCGTAACCTCTCGCTTCCTTTCTCGGTTTCCTTTGCCAGCGTTCCGCTCCGTCCCCACGTACGTCTCCCCGCCCCCCACATCCTTGTCTCCATGCGGAAACACCTCTCTCACCACCAGGCCCACCTATATTACCTGCCACTCCATGTCGCTCTTAGCTCCCCTCCTTCCTCCACTGCTTCCTGATCCTCCTCGTCTCATCCTTCCCTAGCTAGAGGTAAGAACAAACTCATCACCATCATCATCATTTATTTCTTCAATTTCAGTAAAATCCATCACTGCATGCATATTGTTGATTTGGTATTGTGTATCTCCGACTCTGCCATTTATTTCGATGCTTTCACATAAACACCTGTCTGAAGTTGACTCGGGTGGACAGGTTCCACCGTAAGAAACCCAACAACTAAGCTCCGTTTAGTTCGCTGAATTTCTCTAAACTTGATCGTGTTTCCTAGTTTGTTCGGATGTGAAAACTGAGAGGACTAATTGATAGGTGTTGTTCTTGTATGGTTAATCCATGTTAACCTAGATAGGTCCTTATAAAAAAACAGATAGGATAGGCTGTAATCATATACAAGATACTACATGCTGCTAGTGTTGTCCGGCAGTTCTCATTTTGTATCCTCCGATATCATTCCCTTGTTTGTCCTCCTCCGTAGAACAACAATGGTTTTGTTGGCATCCCTTAGTCACCACAACTATTCGTTTTGCTGAAAGTTGATTTATGCTGATGCTTATGCTGATTTGATGTGAGAGGAAAAAACTGCTCGTTCGCTGAAAAATACTGCTGAAGTAGGGGTGAACATGTCACAGGTTTATCATCAGTTTCGTCTAAAAAAAGGTTTATCATCAGTTTGTCAAATCACATCTTACTTTGTTACCTAGTTGACGATGTAGTTTGGCCATGGTGTAGCGAGGCTATTGTATCTTTCCATACTAAGTGCCTCTTCGGAATACATGAATTTTAAAGGAATTGTAAAAAAAATTACAGAAATCAACTTATTTCTATAAAAAAATGTAGGAAATAGAAAAAATTCCCGCGTTCCAAAAGGGGCTTTGTCTTATGAATGCCAGTGGGTGTATAGTCATTGGGTTTGTTTAATCACGACATTTGTGTTAGTCATTACCATTGCATATGTGGTCTAAGCTCATCAACGCTACTATGCTTTATACCACATCAATTTGTGGGTGTGCAGACTGCAGAGCATAGCGTTGAGGGGGCTCCGGTGGCGAAGACACCATGGGGAAATCACGAACGTGATGGAGTACCAGGCCATCGCGAAGCAGAAGCTTCCCAAGATGGCCTACGACTACTACGCCTCCGGCGCCGAGGACGAGTGGACGCTCAAGGAGAACAGGGAGGCCTTCTCCAGGATCCTGTAAGCACCCCAGCCCTCTGTTCTGTTCACTGCATGCTACTGAGAAGCCTTTTGTTTCTGAATGCATCCTTTACGTTGACACCTGCATTTCTTTATTCAGGAGTAATATTAGGGAATCGATATAATATGAATTTTACTACCTAATTTCAGCTACCGCCTATCACCCATTTTTTGGCTTACCTTGTGAATCTGACTGTAATTTTGTGTGATCAGGTTCCGCCCTCGCATCCTGATCGATGTGTCCAAGATTGACATGACCACAAGTGTTCTGGGTTTCAAGATCTCAATGCCCATTATGGTTGCCCCCACTGCCTTTCAGAAGATGGCTCACCCAGATGGTATTCAGTTTAACGCTTCTCTAGCTCTCAATCTTTACTACGTGTATGTATAAATCGTATATGCTGACAACATTTATAGTGTACTTGTATATATTGAAAAAAGAAACTAAAGCAGTACCTTCTGCATATATAATTGGACGGCATAAAGCTGAGAAGCCTTTGTTTCTTGATACATATAAGCTGATGATATCTCGTCTATGTTCAGGGGAGTATGCAACTGCACGGGCAGCATCAGCAGCAGGGACTATCATGGTGTGTTTCTTGTCGTAATAACGCCACACAACTCATGAACAATAACCAGATAAAGAAGTTACTGTAAATGCGTACCATTACCATGTTGGAAAGAACCTGAACGCCCCTTCTCTTTCAGACACTGTCATCATGGGCAACTTCAAGTGTGGAGGAGGTCGCCTCGACCGGACCGGGAATCCGCTTCTTCCAGCTATATGTAAGCATACTAGTCCTGTCAACTGTCATCAGAGTGTCCAGTGTGCTGCTGTTTCTTTTAGTCGTTGTTATGGTTTTTCGCATGTCTGCCATGAGCAACCGTAGGTGTACAAGGACAGGAAGGTGGTGGAGCAGCTGGTGAGAAGAGCTGAGAGGGCTGGGTTCAAGGCGATCGCGCTCACCGTGGATACCCCACGCCTGGGCCGCCGTGAAGCCGACATCAAGAACAGGTCGGTTCTTGCTCTTGGCCATCCATCCTTGCCATGTCAGACCCCAGAATGCGTTTCCATTCATGCCTCTTGACATGGACTGGCTGCGATGCGGTGCAGGTTCGTTCTGCCGCCGTTCCTGACGCTGAAGAACTTCGAGGGCCTGGACCTTGGCAAGATGGACCAGGTTCGTGTCAGCCTCAGAGTTGTTTGCATTTCTGTCCGCTTTTTCTCGCCTACTGAAACTGATGACGAACGGCGGTCTGTTTGGCGTTTGCAGGCCAATGACTCCGGGCTGGCGTCCTACGTTGCTGGACAGATCGACCGCACCCTCAGCTGGAAGGTATGCTTGTTTTGTTGCCGTTGCCGCCGCCGTCGCATCACATCCTGCGTGATCTTGAGAGCTGTGTTGGTGCTGTGAATGTGCAGGATGTCAAGTGGCTGCAGAGCATCACCTCGATGCCGATCCTGGTGAAGGGAGTCGTCACAGCGGAGGACGGTAAGCTTCTTCTGATCTTCTCTGACGCTTCTCTCCGCGCGTATCGTATCCTCTGATCACGTTGAATCGGAATTGAAGTCGCCACGTCGTCGGTGAACCTGAACCTGCAGCAAGGCTGGCCGTCCACTCCGGCGCGGCGGGCATCATCGTGTCCAACCACGGCGCGCGCCAGCTGGACTACGTGCCGGCCACCATCAGCGCGCTCGAGGAGGTCGTGAAGGCCGCGCAGGGGCGCATCCCGGTGTACCTGGACGGCGGCGTCCGCCGCGGCACCGACGTGTTCAAGGCGCTCGCCCTGGGGGCCGCCGGCATCTTCGTAAGTGCCCGCACCCGGACCACACCAGTTCAGTCCCCCATGCTGCCGTGCGCTTACGGACCCGTGCGTTCATTTGCTCCGTCTCCATCCAGGTCGGGAGGCCTGTGGTGTTCGCGCTGGCGGCGGAGGGCGTGAGGCGGGCGTCCGGAACGTGCTCCGGATGCTCCGGGACGAGTTCGAGCTCACCATGGCGCTCAGCGGCTGCACGACGCTGGCCGACATCAACCGCAGCCACGTCCTCACCGAGGGCGACCGCCTCCGCCCCGCGCCCAGGTTGTGAGCCGACGCCCGGCGCCGCTGCCTGCCTCGACTATGAATAACTCTACGATGATGCCGCGGCGGTCGGGGATCGGAGCTCCATCACCGGCGAAGCGTCCGATCGATGAACCCTACTTCGTGGTCTAAAGATAAAGGAAATAAGAAGCTCAATTAAAGGTAGAAGACGCTCCAGATCCTGTGTGCGGCCGCTGGGCGGATGATTTTGCAGGTCGACGACGTACGTCTTAACGTCATATAACTTCGATCGTGTGTTTGCATGGACTGATGCACAGTACAAACAAACTTAGAGCGTCTTCAATAGTTCCCAAAATAATAATAGGTAAATTAATGAGTTTTCAAGTGGATAAAAAAATATTGGAAGCATATTTGTTGCCTTCCTTCAACCGTTTTTTCCAAAGTCTCACGTATAAAATAGAGGGAGTACAAAGATACATTCTCGGAAAGAAACATTAGCCGTTGTATACAAGACGAACTGTAACAAAATTGCGACGTTCATTGAGTAGCTTGAACAAGTACAAACTTGCAGCTTTGAATTCTTGACGTTTTTTTCAGTCTTCAATCACAACTTTGAGATGCTTTTGTACCACTATGCTATGCACATGACGCCTGCGGCTGCGGAGACACTAGTTCGGGATGCGGCGGCGCCTGTGTGCTCTCAGTGATGAAGGGGATGCAAAGCATGGCAAGTGTGGCCGGACTGCAGCCGCGCTCCGGCGAGTGGAGAACCACGGATCTCTCTCCTCTCCTGGAGGGCGCGCGACGTGGAGCGGGCCGGTCTCGCGATCCGCGACCCAAATTGCCTCCCTATGTTATTAAAAAAATAATTGCCTGCTCATCTTAGTAGCCGCATATCCGGCCCGTCAACACGAGTCGACCCAGACACCTCGCTCAGGGCTGCGTGAAACAATTCGGCCCGCTCAAACCCACGAGCGTTGGGCTCCTTTCCTCTACTCCCGCGACGGCGAGCTCCGCAGAGGAGGCTGGCCGTGGCCGCATGCCCGCACCGATCGCCGGCGGCGTCCCTGCCAGGCTTGCCGCCGCCGCTCCGTCATCCACGTCGTCTCGCACTCGAGACACACGTTCCCTCACTGGCAGGCATCCAAGCGACCGAGCCCATTTCTTTTTCTTTTTTAATTAACGATGATGATAGGAAGCCCATTTTCTAGTTGCCTTATCAGCTTATCCCGCTGCGTCCCTGTCTCCTGTTTGTCGTTGGCGCTCCAAAGATCCGCTGACCTGACTGCCGGGCCCCGCGCTGAGGTCACGAGTCACACCAGCTCCGGAGAGCACTTGCCACTTTTGGCTGTCGCGTCCGCCGCTGCCGGTGAGATTTAAGAATTGATGAAAAGATGAACTACAGTAGCCAAGAGGGGAAAAAAAAAGGGAGCTGCAGCTTTCGCAGCCAATGTTTGTGTGCTGTGCTTCCCCCAAAAAAGAAATGGCGATAAAAAGTTAGGTGACTAGCGATCCGGTTCTTCGATTTGTGTGCTGTACTAGGGCCTCATTTAGTTCGGCCACCGAATCGGCGCCTCCGAATTTCCGGCGATACTGTAGCTACAGTATCGTTTTGTTTTTATTTGGTAATAATTGTTCAATCGTCAACTAATTATTGGCCAAAACGTTAATGGATCTAGAAAGTACAAAATCTAGCAAACTGCAATTAGTTTTTAATTTCGTTATCTTTGACATTTAATCTTTCATATATATGTATATAAATTTAATATGACAGGGAATCTTCTTTTTACATAGTGTTAAATTCTGAAATTGGAGGCAACTAAAAATGGCCTAGTAATAAAAAGGACTATGGATCCGGTTCCAAATCAAAAGTTAGGTGACAAGCGATCGCAGCAAATCTAGCTGGGAATCTGGAGCTGGCCCACTTGGCAGCCAAACAATTGGTACATATATAGGATTTGTTGTGCGGCAACCGGAATGTCCCGCGCGTTGCAAGTTTGCAACTTGGCCTTGTTTAGATTACCTCAAAATTCTAAGTTTTTTCACTCTCTCTATTACATCAATTTTCAGACGCATGCATGGAGCATTAAATGTAGGTAAAAAAATAACTAATTACACAGTTTGGTTGTAAATCACGAGACGAATCTTTTGAGCCTAGTTAATCTATGATCGGACAAAGTTTGTCAAATACAAACGAAACATACTACAATGTTCAGATTGTAAAAATTTGCAAAACAAGGCCTTGGAAAAGCAGATGCAGTTTTCGGAACTTTGGGAGCATGAAGCCAAATGCGAGCGTGAAGCCAAGCTGCATCGCATTTGTGGCATCTTTTGTGCCCGGGTCCCCCTCCTGTTGAGACTTTTTCTTGTTTTGTTCGTGGTTTCAGTTTCGCTAGCAGTATTCAGTCTGTTCGTTGGCGTTTTTAATAAATTTTTTCGTCGATCGATTAATAATGTTTTTTTTCTCACAAAAAACCGGCATCAATGAATGGCAAAGAAAATTTAAAAAAAAAAACTAACGAAATCGTTGGTTTTAGCCATTTTAAATCGATCGATTAATAATGTTTTTTTCTCACAAAAACCCAAGATCACCAAATATTTAAACTAACAAATATGAAACTAACGCAAATAACGTAAATTTACTGATTTATGAGCCAAGGTATTTTCCTGCGGCCACGAGAATTATGTATAGTAATTAATAATTAGGTATATGTACGTTCTTTGCCTACTCGTTTATGGCTGCGTTTGGATTCCACCCAAATTCTGGAAGGTAGCTTTTGAAAGCTGGGTTACTATAAGCCAGATTTTGAAAGCTGGAATGGTAGACTGCTGGGATTCACAGCTTCCAAGTACAGAGTAAATTACAAAAATACCCTTACTCTTTGTATATTCTATTACTGTTGTCTTCTCATTCCTGCTGCACTCTTTCATGTAACGAAATGGCCTCTACTGACCATACAGAAAGTCAAGCAACAAAAGTAATACATATATAAATAACCGTCCGTACAAATTTAACTACAGTCACACACCACTTCAAATTGCCCTTACTTCCTAGTGCACTTGGTCTCACAAAAATGTCTCCAACTTTCTACTGACCATACAAAAGCCGGAGACCAAATGACATTCCAAAATCAAGGTCGGGGGCTGGGAGTTGAGGTCCAAGTCCTCCATTGGGCCTGCTGGAGGGGGAGGGACATCACGGTGGCCTCTGCAGCTGGCCACAAGCCGAATGGATCAGGATTCGAGTCCGAAATCCCGCCCGGGCTAAAGAAATCCTTGGAGCCGGGATTGGTCTACATGATGGAATCCCCAAAGGAGCAATAAACCTTGAATTATGCGATACCTAAAGTGTCCTTTGCCTATTATTCGTTTACACAGATGGAAAACATCCCTTGGGGAGGGGGAGGGGGGTAGAGAAAAATTAGGGAATAATGCGTATGTCAAAGGTTGTCGCGTTGTTCAGCGATAGTGACACATCTACGCGCCAAACTACAACAAGTTGTTTTCATCTTGCTATATACAATCCTCGACGGTCAAAATATAGTGGCCCAGAGATAGGTGTTCGCAGAATCGCAAAAAAAAAAAAGAGATAGGTGTTCGCAAGGGTAGAAAGGGGATAGCCATTACATGAATCTAGCACTTACATATCAGTTTATGGCTCATTTTGTCCCTCCTCGTGAAATACACTAGGAGCTGGTAAAACTTTCAAAACCTAAATTCACCTGGAGCCGCAGCCCTCGGGAGTTACGCTAAACGATGCCTAACTGTCCAGCCTCCAAGCGAGAAAAACATGGGCTTGAGAACAACAAAAGAGAGAGGTACAAGGGACAAAAAGAAGAAAAGAAGGGGATTGTAGCGGAAATCTCTACAACAAAACAATAGGGATTTGTCTTCAAGATCGTAAAAGTGTAGATCCATGTCCTTAGTGCCTCCAATTTGAGTCATATTATTCTAAATTTATTCTATAGCCTAGATAGTAACTCCAAATCTGGTTGTTCTTGTCTATGATTCGTAGTTGTTGATCTACGGATGCCTCCTGTGTTATCTATAGATAAACTTGTTATAATTCTACAAAGCTATCATCGTAAGAAGATTTGGATGGTCTCTCTTCATGGGTTTTACCCTGATTTAGAGGTTTTAGCCAACTTATGCTAAAATTATATTATATGTTTTTGCTCCACTAGCGAATTGCGTTAGTGTAGTTTTATCCCAACCTATACTACATACAAGCGCGTGCGTTTGTGGCCTTTTTTTTCGTTTTGTTTTGAGCCTTCCGTTCGGGCGCAGGAAACGTTGCTTACAGATAATAATATACAATTCAGGCAGGTTGCTGGCTTTTCTTGTTACTAAACCATTTCGTGTCGACCATCATCCGCATCGGTCGGAGTCGGAGGGCCCCACCCAACTCATGACGTGACGCAAGTTTGGTAACGAAACGATCGACAGCAACGGTGGCACATGCAATGCGCGCACGCGACGCTCAACGCCGTTCGTCGTGTTGGTTCAACCCCGTTCCTCTTGTCTTCACGTGCGGGTGTGTGACCACTCCAGTGTAGTAAGCGTGACAGCACGCTGGCCTGGATCGGGCTGTAGGAAGGAACGGAAAGGACCGTGACGGTACAGCAGGAAGGAAGAGGAAGCACAGTGACAGTACCCCGTTACACTTACACTTACGGCTACCGCTGGGGCAGCCGAGAAACAACCATGGCGATTAGTCCATATACTAATAAATAAATATTAAGACCCCGTTTAGTATGGTTTCGATATACACTACGTCTGCGAAGGAGCCGGCCGGATTCGATATATATAGAGCTAAAGAAATATCAGTTTCATTTCAGTGAGCTGGTATGCCTAAAGTGTCCTTGCTATTATTAGTTTAGTGCAGATCCAAATGAACTAATTCTAGTACTCACCGTTTGATGGTTTCTAATTCTGGTCATGGTTTCGGATCGATAAACCAAATCTTTTTTTATTGCGAGAAAAAAACATTTTATCGTAGCTGATAAACAGTTTAGGTGAGAAGGGCGTGTGACAGTCCACAACAGCCGGGAAAAATGACGCGCATACACCTCTCGTCTATGTGTGACAGTGAGTGAGGCGGTACCGTAACTGACAAGCGCAAATCTCTTGTGTCGGGTTGGCCGTGCATGCCCTGCCCTGCGGTTCACACGTTACAGTACGTTTCCTTTCAGCACACTGATCGACCCTGCTGTGACCCATCGGCCGCGCGAAACATGCCCTGCCTGCCTCTGCCTGCCGCCTGCGCATCGCGATCCATCGCCCGGGCCGCTTTCATTCATTCATTCATGTTGATCCCAGCAAAAAAAAAAAAGCCCTGGTTTAGTTTCCACCAAAAAAAAAGCTTTTACGTCATATCACATCGAATATTTAGATATATGCATGAAGTATTACATATAGACTTAAAAAAATAACTAATTACATAAATTACGACTAATTTACGAGACGAATCTTTTAAACCTAATTAGTCCATGATTTGACAATAAAGTACTACATTACACACATGTGGTGATAATGAATTAATTAGGCTTAATAAATTTGTCTCGTGATTTACTGATAAATTCTGTAATTTATTTTTTATCATCTGAACACCTCGTATGCCATAAGGCTTCGATCGACACGGCATGACGGCAGACAAACAAATCGGCCGCATCCACCGTTTGTTGGCTCGTTGCAGCAGCAAGTGGTAGTGCGATCGGAGTACGTACGGGACCGGGGTGACCCTCTCACACAGGTGAACTGCGCCTCGCATCCGTTCCTCCGGTGCCACTGCCGCGCTGCCCCTGCGGCCCTGCCCCCACAAACAAAACAAATCGTTTCCGTTTAAAAATCAGGGACCCCCTACGACAGCTGTGAGGTTCACCCAGACGTAACTTTCAACATGAGTTAGTATAACCACCACTCCCTCCGTTCTTTCGCTCTCCCTTTTAACAAAAAAATATAACGTTTCGAACAAACTAAGCTAAAAAATTTAGAGCATTTTTTTTGGCAAGGCTATGATTCCTTCAAAAGTGTCCCAAACTATGTCTACTCAGTTGGAGCGGTTCGGCTAGTGGAGTTAAAGCACTATGAAAAAAAAAACTTTGGTAAAACGGTTCCGAAGAGTATATTTTGAATGGAAGAGCCAGTGTAAGGTAAAACTTTTGGTTGCAGACAATTAGTTCGAAAGGGCTCTAGCTCCATATTGGCTTCAGCAGCCAAGTCATTTTTTTTGTACCCTGTTCGGTAGAGCTTGTTGAGAAGTTAGGGTCACGTTCCTTTTACAAGCCCTAGAGAAAACTAAGAGAGTTGTCGTATACTCTGCATTCTGAAATATAACGTTGTCGGGTTATCGTAAGTTAAACCATTACTCCCTTTGTCCCCCAATATAAGGTGTGATTTGATTTGGTGCGGTCTTCAAGAGTATATTTTGACATACAATTTCTCTTATAATATATAATTTGTAGGAACAAAAGTTTAGTCATTAAAAAATACTTCAAAATACAAATCTAATGTAACTACTTTTCTAATACAAAATTTTAATATAATTAGACTAATTGTTAGTCAAAGATAACAAAGTTTGAATTTCAAAATACGTGCATTCCTTATATTCGGGGACGGAGGGAGTATAAGTTTAACTAAGTTTTTCTAGAAGGATACCGATAACACAACAAAGAGGTAAACTACAAAAATACATCTCATAATGCATCTAATGATGACAATTTGATATTATAAATACTACTACTCTGTTTCCACAACCCGATCAAACTTAAAACAAATTGATTTTAGGATAATTTAAAATACCTTAAATTTCAGGATAGGTAGAATGTGTGGTTATGTATCTCAACCATGTAGATTCGAGTGCTCCTCAACTCAAATTTGGGTGCATATTTTCCCTTCTTAATGGAACCGTCTACGTACTCCTAGGTTTGTCTTTTTTTATCTGTTTTGTTAAAAAATGGTAGTACCAGATTACTTCTTACCAAGTTACTCTTTGATTTACGATATGTATTGGCACTTTTGTATGTAATTCTTTGATTTATGATATGTATTGGCACTTTTTGCATGAACAAACAGGTCATAGATCACCACTTATATGTTTCCAATAAGTATTTATACAGAAGAGAAGCACGCATGAGGACCACCTAGTCCACTAGTGCACAAAATTTCCGCGACGTGGGAATGTTAACCTAAAAAATAATGAGGTTGGTACTTTTGATAGAAAACCGTGTAGAAGCAATATGTTCGCTTGGTCGTATTTGGCTTATAAGTCATGACTTATCATCCAATTAACAGTATTTTTCTCTCACACCAAACGCAACTAACAGTACTTTCAGCCATGGTTTATAAGCCAAACTAGTCCAAACGGGTGAAGGATGGGTGTGCTGCACCTATTGATGGATGATGGTTAGTCGCTACTCAGTCCTACCACTGAGATTTTTTGTTTATTTAGAGAAAAAAAGAATACGGCTTGTGTTTCTGGTCCGAGAGAATATAAAGGGCGATAGATATCGATTGTTTCCTTCACCCAAAACAAGTGATGTTATCTTGAGTCGTCACACGCAGTTATGACTAGAACTTTGTTGTTACAGATATTTATCAAATGTGGTAAAAGTATACTTTTACAAACTATGTTTTGAGAAAAGGAAAAAATATGCGTATCCTTTCACGTATCAATTGTTTGCGTGAGGGAGAAACATGCATCTTAGGTTATTCTTTCTGTCCTCCACTCCCAAAATGACAAAAAGCAGTATCTCAGTAAAAAAATTGAAATCCTAGATTTGATTAAAATTCGGTATCCTAGATTTAAGTTCGTTTGATCTACATTTTCTTAGAATATCACGGTACAATATGGATGAACAATGTACTATACCAAATCAGACCTAGTATGAAAACATATGACGTGATTAATTTAATAGTATTTATTTTGATGTCATAATATTAGTATATCTTTATATATACTCCGTATTTCATTAAGCTTACACATATTTGATTTCTCACGAGGTGTGCAATTATATTGAGACAGTATCTGTCAATCAAACAAATCACGGTAGCTTTGACACCTGAGGAGACAGCGATGAACCGAAGTGTCCGGTAAACCCTCAGCGATCAACCGAAGTGTCCGGTAAACCCTCAGTAGTGATCCAGAATTTAGCTCCTCGAGTTTTATCCAGAACATTAATCAGGAACTGAGAGGCAGCAGCAGCTGCTCCTCGAGTTTATCCAGAAATGGTCCAGGAACTGAGAGGCAGCAGCAGCTGCCCAGTTGCAGTCGCGGAACCGGCCAAAACAGCAAACGACACACCAACTCGAACAACTGTTTATTCCTTGCCTTCCCGAGGAGAGAGAAAACAGGGAAACGAAACGAAACTCCAAGCACATCTCATCTCCTATGCTACGCCTACGCTGCTACAGTACACACAAGTAGGAGTAACTGGTTCGTGGTTCCTTGCTTAAGTTCTTTTAAGTTTACTCCATGTACTGTCGAATGTTTGACATCGAATGTTTGATATATGCATGGAGTATTAAATATAAATTAAAAATTAACTAATTATATAGTTTGCAACTAATTTGTTAGATGAATCTTTTAAATCTAATTAGTTCATGATTTGATAACATGGTGCCACCGTAACACATGTGCTAATGATGAATTAATTAGACTTAATAAATTCGTCTCGTGAATTACTGATGGATTCTGTAATTTATTTTTTATTAGTATCTGAACATCCGCGAAACTTTACTGTATGAATTTAAACAAGGCCTTATTTTCAAGGGGAACCTGTACGAAAAGATATCGATCTCACACTCACTCGATCTCGTCTCTTGGAGCCGCTACACGACAGGCAGAAGATGAAGCACACGCGGGGCACGGAAGGAGTGCGTTGCCACAGAGAATCACGCACGAGCGGCGAGCAACGAGACAGGCGCTGCACTGCCCGAACAGAACCACAAACCGCTGAGCTGCGCATGGGTACAAGGGCGCTGCAGTGCCGGGACCAAGCAAGGCCCCCATCCGGCCGCGGCCGGGTTCGTCAGCACGCAGCGGCAGCGCCCGCCAACGGCCAACCACTCTCGTTTCGGGCTCGGGCAGCGGCAGCGGCGTCACGAGCGAGACGCTGTTCACTTAGCTTATAAGACAGCTCTGTTCACTTAGCTTATAAACCGTATTTTTTTAGCTAACAAACCATGATTTACCAGCCAAACGAATAGGGCACGGTGGCGCCCCCCTCCCGGGCCGGGCGGCCTCTCCCTGTCCGTTGCTGACGGCAGGCCCGCCACGCTCACATGCCGTGTCCGTTCCCCGTCCCCCGGCCGGGCTGGTGTTCGTCGTGTGTGGATCCGCACTGCGGATCGATACGGCAGAAACACCACGAACCACATGCTGGTTCCGGCAAGTCGGTCCGTCAGTCAGCGAATCTAGGCGCGCGCGTACGGACCGGACTGTGGAGGTGGTGGAGAGCTCTGCTAGTGCTTGACCTGAGCGCGGTTGATGCGCGGCGCGACAGGGACAAACTGGCCGGGCCGCGGGCCGTGGAAGTGGAACGCCGGCGGCAAGAACGGCCAGCCGTCGACTCCTCACTCCAGCGCCCTGTGCCGGTGTGCCCTGCCCTGGCCGGCTGCCGCCCCATGCGGCCGTGCCGGCGTGCCCCCACCCCGTACCGTCCGAGGCGCGCTCTGGCTGGCTGGCGGTTCGACCCTCCCAAGGGGCAAGCAAGGCCAAGTGTTTCTGTCGCGCCGCGCTCAATCGGTGTCTCGGCGGGTCCGGTTGCGATCGATCGGGCCGCAGAGGATCAGATCCGACGGCTCCCCTGTGCTGCGGCCGGGCACTGCCCATGCCCATGTCGCTGCCGCGACTCCTGTTCGTACTATTGGATCATGCATGCGCCGGCGGGGCCCAGCGCGCGCAGGTGGCAAGTGGCAACCAGGTCCACCCACCGGGCTCCGGCGCCATTGGACCGCAGACAGCACCGGGTTTTGTCCCTTGGGCTCGTGACGAACTGATGCAACTTCTTTTTTTTTTTGGAAAACGGAACTGATGCAAGTTGGCTTGGCCGTCCTTACTCCTGCAGAAGACACGGACAGCAACGCATCCTAGAACTTGCTACTTCTGCGCGGCGCCATGGCCCTCAGTAGTCAAGTGTAGTACGTGCTGCATGCCTGCATTTACATTTTTTTATTACTGTTTTACTACTACTATACTATATTGGCACAGTACAAGATAAATATAATACGTACAGTGCTCCGTACATAACAAAAAAATACCACTCGTATAGCGCGATTATATGATACTGAGTCGAGTAGGGTGGTGTTTGCTGTCCTTCTAAATTTTAGTCGCTGTCCTATCGAATGTTTAGACACATGCATGGAAATATTAAATATAGACTAATTACGAAATTAATTGCATAGTTTATGACTAATTTGCGAGACGAATCTTTTAAGCCTAATTAGTCCATGATTTAACAATGTGGTGCTACATGTAAACATATGCTAATGACGAATTAATTAAGCTTAAAAATTCGTCTCATAGAGTACTGACGAATTATGTAATTTATTTTTTTATTAATATCCGAACACCACCCATACAACGTTCTCCCGACACGCCGCCTAAATTTTAAATTTTAGTCCTTGTCCGAACACTGCGGCCCGGTAGATCGCGCATCCAGTTCCTAAACACGATCCAGCAAGATGGGACGCGGACCGAACAGATATCGCTGCTCTGTACACAGTGGTACATGTACCCCTCAGCACCCCCATCCAATAGCATCAGTAAATTGATTGGGCTGCCCCCCGTCCGGCCAGCATGCACAGCGACGACGAGACGGATCTCACCCCTTCGCCGCCCGCCGCCCGCCGGACGGCGACAAGTAATGCGTGGACAGATCGATCAGGTGGTACAGGCACAGTAGGTACAACGGTAGATGCAACGGAACGGACCGCACCGGCACAAAAAACGTGGCGTAACATTGACATGCCCATGGCGAGCAGAGGCTCAACAGCGACGGCGCGGCGTTGGCACTGTTGGGCTGATGGCTGCCGCGCGCCGGACCAGCAGCTGACAGCCAGACAGCAGTCCCAATACACGCGAGGCAATGGCGAACCCCCAACAAACAACCGGAGGCCGCAACGAGGACCAAGCGGGCAAACAAATCCTCAAGAAAAAGAAAACAAGAAGAAGATGAACAGCAACAGTTCATCAGGCCATGGCAAAAGGCACGGGAGAATGGATGACGAGACGTACTAATAACATGACATACAGGGGAGGAGAGAGAAGAGGGAGAGTGATTAACGTGCCTACTAAGAGCTAATTAAGTGACACGCGTGGCGTACGGATAGGCCGGCGGCACATGATTAAGAATAACCTTGGCTTGGTGTAGCGTAGGTCGACGACGACGGAACTGCTAGTGCTAGAGGCTGAGGTTGAGGTCGAGCTCCCCCCCGGCGTCGTTGTTGCTGCTGCCGCCGTCGGCACCGGCGCCGGCGCAGGAGGTGGTGAGCGTGGTGGTGGTGCTGGCTGGCGACGCGGTGGTGGCGGCCGCCGAGGCCGTGGTGCCATGGGTGCCCCTCCTCCAGTTGAGCATGTCGATCAGGTCGTCGCGGCCGGCGCCGCCGGGCTGCTCGGCCGCCTGGTGCGTGGCGTAGCGCGCGCGCGGGGCCAGCACGACGCCCGCGCTGCTGGCCTCGCCCGTCGCCGTCGTCGCCGCCCCCGCCCCCGCCGACACCGCCGCTGTTCCCTCGTGGGGGTGGGGCGCGTAGTACTGCAGCCCGCTGGAGCTGTGCGAGGCGATGGGGAACGGCGCGGGCACGGGCGCGTACACGTGGCCCGCGTACGACGACGCGGGGAGGAGGCCACCCGCCGCCGCAGACGACGCGCCCGCGCCCGCGACGCCGACGCCGGCGTAGGCCGGTCGGGCTCGGCGGCGCCGCATTGGTGGACTGCCGGGTCATGTAGAAGTAGGGGTTCCAGCCGATGCTCCGCTCCTTCTTGTGCGCGTTCTGGTGGCCCCCCAGCGCCTGCGACTTGAGGAACTTCTTGTTGCAGAAGAGGCACGGGAACAGGCGCACGTCCTTGCCGTCCACGCACGCCGTCGCCACGCCTCCTCCGCCTCCGCCCCCGGGACCCGCCGGAGGCGGCGCGGGAGGCGCCGGCGCCAGCGTCAGCGACAGGTCGGCCGCCGTCGCCACGAGAGAGGTGATGAGGTGAGGGGAAGTGGTGTGGTCTGCTCTGCTCTGCTCTGGTGGTGGTCTAGAGAGCTGTGGTTTTTCTATATATGGAAACGCAGACTAGGCCAGGCGGAGGTCAACAGCACAACAGCGCATCATTTTTGGAGCTTCAGGTACTGCTACTAGACTACTAGTGCATTTTTTTATCTGCAAACAGTAGCGCTGAGTAGCCTAGGGGTACTGCCTACTAGTGCCTAGTACTGCTACGAGAGGAGGAGAAGGCTGGCCAGGGGTATTAGTACTAGTAGAAACTAGTGTAACAATGGAGAGACATTGAAGTACGAGACGTAAAGCTGAGAATTCACACACGAGTGGAGGAGGAAAATGGTGGGAGCTTAATTTAAAAAAAATAAATATCGAAAGGGTATCGACGAAATGACAAGCCCACTCACTCGCAACAGACGGGGAATATGTGCGGCGTGAGTGGAGGTCTCCATCTGCCGCGTCCCGTCGCACGCCGGTCGCTCCTCCGCGGTCGCAGTCAGGCGGGGGCAGCGAGTCAGTCGCCGGGGAGTGCCGGCGCGGGCTATTGGGTGGGGAGGGGAGGCGGGCCGACCACATGGTGCCGCGCACGGATATTAGACTCTGTACTATCGCTGAATATGCGAACACGCACGGATCCTGAGTTCAGGTCGCGTACAAGATAGTGAAGGTTGTGAGGACACTATTAGAAGTAAAATAAATCGGTCGGAAGAATCTCTTTTTATTTAATATTAAAAGTACAAATAAGATTACCAAATACTACTTGAAGATTTAGGACCTATTTGATCACATGGAATATTTATTAGTCCAACTAAAGTTTAGATGAAAAACTAGATGACTAAAGTTTAGTCTTTATTGTTTGGATGTATATAGACTAATTAAAGAGATAGAATGACAGCTAGTTAGGTTAAACTAAAATTGAGTTTACCTTTTTAGTTTACCTGTTTGAATAGTCTAAGACTAAACTTTAATCTTTAGGTGGTTTTGTTCGGTAGAACTTATTGCTGCCGCGGCTGATTTATAAGACTAATTTTATATGAGAGAAAAACACTGTTTTTATAATTGAAAAATATAGAACCGATTCTGGCTGATAGGTCTAAGCGAACAGTGCGTCTATTCCGGTTATCTAAAAACTACTAGCTCTTAACTGCGAGATTGGTACCAATTGAGAATTGTGAGATTGATCGGTCTGGTCAGCTGTTCAGCAACCTGCCTCTGCAGCTAGCTAAGTAGCTGTGGACCCACAGTAGTAGCATCCAGCAGCGACCGCATAAATCCTGGAAATAAATAAATATATATATATATATATATATATATATATATATATATATATATATATATATATATATATATATATATATATATATATATATATATATATAGATACGTCTGGTGGTTTCCTAAAAACGGAAGCCCTGTCACTCGCCAAGATTCCCAATCTGTATGCAGATCAATCAATAATAACAGCCTCTGCTCCGTGCAAGCTGGGGGAGTATTATAAAGTCCAGAACATAATGCCAACACTAATTATATCTAAAACCACTCACTACGGCGAGTCTTGAAAGAGACACAACACATGGTCTATCTAGTCCAAGAACCGTAATGCCAACACTAATTATATACTATATATCTCCCAGGATCTGGCGTAAACACGTCGACGTCGTCGTCGTCTCTGAAATGAATACTCTGTGCTGCTGCCTTCCGCGTCAACTACTGGAGGAAGGAAGGACTGAAGGAGAAAAAAAGAAACGCCGAGACCGGTGAACGAAGCTTTTGACCTGGAACTACGACTCCAAAGTCCAACCGGCAGCGGCCGGGGGCTTTTCTGCTGCCAGCTGCCGCCTCTGTTCTCTGTACGGCAGATCTGGATGGATACGTCGCGCTGTCACGTTGCCGTCCGGGAAGAAGGGGGGACCCGGCCGCTGCGAACTCGACTTGCGAGAGAATTTCTTTCTGGTAGTATTTGTTACGGATGATGATAGGATACGCCTTCGCTCTCCGACGGCAAACGGTGGTCCTGCTCACGTACAGACGCGAACTGATCACATCACGTTGTGGCCTCCCTCGGTAGTATTTTTGTTGCGGACATGGGGATGACGGATGAACGGTACTAGTTTTCTACTCAGCCTCCCATCCTATTTAATCGGTGCTGGAGACCCAAAAAAAAATACTGCAGGGTCTTTATTCAGGTCCCTAAAAGCAGGGATTCATAAATTATCTACCCAAAATCCTTATTCCTCGAGGCTTCCCCCTAGGCTCATAGCGTCACCTAGTTTGATTGATGTGATGAATTGTCTTTGAAAATTTGAAATGTTGTTTTTGAATTCGTGGATTTAAATATAGGTCATTCATGTAAACTCACCATGTTTTATTTTAAAGTCGACTCAAATCCATACTTCACACAGAGCTAATTAAAAAACATTGTAAACGGAAAATATGGGTCTTGATTTGGCGCCCCAGCTAAAGTTATGTCTAGAAAATAGAGCAACTAAACACAGGAGAAGCCTGAAATAATAAAAAAAAAAAAAGTAATGGCCCTAATTGAGGGGGGGGGGCTGCTGAAGTTGAGACTATAAAATAGGACGAACAAGAGTCGAACAATCCCCTAGGCCTTGGTTTTGAGTTTTCGTGAGAAATGGAGACGATCTTAGAGTCAACCTAATAAAAAGGTCAAGTGCTAGGCTATAAGTAAAATTGTAAGATCCAAAGTATACAACAATTGTCTTTTATTTGTTTACAATTTTTACTATGCTATGATATTACTCTTTACCCATGACTAACATTCTATTTCATATTTCTCCTCATATCTACTTGTTATCTAGACCTACCACTACAAGCTCTTATGGTTGGCTTGTTGCTTTTATGAGAGACGAGCTCTCCTCTCACTCTTCTCCTTCTTTTCTTCACGTTACCAAAGACATACTAACTAACTAACTTGACTATAAGATCGTTAGAGCAACTCCAAAGATTAGCCTAACTAACTTTTAATTGAGCGCTTGACTATAAGATCGTTAGAGCAACTCTAACACGTAATGATTAGCCCATTGAATTTCTCAAACAAAACACCTAGGCCTCTACTTTTGGGAGGGAGGGGGGTGAGTTGTTCGGGCGCTCCCCCACTTTCACGTTGAGGAGCTCTATTTGGATTTCATGATTAATGTCAATATAAGATTACTATGACTAACGTGTGTTTTGTGGCTTAGGTCATGAAATAGAGCCCGATCAAATTCATTCTAAATCGCACGGACGACAAGGTTAAGGATAACTGATCTATGTCATTGAAGTTGGATCCGATTGTCATTGAATTTCTCAAAAGTTGACCTAGGACTGTGGTGCACACTTGAGGTAGCTCCTAGAATGCCTAAGTTAGGCCATTGGGAGGGTGAATGGAGGGTCAAATATCGACGTTTGTCGGGGGTCCGGTCCAAGGAGAACAAGTCTGGAGTCCGGAGGAAGAGTCAGGGGAGTGAGTCACGTTGTCGACTCCAAAGGGGAGGGAGAAAGTGTGATCGCGCGTCGCTTGGGGAGCACCGTGTTGTTGGAGGAGAGAGTCAGCATCCAAGAGCGACGGACGGGGGGGGTCCACCACACAGATCACGGATTTGGGTGTCCCCCGGTCAATTTGAGGGCTCTAGAAGAGACTCTATTCATTTTTCTGGCTCCACTCGTGAGTTGCTCTTATTAAACTTGCACGCTTGTGAGTGCGTCAAGGTCCTAGTGAGGTGTTTGTGATTTGAGAATCCAAGAGTGAAACCTCATTAGTGAATCAAGAATGAATCTCACCTTTGCGTGGTCAAGTGACCTTGTTACTCTTGGTGATCGCCATCACCTAGGAAATTGGGAGCTTGATATCAGAACAAATATTGCTATTGATAGCTTTCTAATCAACTCAGAGATTTGACATTACATCAAGGGCCACCCTTTTCACTCTCCAACGAGGACTAGTTTAGTTCCATAAAATTTTGCTCTCTCTCTAAACTTACTTTGAGATTTACTTTGAGCAATTCAATACTTGTTTCATCCATAGAATCTTGCTAGAGTAAGTTTGGAACATAGGTTGCGAGGTTGTTGTGCATTAGTTTGATAAAACATTAAATATAAATAAAAATTGCAAAAAATTTAATTACGCAATTTTTGGGCATCTTGATCCTTTCAAATTCCACGTGTTGTTGGAGGAGAGAGTCGCGCCGCCACGGGTGGGGTCCCACGCACACAGAGGATTTGGGTGTCCACGAATTTGAGGGCTCTAGAAGAGACTCTATACTGGAGTTGCTCTTATTAAACTTGCGCTTAGGGCGTCTAGATTACAATGCAGAAGAATGAAATCACCATTGACGGAGAAAAGATAAGAAAAATATTGCTATTTAGCTTTCTCGTCAGTACATTTTTTGCCAAATTTTTTCGCCTAATTACACAGTTTAGAACAGCCTTAATTAGACGATGATTGGACACTAATCACTCAACTCTCTTCTGCCTGCGTGCTCTCTTCTGCGTGAAATCGACTACGGATTACTTCCTCACTATCTAGTCTTCTCTCTTCGTTTTAAGCTCCACTTAGGACGCAATCTAGCGACGTAGCCTATTGCTGGGACGCCCTTGTACAGAGGGAAATAGAGGGAATCCCGGTGCTCCAATCATGTGTGGACGAGGAGGCAAAGCACGGCGATGGAAAGGGAAGTGATAAAGGACCATCAAGCCAGTCGGGACTTGGGAGAGCCAGGGCGACAGCGACGAGACCGGCGACGTGACGTACAGACGAATCAGCAGAAAGGGTTTGTTTGGATTTAAGATATTCGGTCCGGAGGGAGTAATTAGTGAAAAGATGGAAAGCTGCCTCGCACACGAATAATCTAGTACTTAATAAAGTAGACCTTGCTTTATTAGTTTATTGCTATTACTTTAATCACCATCGTCGTCGAATCGCAGCAGCGGAGTGGCGGTGCTGGTGCCACAGGCAGGGCCGCACGCGGGGGCGCGCACAGTGGATGCCCCGACCACTACGTGCAACACCAACTGCGACCAGTAAAGGCTACCAAGCGGAGGCCCAGACAGCAGAAAGATGCACCGCGGCACTGTGTGCGGTGCCGCCGTGCCGGTCCGGCGCTAGGAAAAGAAAAGGAAATCCGGCTGCTGCCGACGAACTGGCCGTCACTCACTCATCGAACTGGTCACCCGCCCGCCCAAAACAGGTGATGAAACGCGCAGCGGCACAGGCACTACTATTTCTGGGCGCTGACGTACGGCCGTAGTAGGCCAGAGGGCCCCACCGCCCAGGCCAATGAGCGTTGGACAAGTGAGCGAGCTGGCCAGCACAGTACGGAGTACTACTACGCAACGCAATACGCAAGCGACCCGCCCAACTGTGCAGGGGGAAGGCAGTGGATTGGAGCCGGGGACGGCGTCGGCATCTTTCTTGTTCTTGGGACGGATAGTTGGTGAGGCCAGTGCGGACGGAGCACGAGAGCACCCCCACCCCCACCCACCACCACACACAACCCCGATATGTTCGGCTAGTATTAAAGTCGGTTAATAAATCAACTAAAGCTGTTTTATTGGGAGAGAAAAATACTGTAGATTATAACTAATAAATTCAAACGAACAGGCCCGGGTTTCTCCCTGGTCGAGTTCAGGTGGTTCTCGGATTTGGATGCACTGCAATGCAGCCGCGGCGGCAGAGGACGAGGACGCGCGACCGACGAGTTGTGCTTGTGCTGAGCATGCGTCCTCGTGCAGCAGTCCTGCTCGGTGGTGGTACGGCGTGAATACCAGAGGCGTCCGTCCACGGCGTCCTGGTCCATCCACCCGCGCCGCGCCTGGCATTATCCGGGCGGGGCAGGGGCAGCTCCAACCTGCGGAGTTTGCTGGGGATCTGGCGAGCGGAAGAGACAAATGACGGTGTTTCTAGCGGTTAATGGCGCAGGCTGCCACTGCACCGCCACCGCTCCGTAGTCTGGACTCTCTGGGCTCTTGCACTGCACTGCACTGCACTGCGCAGGTGGTCCGGCCGCGGCCGGTGCCATGTGCACGGCTCTGTTTAGTTCGCTCCTAAAATGACAAATTTTTCAAGATTTCCCGTCACATCGAAATTTTTGACGCATACATGAAATATTAAATATAAATAAAAAATAAAACTAATTACACAGTTTAGACGAAATTCACGAGACGAATCTTTTAAGCCTAATTAGATTATAATTAAACACTAATGATCAAATAACAGCGAAAATACTACCGTGTCGTTTTGACAAAAATTTCGGCAACCAAACGGGCCCCAAACCCAAAGGGAAGGGAATACGAGTGCGCCGATCGTCGTCGCGTGGATCCCGTACGTCACGTGCTCGTGGGGCCTGTTCTAGCGAGCACGCACCGGAGCAGTGGCCAGGGAGTTTAACTACAGTGCTTAACTGTAAGAGCCATCCATAGCAGAGTTTAACATCGCTACCTATAAACTCGACCACCCCGGCCGGAATAATCACGTGCTTCAAGACTTGCATTTGCAGCATCTAGGAGTAGGGAAACAACGGGAGCTGGCTCTGCTAGTAACTGTTAACATCCACGGAAAGATGGGAGTAATAATTTATCTAGTATTTAAACCCTTGCTGACGCTGCAGGACTTCCATTCCCCTTTTATTTTATTTTTTATTTAATCCTTGGATAGCGCCAACCATATGTTAAAAAGACTCAGCAAATACAATAATACATACATACAGTACTCATGTGGGCACTAAAACATGTCGGCAAACCAGTCCAGGCCAGTTCCGTACACTATTACCAGTAACAACAAGCATGCTAAGCTATCTATCGGCTGGGGTTCATCACTAGTACTGAAAGCGGGGGGCGGACAGAACGGACCAGACGGAATAGACAGCAAACCAAATGAACAGCAAATCCGTACCCGGAAGACTGTCTTCAGCAACCACAATCCAAAATACCAGACTCATTCGTCCTTTATATAGCGTTACAGGCAAAGGGTTCAATACCTATTTTTTTTTCTCCAACAACAAGACCAAAAGACAACTGTCGGTGTTTCGAATCACCGGCCAGTAAATTTCTAGTTTACGCGTCTGACCCGGATGGCTATGCTAGGAGGACACAATGATTTATACTGGTTCGGGCGGAACATCTCTACGTCAAGTCTGCTGCTATTCGTGTTACCAGTACTTGATTTGAGTAGATGTTACAAAAAGGCGAGAGAGGGAGAAGGTCCCAAGTCTCTGGTAGAAAGAGTGAGTCTGGTTGAGCTCTTCGTCTACTGTCGAGTGCCTAAGCCCTCAGCCGCTCAGACGTGTTCGATGTGTCTTGGAATCCCCTCCCCCTCCGTGGGGTGCCCTGCTTCCCCTTTTATAGATGAAGGGGAAGATGCAGGTTACATCAGAGAGAGAAAGAGACGAGGAGAAGAAGGCTTTCGGAATTGCAACGTCTTCCATCTCCTTTACGCGGGTTCCGCCGACCCTGTAGACGACGACGGGACGGCTCCACGTCGTGGCCCTGTTCGTCACTGACGTCGTACTCGGGCGTCGTCAGCCGGTCGTGGCGCTCCATCCCGTCCCAACGGACGGTATGGCTCATTGACGTCTCCGCTTGAGGCCGTACGGGGAGTAGGTAGTACAGCACCGGCACGGCCGATGCTATTGGCGACGTGCGTCCTCAGACGTGGCCCGTCGTGGCCGCAAGTCACGTCAAGACGCGCCTGCTCCTCTTCTGGCATCAGAAGTTTGACCCCGGACTCGTACTTTCAGACCCGTAATGGTTGAGTGCGGTACAGACCTCCGTTGGGCGAGGGGGAGCCCGCTCCCTCGGGGGTCGGAGCCGCGCCCTCGGGATCGGGCAAGGCGGAGTCCACGCCCTCGAGGTCGAACGTGACGGAGCTCTCGCCCAAGGGGTCGGGCCAGACGGAGCCCGCGCCCTTGGGGTCGGGTGACCCGGATCCCGTATCCTTGAGGTCGGGCGAGACAGAGCCCGTGCCCTTGGGGTCATACGAGACCAAGATACGCTCTTGACCATCCGAGGGAGTTAGTGTTTGCGGCCATTAGCTTTCTTCTTCTGGGTATCTCTGATACTGATACCCGACAATAACCATTTCTGCAAATAGGTCTCCAGAAGAGAGACTTAGATTTATGTTATGTCTCTCCTAACACCCAAAATAGATTTTTCATATAGATACTCTGTTGAAAACTAGTATTGTGTTGAAGAACCATTTTAGGTTTATATTTCGCAATTTGGCGTTTGCGCTGGAGGCATCTCAGATCTACTCCCATCACAGGCCAGGGGGGGCCAAAGATCGCTGCGAGAAACCGACCTGTGATGTCCCGTACCTCCACGGCCCCAGACTGTCCAAGTCGTCCCAAAGGCCAAAGGACTCGCCGCGCCTGCATCGGCCTCGCAGTCGCAGTGAAAAAAAGAAAAGAAAAGAAAAACAGGATTGGCACGACGCACCAACCGTACCGCAGTGCAGTTCAACTGGCTCCGCCACCAGGAGAGGACCACCGGACCACCACTCAGGCCACCGCAGCGTTGCCCAGAGGCGATTACTGCTGCCGCCATCGAATGTTTTGACATATAAATAGAGTATTAAATATAGATTAATTACAAAATTAATTACATAACTTGTGACTAATTTACGAGACGAATCTTTTAAGTCTAATTAGTTCATGATTTGACAACGTGATGCTACAGTAAACATGCGCTAATGACGGATTAATTAGACTTAAAAATTCGTCTCGCAAATTAGCCTATATCTATGTAATTGATTTTATAATTAATCTATATTTAATACTCCTTATTAGTATCTAAACATTTAATGTGACATAAATTTTAGGAGCGACTAAATAAACAAAACACCCCTACCAGGAGGGAGTATTCCTTTGCCGCGCCAGCGCTAAACCATGTGCTTCTGCGGCATTGAGCGGGCAGCAATAGCATCCGCTGCGCTGGGCCAGTCATAGGCCCAGAGCCTTTGTTCGTAACTTTTAATAGCTGGGAACTAAGAATGGTACAGTGGGTGCACGAATTAAGTTCACCAACACAACTGAACTACTGTTCAGAACTTTTAAAGGCTGTTTCATTTAGGCCTTGCCAGAGGCTGGGGTCGACCTCACAAGGTCCAGGGCATATAGACTTCAAAAATACCACATGCCTAGGAGTACTTCATATCATAAATGTCTAAAACCAAGTCTTCAAAAGAAAATAAGAAGAACAGAACAGAAGCATGGAAGTTTATGGTTTTCCTCGGACAGATATAAAGTGCAAATTCCTATAGTAGATAAAATAGTAGACCCAAGTTCGACAGAGATAGAAAACAGGGTGAGGGTGAAGACAGAGAACAGCCACAGTTATCTCTTACATAGCGATAGCGTAGGGTAGCAAAAGGCATCGACATGAACACGTACCTAAGCAACACGTGGCAGGGGGCAATTGTCCAGGTTTCGTACTGCATGTCCGTGTCAGTTCAATTGAGTTCACAGGAGCCAGCTATCAGTATCTCTGACTATTCCACGAGCTCAAAGCAGAGGACGACTCGGCACGGCTGGTGCCGGTACCACCACTACGACCACCACCACTACTCGAGGTTGGGCAGTCTCGGGACCAGTGACCAGGGCGGGTTTTGGATGCTTGACATAGAATCCGCTTGGTGGTATTGCGGTGAAGCTTGCAGTGGTGCACCAACCCGAGGCTGTTGTTGCTCGTCACACCACTTGAAAAAGCCACAAGAGCCACCACCCTGGGTGATTTGTCCCCGTCGTGCACCAGAAAGAGACATGAAATGCCCAAGTTATTAGGGGGGAAAGGTGGCTACATTATATAAAACTAATAAAGGAAAAGATATAATGGAACATGGAATATCACATGAGTTAAAATAAAAAAATATGTTATCCTAGCATCAGTTGAACTCCGCATATGGTGGGGTGTCTTTGGTGTCCCAGCATAGCAGGTCCCAAGCTCTGGTAAAGAAGAAGGGTTGTCTTAGACGCGACGAGCCAATATAAAAACTTAGCCACTTTAATGGAGATGAAACCCAAAAGAATCCTGTTGGGGCGTAACCCTCTTAACGACGCGCCATATCGGAACCCGGGTATGGTGTTAAATGAGCAAGGGCTGGGTCGTCACCCCCGTGACGCGTCGTGTCGCGATCTGGACACGGTGTCAAAGTGAGCAAAGATCAGGTTGTCGCATCCTTAGTGGCGCGCCATATCGGGGCCCGGGTGTGGTGCAAAATAAGCAAAGGTCTACACACCTACCTCGACGGGTGCGAAGGATAAGAAAGCTAGTTGAAAGTGCATCTAGCCCTTTAGTGGGTTTTGGATGATTGAATGACAACATGATTAAAGGTCTAACCCGTTTGCTAAGTGTGAACAGGTAATAGGTTATCTCACAGATACTTAATGAAAAGCCAAAATGATGTGTTGTTGTATAAACAATCTAGTTCAAGCATAAGACAACAATGCAAATGAAACTCATACAAAGGCTTATCTATTGTGGGATTTCATGTACTATGTGAAAGCAAGCTCGTTAGAATTAATTAATGAAACATGAGGGATTGCATATGAAATGGTCTCTTAAGTGAAGCTTGCTAAATTGAAATAAAAAAAGATAACAATACAAATGAATGGATGATTCAACACAAGATGTGACTTGATGGCTTGAGATGGTGAAGATAGCAAGGAAAGGCTTCGAGGTACTAAGCAAGGGTGAAGGGCAAGCGACGGCTTGGCGGCCGTAGAACCTAGCTAGGGTGAAGAAGAAAGTACTTGCATTTAGTTGAGGTACTAATCAAGCTATGATGGTCATATTGATGTGGAGGATCAAATCTATATTGGACAAGTTGATTAAAGTGGCTTGATGCATTTGGAGTTATTCATATTTGATGAATGGAATCAAGTCACGTGCTCAAGATGGCTATGCTCAAGTGACAAGATCAATATTGACATGTTGGCACCCTCACTTAATGAAGATTGAAAGACACGGCATCAATTTCAAAGAAGATCAACTCAAAAGGTTTAATTTCGTTTTTCTTTTGATCTTGAGTTAATAGGTATGCCGTACTATTAAGAGGGATGCAAGTTTAGGTGGTATGAGGAAGATAGAGTGCTCAAGCATAATAATAAAATCAAAGAGAGACACTCTAGCACTTCACGAGCACATAGAATAATTTTACAGGATCGTTGTCGGAAGTCCCGGCGTAGTTTAAACTCCCGACGGTCGGAAGTCATGACTCTTGCTTGAAGTCTTGACTCGATCCACTGACTGCCAGTGATCGTGGACGTCGGAAGTCCCGCGTGAGTCGGAACTCCCGACGATCGGAAGTCTCGACCCAAGCCGGAGTCCCGGCATCGATGGTTCTTGACTTGACTGGCCGATCGTGCTCGTCGGAAGTCCCGACGTTCGTCGGAAGTTCCGGCGATCGGAAGTCCGACGTTCGTCGGAAGTTCCGACGTTATCGCCTCGAGTGGACTTTGACCTCGCATGAACAGGTGTTTTTCTTCATCGTCGGAAGTCCGAGATCTGCGTCGGAACTCCCGACGTAGATCCGAACGGTTAGATTTTGCCTTGGTGTATATATACCGTCTCCTTCATTCTAACCGCTGCCCACTCAATTCATTGCGACGAACACTCGGCCAAAACAGCCCCAAGCATTCTAGGCTCCCCTCTCTTCACTCCTTTGCTTCCAACTTCGATTCCCAAAGGGTTTGAGTGATTGGAGAGTTGATTGAGTGAGAAAAACACTTTGAGCAAGCTTGAGCACTTGATTTCTTCGTCAAGCCGGTTTGATTTGCATTTGTTACTCTTGGGGATTTTCCCCTAGCCGGCTAGGCGTCGCCCAAGAGCTTCCATCTTGTGGAAGAGCCTTGGGAAGTTTGTATTACCCTTGTTTTCTAGTGAAGAAACTCAAGTGACCTTTGTGGTATCCTTGAGTGAGGCAAGGAGGTGGAAGAGACTCCGACCAAAGTGGTCACCTCAACAACGAGGACGTAGGAGCTCCTTTGTGGGGCTGCCGAACCTCGGGATAAATTCTTGTCTCCCGCGTGCTTGTTGTTGTGATTTGCTCGAATTTACTTGTATTTGGTTGTCTCCCTCTCTCTAGCTATTTCTTAGGGTTTGGGACTCGATCTACGGATTGGTGGCTTATCAACGTCAAGAGAGTGACCCAACACCTTACCTTACCACTAGGAAGTGGGTTTGTAAGTTATCGGCATCACAAAGTTCATTTTAGCACTTGTAGTTCATTTCCGTAGGGGTCGAATCTTGACAGGTTTATGTTGGAAGTTCGACTCAAATCTGTTGGGACTTCGACACGTCGGAAGTTCTGACCCAATCGTCGGGACTTCCGACACGTCGGAAGTTCTGACCCAAACGTCGGGACTTCCGACATTAACAGACTAGTGCATTTTGATTCAACTCTTTGGTTGCCGCTGTTTGGCTCCCTAGGTTTATCTAGTATCTTTTATATACTTTGTGGCTAACTTGTGAGGGGTGGTATTACTCTGATTTGGAGTTTCCATTTTGGAAACTCCTATTACTAATCGTTTCCACTTTTAAAGGTGTTGATTTTTCAGAAACGCCTATTCACCCCCCTCTAGGCAACATCCTAGGTCCTTTCAATTGGTATCAAAGCAAGGTTCTCACCTAAAGCTTCACTGCCGTGAGAAAAGGATGTCGACGCCTATCGAGTTGGAGCTGGTGCTTCTCCAAAATAATGGTTCAAACTTTCTACCTTGGTCAATTCATGTACTCAATGCTTTTAGAGATATTAGTCCTCTTGTTGAGCATATTGTGTTTGCAAGCATACCTCTTGCTATAGTTGATTGGAGCAACTATAAGAATTTATCAAAAGAGGAAGAGATATGCGTGCAACTCAATGCTCAAGCTATTAATATCATTTTGAGTACAATGAGTGCAGAGGTTCAAGATGAGGCAATATTCAATGGACAACCACCTCCGGAGAGTGCTCATCTCATTTGGATCAAACTCGTTGAGTTATATGGAAAATCCAAATGCGATGATGCACTTGAGGTCGAGTCAATGGAAAATATGTCCATTATGTCTTCATGCAGCAAAGAAGCCTCACAAGACCTCAAGAGCGCTAAGCCGGAGCAAGAGGCTCAAGCCCGGTGGTGGCCAAGTGATGAGTCAACCTCAGTATCTCATGATACTCATCACTTGTGTCTCATGGCCAAGAAAAGCAAGAAGAAGGCTAGCAAGAAAGATCAAGCCAAGGAGATAGCACGAGTAGATGATCAAGAAGAGAGTGATATTGAAATTGAAGATAGCTACACTCTTGATCATCTAAGCAACAAAGACAAGCTCATTCTCATGAAGCTAGTTGAGAAGAATGATGAGATAGAGGAAGAGAATGAGAAACAAGAGCAATCACTTCAAAATCAAGAAAAGTTTCTCATCTCCAAATTGCAAGAGCTAAAGGCCATAAATGAGAGGTATGAGAAATTATCAATTGAGCATGCTTTAGTTACTAACTCCTCTTCTAGTGTTTCACAACTAGAGAAGGAAAACTTTGAGCTCAAGGCAAAATTAGATGAACTCTCAAGCAATTATAATGTGCTACAAGCAAACTATGTTCATCTCAAGTGCTCTCATGAAGAATTAGTAGAATCAAGCATTATGCTTGAGGTGGCTCATGAGGTTGTGATTACAACGGTAAAATCATCACAACCTCCCACTCACACACTCACTTGTACACACTCTCAATTGAATATTTCTTGTACTAATGAGTGTGCTTCTCAAGCAAGCCAATCTTCGATTGAGCAAAAATTTATAGAAAATGTAGAGCTTAAGGAAGAAGTGGAAAGGCTAAGAAATGATGTGATTCGATTGAAGAGTAAGGAGAGAGCACAACCTTCTCAAGATAACCGTGTTAACATGGTGAAGAAGCTTGAGAAGGGTTCAAACCTTGCTTCCTCCAAATCCCAACAAAAGAATCACATTTCAAGCAAGGCCAACACAATCAAGAGCAAGAAACATGAAAAAAGACTATGCTATGGTTGTGGAGTGAATGGACATGAGTCAGCTATGTGTCCTCACAAGAGTTGGGCCAACAAGGTTGAAGCCACCTATCAAAAGGCTTCTACCAAGGAGGCCAAGCAAATGAAGAGTGATGGACAAAGCGCTTGTCTCATGAGCAAGAAATTGGGGCATCCTACCAAGAAATGCCCAATGTACAAAGATGCAAGAAAGGAAGCCCAAGTTGCAACAAGAAGATGCTATGGATGCAATGAGATGGGCCACAAGGTTGATAGATGTCCATACAAGCAAAACAAGCATAAAGCAAGCAAAGGCCGCATATGCTATGCTTGTAAGAGAAAGGGGCATCTAAGTTATGATTGCCCAAATGGTAACATCCCTAAGACAAACATATTTGTTTATGATAATATGCTTAGGAAGAACACAAACGGAGTTAACACTAGCAAGGTGATGTGTTCACCACAAACTAGTGCTAAAGCCATTTGGGTGCCTAAGCACTTGTTGACTAACCTAAAAGGACCCAACAAGAGTTGGGTACCAAAGTGTGCTTAGGTTAATGATGTAGGTACTTGGTGATGAGATGGAAGCTTCGGGTTGGTTGAGCAAGTAAATTGAAAATATTCACTCAATCTATCAATCAATTTTTATCATAATCTCATATATGGTTGACCCAAAGATAAATCAATGACCATATCATTTACTTCATCTCTACCATTGGTAACAAGTACCTAAAAACCTTATAGGATAGCCACTTTGTGTTTAGTGCTAAATGGCTCACAAATAAGTATATTTATGAAATAATTGGAAGTGGCTAATTAGTTTCATTTAATAATTATCATGTTTGCCATGTGATGCTTTTAATGGCTCTCTAGTAGAGCAATGCAATTGTTCAGATGCAGGCATACAAGAAGTACTAGAGCTAAAACGAAGAATCATAAGTAGCGCTTCAATTGTTTCTGTCCTGCGCCTACCAGACATGTCCGGTATGGCCAGGGCAAAAAGGAAAAGTGTTTATGTTCTTCACATGCCGGACGTGTTCGGTATGTCTACAGGACGTGTCTGGTATGGTAGGAACCAGAGCACTAATTGGAATGCAATTGAGGTTTGATCCATATGATTTCATATATCCTTAATTTGCTCAGAAGCTTGTGATCTATCAAACCTAAGTGGGTTGTGAGTATGTCTCAACGAAATTTAAATATGGCAAATTACTTTGTGTTGGTCAAAATAAAAAATTGACTCCCAAATTCTTAAAAGAATAAAGTGCTTGTTGAAAGTCATTCAAATTACTTGTGGTACTTATTTAGGGGGAGCTCAGTTTCTATTTTGCACCATTGTGGACTAACAAATTTATCTAGCATTATTTGTAGTCCTTTGGATGAAAATTGATTTCATATATGGTATGATTATTTGACAAGTGAGGTCAACATGATGTTGTCATGCCATGTATTATCTCAGTGGTGATATTGTGGGCTCAAGGCAAAGGTATGTATTTACATACATGCATTGTAAGTGCATCTAAGGCCCTTTATATGCTAGTGTGTGCATTTGTGTGATATAGGATAGATGTTTTACAAAATCCCTAACTAGCATGTGTAGGTGGTGTGGTTTTTGGGTCTTTGTGACCTAGTCATGTCATATTGTGATTGTTGCTACCCTTGGTTGATTATTTGCCTAATCACATGTGACATGGTTCTCTCAAGTCTATAAATATCCCTATGTCCCACTAAAATCTCTCAAATTTTGAAAATCATAAATTTGCCAAATATTCGAAAAAGAGAAAATCAATTCTTGGCTAATTCATGTCCCCTAAGTGAGAATCCTAAGCCTATTTCAATTAATGCAAATATTATGCCTAGGAAGGTTTGTCATGGTACCCTATTGGTTAGTATTGCAAAAATATTCCGCTATTCATACTAAGGCTATGCCTAAGTATGTTACGTCTAACATGGGAGGACCCAAACTAGTTTGGGTACCATCGAAAAGTGGATGATCGTTTGTAGGTACCATGGCATTGGAGACTTGATTCAATGGAATTATTATTGTTCATCTTATGTTGAGTCAAGTATTGAAGCCTAGTGCAATTCTATCCCAATGCCAAGTCAAAATTGAGTGAAGTCCATATGCTATCAACATACAAGTGTCATATTCAAGTTGTAGGAATTTATTGATATATTTGAAGGCATGCAAATAAGTGGAGTTGAAGCTTGCAAAGATGATCATAAGCTATCAAGGTATATCTCTTGTTGATCAAAGTTTATTTGGGTGCATATGAGTTAATTGAATTGGATACATATGCATATGTTGCTTGCTATGAGATGTTTGAATGGATTAAATGCTTAAGTAATCAAGTTTGAAGTTGGTTTGATTGGATATGTTCATAAGATTTCTTCTAGTAAGTGGTTTGAATGGACATATGTCTTGTGAGAGTATTCAAACAAATTGATTTCAAGTTTGGTTCAATTTGGAGAAAAATGGCTCAATTATTGAAATCTGTCCAATATTGAAAATCTAAGCTAGCAGTGATCATAGACATGTTTGAGTAATCAAATCTATTTGTATTGGCTTGAAATTTGGTCTGCATGCTCTACACTTATGGTATTAGTTGCTGTGCAAATTTCATGAGATTTGGATAAGTGATACTTCGGATTTGGAGTAGATCTTGTCAGCTATAGTGCAGCAGTTTTCAGCATGTACCTGTGTGGAAAGATATGAAATCTGGTAGCAATATAGAAGTCCAAAGAAGCTCAAATTTTTACAGCTACTAGAAGACTTAGTGTGTCACATCTTCACCAAATTTCGTGGTTTTTGGATATGTACTTTGAGAGATATGATTTATTCTTTGAAGAGTACAGAATCTGCCAGGAAAGTGACAATTATCGGATTGATCAAAAGTCACTTAGATTCAAAGGTCCGCAAATTAGAATCATATCTATAAGTGATTGAGGTACCTATGTTTTGGTTTTGGTTTGAGATAGAAGCATGACAAATGATGAGTACAAGACAATTTATTTGAAGAGTGTATCTAGTACACATTTGGTACTCAAGCTAGAGATCAAGACCAAGATCAAGATGAAGATGGAGTTTAAATTCTAGTGATAATTGGAGATCTTTTGATAGAAAGAAAAGGACTTAAACAAGTAGAAAGAAAAGGACTTAAAGAATGATTTAAAGTTATTCATCAAATTAAGTCCAACAATATGGATCAATCAAACAAAATCTTTCAAGTGGATCAAGTGATTTTCTTTTAAGTTATTTCAAGTGAGTATCAAGGATGGTTCTTTGGAGAGAGGTCACTTCGCTCTAGGCTTGGATGGCTAAAATCTAAGTGGTAATCTAAAAGGGACATTCGAGGTACTTGGTTGAAGAAAATCAAGAGATTGGTCTAAAAAGCAAGCAACACCCAAAAGAGAACAAGTCATAAAATTTCAAGTGGTATCATGAAATTTCAAGTGGTATTACAAGTGGTGCATCTTTCAGTTCTCTCAAGCAAGCAATGATCAAAGAAGAAGCAAGCCAACCACAACAAGAAAAGTGCACTTGATCATTAGTGATTCTCAATTCATATGGGTGAAGAATAGGAATTCAAAGAATTGGTATCTATTGGTCTTCACCAAGCTTATAATTGGACTTCATGGTGCTCTTGGAGAAATGAATTGAAATCTATATGACTATCTTCCTCTCCAACATAGCAAAGGTATCATTGTATTGTGCATGATCATTTTTCATCCCTTACTAGTATGCGGTTAGTGCATATAGTACATGCTTATAGGATCATGCACTACAAATGAAAATTTTTAGATTCATAGACTACCACTATTGCTGAATGATTATATGATCTAGTGGTTAGTGTATGAATTTGTTCATGAGCTAGTAAACCCATGTACTTGATCTATTTTGAATTGCAAACAAGTGACAAGTACAACCTCTTTAAGATGACAAAGGGGAGAGGTTAATACAAAGAGGAGAGATTTGTACAAAGTTTGAACCTTAAGCACCCTTTGTGCTTTGTGTGACCTTTGTGGCGATAGATGACAAAGGGGAGAGATATGATTAAAGCTTAAGGAGGAGAGAGATGAAAGCTTAAGGGGGAGAGATATGTTTAAAGCTTCAGGAGTGCAACCTTGTGTCTAGCTATGACAAGGGGAGAGATATGACTTGAGAAATCTTTGAGATGAGTGCTATGTGTGTGATATATATGATGTATTTACTTTCATAAGGACCATGCATGTTTTAGAGTGACTTTGTATGGTGTGATGCTTTTTGTTTAGTCTTGTGTGATATATCATGTCATATGCATCATGGTTTTTATTTTGACACACACATGCACCCCACGGATGCAATGATTTAGGGGGAGTCTCCTATGTTTTAGTATGTGCAATTAACAAATCGAGGTCATTTTGTGAATTCTAATCATAAGCACATATTAAGGAGGAGCCTCTCATAAATCATTGAACCCAAAATCTTAAATGTTTATATTCTTTTGTAAGCTTTAATCAAGTTGTCATCAATCACCAAAAAGGGGGAGATTGAAAGTGCATCTAGCCCTTTAGTGGGTTTTGGATGATTGAATGACAACATGATTAAAGGTCTAACCCGTTTGCTAAGTGTGAACAGGTAATAGGTTATCTCACAGATACTTAATGAAAAGCCAAAATGATGTGTTGTTGTATAAACAATCTAGTTCAAGCATAAGACAACAATGCAAATGAAACTCATACAAAGGCTTATCTATTGTGGGATTTCATGTACTATGTGAAAGCAAGCTCGTTAGAATTAATTAATGAGACATGAGGGATTGCATATGGAATGGTCTCTTAAGTGAAGCTTGCTAAATTGAAATAAAAAAAGATAACAATACAAATAAATGGATGATTCAACACAAGATGTGACTTGATGGCTTGAGATGGTGAAGATAGCAAGGAAAGGCTTGGCAAGCGACGGCTTGGCGGCCGTAGAACCTAGCTAGGGTGAAGAAGAAAGTACTTGCATTTAGTTGAGGTACTAATCAAGCTATGATGGTCATATTGATGTGGAGGATCAAATCTATATTGGACAAGTTGATTAAAGTGGCTTGATGCATTTGGAGTTATTCATATTTGATGAATGGAATCAAGTCACGTGCTCAAGATGGCTATGCTCAAGTGACAAGATCAATATTGACATGTTGGCACCCTCACTTGATGAAGATTGAAAGACACGGCATCAATTTCAAAGAAGATCAACTCAAAAGGTTTAATTTCGTTTTTCTTTTGATCTTGAGTTAATAGGTATGCCGTACTATTAAGAGGGATGCAAGTTTAGGTGGTATGAGGAAGATAGAGTGCTCAAGCATAATAATAAAATCAAAGAGAGACACTCTAGCACTTCACGAGCACATAGAATAATTTTCAGGATCGTCGGTGTCGGAAGTCCCGACGTAAGCCGGAACTCCCGACAGTCGGAAGTCATGACTCTTGCCGGAAGTGCTGACTCCCAGTCACAGCCTGCGCGGTGACTGTGGACGTCGGAAGTCCCGACGTGAGTCGGAACTCCCGACAGTCGGAAGTCCCGACCCAAGCCGGGAGTCCCGGCATCGATGGTTCTACTGACCTGCTGACTGTGCTCGTCGGAAGTCCCGACGTTCGTCGGAAGTTCCGGCGGTCGAAAGTCGACGTTCGTCGGAAGTTCCGGCGTTGGTCGTCTCGAGTGGACTTTGACCTCGCATGAACAAAGGTGTTTTCTTCATACGTCGGAAGTCCGAGATCTCGCGTCGGAACTCCCGACGTAGATCTGAACAGTTAGATTTTGCCTTGGTGTATATATACCCGTCTCCTTCATTCTAACCGCTGCCCACTCAATTCATTCGACGAACACTCGGCCAAAACAGCCCCCAAGCATTCTAGGCTCCCTCTCTTCACTCCTTTGCTTCCAACTTCGATTCCCAAAGGGTTTGAGTGATTGGAGAGTTGATTGAGTGAGAAAAACACTTTGAGCAAGCTTGAGCACTTGATTTCTTCGTCAAGCCGGTTTGATTTGCATTTGTTACTCTTGGGGATTTTCCCTAGCCGGCTAGGCGTCGCCAAGAGCTTCCATCTTGTGGAAGAGCCTTGGGAAGTTTGTATTACCCTTGTTTTCTAGTGAAGAAACTCAAGTGACCTTTGTGGTATCCTTGAGTGAGGCAAGGAGGTGGAAGAGACTCCGACCAAAGTGGTCACCTCAACAACGAGGACGTAGGAGCTCCTTTGTGGGGCTGCCAACCCTCGGGATAAATTCTTGTCTCCAGCGTGCTTGTTGTTGTTGTGATTTGCTCGAATTTACTTGTATTTGGTTGTCTCCTCTCTCTAGCTATTTCTTAGGGTTTGGGACTCGATCTACGGATTGGTGGCTTATCAACGCGTCAGAGAGTGACCCAACACCTTACCTTACCACTAGGAAGTGGGTTTGTAAGTTATCGGCATCACAAAGTTCATTTTAGCACTTGTAGTTCATTTCCGTAGGGTCGAATCTTGACGGTTATGCGTTGGAAGTTCGACTCAAAGCTGTTGGGACTTCGACACGTCGGAAGTTCTCGACCAATCGTCGGGACTTCCGACACGTCTAAGTTCTCGACCCAAACGTCGGGACTTCCGACATTAACAGACTAGTGCATTTTGATTCAACTCTTTAGTTGCCGCTGTTTGGCTCCCTAGGTTTATCTAGTATCTTTTATATACTTTGTGGCTAACTTGTGAGGGGTGGTATTACTCTGATTTGGAGTTTCCATTTTGGAAACTCCTATTACTAATCGTTTCCGCTTTTAAAGGTGTTGATTTTTCAGAAACGCCTATTCACCCCCTCTAGGCAACATCCTAGGTCCTTTCACTAGTCAAGCCAACTAGGATCCGTTTAGGTAGCTCGAATGTAGGGTCGTTACAGACCAACTAGGATCTGTTTAGATAGCTCAAATGTAGGGTCCCTTACAGATAAGTTAAGAGAGTTAGTGAACACAGCGGTTAGGAGGAATGTAAATATCTTATGCGTTCAAGAGACTAAATGGAAGGGGCAGAAGGCGAAGGAGGTGAACAATACTGGCTTCAAGCTCTAGTACACAGGGACAACTTAAAATAAAAATGGAGTAGGAGTTTTGATTGATAAGAGCCTCAAGGATGATGTGGTGGAGGTGAGAAGGCAAGGGGATAGGATCATCTTAGTTAAACATGTCATTAGTGATATGGTCTTAAACGTAATTAGTGCGTATGCCCCCAAGTAGCCATGATGAGAGTGCTAAGCGGCTTTTCTGGGAAGACTTAGATCGCTTAGTTAAAGCTGTCCCTAGTAGCGAGAAGCTCTTTATAGGAGGTGATCTTAATGGCCATGTAGGTACATCAAGTGCAGGTTTCGAGACGGTTCATGAGGGTTTCAGATATGGTAGTAGAAACCAGGAGAGAGGGGAAGTCTTAGACTTCGCCATAGCTTTTGATCTGATAATAGCTAACACTTTCTTTCGTAAGAGACAGTCCCATTTAGTGACCTTTAGTAGTGGCCAGTACTCTAGTCAAATCGACTTTGTCCTTACAAGGAGGGATAAACGAACATGCGTGGACTGTAAGGTGATACCTAGAGAATGTATGGTCGCTCAACACAAGCTGGTGGTGGCTGACTTCCGCTTTCTGGTGCAAGCTTGTGGGAATAAACAAGCTAGGGTTGCTAGAACGAAGTGGTGGAAATTATAAGGGGAGGCATCAAAGGTCTTTAAGAAAAAGGTCATTGAAGAGGGCCCTTAGAATGATGAAGGCGATGCAAACATCATGTGGGAGAAGATGGCAATATGCGTTCGGAAGGTTGCTTCAGAGGTGCTTGGAGTGACCAAAGGGAGCGGATGCGACTCGAAGGACACTTGGTGGTGGAATGAAGATGTGCAAAAGGCTATTAAGGAAAAGGAGTGCTATAAGCACTTGTATCATGACAGGTGTGCAAACAACATAGAGAAGTACAAGATGGCAAAGAAGACTGCAAAACGAGCGGTGAGTGAGGCAAAAGGGTGGGCCTATGAGGACCTTTACCAACGTTTGAGTACGAAGGAATGAAAGAAGGACATTTATAGAATGGCTAGGGCTCGCGATAGGAAGACAAGAGACTTCAACCAAGTCAAGTGCATAAAGGATGAGAGGAAGCAACTCTTGGTGAAGGAGGATGAGATCAGACATAGATGGCAAGAGTATTTTGATAAATTGTTCAATGGTGAGAACGAGAACACCACCATTCAGTTGGACGACTCGTTTGATGACACTAACAGACGCTTTGTGCGGAGGATTCAAGAATCGGAGGTCAGAGAAGCCTTGAAAAAGATGAAAGGGGTAAAGCGATGGGCCCTGATGGTATCCCAATCAAGGTGTGGAGATGTCTCAGGGATATAGCTATAGTATGGCTAACCAAGATGTTCAACAATATTTTTTCGGTCGAACAAGATGCCTGAGGAGTGGAGACAAAACATATTGGTACCAATCTACAAGAACAAGGGAGATATCCAAAGTTGTATTAATTATTGAAGAATTAAGTTGATGAGCCACACTATGAAGTTATAGGAGAGAGTCATCGAGCAGCGCCTGCGAGGAACGACGTAGATATCAACAAACCAATTTGGTTTCATGCCCCAGGTCAACCACAGAAGCAATCTTCTTAATAAGACAGGTTATGGAGTGGTTTAGAGAGCAGAAGAAGGACCTCCACTTGGTTTTCATTGACTTGGAGAAGGCTTATGACAAGATACCAAGAAATGTTATGTGGTGGTCTTTGGACAAACATAAAGTCCCATCAAAATATGTGACCCTCATCAAGGACATGTACAATAATGTTGTGACTAATGTTCGAACAAACGATGGTAACACAAATTACTTCCCGATTAAAATTTGACTTCATCACATATCAGCCTTAAGCACGTATCTCTTTGCCTTGGTAATGGATGAAGTTACCAGGAACATACAAGGGGACATCTCTTGATGTATGTTGTTCGCTAATGATGTAGTGTTAGTGGACGAAAGGCAGGTGGGAGTAAATAGAAAACTAGAGTTATGACGACAGACCCTTGAGTCTAAAGGTTTTAGATTGAACAGAACTAAAACCGAATACATAAGATGCAACTTTGGCGGAGTTGTACAGGAGGAGAGAGATGTGAGTTTGGAAGGTCAAGTAGTGCCTAAGAAGAATACCTTTCAATATCTGAGATCGATGCTACAGAGGGATGGAGATATTGATGCGGATGTTAGCCATAGAATCAAAGCAGGGTAGATCAAGTGACGACAAGCTTCTGGCATTCTCTGTGACAAGAGGGTACCACAAAAGCTAAAAGGCAAGTTCTATAGAACGGCGATTAGGCCGGCTAGGTTGTATGGAGCAGAATATTGGCCTACAAAGATTCGACATGTTCAACAACTGAGTGTTGCAGAAATGCGTATGTTGCAATGGATTTGCGGTCACATAAAAATGGACCGAGTTCAGAACGATGATATACGTGATCGCCTAGAGGTAACACCAATTGAAGAAAAGCCTGTCCAACATCGGTTGAGGTGGTTTAGCCATGTTCAAAGGAGACCTCCAGAGGCACTACTGCATTGTGGAGTCCTAAATAAACTAATAATATGAAGAGAGGTAGAGGAAGACCGAAATTGACACGGGAAAGACAATAAAAAGAGATTTAAAAGTTTAATATATACATAAAGATCTAAGTTTGAATAGGAGTACTTGAAAAACAAATATTGAAGTGCCTAAACCATGACTTAGAGCTCTTGGTGAGTTTCAACTCTAGCCTACCCCAACTTGCTTGGGACTGAAAGGTTATGTTGTTGTTGTTGTTATCCTAACATTAGTTGCTATGCATGATTGCATGAAGATACAGATATAATTAAGTGCTCCACTAAGAGAAAGGAACAATATCTTGGAACTAGGATTGAATCACTGCTTTACCTCTTTTTAAAAAGTGGCGAGTATTATTTAATTAGTGCAACAACTGGCCATTTTTAGTATGCAAAGCAAACATGACAATAAATTAAATTGTTAAGATCCCTAGTTCTGGTCGAACGACATGGCAGCTATAAGCATAACAAGAAAACAATGTTATTCTTCACAATATTACCATGTAGTTTAAACACAAACAATATAGGATAAGGATATATCTTTCATTACCACTAGCAAGACCAAGACATGAAATGCACTATTATACCAGGCAACCAACAGGAAATTGTTGCAAAAACAAAAGTCAACAATTATCAGGGCAATGGCATGTGTAACTTTAACGGTAACCAAGCCATTTTTACCATCATCAATAATAATTATACAATGATGTCTAGATTAAAGAATAGCCCGAAAGTAAACCAGTTGTTCAGCCATGAGAGCAAAAGGGGAAGACAAATGAGCCATGAGTTAGTGCTTTGAAAATCCAAATCTCCGATGTTGCCTACTGAAAGCTAATTGAAAAATATATTCTGCAACAGTAACTATCATACTATCTGCATCTTCTGTTATCTATTAACAAGAGATCCAACTAATGAGTCACAGCTGCAAGATAAACAGCTCAAAATTCCAGCCTATAATCCAAATCACTACAGCAACTTCTATCTAGACATTTGATATCGGTGGCATCCTGCAATAAATATCTCAATTAGTTGATAACTAAAATTCAGGAAGGAGGATGATTGCAGATGTGCAATGTTATTATTAAAGAAGTTAAAAATTTCACAATTAGTTGATTACTCAAATTCAGGAAGGAGGAGGATTGCAGATGTTCAATGTTATTATTAAACAAGTTGTGTCAGATAAAAGGGACCAAGTTCTTCCAGAACAACAAACCAGTATAGGCCACTATCTGGTAATGGAAAAATATCATGAATTCAGGTAGCATTGGCGAACTAATGAAAAGCCTGAGTTTACCTGATTTAATGGGCTGGGAAAGAACTGCCTCCCAACATTTTTCCCTGTCTTCGTGGTGAGAATTAAGCAAGCTCCAGCACCGCATGGGGAAAGCATATCTGTTGCTGATGTCTCTGAATGTACAACCATGTTATTTCGTGCATTTGCAGGGGCAGGAGATGGAGCATCGCACCACTCAAAGAAGTTGCAACCCCCATCCTTATGGTCAGAAAAGAAGTAAATAGCATCAGCAATCAGCAATTTCAGCATAAATGAGTCAAAACAGGAAAAATAAATGGAAACATCTTGCCTAAGATTCAGATGTCCTTTTTATAATAGCCATATGTAACTCCAATATTACATGTGCATGTATACATCATCTAACAGATCAAAACAGAATTTTGCTGGCACATCTTTTCAGATGTTAGAAACCAATTGAACACCAGTGGAACACTGCAATCACACACATCAAGCCTAATCCTATAGGCATATACGTATGTGAATCTCTGCCTCTTGGTAGCCAACACTCCTACCAGATCGTCTTGGATCCGCCACTGTCAGCAAGGACATCTTATTATGATCATCTGATGCCCATGCAAGTTTGACCAAAGTAAAAAGAAACAAAAAAATTATTTTGTGTATTGATGCAATTTTTCTAGAGCCAGACAGTAACCTAATAATCTAACTCATCAAAAGAAATTCCCTGTGATCAAAGAAAAAATGACTGGTTAATGATTGGAAACCCAAGCTGATTTGGTAGGTGCTTTTAAGATGACAGGATGTCAGCGATTATAAAGGTGGAGACATTGATTCTAAGATAACAGACATCTGAGAATACCATTCCAACAATACAAATTACAAATATACACAATTTGTCAATAAGCTGGCAAGCAATGACATAGTAATAAAAAAAACTAAGCAACTGAAAAGATGAGGACATCTAAATAAGACTAACAAGCTGATTAAGCAATAAGAATATAAGTTATAAAATTAACATAGCGTAAGATATTCACTTTCAAGTGCCAGTACAACATATCAAAAGTGTTCTACACATCATGCGCCATCACTCACAACACAAACAAGCTTATGTACCCCTGAACCCATATCTAAGTATCCTACACTACTGCACGAGTAAAGCTTCGGCTCATGTGCACACTCCCACCCGAGGAAAACGTACAAAGAGTGCTCCTAAACCACGGACATGCATCCAGAGAAAACTAAACTAAGCATGAGTTTAGGACCTCATTTCATGATATTTGTCAAGGATGAAGTCTAGAGGCATAGTAACATAGAACATAGGTAGACATGGCATTACTCCATCTAATAAAGACAAATACATTAAAACCCATTTTGCATAATTTAATTTTATGACTACTCAGTATGCATGCTGAAAAAACAATGCGCCTGCTCAGTATGCATGTTGAACAAATATTGTGAAATGTACGAGTAGCATTACCAGGAAACACAGCTAAGGGGCTATTTGGAAGATCGGTTTAGGAGCTAAAACCCTTGTAAAATACGTACCCATAAAATTTACATCTGAACTTGTACAAAGGTGTTTGGATGGAATGTAATCCAAAAGAAATTACCACCGGTTTAGACAAAAACACCTGGAACTAAAAAAACCACCACCGCTGGCGACACTTTTTTTTTTCTGACAAATGTCAGCCACTCATGACCTGCGTTCTCTTACTTCGCCTTCTTCCTCGGGCAATCGTCTGCATCAGCACTAGTTCGATGGCTCTCTGCCGCTGTCCTCCTCCAGAACTCCACTACTGCCAGCCTCTCCCTGTCTGTCTCTTGCGCCAGAGACTCTCTCTTGCCCGCCTCCTCTGATGCTGACAAATTTCTCCTCACTGTTGCCGCAACCCTCTTGATGCCAACGCTATCGCAGCCATGAGAACATGAACAGGAAAGATGTGAAAAAGTTTAGCCACCATGGAGATGGAGATGTTGGACCATGCGACCTCAGCAGCCAGCGGGATGGCCAACCTATAGAGAACACCATGGCACTATCAAGTGTGACACAACAACACAGCAGAGCAGCCACCATCTATGCTTGGTCCTTCCTCATAGCGAGCTGCAAGGGATTCAGGTTCTCTGCCAAGACCACCGCTCATTTTCAGGCTCTCATGCTCCTTTCTGATATGTTTAGCTCTTTGCTTATGTCTGAATTTTCTTCGATTATATCCAATTTGATGTTCTGGTGTGAAAATTTTGAGCACCAATATGAATGTTCGGACTCTGAGATACCATAGCGATAGGGGATCTTGATAGCTCCTGAGGATCTCATCGTTTACCCAAACTGACATCAATTTCACATCACTGTTCTCGATGCTACTTTGGTCATGGTCATTTGCTTTTACTGTCTATTTTGGTTACCGTTGTTTGCTTTTACTGTCTGTTTAAGTCACTAGCTGCTATGGCGAGACGCAGGTTTGTTTCTACCTCTCCGCAAAATAACAAATTACAGGCAGAAGTGGATACAAGGGTTTCCTAATGCACAAGGAATTACAGGTGTAACAAATTTCAGCTGTAAAAAGATTACTAAGTTACCAAACAGGTCCTAGGATCGTGTAGGGAATAATCGCTGGTCCTAATACTAGAGCAGCAAATCAAGTAATCAACATGCCACAGACACAGCACACGACTGCTTCGACCAACCAGCAAGGGGGCCCAAAAATCGCTACAGGACTATAAAACCCTTCAGAGACCACGCAAAACAACAAGTACATCCTAGTCATTACAACATGCACATGCCAGACCAAACAAATTAGCATCGACAAGTAATTGTGCGCTCAGGGCCATGTGGTCAGCTGATTCAAAACACTCACCCGCATGGGACACTTGTAGAACTTGCGACCGGGGTCCTTCAGCGTGTTGGAAGGGAGCACGAGACAGGTCCCGGCACCGCAGGGGCACGCCTTGTCCTCCACCTTCATGTCCGCATTCACATATCCACCGCCGCCGCCGCCGACGCCGATCTGATCTCCTCCCCCGTGTTCGGCACCGACTGAGGGCACTCCCGCGCCCAGTGCCCGGGGTCCCCGCACTTGAAGCACAATCCGCTCGCCACCTGGGCCCCGCTTGTGGGCATAGCCATGGTCTTGCATCTGCTGTTTCCAGGTGGATCTGTGGCTGCCCTTGAGTGCGGCCAGGTAGGGCCCCTCAGGGGTGGCGGGTGGGGTGGAGGGGGTCGATGAGGACGAGGTGGTGGAGAGGCGGCGGCGCTTGGAGGAGTCCAGCGCGGCGGCCTCCGCGGCATCGAGGGCGAGGAGGAAGGCCTCGTCGTCATCCCCGTCGGCAACCGACATGGTCGAGAACGAGAAGCGTGTTGGGGCGGCCGGACGGGACGGGAGGCGGTGGGCGGTGGCGTTTGAGTTTTGGGGAGGGTTTGGGGCGGGGAAAACCGGGAAGACGAGACGGTGCGCGCCGCTGTGACTGTGAAGCGTGGAGCGTCAGAGGGAAGGGATGTGGGGAAAAAATGAGTACGTAGTGGGCGGTGGGCTGGCTAACGGTGGTTGCAGCTGGGCCACTATGGACATTTTGGAACTGTGGCCCATATTCATTTTCTTTTGAATTGCATAGCACAACATTTTTGTATCGACTGAAGGATCCCACCAGTATTCCAATAATAAGAAAATATATTACACGAACAATCTTGGAGACTGGTTAATCTATAAATCGGTGAAATGGTGGAGTTGGAGAAATTATGTTGAACTATTTGCACAAGTTTACGATCCAAATTTGCATTCTTCCTATGAACATATGCATTTTATGAATTACAGATATAAGAGGATCCCGTCTCTTTTGTTTGTTTACTCCAAAGAATCAGGCTACCTGAAAACGCGGGCACGTCACTCCTAGGAAGAAAATCAGAACCTCGTGGTGTGTGACAATAAGAGCACTAATTTTTCACTATTAGTAACAGTCATTTGCTTATTCATTACTAATTTAACATTAGTAATATTACGACCAGTTTAGATCTAATGATGACTTCAAGTAAACATTTGGTCCACCCCAAGAATCCTGAACAATTAAGAACAATAACTTTCTACTGTGACTATGAGTAAACAGTCATTTGCTATATTTGGACAAATCCAAGAATCAGTGCATAGTTCTCACAATCTTGATAGTAACAAAGATCGTATCTTTCCCAGAATAAAAATGCAATCTAGCACCCTGTTCGCTTGAGCTACTTTTTCAGCTATGGAACAGTGTTTTCCTCTCACAATATTTCAGCATAAGCATCAGCATAGACCAAATTTCAGCATAAGCGAACAGGATTCCTTCCCTAACTCAAAACACAGAGAACCATATTTGTCTTGTACGGCCCTGATTTCTGAACTTCGATATGAAAGACAGGTACGGCCGTGATTTTCTCCTTTGGTGGGACAAATTCAGTAAAGATTCACATTCTGCATGGTGAGCAAATTCATCAATGTTTTTTTCTAATCACTTCTCAGCACTATTTCGAGTTTCACCCTGCAAAACAGGAAGTACTGGACTTATAATTCATCATATAATTGAGAGATATTGGTGCAGCAGGGATAAAAAGGTACTAACCAGGGAACCACCGATTGCCCATCACCAGTATATTCATCCCATTGCCGAATACTTAACACTGAAGGCCAAATCCTAAGTGTAATTGATGTTTCAAAATTACCAAAATGCTAATCCACATATATCAATTTATTGCATAAACCAAAGTATGGCAATCTTTCTCAAGATATTTTTTAGAGCAGCAACAGAGAGAGACTTCATGTGACAAGAATATCCGCCATGCAACTGGATCATGGCACTAAGAAAACATCCCACCTCCCAGGGGAAAAATGTAGAAGAGAGATACATAATTTCTGTTCATACTATGAAACATGACAATCTCCAGCAAGTGACTGACAAATAAAAAAAAAAAAGTCTATTCAAGCTCATGTTGCCTACCAGAAAAATAATATACGTAAGAGCATCAAATATTCTAATTTTTTTGATATCTAGGATCAGTAAGCTGTAGGAAACACAGGTTAGTGGCAGCTTGCTTTCCACCTTGTATAGTGTTTTTCTCTGTGACTCTAGGAATAAAGTGGAATCACAAACAATACAGGAATATTGGGATAAGATTTCACTTTATTTCATAAACATGTATGTATGAAGGTGGAGAAAATGGCTAGCAGAGGATACATCATTACAGAGCTGAGATAATCCATCCAAAAGCACAAACATTTAGGCATAGCCAAAGGTGTGGTTAAAAGTTTCCAATGATCTCTGGCAGTAATGTTGGAGTAATCTTCATCTTGGACCTCTTCATGTTCATCAAAATGTTCGACAGACTGTACAAGATGTTTTCCACACCATGAGCTGGCCTAGTATAGATTCACCAGCAATTAAATTTGCTTTCATTGATTGAGCAAGATTGCAGATATAACCGACTACAGTTGGCAACCACACTCCAAAAGGAGCCGGCAAAGCCATCAATGCTCACAACCTTGGCATTTTTCTTCAGTAACCAATGTACAAATCTGAATGTGAGTTAACCAGCAACCGCATCAAAGGAGGGAACCATATGAAGATGGGGTTAGACAATGTCCCTGTTGATGTTGCACTTTCCATCCACGGCTTTGTAAGGGTAGTCATCTTCAATATTAATGCCTCCATTCTTTATGATAAAGTCAAATGCAGCATCCATTAGCCCACCATTGCAGCCACTCTTCCCTCCATCAGTGAGCACTCTACAAGCTCCTTATACAAGTAACAATGTGGTTAATGCTTTCTACTATGCTTACTGCAGAGAAAGCCCAGTAACTTCCTGCACGCCATTATTGAATAGATTGTAAACGATGGAAATAGTCTCCTTCCCAGACTGCATAAGTTACAATAGTACTGACTTTATACATATGAAGAGTGTGTACTGACTTTATAACATAGATAAACTACAATCTGTAATCAAAACATTTGTTTTGCAGTATTTTCCCATTTTTTTATCCTCATGGGCAATTTTACAAGCAACCATAGTTGTTTTGATTCTTGCAAGCGACTATCATAGGATGTCTCAGCAGGCTACAATACAAGACGAATAACAATCACCACAGGTTTGATAATACCACAAAGAACATACTTCCCAAGTACCATCAAACAGACATGTTGTGCATATATGACACATGTGATAACCCAAAGAACCCCAAAAAAGGTTGATTCAAAATCTGCTTAAAGCATCCCTTCAAAAAGGAAGCCTGGTTAAGGTCCTCTAGCATCTGACCGGTAGATACTACTAACAGGATCTTCGATTGGAAGACCACAACAAAAAATAATCCTAAAACAGTTGTCTTACACCAGAAAAGCAATTTGAAAGATAGCTCAATTGTAACCCTCAAAATAGGGAATGCGCAGCACCCTAGTCAAAAAATGGTGAGGCCAGTTCCGTCCAAATTCCACAATACACGAGTCATGCCCTTGCTTCATCCAGAAGAACCACGAAAACAAACCCCTTCTGTTCAGTTCATCTAACCCTTTGGGAAAGAAAAATCCAAGCACAAAGGTGAACCAGCTACTTCAATGCTAAATAATATGTTCACAAAGGAAAAGATATCTCATATGTTCACAAAGGAAAAGATCCAACTTAACTATAGCTTTTCAGATCTATTGCTTGTTATGATGGGGGGGGGATCTATGTTTTTCAACAAAAATCAGAGTACTTGAAGAAATAATTTAAGCATCGGTCAGAAATCTGCATGGCTTTGCAACATTAAAAGGCCAGGAAACTTGGCAGATTTATATGAACCTTAAAAGATCTAAAGCAAAATCGGCCTGTGTGCATTTGTGGTGCACAGCAGGTACAAAAGGCCTTCAGGAGTTGCTTGCTAAGGCATTTGCTGGAGGCCATTGATCTATTTTGGTTCTAAGGCTCTAGCTGTCTTAGATGGGTCGCTTTTGTCTCTTGTCTCTGGGGTTAACTGAGGAATCGCATCTGCTCGATAGTGTTCTGGAAATCAGAAATCTGTCGCGAAACTATGACTTTTGTGTGATTGAGACATCAATACTATACAGTCGAGTAATAAACAACTGGAAAAATAAGAATGCAGCTTAAATCTCATAGTCACCACTCACCAACCTGTTTCAGCACTCGATGTATTTCTCTGCAAAAAAATTAGCAATAAACTGGCTCCTACCAAGAGTAGATATCCTCATTCTTGTTGTAGAGGTCATATTTGCACATGATTTCCCACCCTTCTTCTCAGCTATCCCCACATACCTTAGACTCCAGTTCAATAGGCTTCCCGCTCCGTCGGCACCTTATGATTTCCCGTGACTGCTCCATCAACTCAACATACTTCTTGCGCACTTCCAACATGGGGTGCTCCTCAATTGCAGTGTCTTCCCCAGCCATGTACGCTTCTTTGAGGACAACAAAGCATGTCTTCTCCTTTAACAACAAGTAGAACACATGCGGGTGCCGCTCAAACACAAGATGGAATTTCTGTGGCAGCCCCAGGTGCTGCCGGAGGCAGCATAACCGCCGCCTCTCAGCAGAGCATGTCACAAACAGACTAAGCAGCTCATGGAGCACCCCGACTGCCCGCCTCTCTGAAACATCACTACCCCGATTGATGTGGCTGAAATCCTCATATGGAGATACATAAGGGAGCCTCTGGAACCGTTCCAACCAGTCCTTAATCTTTTGCTTCAACCGAAGACCCTTTGACGGGAAGAGCGGGACAGACACCTCTTCCACTGACCGCAACTTCCTCATAGCATTCAGCTGGAGAACTGACAGAGGCATTTCTTCATCCTTTGCATCGTCGATTAGCCCCAATTCCCTCCAATCGTCACCATCTCCTGAAATTACAATCTTGAATCCATCCTGTGCAATGTCGTGATCCAGGTCCTTAAAGTAGTCCTCAGGGATGCCAAGATGCCAGAGCATGCCCTGAGCGACACGGAGCGGGAGGCGGCGTCGCGGGCTCATCAGGACGACGCGGCGCAGGCAGCCACAGACATCGGCACGGCGGGCGGCGAAGACGTCCCGCTCCTCCCGCAGGAGTCGGGCGGTGGCATCAGAGAGCCGGAACCAGGGGATGTTGTGCTGCCCCACGGACTCGACGAAGGCGGCGGGGAAGCGGCGGAGGAAAGCGGTGACCCGGCGGTCTGGGGTCTCGAGCGAGGGGCCGAGCTTGGAGACCGCAGATACGGGGGTGGGCGACGGGGAGAGGAGGCGCGCGAGGGAGACGAGCGGGCGGATGTCGCGCGCGTGGGAGAGCTCAGGGACGGCATCGAACGAGGAGTCCTTCTTCCGTCGCATCGTCACGTTCACGTACGCCATGGACTGGAGGTGGACGGCGAGGGGAGGGAGAGGCTCGAGCGACCGAGGTTTCGCGAGGGACTGCATGGTGCGGGGTTTAGGTGGGTTTCCGGAATCTTTGGACGGAGGCAGCAACGGCGGAGGAAGAAGGGTGGGCCTGTGTCTGCTCCTGTCCCGCACAAGCGCGGGCGACTCCATCCCCGGCGGCGCTCTCCCTCACACAGGCCGGGTATTAGTCTCGGTGTACGTGTTGAGTTCGATCGGAGCGAAATTAAATTAAATTTTATTTTATTTCACTTCGACGTATATGAATCGAAATAGATACATACGTATCAGACGAGGCCTCAGCCGGGCAGGCGGCGCGGGTCAGCAGTGCTTGCGAGCATCAGCGTGTTTTTTTTTATGGTTTGCTAGACGCTTATGCTGATTTGTTATGAGAGAAAAATATTATTCTATGTCCATCGAACTAAATTATCTTCGGCGGGTGGTTTAGTGGAGGAGTCGAAGTTCTTAGTTGAGTCAATTTTTTTGAATTTCCGATGTGTTTTTAGGCCTCGCTTTTGTAACAAAGCGGCGCATGAGCTCACTGTTTTAGGTCTGTCGTGTGTTGAGGGGAGGAGCACATTTCGTGCTGTGTTCCTGTAAACATACGTGTTCTGGTTGCTGACGATTTGTCAGCAAGTGTGCAATGAATTGATCCGGATTCAAAAAATATATTAAAATAAAATTATTTAGAAGACAGTTGGTATATCATCCTCCATCCTATAAAAAGTGTCGTTCTCACTTCAAAAAGTCAAATATTTTCCCACTTCCAAAAAGCCAAATATTTTCAACTTTAAAAAACATATAAGAAAATATTAATATTTATAGTGCATAATTATTAATTATATTAGATAAATCACTGAATATGTTATCGTAATAAACTTATTTGGAGATGCAAATTTTACTAATATTATAAACCCCATAGCTATACTTTTTTCGAGACGGATGGAGTAGAAGACATGCTATTCGTATCAATAGCATTTAAAGGCATAATTCATCCATGCCAACTAAATACCCACCGGTAACTTTATACTCGCCGTATAGCCAGCTAAAAACTTAAGATATGCAATGGTAACCTATGCATGACCCAACTTCAGGCGCAGTCAGAAAGCAAGGCAGATTCAGTAATAAAGAGTTAGGATCTATATCCGGTCGAGGCAACGAATATGTAACTTTACCCCCAAACTACATATGAAAGGGTAGAGTCCCCCCGATCAACATCACGAACACACAACACCCCACGTCCTTGCAATCCCCGGCACGCAACACACATGCAATAAAGGTTTCTTTGTAATTGCAATCGCTTTAATATATTGCACGTAATCTGTTCAATTACCCGCACGAATATAAAAATACCGATGAATGTGGGCTCAAATCTCGACTATGTCACACCAAGTGCCGACCCAATCTAACATTTTGATGAGTCTAGTTCATGGAGATAGTACTTCCTCCGTCCCAGAAAGAAAGTCTTATCGGATGTGTGTAGGTTAAATTTTTTCAACTTTAACTAGTTTGTAGAAAATGTTGTGTAACATTTATATCTCCAAGTAAGTTTTATTATGAAAGTATGTTCAACGATCTATCTAATAATACTAACTATATATTATAAATATTTTTATTCTTTTATATAAAATTGGTCAAAGTTAAAAAAAATTGACTTATCGAAAAGCGAAAACGACTTCTATTTTTGGAGAGGGGGAGTATGTATAGTTGTATGTTAGCATATATGCATGCTCATTTTAAAAAAGTTCTCTTCCAGATATTTATTCTAATTTGATGTTTTATTATGCCTTGATTTAGGTTCTAAAATTGTAATCTAATACACCGTCTTGTGAAAAAATGTGACATTTTGTTTCCCTGTTTTTCTTTGTTATACAAGTAACACTTAATATTGGCAGGTGGATTACGGAGAATAACGAGAATGGCAGAGACATCACGTGCGCTTGGCTCATGTTTAAGATTTGGCCTCTAGCTAGTAGCCAGGGTAGCCCAACCCTGGCTCCACTAACACAAAAAAGCTTGTGCTTGGTTTGTTAGTACTACACTACTATAAAAAGTATTTTTAGGGCAACCGGATAACTCTTTGTAGGGACGGTTTGGCCAGCTGCCTCAACCGAATCGTCTTTACAAATCATGTATTTGTAGACGGGGTTGGTGATTGAGCCGCTCTATAAATTGATTTGTAGGGGCAGCTAGTATTACGAACCGCCCTACAAATCGATTTGTAGGGGCGGCTCAATCACCAACCGCCCTACAAATCGATTTGTAGGGGCGGTTGTAGTGTCAGCCGCCTCTATAATACCTGTTTGTAGGGACGGTTCAATTTAGAACCACCCCTACCTTATGTTTTTCCGCAAAAAGAAAATTCAAATTTATAATTCAAATTCGACCATAACTGTTTGTTTCCGCGTATTCCACGTTCCGAACCGCGATCGCGTTGCCAAACGCCCCGCGACCAACGTTCTGAACCGCGATCGCGTTGCCAAACGCCCCGCGACCAACGTTCTGAACCGCGATCGCGTTACCGAATGCCCTACGACCAACGTTCCGAACGCGACTACAAGCACAATAGTATTATATAAACTACAATTACAAGTCCAATTCGTAAGGATATATACAATCTATCATTTAATATATAAATTCCATACACATTGTTATCAACATCCTAGAGCTAGCCTTTCAGTCTCATGAAGTTGTTGGTACTGAGGATTTCACCTAAGTCAGACTCTCGGTCATGATAGGCGCCTTTGACGTGTACAATCTGGTCCAATATGAAGTTGCAAAGGTCGCCGACGAGCTCTAAGAGTTGATCATCCTTGTATGGGTCTTTTTTCATTCCTTTCTTTTCTCTCCACTATAAGAGAACAAGTTTTGGTTTAGTATTTCAAACCATGTACGAAATTTTTATACTACTGATGAAGAATTTCAAACTTACCCTTAAGCGGTGTCTCCTATAGGCACTGGTGTTACTCATCATAGAACATATATAGTATCCACAATGTACACTCCAAAGCCTCTGCTTGGGGCACTGTGTGTTTTGCATATGAAAATATTAGGTAATGCTTTTGACAGCCATATAATGGAGTACTAAAGAAGTAAGTTACACTTACCGCACATAGTGTTTTTATAGCCAGCTTTTCCTTCCTCGTTGGATCATGCCTTCCGTGATGATGAGTGACATAGAACCTAAATAACCATGTTCGAATTATTTTAGCAAATACAACTTGTTAGTATCCATAAGTGAACGTTACAAGTATGTATACAAATATATAAGCTAATGAGGATTATCGATATGTATACGTCTTGAGAATCGATATGAAGTCTTTGTATGTCGTTGGGTCCTTATCTATTGAATCAAAGACCCATGCCATGCTCCTCTCGACATCGACGGCTATACAAATCCAGTGGTTGCTGTATGGATTTAATCATAGAACTAGATAAGTTCTTTTGCATCGAATAAAATATATTGAACAAAGCTTTAAATATATAGTTAAACTTATTCAAAGTTGTATGGTAGCCATATAGTTGAGTGTTGTTGTAGATTTTTTAAAGCCAGAGCAATGTATGCCGCAACCTTAAGGGACTCTTCCTTTAGTTTCGCCATACGGATGCGCTCTTTCTCCCGAAGAGTCTTTGCAGCAGCTAACTCTTTGGCATCCAGTGTCCACTATTTAGGGTAATTAAAATTTGGTTGGACTATAGCTTGAGGGTCTACATACCCGGCTTTTAGACTTGGCATTTGTTTGACAATGTGCACTTGCATTCTACAAATCACGGCGTTGATTAGTTACAACAAAATTCAAAGATTACATTCATATCATATCAGGAGGACAAGGACTTACAAGCACCACGTGCGAATTAGATTCATCTCCATTTCTCCCAGGTAAAAGCATGTGTGCATGTCATTGAAGTCAAAGATAATTTTCCCGGCTGGGCTTCTAAATGTGCCAGTGGGGAAGCATGCTTGTACGAGATCTATGCTCGTTGGGAGAACACGCAAGTACCAATTATGGAACCTTCTCATTCCAAGTGGTAGACGCTGGATGTCCCGGTTTGGTATAAAGGGCTTGCCTCTTTCATATGTTTTTGGGCAATCCTTTGACCATTTGATGTCATCAACATTTGAATACTGCTTTGCAATTTGGTGGAGTTTGCTAGTTACGGCCTCCTCAGAACCTCATGATGGGACTTGTTTAACTTGGTTCTCAGGCTTGAACTGGTCATGTGAATACCACTTGGACACCGACAAGACGTCTTTCACCGGAATATAAACTGGCCTTATGTTGATTGGAATCTTCTTTCGAAGTTCCCATTCGGGCACGCCCTTGTCTTCTTGTGCATCACCTTCTTCAGGAGGCACTCGTTGTTCATGTATCGGCTATGCTTGTTGAGAAGATTGTGGCATCTCATCATGCACTTGCTTGGTATGAGCTAGAGAAGGTTGTGGCATCTCATCAGGCACATGCTCGCTAGGAGGCGGGGAAGAATGTGGCATCTTAGGTACGTGGTGGTCACGAGACGATGAAAATATCTCCCCAACCTCAACAACTCGCTCCAAATTTGGGAGATGGGGAGGTGGCGAAGAAGCAGTCAATATAATGTCCCGTTTGTGCCAGAGGATGAACCGCCCAATAACGTCTCTCCGAGTAACACCAAATTTCTGGAGTTGCGTGAGTCTATACTCCACTTGCATGAACTCGAGCTCGTAGTCTATACTCCACCCTAGTGTATGAACTTATTATTATGGTGTAAGCCACACGATGTGCCATGCACCTCCTCCCCTAGTGTAGTCACCAAGGTGGTATCTTATTATTATGGTGTAAGCCTTTAGCGGGAGGATATGCCACACCCGATTCTTCGGTGGGGTCACTAATATCCATGGCTCCGTGCCACCTCCATCACGCTCCTCTAAGCGTCTTAGCAACTAGAGCCTTCACTTAGAGCTCAAGACTAGTCTCCGGTCTTGGCCATGCTTAGAAACACTAAGGTGCAACTAGTTGGTTCCCCTAGCCCCACGGTGTCGATCCTTGTTTTCTAAGCCAAGGCTGTGGCCTCTCTCTGGAATGATTGAAGGAACCTTAGCTTATCTAGGAACTTTTGGAGGGCCTCTTGGGTCTCCGCCAATTAATGCCCGGATGTCTTTTTGAGACATCGGGGGTCACTAATAATCCGAGAAGGGAGGATGATGCTCCATAGACAATCCTTGCTCCTCTAGCGCCTTCGCAACTAGAGCCTTCACTTAGAGCTCAAGACTAGTCTCCTAGTCTCGGCCATGTTTCTTGTACATGTGCCTGTCCTCTTTGAATTCTTGCTTCCGTGGATCATTCTTTACCCTAGCCCTATTTGGGCCAACTTGGCCATGTATGTGTGCTCCTTGTTTCCCAACCCCTGCCAAACCCTAGGCTAAGCTATAAACATAGCGTCCCTCTCTTGGGTTTTGTTTAGAATGATTGAAGGAGCCATTGTAACTTCTCCTTATCTTCTTGATCTCCTTCATATTTCCTTTGGAACCGAGTTCTTGATCCTTGATACCGCCTTCTTGCTTGTGCTCCTAAAGCCTTATCAAACTTAAACCAACGATTACCGCGAATGAATCACGTCTCGATTTGAAGCCGGATCGCTCTTCGCATATATTCAGTTATCCTTGAAGCGTACCTTGATTTCTATACTCACATTGATATTCCTTGAGCGTAATTGATATTCTCAGCCTCTTCGCCTTCGCTCTATCTTCCTAAACCGCTCTTCCTTGGCATAGTAGCCACCGGGCCTAGATGATGGTGGTGTTTGTTCCTCTTCGCCAGCTCGGTGTTATGGGCACTGAGCTCCAATGCCTCCGGTGAAGTCTTCGAGCCACGAGCTCCTCCCATTGACTAGGAGTTATTTTGCCGAACTCGTTGAAGGGAGTTAACCCCTTTTGGATATACTTCATGTTGAGCTCCGACCTCCAATGTCGGAATACCTCTCCCATCATCCTGACAACATTTTTTACCAGTTCGTGCTTACCCTCCGAAATCTAAAATTGACCCTCAAGTGCCTATCCCATAGTTCATTCTTTTTGTTCTCTGGTATCTCTTTTCAATTAGGGATTGCTGGGTTCAATTTATCTCTTACTAGGGCCCCGATCGCATTACGGAATTGTCCTCTTAATTCCTTCGACTCAAGGACCTCCCCTGCTGGCCCGACCTCCATTATCACATAGCATGCCTTATCTGGATATAGATTTCCTTTTCTATCCCCTCGTTTTCTCTTAGACTTGGTAGTCGTGGTTGTGTCTTCAGGTTATGGAGCAGAGGCATCGTGATCCGTCTCTATGGTTGTTGCCTCTACTCTCCTTTCCTCTACTCCGTCTTGTCCAGCGAGATGTCGCGGACGTCGACATCGTCTTTTCCGAGTTTAAGGAGGGACCTGTATATACGACAGGTCAAAGTGTTAGCAGAGGTAACACAGCCAAAGCTTTAGCAAAATTTACAAGCTAAGGCTTTTTTCCTACCTCCTCGTTCGGGTCAAAGTCCTTGTCCAAATCTTCCTTCGTTGGCCTCCTTCTGGCTTCACGTGGGAAAGGATCCTCGGGACTTACATATCTCTCTTCTGAGTCATCATCATCATCATCCTCTTCTTCTTCGCCTTCAGCAGCCTCTCCTTTCGGGCCTTCCTCATCGTCACACTGCTCCTGAGTAAGCATCACTTCTAGATCATTTTCTACCTCCTTATTGAACTATTCCTGAGTAAGCTAGTCCTCTAGTGCTTGCTTCTCAAGGGTTGGCTGCTCATCATGCTCGGAGCATCAGGCTACACTGTCTGGTGTCCGCGACATTATTTCGCGTTTTGTTCTAATAGATGCAAGAAAGTGTGCTTTAGGTACGCGAGAAGGTATAAGAAATAAAAAAGGTCTATAAACCAAAGTAATCCTATAAAACAACAATATATAAAAAATGAGAAGTAGCAGTGGTAGAGGCCTCAGAAACATGTCAATCATCATCTGATCTTGAACTTGGAGCATCAAGGCATCATAACAGAGAAGAGAGGAGAAGGTAATGTAGGGGCGGCTGCTAATGATGCCAAGTTCCTCACAAGTTCTTAATCATCAGCTCATATTCCATATAATGTATGGACTTGGATGATTTCATCATCGGCAAAACAAAGGAGAGGAGAGCAGAGGGGAGATTTGACAAAAAAAAACAGGTGCTGCTTCCAAAACATAGAGGATAGGAAAGGTGGCAACAAATAGAGGAGAGGGTAGATTTGGTAAAAAAAAAGCAGGTGCTGTTTCCCAGAAAAAGCAACATGACAATGTAAGAACATCATATGCTTAATATCTTTCGAACCTGATAAGCAGATCGGACAATCAGAAGTAGTAGACAGTAGTAGTAGGAAAGTACTAGAAGTAGCAAAAAAAGCAACAGCTGCTTAGGAGAGGAGAGGAGTAGAGTAGAGTAGAGGAGAGTAGTAGTAGAAGAGGAGTACAGAGAAGACAGCAAGTACAGAGAAGATTAGTAGCCACCGACCACAATAGTGTATTTTTAATTTTTACTAAAACTTGAGGATCATCATAATACTGACAAATGACAATGTAAGAAGAATAATATAAATGCAAGGATTATTTCTACTCAGCAGATATTTATTCCCAAAAAAATGAAACTGAATGAATTGAAGTCCCACTAATTAAACAAACAAGTACAAGGCTGCAAGCATACAATGAAAGAAGAGCATCAGAGTGTAAACTAACCGATAAAGATGAACTGTAATGGATTAACATATCTATAATCATCATTGCCACTTATTTTTGAAACACTTCAGTATGTAAGACCATTGCCCAACACCAAAAAAAATCACTGAACACGGTCAGAGTGTAATCATCAACTGGACAAGCCACACTAAAACCCAAAAGAATGTATAGTACCAGCATAACAGGAACCCCATACATTGCATTGACTCTCAGAGAAATTTCAAAGGAAGCCTGGCTATTGGGCATGGCTTCGGGTTAAGGCACTAGAGGAGCTAGTTTTGATGTTAACATGATAGAAATACAAAAAATTGCAGAACTATATAGCACGCAGTGAAAACCTGACAGTGACATCAAAAAAATCATATCTCCCAAAAATGGACAGCTCTATGTGTATCTGGGACCAGAACAGCTAGGATTAATGAGCTAATGAGCTGTTGCAAATGGTAGGAAACGAGTACCAACAGTTCACAATGGGAAATAATACTATTAAGAATGTATAGAAACATCATTGCAAAGTGCCTTAGGTCTCAATTAATAACCCAAGTTCTCATCAAAGCTACTAATAAGTCCACAGATACCATTAGGAAATAGTGCTAATTAGACAGGGAGGATGCACTGAGGGGGTGTACTGATTATTAGCTAGCAAAAATTCCAGACAACAATCAATAAGTAAGGTCAGGGCCGCTTTTACCTAAGGGTGCTCCTCCTGCGCCTAAAAATCTAACATCATTGACCTAAGGCACTTTGCTCAGTGTGAATCAAAATGGGCATGAACATCATGTATAGTTCCTATTACTCTAGGCACTTTGCTCAGCGTGTAAAAATAGAAATAGCCATCATCATGTCCAAGATAAGCATTAACAGCTTCTACAATTGGAAGCATATTTCAATTTTGAGCAGCAAGCAGAGCGGAGCGGTGGTGGATCCAAATTGGGGCATCCAATTGTACAAGCATGCCCAGTTGTACAAGCAAACCAATTTGCATAATTCAGTGTCCTAATTATTGGCAAAAAGATACAGATGCAAAAGAGAGAGAAAATCAACCACCACATCATGCACCACTATACCAGCTGTTGTTGCCAGCACACAAGATAGAGTGATAGACAGATCATAAAGTAAAGGTTCCAGAAACAAAGATGGGTTCACAATAACAATTTATAATGATTCGGCATCACTTAAATCAAATATCAAATGAACTCAAACCAGCTGGGGATGACAAAAAGTAAAAGTAGATGTTATATGAAGCGTGCTAGGCCAGCAATTGCTAGCTGCATGTTGTGTGCATTCACACCAGGACAGGCAAGAGGTGTTTGTATTAGCTGCACCAGCAGCACCACACCACTACCGGCCTCTGCCAGTCGGCAGGCCCAGCCGGCCGGCCAAGATTCCATATTAGTACAAAGTCAACTTTCACAAACAAGAGACTAAATAGGGGTGTGTGAGTGAGTGTGGTTGTGGGATTAGTAATTAACATGTACAAATTCAATCCTAATCAAATTTTTGGGACTAAGCCAGCTGACAGTACCGATGAAATGGCCCAAATAAATGCTTGGTTACTTGGTTTTTTCTCACAAATTCATAATTTAGTTGGTTAGATATGGAAATTAGGCAATCCGATTATTGCAGTACAGTTCATCGAATAATGCACACCAGCTTGCTGCTCCTAAAATAGTACTTTGCATAATACTAGTACCAGATATTGTAACTGCTTCTAGATGAGCAGCTACAAGCAAACAACACAACCGCTTAGTATTGTTAATGACCAGCTAATTTCAATGAGGACACCCAAGATTAACAAGTTGAATTATGCATGATGGTCCTTAGCTAGCTTTCCCTTTCGAACCGGGGGCCAGAAATATCTCACTGCAAACATAAAAAGAACCAATGGTCCAAGATGGACCAGTTCATGTGATAAGAGCGCATCATCAGGTGGTCACCAAGGATCAAGCTGGATATGGTTGTATCCCAGGTAGCTCTGGTAGATGTAAAGCCCCCACACACTTATTAGCGATGAATTGATGAAAAACTAAAGTGATATGATGAACAGCTAACCCAGCACACAAGGGCGGCACATGTGGCTCCCCTTGGAGGCCCCAGCAAATCACAGGCCATTTTAGATCACCACATCACTATCACTATGAAGCAACAAGAATATTAGGTTTAATTGGGCATATATAATTAGGAATTCTATATTTTTCTGTGTTCAAAAAATCTGTTGGGTTTTTAACTGCTCGATAATAAAATCTATGGGCACATGGGTCGCCCTCGCATGCTACTTGAGTTTTCTCTATAATAAACCTTACCCCAAAAAAAAGCTCTTCCCAAAAGTATCACTGCTATGGCGTGATTTTGCTAATTTACGCAAGCCAGTGAATAAAACGACTGAGATAAGCATATCACATAGCCACCAAAACCTACAAATTTGGTTGTACACCTCACATAGGCTGCTAGGACAAGTTCCTAGAAATTTCTCTAAACCTAACAGTCAAAACTCTGTCCAAAACTAGCAAGGCCATTGCATGTATTTACACTGATTTAACCAATTTACACAATCAGGCACACCGTGTGCAGGAACCACCACCATTCATCCATGCATATATATAGCAGATCTATCTAACAACAAAAATAGATGAGGACGCGTCCAGCCTGTGACTTACATACCACACACGCGGGCCAACTGGCCGGGATGAGAGCGGCGGCGGTGGCGGCACGGCGAGGGTCGCAACTGATGGCTTGGAGACGTAGGGAGCAGCGACCGGTGGCATTCAAACCCTAGCCCCACGGCAAGATTCTCTGCAGGAAGACGAATTAGAGATCTAGAGACGGAGAGCGAGTAGAGATGGGAGGCGACGAGTAGGAGAGAGGGTGCCGCCAAACCCTAGCCACCATGGCTTACTGTCAGCGAGGTGAGAGGCGGCGGCGGCGACGCTGCACGTGAGGGAGAGGACCGTGCGAGGGAGAGCGCAAGCGTCGGGAGAGGTCGGGGGTGCGGAGAGGGGGCCCAAGCGTCGGGAGAGGACCAGGCGTCGAGAGGTGGCGGCGGCGGGGCGCGGGGCAAAAACTGCGTAGCCTGGCGACGAGTCGGAGGAAGAAGACAGCGCCCAACTGGTTTTCTCCCGTGCGCCCTCCTATTTATACTCGACTATTTCTAGGGGCGGTTCCTGATCCAGTCGCCCCTACAAATGAATTTCTAAGGGCGGTTCCTGATCCAGCCGCCCCTACAAATGCATTAGTAGGGGCAGTTCCTTATCAAACCGCCCCTACAAATATTTTCTATTTTTTAAATTATAAATTCTATATTTTTATATCATAAAAACACAAAGTAATATAAAAAAATTGTGTATATGCACAAATATAAAAAATTGTGTATATGCACAAATATGAAGAAATATATATAAACAATTGTAGTCAAAACAATATAGAAAACAAAAAAAACAAAAATTAAAAATTTGAATTTTAAAACTTCGACTACAATTTTATGACATTAAATGAAATAAAATGAAAATGTTGTAAACATAAAAGTTGTATAACTCATCGACATGTACAACTTTTATTTTGATCATCTTGTCATGTGACTTTGTTTGAACGACTCAAATTTTGAAATTCAAACAATTTCAACTTGAAACAATATTTTGAAAGAGTAAATGATTTCAGATGAAAAACTCATGAATACCAAAGTTGTAGAACTCATCAATATATACAACTTTTATTTTGATCATATTTTCATTTGACCAAATTTGAATAGTTGAAATTTTGAATTTCACTAAATGGCAACTTCAAACAAGATTTTGAAACTTTAAATGATTTCAACAATAAAAGTCGTGAACATAAAAGTTGTTGAACTCATCACTATATACAACTTTTATTTTGGTCACTTCTTCATGTGACAAAGTATTAGGAAACATTGTTCATAAATTCACATATGACTCATAGTTTCTTGAACTATACGAGAAACATGTTGATTTGTGAACAATGTTTACTATCACTTTGTCAGATGAAGAAATGATCAAAATAAAAGTTGTAGATCTTGATGAGTTATACAACTTTGGTATTCATCACTTTTTTAGCTGAAATCATTTAGTGGTTGAAAATCTCGTTCGAACTAAATGATTTCAGCTGATTTTCAAACACTAAATGATTTCAGCTGTAAAGGTGATGAATATAATAGAGTGGAGGTTCAAATAGAGTCATCTGTATGTTGCAAAGGGTAGTCTCACACACATGTATAAATGTAGTCTCACACACATACAAAAATATGTAGTCTTACACACGTACATAAATATATAGTTTCACACGCATCCATAAATGAAGTCTTACAAACACACATTTACATAAACACTCCACGTTAAACAACTAGCTAGCCCGCTATAACGACTTTCCCCTTGATACCTTTTTGTTCCCATGGCAATATGTCTTTGAGGAGGTTCTTTTCTACAACACTGATCTTCTTAGAAAAGTCTGTGAATAGCGGCATCTCATCGTAGTTATTGTAAGCTTCAACATCGTCCACGCCATCAACTCTAATAATGTGCTGTTTCCCGGAGGCAACCATGTGCTTTGTCTTCTTCTTCGGGGGGAGGTTACTTTGTGGGTCAGACATATAGAAAACTTGTGCGACACATGAAGCGAGCACCCAAGGGTCATCTTGGTAGCCTAGATTCTCGAGGTCCATGACTCTTAATCCGATCTCGTTCAGTTGGTATTGTTTGATCCAGCGGCATCGAAACAGGGCCACCGTTATATCCCTTCCATAGTCAAGTCCCATATCTCTTCAATGATGCCAAAGTATTGGATCTTTCGCACTAATCCATCGAGAGCCTCTATTCGAACGCCGATGTTTTGGTTCACATATTTACTATCCTTGGCGTGGGTATAGTACGTATACCCATTGATGTCATAAGCATTTCAAGATGTCACTTGTCTCGATGGCCCCTCCGCCAACCTACTGATGGTAATAGAGTCTATGGTTTCTCCAGGCGGTATGTTTTGGTCCTTCAACCATGTAGTTAGTCGTTGCTTGTGTTGTTTCATGACCCAATCATCCGAACGGCCATTTCTCTCCGCCATAATGATAGCCAAGTGTTCATCAATATACGGTTGCATCAGTTGTGTACTCTACAAGACACTGTAATGCGCCCGACTCACCTCTTTGTAATCATGGTCGATGAACACTTTTCTACCACTGGTGCCCTTCCCAGCCAGCCTACCCTTGTGACGAGAATCGGGTTTACCAATCCCTTTCTATACTTTTAGGTACTCTTGACAGCACTCGACGACTTCTTTAGTACTATAACCCTCTATCATGGAGCCCTTTGGGTATGCTCGATTATGCACGTATCGACTTAGAACTGACATGAACCGCTCGTAGGACCACATTTCATGCAAGTAGCAAGGGCCAAGCCTGTATTTGATGAACCATGTGAATCATGAGATGTGGCATTATATCAAAAAAAGCAGGAGGTAAACACATCTCCAGTTGGTTTTGTGTCTCCACCATAAATTCATGTAGGTCACTCAGCTCTTCCTTACCAATCGTCTTCTGTGAGATCTTCGAAAAGAAGTAGCACATGTGGGTGATGTCCATTTTCAAGAACTCTGGCTTTATAGCCCTGATTGCAATAGGTAGAAATACTATCAGCATCACATGGCCATTGTGAGCCTTGCAGTGTGTTATTGACAAGTCCTTCATCGACACTAGCTTCTTCACATTTCCATCCGGATTCTTCTTTCCATAGACAACGCGTATGTTTTTCACCATTCTGTACATGTATTCTCCGTTATGATGTCTCTCCGAAGGGGTTCAATCTCCGGGGCGTTGTCATAAAATCTAAAGAATAATTTGCTGCGGTACTTGTGACTTATCTTTAAGAAGCGTCGGTTCCTTAGGTAAACTATCTTCTTGGATGCATCCAGGTACACCCATGTAGTACCATCCAAGCAAACCAAGCATCCCGTCTTCCCTTTGATCTGTCCAGACAAAGCAAACAACACGGGATAATCATTGGTAGTAACAAATATTATTGCTCTACATATGAAGTCCTCCTTTCATAACGCATCATACATCTGCTCCCCATGCCTCCATAGCCTCTCCATTTCTTGCATTAAGGGCTCGAGGAACATGTCTATATCAATGCCTGGTTGTTTAGGGCCAGAAATAAGAATAGTGAGGAGAAGGTACTTTCTCTTTTGACACAACCATGTTGGGATGTTGTACATGGTTAAGATCACTGGCCATGTGCAGTGGTCGCTCATCCTCTCATTGAAGGGATTCATTCCATCGGTGCTCAAGCCAAACCGTACATTCCTTGGGTCATCGCTGAATTCTTTGTGCTTCTCATCAAACCTTTGCCACTAACTACAATCAGCCGGGTGTGCAATCTTATCATCATCCACCTTGTGCTCATCATCCCACCATGTCATGAGTGCGGCTTCTTTAGGGTTTAGGAAGATACATCTCAAGCGGTCGATCACTGGCAGGTACCACATTACCAGGGTAGGAATTCTTCTCTGCTTTGCATCGTTGCCTAATGGAGTATCCTCCGAGGGCTGAGATTCTTATACCACCTTTTTGGTACCCTTCTTATTCCTCTTTTTCCCCGTGGAGGGTTCGTCCCCACCGTAAAGGTCATTGTTCTTGTACCGGCTGGCCCCACACCGGGGACATTTATCTAGTGACTTGAACGTTTCACCATGAAAAAGTATACAATGGTAGGGGCATGCATGGATTTTTTCAACCTCCATTGTCAATGGACTTATGACCTTCTTCGCTTGGTATGTGTTGGTGGGAACTGAGTTTGGTTGTGGCAGCACCCATGACAGGAGATGCAATAGATCATTGAAACTACAGTCTGACCAGTCGTACTTAGCCTTCAGGATGAGCAGCTCAAGCACAAAATGTAGCAATGTCCAATGTGTCGGACAACCCTTTTCAACACCATACACAGTCTCCTTCGATGCTTTTGTCACCCTTTCCAAATTTTCTAGACCTTTTGGGCTATTTAGTAAAATCTCTGGTCCAAGGGCTCGAATCATGTCCTCCAAATCATCTTCATCCCGACACGTGCTCCACCATCATTATTGGCACCACCTTCGTCGTTACCATCCCAACCACCAGCATCACCACCTTGTTCATTGCCAAACTCAAAATCCATTCGTGCATCAAGTTCTGTTGAATATTGGGACAGGGATTCTATGGTTTCGTCGTCGTATTCCTCCTCATCCTCGTCGTTAACAATAAATGTTTCACCATGATGAATCCACACTGTGTAGTCCTCAACAAATCCTCGCATAATCAAATATGATCTGATGATAGTCACATCTGTCCATGCCATACGATTCTTACAATCTTTACATGGGCAAATAATTGTATCATTATTCTTTTTCAATGTTGTTGCATGCTTCTTTGTGGCTTCAATAAATTTATCCACCTCTTCACGGAAACCTGCCTTGAACCTTAACGAACCATACATCCAAGAGTTTCTGTACTCCATCTTTTACAACAACAACAAAACAAACATTAAAGGATTACTTATTAAGATATATATAAAAATGAAACAAATTAATAATTACTTGAGAATAATTGTATATACTTTAGATATATATGAATATAAATCTAATATAATTACATGAAGCACACAAACACACCATGGTAAAACAAAATTAATTAATGGCCCATTTATCCATAAATAATTAAAATACATATTTATTGATTACAATAAATAATTTCAAAGACAACAATTAGCAACAATTATACTTTACCCAATATATTTCATACAAACCCTAGTCCAATTTCATCAAACATAAATTTACAAAAACAAAATTAATTAAAAAAACCAAACCCTAGATCTAGATCCACATGCACATGAAGCATCCATAAAACTAACTAATTGTTCACTAAAATCAAGAAACATGGACCAAATAAGGGTATGATCTTGTTCCCCTCCCTAATTTACCTTAGTACATTTAAAAGTTGGGTCTAATTTGCTTCATAAATAGCTCAAGCACCATAGAAGAGAGAGAAAAACAAAGCTCTAATTACTCACTAACGAACCATTAAAACTTAAAAAAAGTATGGAATCGCATTTTCTTACCTTCTATAACCTCTCCACCAAAGGATTTGAGATCAAAACCTTCCCCCCTTAGTAGAGCAATTTTTGGGAGGTGCCCAAGGCCTCCCCACCTTTCTTTTACGGGTTAAAGTGAGTGACCCAAGGAGGAAAAAGGTGATGCATCTGTTTTATATGGGGGGCATTTGTAGGGGCGGCTGGTGATTGAGCCGCCCCTATAAATCGGTGCTATAAATACAGGGCCATTTGTAGGGTAGGGGCGGCTGGTGATTGAGCCACCCCTACAAATCAGACCCCATTTGTAGGGGCGGCTCGTAACACCAACCGCCCCTGCTATTTCATTTGTAGGGACGGCTGGTGTCTGGGCACCCGAGCACGCCACTATAGGGCAGCTCCATCACCAGCCGCCCCTACAAAAAAATCAAATCATTGCTAAAAATCATTTTTTACGTAGTGCTAGTGAAGCATGGTTTATCTAGAACATATTTGGTTTTCTAGATAGCTTGAATGGGATCGTCTTTTCCTCGTGAAGGTGGGGTTTAGCTGAAATCACCTCCCTCTCACCCCTGTTGTTCTTTGTGCCGCCTCACCAATGGAGTGCCACCTCCTCTGCGACATGGCCTTCATCGGACCGGCTCTCCTCTATGCCTCCTCACCGATGATAGTCAAGGGGGTGGAGGTGTGAGCGCGAGCCTATGGTGGAGATGGAGGCACGAGCACGACGAGGATGAAGACAGAGCATTGGGACAGACACAAGGTGAGTCTACACATGCGACACGCCCTCTAGCATCCACAGGCTAAAAGCGTGGTGGCAGAGGTGCGAGCACCATGAGAGTAAAGGCGGAGCTAAGCGAGACGGTGGCGAGGTGGAAGATAGATCATGGGGTGGTGGGCGATGGGCTAACGGTTGGAGGGTGCAGGCGGAGCGTGGATCCAAAGACGGTGACTAGGAAGGTGGAGGCAAAGCCTAGGGAGTGGTGACATGCCAGCGACAAGACATAAACAACGGCGAAGCACAAGGAGGTGAGCAAAATCGAGATTCATGTGTATACAAGCAAGGTTTCGTGAGAATGAGAGGATTTGCCATCTCCAAGTAGCAAAGACAAGGGATGGTCGATGTATTAGTTGAGCGCGACGATTGGCCAAAAGCAGACAACAAAAAATACTCTCTCAATCCTAAAATAAGTCTCCATTTCACATTTCGAGGAATCAAACAATCTTAACCTTGACCAAATATATAAAAAAATCCTAATATTTATGCTACTAATAAATATTAGTAGATTAATTATGTCATATATATTTTAGTAGTAAACCTATTTAAAGATACAAATATTAATCTCATATAATATAACTAAAAAACAAAAATAAGACAACCAAATGGTGCGACAATTTTTTCGAGTCGTCGCTCCGCCGACCCCGTGCGATCCCGCGAGTAGGCTACGTTCGCCCGCCTCCGTGTGATCCCCGCGCATAGGGTGGACCCGGTGTCGCTACTCCCCTCCCCCTCATGAGATCTAGGCACCAATCACGCTCCCTCCCTATCCCGAGGTGGGCCCCGATGTTGAGACGTGCCCCTCACGCCCCCACGGCCCACGCACACCAGGCCTCACCTCTCCGCTCCGTCCCCTCCCATTGTAGGGTCAAGATGGCGAACTAGAGGGGGGTGAATAGTCCTTTCTAAAATTAAACATGCTGGCTAACCGAAATAAATGCGAAATTAAAAATTATTAGTCTAGCCAAGACTACACCCCTCTATCTAAGTTCACAAGCACATTATAAAGATCCTAATTAGGCAACAAAGATGCCGGGCTAGCTAGAGCTCACCTAATTAATTCTAGAGCAAGGTCACACAAGCCTATGCACTAGTACTTGGGCAACCGGGGAGCTCCTACATATGCTAGTGATGCAAAAGCACAAAGCCACCTAAGCTCACTAGCAATGCTCAATAACAGGGCTACACAAGCCAAATTATATAGCACAAATTACTTAGCTATACAAACTAAGCAATGTGACTAACAAGGTTACTCAAACTAAATTAGTTACACAAGGAAGCTACTTTTATGCTACACAAGCAAGAAGGTAACTAGCAAGCTACACAAGCTAACTAATTATAAGAGCAACTGCACACAAGCACAATGTAAATAAAGTAAATACAAGCTTGTGTAACAAGGATGCAAACCAATGGGAAGACAAGGATGACACGATGATTTTTATCCCGAGGTTCTTGTGCTTGCCAACATGCTAGTCCCTATTGAGACAAGCTCCAAGGTTGCCACCGGTCCTCTTGCTAGTGGTGACCTACAAGTCATACTCTCCCATGTGGAGTGCTTACCACAAGCTCTAGCACTTGACCCGACCGGACCACTTGTCACCCTTCGTGTCTCACTCTACTAAAGTTGCTCTTCGCGGCTCCCGCGGGGTGAGCACAATCCCCCTCACAATCACTTCTTTGGAGCACCGCACAATCTTCTTTGCGTGCTTCGACGGAGACCACCACCAAGCCATCTAGGAGGTGGCAACCTCCAAGAGTAACAAGCACCACTGGCTTGCAACTCGATCACCTAGTGCCACTCGATGTAATCTCACAATGCAATGCACTAGAATCACTCACTCGCAATGGATTCGCATTTCTTGCAAGCACAAGTGAGTTAGAGGGCTCTCAAACCAAGCACACACAAGGGAAACACATCCCCAAGGTGCTCAACCTCAGCCAAGCCCAAGCTCCACCTCTATTTATAGCCTCCAAGCCAAATAGAGCCGTTGGAGCCAAGTAGCACATTTCTACGTGGTCACCGGACAGCAACATGCGGGCACCGGACAAGGGGTGGCGGTGCCCAACGATCAAATTGCAACGGCTCTTTCAAACTAGCCATTGGGACCCTAGCACCAGACATAGGAGGGTGGTGCACCGCCCTAGGGGTGGCGGTGACCCCCGACGAGTTTCCCCCCTCTCTGGGAAAAAGTGGCGGTGCCACACCGCCATGGTCACCGGACAGTCTGATGACCCTAACTTGATCCAAATTAAAATCCACCACTTCAAGGCTGTATATATACTTGTTAGCTTTCCAAAAAGTCCTAGATCATCGAAATCGGAGTTCAGAGCTAGGAGTTATGCCCAAAATACAAAAGGTTGTTGCTGCCGTTTTTGGGCACCGCCCTGGGGTAGCGGTGCCCTGTTCTATGCACACCGGAAAGGGTGGTGCCACCCTCTACAATGGCTACAAGTTGTCTACAAGTTAGGTTGCAACTTCTAACCCCCGGACAACCAAAATCTTGCCCTTTTCTTCTCTTTTTCAACTCCGAATTGATCCAAATCAACTCCAACACCTTCTCCTTTGCAAATGTACTAACACCACCAAGTGTCCACCATCTTGTGCATGTGTGTTAGCTTTTCACAAACATTTTCCAAAGGATTAGTCACTCAATTTACTATGCCACTCGATCCTAGCAACGATGCAAAGTTAGATCACTCGAGTGGCACTAGATGACCGATATGCAAACAAGTTTGTCCCTCTTGATAGTACGGCCATCTATCCTAAACCCAGTCATTAACTTCTCTACACACCTATGACCGGTGAAATAAAATGCCCTATAGGTTATACCTTTGCCTTGAGCATTCCATTCCATCTCCTCCAATGTTGATGCAACACATGCACCAACTATATCACAAATGATATGATCCACTTCTTATCATCACGTGGCCTTGTTGGTTCATCGATCTTGACCTCGCTTGGTTTTCACCGTTGCCTTCGTCCATCGGCGCCAAGTTTTGCTCAAGCTTCACCGCCATGCGATCCATCGCTCCAAAGCCTCTAACTTTCCCTTCACTCTTGCAACTGGTCCATCAAGCCAAGTCTTGTCTTGATCTTCTTCACCTTAGTCACATGACTCCATGTCATGTCTCATATGCAATGAGCTCCTTCATCACATGTGTGAGCTTTGCAACGTATCCAAGCCATTTCACCATCATGGCATAGGTTGCTCACACATGATCTACCTGTGGACTAATCACCTGTGTATTGCACTTAAACACATATTAGTCCACCTAGGTTGTCACTCAGTTACCAAAACCAAACAAGGACCTTTCACCCGTACTCCTGGGAGAAGCCATGGTGGCTCACGCGATGGTCCCCTTCTCCTGCTCCTGCAAGGGGCTACCAGCTCCACTCCACCGTAGTGCCACCGCAAGGCCACGCAACGAATGCCAAGAAGGAGACAGAGCGTGGCCCAATAGGAGGACCGACCAAGTTGAAGGAGCTCTAAGAAGCTGAAGAAGCGTGCCCTCTCCCTACGGTGGTTAGGGTTTGAGACCCTGGTTGGTAAGCTATGGGGGCTCTGGAGTGATGGCTAGGGCCTGGTGGGAGACAACGACATGGGTGGTCGGCAACAAATAGGTGACAGCGCGACGCCGGCGCGGGGCGACCCTAGCCCCTGCGTGGTGCTGCTGCCATAGATTCGCCCCACCCGGTGTAAGAACCAGCAATAGATTGGAGGGATTGGGGAAGCAAGGAATTAGGATAGGCAGCACGAAAGAATTCGAGGTAGGCAGCAGCCGGAAGAACAAGAACGACTCTTGGCCGAGTTTAGAGTTTGTTTCAGGTTTTGGTTCTTACATGATGCTCTCTCCTTTCCTCTCTTGCCTATTTCTATTAAATCAGATGACCCACTCAGGGCCGGCAGTGCGGGTACTGGGCCTACGGGTCCCTTTACTCTTAGGCGCGGATGACTCGGCCTGAGAGGACGTGCCTCCAGCTTTGGTCTCCTCCTAGGCATCGTCTGTCAGCTGGTTGCTAACATAGCCCTGCTCTTCAGAACCGGCGTGACCCCAGGCCGGTGCTCGAGGGAACTGTTGATGTAGGGCGATGAGCGGCTCCTAGGTGGCGAGCTCGGGCGACATGTGGGACCACTGGATGAGACCTTGTTCTATTGGATGAAGGCCGTCGGTCCAGCGACGCTGCAACACCTTGATAGGAACCTGATATGCCTACAAGTCAGAAACCACAAGGGGTGAAATCTATTGAGACCCGACCGAGCTCTTGAGCTAGGAAACATGGAAGACTGGATGGATGGTAGCCTGGGGAGGAAGCTCCAGTTTGTAAGCAACTTGACCGATCTTTTATAAGACTTTGAAGGGCCCAAAAACTTGAATGACAACTTGTTGTTTGCTCGACGAGCCATGGAGGTTTGCACATAGGGCTGTAGTTTAAAGAATACTTGGTCACCCATGTCAAACGAGCGATCAGATCAACCTTTGTCACCCTATCGCTTCATCCTAGACTGGGCGCGAGCCAAGTGCTGCTTGACTAGATTATGCATCAACTCACGGTCCTCAAGCCACTGGTGGAGTGTAGGCACCAGAGCAGCATCAGCAAGATCATAACCCAGATGGCGAGGTGGAAACCCATACAACACTTCAAAGGGTGATCGCCCGAGAGCTGAATGAGTAGAAGTATTGAACCAATACTCAGCCATAGAGATCTAGTGACTCCAGGATGCAGGGTAGGCATGCACAAAGCAGTGTAGGAAGGTCTCAATGCACTGGTTCATGTGCTTGGTTTGGTCATCCATCTGTGGGAGGTAAGAAGAACTAAAACGCAGCTCAGACCTAGTGGACTTGAAGAGCAACTGCCACAACTTGCTTGTAAATATCTGGTCCCGGTCAGATATGATGACCTTAGGCATTTCATGAAGACGATAAATCTGATCCATGAATAAATTGGCCACTGAGGCAGCTGTGAATGGATGCTTAAGTGGCACAAAGTGAGAAAACTTGGAAAATTTGTCCACCACTACCCAGAGAGCATTCAAAGAGCTAGAAGGAGGGAGACCCTCAATGAAATCCATGGTGATTACTTCAAATGATGTAGTAGGAATGGGAAGAGGCTGCAGCAGACCTGGGTAGCGGTTTCTGTCAGGCTTAGCCTGGAGGCATGTTGTGCAACTCTGAACAAACGCCCACACATCAGACTTCATCTTAGGCCAAAAGAAGAGCTGCTTGACACGGGCATAAGTAACAGGCACCCTAGAGTGGCCTCCAATCAGGCTAGCGTGGAGGGCCTAGAGAACTTAAGCCTAGACTGATTTGTTGCCGCCAAGCCAAATTCAACCCTTGTAATGAATCACTCCCTGGACAAAGGTATAAGGCGGCCGAGCATTAGGATGTATTGTCAACTAGGATAGTAGAGCCAAAGCAGCAGGGTCCGTAGAATAACCATCAACCACTTCTGAAAGCCAATCATGCTATACAGCAGAGACGATGACAAGCACATCAGTATGACTGCGCAGAGATAGAGCATCAGCTGCTACATTTTTAGAGCCTTTCCTATAGACCACCTTATACTTAAACCCAAGGAGACGAGAAAACACTTTCTACTGCCAAGCTATGTGCAAACGCTGCTCATTGAGATGCACCAAACTATGGTGGTCTGTATGGATGAAGAACTCAGCTTGTAGTAAATAGTGCCTCCAATGGTCGACTGCCATAAGAATTGCCAAGTACTCCTTCTCGTACACTGACAACCCCTGATTCTGAGAGCTCAGGGCCTTGCTGAGAAAAGCAATGGGGTGACTGTCCTGCTGCAGAACTGCACCAACACCAGTGCCTGACGCATCAGTCTCTATGTGGAATGGCTGAGAGAAATCGGGCAACGCCAGAACTGGGGCCAAGCAAAGAGTGTGTTTGAGTAGTTCGAAAGCTTGCTGATTGTCCGCTGTCCATACGAACAATTGATCCTTCTTGAGTAAATCAGTCAAAGGCTTGGTGATGATGCCAAAATGTTGCACGAATTTTTTGTAATACCCTGCGAGCCCCAAAAATTCCCGCAGAGCCTTGACTGATGACAGAACCGGCCAGTCCATGATGGCCTGGACCTTAGAGGGATCAGTAGAAAGACCATTGCCGCTAATCACATGCCCCAAATAGCGAATGTACTGACAGCAAATGTACACTTAGAAGGTTTCAGCTGCCACTGATTCTTGCGCAGCCACTGAAGGACCTGGCGTAAGTGATCAATGTGTTCCTCTAAGGTGGGACTGTATACAAGTATGTCATCAAAGAAAATGATGAAAAACTTCCTCAAGCCAGGAGCCAGAGTGATGTTCATGGCCCCTTGGAAGGTACCCAAAGCGCCAGTAAGGCCAAACGCCATGATAATGAACTCATATTGGCCCAAGTGAGTTTGGAACGTTGTTTTGTGTTCTTCACCAGGCTACAGCAGAATCTGATGGAAACCGGTGCATAGATCCAATGTAGAGAACCACTTGGCGTTGGCAAGTTCATCCATTAGCTGATCAAAGACGGGCACTAGAAATTTGGATTTCCTGGTCAAGGCGTTGAGGTGGTAGAAATCGACACAAAATCTGTATGACCCATCTTTCTTCCGCACAAGCAACATTAGGGATGAAAAGGGGCTGGAACTAGGGCAGATCAAACCCTGAGAGAGCATCTCTTGGACTTGATGCTCGATCTCATCTTTCAGCTTTGGAGGATACCTGTATGGTCTAATAAAAATAGGTTGAGCTCCAGGAATAAGCAGGATCTCATGATTGCATGCCTGAGAGGGGGGAAGGGATGTTAGTGGTCTGAAAATGTCCTCAAACTTCCGAAGCAGACCCTGAATTTTAGATGGTAGATCAGATACATCATCAGGTGTGTCACCCAAAGGGCTAACCACATCAATACAAAGCAGGAGCTGGCCAGGGAGATACTCAATCAAGCCCTACAATATCTAGGTTTTGCCTTCATAAGGAATTGCCAACCATTTCTAAAGCCAGTGAATATGCATGGGGCTAAATGACTTGAGCCAATCCATGCCGATGACAACGTCAAACACCTCGAGGGGCAGGACCTTAAAGTCTATCTGGAAGGTGCATGGACCAATGGACTATGTAACCTAACGAAGAAGCTGTGTGCATTGGAGAATTCTCCCTCCTGCAATCTGAACTGCAGCAGACATAGGCACAGCAGAAACTACAGGCAACCGTGGCACTAGAGCTAAATTAATGAAAGATGATGAGCTGCCTGAATTAACAAGTATTTGCACCAGAATACCAACAATCGAGCCCACCAAGCGAACTATCCACGTAGCAGGGGAACCAGAGATAGCTGCTTTAGACATCGCCAGACAAACCTGCTCAGTGACTTCAGTGGTGTCAGGCTCCTCCTCGGTTTCTTCCTCATCCAAACAGAAAATCCCAGAATGCTTCACAGCGTGAAGGACCTTCAGAGCGCACTGATGATCTTTGCTCCATTTGGCATTGCATTTATAACAGAGGCCCAAAGCCTGGCGATAAGACTTGATCGCCGCCAACTTGGAGTGAGTCGGTGTAGCTCCATGTGGAGAGGTCTTGTCTGCATGCACCACCGATGGAGTGGAAGGAGTCACACGAACAACGGTGGAAGACTTAGGCAACAGAGACCAATCACCACTATGGTGTGCTCGGGGTGGGGGCACTAGGTTTGCCTCCTCCTACAACATAGCAAGAGTGCAAGCAGTATCCAAATCAGGAGGCCTCAACTCAAGCACAATAGCTTTGATGTCAGGGTGGAGACCATCGATAAACCTCATGGTGAAGTACATGGGATCGGTATTAGAAGAATAAGCCACCAGCTGGTCGACTAATTCTATGAATTGGGCAATGTAATCGGCCACCAATGAGGTTTGTTTGACATGGAATAGTTGGCGAATGAGGAGCTCTTTTTTATCACGGTCGAAATGATCGTGCAGGAGGCGATAGAAACCCGGCCAATCAGAGAAATCAAGGGTGGACTCAATGGATTGGAACCAATGGGCTGGTGCTTTGTTGAGATGTTGCTCTGCAATGCGGATCTAGATGGTACTAGGGACACTACACATGTCGAAGTAATCCTCACACAATGAACACCACAGGTGAGGGTTGTCCCCATCGAATCGAGGGAAGGAAAGCTTGGGAAGGCAACTTGTGTGCTGTGGAGCGGTGGGTTGAGCGGCAACGAGTGGGTCAAGGGGATGGTGATGCTGAGGAGCTATGGGACGGGGCGAGAGGGTAGATGGGTGGAGGTGGTAGGGTTGACTGTCTGGTAGTCGACAAGGGAGGAGGAGGTGGTTTGGGGTGAAGGAAATTGTAATGAGCAGCAGGAGGGGTGTGGGAGGACATGTACCCTTGGCCTGGATGTGTGTCTAGGTCATGATGACCCTAGATCCAACATCCCATGTAGTCGATTTGACGCAGTGCCTATCGGGCGGTTTGGCGTTGAGGCCAGCAGTGGCCTGCACGGCTGTCGTTGGTGATGCCGCGTAGGTGATGGGGTGGTGCGACATTGCGTCAAACACCTGGCGATCGTGGGGTTGGTGAACTTCTGAACCTCCAACTTGATATCATCCAGAATGCCCTCCATGTCGAGGCACCATGCGAGGAGGTCTGCCGTTGCCTTCTCGAGAGTGGTGACGCGGGCGTCGTGCCCGTCCTTAGCGTCCATGAGACGACCGGCCTCTAGGTCCACAATACACTGGGCGTAGTCGGCATCGTGGCGACATAGTTGGCCTCTAGGGATGACAGCCGCTGCTCGATGGTCACGGTGATGGGGTCGACGCAGATCAACTCTCGGCTCGGCGATGCGCTGCTCGAGCGCAGTTGTGGCAGTTGCCATCTCGTTGAAGCGAGAGTCAATGGCGGCGGCGTGGTCAGCAAACTCGCGGTCCCGGTTGAAAGCCCCTATGTGTTGGACTTCATGCATTGCATTTAGGCCTAGTGCACATCAGAGAGCAAGCGAAAATATTTATGGAAAATGTTTTGAGAAATGCTAACTTAGCTCTAACATGTTTTTGAGAAAACATTTTGAGAGTTAGCATCGCTTGCAAAGTAGTGTTAGACTGCTTGTGGATCGAATCGAGAATCGAAAACACATCTAACAGAGGTTTTTGCCTCGGGTGGTCACCGCCATGGGCGCGATGGTGCAACGCCCTAGCCTATCCGGTGACCGGCTAGCCATGGCCAAGAGCAGCAACTTTGGGGTGGTAACCGGACATGGCGGTGTGCACCGCCATGTGCGTGACGGTGCACCGTCGGTGGCAGTCCGGTGCCGCCATCGCTTTTTCACTGAGGCTGGGACTTGCTAGAGTTAGGTCCAAAAGGACACCGCCCTGGTCACTGCCATGGGGTGGCGGTGCACCGCCCTGGTCACCGTCGTGGGGCGGTGGTGCACCGCCCTAATTATCTAGAGAGTAGGGTTTTCAAGGGCTCAACCAGGGTGGCACCGCCACACCCTGTCCGGTGCTACCATCACCCTGTCCGGTGACTAACTAGCCATTGGTCGACCATTGGAATTCAACCATTAGAGGCACCATCACCCCTTGTCTGGTGACCGTATCGCCCTGTCCGGTGCCCTCGTAGAAACAACTCCAAAGGAGTAACAGCTCTATTTGCTTGTGTGGCTATAAATAGAGGGTGTGGCCGGCCTTGGCCACTCTATTGGCACCTCATACGCTTATGCACACCCTTTGGAAGCTGAGCAACACACTCCACTCACTTGTTCACTTGATTTCATCATCTTGAGTGAGATTGGAGAACCTCTAGTGCATTGCATTGAGTTGCATCATCTTGTGGCACTAGTTGGGTGATTTGGGCTGGTTGTGAGCTTGTTACTCTTAGTGTTTGCCGACACCTAGATGGCCCGGTGATTGGAGGATCATTGAGCGGAGTTGGTGATTGTCTCTGGCCTCGATCGGTTGCTTGTGAGGGGTCTTGTGCCTTCCCTGATGGAGTGCCAAAAGCAACTCTAGTAAATTACTCGTGTCATTGAGTTACCTCACTTGTGGGTAGGTTCTTGCAGTGCCTCTTGTGGTGGGCTAGGTGTGTGATACCTATTAGCCACCGAACCTCCAAGTGTTGGTCAACACAATGGGGACTAGCATATCGGCAAGCACATGAACCTTGGGAGAAAAATTGGTTGTCTCTTGCCCGTTGGTATTCTCCCGGTGATTGAATTGGTATTCATCTTGTGATTGGTTCACTCCTCTACACGGTGGTATAATCACCCTACTCACTCATTTACATTTCTGCAAATTAGGTGTAGCAAGCTCTTTAGTGTAGCTAGAATTGAGAGCTTTCTTTCTAGCTTAAGTTCATCTAGTGGAGCTCTTTAGTGTAGCAAGTTTGAGAGCTCTTAGTGAGTAGCAACATAGCCTCTTGTGTGTCTAGTGATTATAGCAACTAAAATTGTTAGATAGGTGGCTTACAACCCTTGTATAGCTAGAGCAAGTTTGCATTTCACTATTTGTCATACTAATCAAATTGCTTTAGTGATCTTGTAAATTTTTAAATAGGCAATTCACCCCCATCTAGCCATATTAGGACCTTTCAAGTGGTATCAGAGCTATGGTCACCGTTTGATTGAAGGCTTAACAACCTCGGTGTCAAATTATGGCTCAAGTTGTATTCAACCATGTGGGGGGCAAACCACCGTTCTTTGATGGCACATGCTTTGATTATTAGAAGAGAAAAATGAAGATGTATCTTGGTTCAATCAATGATCAAGTGTGGGTGTGACCGAGAGTGACTATGTGATTCTTGATCCGGACAATCTCAGCAACATCGACAAGGCCAACAAGCAATGCAATACAATGGCTCTCAACACCATCTATAATGCTATTGATTCCAAGGTGTTTGAGCAAATCAAGGATTGTGAGAGAGCTAGTGAAGTATGGAAGAGGTTGGAGGAGACCTATGAGGGCACACCGGCGGTGAAGAGTGCCAAGTTATACATCCTCAAAGACAAGTTGACAAGCTTCAAGATGAAGGATGATGAAAGAATTCCGGAGATGTTTCATAGATTGCAAGTAATTATCAATGACTTGAAGACTTTGGGAGAGAAGATCAATGATGATGATGTCTCTCATCGGTTCTTGATGTGCTTACCTCCTAGATTTAAGACATTGAGATTGATCATCATTAGAGGAGGATTGAAGCAACTCTCCCCTAACCAAGTACTAGGTGATGTCATGACACAAGAGACATACCGTGTGGAAAGGGAGAGGGTTGACAAGGATGACAAGAAGGAAGATGGAGACAAGAAGAAGAAAAGTGTAGCATTCAAGGCTAGCTCATCATCCAAGAACAAGGGTAAGTCCAAGAAAGAAGAATCAAGTGATGATAAAGATGCTAGTGACATTGATGATGAAGTCATGACTCTCTTTGTGCGCAAGTTTGGAAGATTCATGAAGAAGAAGGGCTATGGTTCAAGAAAGATAAGAGACAACAACAAGAGCAAAGATTGTATGAGAAGATGCTATAATTGCAAGAGCCCTGATCATGTTGTAGTGGATTGTCTCTACAATAGTGACAATGATGAGGATGAGAAGAAGAAACTTAAGGAGTAGAAAGAAAAGAAGGAAAAGAAGATGAACTTCCAAAACAAGAAGAAGGGTGGAGGCTATGTGGTCACTTGGGATAGTGATGGCTCTTTGGATAGTGATGACTCTAGTAATGATGGTAAGAAATCTATCAAAAAACACTAGCAAGCATCGCCATCAACAACAAGCCTTCCATCTTCGACACTCCATCGACATGCCTCATAGCAAAGCCTACCAAGGTAAAATATAATGTGAGTGATGATGATTGTGAAAGTGATGATTGTAGGAGTGATGATGAGGAGGAGTACACCAAGGAGGAGCTCATGGACATATATGAGCAAGTGCACACTTGCTTTGAGATGAAGAGAAAGGAGTGCGGAGAATTGCGCAAGAAGATCAAATCTCTTGTGCAATCCTTTGATGAGCTCAATGCCTCTCATGAGAGTATAAGGAAAGACCATGAGATGCTTGGCAAAGCTCACTCTAAGTTTGAAAAGGCTCACTCCTCTCTCCTCAAGCAAGTCAAGGAGGAAGAAGCCAAGAAGGAGCAAGTGATTATGTCATGTGATGTGGGACTAACATGTGATATTCTTGATGAATCTTTTTATAAACCAATTGTTGTTGCTCCCACTAACCCCTCTTGTAGCACCACCACTACTACTTCACCTTTGAGTGATGGTTTCACTTGTGATGTCTCACTAATGGTGAAAAATGAGACCCTCAAGAAGGAGGTGAATGAGCTCACTCGTGCCTTAGGCAATGCCTATGGTGGAGATGCTCGCTTGCTAAAGTGCTTGGGTAGCCAAAGGTTTTCTCTCAACAAAGAGGGATTAGGCTATATCCCTAAGAAAAGCAAGGTGGGCTTTGTCACTCCCAAAGCTAGCTTTGTAAAGGACAATGGTCGATTTTGCAATAGATGCAAGCAAGTAGGGCACTTAGAGCAATCTTGCATAACTAACAAGAATAAGCAACCTAATGTATCCCCAATTAGATTTGATTCTTGTTATATGCTTGTTAAGGGTGCCAATGGTGTGAAGGCTAAGTTAATTGGTACACCAATTGTGGGCCCAAAGAAGAAGGCCATTTGGGTAACAAAGACCTTGGTAACTAACCTTCAAGGACCCAAGCAAGTTTGAGTACCTAAAAAGAATTGATCTTCTTTTGTAGGTCAATTATAAAGTCGAGAGAAGGCATTGGGTGCTTGATAGTGGGTGCACACAACACATGACCGATGATTTAAGAATGTTTAATTCAATCAATGAAAATGATAGCAATGGGATTGATAGTATCACATTTAATGATAATGGCAAAGACAAGATCAAAGGGCTTGGTAAGATTGCAGTATCCAATGACTTGAGTATTTCCAATGTGCTACTAGCAGAGAGCTTGAACTTCAACCTATTATCGGTAGCTCAATTGTGTGATTTTAGTTTCAAGTGCATATTTGGAGTTGATGATGTAGAGATCATAAGTGTAGATGGCTCTAACTTGATATTCAAAGATTTTAGATATGAGAATCTATACTTGGTTGATTTCAATGCTAGAAAAGCTCAATTGTCAACATGTTTGCTCACTAAGACTAGCATGGGTTAGTTATAGTATAGAAGGCTTGGTTATGTTGGAATGAAACAATTAAACAAGTTGATTAAGCATGATCTAGTTAGAGGCTTGAAAGATGTCACATTTGAGAAGGTTAAGCTTTGTAGTGCATGTCAAGCCGGAAAACAAGTTGGAAACACACATCCTAAGAAGTGCATGATAAGCACATCCAAAGCATTTGAGTTGTTGCACATGGACTTATTTGGACCAACCACATATACTAGTATTGGTGGAAACAAATATAGATTTGTGATTGTGGATGATTTCACTAGATATACATGGGTGTTATTTCATGTTGACAAGAGTGATGTGTTTGCAACCTTCAAGACATTCATCAAGAGAATTCACAATGAGTTTGAGACCACCATAAAGAAAGTGAGAAGTGACAATAGAAGTGAGTTTAAGAACACAAGAGTTGATGATTTGTGTGATGAATTTGGGATTAGGCATCAATTTTTGGCCAAGTACACACCTTAATCAAATGGCCTAGTTGAGAGGAAGAATAGAACCTGGATTGATATGGCAAGATCAATGTTGAGTGATTACAATGTGAGTCATTCATTTTGGGCCGAAGCAATCAACATGGCTTGCTACTATAGCAACCGACTCTATTGTCACCCCATGATGGAGAAGACACCTTATGAGCTCTTGAATGGAAGAAACCCCAATATTGCATACTTTTGGGTTTTTGGTTGCAAATGCTATATATTGAAGAAAGGCACAAGATTAAGCAAGTTTGAGAAAAAATGTGATAAATGTTTTTTGCTTTGTTACTCCACTACTAGCAAGGCTTATAGAGTTTGGAATTTGGCTAGTGGTACTCTTGAGGAGGTTCATGATGTGGAATTTGATGAAACCAATGGTTCCCAAGAGGAAGATGAGAATCTAAATGATGTGAGAGACACTCAATTGGTTAATGCAATGAATAACATAGACATTGGTGATATAAGGCCTAGAGAGGTGATTATGTTGGAGATGACAAGAATCAAGTGCTCTCTAACTCAAATGTGCAAGCTAGTGGTTCTTATGATCAAAATCAAGCAAGTGCAAGTGATGACAACGTGCAAGTGATGACAACAAGTGGCTAGTTCATCATCTCAACTAAATTTTCAATCAAATGCAATCAATCAAGTGCAAGTGCTCTAACCAACCAATATTGCAAGAGATCATCCATTGGATTCTATCATTGGTGATATCTCAAGAGGTGTGCAAACAAGATCAAGATTGGCATCATTTTGTGAACACTTCTCATTTGTGTCATTCATTGAACCTAAGAAGATAGATAAAGCTTTGAAGGATGTTGATTGGGTGAATGCTATGCATGATGAGCTTAACAACTTCACAAGAAATCAAGTATGGAAGTTAGTGATGAGGACATCACTTCTTCAGAGGCACCCGCTGATCCTCCAACCGTCATGCAAGGTCCAATGACCCAGACTCGAATGCGACAACTCAATTTAGAGGTGAGCTCGTTCTTAAGCGATCATTTTCATACTTTTGAGAATAGACTACTACCTAATGATGTTATCTTGCTTAGGAACATTGAAGAGGGTAATGAAGGACTTAGAGGAAGTGGTGGAGGTGATGATGACCAGCAAGGATGTCCAACACAAACCAGAGGCCCAGTCCAACATGAATTCGAGTCTGCCTCGGCCTTCAGGACCAGTCTGCCTTAAACTGGTCACCCAGAACGCATCTGGACTCTGTTTTCGATGATCCACATATGGATGGAAAGCTAATTTGATAAGAAAGCCAATCCAAGTGGTCTCACGTCAAAATCTATTCGAAATCAATAGGAATCATGGTCACAAGACAGCATCCAGAATCTGCCAGGGTGCTACGACACCGTCTTTTGGTCCGATGGACCATGTATCATGTTTGGGTCCATTAGGGGCATGTCCAGGGGTCTTGCATGACCCTAGAGTCTTCATAAACAGCTGCCGCTCCTCCATTAGGGTTTGGGTTTTGCTTAGATTATTCTGTCAAGAACAGTTTCACCGTTCATAGGTTTGTGAGACCCCAACTTCGAGAGTTTAATCATTCATCTGCAATTTGGTTGTATCTTTCTTGTTCTTGCTTGTGTTCTTTCTTGCGCAGGCAGGGATTAGCCTTCTTGGCGAGGTCAACCTGGTACGTGACTTGGTTGATAACCAGAGGAGCTGTGGTGCTAAGATTGTAGGGTTCGATCTTTTGATCTGAAGCCGGATCGATGTGTCATTCTCCGCCACAACGATAGTTACCACCACCTGATAGAAGATTAGGATCCCCATCCCCATTAGTTAGTTAAGAGGCCTAAGGATCATAATATGATTGGAACTAAATGGGTCTTTCACAACAAACAAGATTAAGATGGAATAGTTGTAAGGAACAAAGCAAGATTAGTGGCTCAAGTTTACACTCAAGTTGAAGGTCTTGACTTTGGAGAAACTTATGCCCCGGTTATAAGATTGGAAGCAATTAGGATTTTGTTAGCCTATGCTTGTGCTCATAACATCAAGTTGTACCAAATGTATGTGAAGAGTGTATTTCTAAATAGGTACATCAATGAGCTTGTGTATGTTGAGCAACCTCCGGTTTTGAAAATGAGAAGAAACCCAACCATGTCTATAAGTTAAGAAAGGCTTTGTATGGTTTGAAGCAAGCACCAAGAGCATGGTATGAGAGATTGAGAGATTTTCTACTCTCTAAGGGATTTAAGATGGGAAAGATTGACACCACTCTCTTCACCAAGAAGCTAGGCAATGACTTGTTTGTGTTGTAAATATATGTTGATGATATCACATTTGGATCAACCAATCAAGATTTTTGTGAGGAGTTTGGAAAGATGATGGTAAGTGAGTTTGAGATGTCTATGATTGGAGAGCTAAGTTACTTCCTTGGTCTTCAAATCAAGTAAATGAAGAATGGCACATTTGTGAGTCAAGGCAAGTACATCAAAGACATGCTCAAGAAGTTTGAAATGGATGATGCTAAAGCAATTAGTACAACAATGGGGACAAATGAAAACTTGGATAGTGATGCTAGTAGCAACATGGTGAATCAAAAGATGTATCAATCTATGATTGAAAGTCTACTCTATGTGACCGCATCAAGACCGGATGTAATGTTTAGTGTATGCATGCGTGCTAGATTTCAAGCCTCACCAAGAGAGTCATTTGAAGGCAACAAAGAGATATTGAGGTACTTGAAGCATACACAAAATGTTGGATTGTGGTATCCCAAAGGAGCAAGATTTGAGTTGATTGGATATTTGGACTCTGATTATGTGGGATGCAAAGTTGAGAGAAAGAGCATATCGGGCACATATCAGCTATTGGAAAGATCACTTGTGTCTTGGTCATCAAAGAAGCAAAATAGTGTAGCACTTTCAACTGCCAAAGCGGAGTACATTTCGATCGGTAGTTGTTGTGCACAATTATTATGAATGAAGACTACTTTGAGTGATTTTGGAATCAAGTTCAAGCAAGTGCCATTGCTATATGACAATGAGAGTGCAATCAAGCTCACCAATAATCTAGTTCAACATGCAAGAACAAATCACATTAATGTCTGTCACCATTTCATAAGAGATCACCAATAAAAAGGGAATATTTACATTGAGGGTGTGGGCACCGATGATCAACTTGCCGATATCTTCACCAAGCCACTTGATGAGAAGAGGTTTTGCAAGCTAAGGAATAAACTAAACATACTTAACTTCTCAAATATGTATTGATGCACCCCATTATATGACATGCCTCTCCTTCAAGCAAAAGCAAGGTAAAGTTGATTGACATGTCATTCATCCATTGCTAATGACTTGTTTAGTGCATCTAGTCATTCCTCACATGTCTTAGGCTCATTCATGAAAATCAAATGAATTTGATGCTTGTATGGTACCAATATTGCTTGTATGCTTGAAATGATCTAGTGGTAGCATATGTCATGTTTGTGGGATTGTGAACCGAGTGTTTAATCTAGAAAATGAGCTATAAGTGTTTCAATCAACATGGTGCATGATAACCCTTATTTGGAGGTGTGAAGAAGCTTGCCCTTGGATCAAACCTAGTTAAATATCTTTTGCAAGTGAACTAGATTAAACCAAATTGGAAAAATGATCCTCACTTCACATGGTTTCACCCCAACCTATCTAAAATTTGAGCTCACCTTTTTGTGCTAATTGTTGACAAAGGGGGAGAGAAATTCACAAAGATAGTAAATATAGAGGGAGCAAACAAATGAAATAACATTGTAAGGGTATCAATTAAACTTTAAAGCACACAAGTAGGGGGAGCAAGCTCATAAACTTGTATGTTGCATTTGTATGTGCATTTACATATGTTTGCTTGCCTAGCACAAGTTTTAAATTCTATATCCATGCTTGTGTGGTGTATGCTAGCTCATAGAAAATGATTGATGAAATGAAAACTAGCATGCATAGGAAGAGTAACTAGACATGTGCTTATCATGGAAAAACTAGAACCTTTCATATAATGTTGATCTCATAGGCTTTTCTAGTTTTTGTAAATATCTAGTTACTATGGTGCTAAGGATGGTGTATATTGGTAACTCCGATTGGTATCACGCTTCAAAGGTCCATTCTTTACACTTTAGCATCATTTGGTAGCTATTTCTCTCCCGAACCTCTAATCCATGCATTTGTGCAAGCTTTCAAATGCAAACTCTTAGCACATATGTAGGGGAAGCTAATACTACCAATTTTGGGTTTATGAAACATGTCCATAATCTTTACACATGGTAATATGCTTAGGCAAGCAACACAAATCCAAAAAGATTTCATTAAATATCTTTGTAAATAGGTTGTCATCAATTACCAAAAAGGGGAGATTAAAAGCCCTAGTTTGGTTTTGGATAATGGATGAAACCTAAGCACTAACCTTTGTCATGAGTGATGATATGAGCTAGGTTGGTGCAATCCAAGTGAGGAGCATGGTGGCACTCAAATGGTGATGTTGATCACATGAAATGATGAGATGGCCATATGTGATGATGATCAAGTGCTCAACTTGAAAAAGAAGAAAGAGAAAAACAAAACCCTATGGAGATCAAGGCAAAGGTATAATTAGGGATTTTGTTTTAATGATCATGACACTATAGAGAGTGTGATCACATTTAGGATAGATGGTCGTACTATTAAGAGGGGTTCTTAACTAGACAATTCGATCGTCTAGTGCCACTAGGTGTTGGACTTAATGCATTGTATTTAGGCCTAGTGCACATTGGAGAGCAAGCGAAAATATTTATGGAAAATGTTTTGAGAAATGCTAACTTGGCTCTAACATATTTTTGAGAGAACACTTTGAGAGTTAGCATCGCTTGCAAAGTAGTGTTAGACTACTTGTGGGTCGAATCGAGAATCGAAAACACAGCTAACAGAGGTTTTGCCTCGGGGTGGTCACCGCCATGGGTGCGGCGGTGCACCGCCCTAGCCTATCCGGTGACCGGCTAGCCATGGCCGAGAGCAGCAACTTTGGGGTGGTCACCAGACACGGCAGTGTGCACCGGCATGTGCGTGATGGTGCACCGTCTGTTGCTGTCCGGTGCCACCACCGCTTTTTAACCGAGGATGGAGCTTGCTGGAGTTAGGGCCAAAAGGGCACCGCCCTGGTGTTGGTATTTATTAACTAGTCACTTGTTTAGTAGCCACCTATTATAAACCTATATCTCATAATATTACTTTACTAGGTTGTTATCCCTAGTGATGATGCCAGAGATGCTTGTTGGTACTACATAGCATTACTACATAGCTCGAAGGGAAATCCACATATTCAAAGTATAACGTGATAGTCCCAGGTGATCATCCCATCATATTATCAAATAACAGTTGATATCATAGTCATACATTGAATACTTGTCTTAAATAGAGTACAAATAACAAGGTTTACTCATTATTACGTCACCACTTGGCGGAATCACTCAGAGCATACAGCATCTAGAACAGCATCAAGTAGAAAGGCAGCGGATGTCAACTCCATCTTCTCAACCAAACTTGAGCGTAGGAACAAGATCTCTAATCCTCCTAACCGTCTCCCTAGTAGTCATACTCGGGCTCAGAACCTATCAAACAATTATTAGTATGATTTGTACTGGCCACTGGCTCCCACCCTATGCTTTGCGTTTGCTTTGTGGTAGTGGAATGCAAGGGTAAAGCAAAAGACCTATTTGTGGATGTAGTTTCCTATGTGAGTATGTCAAGTTTTAATAATAATTCATTAAGTTTTAACCCGTCTCATCCACACGTTCTCCTATCCCATCACACACATCTCACCACTCTCACACTCTCTAGGCGACAAGGACGACTCCCGCTCGTACTTGCCTCATCGGCCAAAGACAAAAACCAACACAAGAACCCATGGGGAGAGAAGAAAGGACTCCACTCACTAATCAAGGGAAGTGTAGGTCATAGGAATGTCCATATTCGAGGACTCAGCTATACGTATAGATTGATCAACTCTGTAGAGCATGTACACCTAGAACCACAAGATCACCATCATCGGCGGTGCCCCACCTTAGGCTGATACCGACTGCCTCCCAACTAGTATGGTGCCACCCTACCACTTAGCCTTGGGCCACCCCGGAGTCCACCGGCACGCTGAGACTATGAGACGTACTACCGGGCCCCAAAGGTCACTACGCTGTCTTAGGAAGGTGTGGGCCATACGCCCGTACCTCCCTAAACTATCTTCTTCTAACCTAGCAGTAGTGGCACCATCCTAGTTGGTCAGGTAACCATCCCCCGCCCATTCAGGAGTGAGTGGTGTGTACGTAGGGTCCTATGATCCAGTTCTCTCGACATACCAGTCCTTAGGGGGACTGGATAGGATATCTTCTCAATAGGGGATAACCAACACCTCATGCGTCGATGGCACCTCCATCCTGGGGTTTCATCCCACAAAGACACTCCATCCCTAGGATCTCCTCATCTCACATGCACTCACCATAGGTACCACTCATAGGGGATGCCCAGGTCGCACCCCCAGCAAGACTCGTCCAACGACTTGTCATAAGATCCTGCCCGATTGACTCAACCCTCACCACACACCCAAAATGCATGCCAAAATCTCCCCGGTTGTTACCACATTACTGGCACCCAGTGCCTTAACCACTCACATACAATCCTCCACCAAGCATCACATCACAGATATAATGCATAGTAGAAGTAGTAGCAAGTAAGTAAGCGAGCGTCCAACCTAACAGTGGGTGTGCAGCGATATCGGTTGCGACAAGGTAATGGCTCACAAGCAATTCTACCATGCAACCTATCACATATCATTTGCATAATAGTAAAGCACTAGCATCTACATTGTAGCATGTATAATAGGATTCTACGAGGTTGGGTGGAATGTGGCACATGGCAGGTCATCTCCAAGCTCCTCAGTGTAGCCAGGGTCCTGCTCCTTAGACTGTGGCTCCTCCGGGTTTGTCAAACGAGATATATAGCCATGATAAGCGACTCCTATAGACGATCACAAAGAAGCAACATAAATTCAAAAGATTCAAATGCACTCAAACACAAGCCTATGACGTAGAGCTCATTTTTAGAAAATTTTGGGCACTGGTTTTATATTTTTCTGAGGTCATATGAATTTTCAAAGTTTAAATCATTTTCTAAAAAATAAAAAGAATTGGATTAACTAGAGGCTAACATGTGGCGGACTATGATTGGCTGAGGCGACAGAGTCGCTGACAGGTGGGCCTGATCAGCGGTCAGCGTTGACCAGTCAACAGTCAACGTTAACTGGGCCTTGACTAGGCTCAGCGGGCCAGGTTGGGCCGATCTGGGCCGAGCCAAGCCCGGACACGTGGCAATCGGCCAGGCTAGCCACATGGCATGCGCGGGCCTCTACTGGGCTTGGTCCATGGGGTCGGCTCATGGTGGGCACGGGGCTGGTACACTGTGGACCATAGGCTGGTCCATGGTGGACCGGGTTCACTCACCCCTCTCTCTCCTTGGCTCATGATGGAACGTGCCCATAGCGCTGCTACCTCCTACTCCTCCCTCCTTCTCTCTTGTAGCGATGCTTCCACCAGCGGCAAGCTCGCTCGATTGAGCGATACGGTGGCCTAGCAGGGCAACCAGGGGCATCCACATCATCGTGGCTCCATGTTGAATCCAATGAGGGGCTAAAAGGCGATGGCTTGGGGTTCTAAGTGACCAGCAATGGCGCCCCAGTGGCTCATAGCGGCACAGGGATGGCGATGAAGGCGTTCGTGGCTTGGCACGGCTCCAGCGAGGATCCTTCCACTTCCTGGTGCTCTAGTGAGCATAGCTAGGGCACTAGGCTCGGCTCTTAGGGCTTAGGCGGGGCTGGCCACGGCAGCGGCGGCAACGGTGGGCTATGGCGAGAACTCTAGGGTCTCCAACAGAGCCAAAGGTGACTCTTTTCCTTCAATTGGGGTCACCAGAGAGCCAAAGGGCTCGCCGGCGGTGACCAATGGGCACGACGGAGTTCGCTCCGCAGCGAGGGCATGCGGCAGAACTTTGGTGAGCGTGCGGCCTCGACAGACCAAGGCAAGGCAAGGCCTTTTCCTTCAACTGACAAGACAACATGATGCGTGGGGTCACAGCGAACATCAACGGCCCCTCCTCACGACGCGAGGTAGCCGTGATCATCGGGAACGTCCTTGACACGGCAGCGCTCCGACTTGCGGCCACGCCAGCGAGGTGGTCACGGGCTATGGCATCTAGGCCCTCTATGGCCAAAAGATGGGTGCTTTGGGGGCTACTCATCAAGGCAAGTCCACCTGTGGTGGTTTGGGGACCGCTACTGGCCTGGTGTGGCTAAAACATGGCGATGCCATGGGTGGCCTCAGCCATAGCGATCGTGCGGTGCGCAGCGAGGGCACAACGGTGTTCTCAAGCACCCGAGGCTTAGCAAGGCCAGGTTCTTCACCGTGTACATGTTCTAGCATGTGTGGTGTGGTGCAAAGCCTAAAGGCTCGGCCTTTGCCTCTCCTAGGTGGAGAGAACACGGCATCGATCATGGCGAACACACGACGGTGGATAGGAGGGGGTCAGGGCTCATCGTAGGGCATGGGGGTGTAGGGTAGTAGTACGGTGATGAGGTAGGGCTGTGGTGAGGTGGTGCAGTGCCGTGCCGAGCAACTATGCTGCTGTAGTTGATCGGGGTGGTGTCTCTGGCTCCGGCCACTCCACTCCATGACAGCGATTAGCTCTGGCAGGCGATGCTTCTCCCCCCTTCCTTCTCCTCCCTTCTTTTCTTCTCTCTGCTTGGCATGGCTGGTGAAACCACCAGTGGCAGCAGGGTGGATAGGAGAGGGGCTAGGCACTTAGGAGGAGGGTTTTATACCCCGAGCTCACCCATGGCGGGTGGCGGACGATGGGGAAGGACAGAGGGGGTACATGTAGGGCCGATACGGCCTCTACGCTAGGGTTTTGGGAGCGTGGGGTGATCGTGCGGGCACTAGCACTCCCAATTCGAGTGGCGTCTAGTCAAAAAGGGGTTGTGGTGGCGCCATGGTGCGGGGCCACGGCGGTGGGCATCAGCAGCGGCGCACACGCGCGGTTAGGGGAGGGGTCTAGGGTGCCATGAATCATGGATGTGGTGTCCATCTCACGCATCGGTGCCAACGGCCCAGGAACAGGCGGTGAGGATGCGAGGCGGGGCCTCGGATGCCTGCTCCGGCGAGATGCTCTACTCAGCGGCTTGCATCGGGAAAAGTAGAGATGGGGAAGAGCGAGGGGGTGATAAGGGGTTCCACGGGGCCCACCTGTCAATCACCCGGCGAGAGGGGGAGCAAGGGCATGGCGGGGGGAGCAGGGGCATGGCGGTGGGAGCTGGGCTGGCTTGGCCGCACGTGCGCAGGCACGTGCGCGGGGAGAGCTAGGCCGCGAAGCTAGGCTAGCTCGGGTGGCTTGGGCTGCTCGGGCTGCTTTGGCCTTTCCAATTTCCCTCCTTTTCTAAATCCTTTTCTATTTCTATTTCCCATTTCTATTTACACCTTGGGCACCTATGCATGTATACATATGTTGCCAACATATATACATCCTAGTGGGGTCCTCTAGGGGTCATCTAGGGTCCTAGGGTACAAGCCAAGGGTTGGCAACTCACACAATAAGTTATTTTATAAAGGTTGATTTGATTTTATTTCATCACATAAAATCATGAAGAAGCAACTCACAAGTTGAATTAAATGCAAAATGCTCAACCATGCTAACTTGGGTTCTACTTGTGCAACTACAAGGGTGGTTTCCTAGTATGCACACTCACCATGCATGGGTTTTGTTAGAAAAAATTTTAAGTTCAGATTTTTGGGTTATTGGAAAAACCTGGGTTGTTACTAATAGTGCATATTTGGGTGGTGTATACGTGATCTTGATTTTAAGAGCAAGACAAACCTCTCATAAGGATCAATAGATCTTGACTAAACTCAATGCAATGCAAGCGGCATATATGAGTGTAAATTTTCCTAATCTAAATATCATATATGGCTCTGGTAGGAATTCAAGCTTTGTCATATAGGAGCTCATCATGTAGGATTTTTTATGTTTTTCAAAAGATAAATCTCTAGAACTTTAGTGTCACTTGGAACAAGATAAACAACAGCTCAGACCTTCTCATATCATACCTGTCAATTATCTAGACTTAGCTCAAGCATATACTACCTACGAGTTTCAAGTTCTGAGTAAATTCTTATATCAAAACAGTCATATCTAAAACTCAGGAGAATTCAAGGCTGAAAATTAAGTACTTGAAAGGAATTACGATGGAGCAACTATTCATCATTTCCATTGCAAGAGATTACCCTCAGAATTCATTTATTTTATTTAGCTCTTAAAAAACAAACTTAAAAAAACTTAACACACCTTTTATTTTGTTTTCAAAATTTAAGATCACACCTTAATATATATATATATAACTAGGTAAGATAAATTTTTATTTTGCTTTTAGTTTGTTATGCATCTTTTTATTTCTTTAGCAAATATAAAGCAAACTTAAAAATAGTAAAACCAAAAGGAAAAGAAATACTTAGCTAGATACATGAGAGATGCTCCTCCCCCAAGCTGGATGTTGTCATGGTCTTTCTTAGAGTGAGTCTACCCACAGAAGTCTTTCTCATCCATACAGAAGTTGTGTTCTTCATACAACGAGTGTAGCGATAGTTCGGGAAAATGTACTTTGGATGGATGGCTTTACTCTTGATCATCCTGCAAAATACTCCAACAAGAACAACAAAACTCATGGCACATATTAGGATAAGGGGTTGGCGGTTAGCCATTCAAAGATTTGTTGTCCTTAGGGTTTAGACATATTTTCTAATTGGCAAAATTCTAGCAGGATGTCTATTTAATATTTTTTTGGATTTTCTTAATTATATAATGTAGAAACAAAATATGCATGCATGATATATATTATTATTATATTTTTTATGCCACCACAGTGAATACTCCCTTGGACTTTTACACACCTAGAAAATTTTTCACATGGGGCTTAGACTTTATGATGCATGATGTAATGCAACCATGAAACTTTTTATCTTTCTTTTCTAAATGCAATGCTAATGTAAAAAAATGAATATGCTAAAGTGAAAAGTAATTCATGCAATACTAAAAAGTAAATATGGATAACTATCGATGTTACCTCACAGTTAGGGTTTAGATTTTTAAGTCCTCCGGACAGGACTTGGCTGGAGAAAAAAATTTCACTCTTCGGGTGCATCATCCGATCTCAACAATGGAGACCTAGATGGCTACACATCTTGTGACAGTGTCTCTGATGGTAATGTCACCTTCTCTTTCCATACCTACCTATGGGCTTGACTAGGCGGAGTAGGTTCATCTTTCACAACTTCTTTCCATTCATTCTTTGGAGGTTGCTTCTTCTGACGTTGGGATGATCGACGTCTCCTCCTAGAGCGGGTCTTCTTGGGCTGTTCATAAGTGGTATAACTATTGAAATAACAACGTACCTTTTCTTTAGGGAATTAGAAGTGGACTTATCTAGATCCGACGTAGATGATTGCGTTGGTTGTGTTGAGGAACGGTCTTCCCAATATAATAGGTGTATCATCTTCTTCACCCATGTCTAGAACCATGAAGTCAACAGGGGCAAATTGATCGTGTATTCTTACCATGACATCTTTTGTTATTCCTTCCAAAAATCGGATTGATTGGTCCGCCATCTACAATTGCATATATGTAGGGAACAAATGTTCATCACCGAATAACTATTCATATGTTACCTTGGATATTATATTGACACCCGACCCAATGTCATAGAAGGTTTTGTGAAAAATTCTTTGTCCAATGGTACACTCGATCGTGGGTACGTCTAGGTCATCCTTCTTAGCAAGAAATGGTGAAGTGAGGAGGTGGCCGTACTCTAATCGAAGTGTGTTGATTATGTTAACTGATTCTTCTTAAGGCTGCCTGGCCTTGTTCTTCCTCCTCCTTCTTGGTCACTGTTGTCTCTTCAGACACGTATGGCATTTGCGGATGTCTAGAAGATTGCAGGATAAAGTTCTTGAAAGAAAACTTCTCCTTCCTATCCTTGATTGTGAAGCAGATCTTGGCACTGTCCGCGTAAATGATGGCTTTTGTGGTGCTTAGGAAAGGTCGGCCCAAAATAATGGGTGCCCTTATATCTCCACCTGTTTCCAAAACCACAAAGTCTATGGAAACATATGATTGTCCTACTCGAACAATGATATCTTCAAGAACTCCCTTAGGATAATAGAGTGACTGATCTGTAAACTGTAAACACATATTTGTGTACAACAAAGTACCTCCATTAATTTGATCATAAATTACCTTAAACATGATGTTGACACTTGCTCCAAAGTCACAAATAGTTTCTTGAAAAATGTGAGGTCCAATGGCGATGGGGATGATAGGTCTCCTTGGATCGCTCTTCTTTTCAAGCAAGGTATAATCTATCCACCTTCCCATCAATGGTTTTATATAATAATATGCTGCATTGTGAATATCAACAAAATTTACAGTTTCTAGATTTTCCGGTTGCCCTGGAATCTTACCTTTGTCGGATTGAGGAACAGTAGCTGCCAGCTAAGCTATTTGTGATTCTATCATTTTATTAAAGCTATGTTGGTTCTTAATGGCAGAAGCAAAGCTATCTATTTTCTTATTTATGTTCTCTAAAATTTTATCATTGGTAGCTACCTTTCTAGATAATCTCTCCATAAATTTGGATTGGCCAGCAATTAATTCTCTCAAGGGTGGTTGATTGAAATTATTAAAATTATTACCTTAATAGTTACCTTGGTAATTATCTTGATAGTTCGATCTCTGTTGCTGGTTCCATCCTTGATTCTATGAGGATGAAAGTAGTTGTTGTTGTTGACAAAGTTCACATCCTCTTGGGTTTCAGGACAGCTATTCCCTGAATGCCCAGTATTTCCACATTCTTCACATGCCATACGAGAATCATGAATGTGCATGACTTCTTGCTTCTCATTGGCTCAATCTTCAAGCTTCTTCATCAGCAGGTCTATCTTGGCAGACAACATGTCTACCTCCTTGAGTTGATGCATACCTCCACCTCTCTTGCAGGTCTAAAGACGTTCTTCATTCCAACCTTGGTTGGAGGCCATCTTCTCTACAAGAGTTGTTGCAGCTGGTATGGTGAGTGACAGAAATGCACCTCTAACAGCAACATCCATAGTCTCATGGGTATTGTTAGTCAACCCGTGTTAGAAAGTTTGCATGAGTAGCCAATTCTCCATCCCATGAAGAGGACATTCCGTAATGTAATCTTGAAAGCATTCCCATGCCTCAGGGATAGATTCACCATGTTATTGCTGAAAGCTTGAAATTCTCCCATGCGGAGCATTGGTCTTGCCTATGGATAAGAACTTTGCTAGGAAGACAGTGGAGCAGTTATCCCATGTAGTATTTCTATCTTTGTTGACATAGAACCATTGCTTTGCCTTCTCAAGAGTGAGAATGGGAAGAGGCGAAGTAGTATGGTATCTTGGGTTACTTCTTTGATGGTGAAAGTGCCATAGATCTCCAGAAAGTGCTGGAGATGTGCACTCGCATCTTCATGTGCCTTTCTACAAAACTGACTTGCTTGCACCATGTTGATGCGGGCTAGCTTGAGCTTGAATCCATTATCTCCGACATTGACTGTTGGTCTAGTACGGATGTTGGCCGTAGTTGGAGCAGAGAATTCATGAAGAGTCCTGTTAGCCATAGCTTCAAATTGAGGTGTTAAGCTTCGCCTTATCTGGTTGTCTTCCGACTTTAAAGCTAGAACTTTCTTGAGTTTAGCTCTAATCCTCCTAATTAATGCTTCTAGATCTTCAACGTAGTTTGTCGAAGGTCAAAACCGGTCATACATTACCCTGCATAAGATACACAAGTAGATAAAACAAGGGTAATCCTGTTTGAGCAGAGGTCAATAGTTATCAATACTTCCATTGCCTAGCTACCTTCCCTGGAAACATGCCAAAAAATGCTTCTTGGTATTTATTAACTTGTCACTTGTTTAGTAGCCACCTATTATAAACCTATATCTCCTAACATTACTTTACTAGGTTGTCATCCCTAGTGATGATGCCAGAGATGCTTGTTGGTACTACATATCATTACTACTAGAATAGTACTAAGTAGTTCTTTATTAATTTATGTGACTAGGAATAATATATAAATATATGAATGAAAAGGATCTGCAAGCACACAGATAGTTAAACTATTGTAGCACTTCACCTGGGAGTATTCCAAGTATCGTTATTTATATTTTTACCACGGAAAAGGTCTAGCATGGACATGTATTGGTAACTTATACTATTGATGGAGAAGTAAACCATAACCAATATTCTACTCATAACAGGGGTAAGTCATAGATCAAGATATATATATATATATATAAGTATTGATCATCAATAATGATAAATCATTTGGAGTACTCCTTTCTATGGAATTAACATGGTTAGGTAGAATATTAGAGGAATAATTCCTAAGTCATTCTTAATTACAAGTCAAAGTATATATTGATTAGTGTAATTACACCTAGTAGTCATGGCTAAGGTTGTCTTTATATCTACATATAAGGGATATTACTAAGGAAGATTAAAACATAGCTTGTTCTTCCTTCGTAACCGGACCCTACTTGCACCTATATTCGGGGAGTGGACTACAAAGTACTCAACGGGAGTGTCACATCCGCGATCTACCACATGACCCAGAATATAGGGTGTATCCACAGGTAAACAATGTATAAGCACCGTGCTTACACAATGTCGACCACCCACCCCGTGTACTTTCGAGTAAGCGTTATACTAACTTATGCATAAACATAATGATAAACTAGCTATACTAAGTATATAATCAAAGTAGACGTTGAACATTATAACGAAGAACATGAATAAGATGAATACTAATATTATCATAACAATTGTAATTAGCATATAAAATAATGGAGGTACAAAAGAGAGAAAATACAAAGATTATACCAAACCATGCTCTTAACATGATCAAGAATCCAAGCGAAGCCTGCTTGCCTCCCTCTAGACCTAGCCTAATTAGTTGTGCCCTAGAATATGGTGGAGCTCTGATCATGATTAGAGTTTCTGTCTTCTCAAATGACTTATGTAATATGCCTCGGGGGGTGGTAGGGGCTGGTATATATAGGCCGAAGCATCCAACGTGAGCCCTTGGATCAAACCGACTTAAAGTACGGCGTAGATGCAACCTAGGAGGCGGTGGAGAATTGACATAACAACAGGGGGCTGATAGGTGGCCCCCAGGGCCCGGCCGCCTAGGCCCCACCTGGTGGCATCTTGCCCTCCGCTTTGGTGTGGAGTCCTCTCGAGTCTTCTGGAACCTTTTGTTGTCCATTTCGCTGCGGATAAGCGCAATTAAATCTGACATATATGTCCACCTTGATAATTTTCTGGATAAACCCTGCAGAAAATACAGATTCACCAAAACTCATGGAATTTATTAGTTTAAATCCCTAGACCTTTGTTGGTGATTACATTTATGCCCTTATGCATGTTATATTGATGGTTTATAATGGTTGTTAACTACCGTCAACACCTGGTCACTGCCGTGGGGTGGCGGTGCACCGCCCTAATTATCTAGAGAGCAGGGTTTTCGGGGGCTCGGTCAGGGTGGCACCGCCACACCCTGTCTGGTGCCACCGTCACCCTGTCCAATGACCAACTAGCCATTGGTCGACCATTAGAATTAGACCATTGGGGGCACCATCACCCCCTGTCCGGTGATCGTACCGCCCTGTCCGGTGCCCTTGCAGAAATAGCTCCAAAGGGGTAACAGCTCTATTTGCTTATGTGGCTATAAATAAAGGGTGTGGCCGGCTTTGGCCACTCTCTTGGCACCTCATACACTTGTGCACACCCTTTGAAAGCTGAGAAACATACTTCACTCACTTGTTTACTTGATTTCATCATCTTGAGTGAGATTGGAGAGCCTCTAGTGTATTGCATTGAGTTGCATCATCTTGTGGCACTAGTTAGGTGATTTAGGCTGGTTGTGAGCTTGTTACTCTTGGTGTTTGACGACACCTAGATGGCCCGGTGATTGGAGGATCATTGAGCGGAGTTGGTGATTGTCTCCGGCCTCGATCGGTTGCTTGTGAAGGGTCTTGTGCCTTCCCCGGCGGAGCGCCAAAGACAACTCTAGTAAATTGCTCGTGTCATTGAGTTACCTCACTTGTAGGTAGGTTCTTGAGGCGCCTCTTGTGGTGGGCTAGGTGTGTGATACCTATTAGCCGCCGAACCACCAAATGTTGGTTGACACAACGGGGACTAGCGTGCCGGCAATCACGTAAACATCGGGAAAATTTTGGTTGTCTCTTGTCCGTTGGTATTCTCCCGGTGATTGAATTGGTATTCATCTTGTGATTGGTTCACTTCTCTACGAGGCGGTATAATCATCCTACTCACTCATTTACATTCCCGCAAACTAGTTGTAGCAAGCTCTTTAGTATAGCTAGAATTGAGAGCTTGCTTTCTAGCTTAAGTTCATCTAGTGGAGTTCTTTAGTGTAGGAAGTTTGAGAGCTCTTAGTGAGTAGCAACATAGCCTCTTGTGTGCCTAGTGATTATAACAACTAGAATTGTTGGATAGGTGGCTTGCAACCCTTGTAGAGCTAGAGTAATATTGTATTTCGCTATTTGTCATACTAATCAAATTGCTTTAGTGATCTTGTAGATTTTTAAATAGGCTATTCACCCCCTCTAGCCATATTAGGACCTTTCACCGGTTGATAAAGCGGGTGTTGAGCTCGTCGAAGGGCTGGTTCATGGTGTCGAGGATGAGCTGCAGAGCTGGATCCATGGCACCGCGAGCTTGTTGAAGCCTAGTAAAGTGGGGGTGGTCCAGATCGACGAGTCTCTGATACCAATTGTAAGAACCAGCAATAGATTGGAGGGATTAGGGAAGCAAGGAATCAGGGTAGGCAACACGAAGGAATTTGGGGTAGGCAGTAGCCGGAAGAACGAGGACGGCTCTCGGCCGAGTTTAGAGTTTGTTTTAGGTTTTGGTTCTTACATGACGCTCTCTCTTTTCCTCTCTTGCCTATTTCTATTACATCATATGAGCCACTCTGGGCCGGCAGTGCGGGTACTGGGCCTGTGGGTCCTTTTACTCTTGGGTGCGGACGACTTGGCCCGGGAGGGCGCACCTCCAGCTTCAGTCTCCTCCTGGGCATCGTCTGTCAGCTGGTTGCTGACACCCGGCCCCCGCTACCAAACCCGCCTCACCCCGTGGCACGAACACGGCACGGCACCCTCCGGTCGGTCGGTGAGGAGCAGTCGTGGCCCCACCCTGCCCAGCCGCCACCCCTGTCCCCATCGATGTTGGCAACCTTGGTTGCTACCCCCTGGTTAGATGACTCAATCCACTTCATGTTTTTGTCATTCGCCCATTTAAATTTGGGAGAAAATTGCAATTATAGGACACGAAACAATGCGCTTCGCTATTATAGACTCCAAATGTCGACTGTACTAAAATGACCCATGAAACGTTGGCACTTTGTTATACATGATATTTGGTCTTTTTAATCATTTTTTCCCAACTAAAATACATGTATTTTACCATAACGTAACCGTATTACCTTTCTGACTTTTGTATCTTGATTGATCATGTCTTTTCGTCTTCCGGTCACAGATTAATACTGCTAGTATATAGGTCCCCGGGCGGCCGTCTCATCTTGCAGCACTAGTAGGGTTTGGGAGGGTTCCCCGGGGTAGTGAAGCCATGGCCGACGGCATCATCAAGATCAAGCTCGCCGTGGACAGGGCGCGGAACCGCGTCCTGTTCGCCGACGCGGGCTCCGACTTTGTCGACGTGCTACTGCGCTTTCTGACGCTCCCAATGTCCGCCGTGCGTCTCGTCGCGGGCGCGTCGTCGCCCGGCTGCCTCTCGACCCTCTGCCAGGGCGTGAGCTGCCTCAGGGAAAGCAAGCTGCTGAGGTTCGACGCGTGCCACGACATGCTTCTCCGGCCTCGGCATGAAGAGGAGTTCAAGTATGTTATCTCATCCGCGCTGCCTTTGAATCTAATACATACCATTAGTACCTTAACAGCATTGCTGATCACAGAGGCACAGAGCCGGCACTGATCTGTACTTTTTTCTTCATAAAAAAGGGAGATTTGGTGCTCCTGGCACGAGAAACATGGTTGCAGCTGCTACCTTGATGCGATCGTCAGGAGCGAGCCGAGCCTACAGGGCCACGGCTCGGATTGCAGGTGTTGGCAAGTCATGGCCAGAGTGGCGCATCTGTTCGACCAAAAACAAGTCGGATGGAAATTGGTCAAGGGGAAACGGCGGTTTGTGATCAGTGATGACCTGGTGATCAAGCCAGCATCCACTGCCAATATGGTCACATCATGGCAAAATACATATATTTTACTTGAGAAAAGTGATTAAAAAGACCAAATGTCATGTATAACAAAGTGCCAACGTTTCAAAGGTCGTTTTAGCGAAGTCGATGTTTGGAGTCCTATAATAACGAAGCGCGTTGTTTCGCGTCCTATAATTGCAATTTTCTCTAAATTTGGGGTTGCATCTAAACAATTGATGGAATGTGATGGGGATCAAGTAGTGCTATGGTTTACACGGAAGAAGGTTGATCTTTACGAGGAGGATGTTTCTGTTTATGTGGATGGCTGCAGTTTTGCTCTGCAAGATGCTACTCTGACGGGGAAACTCGTTTCAGGGTGCAGGTTTTGTTAGGGACTTCTTCCATTGTGAAGAAGAAGGTGATGTCCGTTGGCCCCAGATCCCTAGAAGTTCAGGCTTACCAATCAAACATCATTTGCGAGGCAACATTCAAGCTGTTGGAGCGAGGCACAATACGCTCGTGGCTTCTTGTACAGGGTAAGTTGTTTAAACTTAGTTGACCTAACAAATTCACTTTTATTAGTTAGGACCTTCATTTTTCCTTTTTAAGAAAGTTACTGTAGCCATGGGGTGAGTAGAAAGTTACTGTAACCATGGGGTGAGTAGTCTTCCTGTCCAAGGGTGAGTTGTCTAAAAATATACTCTGTTACTTGTAGATATCAAGCTAAGTTGTGGTTTCTATTTATTTTCATAAATTCAAGCCACACAGCCTTATGGAAGGCCTACTAAATCAATTTGCTGTAGGTTGATGGCAAATGAAGGCCTCAATATTATTATGATAATTCTTCCCAAGTTAGCATCTATACTTCCATTGTTCTTGTGTAGGATTTTGCAAAGTAAAGACAAACTAAAACTAAACTACAATAGGAGTCACTGCATTACTGAGCTCAATAGGTTAACTAGGCATCCCATTCTCCATTAATTATCCATCATATCATGGTGCTTCACCCAGTTTCATTTCTTCAAATTACTTTGCCATTACTGAACCTATGGGTACTTAAGATGTTTGCTTTGCCTTCTAGGAAAGGATTGATATTGCTTCCATTAAGTAATTATACAAATTCAGTTCTTCCTTTCTATTGACATTGAAACACTTAGGCAAACCAATGATTATTCTGCTAATATAATGATCAAACTTAAACAATGAATGTCTGTTAAATATAATATTTACAAATTTTAAAAAGTAATTCTTGTACCTTCTCCAAAGTCTATTATTTGAAGGACTGCATTAGCCAGGTTTGTTATGGGTGAAATATAATCAGTCAAAATTTGGACTTCTCTAAAAAGTATGCCATGTGCCATTCTCTACTTATTTTACAAAACGTGTCCCTGTAGTAGTGTAATGGAGTATAAGATTTTAGAGATATATATGTTTTCTTTGTTTAGAGGAACTCATTCAGAGTAGCAAGAGAAAAAGTGTTGCATTTACTCCTTTTTTGTTTTCATGCCAGGTTGTACAGGGTCCCATCTATTTTCCTATATACCAATCCACCTGACCTGCCATTGCACTAATGTGGAAGCAGCCTGACAGGCATTCTCATTTTCTGAGGTTGAGTTGTGTAGTGATCAACTTTGGTGTTTTATCTCCCCCATTTGCACATTATAGATCCACAGGTTTAAATGCAAACATGATTCTAATGTAGCGGGGGCAAGGTATATTTATTTGTTGTCTTTGTTTATCTGATAGAATTGTTGTTTGTATCTGTATCTCGATAAACATGCTTGTGAGCATTTGTTGTACTCAATTCTGTATCACCAAGACTCTTCATATCACCATCTATCTATATGTCAACAACTCGAGCAATTGATAACATAGTTATTGATTTTCATTCCCTACCTTTGGTGCTTGGACATGTCTACCCACAGGCTGCCTGCCACCGGCCACTTGACTCCTATGGTGAGTGAGAAGGATGGCTACAAGAGCAGCATCCGATCAGAGGCTGAGTTGGATGCTTCTCTCAGAACAGCAGCGTCCGGCGGTAGCAAGCCCATCAGCAACGAGCAGGATGGAGAATGCCTAGTCCAGGAGTTTAAACCGCATCTGTAAAGTTTTATTAGCACAGACGTTGCTCTCCACATCTGGAAGAGAGTTTTGACCGCCTGTGAAAAGTGTTTTTGCAGCATGGCTCACGAGCAGCAGCATGGCCGGGGACGGCCTCGCGCACATAGGTGTGCAAGTGGTGCGGGCGGGGGTGATTGATGGATAGATTCTGTAAATAACTCATGTTTTTAAGGTATACAAATTTTATAATTCACAAATATCTTATTTATGCACCAATGTCTGGCAAGAGATTGGTTTAATAATCAATATCTATCATATGGTGGCTAGATTTTCAGTTCAGTCTTAGTGGTAGTATAAAATTTGTACTGGCAGTGTGGCACTGATTAAGAAAATAATATTTAGTTACTTGCATAGCCATTATCCAGAGCTCTGATGACTAGATTGATGCCTCCTCGAGATACCCTTTTAACTTGGGCATAATTCAATTGTTATTTGCTAAGTGATCTAATTGTATGTTTTCATTAATAATATTAAGTCTGGTGTAATTTCACTACACTTCCTTACAGTGCTTAAACACTAAATTTAGTTGAATATTTTGAGAGATTTTGAATTCTGAATTTGTGTTGTCTTTGAACAGTAAGGAATTAGTATGCAGTGTAGATCAAGTCGGTTTTCAGAGGCTATAAAGGCAGAAGATGGATATATGGTATACTAGATCGCTTTAGATTGTTCTAATAATTTTCATGGAATATTCAAACACTAAATTTGGTTGAATAAATCAATACAAATTTTAGGGTAGTTGGAAACCGCATGCTTACCTTGTGCCTAAGATTAAAAATAGTTAAATTCTATGGTGAGTATCAAAGTTGTAGAGAATTTTATGAAGATGTCTCCAGTGTGCTCATCTGTTGCTTTTGCTGTATGAAGATTACAAGTCGACTGTACTATTGTAGTCAGGATGATGTCGTGGACAGATCGAGTCCTCCAGTTTATATACAAATTATTTTGTTACATGAAAACTAAAAGGTGGGGAAGATCGACCAAATATTGATCTGACGGCTGGCATCATGAGTCATTTTGTTTCTTCAGTCTTTTCAAAATCGTGATATGCTCTGTGCCAGATTGTTGTTTTGCTCTCAAAAAATGCTTTTTCTGTTCTCAATGATATGTTCAAAACATAATCAATTTTTGAGCATCTTAGATTTGGGTTCTTTGGACTCATATTTATATATGTCTTACTCTCGAAGACAGTATGATCTGAACAATAACACTTTAATTTTTTCTTGAGCTTCAGGTCCATCTTCTCATGGTTTGCATGGTTATTTTCCTTTTGTCTATAGAGACTAGAGATGGCAGTTTGTTAGAAACGCTACGAGGAAAATGGTGAGGCCTAAAACTCGTAAGAAAATTTTGTTTGTTCACTAGGTGTAAAATCATATTCTTGCTTCTAAAAGCTAACAAATTATTTATATATGTCTTACTCTCGAAGACAGTATGACCTGAACAATAACACTTTAATTTTTTCTTGAGCTTCAGGTCCATCTTCTCATGGTTTGCATGGTTATTTTCCTTTTGTCTATAGAGACTAGAGATGGCAGTTTGTTAGAAACGCTGCGAGGAAAATGGTGAGGCCTAAAACTCGTAAGAAAATTTTGTTTGTTCACTAGGTGTAAAATCATATTCTTCCTTCTAAAAGCTAATAAATTGGAGCAACTCAGGTAGATGATGGTCATTGTGTGAGACCTTTATCATTGTGTGATTAGCTCCCTAAGCCCCAAACATATGCAGCCCCATCAGTGAGTAATCAAGACTGCATTCTTCATGGCAAAAGGAAAGTGTTTGTAAGGAGACTCATTGTGAACCCAGTTCTACCACCCAAACTCCATAAGAGGGTTTTGACCAAGTTCATCAACGGGGTCCATGGAATGGTAAGCAATTAATTCCCAATTTGATTGCAAACGGTATGTGGATAGGAGAAATGGCATCGTGTTCTACTCGATGTACGGGCACGTGATGTACAGGAGAATGGCATGGCATCAGTATTCATGCATGTTCATTTACCCTTAATCTGGACCTCTCAATTCATATGTCGCTTTTGTTGTTGTTGTCTAATAATACTTTTTGTTCGTTTTAGGATTCATTTGTTGTGGATGCAACCATAGAAACTTACCTTTTGGATTGACATTTTTCAGGTGTTGGCAATCAGTGAGTAATCAAGACTGCATTCTTCATGGCAAAAGGAAAGTGTTTGTAAGGAGACTCATTGTGAACCCAGTTCTACCACCCAAACTCCATAAGAGGGTTTTGACCAAGTTCATCAGACGCCCAATCTTCCATCCATGGCCAATAATGGAGGATCACACCACATATGGTAATGTACTCGGTTTGTTTGTTCTTTTTTTGATATTCAAATCAACAACGTTAGTTTTGTTTCTCATTTTCTTTCTTCTTTTTTGACAGGTTTGATTTGAACTTGCCACTAGACGAGTTTGGTGCGGTTGATTTCAATTATGTACAAAACCTGCCTATAAGTTTTATGAATGAGTTTGTTTTTTCCTATAGCTAGAACATGCCGTGGCTAATTATTACTATGAATGTGCTTGTTTTTTCCTTTTGCTAGAACAAGATGTTGAGGCTCCCGTTCAAGTAAACCGTCCAAAGCATGACATGCCCGAAAGAAGTTAGAAAACAAGTGTACCAAGCATTGTTGGCTAGAAGCAAAAATGGGAAACTAGGCAAGAGATATCATTGTTGCTGCCGATCAACACATTCGATCGGTTCAACGCTTATGAAGCGAGGTAAAACCCAACTTGCTCAAAACATTCTCGGTCGTGGTTGCTAGTCAAAAAGAAGGGTAGATGTGGCCGTAAGGCAATCCCTCTTGATTTGGAACAATTCATGCAACATTCCTCTAAAGCAAAGAATGACCACCATAGAAGATGTGTCTAGTAGACTTGGTATTACCAAATCTAGGATACAAAGGTATTTGAAAAAGGGTTTGCTTAGGCGCCACTCTAGTAGCATCAAACCTTACCTCACCATCATTGACATGATTGAGCAAGGTTTGGTTGGTGATCCAAAGTTTAAGGATTTTTTGACTTTGTGTTCATTGATGAGAAATGGTTCTACCTTTCTCAAAATCAGAAATACTACTTGCTACCCGAGGAAGATGAACCACATCGCACTTGCAAGAACAAGAATTACATTCCTAGGATCATGTTTTTATGTGTTTGTGCTCGGCCAAGATTTAGAAATGGAGAGTGCATTTTGATGGGAAAATCGGTTGCTTTCCACTTGTCACTTATGAAAATGCTATTAGAGGAAGTCATAACTGCCTTTCGTGGTGAACAAGTTATCAAGCCAATACTTCAATCACAAGGGATGTCATTAGAGATTTCATGCTAAATCAAGTGTTGCCACATTAGAGCCAAATGGCCAAGAGAAGATGCACAAGCCAATATTTCATACAACAAGATAATGCACCTTCTCATTTAAAAGTGGATGATCCTGTTTTGTGAGGATGCTAAGCAAGATGGGTTTGATATTCGCTTATTTGTCAACCACCCAATTCTCCCCGATTTCAACATTCTAGACTTGGGGTTTTTTCGTGCTATACAAGCTATACAATATAAGAAGGATGCAAAAACAATTAAAGATCTTGTTCCAAGTGCAAAGTTCACTTTTTCACTTGTTACATTGCTTCTTTAACAACTAAATGGAGTACTCATTGATTCATTTTTACTTTTCATGTAGGCATTCGTAGAGTACTCACCACACAAAGCAAATAGGATCTTTGTGACACTACAAACCGTTTTGAAGGAAGCCATGAAGATAAAAGGATGTAACAAGTTCAAAATTCCTCACATTCAAAAACAAAGACTAGAGAGAGAAGATCGCCCTCCCATTCCAAATAACTTGTGAAGCTTCCTTGCTAGTCAAGCACTTGCTAGCTAGTCTTCCTGCAACAAATTAGAAGAATGTAGTACCAAATTAGTTTTTTCAATCTGAAGCAAGAATGTAGTAGTAGCAAATTAGATTTTGCAAGCGAAGCAAGACATGTGCCTTACTCTTTCATGTTTGCATCTTCCTTCATCTTTGCATCTTTGAACTTCTTCATGTTGTAGATCTCGTCCACCTTCCGCTCAACGTGTTCAGGTACTAGTATTGTGTCTCCATCCATCTCAAGTTTGTCCACATCGAGGGATGAACAGCTTCGTTTCAAATTTGTCTATGCCATGTAGTATCCAAGTAGTGAGATCGTAGTCATCATGAACAAGACGGCAACGTGCACACTGCGAAGCTTGGCGGCGATCTCCAAGACGCGCCACCACGTGGAACATGCCGCAATGAAGCGCTTTGCACCTCGGACGGCGTCCGGCCGCGATGTCGAGGGAGTTCGGCACCACCTCGACGTTGAATGGGGCGATGTCGAGTCCGGCACCACCTCGACGTCGAACAGGCGATCTCGAGGGAGTCCGCACCATCTCGACGTCGTGCCGATCTTGAGGGAGTCCGAGTCCGCTCTCGTGAGGCAATCGTCATCTCCGAGTTCGGTCGACCTCCGCGTCCGTTCCTCCCATGGCGCGAGTGACCTTCATGGCGCCGGACTCCTCCATGGTGCGGCGACCACCACCATGGCGCGAGGCTCCTCCATGGTGCGACCGATCTCCTTGGCGCGAAACTTCCTCCATGGCGCGAAGCTTCCTCCGCGGCGGCGCGGCCTTGGCCTCTTGTGTCCTTTGAGCGACGAGCGGCGGCGAGCGCGACGAAGCGTGATTTCTTGGCCATGGATCCTGGAATGGGAGGGGCATTCCGTCCATATAAGGCTTTTTTGTGAAAATGGGCTTAGTGCCCGATGTATCTCGTTGGAGGGAGTATGTATCTCGTTTTCTGCCTGTCTTGCTCGTTGTGGATTAGTGTTTTCTTGTTCATTTCTTTTGTTTTTTGTTGAATTGCACACTCTGTAGTCTGCTTTTCTTGCAGAGCCTTTTAATCTTCTGTCACTCTGTTGCTAACGTGGTGAATTGATTTTCAGATTAGGAGTTGGGGATTGTGCTGCTCTGCTAAAAGTTTGGAGAAGGTGAAGTTATGGTGTTTCCCTGCTTGTTAGAGTCTGCACTTCTGAGTTTTTGATCAACTGCTCCTATGCGATTTTTGTCTTCTCAATCTGTCTCAACAGCCATGGCTGGGCAAACAGCCAAAGCAATGAAATAAAATATCATAGATAAGAACTCAGTAGGAGAGGCAACGAAAGAGAAGCTACTGGCGTCTCACGAGCAGCAAGAGTCTCCGGCTTCTTTAGGAGCAGGGGGTGTTGGTAATCGGTTCTTTAGCCGCTTTCTAAAATTTATATCACATCGAATATTTAGATATTAATAAGGAGTATTAAATATAGATTAATTACAAAACCAATTACATAGATAGAGACTAATTTGTGATGTGAATTTTTAAGCATAATTAATCCGTCATTAGCCATGTTTACTGTAGCACTACGTTGTCCAATCATGGACTAATTAGGCTTAAAAGATTCGTCTTGTAAATTAGTTGCAAGTTGTGCAATTAGTTTTGTAATTAGTTATATTTAATACTTTATGCATGTGTTCAAACATTCGATGTGACAGAGATTTTATGAGCTCCTATAAAAACCAAACATGCTCTAAATATGAGAGTTTGTGAGGACAGTGTCAACTCATAGTTTCTATATGTAGTTTCTAAGATAAAATAGAACAATAAATGATACATGGAAACTAACATTTACAACCATGGTTTCTATAGTATAGATTTGTATGTAAACAGAAATTAATGACCTCATACAAGCATCATAGAAAGAAGGGAAAATTGTGTTCTTACCTTTGTTCAGAACTCCAATTGTAATGTTTTGCCCCTATTTTTTTAACTTTGTGTTTTTACCCATGTTATTTTGAAATAAACCGTTTGCCATGTCCGTCAAATGGACAGGGAATAAATAAATTAAAAGAATTCCAAAGCAGAAAAGGATTGTAGAAATGACTACACTGCCCCTGACTCTTCCTCATCCAGAACATCCCTCATCGGTAGCGGGCGGCTCCATCGGCGGCGGCGCATCTGGCCTAGGGCGCGTGGTGAGGCGGTTGTTGCGGGCGCGGGGTGGACGCTACTCGCCAGCACTTGCACGTCTGCCGGCGGCGACTGCGCGCGGCGGCACATGACTCTGGTTGTTCAGCGTCTGGCAGGCGGACGATGCCGCCGCTGGTCTCCTTCGACGCTTTGGCGCAAAGTCCCGGCGGCGCCGCCGCCGCCGTTCTTTCTTCCCTTTCGAGCAAGGCTCAAGGGTCCCGTCGTGCAAGGACGAGACGCAGCAGCCCAATGCGTCGGTGGCAGGGGACTGCCCTCCGGCTTCCGCCATGGTGGCGGCGTCCTCGCCGTCGGGGAAGCCAGCGGGCGTCAAGGCGGCAGGCGGCGGCGGCAAGGGGATGATGAGCCGCGCCGCCGTGGTGGCAACTACGGAAGGTGCAGCAACGGTAGAGGTGGAGCGGCGCGGGTCCACGCAGCTTGAGACGTCTTTGTGGACTTCTTGCAAGCTGCTGCACGCTGGATGGCGGCGAGAAGCGCGGCCCGCAGCGCGGCGAGGCGAGGCGAGGCGAACGACGTGGGGGGGAGGGAACAGCAGGAGCTGGGGCCGCGGCTCTAGCACGGAACCAAGGGAGCCTCGCGCGCGGGGAAGAGCTGGCACCGGCAGACGCAGCCGTGGTGGAGCGCTGCGGCTCGGTACGGCGAGTGTGGCCACAGCGGGGTGCGGCACGCTCGCGCGCGGTGCATGGTGCTCGACGGAGGCAAGGCGGAGCTGCGTTGGGTGGTGGCGTTGGGGGCGCACGGGGCTCGGGCGCTGGGCAATGGAGGTGAAGCTGCGACGGGAGCGGAAGGCGCAATGATGGTGGCCCAGCGACGGCGCTCCTGGGGCGCACGGCGGAACGACGCGTGGGGCAACGACGGCTTCGGAGGGGCAGCGCCATGGGCTTCGATCCAGCGCATCCGCAGGGGCAGGGCGACGGCAGGCGCGAGACACTGCGATGGCGGGCGCGGCCATGGCGATTTCTGCGGAATATATTTGGTAAAATATAACTAATTTTTGTTAAAATACAATATAAATGTCTTATTCCTAATCAGGGGTAAAATCACAAACAACCATAAAAACTAGGGGCAAAATCACATGAGCATAGTTGTCATTTGTATAAAAGTTAACACCGTTAGGTGATGATGACGGAATAGGGGTAAAGTGGTGCTTCGTTTTAAAAACGCAAGGACAAATTCACAAAGTTAAAAAAATAGAAATAAAATTATAATTTTAATACAAAATAAAGGTACAAATGCAAGATCCCCTGAAAAGAACGCTGATCAAGTGTGGCAAGCATCCAAGTCGCTTGCGTGAATGTTGCAAATACAAAAAACTAAAACCTGTTCATGCGTCCACATACACCGTCGCACTGGATGAAGGGTCCGATTAAGCATCTGTATGCGTGAGTAGAGAGCGGAGCCAAGCATCATGCGTGCCGGAGCATCGCCTTGGAGCATAACGCCGAGCGGTGGCGGAGCGTCGCTGTTGTGCGTGGAGGAGGAACGGAGGAGCGGCTGATGGAGCGTCGCTGTAGTTTCCGGTGGAATCCACCGCGGTGGCGCTGCCTTCGCGTTCGCTTCTTGGCCGTGAACGCTGGTGCCGCAGTGCCGGACTCGGATGGCGAGATGGCCGCGACGCCGGGATGCGAGGTGGGAGCGGGCGGGAGGCCCAGCCGCATGGCGCAAGCGCGCGAGGAGGGGATCTGGGGCGGTGCAACCGATCCAGGGCGAGAGCGGAAGACACGACCTGGGTCTCCCCAACGCAATCTTCCCCGTTTCCTACCGTCTCGTTCCGTGCGAGGACGCCGTTTCTCATCCAGAAACGGTTTCTTTCTTTTTCCTCTCTCTTCATTTAATTCATTGACACATCAGCAAAATATTTATATAACAAACTAATTAATACAAATTAAAACTATCATAAATATAGTATTGAAAGTGTCCTGAGCCTGTGTCACTGCGTTCTCCGTGACTATGTTAATTTTATAAACTTTGTTTTTTTATTAAATATCACTTTAATATCGATATTTAAATTTTATAGTATTGTTAGCTATCTCACGTCATGGACACGCTACTTAGTATTATTTATTATAAATTTAATTAAAGATGAAATTAATTTTGACTTTTTAAACGAGGTGGTGGCTGCATTTAATCTGGAGAGGGAGCTGGCCACACACCCGTCGTCCATCGTTGCATTTGCAGCCAACGTCGAACGCCTGGCCCAGTGGGCAGTGGCCCACATTTGCACAGCAGCTACAGGCTCACTCTCAGCACTCTCACACCCCGAAATACCACCTCAAAAACCAAAAAGAGAAAAAGAAAAAAAAGAAAAGAAAAGGGAGGCGAAACCCTTCTCCCCCCGCCCCAACCCGATCTCTCTCGCTCCCTCCGGTCCCCTCTCCGCCACCTCATCGCCGGCTCGCTCCCAAAATCCCCCGCGCTGGACGCCGCCCCCGCCTCCTCCTCCGCCTCCGCCGCGCCATGCCCGTCGGCGCCTGATTCATGTCTCAGCCCCACGCCGCCGCTGCCGCCTCGAAGCGCCCCTTCTCGTCCACCACCACATCCCCGTCCCCGACCTCCTCCCCTGCGACGCGGCTTATGAAGAAGGCCAAGCACCCCGCCGCCTCCTCCTCCTCCGCGGGGACCGTCGAGAAGAACGGCATCCACCTTGATACCGCCGTCGCCGCCGCCGCCACGGGCGGGGGCCGAACGAACGGCGAGGAGGATGCGGAGATGGTGCTCGTGGACCAGGACGAGCTCCCCGCGCCCAGCGCGCCGGCCTCCACGGGCGTTGCCGCCAACCTCTTCCGTAAGAAGGCCACGCTCCCGCAGCCGTCGACCTCCTCCCGCAAGCCCCTCCGCATCAAAATAGGTGCGCCCCCAATATCTTATTCTGCGGAATTGCTTACTCTGCGAGTCTGGTGCGATTGGTCGTCACTGAGGGGGCATGTGGCCGCAATTGATTCCAGTCCTGTTGTTTCGGATATGTTATTTGCCGCTCGCAGGCTAGCTCAAAGCTTTTTCGTTGCCTGGTATCAGGGTTAAAATTCACTAGCAACAACTTTCAGTTCACAGATCACTTGCTTATCCCTCACTCCCAGCCGCCACCTGGACCCACCTAAAACTAGCTCTTTGATGGACGCAATATGGAAATTGGCTAGATCTGTACATTGTTTCTGGAAAACTGGTGTTCGGTAGCCTACTATGGCATTTTAGGTTTTCTTTTTTTTTTGGGAATTGATTATTGTTTGGGGCATTTCATATTTTATACCCGTTCATACCATCACACTGATCAGAAGAGGGATTTGCCATAGGAAACATGATACTTCTGTTGAGTGGCTTGTGTTTAGTTGTTTGCTTCTGTATATTTCAAGTACTTACTTTGTTTTGTCACACTGTTTATCTGTCTTTCTAACTTATAAACGAGAGAGAGCCAACCAAGAAGGATCTGTTTTACACTAAGAAGAATTAGGCACCCAAATTTAGTCAAAGGGGAATAGAATCTTGGTGGTGGACTGGTGTACACTGACACCTCACCCCCAGTAACTGAGCTGGAGTCAGTTCCTATTTGATTAATTATACCTCAAGTATCATGGCTTGACATTTGTTGGCACCTATATGTGACAACCTCCAATATTGGGAATGAGAGTTCTATTCTTTTGAAACCATTTTTATCATGATGTACTTCTCCTTCAGCACACACTATTTGCTGATTCCTTTTACTTGCTACCACACCAGTTGCTGGCAAATTCATATTGAACACATGGTTGCAAATCTTATAAATCACGAGTCACTAACAAATACATGCTGAACATGTGTATTTGAATTTCAGAAATCATTGTTTTTTCTCTCCACAGCCTTTGCTTAATGTCATAGCACTATGTCTAAATGCCATTCTGGCTGTCTTGCATTCATTAGGTCAACCAAAACTGCCAAAAAACTTCGAAGAGGATACATGGGCGATTTTGAAGGATGCTATCACAGCTATTTTTCTCAAGCAGAAACTTTCTTGTGATGTTGAGAAACTCTATCAGGTTATACTTCTGTTGCTGACACTGTAATATTCATGCCCCCACATTAGCATTTGAGTACTTTATAATTGTTTTTGTACTGCAGGCTGCTGGTGATCTTTGTCTGCACAAGCTAGGGGCAAACCTATACGAACGAATCAAGAAAGAATGTGAAATACACATAGCTGAAAAAATATCAGCATTAGTAGGCCAAAGCCCAGATTTGGTTGTATTTTTGTCTCTGGTCCAAAGAACATGGCAAGATTTTTGTGATCAGATGTTGATTATTCGTGGTATTGCTTTACTTCTTGATGTAAAATATGTCAAGAATGTGGCGAATATTTGTTCAGTGTGGGATATGGGACTGCAACTGTTCCGCAAGCATCTATCACTATCCCCGGAGATTGAACACAAAACTGTAACTGGCCTTCTCAGATTGATCGAGAGTGAGAGGTATGCTTGTTCTTCTGTGATAAGTTCTGTTAGTGATATGTGTACTTCATGGTCTATTCTATTACTCTTTGTGAACTTGTCTTGTGATTAATCGATGATACAAGGCCAGACTTACTTTACAGTTGATTGCATATAATATAGGGTCATGATTCTTTCAAATCAAAATCTGGAAATTACCTATATTTTTGTATATTGAGAATTTAAGGTGGTATGCCTTTAACGCAAAATCTGTAGCATTCAGTCTCCAAACCTACATATTTTTGTGTATTCTTTACATTAATTCAATAAACAGTTACAAAATCCAGTATGGAAGGGACTTTGACATATTGCTTATTTAATGTGAAGTAACATGCGAAGAGATGGAGATAGAACAGAACAAATGATGTCAATAATACTCGAATCTGCAATGGATAGTCGTAGTTGTATGCCCATATCCTTGTAATCCTATTACACAATGCCAATTTTATTTTTTTTGAAAACACAATGCCAAATCTGAACCGCGTGAACAGTATAGGACTATATGACCATATCATGATCCTGGCAAGCGATGACTGAGCCAGGCCTGCTGCAGGCCCGACTTTGCTTTGCCTGGCCTGGGTTGGGCGTGGCTAGCATGAACAGAGTCCGAAACACCCCAACTTTAATATTCGGCTCTCACTTTCTAAATAAAATAGTATTCCATTTACATTTCAGTGAGAATATTAAATACATATGGGATATGTATGTTCATGTGGCTTTTGGTTTGGCCCAGGGCATGCTCATGCCTGTGAACCTTAAAGTTGATGCCTATGCCTTATCCTGGCCTGGATTTTTCTACACTTTGCTGTGTGGATCACGGATGCCCATGAACAGATCCAGCAACGACTATTATCACAATTGAAGAAACATGAATCCTTTCCTTTGGCCCACATGCCGTCTTCAATGTCTTCTTAACTCTGTTAGTTTGATTGAATGTTACAATATTTGTAGATCCACATGCGACTCAATCTCAGCGTCCTTGAGGCAAAATAGTGTTTTGCCAATTTGCCTCAAGTTACTTGATTGTGTTCCAAGTTCGTATGAACATAAAAAAACTCGACCTGCAGGGGGTAAGACCACCCCCCGGGCATTGTTGTGATAGAAGAAGACCTTCTCACACAGGCCGAGAAAAACCCCAAACCCCTGCCCCACCCTGTCACAGGGGCACCGTTGCCCTGTGAGAACTGGGCTGAGCCTTTTGACCTGTGCTTTGGCCATGGGACAGACGAGGGGATTTTTTTAACCAAACATTCTGATTAGTATGTTTTGGGCCATTTATTTCCCCACCAAAGTCATGCTTGTACTGTAGTGTAATTTGGTACTGGCTATGTTGAATGGGGGAACTGAAACAGCGTACTGGGACTTTAAGACATGTTGCTTTCTTTTAGCTAATACAACAACAACAACAAAGCCTTTAAGTCCCAAACAAGTTGGGGTAGGCTAGAGTTGAAACCCAGCAGAAGCAATCAAGGTTCAGGCACGCGAATAGCTGTTTTCCAAGCACTCCTATCTAAGGCTAAGTCTTTGGGTATATTCCATCATTTCAAGTCTCCTTTCTTTTAGCTAATAAGTGGAAAAATGGTGGTTCACTTGTGCTAGCTGTGGTAATTGCATGTGTGTGGAACACATCTTATATAACTGAGCTTGTGAACTGAAAGAGTGTCTGCCTCGTAAATTATTCATAATCCTGTCAATAATAGATATGTCTATTCAATAATTTTTCATTTTTCTGATCAGGCTTGGTGAAGCAATAGATAGGACATTACTTAGTCATCTTCTGAAGATGCTTACTGCTCTTGGAATGTATTCTGAGAGTTTTGAAAAGCCCTTTCTTGAATGCACTTCTGAATTTTATGCTACAGAAGGTGTTAAATATATGCAGCAATCTGATATTCCAGACTACCTGAAGCATGTGGAGGTAAGGATGGATATATTTCCTTATGTTCTTCATGTTATTTGCTCATGTAGAACCAGTCAGGCACACCATTTAACTGATAATATGCACCTGAGCTGTGCAGTCGAGGTTACAAGAAGAACATGAAAGGTGTATTCTATATTTGGAAGCTAACACAAGGAAGCCACTGATTGCAACTACTGAAAAGCAATTGCTAGAACGTCATACATCTGCAATTATTGAGAAGGTGACTATTTGCCTTTATAATATCTATTTCTTTTATGTAGCCTGAGCAAGCATGTGATTTTGTTTCTTGTTGGGCTCGATATCCATAAACTGCAATAATGCTTTACTAACCTGCTTTTGTATGTTGGTCCTTGTTTTTGTGGTGTTCTTCAGGGGTTCACTATGCTCATGGATGCAAGTCGTATAAATGACCTCTCGAGGATGTACAACCTTTTCCAGAGGGTTAATGCTGTTGAGCTGCTAAAACTAGCGCTTAGTTCATATATCCGGGCTACAGGCCAGGCCATTATTATGGATGAGGAAAAGGACAGAGAATTAGTTCCATTTCTTCTCGATTTTAAGGCGTCACTCGACAAAATATTGGAAGAAAGTTTTGCCAAGAATGAGGCTTTCTCCAATACCATAAAAGATTCATTTGAGCACCTTATCAATCTAAGACAGGTGTCTGATTTGATCTTTATTGTTCTACTTGACTGGTGTTTCAGTTACTGTCTTTTTATTGATGTCAATGTAATTCTTTTCGTAGATGTCTTTTTACTGTCTTCTATCATCTTGTTTATTATTCTCTCTGGTTATGATGTCCATGTCGTTATAATGTGAGATCTTTGGCCAATAGTTTCTGCCAATTTACCAAAATATTTTTTGTGATCATCATGTAGAAAGTTACAGAATCAGAAAAACTTACTTATGCTATACTTAAATAACCAACTCCTAGAAATAATGGCATCGGTTTTGACTTGAATTTTTGGACCTACATTTTTATAAGAAAAGATGGCTAAAATAGTTATTCATTTTGTGTGTGTTGATAATTACCACATCCAAAGTCTTCCAACTTTAAAAAATAACAAACAATTTTGCCTCTAATTTTGTTAACTTGTAGTCTGTTGTAGATAAGCTTTCCATTCTTTGTGGAGTAATTTAGTTTTTTTTTGTTCTATATGTCCCCCTCAAATAATGGGTCCCATGCTTGTTTCATGACAACAGAACCGACCTGCGGAATTGATTGCAAAGTTTCTTGATGAGAAACTTCGAGCTGGCAATAAAGGGACATCAGAAGAAGAGCTGGAGGGTATACTTGATAGAGTTTTGGTCCTGTTTCGGTTTATACAAGTAAGTTATTGATCTATTTCATTTGACTACTAAATTGCATTTCCTCCTGATTGGCAATATAATTTCTACTTCTCTTCGTGAGTTGCATGTTTGATGCACTACAGATATGGGCCCCTTTTTGCTCAAATATGCACTCTATGTACTAGAAAGGTATAGGGGGAAATAGCCTTGCAGGCCAATTTTTTTTTCTGTCACAGCTGGGCAAAACTTGTGCTGTGAAAACGATCATCCCAATTTTGTCTGGTCAAATTTTGGCCTGGTTATGAACCAAGTGGAGGCTACCTGCCAAACTGAGATCAAATTTTGGCTTGGCCTATTGGGGCGGGCAACCAAACAGATCCTATCCAATGGATGTTATAAGTTTGGGCCTTCCCAAACATGGTTATGTTGGTGCCTTAAAATAACATTGTGATTTTGGCTTGAATATTTAGGTGAGCCTGAGAAGCCTTCCTTACTAGGCTTCTATGAAAAGATAAAGTGCCAAACCCTTGATTTTTTTTTGTATGATGTAATAAATTTGTTAAACAATTGAAACTAACAAAATTGTTTAAGTGTTAACTCTGAAAGGGAAAATTCAATTTATATAATAGTTTAATTGCAAGCTTTATATTTCATCATCTGCAGGGTAAAGATGTATTTGAGGCATTCTACAAGAAGGATCTAGCTAAGAGGTTGCTGCTTGGGAAGAGCGCATCAATAGATGCTGAAAAATCGATGATCACAAAAGTAATAATGTCTTTTCTACTGTTTTCACATGTTCTGATATATGTGGACAAGAACAACTTTACCAACATGCTTCTGTTTGTAGCTCAAAACTGAGTGTGGAAGTCAGTTTACCAACAAGCTGGAGGGAATGTTCAAGGTAGCGTTAGCTGTTTTTACTATGATGATATTTCTAGTCTTATCTTATTTTGCGAACCTGTATAGTTGTATCGTTAGATGCATCTGAAATATCAATATTTCATTATATAGATTGAGTACCCTTTTAACATCTGTTTTACTCTCTGGTTTTGTAGGACATTGAATTATCCAAAGAAATAAATGATTCATTCAGGCAATCATCTCAAGCTAGGACAAAGCTTCCCTCTGGCATTGAAATGAGTGTCCATGTGCTTACAACAGGGTAATATTTTTTGCCCCATTGCTTTGATACGAACTCTCTGTAGAACATGATCCGTTTAGATAGGTTTGTAAACCTGATCTCATGCATGTGCTCCATTGTCCTAGCATGGGAGGCTGGCCTTTTGATGTTGTTTGTCATGTTTATGTAGTTCTGATAATAAAATATGTTGATTTACAGCTATTGGCCTACATATCCACCAATGGACGTGAAACTCCCACACGAACTGAATGTGTATCAGGTTAGTATATAGTCTTTGGTGGTGGTGGTAAATATTTTAATGTCAGTCTGAATATTTTGTTTAATCCTCTCCCCTTTTTCTGAATACTTTGTTTAATCCTCTCCCTCTTCTGACAGGATATATTTAAAGAGTTCTATTTGAGCAAGTACAGTGGAAGGCGTTTAATGTGGCAGAATTCTTTGGGACACTGTGTCTTGAAAGCGGACTTTCCCAAAGGCAAAAAGGAATTCGCAGTGTCATTGTTTCAGGTGCATTTTCATCTCATTTTTCAGTGCTTATCAGTTGAAACCATCTGAGATCAATAATTATATTTTCCCCTAACTTATTGCTGCCCATCAGAGTGTGGTTTTGATGTTGTTCAATGACGCACAAAAATTAAGCTTCCTTGACATCAAGGATTCCACTGGTATCGAGGATAAAGAATTGAGACGGACACTGCAATCACTTGCATGTGGTAAAGTTCGGGTTCTCCAAAAGGTGTGATCCTTTTTTTTTTTTGCCTCATCATCATTTTGCATTTTCAGTATGCAGCTTCTTTAATTGTAACCTATGTTTTCAGATACCAAAAGGGAGAGATGTAGAAGATAAGGATGAATTTGTATTCAATGAAGATTTTAGTGCTCCCCTCTATCGCATAAAGGTAATATATGTACACATACACTTTATATTTGATATGGTCATTAAGCTTGAACTGTTGTGCACTTCCAGGTAAATGCAATTCAAATGAAGGAGACGGTAGAAGAAAACACGAGCACCACTGAGAGAGTGTTCCAGGATCGGCAGTATCAGGTGCTTTAATTCTATATGCTAGCAAGTGAAAATCTGTTAGTTTAGTTTCAGAATGGGAGCTAGTTCTTTTGTGTATTTTTTTATTTTCGCGATGGATTATCCTTGGAACTTGCAGTACATAGTTAGCTTGAACAACATGTGCTTTTGCTTGCTCAGTTGATATGTGCTTGATGCTTTATGATAGAAAAGTGAGTCAACTCCACAGTATACTATGTCCAAGACTGGACCCCTTTTTCTTCATTTTTTTTATCTTCTAATAGGTTAAATATGTAAATCGTATCCTTTTGAATTGAAATTTGTAATGCATAATTGACAAGATTCTTTTGGTTCTATAATGCAGGTTGATGCGGCCATAGTTCGAATAATGAAGACGCGGAAGGTCCTCAGCCACACCCTTCTAATAACGGAGCTTTACCAGCAGGTGACACTTCAGAATATTAATTAATCTAGCTGTGTATTTTATTTACCTCACGGCTAACTTGACCCCCTTTAACCGTTGGGTTTCATCCATGTCCCTCCTTTCAGCTCAAGTTCCCTGTTAAGCCAGCTGATATCAAGAAAAGAATAGAGAGCTTGATCGACCGGGAGTACCTGGAGCGGGACAGGAGTAACCCCCAGATCTACAACTATCTGGCTTGACAGCACTTTGGCGGATCATTAAAGACACCATGCTCACTTTATTTTCCAGTTCCTTGTTCTTGTTTTTGTTCTCTGGAAGGGAGTTGTAGCTGTTGCAACGTGTCTGTATACGAGAACGATTTTTTTCAGTATCAGTATAAAATGTATAAGCATATAATGCATGTATGTGTTTACATGTTTTCTTTGGCTATTCACGTCGTCTTCCCTGGTGCGCCGCGATCTGGACAATGTGCCTGGTTACGTTTCATTCTCGCTTAATTTCCGAGTGTGGACATTTTTCTTAGGGCCTACTATCTCCGTTATAAAACGAAAGATGTTTTATTTCTGTCATGTCAAATTTAAAAACTTAAGTCCATTTATCAGTAGAGAAACATCCTGATACTTCAGTATAAGAAACATCCTCCCTACCTCCCAAAGTGGGTGCAATTTTAGGATAATGTTAAGCCATATGATTTAAAGTTTGATCAAATTCATTATATAAAAAGAACAATATTTATTAATAACAAATACTTTGTGCACTATATCTATTTGGAGTTATATATGTTGAAAATATGGATTACAACTTTTTTTTGAAATGGAGGTAATACTCCATCCCAAATTTTAAGTTATTCTAACTTTTTTTGAAAATAAAAGCATCTCAAGTTTATATAATAAAATAATAATATTTATGATATACCAAACAAGTATCATTATATTCTTCATTAATTATATTTTTATACTATATCTGTTTGATGTCATAAATCTTTTTTTCTATAATTTTAATCAAACTTGAGATGTTTTGCCTCTCTAAGAAAGTCGGAATGACTGAACAACCACGTAAACAAGACTCGTAACAACTATTCGATTTATATCAGTAAAAAGGATAGCCAAGTAAGCAAAAGTTGATCCGATTTCATCTGAAAGTGACGAGTGTCTCGCATATAAAAGTAAAAAACTTACGCATGATTACAATCTAGAGTGTCTTTGGCCGAGCTCCGCAGCGGCTCTGGCTCCTCACCTACTGTGCTGCAATAGCACTCGAAAAACAACTTCGGCTCCTTCTGTTATTGCCTACGAAACCGACGGAGCTAGCGGAGCTCCTGTGGCTCCATGCTACAATGCTGAAGCCGGAGAGAGTCCGGCCAAATGGGCCCTTACACCCTGAAGATTTAGTTTACATTGAATATTTATTCTAATTTAATATTAGCTAAAGTTTAGAGTGATTAGAACAAAAATATCTGGGCCGTTCAAGGCCCACAAAGCATTCCTTGAAGCCCAAGTATGGAAACCGTGCAGGCTGTTCCAGCGGAACCAGTACGGCCAGTCGTCGTCTTCTCTACCTGGCGCTCTCCCAGATCAGATCACCACCACCGTCCACCACCGCCACCGAGCTCTCCGGTCGCCGGAGATCGCCCCCTTCTCCGGCGACCCCGCGTACGCCGATCTCAGTAAAGGTTGGTTACCCACGTTGAAACCCCAGCTCGCGCCTCCCACCCCTGAGTCAGTCACGCCGCTAAATTTGGCTCATCCGCCATTCGGACCAGCGCCGCTAGGGTTTTGGCCCGATGGATCCACTCCGGAGCTACTTGGGGCGGCTCCTTCTCGAAGAAATCACACCGGTGGTGATGGTGCTGTCCACACCGCTCGCTGAGGCCGCCTGCCGTAAGAACGGCCTCAGCTTCGTCGACATGCTCTCCCCGTTCTCGCTCTTCAAAAAAATCGACGGTGACTGGCCTCCCAATGCTTGGTTTCAGATGACCCTGTGCTGTATTTTGTTCTCTTTTCGTTTGTTTTGGTTATGTGATCTCATGGAAGGTTCTGTCTCTGTGCCCGCGATTGAGCAGTGCCCGTGCGGACGGCGAGCGAGGTGCCGTACAGGCTGCAAATGTTTAAGATTCGGATGGTTTACGCGTCCGACGTCCGGAAGGAGGACTGCGAGGTGATCCTCAAACATTCTGGTATTGCTATCTTAGGTGGCTGTAGCTACTTCAGTGTTTGATGACCTCGATGTTTGGGAACAGGTGGCAGACGAGATGATTAAGCCGGTAGTTTCTGAGGCCAATGAGAAGGCTCTTCCGGATTTGCTTTCAGACCCGCCTCAGGTTGAAGATGTACTTGGAAGTAAGATCCCGTGCTTTGCTTCTGCATGATAATATGGATGTTCTACTCCAATGAAGTTCACATTGCTGTGTTTCTCTGATAATTGGATTAGTGGTGGAAGGCGGCAAAGATTTTTTTCTAGGGGGGAGGTGGATCAGAGTAGAGAATTAGGAAATCAGTATATACTGCAAATTAGAGCCGAACTACTATCGAACCATGTAAAGTTCTAAAATAAATTAGGAAATGATCTCAATTGATTACATAAGGTCATTCCGCTTGCCACTTCAGCATTGTTGTGCATGTTGTGGCGGCGGCAGGGACGCAAATGTTGATGATGATGTGTGTGGTGAGCCTGGATGTTGCTGAGGTGACTAGGCAAGATGAGCTTGTCTGGTTGTTTTCCATTTATAGGAGAGGGAAATAGTGATCTGCGACTGGTATGTTGTTCCGGCAATGTCGACAGGAGTTAATGGGCTAGTTTTTTTTTAGCGAGAACACAGCAGGAGAATTCAGTTAATGGGCCAGTTGAAGCTACTTTTGTGGCCCTAATGGGCAGTGGACTTGGGATGCATTGGAGGGCTGCAGTTGGGTCCTCGGTCCTCAAGACTTTTCCTGGGTCAGGGTGCGTGCATGGGGTGGGTTAGCCCAGGCTGGCAATGGTTAACCTCTTAACCTTATTAACCTTTATGGTGAGGAATAGTGGAATGTGTGTTCATAAACAGAAAGAATAGTAAAATGTGTGACCTGTGAACTAGGAATGGTTTTTAATGGGCAGCCACATGCTTTCCATCAAGATCGCTTGGTGCAGTCGTAGCATAATTTCAGGTGATTGTTTGTAGTAGTGAAGTTGCTTTGCGTGCATTCTATTGTATGGATGGAGAGCTCAAATTGCTTGCAAATGGTCCATCAGAAGAATGCGCTGCTTGGTGCTCTGTGCATCTTTGTTACTAAATTGGGTTTTTTTTTTTGGGAAATTGCTGGGAAGAGCTTGACATTGTCACTTCAAATGTCTTCATTTCTATTTGGCTGGTACTCTGATGTATCTTACTGGAAGATGTGATGTGTGTCTCTTATTGATGCTTCTTTGGTTGTTACGTGCTTTAGTCAAGTCAATTCCAATATCTGCAAAGCTCAGCTGTGCAAATTTTGTTTGATACCTTTTATTTGCATCCTGTATATGATTCCTTAATTATGTAATTCCAGAGCCTGAGGCCGAGCTGTGCCCATTGTGGATTAAGAAGTTCAATAGAGAGCTAATGCGGACACTCTCATTTTCGGAGCATGAAACATTTGACCATCCTGTGGCATGTGAGATTTGACACTTCCTGTTCTTAGCTGGTTATTCTGTTTGCAGAATATGTTCTTGCTTATGCTTTAAGTTATTATTAACAGGTCTTCTAGTTGTGTCATCAATGGACAAAGAACCAGTCAATAAATTTGTTGATCTCTTCAACACAAATCAGTTGCCATCTCTTTTGAATGATGGCATAATGGATCCACAGATTTTGAAGCATTACCTTGTACTTCATGACCAGCAAGAGGGGCCACAAGACATGTATTGTTCTTCACCTTTCTTTCTAACTAAAGAAGATACTCTTACTTAAGCAATTTATGATGTTAAAATCATTTTTTTAAAACATAGCTGGCGTATGTTTAGACCAACCCCTTCAGAATTGTCAAACATAATGCTTGTGAATCTGTATTGGCAAAATGGTTGAAAAACCTGAACTGCCTACATATTTTGTAGTTCACAATTTTTAGGATTATTTGTCTTCATCAAGGTTAGACAAGGTTCCTCATAGTGGTTAATTTCTTATGCGTCCCTATTGCCTTTAGTATTCATGCTTCCTTGCTTTCCTAATTCTATGCGTTTTAACTTCTAAGGGCCTTTTACCCCTAGGCCTTAACTCTGTGCTTCTTCTGCAAAGGAAATTGTTTTACATCCGACACCCATGTGTCCGGCAGCTTTGTTTGTGGGACCATAACTGTGTTGTGTCTGGTCGTAAACACATATTGGTGATCGGGGCGCACATAGCGACATAGTCTATAGGGTGATTACTCAGCACAATAATTTCTATGAAACTATGACATGCTAAATAAAGACAGTTAAATATATGGAAGTGTTCTTCACGATAAATAAATGACATATAATTTACATTATTAATGTATAAATCCTTATATATTGATGATCAAAGTGAAGAACTTTTGATTTACAGGAATCCTAAAATTACATGTATTTTGAATCAGTGGCAGTATGGATTAGAGTAAAAGACAACAACAACAACAACATAGCCTTTCAGTCCCAAGCAAGTTGGGGTAGGCTAGAGTAAAAGAAAGTAGCATAATTTTATAATATATTTAAAAGTGGAAATTAAAATTGTTTAAAAAATTGAAATCACTAGCATTAAAAATCAGGGCATCAATTGTCGAAGGGGTATTTCGGAACGCTCGTCCTTCAAGTCTTCAAGTCTTCAAACTTCCCTAAAAGTGGTATAGCCTTTTAGGGAAGTTTGAACTCCTCTCTTGTACCAGGAAGCTGAAGCCCTCTCCTTAGCAGCTTCTCATAGAAGCAAACTTCTGAAGGAAGCAAACTCCGATTAAAAGGGCATGTGGTTTCTCACATAATCCCCACTAAAACTAAATACTATTTTTTGCTAAATGGGTAAGAACTTGGGGTAATATTTTGTGGCTTAACTTCTTACATTGGTCAAACAAGGAGCAGATAACCTGATATATCGAATTATTATTTCTTGCAATTTTGTAATCTATTTCTTTGTTATAGCTGATTTGCCAAGTCTTTATGTTTTCAGTCTTTGTTGTCATATAGTTGCAGAAAATCCTTTAATATACACAGTTGCAGAAAATCGTTTAATCTTTCTTTTTAATAGCTGATTTGCCAAGTCTTTATTTCCAAATCCTTTAATATTGTCTGATATTTTATGTTTCAATTATACACTGTTTTCTTTCTTGCTGACCCATATTACTTTGTACATGAAGAGCTGTGAATGTCTTAGCTGAAATGAGGAGTACCCTTGGTCTGAACGACTGTAAATTATTATGCATAAATTCGTCTACAGAAGCAGGTGGTAGTAATGCTGACAATTCATGGCTACCTTATGTGAGCATACTGAATTACCTCATATTGAATTTCAGTAATGTTTTCAAATTTCAGCAAATATACAATCTACTTATAGTCTTTTCGTTACTAAATGCAGAAAGCTCTTGGTTTGAACAATCATGATGGATCCTGTTTCCTTAGTGTGGATGATCTGAATGAGGTATTAGAACATCTGTTTTATCATGTGCTTCTCTATAGTGTTTTGCTGGGCACACAAAGTTTTGTGACACTTTGTTCAACTTTTCTTGGTGCCTAAGGATTCATCTATTAGGTGATAGTTATGGAGTAACCATCCTGCTTTCAGTTGATTCAAGTTTTTTTTTTGGTGCACTGATGCCAAGGATGGCACATCAAATTGTTCTGTTATTTTTCTTGCCCTGGATCTCTATTCTCCAGTTCTTTCATTGTGGGTGTGTTGTCACATGCAACCTTTCTCAGCTGTCAACAAGCTTTACTTGATATTGAATTGCTGAGCTTGTTTATTTCAGATAAAGGACTTCATGCAAGATTTTGTTTCTAACCATATCATCCCCTACATGGAGCAAAAGATCCGTGTCCTCAATCAGCAGGTATGCAGTTGAAAGTTTGGTATATCATTATGTTCATCTTATCATATCCCAACAAGATTCAGTACTGTTTTAGGTAGCCACAACAAGAAAGGGTTTTAGAAATCAGATCAAGAACTTGTGGTGGAGAAAGAGAGATGATGTCCCAGAAGCTTCAAATGGGCCAATGCAAGTGATTATTCTAGATCTTGCTACTTTTCACTGTATATATGTAATTTGTAATATGCTGTAACTTTATTTTCTCCATCAGGTATACATTCACCTCCATAGAATCACAGATCAGAGTACTAGGTGATTTCGCCTTCATGTTACGAGACTACGAGCTTGCCTTGTCAAACTACAGATTACTCGCCACTGATTATAAGCTTGATAAGGCTTGGAAGCGATTTGCTGGTGTACAGGTGCAAGATATTTTTTTTACTCGTTTTGCTGAACTTTCTCCATGGATATACATATTAGTAGTCTGTTTAGCGTCTTTGAGTTTGTTGTAAAGGCACAATTAGGATTGCTATTCTGAAGGAATATCCCGGTATGCTATTATGCCAACGTGATGGTCCTGTTTACACTAAAAGCAATTGGCAGTTCCATTACCAACCCAGCTTTCCTACAAATATGGGGCTTGGCCTAGAAAACATCAGATGATAAATGTCCACTACGTTGCAGGGTTTCTGGATTGTTTTTTCTTGAGTTCTGGAATAACCTTAATGTGTGTTACATATTCATTTCATATTGATACATATCAATATATTCCCTTTTGCAGGAGATGAGTGGACTTTGCTATTTCATTTTGGATCAGTCAAGGAAGGACGCGGAGTATTGCATGGAAAATGCCTTCAGTACATATTTGGTATTTATTTAGAAATTCACATCTTGGTTTCCTGCACAGGCAAATAATTATTTCCTTTATATTGCTTATTATTTAATGTTTTGGATATTGTTCTGTGGTATTGCGCTGTTACCCCATGTTTCTTACACAACAATAAGAGGAGCCCAAAACCCATTTTGCATGGAACATCTTTTTCCTGACTGTCAGTTGTTTAATGAATACCCAATTTAAGTCTTATTTAAGCAATGGTCATAACAAACAGCTAGGATGCTTTTGTGCATATTATTCCATAATATGCATTGAACTTACCCTGCAGATATCCGTATGATATTAGCTCAACAGTAAAGCACTTATATGTTCATGACGATGGTAGTGGATGCTATAGGTGTCATGCAGTTGATATCCAGCTCCAGAGACCCTTGGAGTGTGTTTGGTTGCTCGAGACTGTGTATCCTGAATGAGGAGAAACTGGCTCAGCGGATGCAAATTCTAAGGGAGAGAGAGTTTGGTGAAAGTGCACGAGCGAATACAAAAAAATAATTCTGTTTGGTTTGCTGTATGAGCGGATACAACTTACCTAGCATGTGAGATTGACGTGTGGGACCATACTAATCCTGCATCCACCGGTACAGGCCCGAGAGCGACAAACGAATCAGCCGCATGAGCAGAGTCCAAAACCCTTTTTTGCACCGGTGGATGCAGAGCAGCACCGCGGAACCTGGCATCCGATCGGTATTCCCCTATAGTTTATACGGAGACGCAGGTCCTGGATCGCTGGAAGCGGGAATCCGAACACGCCCTTGATGTCTTGTACCTAAATTCATTTGGGAAGGAATGGCGTTTTAGACTGGCTACAAGTTCTGGGCCACATTGCCACATTTTCATTTCATTCTAGTTTCTGCCTTCTTTCAGTAACGTATGCTGTGTCGGAGAAATAGTCAGAATGTACAGGGTCTGCCCTGATTTTAAGCTACCCTCTTCAATAAAATTGCTTATTATGGATATTCTGGTACCAGCTGTACAAATCTGAATATCCTGAGGTGTGTTGCATTTAGGAGAAATGCGCAAAGAAGTGGAATATGTGCCCATGACAAGATACTACACGCTTATGAGATGTAGATAGTAGACTCTCTAGTTTTCTTGATTGAACTTCCTCTTGTAGTCTTCTTTCATTCGGAGTGTAATTCACCTTTTCATATATGCAGAGAATTGGATCTTCTGGCCAGAGAAATGCTACTAGATGTGGCCTTTGGTGGGCCGAAATGCTTAAAACAAGAGGACAGTATAGGGAAGCATCAAACGTGTATTTCCGTGTTTCTAATGAGGTAGATTTCCTTTTTGTTGTGGGAAGTTTTTGGCTGATTAGATGAATTATTGATTGAGATCTCTACTGCTCAGGAACCTTCGTTGCATTCTGCTGTACTGCTTGAGCAAGCCGCCTGTTGCTATCTATTATCCAATCCACCCATGCTACGGAAATACGGATTTCACCTAATCTTAGCTGGGAATAGCTACTACATGTCTGATCAGGTTCATAATAATTATTTTACCGCTATTGTAATCTCAAGGGGATATTGGTGTATGTTGTTCGCTGATGATGTAGTGTTAGTGGACGAAAGCCAGACAGGAGTAAATAGGAAACTAGAGTTATGGTGGCAGACCCTTGAGTCTAAAGGTTTTAGATTGAGCAGAACTAAAACCGAATACATGAGATGCGACTTTGGCGGAGCTGCACAGGAGGAGGGAGATGTGAGTTTGGAAGGTCAAGTAGTGCCTAAGAAGGATACCTTTCGGTATCTGGGATCGATGCTACAGAGGGATGGAGATATTGATGCGGACGTTAGCCATAGAATCAAAGCAGGGTGGATCAAGTGGCGACAAGCTTCTAGCATTCTCTGTGACAAGAGGGTACCACAAAAGCTAAAATGCAAGTTTTATAGAACGGCGATTAGACCGGCTATATTGTATGGAGCAGAATGTTGGCCTACAAAGATTCGACATGTTCAACAACTGAGTGTTGCAGAAATGCGTATGTTGCGATGGATTTGTGGTCACACAAGAATGGACCGAGTTCGGAACGATGATATACGTGATCGCCTAGGGGTAGCATCAATTGAAGAAAAACTTGTCCAACATCGGTTGAGGTGGTTTGGCCATGTCCAAAGAAGACCTCCAGAGGCACCAATGCATTGTGGAGTCCTAAGCCAAGCTAATAATATGAGGAGAGGTAGAGGAAGACGGCAATAAAAAGAGATTTGAAAGCTTGGGATATACCTAGAGATCTATGTTTGAATAGGAATACTTGGAAAACAGCTATTGAAGTGCCTGAACCGTGACTTGGGGCTCTTGGTGGGTTTCAACTCTAGCCTACCCCAACTTGCTTGGGACTGAAAGGCTATGTTGTTGTTGTTGTTGTTGTAATCTCTTTCAATGTTGATTGAATCTTTTTTAAATCGATTTTCTTTCTTTAAATGCAGAAACAACATGCTGTTCGGGTGTACAGAAATGCTTTGTTTGTTTACAAACAAAACCCTTGGAGTTACATCAACAATCATGTACATTTTAATGTTGGAAGGTAGTTAGGTATTTTTAGCTCCTGTCCAATTTTTATCTTGTGTCTTTATGCTGTACTTGACTCAGGGTGTACTGGTAGGTGGTATGGAGTTCTCGGGATACTTGATTTAGCCATCAAGCACTTGCTGGAGGTCATTGCTTGTAGCCATCAGTCGCTGACTACACAAAACATGTTCCTCACTGATTTTTTCCATTATGTTCAGGTTATTGACCAGCACTACACCTTAATACCTTATTTGAACCTAACTTTTGGTGCATTTCTAATTTTGTGATATTATTTTGTGTATAGAGCATGGGGAAGAAATTTGATGTGTACAAGCTTCAACTTCCTGTTTTTAACATGTCATCTCTCAAAGTTATATATGAAGATCATCGCACTTATGCATCAGATGCAGATGTAAGGCCTAACAACTGTACCAGGAGTATTTCTAATCCATCTATCATTTGCATTTCTGGGAGCAATCAAACATTGAACCTCCCTATATTTTTATAGAATATTGTCTTTTGGGTACTTGAGTTACCCTTCTTGTGCTCCTTTAAAGAAAAAGGCATAATATATGGCCAATTTCACACCTTCGATAATAAAATAAAACACTATGACTGTCTTTAACATGATCTCTTTTGCTGGTGCTAATTTGTTACTACGCTATTGATGCCCATTCTCAGCATGTGTTGGTTGTCTTCTGTTACAGGTTGGCGTTAGTGAAAGCACGTGGCAGGAGCTGGAGGAAGAATTGATCCCATCATCATCAATTGTCAGAACTAATTGGCTGGATACTCAGCCAATGAGAAAATACAAGGATTCCTGTATTTGTGTGGCTGGAGGTAAATTTTTTTTTTGAAAATACAAATTCATAGCTATATATGACTGAACTTGAGGACAAACCACTCTGGAATTGTCTGGTATACAGCTGAGATGTGGCACTTGTCAACTTACCAATCTAGTGCAGGACAGTATCTTTTTTTAGATGGGCGGACACTTGTCTTTGAGTGCTATCTCGCATTCACGTCTGTTGCTGGATAAGGGATAGACAAACTGTCTGTTTGGGCCTTTTAAGGCTTGAACATCAAGTGCCGTACATCTTTCTTAGCCACTTATGTTGTATGATAAATTAATAATTCGTTTGGCCACAGTCCATCTATTGTCGACCAGTCCCATTGGAATTGTATGATTTGCACTCTGATGTGAGTTTGAATCCCCTTTATTTTGCCAATGGAGTTTGAACTTGATATGTCCTCCATTTCCAGTTGAAATATTTTAACTATTTATGTTTGCACCATATCCTTGAAATTGGACCTTTTTTTTTGCTGACCTATTTGAAAAAAAAATGCCATTGGCTGTTGCCTTCTTGACCTTCCATCATAATTTTGGTCTCAAGGTGACCTGATGAACCTTACCAATTGGAGGCAGACTGTGGTTTAGCCAAGCTGCAGATCTGCAGACTGTGGTTGATATCACTTGGTACTTCATATATCAGCTTGAAGATGAGGTGGGAGCAGCAGCAGTAGAAGCAAACATAGGAGGGTGAGGCCTTGAGGAAGTGGGCATGAGAAGGAGAGGGTGAGGCCTGAGTGGTGCCTACATTGTCATTTGAGGTTGAAGGATAGAACTTACCAACTGAATTGATACAAGTTTCTGATTATTTGCTCATTTGAGCAGTGTGAACAACTAATGTAACCAGTCACTTGGCTTAGCCACGGCTGGTAACATTCTTGTGCAATTGTTGGTAGGATATTGGTTCCGTCCAACAAGGGCTTTTCCCTTCTAGTTACGCTTGAGTTACAGGCTTTCAACCAAGGTAGACTGATAACCAATTTTGACCATAGCTGAGCTGTAAGTTTTTGGATGCTCGGCAATGGAGCTTCTTTTGGCACAAGACTAGAAAATTGTTTCTTGGTACCAAATTATTTATAACCAAGAGGGACCCCAGAACTGTTGTGTTCATATTTTATGAGCCTGACACAAATGACCCTTGAAGTTCTGACAAAATTTTGGAGCACTAAGTGTTACGTGAAGTTTCAGTAAAGGCACAAAGTAGACATAAATTTGGTTGAAATGATCTGATATCATCTCCTTTAGGCCCTTCTAATTATTATTTCTCTTTTATTATGTATATAGTGTTCTTAGTTGCTTTGTTTGTTGGTTGCAGAAGCAGTAAAATTGAATGTTGAACTTAAAAATCCCCTCCAAATTCCTGTTGCTGTCTCTGGCATCTCTCTTATATGCAAGCTTTCCACCACTTTGGATGCATTAAGTTCTGGTAAGATTTTCCTTCCTGAGTTCTTTCCATATAGAGTTACGTTAACTGCTGATGCATTCCTCATGCAGATGTAAGTGGGCTGGACTTGGATGGTGGGGAAGATAAGGTTAACACAGAGCCATCTATTTCAATGTAATTTTCTTTTCATAATTAAGGTTTTGTTCATGTAGATGTTGTTCTTTCCACCAAAATTTATAATGTCTATTATTTCTATTTTTTATTGAACACTACAGGTTTGAGACTGATGGAGATAAGTTTACATTGTCAAAGCTTGACATTGTATTAGGAGGAGGTGAAAGTAAAAGAGTATGTAACAATTTCTTGCCTTTTAACTCTACGCAATCTTTTGTGTGCTTTGAAAATAGTTTAAGCATGTCTTTGCTACCTGATTCATTACAGCAGATCTAATCTTTACTCAGTAAAAAGCTAGGTGAACAGAATATACTGTTAATATTTTAGGGGCTGAATGGGAAAGAAGTGCTTAAGGTTCAATTTGGTATTGGTGCAGTATGCTGTTGGATCTATTCATTTACTGGAATTCGTTACAGTAAGATTTTGCTGTTTCGGCTCAAAGATGGACGATGCAAACAGCTAGTTATACTCCAAAGAATGCTTAGATGTTGTTTAAAAGGCCACCACATGCATACTGAGAAAGCCAGTAATAGTTCAGTTCAGTGCCAATTCTTACTGTTTTGCTTGGTATCCATTAACCCACCATATGTTATTACTGAATTATTTTCATTTGTTTCAATTTCTTCAATCTGATTTTACTAGAGATGTGCAGCAAAATCATAATCTCTCTTTTTTTTTAAGAAAATGGATGTAGCCAGGGTCAAATACTACACTGATTATACGCAGCTCTCCTGCGTGTTTGAGAAAAAAAAATACTAAACTGATTATTCCTCATTTCCTTACTATTTGTCCGATTGCATTTTTGCATATTTGATGTGTTTGGCATTTGTTTTTTCATATAGGTGTTTTTTTTGGTTAATTGTCTTTCAAGGTAGTTGCTCATCTCCTCTCCAACTTCATTAGGTGCAACTTGATGTTACTCCAAAAGTTGAAGGTATTCTGAAGTTGGTTGGGATAAGGTGGACACTTTCAGAGTCAGTAGTAGGCTATCAATACTTTGAATTTGATGCACAGAAAAAAATCAAGAAAGGGAAAAGAGGCCCACGTCGTTCTTTAAATAATAGCCTGGTTGTAATCAAGGTTATAATCTCTCCAGATTTCTCTTTACAAACATTAGATTCTGATGATGTGTGAAGTTTTAAATTCTTCGCCTACAGGGTTTACCAAAACTTACAGGATCTATTGATCGCATGCCAACAAATGCGTTTGCTGGTGATTTAAAGCTGCTTACACTAAATCTGAGAAACCATTCAGAATATGCTGTGAAGGTCTTTACCATTTGTCTTCTTCTTGTTTCTTATTCTGATAATCGTTGAAGAGTTGCTGAGTTTTCTACAGATGATCATGACTTTATGCAAGTATCAAGCACCATATTATCTGTTAACTCTTTCCAATCCTGTAATGCAGGGCATAAAAATGAAACTTAGCAGCCCAAGATTTTTAATTCCTAGTGATTCATCGGACATTGGCCTTGAGTTCCCAGACTGCTTAAAAAGGCATATGCAATCAGAAAGCAGTGTCGTATCATCCAAAACTATGATGGACAATTTCAAGAGTTTGCTCTTTGCATTTCCTCAGGTAAAGTGGCTAAGGCACTAGTATCTTTTTGTTTGTACTAGAGTAGTCCATTTAACATTTTTTTATTGCTTTCACAGATTATTTGCTGGCGCATATTCTTTCACAAATATTGACCATCATAATTTTTCCAGGATATTGAAATTCAAGCAGGGGCAGCACTCTCTTGGCCTATTTGGTTTCATGCTGCAACTCCTGGAAATGTTTCTCTTTATATATCTCTGTATTACGAAATGGGAAGTTCCAGTGATATTAAATACCGTACACTACGCATGCATTTCAATCTTGAGGTAACGGATTGTGTCCCATATTTAGTTTTTTTAGGCCATATATTTGTTACTCCCTCCAGCTCCAAATGCAAGTAGTTGTAAGATTCTTGTTGCTCTTTTCTTCAGTATTGATTTACATAGATTGATGCTACTAGGATCACCATGAAAAATATTTTCATCATGTATAAATTTCTTCTTAAATAAAATATTTTCAAAGAATGTCATATTGGATTGTTAGCACATTCATAACATATGTTAGTGTTTTATAAACTGCCCAGACTTTCGGTTGGGGACTGGGATTCTCTTAAAAGTTATTCTGTCACATTTATTGTTGCACATTGCATCAGTGAAGCTTTGATTGTCTTCCCAACACAATTACTTTTCCAAGGTGAAATTGCTAAAGTTTAAGCAATCCAAGATCATGGCGTTTCTAACGGTTATCCTCCATACTAATATTCTTTGTGTCCTTGATCTTCAGAACGAAGGATGAACAAACTAGTTATTTGTTGTATGCTATTGTTTTATTGCTTATTTTCCTTTTGGATAAGCATTAGCTCTAAGCAATTCTTTACAGGTTTTGCCATCACTTGATGTATCCTTTTCTATAAGCACGTCCTCATCAAGATTGCAAGAGTATATTGTTCGCATGGATGTCATGAACAAGACTCCATCAGAGTCATTTGTGCTTCATCAGTTATCATGTGTCGGTGGTAAATGGGCAGTTTCCGCGTTGCCGTCATGCAGTTCAATCAACTCTGTTGAAACAGTATCAGAAAATCAGGCTGTGTCGTACTTCTTCAAAATTAAGGTTGAAGGCCCATTCTTAAATATGCTGTCAGATACAGAACACTTTAATACGCCATATTTTCCATTGCCTTATTCAATGCTCTTCTGTTCATTATGTGTTGTACATTCAAGGTTGTGATATATTTTCCCAATGCATGTTTTTTTTTTAAGGATTGCGAGGCGGATTCTTGTAAAGAGGCAGAAAGTGGTTCCTGCACAAGCGATATGGCTTTGTGTCCAGGGAGCAGCACTGATCTGTTTGACATTGCTCGATCTCCTTTAGCTGATTTTCACTCTCAAGAAAGATACAGGCAAGGGAAGGTAGCAAAGGTTAGTTCTTATATTATAATTCATTACACTGCTGTTGCATCGTTTGACGGTATTATTTTCTTGCTGGTTCCAAGAGTTATACATCTGGGTACATCTTGACCCAAATATTCCAGGTCAACTTAACACAGACTTGATTGGAAAACTGGCACATGCATAATTTTTGTTATTTTGATCAATGATTAATAAAGTTCTGATTTGCACTTGGTAACTGTTCAGGGGCCATGCAGCCTTCTTGATTTTGTTCTAATCTCAAAGGCAGTTGGTAACTCTTCCAAGCCTACTCCAGACTTTGAACTACTTTCTCATCACACGTGTCATTGCAGGCAAGTGATAGAACATGTAGTTTGATACAATCTTCGTTGGCCTTGGTTTGTTGAATAAATGCTGATCCCATCTTCTTCTTTGTTAGTTCTCTAAGCCAGAACCCTATATGGTGGCTTATGGAAGGACCTCGGACAATTAGTCATGATTTCTCAAAGTCTTACTGTGAGGTTAACCTCCAATTGGTCATTCACAATTCAGAAGCTCATAAGATTTTGGTGAGAGTGGTCACTTTTGATGTAATGCCAGAGAAAAGCCAAACAGTCCATCCTCATGACTCAACCAGTGCTCAGGGTGGATGGTATGATGTATCACTGGAAAATGACCCCGTAAAGACCATCTCTAGTTCCAAGAGTACACATCAAGAGAAGCAATCTTCGAAGAGCATTTCACCATATGTTTGGTGTTCATTGAGTTGTGCTCAAATTGAGCTCCAACCTGACAGTTGTGCTAGAGTTCCTCTAAAAGTGTGCATATTTGCACCAGGTACATACAATTTTTCCAACTATGAGCTGCAATGGAAAGTGCATCCATCTGAGGGACGGCATGTGGATGAAAATGAGAAATTGTTATCTCGTGGTGGTCTAGGGCATCCTTTCTATGTTACTGTCCTTCAAAGTGTCTAAGTAATTATCAGGATTTGAGAAGTACCTTCTTGAACGTCAATATAGTTCAGTTCCAAACTCAGGAATTACACCCAATTGCAACGGGACGATGATAATAGGCGCAAACCAATCCAGTCCTGGTGGTGGTTGTGCAAAGATGTGCTGCAGAGTGTTCCCTGACTGAATATACTTGGATATGCTCATGATTGTTCTGCTTCGATACTGATATATTTACACGCCATTTTGAAGGATGAGTTTTGGTGAGTACATGTATACAATTGTTGGTGGAAAAAATTAACGGTAATTGCTGGTTGAATTTTGGCTTAGACGGAATATACAGATAGAGGTTTTGCTTGTCTAATTGTTGATGTGGCTAGTAGCAGCATATACTATTCATGTACATCCTATTTAACTTGTCACTGCTAGACGTTTTCTCAAATGTAGTATGTAGTTATAGTTGGATTCTGATGAGGTAATCAGGCAATTGTCTCGATATTGTTGTTGTATGGACGACAATAATTTTTGTTTGTACAATCCTTTTAAAAGCATTGTTTGGCCTTGAGCCCATATGCCATATTGTATGTTGATTACCTTTTCATTTCCATATAATACATGCATATAGGAGACCGAACCCCTTCGTGCCCTGATTATCCTTTTTGGTGTTACCATCATGTTTCTCAAATCGATGTTCAGTCCAGCTGTCCACATTAGGTGCAAGTGTCGTTCTTTTTTATTCGTTTCTGATCGCGATGTCGTTCTTTTGGGAGATCATAATCACTATGGAATTGCTATGATATTTTGTGTGATGACGTTCTTTTGGGAGATCATAATCACTACGGACTTGCTGTGATGACTTTGAAGAGCGGTATATCATGTCTCCTTTTGCCTCTTTGATACACATCCATTTGCACTTTTGTAGGATGCCGTTCTTTTCGGAGATCATAATCACTACGGAACTGCTATGATACTTTGTGTGATGATTTTGAAGAGCATAGCACGTCGCTCCTTTCGGCCCCCCCCCCCCAGATGCACAAATGCCGGCCACCGTGCCACCTACGAGCCCGCGATAACACGGTGGTCTATGCTAGTTGTTCTTGCGTCTCGCGTCCGCTGCCCGTGCCATGCCCATTCCATGTGCATGCATGCACATCACATGGACGGAACGGAGGACGAGAATTTTTGGATCACACAAGGAGCCGCCTACCACGGGAATTGGAAACCCAGCTGGCCGGGCCGGCCATTCCGGAGGCAGTTCGGCAGTGGGTCGTCGACTCGTCGTCCTCGTTCAGTCAGTCGTTTGCTTTACTTTTCCTTCCGTTTCAGCTGAACGTGAAGGTAAATGAACAGAGATTTTGAAAACATCTACTGCTTTCATTAATCTCTTAGATATATGTATAGAGTGAAAAGGTGTCTGTTTACACGGAGAGTCAACTGTTCACAGGAACAGTCGACCGCCCAAAGGACATGTCCCTTCAGGTGGCATCCTAACGCTAACACTTTAACTACTAACCCTCTCTCTAACTGCGTATCCTTTCTTGTGGATGAGATCACACGGTGAGGAGACGCCTGTTCACCAGTGAAGAGGCAGGCGTTGATTCACAACACTCCCTCTTGATTAAAGATGGCAACGGGGAATTCTCCGTCGGGGGATGCCTCCCCATCCCCGTCCCCGCGGGGAGATAAATTCCCCGTCCCCGTCCCCGCCAAAGCTAACGGGGAAGCTTTCTTCCCCATCCCCGTCCCCGCATGGGGGAAAATCCCCGTCGGGGATCCCCGCCCCGTGTTAGTTTATCATCATCACCATTCACATAAGGCATTGATATGAAATTAGAGTGGTGACGGGCACCTGGAAGCCTGGCGGCAACGGAAGGGGTGGCTGGGAGCCTGGGACAGGGAACTCGAGGGTGGAGAAGTTAGGGTTATCAGTGTTATATACTTGGATGATATTGGGCCTTCATGGGCTAGTCGGGCCATCAACAAAGAAAGCGAAGCATGTGTACTAAACGGGGCGGGGAAGCGGATATCGGGTACGGGGATTGATCCCCCATCCCCGTCCCTGCCAGACCCGACGGGGGGCAATTTTTCCCCGTTTAGATCCCCGTGGGGATCAATTTGGCCCCATCCCCGTCCCCTAATAGGTGAATTCCCCGCGGGGAATCGGGGATCGGGCCCCGTTGCCATCTTTACTCTTGATCGAATCCTTCTTGAGATCAATACAGCTGTAGTTTGGATTCCTCAAAAAACCCTGTGGGAAAAATCTAAGGAATATGTATGTATAGATATGCTATAAAAACTCCTTTAAACCTTATAGAAAAATAAGGAGAAAATAACATATATGAGTGTGATTTAAATAAATCACTATATCATTGGTATCCCATTAAAAACCCCAGTGGAAAAAAATATTGGAGATACGACACATAGATTACTCCCTCAAAAACTATTTTAGAAAAAATATGAGAAGCAATATAAAGTGATATGCCGCTAAACTCCTGTAAAAACCAGTGGAAAAATTAGGAGAAAATATGACGATATATTATTGGTATTGCCTCTTGGATAACTCATATGAAAAACCTTTTCAGGGAAAAACCATGGATGAGTTGTGATGACAATGTGTGTCTTTGATATTTCCCACAAAAATCCTGGTGGGGAAAATAGGAAATATGACACATGCTTATGTTAATATTACCCCATTAAAAACTTTAACAAGAAACCTTGTGAGTAAAACTTGTGAAAAAAGAGTATAATATGATGCTGGTATAGATTAATATTTAGGAGATATCTCCCCCTGATTCTGGCAAATCTCGAAGTCGCCGCATACCAATTCTATGTACCAATTTTTGAAACACAGAAGTTGGTAAGGACTTAGTAAATAAGTCAGCGAGATTATCACATAACTTGATTTGCAAGATGTTTATTTTCCCGCTTTCTTATAATTCATGGGGATAAAACAGTTTAGGAACAATATGCTTAGTGATATTACTTTTTATGTAACATGTTTGCATCTGTGTAACACAAGAGAAATTATCTTCATAGATAATTGTAGGTGATTCAATTAAATCAATACCATATGACTGTTGTATGTGGTTAATCATTCTGCGAAGCCATACACATTCTCGTGATGCCTCGTATAGAACAATAATTTTAGAATGATTAGTAGAGGTCGCTGTTAGAGTCTGCTTAGAAGACTTCCATGAAATAGCTGTACCTCTATGTAGGAATACAAATCCTATTTGAGATTTTCCGTTATGAGGATCAGATAAGTAACCAGCATCAATATAACCAATCATATTGGGATCATGATTTTTCTCGAAGAATAAACCAAGATCTTTTGTGCCATTAAGGTATCTGAGGATACACTTCGCTCCGTCCAATGACGGTGAGTTGGGTCCGCACTATGCCTAGCTAGTAAGTTCACTGCAAATGCGATATCAGGCCTAGTGCAATTTGCAAGATACATAAGTACGCCAATAACACTGAGATATGAGATTTCTGGTTCCCAACATCTTTTCCCCAATATCCCGTGGTCTAAATGGATCTTTCCCTATTTCTAAGTAACGAACAACCATCGCAGTTTTATTAGGATATGATTTATCCATATTGAATTTCTCTAATATTTTCTGGATATAGGCTGATTGATGCACTAAAATCCCTAAAGGACGGTGCTCAATATTTGGTCTTACCCAAATCCTTCATCTCGAATTCCCTCTTTAGATATTTTCGTGCTTCTTCTATATCCTTTGGGCTGCCAATGATATTTAAATCATCAACATAAACAGATATAATACAAAATCCCGTTCGAGATTTCTTAATGAAAACACATAGGCAATCATCATTGTTAGTGTATCCTTTCTTTAGAAGGAATTCACTCAGTCGGTTATACTACATTCGTCCCGACTGCTTCAAGCCATATAATAATTTTTGCAGTTTTACACAATACATGTTGCGATTTACGTTTGGATTCGGAATTTGGATTCCATCGGGAATCTTCATGTATATGTCTGAATCAAGTGACCCATATAGATATGCTGTCACCACATCCATCAACTGCATAGATAGATGATTTTGAACTGCCAATGATATTAAGTATCGAAAAGTAATTCCACTCATTACTGGAGAATATGTTTCATTGTAATTAATGCCGGGTCTCTGCGTGAACCCTTGTGCTACTAGCCTCGCTTTATATCTCACCACCTCATTGTTGTTATTCCGTTTTCGGACGAAAACTCATTTAAAGCCTACAAGAAAGACTTTGGAAGGTGTAGGTATTGCAGATGTGAATACCCCTCTTCTAGTGAGCGAAGCTATCTCAGCTTGAATTGCTTCTTTCCATTGAGCCTAGGCCGAGCGCTTTTTGCACTCTGCCATGGTCTTCGGATTTGGATCATTGAGAAAGATTTCTGCAATTGCCGCGGAGAAGTACATGTCGACAACAGTAGTCTTACGATCGTTTGATTCTCTAGAATCTATTTAATTGATGGAAATTTCTTTCACACCATTATTTGACTCAATATTTCCTAAAACTATGGAGTCAAGGTGTTTCGATATCCTAGGATCAGAATTTGGATGCACCGTTGATCCGGGTTGTGGATTTGGTCCTGGTGTTGGATTTTTATCCACTATTGGGTGTCTACCAACTTGAGGTTGGCTTGGATTTACTGATTTGGAGGATTTAGCCCTCGATATCCTCGGACGCTTACTTAGAGCATTATCCTTAGGAGCGGCCGTACTTCCCTCCCTCTTCTTTGGAAGTGGGAGTTGAATGGTTTTATTGGTACCTCCACTCTTTCGGACGTATTACGAGCAGAATAAGAGGATTTAGTGACACCCTTACAATCAGTAAATGCTTCTGGCAGGTTATTTGCAATATGTTATAAGTTTATGATTTTCTAAACTTGTTGTTCAGTCTCTAGAGTACGTGGATCTGAGGGGGGAATCCCTTGGGCATTCCAGATGATTTCCTGGCATTCATTTTGGTACTTGAAGTCTCCCCCTAATGCCGGAAAATGGTCCTCATTAAATATGCAGTCAACGTATCGGGCCGTGAATAAGTCCCCTATAAGAGGCTCGAGGTATTTGATAATTGATGGAGATTGATATCCCACATAGATACCAAGTTTCCTATGTGGGCCCATAGAGGTACGCTTAGGCAGTGAGATCAGTACGTATACAGCGCAACCGAATTTTCACAGGTAGAAAATATTTGGCATATTCCCATGTACCAATTGCAATGGGGAGACGGCGTGATATGCAGTTCGTCGCAATTGAATTAAGTCAGCAGCGTGTAAAACTGCATGACCCAACATGAAGTTGGTAGGTTGTAATTTTGTAATAACAGTCTTGCAATGAGTTTAATTCTCTTAATAAGAGATTCTGCTAAACCATTTTGTGTATGGACATATGGGACCGAGTGCTGAACTTGAATTCCCAAAGCCATACAATAATCATTAAAAGCCTTTGAGAAAAAATCAGTAGCATTGTCCATTCGAATTGATTGAATTTGATGTTCAGGATTATGTGCTCTAAGTCTAATAACTTTAGCAATAATTTTTGCAAATGCATGGTTACGTGTGGACAAAAGACACACATGAGACCATCTAGTAGATGCATCTATTAGAACCATGAAGTACCTGAACGGTCCAGACGGTGGTTGTATGGGGCCACAAATATCTCCTTGAATGCGTTCAAAAAATTTTAGTGGCTCATTTTGGATCTTAACGGGTGATGACCGTACGATCAATTTCCCTGTAGCGCATAAAGTGCACAAAAAATCTGAAGATTTGGAGAATTTAGCAGTGAAAGGATCAAGATGCCCAAGAGGGGGGGTGAATTGGGCTAATTCTAAATTTCTTTGCAATAATTAAATCCTACGGTTAGCCCAATTAACCCCTTGTGCCTAGAAAGTGTTTATATTGATCTAACGCACAAAAGTTTAGCAACCTAAGTTCCAATTCTACTCTAGCATGGTAATTCTAGAAATATAAATGATAAGAATTGAATTGCTCAAAGTAAATATTCAAAGTAAAGAGAGAAGGAGGAACGCGGCGATGTTTTGCCGAGGTATTGGAGAGTCGCCACTCCCCACTAGTCCTCGTTGGAGCACCCGCGCAAGGGTGTAGCTCCCCCTTGATCCGCGCAAGGATCAAGTGCTCTCTACGGATTGATTCTTCGACACTCCATCATGGTGAATCACCCACAACCGCTCACAACTTGAGTTGGGTCATCCACAAGCTCCGCCGGATGATCACCAAGCTCCCAATCACCACCAAGCCGTCTAGATGATAACGATCACCAAGAGTAACAAGCACAGACTCTCACTTGACCACGACAAGCCTAATAAGAAGGGTGGATGCACACTTTGCTACTCTTGATCTCACTAATGAGGGCTCTCTTTGGGATTCTCAAATCTCAATCACCTCACTAGGACCTTGCTCTTCTTAGCACTCTCAAAGGTGTTTCTCAGCTGTTGGAATGAGCAAAAGTACCCCCACACACGAGTGGAGGAAGTATTTATAACACCGGCTGAAAAACGAACCGTTATGTGCCTCTGCGGGGTGACCGGACTCTCTAGTCAGTTCTCCCCGAACTCCAGTGTTTAAAGTGTGACCGGACACTGGCCAGCGTCCGGTCAGCATTGACCGAACACGTCCGGTCATGATTTCCCCTCTCTAGAATCTTACTGGAGTCGACCGGACGCTGGCCCTCAGCGTCCGGTCACTTCACCTCTCAGCGTCCGGTCGCGCCAGACGATTTCACCTTGATTAAATGAACTGACCGGGCTCTGCGCCAGCGTTCGGTCAGTATTTGACCCTCCATTCACTTCCAACTCTTGATCATATGTGAATGAAGTTTGCTCCATAGGATCTAAGGGCTATTTTGGAGCTACCTAGTGCTAGATTTAGCAAGTGTGCACCACACCTAACTCACTAGACTCACCTAGGTCAAGCTACCCATCCATACCCCCCTTAATAGTACGGCCAAAGGAAAAATAAAGTCCTAAACTACTCTAAGTGTCTCTTCAACTTCAACCTACACTTAGAACTAGTCCATCCTTAACCTTGTCGTCCATCCTTTGAAGACCAAAACGATTTCCATCGTAGGGGCATGACCACCATGATTGCCCAATTGATCTCTATTACCATGACCTAACTTAATTGCCTCTGCAAAACATATGTTAGTCATAGTAATCACGTATTGTCATTAATCACCAAAACCCAACTAGGGGCCTAGATGCTTTCAATCTCCCCCTTTTTGGTGATTGATGACAATACCACCTCGAGTATGTGAAAGAGTTGAGGTTTTTAACATGCTTGGATCATATAAGCTTTTGGTAATAAGAAAAAAATTGTTAGGCAAGCTTATATGACCCAAGCCAACATGATGTACTTAAAAGATATGAAATAAGCATGAGTACAAGTAATAAAGCTCATTTGCATCGGAGCAAAACATGGAAGCAAAAGCAAATGAGCATAACACAAGTGATATGACATATAAATAATTCAAAGTAGAGAGCACACATGTCATATATCACAATCACGTAGATATCACTACCACATAAATATAGTTTGATGCATAATAGTGTATCACACATAAAACTCCAAATGTAATAGATAATCTAATAGATAAACTCCCCCTAAATATGTCACTGGTATGACTGTAGCAGCTGGCTCTGATGATGCCACTGAGAAAGGGAGCGTCTCTATAGTCCTGGTAATAGGTGCAACTATAGAAGGACCTAGGACATGTAAATATGGTGGAGTAGGTTGCCCTGTCAACTCACTGAAGGAAGCACCGAGGCTCCTGGACACTGTAGTCTCTGGCACAAGCAGCGAGGAAGTCTGAGCTGGTGTGAAGCCTGTCTAAAGAGGTGTGAACTACGGGGCTAGCACTAGCGAGGCAAACCACTAGGGACACCTGCTCTATAGGAGAAGCAAACTGTGCTGGTGGTTGTCTCGACTCTAAAGCCCACTAGGCTGTAACGCTAGAGTCATAGAAGTGGTGGCAGTCTGACCAAGCTGGGGCAAAGGCTGTGGTGGTGGAGCCCCAATAGCTGTCACAACATGTTGCATAAACCCAAGTAGCTGCTGCTGCATGAGGAGCTGCTGCTAATGCATGGTCTGCTGCTACTGCTGTAGAGCATGCATTTGCTGCTGCATAGCCAGCTACTGTCGTTGGAACTCGTCCTGCTGAGTCTGGAACTATGCAAAAGTGGCAGCGGTCTCCTGAGCCTGGCGAGCCTGATCCCGCCTCATCCGCTCAAGTATGGCAAGTAGAGCGGGGTCTGTTTGTGGTGTAGGTGGAGCTGAACTAGGGCTACCGGCCTCATGGTCATGTCGTCGTGGAGGCATCTGAGGGATATCGCGGTAGTCCTCATCTAAGCTATCACTGGGGTCGCTCTCGACCATCCCCTCCTAGCCAAGCATCTAACTGCTCCTCCTTTGTAGCTGCAATGCCCCTGATAGTCTCATCCTGCTAGGCTGCAGTCTCTGGCACCTCTGGACGACGGCGCGGCTGGCTAGGTGCAGTAGGTGTACTATGGCGGATCATCTGAGTCAGGTTGTATGCAGGGAACTCTATAGTAGCACCACTATACTCAGCTAGCATCTCAGGCGACCTCACTGTAATTGCCCTGTGAATAAGAAATGTAATCCAGTGAGCATAGGGCAACTGACGGTGACCTCTGAACCCCTCAGCAATAGTATCCTCCATCTTTGATAGAAGGAGATCCTAAATGTCAAACACAGTCTGCTACATCAAAGAGTTTAGAAGCCATAACTGAATACGAGTCAAGCCCTCGTGATACCCCATCCTCGAATTAGGGTCCTCCTCATAATAGCATCCAGCACTCTAGCTGTAGGAGTGAGATCACTAGGAGTCCTGCTCGACCTCTCGCCAAAGGGCTCTTTGAAGCAGTGGCGGACTAGATCTGTAGGAGGTACCATACCGCCGTGAGGGCGTCCAGGAGACGTTGTCTGTCCATAGCAAACCTCATGTAACCTAACGGGCTGCTCCTGAAGCCTGAGTATCTCCCTGACCCTAGAGCTCAACAACCTATAATCTCTGCCTCTGAATGCAAAGTGTATAAATCTATGCTGCGGGTCAATCTAGAGAGCAACATGGAACTCACGAACACAAGATGGAACATATAAGCCAATCCGTCCGAGTAGATCTGTCAGCCCTGGTAGATATGCTAGATAGGGGTAAATATGCTCTCCAGCTGCTGCAACTATGGACTCAATGTTGCACACCCTCTGTGACCTGAATAGTGCCCCACTGTTAAGATATGCATTATAGAAGTCTTCCTGCAGTGGTGTGTAGAAGCCCTTTGAAGCTATGTCATCCCTCCTCGATGGAAACCACTGCTCAAAGTCCACAAATCTAAGCTGCTGAACCTGCTTGGCCGTGGTGGCCCTCAAATCCAAGTGAGTCACTGGAGGCGGACCCTGTGGTCTAGGAGGCGGACAAGAACCCCTCCGCTGTGTCTCTGGCCTCGGTGTGACTGGAGCACGGGTATGACCAGAGTGGCATAACTGTGGCTGAGGTGCCTGCTTTGTCTCCTCAGCCTGCTCTGCCTCCTAAGTCTGCTCTACTGGCTGTGGCTGCTGCTGTGACTCTCCCTGAGGCTGACTCTCATCAATAGCAACTCGCTGTCCTCCAATCATGAGAGTCCTAGCTGGACCACCATGACGGTGCTCAACCTACTCAAGTGCAGCCCTCGTAGATGGAGAGAGCTGATCTGCAATAACAACACCACTGCGAGCACCTCCTCTCTCGGCACGATCTACTGCCTCTGCAACTATGGCTGCTCTAGCTGTATCTGCATCAGGGTACTTCCGCTTCTTTGTTGCCAGCTTCTTTATCGCCTTGCCTTTTGGATCTGCAGGCAAGCAAGGCGGACGCCTCGGATCCTCATCACCTGGACCACCTTTGGTGTTCTTGACACGAGCCATCTGAAGGATCTAAAAAGAACAACTGCCGCTGACAAGAAACAACTGCCAACTATCACTTCCGAGGCTTGGCCTCGATCCGTACTCGCGAGCTTGGCCCCGAGTTGACTGACAACTGCAAATAGAACCTCAACGGCGCCGACTCACTGCACGATAGAATAGATATGATATACAAATAAATATAATATATCTAAAGATAAGAAATCCTAGGAAGCAAGCAATTAGGAACGAAATTGGAAACGAGGGCTTGCTACCTGACGAACCGGCGATCCGAAAAGCAGAGAAACGACACGTGGGGAACCACCGGGAATCCTAGAGTTTGCAGTGGCGTGGATCGGCGACAGAGGATGCAGGGCACTGCAATGTGGCTAGGGCACGTGAAGTAGAGGCACGGGCATGGGCTAGGGCAAGAGCTTGATGGTGCTGGAACAGGGGCTCGGCGGCGCTGGCGCTCGGGCAGGGCACGGTAGTGGCGTTAGGGCACTGGACCACGCGGGTGCGTCGGGGAGCAGGGCGCAGGGCGAGCGGCGGTGCAGTGGTGCGCGTGCTCGGTAGAGCTTGCTGCGCGGCTTGGGCTCGGGAGCGCGGGCACTGCGGCGTGGACAGGTGGCGTAGAGAGGTCGCGGCGACTCAGAGATGATGGTGCGGCGAGGATAGAGATTAGGTCAACGCGCCCAGAGATTATATGTGGGCTCCCACGGAGTAGAAAAGGAAACATAGAAAAGAGATTGAATCCCACACGTTTTCTCTTGACCGGATGCTCCGGTGGCAGCGATCGGACGCTGCCACCCAACGTCCGGTCGATTCCAGAGAGGTCCAAATCCCCTTGAATCACGACCGGACGCGTCCGATCCCTACTGACCGGACGTAGCCAGAGTCCGGTCGATCCTGTCTTCATCGTGTTCAGTTGACCGGATGCTAGATCACCTTCTGTCCGGACGCTGGGAGAACACTGTTTTAGTGTCCAGTCACTCCTTCTCAGTAGCAGGTTCACCTCCTGTGAACTGACCGGACGCTGGACATCAAAGTCCGGTGCAGCGTCCGGTCACTCTTTTTCCAGCAAATCTTCAAAGTCCTTCGTGCTGCCTGTTCCCAATCAAGTCTCAACTTCAATAAGATCCAAATAAACACCAATCGGGATTGATGTGAGTGACCTCTCTCAAACCCTCAAAATTTTCAAAAATATTTTGCCTTGGGCTATAATTCTTTTTAAGAAAATAGGCAATAAGAGGGCAATTGAAGATAAACGACAAAACAACATTCATGCATATGCAATGCAATACTTGAAAGTAAATCTAGTTGCTTATCGAGTTTGATCCAAGGTTAAGCTTCTTCACACGCTTTATGGCGGTTATCTTAACCATGTTAGACAAGCCCTATATGCATTGCCATAAAGTAAACATGTTGTATATTACAATGCAAATGCGAGGGACAACACAAGCTCATATTCTAGAGAAGTTGCTAAAATCAAGAACATTGATCTCATTCCGCAATCTACAAAATGTTGCCTCATCTAGCGGTTTAGTGAAAATATCCGCCAATTGATCATCGGTTCTTACACCTTCTAGTGAAATATCATTCTTTTCAACATGATCTCTAAGAAAGTGATAGCGGATATCTATGTGCTTGGTGCGAGAGTGTTGAACCGGATTATTTGCAATTTTTTACCGCACTTTCATTGTCACACAAAAGATGTACTTTTTCTAGAACTACACCATAGTCTAGCAAAGTTTGTTTTATGTAAAGTATTTGTGCACAACAAGCACCCGCGGCAATGTATTCTGCTTTGGCGGTGGATAAAGCCACACTATTTTGTTTCTTGGAGGACCAAGACACAAGTGATCTACCAAACAAAAGGCACCCTCCGGATGTGCTTTTTCTATCAACTTTGCAACCGGCATAATCCAAATCAGAATAGCCAACTAATTCAAATATAGCTCTTTTGGGATACCAAAGGCCAATGCTTGGTGTGTGCTTAAGATACCTAAGGATTCTTTTAACGGCAATTAAATGAGTTTCCTTAGGGTTAGTTTGAAATTTAGCACACATACACACACTAAACATGATGTCGGGCCTAGATGCGGTTAAATATTACAAGCTACCAATCATAGAGCGGTAGAGAGTTTGATCAACCGTGTTACCTCCCTCATCTAGGTCGAGATGTCCATTAGTTGGTATTGGTGTCTTGATTGGCTTACATTCATCCATCTTGAATCTCTTGAGAAGATCTTTTGTATATTTCTCTTGAGAGATGAAGATCCATTCTCTCATTTGCTTGACTTGAAAACTAAGAAAGAATGTAAGCTCTCCAATCATTGACATCTCGAACTTCTTTGACATCAATTCACCAAACTCTTTGCAAGAATCTTCATTTGATGATCCAAAGATGATATCATCAACATACACTTAACAAATGAAGATATGCCCATCAAGCTTCTTGGTGAATAGTGTGGTGTCGACCTTCCCAATGGTGAAGCCCTTCTCAATGAGAAAGTCCCAAAGGCGCTCATACCAAGCTCTTGAGGCTTGCTTAAGCCCATATAACACCTTGGACAACCTATAAACATGATTAGGATATCTAGGGTCTTCAAAGCTGGGAGGTTGATCAACATAGACTAGTTCATTAATAAAGTTATTTAAAAATGCACTTTTCACATCCATTTGATATAGTTTCATTTCATGATGTGATGCATATACAAGGAGGATACGAATGGCTTCTAATCTTGCAACCGATGCAAAGGTCTCTCCAAAATCTAAACCTTTAACTTGAGAGAACCCCTTTGCAACTAGTCTTGCCTTATTCCTCACAACAACGCCTTGATGATCTTGATTGTTTCGGAACACCCACTTTGTTCCAATGACTCTTGCACCTTTTGGTCGCTCTTCAAGAGTACACACTTTATTGCGGGTGAAGTTGTTCAACTCTTCATGCATGGCATTTATCCAATCTGGATCTTGAAGAGCTTCTTCTACCTTAGTAGGCTCAAAGCAAGAGACAAAAGAGTGATGAGCAATAAATGAAGTAAGTTTTTGTGAGCGAGTCATTACACCCTTTGATGGACTCCCTATGATGAGATCTTATGGATGATCTTGTAGTAGAGGTGTATTTCTTCTATTGACCACTTGAGGAGGAGGTTGTGGAGCATCAACATCTTGTGCTTGTACCACCATTTGCTCATGGGAGACATGAGTGTCTTCATTTTCTACTCTCCCATCTTTTTCACCATCTTGTGGCACATTTGATAAAAAAGGTGGATCAATCACTTGTACATCATCTTTAGGCTTGATGTCTCCAACCAGAATGTTCTTCATAGCCTCCCTCAATGGTTCATCACCTACATCATCAAGATTCTCATATGCTCCTTGGGAGCCGTTAGATTCATCAAATTCCACATCATATGTTTCTTCAACCAAGCCGGTGGCATGATTAAATACTCTATATGCTTTAAACTTTGATGAGTAACCAACAAGAAAACCAATATCACAACGTCTTTTAAACTTCCCTAGGTGTTGTCGCTTCTTGTAGATGTAACATTTGCAACCAAACACCCTAAAGAAGGAGACGTCCGTCTTCTTCCCATTGAGCAACTCATAAGGTGTCTTGCCAAGGAACTTTTAAAGGAATAGGCGGTTGGATGCATAGCATGCAGTGTTGATAGCTTCCATCCATAGAGCTTCGGGGGTGTTGTACTCATCTAGCATTGTTCTTGCAAGAGTGATCAATGTTCGGTTCTTTCTCTCAACTACACCATTTTGTTGAGGAGTATATGTTGCGGAGACCTCATGCTTGATCACAACTTCATCACAATAGGCTTCAATGTTTGTATTGTCAAATTCTTTACCATTGTCACTTCTTATTTTCTTGAGCTGCACTTTAAATTCATTTTGTGCTCTCTTGGCAAACTTCTTAAAGCAAGATGCAACTTTGGATTTGTCATGAAGGAAGAATACCCATGTATACCTTGAATAGTCATCAACAATCACAAGACAATAAAGATTTTCTCCCAAACTCTTGTATGTTGTTGGTCCAAATAAGTCCATGTGAAGGAGTTCTAGCACTCTTGTGGTTGACATGAAAGCTTTGGTTGGATGAGTATTTGCAACTTGCTTACCGACTTGACATGCACTACAAAGCTTGTCCTTCTCAAACTTCACATCCTTCAACCCTCTCACAAAATCATTCTTCATTAGCTTCTTGAGTGATCTCATCCCAACATGAGCAAGTCTTCTATGCTAGTCACACAAGTGTTGTTTTGGTGAATAAGCAAGTCTTCAAATTTGCATCTTCGGAGGTGAAGTCCACTAGGTATCGGTTGTTGTATCTAAATCCTTTGAATATCACTTGATCATCATCCTTCTTGGATACAACAACTTCCATTTTGGTAAACAAGCATTGGAAGCCAAGATCACACAATTGTCCAACGGATAGCAAGTTGAAGCTCAATGAAGCAACATATAGCATATTTGAGATAGAATGATCATTTGATATTGCCACTTTGCCCAATCCTTTAACCTTGTCCTTTGAATTATCTCCAAATGTGATTCTTTCATGTCCATCTACTTCTTCATCTAGTGAGGTGAACATATGAGGATCACCGGTCATATGTTGTGTGCAACCACTATCAATAACCCAATGACTTCTACCGGTCTTGTAGTTCATCTACACACAAGAGATCAAGCTTTAGGAGCCCAAACTTGTTGAGGGCCCTTCACCTTCTCAACAAGTGACTTTGCTACCCAAATTTTCTTAGGCCTATTCTTGTTGGGAGGTCCTAAGAACATGACTTTTATCTTCCCACTAGAATCCTTTCTAAGCATGTAATGAGCATTGAAGGCAAAAGGTCTAGCATGCTTGGGCAAGGGTTGTGGTGGTGGAGTTTGGCACTCATGGGCAAAGTGAGCTTCTTGTCCACACTCAAAGCATCTCTTTGGCTTCGGCTTTGATTTGTGTTGTTGTTTAGCTTGAGCCTTCTTCTCTTGGTTTGCCAAGTACCCAATGCCACTTCTATCCATCTTCAAGACGGTGTTCATTAGTATCTCACTTTGAAGATGCTTGCCTCTTGTGAACTTGCTCAAACCAATCTTGAGACGCTCATTCTCTAACTTAAGCTTCTTGTTCTCTTCCTTGAGAGCATCATTGTTTTTCTCTTCCTTGAGCTTCTTGTTCTCTTCTTTTAGCTTCTCATTCTCAAGCATCAAATCACCATCATGATCAAGAGTTTCTAGCACAATAGTGTTGTGGCTTTTGATTTCTTCAAGATCTTTCTTGAGCTTTTTATTGTCATTCTTGAGCTTGACAAACTCATCATAATCATCGGCTTCAACCACTTGCTTGCCCTTGCAACTAGAACTTTGCTCAATGCTCTCAATGATCAAATCATCACATGATATAGCTATATCAATCTTAACAACATCGTTAATAGCATCATGTGGCTCATTGGATAAGAATTCTTGAGCAATAACAAGATTATCATGATTGATCTTTAGAGTTGTATATTCTTCTTTTAGCTTGTTATGACTAGTGATGAGCTCATTGTGTATCCTCTCAAGTTTATCATGTTTATCTTTAAGCTCTTTCTTAGAAGATTTGAGCTCCTTGAGTTTGGATGATATAGCATCATTTGCTTCTCTAAGCTCAATATTAGCCTTTTTCGCTACATCACATTTAGCTAAAAGAGAATTATTCTTAGCTTCTAGCTTTTCATTCTTAGCTCTACTCTTTCTAATGATCTTAGTGTATTGATTTAGCAATTTAACAAGATCATCATAAGAAGGTGATTCATATTCATCATCATCACTATCGCTATCATCATTACTAGCATGTTCATTACCACTACTATCATCATTTGATACCTTACGTTCACCCTTGGCCATAAGGCATAGGTGTGTAGTGGATGATGGCGGTGGTGGCGGTGAAGATGATGAGGAGTCAATCACAATTACGGCCACCTTCTCATTATCACTATCATCATCGGACGAGCAACTTGATGAATCAATGTCCGTGAGCCAATCACCGATGATGTATATGCCTTTCCACTTTTTTTTTTTGTGGAAGTCCTTCTTCTTGCCATCTCTCTTCTTGTATGGCTTGTTCTTTTTTCTTCTCATCTTCATCTTCATTGCTTGACTCATCTTTCTTGCCCTTGTATTTATTCTTGAATTTGTCTTTCTTGGGCTTGGTACATTGGTGTGCTAGATGACCAAGTTCTCCACAATTGTAGCAATCCATCTGGAAGATTGGCTTCCTTCTAGAGCTTGTAAAGAACTTCTTCTTGCCATCGAACTTGATGCCACTCTTGTTGAGCTTCTTTAGCATCTTAACGGTTCTTTTCACCATGAGAGCAAGGCTTGCATCATCAACTTCATCATCACTTGAGCTCTCATACTCAAGTCTTGCTTTGCCTTTCTCTTGACTAGCTTTGAATGCTAAGTCCTTGTCTTTCTTCTTAGTAGAGGATGAGCCATCTTGTGGTGTGATGTGCATATACATCTTATGAGTATTGATCTTCCCCAAGATTTGTATCGGTGTAGCGGTAGAAAGATCACCTTGATGAAGCATGGTCATAATATGCCCATATTTGTCAATGGGGAGGACACTCAAAATCTTTCTTATAACATTGGATGGTTGTATTTGAGTGAGTCCAAGCCCATTGACTTTCTCTACAAGAACATTCAAACGTGAGTACATCTCATCAGCACATTCTTTAGGAAGCATCTCAAAAGAGTTAAGATTTTTTATGACAAGATGATAACGTTCCTCACGCTCACTCTTTGTTCCCTCATAGAGCACACAAACGTCCGACCATAGTGCATGGGCATCTTTGTGGTTTCTCACCCGATTGAACACATCTTTGCAAAGGCCTCTAAAGATGGTGTTTCGAGCCTTTGCATTTAATTTTTCATAATTCACCTCATCGTCTTGTAGGTGTGTAGCATCCTTAGATTTTGGGAAGCCTTGTGAGGCGGCTCTAAGTATTCAACATCTAGAGCTTCTAAACGCGTCTCCATGCGGATTTTCCAATAAGGAAAATCACCCCCACAAAGATAGGAGGAGGTCCATCCCCATGAGACATCTTTCTCTAGGCGGTTAAGCCTAAATACGTGAGCATGAGGCTCTGATACGAATTCAAAGGATCAAGATGCCCAAGAGAGGGGGTGAATTGGGCTAATTCTAAATTTCTTTGCAATAATTAAATCCTATGGTTAGCCCAATTAACCCCTTGTGTCTAGAAAGTGTTTTTATTGATCTAACGCACAAAAGTTTAGTAATCTAAGTTCCAATCCTACTCTAGCATGGCAATTATAGAAATGTAAATGATACGAATTGAATTGCTCAAAGTAAATTCTCAAAGTAAAGAGAGAAGGAGGAACACGGCGATGTTTTGCCAAGGTATCGGAGAGTCGCCACTCCCCACTAGTCCTCGTTGGAGCACCCGCGCAAGGGTGTAGCTCCCCCTTGATCCGCGCAAGGATCAAGTGCTCTCAATGGATTGATTCTTCGACACTCCATCACGGTGAATCACCCACAACCGCTCACAACTTAAAGTGTGATCGGACGCTGGCCAGCGTCCGGTCGTGATTTTCCCTCTCTGGAACCTTACTGGAGTCGACCGAACGCTGGCCCTAAGCATCCGGTCACTTCACCTCTCAGCATTCGGTCATGCCAAACGATTTCACCATGATCAAATGAACTGACCGGACTCTGCGCCAGCGTCCGGTCACACCAGAACTAGCGTCCGGTCAGTATTTGACCCTCCATTCACTTCCAACTCTCGATCATACATGAATGAAGTTTGCTCCATAGGATATAAGGGCTATTTTGGAGCTACCTAGGGCTAGATTTAGCAAGTGTGCACCACACCTAACTCACTAGACTCACCTAGGTCAAGCTACCCGTCCATACCCTCCTTAATAGTATGGCCAAAGGAAAAACAAAGTCCTAAACTACTCTAAGTGTCTCTTCAACTCCAGTCGACACTTAGAACTAGTCCATCCTTAACCTTGTCGTCCATCTTTTGAAAACCGAAACTATTTTCATCGTAGGGGCATGGCCACCATGATTGCCTAATCGATCTCCATTACCATAACCTAACTTAATTGCCTCTACAAAACACACGTTAGTCATAGTAATCATGTATTGTCATTAATCACCGAAACCCAACTAGGGGCCTAGATGCTTTCAAGCAGTATTTAACTCATGACCATTAGAATTGCTAATAATTTTTCGCATCATCCCTATACCAGGATGGCCAAGGCGTTCATGCCAAGTTTTGAATGCGTCAACATTCTAAAAAATTACCTTGTACGCAACATGCGGTACGGGTTTGATGTATGTGTAGTACAATCCGGACGGAAAAGAGGGAATTTTTTCAATAATTCATTTGCCATATCCGCTATTTTTAGTAACAAGGAGAATTTCCTCATTATTGTCATCACGGGTTTCTATATGAAAACCATTTTGACGGATATCTCTATAACTTAACAAGGTAGGTTTTGAATCAGGATACAATAATGCATCCTCAATTGTAATTTGGGTACCCATGGGGAGTACAATAGTGGCACGACCAGAGCCAACTATTGTAGCATCGCGCCCGACGATTGTCAAAACATTTCCTTGTCTTTTTGTAAGAGTTTGAAAATACTTTGTTTCTCTAAGTATAGAATTAGTGGTACCACTGTTCACTAGGCATAATTCCTCCTCCATTAGATTGACCCCCGTAGAAACTATATATAAGTAAAGAATTTGATATAAAACTCTTTGATGATATATATGATACATACTTTATTTATTGAATATCAAATGTGTACAATACATTTATTGGATATTCAAACTAAATAGTGATGACATTATTAAATATTTACTGACATAAATTATTTTAACTATTATAATCACTAGGACATAAAGACATTAGAATCTAAGGGATTGGGAGCCTATTCAAAGTCTCCAAATATGTCGTTGGATGCATATTCCACAATCATATTTCCTGTATCAGCAAGATCCTCGCCTCCTCGTATGTTGTTGTTGCTTGGTTCCATTGGAACTTATTGTGAACAACCAGCCTCATTCCTGGTGGTGTCAGGTCGAATGTTGAAGTGGGCTTCATACTTCTGTCCTAGTGCAGCACATCCGCGACCCACAGACTTTAAGTAGAGATCAACAAGATGACTTGGGGTACGGCATTTCTTTGTAGTATGGCTATAACAACCACACTTCTGACACACAGGTTTATCATTCCTGTTTTTGGAAATGTTCTTACCATTGTTGGAAACACGAGTTTGGGATTTTTTATTGCGTCTACGTTGTTTTTTACCTTTCTTGGAATTTCCCTGAGGATGGGTCTTAGAAAGTCCACCATCAAATTTGGGTTTATTCTGAGTGTAGGCATGTACTTCAGGCAATGGAGCAGACCCTATGGGGCGCTGCTGATTATTCCAAACCATAAGTTCAGAATGTTTTTCGGCCACAAGTAAAGTTTGTATAAGCTCAGAATAAACCTAAGAAACGCCTTTCACGGTATTGTTGTTGAAGAATCCTTTTAGAGAGAAGCATAGTAGACAGAGTCTTTTCTATTTTATCCACATCTGTAGGTTCTTTCTCACGCAGAATTGCAACTTTGAGCAAATCCTATGAACATCATGGTTGTAATCACTCACAGTTTTGAAATCCTATAAGCGAAGTTGCATCCACTCATAGTTGGTCGCAGGCAGGACAAGTGCCTTTTGTTGTTCATAGCGTTGCTTAAGAGAGTTCCATAGATTTTGTGGATTTTCTTCCAACAAATATTCAGCTTTAAGGACAGGATGAATATGGCTCCTAATGAGATATAGGGCCGTGTATACATGTTGATCATCAAGTGGTGCAACACCCTCTTCGAGTGGTAACATAGCTCGATAAAGTCCACGGGACGCAAGACTAACTTTTACGTCCATAGCCCATGTTGGATAATTGTGGCCATCTAGAGCTAACAATTCAAACTCTTTGACGGTCATTGATCCTACACGAGGCAAACCATCGAAACATTTTAAGTTATTAAAATGTTGTGGTGTGTTGTAATTATGGGATGCAAAATAGAGACAAGATAAATCTTGTATTATTAATGGTGTAAAGATCTCATGTGCATAAATTGTAAAATAGAGGTAGTCACCATAAGGTGTAGACCTCAAATGGGGCGTAATCCGTGTTAAAAGTAGATGCCAAGTAATTTATGCAAGTTGTATATGAACGCGTCTTAAGGTAGCCATCATATATTGATGTAGACCTTAGGTAGTTCACAAACAAATTGGGTATGCACGTTGAGGATAGTCACTAAGTGTTTACTTAGTGTAGATCCCGTAGTAGCAACTATGGTGTTACCTTGTGTATGGCCAACGGGAATGCGAATTATTGGTAGTCATCTTTGTGAAAAGATGTAGACCAAATGTTCTAATTTGTGATGTTGGGTACGCACGTCGAGGATAGTCACTAAGTGTTTACTTAGTGTAGATCCCACAGTAGCAACAATGGTGCTACCTTATGCGTGGCCAACAAACAAATAGGGAACATGCGCGTTATACAATTGATGAGAAAAATACACATAAAATGTTGCATCCATTATTTAAGCGAGCAGTGCTTTTAAAATTGAAAAGCATATATGGGCTTAAATAAAAATGATCGATTGCAAAAGTGATAAATGAATAAATAATTTGCAAGATCATGGTCGTGATAACAAGGATATTATTTATTGGATTTGCCATATTTACAAGGACAAATGCTTTGAATAATACCACAAATGGATATTTTATAATAATATAAAACATCACAAGTACATATTATTGCTAAAGTCCACGACTAAATAATAATCGGACAACAACATATGGTACTTTTAAATTTACAACATAGAATTACTAGGGACTAAACAGAGTCTCATGCGAATTTATGCTGAAAATAAATAAAACTAATAAAGAGCCAGTCAAGTCAATGGAAAGCAATTTTTGTTTTGGGCACAGCCTGGCCCAGTCGGGCGCACACAGTGGGAATGGAGGGGGTGGCAAGGCGCAGGCCTGTGGGCCAGCCCAGTTGCAACCGCGGGCCTTTAAAAGGGGCTCAACCGGCGGTTAGGGTTTGTAACCCTAACCACCAGCTGATGATGCCATTTGAAAGCCGCCACCACCGTAAGCCACCTCACCATCGCACCCTACTACGCCGTCGCGGTTCGTCGGGGGAGTAGAAGTCGCTGCCACCTAGTGCCATATTGAGGACCTCCACGCTCGGGAGACCAAGGGCCGCCGGATTCTAGGAGCCTGCGCGGATGTTGGGGCACCGGTCAACCGCCGCCACCCTACGGCCAAGGAGGCACCGGAGAGTTGGTGGGGTGGTCGCGGTGCCCTCTGCCTGAGATGGAGTCATCGTCGGGAGGGCCTTCTCCTTCATGCGGCCACAGCCTCTGCGTGAGTCACGGGTGGAGGAGGAGCCGTTGGCGGGGTCACCACCGAAGGAGGACCCGAGGGGCTCGCGCGTGCCGGAGGCAGAGCCGAGGGTCCGGCCTTGTCGAGGAAGAAGTACGGCGAGAAGCCAGTCCTCGCCACGCTATTGAAGATGTCGCTGATGCCGAGGCCGGTCACCACATCCTCCTCTTCCTCAACCTTCACGGCGTCAAGCGCGGGAGCAGCCCGCATGTTCAGGAACCACGGACCGAGCGGGGGGACGCCGTTGCCTGTCGCCACTAGAGTCGGAGAGGCTGGTGTGGGCATCGGCAGCGAGTAGGCATACTCGAGCGTGTGCGGGATCGAGGTGAACTCCTTGCAGAAGTCGCACCAGAAGTGAGGTGGTGCCGGTGCCGGCGACATCGGCTCCAAGGGGACATAGGCGGGTGTGGCCACCACTGCTTCAACAGGCGGTGCCGGGGCTTCGACGACTGGTGGTGTCAGGGCTTCAACAGTGCACGGTTCAACATTGCTGGGGCCGGCGCAGTTCATGCTAACGCGAGGAGACGGTGGCTGGCTCTACAGACGGAAGTTACGCGGAGAAGCATGGCAGCCACGACGAATCGGACTCCATTGACGGTGAGGAACAGCATCTGCATGGATGCCACAAACAGCGGAGTCAAAGAGGCGACCGAAAGGACCATGGCCTCCATTTCCAGCTGTGGCAGAACCGCCCGAAATAACACGCTTACGGAGGTGCTCGTCTTCCACCAGACACTAAGCACCCCAAAAGCAAGCTACAGCGGGTGGTATCCGTCGGGCACACCCCAAGGGAGAACCCAAAAGATCCACATTTTTCCAAGGATCCAATAATGAAAATGAATTACAATACTTGTCCATTTCATACATCAGAGTTTCTTAAAAGTACATTATTACAATACCAAATATCAGAGTGCGGAATGATAAACAGTGGAATTTAAAATAAACATCTAGCGATAAGAACGAGGATCCGTCTGAGCCCACCAGAAGAATCCTCCACATAAAGGTACTTCTCATGCATCACCTGCAACAGGGGTAAATAAACCCTGAGTACACAATGTACTCGCAAGACTTATCCAACTAGTGGGAATAATTTCCCGACTCCAAGGAACATGAGAAGCTTTATAGTTTGCTGGTTTTCTTTTAGCAAAAAGCAATACTAATAGTGAGTCCTTATTTCTTTTATTATTATCAACCATATTAAGTTATTATCCATCCAGTATGTATAAGCACATGTTCTACCTTCAAGCAAGTGGTAAGCAATCAGGTTTCCTTTTCACCACCTTTCATCTTTCATGTTCTTACTACGGCGCTAGACACGAAATAAGCCGTACCGGATCGCCCGACGATTCGCGACTCAATGCCCCCAGCTGGGTACCCTGAAAACACACGCCCTCACTTGTACCCCAAGCACAAGCAGGACTAACCCATCACCCTCATGTCCTGGGTGTCCAGGTCCCCGTCCAAACTTGGACTCTAAGCCCCCACTCCTGAGTCCCGGACTCAGTGCGGTGCAAGGACCTCCACCATCTCCGCCTCCAATCAGTTGGTCCGGAAAAAGCCGGATCCACGATAGGAGAGCAACGAGTCTTCCCTACGCTCATACCCAAGTATGTGCTTGGGATAATAAATCTGTGACTTGCCCACGATGCCATATGCAACGACCGGTCCTTAATTGACACAGACAGGGAAAAAGTGTAACCGAGCTATGCCCTGTTGGCCATAGGACATAACCCCTTACACCCACCAGTACCCAAACCATATCCCTGCCCGGACGCTATTTTTTCTTTTCATCATTTATCATGAGTGATCATAATTATCACCTATTTGTGAGTAACGACAGGTTACCCACGCTACCGATATCCTGAGCATAGCAGCTACTCGACCTGTACTAGTAGGACTCATAGGTAGATATATTTTAGCACGTAGTTTCCATAAAATGCCTATAACGTAAATGCACAACACACATATATATCCAGTTATTATTCAAAATAAGGGTTATGCACCGGGGCTTGCCTTGGGCAGGCGGGGTGTCAGCAAAGTCAGCAACTGATGGCTCCGGGATGTCCTCCTGCACGAGGATCTCCTCCTCGTACTCTTCGATGACTTCGTTGTACTCCTGCTCGCCGAAGGTCACGATCTCCAGTGGCTCGTTCTCTATATGCATGCAGCGATGATGATGTAATAATTAATATTTAGGCAACCGCAACTCTTAAAATAAGAACACGCTTATCATGCTAACAAGCTAGCTGTACTGATCTCATACCAACTAATTTCTTAAATGATTTCATATGCTTTAAATTAGGGTATGTTAGCTACCTTAATAAATTAGCTATTCAGAGGCTACAAAAATCACAGAGAGCATCTAATATTATCATGAGTCTACTGTAAAATTTTCAGGGCTAGCATTTCTACCAATGCATCACAAAAAGTCATTCCCTAAGTAACCATAAAAATAACAAGCAACCTAGAATTAATAAGTAACCTTAAAACATCGCAGAACCATACGAACAAAATATACCAACAAATAGATTTGGAATTTAGGAATCTAACAAAATTTATTTCACAATAAATAAATAAATTCAAATGAGCTCTAGAGGTGAAGAATGATATTATTGGAGGAGGCTAATCATGCTATCGGACTTGTTGACCAGCACATGACTGAGTCTAGAAATACTGGATGAGACCGCGGGTCAAGGAAATAATGAAGAAGGAGAATGAAGGAATTCTTGTAGGCTAGCTACCTCGGTCGATTACAACTCGGGGAGAAATCGATAGACGCAGCTTTCACGGGTAAGAACAGAGAAACTTGATTTGAGAGAAGCAAGTGAGCAGCGGAGCGGAACGGCTCGGTGACTCGGCGTATCCTTTTAAAGGCAGGAGACACGGGGATGGAGTTAAGCAAGAGGAGGATAAGGAGGACGTCGAGAAGGTTAGGCATGACTACTATGAATGAACTGGAGAAGCGTAGGCGCGACAGCGATGCATCGTAAGGTTAGTGGCTAACTAGCTTGCTTAAAGGTAATAAAGCGCTGCTTGCGCACACCATGTTGCTCGGATGAACAGTGTTTTCTAAGGTGAACAATATTTATGCGGTGAACAGTGCAGACATGCAAGACGCACACGGTGTGCAAGATGCAGTGGACAGTGTTGACATCGTGCTATAGTAGAGTACTGCTCCCAACATCCTTCAACAAATTACTCAGTAACTGACATAAGACGACAAAAAATTGCCCTAAAGAAATGGCATAGGAGATGCTGCAAAATCAATTGAAAAACAAGAAGTACTTGCTCATGATAGATGGTGAAGTCAGTGGTACCGAATGGAAGCACTTTTTGACTAGCATCCTAGTTGGCACTAGGGGTAGTAGAGTAGTGCATATCACACAAGGCAAACCAGAAGAGCAAGCAGCGTGCGCAGCGGGCAGAGCTTGTGATTGAGATTAATGAGTAGCGTGTGCAATGCTGCTGCCGGTCGGTCATGTGCTGCCAACTTGACTTGCTTGACACGACAAAGTAAAAGCACTATGTCTTGCCAAAGAATGTACTGAAGCGTGCTTCGTGGGCTTGCGAGTGCCAAGTGTGTGCATGGGAAATTAAGGAGGAGAAGAATAATAAGAGCTGGGTTGGATCAGAATGAATAAAAGTGATTTGGGCTACGGAAGAATACTTGGACAAGAAATAAATTAGAGCTCAAATTGAGAATTAGTGCAATAAAATTTAATTTCTCATTTTACCACATGTAATAATACATAAACATGATGCTCATGGCATGGTTTTAGCAAAAACTATACAATGTAACACCGAGGGTGTTACAAATCTACCCCCTAAAACAAAATCTCGACCCGAGATTTTATGTGCCTGGTGTGAGAAAGAGATAGGAATTACATTTCAACGCAGCAACCAACTATAAGAACCAGAAAGGAGGTGGGGGTAATGCTTCAATAGGTAACTCTCTTGTTCCTATGTGGCCTCATCCTCTGAGTGGTTTTGCCATTGCACTTTGTAGAACTTTACCACACTGTTCCTCGTCACTCTTTCTTTCTTATCCAGGATTTTTACAGGGTGCTCAACGTAAGTCAAATCTGGCTAGAGGGGAAGCCCTTCAATCTCCACAGCTTCATCCGAAATCCGCAAACATTTCTTCAATTGTGATACATTTAACATGTTGTGCACCGCAGTTAAAATATCGAGAAGCTAGAGACGACAAACAATAGGGCCACACTGCTCCAACACCTGATAAGGACCCACATATCGAGGGGCTAGCTTGCCATGGACACCAAATCGATGCACTCCTCTCATAGGAGACACCTTGAGATACACATAATCTCCAGCTGCAAACTCTAAGGGCCTTCTTCGCTTATCGACATAAGATTTCTGTCAGCTTTGAGCTGCCTTCAAATGACTCCAAATAATGCCTACTTGCTCTCGAGCCTCTTTGATGAATTCAGGCCCAAAGTACCCACGATCTCCCACTTCAACCCAGTGGAGTGGTGTCCTACGCTTTCTCCCATATAGAGCTTCAAATGGTGCCATGCGGGTGCTTTCTTGGTAGCTATTATTGTAAGAGAATTCAACTAACTTTAGACATTCATCCCACTTCTCAGAAAAAGAAATGACACAAGCTCTCAACATGTCCTCGAGCACCTGGTTCACCCTTTTTATTTGGCCATTAGTCTAGGGGTGATACGCTGAACTGCGAAGGAGACTAGTTCCAAGACACTCTTGGAGTTGCACCCAGAAGCGAGAGACAAAAACTGATCCCCTATCAGAGATGATAGTAAGGGGAACTCCGTGTAGGGTCACAATCCGATCAAAGTATATCTCAGCATGCTTCCTGGCTGTATATGAAATCTTCACCGGGATAAAATGAGCAGACTTAGTGAGACTATCCACAATGACCTAGATAGAGTTATAGCCCTTGGTTGTGTGGGGTAAACCCACAATGAAATCCATGGAAATATCTTCCTATTTCCACACAGAAATGGGCAAAAGCTGCAAATATCCTGGAGTACGCATATGATCTGCCTTAACTCTACCACAAGTGTCGCACTCCGCGATGTGCCGGGTGATGTCCTGCTTCATGTTGGACCACCAATACAAGTGGCGTAGATCATGATACATCTTGTTGCTGCCAGGATGAATAGACAGCTTTGAATGATGGGTTTCATTCAAAATCTTCCTTTTCAGCTCCTCATGGGATGGGAACACCAGTCTATCCTTGTATCTCACTAATCCATGCTCATCAACACTAAAGTGAGGGCCACGCCCCTCGGCCATCAGTTTTCTAATGGGGGGAATTTCTTCGGGGTCTTGCTTTTGTTCTAGAATAATCTGCTCCAGCAATTCTGAGGTCAATGCAATGTGAGCCAATACCTCTGCATGGTTGAGAGACAAAGGTGTTTCCACAACCTAATGTGACTTTCGGCTCAAAGCATCAGCTACAACATTGGCTTTTCCTGGGTGATAATGGACTTTAAATTATAATCCTTTATCAATTCTAACCATCTTCTTCGCCTCATATTCAGCTCAGACTGAGTGAAAATATACTTGAGGCTCTTATGATCTGTAAAAATATGTACTGTGTTGCCCAACAGATAGTGCCTCTAAATCTTCAGAGCGTGGACCACAGCGGCCAGCTCTAAGTCATGGGTGGGGTAATTCACCTCATGCTTTTTCAGTTGGCGCGAAGCATAAGCTATCACACGCCCATCTTGCATAAGCACACACCCCAGCCCCGTCTTCGAGGCATCACAATATACATCAAAGGGTCGGTCAATATCCGGTTGGGCCAACACAGGGGCAGTGGTCAGAAATGTCTTCAGAGCTTGGAAGGCTTCTTCACTGGATGGGCTCCAATCAAACTTAGCTTCTTTTTGGAACAGCTTGGTCATTGGCTGGGCTATCTTGGAGAAATCTAGAATGAACCGCAGATAGTACCCAGCGAGACCAAGAAACTGACGAATCTGGTGCACAGACTTGGGAGACTTCCAATCCAACACATCTTGCACCTTGCTGGGATCTACTGAAACGCCTTTAGGTGTCAACATATGCCCCAAAAACTGCACTCGATCTAACCAAAATTCACACTTACTGAATTTAGCATATAGCTTGTGCTCCCTTAGTCGAGACAGTGGAATAAATCAGTATATCATCAATGAACACTACCACAAACTTGTCCAGCTCCGGCATGAAAACTAAATTCATCAGGTACATGAAGAATGCATGAGCGTTGGTGAGACCAAAAGACATCACTAGGTACTCATACAGCCCATACCTAGTAGAAAAAGCTATCTTTGGTATATCATGTGGCCTGATCTTAATCTGATGATAGCCTGATCGGAGGTCAATCTTTGAGAACACCTTGGCACCGGCTAGTTGATCGAACAAAGTATCTATGCAGGGCAAAGGATACTTGTTCTTAACTGTTACCGCATTAAGAGGGCGGTAATCTACACACATTAGCAGAGTACCATCCTTCTTCTTCACAAAAATAGCTGGGCAACCCCATGGCGAAGAACTAGGGCGAATGAAACCTTTTTCCATCAATTCTTCCAGCTGCTTCTTCATCTCAGTCAATTCCCTTGGAGCCATGCGGTACGGGCGTCTGGAGATAGGGGCAGTACCAGGCTCTAGCTCAATGGAGAATTCCACCTCTCTGTCCGGTGGCAACCCAGGAAGATCTTCAAGGAAAACATCTGGGAACTCATATACCATAGGGATGGAGGTAAGATCAGGAGAGGCTTCAGCATGGGTAGCAACAGATAAGACTGGATCTGAGGGTACAAGCAGAGACATCATATCCTCAAAAGAAGGAAGCCATAACTCGACACTTCTCTATTTCAAATCCAAGACTACCCCATACACCCGCAACCAGTTCATTCCAAGAATAGCATCAATACCTTGCCCAGGCATTACCATGAACTGTAGGCGGTAAGTGTGGGTGGCTAATACCAAGCTTAATGTGTTCGTTCGAGTATTGATGACCATTTGTGAACCCACAGTACGGATTCTATAGGCATATGATATAGCCATAAGTGGTAAGTTGTGTCGGTCCACAAATCACATGCTCATAAAAGAATGTGATGCACCAGAATCAAACAACACATAAGCTGGATGGGAGTCGATGGTAAACATACCAGCCATCATCGGTTCCTGCTGCAATATCTGCTCCGCAGCTATGAAATGCACCTGTCCGGATCGGTTGGGCACCTTCCTCTTGATCATGGTCCGTTTGACCTGCCTGGAGTTTGCCGATGGTTGAGCCAACTGAGCTGGCTGGTTCTGGGGACACTCCCGGGCATAGTGGCCATCTTTGCCGCACTTGAAGCAAGCACCAGGCTTGTTTCCAAATCCTTGGTGAGGTGGGACCTGCTGTCCCTGAGGTTGCTGAGGCTGCACCTGCAGAGTGGGTGCACGGTACTGTGTGGAAGAAGTCTGAGAAGTCTACTAGGACTGCCGAAACAAAGGCCCGCCTGATGATTGATAGGGCCCCCGTCGGACAACCTATACCTTCTGAGTATGAGGGTGGCTGGAAGACCCCGCAGCCACCCGCTTCCTCTTCCACTCTACCTGGGAATCCCGCTGCAAGCCCTCTATGGCGATGGCAGCATTCATCAGTGCCCCGTAGGTCTGATAGTTCGTTGTGTATAGCTTCTCCTGAAGGATATAAGAGAGACAGCGAAAGAAGTGGTCCTTCTTCTTCTCGTCAGTGTCCACATGAATGCCAGCATACTGGGACAAGTGATTGAACTTATTAACATAATCCATCACTGTCATACTCCCCTGGCGCAGCTTTAGGAACTCAGTCAGCTTCCAATTGATGACATCGGTAGGAATATAGAACTCTCTGAATGCTGTGGTGAACTCCTACTAGGTTGCTGGATGATCTGGTTGCTCCATGGCATGGAAAGTATCCCACCATGCACTTGCGGACCCCAATTGTTGCTGTGCTGCAAAGCGCACTTTCTGCTCATCAGCCACATTGAGCAACAGAAACTTCTGCTCCAGAATGCAAAGCCAGTGCTCCACCTCCAGGGGCTCATCTGTTAGTGTGAAAGTGGGCGGGTGGGGTCTTGAGGAAATCCTGGCAAGAGAAGGGTCCTTCAGGACGATGGGCACCACCCTCGTTCCCACCATTGCCCCCGTGGCCTCCGCGGGCGAAGCCAGCGACAGCTTGTGCCATTATCTCCATGGCACGGGCTGACTCTCGGTGAGCAGCCAACAGTTCCGCCATCATCTCAGCGTGAGTCATCGAAGGCGGCGGAGGCAAAGGAGGAGCCAGAAGTGGAGCCCCATGGCTCTCCCCGTTGGGCTCATGGGCCTAGCCACTCTCGCCTTGGCCCTCGCCAAGACCGTAAGCCGCCCCAGCACTGGTGCTCCCGTGTTTGGACCTTAGATTTGTCTGTAAGAGGTAGGAACCATCCATTTAGAATAACCTTCCTTCTTTTAATTAATCCTATCACTTTACTAATCCAATTATACGTGTAGGGGGATTTTAGTTTAAGCAAGATGCTAATATCATTATGCATGCTTCGACCTATACGTTCACTCAAGCCAGAATATAGCGGCATTCATAAAATTTTTGGCACATTGCACACTCACTTTCCGTATACTAAGCGATTTCTTACGCAACGTAAGTCAGTGTACCTGTAGAAAACTGATTAGACAAAACCAGTGCCGCTATCCTAGATAGACCATAATGCTAGGGCTTATACTTATTTACATAATGTAATCGCATCCTACCTTTCGCAAAGCTTTTGTTGGTCACATTTTTAAGTTTTGAAAAAGAGTGATGAAACTCGTAACCATTATCGGCTCTGATACCAACTGTGGCAGAACCGCCCGAAATAACATGCTTATGGAGGTGCTCGTCTTCCACTAGATACTAAGCACCCTGAAAGCAAGCTACAGCGGGCGGTATCCGTCGGGCACACCCTAAGGGAGAACCCGAAAGATTCACATTTTTCCCAAGGATCCAATAATGAGAATGAGTTATAATACTTGTCCATTTCATATATTAGAGTTTCTTAAAAGTACATTATTACAATACCAAATATCAGAGTGCGGAATGATAAATAGCAGAATTTAAAATAAACATCTAGCGATAAGAACGAGGATCCGTCTGAGCCCACCAGAAGAATCCTCCACACAAAGGTACTTCTCATGCATCACCTGCAACAGGGGTAAATAAACCCTGAGTACACAATGTACTCGCAAGACTTATCCGACTAGTGGGAATAATTTCCCAACTCCAAGGAACATGAGAAGCTTTATAGTTTGCTGGTTTTCTTTTAGCAAAAAGCAATGCTAATAGTGAGTCCTTATTTCTGTTATTATTATCAGCCGTATTAAGTTATTATCCATCTAGTATGTATAAGCACTAGGGATGAAAACGGTACGGATATTTTCCGACCGTATTCGAAACCAAATCCGTTTAGAGGGGTTGAGATCTGTCCGTATCCGAGTCCGGATATCCAACAACCGATACCATATCCGTATCCGAATACTCAAATCGTAAATTTATGATGTCGATATCCAATCGTATCCTATCCGACATAATTGACACTATCCGTATTCGAATCCGAATCCGGACAGAAATATGAAAACAAATGTAATATCGGTGATATCTGTCCGTATCCGATCCGTTTTCATCCCTAATAAGCACATGTTCTACCTTCAAGCAAGTGGTAAGCAATCATGTTTCCTTTTCATCACCTTTCATCTTTCATGTTCTTACTACGGTGCTAGACACGAAACAAGCCGTACCGGATCGCTCGACGATTCACGAATCAATGCCCCCAGCTGGGTACCCCGAAAACACATGCCCTACTTGTACCCTAGGCACAAGCAGGACTAACCCATCACCCTCCTGTCCTGGGTGTTCAGGTCCCCGTCCAAACTTGGACTCCAAGCCCCCACTCTTGAGTCTCGGACTCAGTGCGGTGCAAGGACCTCCACCATCTCCGCCTCCAATCAGTCGGTCTGGAAAGAGCCAGATCCACGACAGGAGAGCAACGAGTCTTCCCTACGCCCATACCCAAGTATGTGCTTGGGATAATAAATCTGTGACTTGCCCATGATGCCTTATGCAACGACCGGTCCTTAATTGACATAGACAGGGAAAAAGTGTAACCGAGCTATGCCCTGTTGGCCGCAGGACACAACCCCTTACACCCACCAGTACCCAAACCATATCCCTGCCCGGTCACCATTTTTCCTTTCCATCATTTATCATGAGTGATCATAATTATCACCTATTTGTGAGTAACGACAGGTTACCCACGCTACCGACATCCTGAGCATAGCAGCTACTCGACCTGTACTAGTAGGACTCATAGGTAGATATAGTTATGCCATACGAACAAAATATACCAACAGATAGATCAGGAATTTAGGAATCTAACAAAATTTATTTCACAATAAATAAATAAATTCAAATGAGCTCTAGAGGTGAAGAATGATATTATTGGAGGAGGCTAATCATGCTATCGGACTTGTTGACCAGCACGTGACTGTGAGTCTAGAAATACTGGATGAGACCGCGGGTCAAGGAAATAATAGAGAAGGAGAATGAAGGAATTCTTGGAGGCTAGCTACCTCGGTCGATTACAGCTCGGGGAGAAATCGATAGACGCAGCTTTCATGGGCAAGAACAAAGAAACTTGATTTGAGAGAAGCAAGTGAGCAGCGGAGCGGAACGGCTCGGTGGCTCGACGTATCCTTTTAAAGGTAGGAGACGCGGGGATGGAATTAAGCAAGAGGAGGATAAGGAGGACGGCGAGAAGGTTAGGCATGGCTACTGTGAATGAACTGGAGAAGCGTAGGCGTGACAGCGATGCGTCATAAGGTTAGTGGCTAACTAGCTTGCTTAAAGGTAATAAAGCGCTGCTTGCGCACGTCGTGCTGCTCAGATGAATAGTGTTTAGTGCAAGACACAGTGGACAGTGTTGACTTCGTGCTACAGTAGAGCTCTGCTCCCAACATCCTTCAACAAATTACTCAGCAACTGACATAAGACGACAAAAAATTGCCCTAAAGAAATGGCACAGGAGATGCTGCAAAATAAATTGAAAAACAAGAAGTACTTGCTCGTGATAGATGGTGAAGTCAGTGGTACTGAATGGAAGCACTTTTTGACTAGCATCCCAGTTGGCACTAGGGGTAGTAGAGTAGTGCATATCACACAAGGCAAACCAGAAGAGCAAGCGGCGTGCGTAGCGGGCAGAGCTTGTGATTGAGATTAATGAGTAGCGTGTGCGATGCTACTGCCGGTCGGTCATGTGCTGCCAACTTGACTTGCTTGACACGACAAAGTAAAAGCACTACGTCTTGCCAAAGAATGTACTGAAGCGTGCTTCGTGGGCTTGCAAGTGCCGAGTGCGTGCATGGGAAATTAAGGAGGAGAAGAATAATAAGAGCTGGAGTTGGATCAGGATGAATGAAAGTGATTTGGGCTACGGAAGAATACTTGGACAAGGAATAAATTAGAGCTCAAATTGAGAATTAGTGCAATAAAATTTAATTTCTCATTTTACCACATGCAAAAATACATAAACATGATGCTCATGGCATGGTTTTAGCAAAAACTGTACAATATAACACCGAGGGTGTTACTCTAGTGTTGCGGCGAACACGAGGCCCAAGGCGCTCGAAGACACGGCGACGCTGTCCATGGTGGCTGTGGTGGCGAATCAAGCCACGACGAACTCCACCAACGCAGCGAAGGGCAAAGAACAAGCCACGAGCGACGTGAAACGGTAAGTTGATCTTGGCCATGTTGCTTACCGTGAAAGGTTCAGAGGCATGCGTCGTTCTGTCGTCTCCTTCTACTGTTCACGAGCAGTGTTGATAACGTGTTGAATGTGAATGTAAATAAACAGAGATTTTGGGAACAACTGTTGCTTTCATTGATCTCTTAGATATATATACAGAGTGAAAAGGTGTCTGTTTACGTGGAGAGGCAACTGTTCACAGGAACAGTCGACTTCCCAAAGGACATGCCCCTTCGGGTGGCATCCAAGCGCTAACACGTTAACTACTAACCCTCTCTCTAACTGCATATCCTTTCTTGGGGATGAGATCACACGGTGAGGAGACGCATGTTCACCAGTGAAGAGGCAGGCGTTGATTCACAACAATTTCTGTCGCATCATTACCCCACTCGTTATCATGTTATACCAAATATGGCAGGGAATCAATGGGGGCAGAGCCGAGAGAGGGGGCGGGAGCGGCTGGGCTCGATCCAATGCATGCGCCATCGTCGGCCCGACCACTTGGGTAGTGCTACCTTCGCCGATAACTCCTTGTGTGACGCAGCATGTGGAGCATAAAAATGTGTGACGCACGCCACGAAGGATTGGCGTGCCCAGCTCGTTATTTTCCGCGTCCCAATTGGTGGGTACAGTAGCTACAAAACTGGTGGTGATTATTCTACTACATCACTTTGCAAAATTGCAAGTATTATTACTTGCCAATTGATACTTTATTCTAGTACTTGTGGGTACTATACTCCTAAGATAGAACCATAGTGAAGGGGTGTTTGGCACGCTTATCTAGAAAAGTCAGAGCTGTTTTAGAGGAATCTTAATTTGTGACTCATCCAAAATAGCTCAACTTTTTTGTTTTTTTATTGAAACAGTTTCTCTAATTAAACGCAAACAGGCCCAAAGACCGCCAAACGATGGCTACGACACTATATGCTACAAGGCATCGTATTGCCCATTTCCCTCTTGTCCCTGTGTAGTAGTACCGTGTACGTGTAATAAAAATATGTACGAGTTAGACCGAATTTTTTACTTTTTAGCTCTTTTCTCGAAAGTTTCTCACAAATAGATCCCTGACGAAAAGAATTCAGAAAATAGACCATAACTCAGCGCCATCGATGCTGGCGCCGGCGCTAGCGTAAGCATCCCTGACGCCGAGCTCCTGGACTCGACACAAATGTGGCAGCAGGCATTGTGGCAGCAGGCATCTCGGCGCCGACGACTCTGGCGCCGAGCTAGGCGCCGGGCCACTCTCCGTGCAAAGGCTAGGGTCCGGCCGGCGAGGTGAGCCGGTCATGTGATGTGAATGTGACCTCTGTTTACGCCCGGTACACAAAGGATTTTGGCTCCCTGCCCAATCGTGGAGCCGCTGTTTGACTTGACTTGACTGCCGGTTCAAAAAGGTTTTGGTCCTGCAGCCGTCGTACCAGAGCTCTGGCAGCTCAACACGGACCTCTGCATCTCGTGGAAAGCGAGGTGAAGAAATAAGCGCGGGTTCAGTTCCACCTCTAATTTTCAAAAAGTGCTACCGTTTTAAGCCTAATTAGTCCATGATTGAATACTAATTGCCAAATAAAAACGAAAGTGCTATAGTAGCCCCAAATTCAACTTTCCAAAACTAAACACGCGCTAATGCAACAAAAAAAATTCTGCCAATAGCATTGTGTTCCTTCTGACTTGATTGATGCAGACAGCAAAATGGTTTTCTGAGGTCTTGTTTAGATTACCTCAAAATTCTAAGTTTTTTCACTCTCTTTCTCCATCATATCAATTTTTGGACGTATATATGAAGTATTAAATGTAGATAAAAAAAATAACTAATTACACAGTTTGGTTGTAAATCACGAGACAAATCTTTTGAGCCTAGTTAGTCCATGATCGAACAAAGTTTATCAAATACAAACGAAATATGCTACAGTGTCCAGATTGCAAAAATTTACAATCTAAACAAGGCCTGGTTCTGCAATACAATGCCGTCTCATTCTCAATGTGCGAAAGTTGGCATGCTTTTTACTACGGCTAGTCACGCACTGGCTACAGTGCAGGCAAATATGAAAGAAATAATTACCAAACCAATCATAACGTATGAAATTTATAGGCTATATTTTGACGCTGCAAAACGGGACAGGACCAGCCACACAGAGTTCTCAAATCATAGGCTGCCCTGTTAGGGCTTGTCCATGAAGGACTTTCTATCCGGAAAAGCTTGTAACTATCGAAGTATCGGTTTCCAAGGAGTTAGGCAAGAGGTAAAAAGAAGAGTGTACCCCTACACATCCAGTTTTTAACACAAAGTGCTGTGTAAGTTATGAATCTTATGATTACTCATTGGAATTTGCTGATCAACAGGAGCAAATTCAAGATATACGATACTTCCTCCTTTCTTTTTTATATATCATATTATCTTTGTCCTAAGTTAAACACTACTATCTTTGATCATCATTTTTTTTAAAATCGTTATAGTTCCACCGCATATGAATTATTATATATTATAAAAATATTTCTCATAGTGAATCTAAAAGCATAGATGTTATGTCATGGGTCTATATTTATTTTCTAGTAGATCTTATTTGCTAGTTGTTTAGAATAAAAAAAACTGCTAGCAAATAAGATACATCGTTGAAAGATTGTGTACAAGCACTATTATCGAGCCTTAGAGGCCAAGAGATATGACCCTCGCGTGAGCCTCTACTATTTCACCCTACACTCCCCATGAATAGGAATAATATCATCATTTTTATTAAATTTAGCGAATCTTGTAATGGATATTTGATTCTCTAAATTATTTTAAATGAAAAAGTTTAAACTGCAAAGTTTCGAAAACTATAGCTTTGTTTCAGGGTCCATATTCATTTTAGATTGTTTGAAAAAATAAAATAATTTTCAAAATATGAAACACTAAATAACTTCAAATGACAAATTTGTCATCCGTCTTGATTTTTAAAAATGATTTTTTTTCGTGTTGCACCTGTTTTCTTACAAATTTCTGGCCATATGCCGCTTGATATCCCTGTTTTCTTCCTCCGGTGCATACGGTGTACGTGAAGATGCCCCATCACCCTGGCTTTTCCTTGCACAGCGGATTTGATAGAAACCGTGCAGGCACAGTAACAGTGGTATAGATTAAGCTAACCAGACAACGCCCGTGTTGAGCTGCCAGAGCTCTGGTACGACGGCTGCAGGACCAAAACCATTTTTAACCGGCAGTCAAAACCTTTGTGTACCGGGCGTAAACAGAGGTCACACTCACATCACATGACCACCTCACCTCACCTCACCTCACGGACCCTAGCTTTTGCACGGAGCGGCCGGCGCCGAGCTCGGCGCCAGTGTCGCCGGCGCCGAGATGCCTGCCGCCACGTTTGTGTTGAGTCCAGGGGCTCAGTGTCAGATCGATGGCGTCGAGATAGGTCTATTTTCTGAATTTTTTTTTATCAGAGATCTATTTATGAGAAAATTTCAAAAAAAAAAGCTAAAAAGTAAAAAATTCAGCAAGTCAGACTGGTGGACCTGTACTTGTGCAAAAAAAAATTTGTAACAATAATACTTGTGCAGTTGAGTTGATCGGGTCGGGTCAACGTGGACAGGATAATGACGATGCGAGTTCGTTGCATCCCCCCTCGCATGATTATTGCCTTTATTATAATAAAACACATTATATATGCGATATGTCTCGCGGAAAGAAAATAATAATAGAAAAATGCTATCATGAGTGTTCACAACTTTGCAAGCCATCATCCAGTGAAAACAAAATCCTCTGCTCTCGTTGTGCGGCAGCTGTTCCGGTCAGGCGGTCAGCGTGGCGCGGTGGTTGGTTATGGGCGTTGGATTTCCAGCGACGCCACGGCGTGATCCGGCGACCGTCCTGGACTTGGCGTCCCAAGAACCCCCTCGCTCGTACGTGTCCGTGCCCCCTCTCCTTCCTCCCACCTTCCTCCCGCGTTGGCGTTGCCATTTCAGAGCAAGGCGGCGCGCTCACACGGTCTCCTCGGCCTCACGCGCAGCCCAGCTCGCCACGGCGTCACATCACATGGATGCCTCGGCACGGCCGACTCCTTCAACTCTGCGTCCGTCGTCTTCCCTTTCGTTTCGCATGATTGATTGAATCTCCTCGCCCCTTGCCCGACTACCCCTCCCACTATTTCATCTCCCGATCCAAGAAACCGGCCACCGGAGCGAACCCCAAGAAACGACCTTGATCCGTGAGGAAGCCGATCAGGCAGAGACAGAGCAGCGCTGCGAGCGATCCAGGTGATCCAGGCGATACAGCCAGCCAGCCGCCATGAACAGCTTGTTCTCGAGCTCATGGAAGCGCGGCGGCGGCGGCGGCGGCGGCGGCGGCGGCGGAGACGACGGCGACATCGAGTCCGGCAGCGTGGAGATGTCTGCGCCGCCTGGTGCCGCGGCGGGGGCGAGCCTGGACCGGTTCTTCGAGGACGTGGAGTCGATCAAGGACGAGCTACGGGACCTGGAGCGGATCCAGCGCTCTCTCCACGACGGCAACGAGGCGGGGAAGTCGCTGCACGACGCGTCCGCGGTGCGCGACCTCCGCGCGCGGATGGACGCGGACGTGGGCGCGGCGATCAAGAAGGCCAAGGTGGTGAAGCTCCGGCTCGAGTCGCTGGACCGCGCCAACGCCGCCAACCGGTCCGTGCCCGGGTGCGGCCCCGGTTCCTCCACGGACCGCACCCGGACGTCCGTCGTGGCCGGGCTGCGCAAGAAGCTCCGTGACTCGATGGAGTCCTTCTCGTCGCTGCGGTCCCGCGTGGCGTCCGAGTACCGGGACACGGTGGCGCGGCGGTACTTCACGGTGACGGGGACCCAGCCCGACGAGGCGACGCTGGACGCGCTGGCGGAGTCCGGGGAAGGGGAGCGGTTCCTGCAGCGCGCCATCGCGGAGCAGGGGAGAGGGGAGGTGCTGGGCGTGGTGGCGGAGATCCAGGAGCGGCACGGCGCCGTGGCGGAGCTGGAGCGCTCCCTCCTAGAGCTGCAGCAGGTGTTCAACGACATGGCCGTGCTGGTGGCCGCGCAGGGGGAGCAGCTGGACGACATCGAGGGGAACGTCGGGCGTGCCAGGTCGTTCGTTGATCGCGGGCGCGAGCAGCTGCAGGTGGCCAAGAAGCACCAGAAGAGCACGCGCAAGTGGACCTGCATCGCCATCCTCATCCTCCTCGTCATCATCCTCGTCATCGTCCTCCCCATCGTGCTCAATAACAACAAGAAGAACTAGCCCGCTGCCTGGCCTGACTGCGTTCATGGTGATCAGGTTGCCGACTTGTGGTGGATACGCATACACCGCGAGAGATGATTATTGTTGGGTTTTCCCCCAACCCCAGATTCGTTCTAGTTTTTTTTTGTTCGTGGCGTTTGTATCATACGGTTAGTTGATCCGGTCGACTTGATTATAGTTATTTACCCGTGGTTTTGCTTAGGATCTGTCTAGGTGACATTCATCCCTCCTATCAACTGAATTTTTTTTATACACTTACAGTGTCTTCTAGTTATATTTATATTGTCTTATTATTAGATTTACAATAATTTCTTCAGTGATAATTTATTGAACATGGTGGTGTAATTTAGAGATAATACAAATATATGTCAAATTTTTCAGAAATACTTTCAAATTATTTTTATGCATTGCAGATACCAAAGAAATATATTTCAAATTATTCATAATTTTTTCATAAATTTCAAAACAAATTTTCCCAAATTGTGGTGGGGCCCACCTCCCCAACCTTATCCCTTCCCTTCCGTCGTCTGCGCACTTCCCTTCCGTTCCGTCGAATGCGCACGTAAACAGAGTTCGGAGAAGAAGCAGCAACGGTGATCCCACCTGAGGGCAGCCTCCTCGTAGCCCGCCGTCGGCCCTCCTCGTCGCCCTCCTCATAGCTGGCCGTCGGCCCTCCTCGTCGTCGGCCACCGACCCCGCGCCGCGCCCGCCATGGCAACATTGTTTTCCACATAGCCCTTTTTTTGAAAAAAATCACAAATATGCCCTCTAAAGGAAAGATTTTAAAATTTAGACCCTTAGCTCGGCGCCAGCGTCCCTGGCGCCGAACTCTTGGGTTCAAAGCCAACGTGGCGGTGACATAGCAGGAAGCTCGACGCTAGTCCCTCTGGCGCCTAACTCGGCGCCGTAGACTCTTGGCGTCGAGCTTGGCGTCGGGGACTAGCGCCGAGTTTGTATTTTAACCCCGGCCCCAACCTTCCTGCCCGAGTCTTCTTCCTCTTCTCTCTCCTCCCTCTTAGGTTTTTTCTCTCCTCACTTCCCCTACCTCACGAATCGGCATATTGGACCTTGGAAACTTTGATTTGATCCGTAGATCTTTGAGAGCAAGGTATCCTCGCTCCCCTCCGAGTTTTTTTTGCATCGATTCGGTATATATTAGTCGGATTTTTTTACCTAAGAATCGTCATGAATTAGGGTTTCATGCAATTTTTAATATTTATATTAAACCTAGGTAACCGCAGCGCATGTTGTTATGTTTTATGGGTTCATTGTTGTGCATAACATTGGAAACCCTAAGTTTAGAGTTTAATGTTAATTGCTTTTGATTCTTAGAACGAAATTGGTTGTATTGTAGTTATGGTTCTCATTGGCATTAATTTGTGATGTTTTGATTTTTGTTTGTTAAATTACATCCATTTTGTTAGATGCAAGAAATGTACCGCGAGGAGTTTTGGCGAAAACGGGGTCGTCCTCGAGAATTATACCCCGACGCGTCTAGCAAAGATGCCCCCGTCCCTCCTGACCTCCCTGTACCTAACTGTGATTGTGCTTTCTCGACCCACGTGTTTCAATCAAAACATCCGAACACAGCGGCGCTTTGCTTCTACACATGCAGTCGTTTTAATATAAGAAATTATTTCTACTATCTTTTTTTCTTTATTTGTGTAAGTATGCTACTAATATTTTGTTGGAATCTCATTGTGTAGGACCATGAGAGGTGCTTTTCCTTTTAGTGGATCGACGGTGCAGACAAGTTTGACCCTAGGTACCTCCTTTTCAACGATTGGTTTAGAGGGAGACATCCACGTGAGCAGTTCAAGCGGTGGGTTGCACCCCCCTAACCCTCCGCCAATGACGGCTAAGAAAAAGCACCTCGCCGCAGTTAGATGACTCGAGAAACCTCCTCTATGCGAATGCGGAGATCGAGCCATGATAAACCCTGAGAATACTTTAGAGTTTGTGTGTCTGAACAAATACGAAGTAAGTGGGAAATGTATCTGTTTAAATGTTTAGGTCTATGTGTGCGTGTACTAATGTCACCTTATTTAGGTGTTTTCAATGGCGAAGTGTCGTTTTAAGGACTGGTTGTATGGTCCTAAGAACCAATGGCTGGAAGAACCGCGAAAGGTTAAGGAAAAGAAGAAAGAAAGGGTATTTTACAAAGCACCTCCTGTCATGTGCGAATGTGGTGTTAAATTCAACTATGGCCTAGTCCCTTCGGACCTTGGAATAGGCCATTATTGCGGCTATATGGTTGACTATGATGAGGTTCGTTATTTTTGCGTTAACATAAAATCATATTTTGTTTGTTTTGTTAAGACATATATGATATAATTTTTTGTTTGAACAGAGCATTAGGAAATGCAGGTGGTCAAGCTAAGTTCTTGGATGAACTCAAGGAGAGGCAAGTAATTGCATGGAAGCGGGGATATAGACCTGACTACGTCAACCTATTCGTTAAACATCACAAAGAAAAGATGCGTGAGTTTGCTAGACAACACGGTATTTGTAACCCGATCGATGTTGGGCTTGACAAATAGGGATTGAAGATATGGATGACGTTAGAGGAGGAGAGGGCAAGGAAGGAGGCAAGAGAGGAGACTAGTGTACAGATGCAGGTCTTGAACGAGCATGTTGTTGCATTATGTGCCAGTGAGTGCTTGAAAGCCTTTTTTCATTCCCTGATTTTAAATGTAATATAATCGCATTGCTAACTGATTGCATTTTATACATGTATGGATTGGATGCAGCGAGGAACATGCCGTGGAGGTGGCTCGTGCAAGATTTGAGGAAAAGAAGTTAGATGAGCACAGATCGTGAGTTGGTCGCACCGTTCAATCACCGATTGTGTTGTCCGATGAGGGGGGCGAGGATGAGGACGACACTGGCAGACTGAGTGAGCTCATCACTCTAACAGAGGCGGTGAAAGGTCCTAATGGCTAGAGGGGGGTGAATAGCCAAATAAAAATTTCTACAACAACACTTAACAAAAAGGTTAGACAATTATGAGGCGAAGCGAGTTTTATGCTAGCCTACCAAAATGCAAGCCACCTACCACAATTCTAGATTAGATAGCATCTATTCACATAATAGCTATGATACTAAGCTATGTCAGTGTGCTCTCAAAGGCTAACTAAAGAGCCACACCAACCAAGCATGCAAGCTCTCACAACAAGCTACACTAAAGAGCTTGACAACTAGTTTGCGGTAAGGTAAAGAGAGTGATCAAGAAAGTTATACCGCCGTATAGATGAAGAACCAATCAACCACAAGAGTGAATAACAATGAAGACCAATCACCTCGGAATCAAAGGATGAACACAATGATTTTTTACCGAGGTTCACTTGCTTGCCGGCAAGCTACTCCTCGTTGTGGCGATTCACTCACTTGGAGGTTCACGCGCTAATTGGCTTCACACGCCAAACCCTCAATAGGGTGCCGCACAACCAACACAAGATGAGGATCACACAAGCCACGAGCAATCCACTATAGTATCTTTTGACGCTCCGCCGAGGATAGGTCAAGAACCCCTCACAATCACCACGATCGAAGCCGGAGACAATCACCACCCTTCGCTCGACGATCCTCGCTGCTCCAAGCCGTCTAGGTGGCGGCAACCACCAAGAGTAACAAGCAAAACCCACAGCGAAACACAAACACCAAGTGCCTCTAGATGCAAACACTCAAGCAATGCACTTGAATTCACTCCCAATCTCACAAAGATGCTTAATCTATGATGAAGATGAGTGGGAGGGCTTTGACTAAGCTCACAAGGTTGCTATGCCAATGCAAATGGCCAAGAGAGAGAGCTTGAGCCGGCCATGGGGCTTAAATAGAAGCCCCCACGAAATAGAGCCGTTGTACACCTTCACTAGGTAAAACGCGGGGTGACCGGACGCTCCGGTCATACTGACCGGACTCTGGTCCCAGCGTCCGGTCGCCCGATGTTAGCCACGTGTCACACTGACGTTCAACAGGAGTCGTCTAATCTCAATAGTCATCTGTTGACCGGACGCTCCACTACAACTGACCGGACTCTGAGCCTCCAGTGTCCGGTCATTTCCAGTAAGGTTCTAGAAACGAATTTCTTTGACCGGACGCGTCCGATCATGCTTGACCGGACGCGTCCGGTCATGCTATGACTTCTTACTATGCCGCCCGACAACACGACTAGACCTAGACCCTTAACATCCGGTCTGTCCATGACCCAGCATCCGGTCATTCACTAACGCTGGCGTCTTCACTGCCATACATGGCCGGACGTGCCGGTCCCCCAAAGGTCCAGCGTCCGGTCACTGTATGGCCAGTGACACTAACTCCTTTTCACTTCTATCTTCTTCACTCTTGCTCAAATGTGCCAACCACCAAGTGTATCACCTTGTGCACATGTGTTAGCATATTTTCACAAACATTTTCAAGGGTGTTAGCATTCCACTAGATCCTAAATGCATATGCAATGAGTTAGAGCATCTAGTGACACTTTGATAACCGCATTCCGATACGAGTTTCACCCCTCTTAATAGTATGGCTATCAAACCTAAATGTGATTACACTCTCTAAGTGTCTTGATCACCAAAATAAAATAGCTCCTACAAAATATACATTTGCCTTTAGCTTTTTGTTTTTCTCTTTCTTCTTTCCAAGTCGAAGCACTTGATCATCACCATGCCATCATCATCATCATGCTATGATCTTCATTTGCTTCACCACTTAGTGTGTGCCACCTATCTCATGATCACTTGATAAACTAGGTTAGCACTCAGGGTTTTATCAATTCACCAAAACCAAACTAGAGCTTTCAATCTCTCCCTTTTTGGTAATTGATGACAACCCTTATACGAAGATATGAATTAAAATTCAATTGAATCCATGTTGCTTGTCCAAGCATTTTTACCATTTGTAAAAGGATATGGACAAGTTTCATGAACCCTATATGATAGCAATTGCTCCCCCTACATATATGCTAAAAGTTTGGATTGTAGCTTGCACATATGATTAGATAGGAAATATAGGAGACAATGTCTACCAAATAATGCTAAGGTATAAGAGATGGACCTTTGAAGCGTGATACCAATCGGAGTGCACCATTACACCATCCTTAGCACCATGGTTAGCTAGATACCACTTGAAAAAAATACTTCAGAGGGATAGCTAGATACCACTTGTAAAAACTTTGTAAAAGATACTACTTGAAAATCTATTTGGAATAGATATCACTTGATAATACTTGAAAAGATACCACTTGTGAATAAACCTATGCATGCTAGATTTCCATTTCATCATTCAAGTTTACAACTATCATTCATCACACAAGCATGGATATTTAAATTAAAACTTGTGTTATGCAAGCAACCATATGAAATGCACATGCAAATGCATCATACAAGTTCATGAGCTTGCTCCCCCTACTTGTGTGCTTAAAATTTTAATTTATCCCTTTCCTTTATCATATCTCTTCCTTATTTCAAGTTTTCCCCCTATCAAGTTTTCCCCCTATCACTTATATCTTTATTTCTCTCCCTCTTTGTCATCAATGACCACAATGGTTCAAAAAGGTAAATACCATTTGTAGGGTCGAGATTATCAATGTCAATCAATGGGGTGAGGATCATTGTCCTAAATTGGTCCAATCTAGATCATTTGCCAAAGATATATTAACTCAGTTTGATCCAAGAACAAGCTTCTTCACACCTCTAAATAAGGGTTATCTTGTACCATGTTGAGTTAAACACTTAGATCTTATTTTCTAGATTAAACACTAGGTTTATAAGCCCACAAACTTGTCATATGCTATCACTAGATCAAGTCAAGCATAGAAGCAATAGTGATACCATATGAACATCAAATTCATTTGATTTTCATGAATGAGCCTAATAAAATAAAGAGATGACTAGATGCACTAATCATATCCTTAACAAGGATGTATGCCATGCCAGTCAACTTTTACCTTAGATTGCTCGAAGGAGAGGCATGTCATATAAGTGGGGGTGCATCAACACATATTTGAGAAATCCAATATGTTCAACTCATTCCTTAGCTTGCAAAACCTTTTCTCATCCAAAGGCTTGGTGAATATATCGGCAAGTTGATCTTCGATGTCTACACTCTCAATGCAAATATCCCCTTTTTGTTGGTGATCTCTTATGAAATGGTGGCGGGCATCAATGTGCTTTGTTCTTGCATGTTGAACCGGATTGTTGATTAACTTGATTGCACTCCCATTGTCACATAGCAATGGCACTTTCTTGAACTTGATTCCAAAGTCATTCAAGGTGGCCTTCATCCAAAGTATTTGTGCACAACAACTACCAGCGGATATGTATTCGGCTTTGACGGTTGATAATGCAACACTATTTTGCTTCTTTGATGACCATGAAACAAGTGATCTTCCCAACAATTGATATGTACCTGAGGTGCTCTTCCTTTCAACCTTGCATCCCACATAATCCAAGTCGAAGTAACCAACTAGCTCAAACTTTGCTCCTTTGGGATACCATAAACCAACATTTGGTGTATGCTTTAAGTACCTCAATATTCTCTTTGTAGCCTTCAAATGACTTTCTCTTGGTAAGGCTTGAAATCTTGTACACATGCATACACTAAACATGACATCCGGCCTTGATGCGGTCACATAGAGTAGGCTTCCAATCATAAACCGATATAACTTTTGATCCACCATGTTTCCACTTGCATCACTATCCAAGTTGCCATTGGTTCCCATTGGTGTGCTAATGACTTTGCTATCACTCATGCCAAACTTCTTGATTATGTCCTTGATATACTTGCCTTGACTCATAAATGTACCATTCTTCAATTGTTTGATTTGAAGACCAAGGAAGTAACTTAACTCTCCAATCATGGACATCTCAAACTCATTAGCCATCATCTTTCCAAACTCATCACAAAAGTCTTGATTGGTTGATCCAAATATGATGTCATCAACATAGATTTGCAATACAAACAAATCTTTTCTAATCTTCTTGATGAAAAGAGTAGTATCAACCTTGCCTATTGTGAACCCTTTAGAGAGTAGGAAGTCCCTCAATCTCTCATACCATGCTCTAGGTGCTTGTTTCAAGCCATACAATGCCTTCTTCAACTTGTACACATGGTTGGGCTTCTTGTCATCTTCAAAACCGGAGGTTGCTCAACATATACTTCTTCATTGATATATCCATTGAGAAATGCACTCTTAACATCCATTTGATAGAGCTTGATGTTGTGGGCACAAGCATAGGCTAGCAAGATTCTAATTGCTTCCAATCTAGCAACCGGGGCATATGTTTCTTTAAAGTCAAGACCTTCAACTTATGTATAGCCTTGTGCTACCAATCTTGCTTTGTTCCTTACGACTATCCTATCTTGATCTTGCTTGTTTCTAAAGACCCATTTGGTTCTAATCACATTGTGTCCCTTTGGTCTTTCTACCAATTCTCATACTTGATTTCTTGTGAAGTTATTCAACTCTTCATGCATAGCATTCACCCAATCAACATCCTTCAATGCTTCATCTATCTTCTTTGGTTCAATGGATGACACAAATGAGAAGTGTTCACAAAATGATGCCAATCTTGATCTTGTTTATACACCTCTAGAAATATCTCCAATTATAGTGTCTGTCGATGTTTCACCACCGATAGCCTGCCATGGGGGTACCCGGGACAGTTGTTCGGGCTTCGGCGAATAGCAGAATTCGGCGGTTATGTAAAGAGACTCACGATTTATACTGGTTCAGGCCCTCGACTTGGTCGAGTAATAACCTTACATCCAGTTTTGGCGTTAGCCTATTTGCGTTGTATTGCTTTGAGTATCGGGTATGCGTTCTCTTCTTACAATGGGTACCCTCACCATCCCTTTATAGTCCAGGCGCTGAGAGGCATTGTTTGTGTCCTATTCGGATACAAGGTCAGAGTCCTAAGCTACGCCTCAGGCGCCTTTCCTTATATAGTTTGAGTTGGAGTTTCGGTTTTGCACGTTGCTTTGCTCTGTGTTCTTCTTGGCGATTGGGCTGTAGGCCTTGTTACCAAGGCCTACCTCCCTGTAGTATGGTCTATGGGGGGCCCGTAGGGTTCCCCATCGACAAGCCCCTGAGCATTTCATGATTGAGCTTCAAGGGCCAAGTTGTTGTAGTCTTGATCCGGGTTCTTCTTGAAGTGAAATCTTGAGATGGTCTTCTTTGATTCTTCTTTTGGCTGATGTGCACTTTTGCTTGATGTCCTCTGGGTTCTTTTTCCTTTGAGTGCAGCGAGTGCATTTTTGCAAAAATTGCACTCATTGAGTGTAGCCCCCGAGCCTTCTATTTTTTGGTACAAAAAGCTGGAGGGTCAAAAAATTTGAAAATATATTTTTCTGTGGTAGGTACTTGCAGCCCCCGAGCCTTCTCCGGGTTCTTTTCTGTTGAAAAGAAGCCGAAAGAAGGGTCTTGATTTGTACTCCTTTGATCTTTGATTTTTCCTGGTCACGGATGGGTCTTGTATAGCCATGAGTGAGCGTCTTCTTTTACTTTTTGTCAGGAATCTTGCTTTTGGGTACTATTCGCCTTTGTTGCTTTGCTCTTTTGTTCTTTTCCTCTCTCTTTCTTGTGATCTTTAGCCTTGTTTACCTCTGGTTTGCTATAAATACCTTCTTTGTTGGTTGTGGTTCTGCCTTGAGTAGGAAAATTTTTCTTCAATTCTTTCTTCATTCGTAGATATGCTGGTGTGTGAGGTTGAGCAGCCCCCGGGCTTTTACTTGGTTGGTAATGATCATGCTGCTCTATCTGTTCTTCTGCGTCCGAGCTACCGCTGCTGCCGCCACTAGGTTCCTTGTTGCAATATTTAAGAATCTTGTCTCTATCTTATGTCTGAGTTTATCCGGTCCTGTTTGGCCGTCTGTAACCTTTGTATTTGTCTTCGATCAATGAGATTTATAATTTTTCTTCGTCCGAGTTCTTTTTCAACTGTAATCCTTTGACACTGTAATTTTGTATGTGATCCTTCACACGTCTCTGAGTTGTTTGTTCGGCTGCTTATTGCTGCTGTCATTCTGGTTGTTGGAGAATTCAATGTGTCTTCATGGGTTGTATTGCTGTTGTGGAATATTCTCTTGGATATGCTTTATCTTGTACTGTGGTTGTTTTGGGTATGTACTATTCCTTTATGTCTTTGCCGAGCAGGGATTGCCGGTGCTTTTTTCTCGGGTTTTATGATTTTGTGAAGGGTGGCTTTTATCGGTGCATCAACAATGTGGTTTCGTATGTCCGGGTTGTTGCCCCTGATGCTCCTTTTGAGCGGATTACTGAAGCTTCTATAATGGCTGAGTTTTCAAGACACTGGGAGAAGGCCAAAGTATAGCTTAGTGGTCTATCAGACCAAATTCTTGATCAAATAAATGTACTTCCTCCTTCTCTTCCGTCTTCTTGAACAGATGTGAAAAGTCAACCTTCTTTTGATGTCCTTGTAATATACTTTGTCTCTGAATTTTTAAGATGTGAGCAGGCTTCGTCCTGTCTTTCTTTTCTTCTTAGATGTCTTTGAATAATATGGACAAGTTTCACCCTATCTTTCCTTATGGATTTTTTCTGCTTTGCCATAGCTTGTTTCGCTCTTTGGGTCGGTGACCGAGTTGTTTGGAGTGTTTGTGCCACTCTTTGGTCGAAGTAGTTGATTGTACCGCTCTTGGGGTAGACGATCGAGTTGTTGGAGTGTTTGTGCCCCTCCTTGGGCAACGTAGTCGATCGTGCCGCTCTTGGGGTAGGCGACCGAGTTGTTGGAGTGCTTGTGTCCCTTCTCGAAGTAGTTGATCGTAAACTCTTGGGGTCGTACCAGCTGTTGGAGTGCTTGTGCCGCTTGGGCGAAGTAGTCGATCGTACCACTCTTGGGTTGAGTTATTGGAGTGCTTGTGCCGCTTCTTGGGTGAAGTAGTCGATCGTACCACTCTTGGGGTAGGCGATCGAGTTGTTGGAGTGTTTGTGCCCCTCCTTGGGCAACGTAGTCGATCGTGCCGCTCTTGGGGTAGGCGACCGAGTTGTTGGAGTGCTTGTGTCCCTCTCTGGGTGAAGTAGTTGATCGTACCACTCTTGGGGTAGGCGACCGAGCTGTTGGAGTGCTTGTGCCGCTTCTTGGGCGAAGTAGTCGATCGTACCACTCTTGGGGTAGGCTGCACCACTTGTCCCGCTTCTTAGGGGTAGTCGATCGTACCACTCTTGGGGTAGGCGACCGAGCTGTTGGAGTGCTTGTGCCGCTTCTTGGGCGAAGTAGTCGATCGTACCACTCTTGGGGTAGGCGATCGAGTTGTTGGAGTGCTTGTGCCGCTTCTTGGGCGAAGTAGTCGATCGTACCACTCTTGGGGTAGGCAACCGAGCTGTTGGAGTGCTTGTGCCGCTTCTTGGGTGAAGTAGTCGATCGTACCACTCTTGAGGTAGGCGACCGAGTTGTTGGAGTGTTTGTGCCGCTTCTTGGGCGAAGTAATCGATCGTACCACTCTTGGGGTAGGCGACCGAGTTGTTGGAGTGCTTGTGCCGCTTCTTGGGCAAAGTATTCGATCGTACCACTCTTGGGGTAGGCGATCGAACCCGTATAGCACAATTGTTTCCGGGTTGGCTGTTTGTAGGGTAAGTAAGCAATTGTACCAGCTCTTGGGGTAAGCGATTGCACCCGTATAGCAACAACCGTTTCTGGGTTGAGCTATTTGCAGGGCTGCCCCTTTTTCCCCAACCTAATTACGGGTTGGTTCTGTCCGTTGGACAGGGCTGTCAGTCGTACCATCTCTTTATGGTAGAGTGACAAATGCTAGCTTGGGTCTCCTTACCCAAGAAGCTATTTGGCCGTTGGCCGTCAGTCAGACCATCTCCATATGGTTGAGTGACAAGATTGCCCATGTAGCACAACCGTTTTTGGGTTAGCTGTTAACAGGGAAACCCTTTTTCCCCAACCTGATTACGGGTTGGTTCTATCTGTTGGACACGGCTCATATTTGAAGCTGTTCTTCTTGAATAATCTCTGTTTTATTTCTCTTGAAACTTGAGTATAATCTGTTGTACTTAATTGTAGAATCTTTTGAGCTGGCTGATATGCCAAGTGTTCTTTACAGGTATTTCATCTAGAGTCATCAACTCGTATGTGCCGGGTCCTGTTGCTGTCTTCACGATGAAGGGTCCTTCCCATGGACTGAGTAGTTTGTGTCGTCCATCTTTCTTCTGGATTAGTCGTAGTACTGAGTCCCCTGGCTTTAGTGATCGGGGTTGAGTACTTTTGTCATAATGTCTTCGTAACCCTTACTGACATCTTGCATTTTGTATGATTGCACTGTCTCTTATTTCTTCTATTGAATCAATTTCTAACCGCCTTGTTTCTTCTGCTTCGCCTTCTTCATATTGTTCTATTCTTGGAGATAGCCATATTAAGTCGGCTGGTAGTACTGCCTCTGATCCGTAGACCAGAAAGAACGGTGAGTATCTAGTTGCTCTGTTGATCTAGGTTCTTAGACCTCATACTACTTTTGGTAATTCGTCGATCCATTTTCCACCATAATCTTTCAAATCTTCATATAATCTTGGTTTTAAACCTTGTAATATGAGTCCATTTGCTCTTTCGACTTGACCATTGGCCTGCGGGTGTGCTACTAATGCAAAGTCGATTTCTATCCCACAATCTCTTGCCCAGTATTGGAATTCTCTTGCTGTAAATGGTGAACCAAGAACTGTGATTATTCTGTTGGGCATGCTGAACCTATGCATGATGTCTTATATGAATTCCACTGCCTTTTCTGCACTGTATTTGACCAAAGGTTTGTATTCAATCCACTTTATAAATTTGTCGATTGCCACAAATATGTATTCGAACCCTCCTTTTACTTTTTTGAGTGGTCCGACTTGATCCAGCCCCCAGCATGAGAACGGCCAAGCCGGCGGTATGCATATTAAGTTGTGAGCCGGCACATGTGATTGCCTAGCAAACATTTGGCAATTCTTGCATGTTCTGACGAGCTCTTCTGCATCTTTGAGTGTTGTTGGCCAATAGAAACCAGTTTTGAATGCTTTGCCGACTAGTGTCCTAGAGGCTACATGATTTCCACAGCATACTGAGTGGATTTTGTCCAAGATTTCCTTTCCTTTATCTGTCAGAACACATTTAAGCAGTACTCCTGATGATGCTGCTCTTTTGTATAGTTTATCCCCCACCAGAACGTAGTTTTTGCTTCTTCGTACAACCCGAGTTGCTTCTGCTTTGTCTTCGGGTAGTTTCTTCTCTTTGATAAAATCAATGTATGTTTGTCTCCAATCACTTTGTATGACCATGATTTGTCTTGACTGATCTGGTTCTTCTGCTTGATCTATTTCCATTGGATCTGTTGTCTCCTTCTCTTTTTCTATGTTTCCAAGTTGTTTGATGGATGGGGCTGTGAGTTCTTCCACAAATATACCGGGTGGTACTTTTGCTCTATCTGATCCTAATTTGGCTAGCACATCTGCTGCAACGTTGGAATCTCTTAGTACATGATGGATTTCGAGCCCTTGGAAATTTTTCTCCAATTTTCTGACTTCTGCACAGTATGCATCCATATTATCTTTTGTACAATCCCAATCCTTGTTGACTTGATTGATTACTATAGCTAAATCACCGTAGACAAGTAGTCTTTTGATCCCAAGCGAGCTTGCAACTCTTAGACCGTGTATTAATGCTTCGTATTCTGCCTCATTGTTAGTTGCCTGCCAAAGTATTTGTAGCACATATTTTAACTGTCTCCCTTCTGGTGATATGAATAGTACTCCTGCTCTAGCTCCTTCTAACTTTAGGGAACCGTCAAAATACATTTTCCAAAGATCAAGTATTGGTTCGGGTTCTTTTTGACTGATTTCTGTCCATTCAGCAATGAAGTTGGATAATGCTTGAGATTTGATTGATGTTCTTGGTTTGAAGTCTAGGTTGAGAGCACCGAGTTCTACTGCCCATTTTGATATCCGACCTGTTGCATCTTTATTGCGTAGAATGTCTTGAAGTGGAAAATTGGTTACCACTGTAATCTTGTGTTCATGGAAATAATGTCTCAGCTTTCTTGATGATATCAACACTACATAAAGTAGTTTTTGCACGTGTGGGTATCTCACTTTTGATTCTGTTAGTACTTCGCTTATGTAATAGACTGGTCTTTGCATTTTGTATGCGTGTCCGGGTTCTTCTCTCTCAACCACAATTGCTGTGCTGACAACGTTCTTGGTTGCTATAATGTATAGCATCATGTCCTCTTTGTCTTTTGGTGGTGTCATTACTGGTGATGATGCCAAGTATTCTTTTAACTTTTGGAATGCTTCTTCTGCCTCTTCTGTCCATTCAAAATTTCCTGCCTTTTTCAATAATTTGAAGAAAGGTAGCCCTTTTTCTCCTAGTCGGGAGATGAATCTGTTGAGTGCTGCCATGCATCCTGTAAGCTTCTGTATGTCTTTAACTTTCTTTGGAGGTTTCATATCCATGATGGCTTTAACCTGCTTTGTACTTGCTTCAATTCCTCGGTTACTAACTAGAAACCCGAGTAGTTGTCCTGATGGTACCCCAAAAACATACTTTGTGGGGTTTAGCTTCCACTGCCATGCTTTTAGATTCTTGAAAGTCTCCTCGAGGTCTTCTATCAATGATTCAGGTTCTTTTGTCTTGATTACTACATCATCAATGTATGCTTCTGCATTTCTTCCTACTTGACTCCCCAAGCAAGTTTGAATTGCTCTTTGATATGTTGCCCCTGCATTTTTTAGCCCAAAAGGCATTGATTTATAGCAATATGCCCCAAAGGGTGTAATGAACGATGTCTTGCTTTGGTCTTCTTCTCTTAAGGATATTTGATGATAGCCTGAATAGCAATCTAGAAAGGATAACAGAGCTGATCCTGCTGTCGAGTCGATGATTTGATCAATTCTTGGTGGGACATATGGATCTTTTGAGCAATGTTTGTTGAGGTCTGTGTAGTCGATGCACATGCGCCATTCTTTTGAATTTTTCTTCTCTACTAGGACCGGGTTGGCAAGCCAATCCGGGTTGATTATTTCTCTGATGAATCCTGCTGCCATGAGCTTGGTGATCTCTTTTTTGATTGCTGCTTTTCTGTCTGGAGTGAATCTTCATAACTTCTGCTTAACGGGTTTGGACCCTTTGTTCACATCAATTATGTGCTCAGCCAACTCCCTTGGGACCCCTGGCATGTCTGCTGGCTTCTAAGCAAAAATATCTTTGTTGTCCCGAAGAAAGTTGGTGAGCGTGAGTTCCTATTTGGGGTCGAGATTTGCACTGATGATTGCCGTCTTCTCCGGATCACCAGTCAGTAGGTCAATAGTCTTGGTAGCGGCTTCTTTTGGTGGTGCGAAGTTGCTTGGCTTCTTAGCCGGTATCTTAATCTCATCTAGGTTCATTTCATTGGCCAGCATTGCAATCTCCTTTCCTTCCTTTATATCTTGTAATCTTTCGGATATTTATACTGCTTGTACGTCGCAATCATGTGCTTTCTTTAGATCTCCTTTCAATGATAATATGCCCTTTGTTGTTGGCATCTTGAGCAGTAGGTATGGATAATGTGGTACTGCCATGTATTTTGTTAAAGCTGGTCTCCCAAGTATTGCGTGGTAGCATGATTCAAAGTCTGCAACTTTGAATTTGATAAATTCCGTCCGATATTTGTCTGGTGTGCCAAAGGTGACGGGTAGGGTTATCTGTCCGAGGGGCATAGCTATTCTGCCGGGTACTATTCCATAGAATGGTGTGCTTGTGGGTGTCATTAGACCTTCACAATCCAGATTCATCCTTTTGAGAGTATCTGCGAAAATTATGTTAAGCCTGGCTCCTCCATCGATGAGTACTTTAGTTACTGCTACTCCTGCGATAGTCGGACCCAGTACCAGCGGGTAGCATCCTGCGTTTGCTGCACTGGTCCATTGGTCTTCTCTTGTGAAGTGGATGGGGTACTCTGACCAATCTAGATATCTTGGGATGGCTGGTTCAGCTGCCATGATGGCTCTGTGAGCTAGTTTCTCTTGTCTTTTGTTTCGTGTGTTAGGAACACCTGAAAATATCACCGCTAATTGGCGTTGGGGTTCTTGATAATCTCCTTTAGCTCTCTTTTCCTCCTTCTTGGATTCTTCTTGCTTTGGCTTTGAGTTGTTTTGATTCATGTTTTCTCTCTTCATGAATTGCCGCTGAAAAGTGCTGTATTCAACTAACTTGTGTCTGGCCCCTGGGTGTATGTGACACGGCATGTTTTCTATGTTTTCCGGCGCTCTTCCTCGGTAGTTGTTACTCTGATAGTTGCTATTACTGTTGTAACCGTTGTTGTTACGGTTGTTGCTATTGTTGTAGTTGCCATTGTGATTGCTACCATTGCTATCATTGCCATTGCCATTGTATCTTCTTTTGTTGTATGTGGTAGCCACCATATTGTCCTGCTTTGGTCTTTTGTCTTGCTGTCTGTAATCGGGTCTTCTATTCTCTGGGTTGTCCCTAGCAAATCTGTGCCGAGTTCTTTCTTCTGACGAAATTAGCTTCTCAACAACCCTCTTGAAGTCTTCATTTGTTCTTAGGTTCTTATTGAAATAGTCCTTGTATTGCCAGTTTGCCTAGATTCCTTCTGCAAAGGCCTCTATCACCTCCCTATCAGTAATGTCGTGGACTTGAGCCCGGAATTCTCCAAATCTTCTATAGTATTCCCTTAGACTCTCTCCTCTCCTTTGCTTTACTCCTTTCAATTCGGCTGCAGTCATTGGATGGGTAATAATGCCTACGAAGTTGTTGTAGAAAGCTTCTTGCAAGTCTTCCCAATACCTGATTGATCTTGGCCTCAATTTGTCAAACCATTGTAGCGGAATTGCTTTGAGGGTCATTGGGAAGAATAGAGCCTTGATGTCGTTGTCTCCTCCAGCTAATTCAATAGATTGGGAGTAAACCCTTAGCCATTGTCTTGGTTCGACTTTGCCATCATATTTGGAATGATTTGCTGGTTTAAACTTATGCGGTAGCTTTAAATTTTGTAGCCTTCCTGTGAAACAAGGGAATCTGTCATATGGTTCTGTTCTTTCGTAATCTGGCGATCTTGCCCTTCTGTAATAAGACCTATCTTCTTTTAACTCAGACTCTCCGTAGTCATCTTCTTTGTCAAATCTTCTTGATATTTCTTGGTAGCGTTGGCTCAATTCTGGTTTATCTCTTTCTTGTTGCTTTGAGTAGTGTTCCTTCCTTCCATTGATATCAGCACTTTCTACTGGTCCTATCCTTTGAAAATTTGATTTTTTGGGTGGCTGCTCCCTTTGTGGCTCCTGTGGAATTTCTTCGCCAGGTTGTTTTTCTGATCCCCTGACTTCTTTCTTCTGGTCTTCCTTTGGTTTCCCGTTATTCATGAGGGTGTACAACTCCTTTGTTAATTCTTCAATTCTTTCTCTTTTTGTATTTTTTGTGGCTCCTTTTTCCGCCTTCTTTCTGTTGTATTCCGTTAGCTCCGCTTTGTATTTATTCCAGACTTGCTTCCTTTGTTTAGCCCGGTTCCTCCTTCCAGCTTTCAATTTGTTCTTCTTTAGCCTTGCTAGTCTTTGCTCATCATTTTTGTTGCTGTCATTTTTCTCATCTGGCGAGATGTTGCCTTCTGATTCATCTGAAGATTTTATATCTGGTATCTATGGTGGTTCCAAAGGTTGTTCTAACTGCTCTGCCATGTATATAGTATACCTCTTCCGAGCTCTTCTTGCACGGTATTCCATCCTTCGTTTGGTTGAGCTGTCTGTAGCTTCTAAACTGGATCCGAGTTCTTTTCCCTCTTGATAAGGTAGTTCTTCAACACGCGTGCCAGTCTGGGCTTTGCTTGAGGTGAAAGAACCTGGCCAATGCACCACACAATCTTGTGGGGTCACTGTCATGATCATCCCTTCTTGTGCTCCCTCCAGGAGTATTCTTCTTGCTGAGTTCATCTTGTTTTGGGTAAAGTGTTGATAGACTGATGCCGCGTTGCGCAGTCCGTAAGTTCCCAAGTTCTTCTTTGAGTTGTACGGGTCGTATCCCTTCGCGATCGTTGTTGTGTCTCCGAGTCCAATTAGGCTTGGCTCTTGTGCCGTGAAGATTGTCTTGGGATCGGGTTGTATCTCTTTTTCAGAGTCGGTTTTGTATCCGCTTTCTTCCTTATTCTGAGTTGTATCCGAAGTTGAGAGTTTCATCATCTTCTCGGCGAGTTTGTATTGAACTTCGTCATTGAATTCTTTTTCTTCTCAGAGACGGGTACGAAGCTTGCCGTCGCCGTCAGCCTTGTAGATCTAGGATCTGAAGACAAAGGTTGTTCCCGCCGAAAAGGTCATCTTGAGGTTGAGGTCCGTCGAACTCTCGAGAAAAAATTCGTCGAAAGCCCCTACCTGGCGCGCCAGCTGTCGATGTTTTACCGCCGATAGCCTGCCACGGGGGTACCCGGGACAGTTGTTTGGGCTTCGGCGAATAGCGGAATTCGGCGGTTACGCAAAGAGACTCACGATTTATACTAGTTCAGGCCCTCGACTTGGTCGAGTAATAACCTTACGTCCAGTTTTGGCGTTAGCATGTTTGCGTTGTATTGCTTTGAGTATCGGGTATGCGTTCTCTTCTTACAATGGGTACCCTCACCAGCCCTTTATTGTCCAGGCACTGAGAGGCGTTGTTTGTGTCCTATTCGGATACAAGGTCAGAGTCCTAAGCTACGCTTCGGGCGCCTTTCCTTGTATAGTTTGAGTTGGAGTTTCGGTTATGCATGTTGCTTTGCTCCACGTTCTTCTTGGCGATTGGGTTGTAGGCCTTGTTACCAAGGCCTACCTCCCTGCAATATGGTCTATGGGGGGCCATAGGGTTCCCCATCGACAGTGTCCAATGGATGATCTCTTGCAACATTAGTTGGTTGGAGGATTGGAACTTGATTGCTTGCACTTGCTTGATCATTAGGTAGAGATGATGTACTAGCCACTTGATCTTGTTCATTGTCATGAAAGCCATTTGTACTAGCTTGATTTGTATCATCTTGCATATTTGAGTTAGTGAGCACTTGCACTTGATCATCTTCATCATCATTCACTTGCCTAGGCCTCAATTCACCAATATCCATGTTCTTCATGGCATTTAAAAGTTGAATGCCTCTAACATCTTCCAAGTTCTCATTTTCTTCTTGTGAACCCTTGGTTTCATCAAATTCAACATCATAAACTTCCTCAAGAGTACCACTATCCAAATTCCAAACTCTATATGCTTTGATTGTAGTGGAATAACCAAGTAGAAATTCTTCATCACATTTCTTGTCAAACTTGCCCAATCTAGTGCCTTTTTTCAAGATATAACATTTGCAACCAAAGACCCCAAAATATGCAATGTTGGGCTTTCTACCATTCAAGAGCTCATATGGTGTCTTCTCTTTCAATCGGTGACAATAGAGGTGGTTGCTACAATAGCAAGCCATGTTGATAGCTTCGGCCCAAAAGGATTGACTCACATTGTATTCACTAAGTATAGACCTTGCCATATCAATAAGTGTTCTATTCTTCCTTTCAACAAGGCCCTTTGATTGCGGGGTGTACTTGGCCGAGAATTGATGTCTAATTCCAAATTCATCACACAACTCATCAATTCTAGTGTTCTTGAACTCACTACCATTGTCACTTCTAACTCTCTTGATGATTGTTTCAAACTCATTGTGAATGCCCTTGACAAATAATTTGAATGTTGCAAACACATCACTTTTGCCCACTAGAAAGAATACCCATGTGTATCTAGTATAGTCATCCACTATCACAAAGCCATATTTGTTACCACCAATGCACAAGTGTCTTGTGTTGGCCCAAACAAATCCATGTGCAATAACTCAAATGCTTTACTAGTGTTCATCATGCTTTTCTTAGGATGGGTGTTTCCAACTTGTTTTTCGGCTTGATAAGAGCTACAAAGCTTATCATTTTCAAACACAACATCTTTCAAGCCTCTAACCAAGTCATGTTTAATCAATCTATTCAATTGTTTCATTCTAACATGACCAAGCCTTCTATGCCATAACCAACCCATACTAGACTTAGTGAACAAGCATGTAGATAATCTAGCTTCACTAGCATTGAAATCAACCAAGTATAGATTATCATATCTAAAGCCTTTAAAGATCAAATTAGAGCCATCTACACTTATGATCTCTACATCATCAACTCCAAATATGCATTTAAATCCAAGATCACACAATTGAGCCACGGATAGCAAATTGAAATTTAAGCTCTCTACTAGCAACACATTGGATATGCTCATGTCATTGGATATTGCAATCTTACCAAGCCCTTTGACCTTGCCTTTGCCATTGTCACCAAATGTGATACTATCATAACCATTATTGCCATTGGTGTTGATTGAGTTGAACATTCTTGCATCACCGGTCATATGTTGAGTGCACCCACTATCAAGAACCCAATGCCTTCCTCCGGCTTTGTAATTGACCTACAAAAGAAGATCAATTCTTTTTAGGTACCCAAACTTGCTTGGTTGCTTGAAGGTTAGTCACTAAGCTCTTTGGTACCCATATGTCTTTCTTCTTTGAGCCCATTCATGGTTTACCAATGAACTTAGCCTTCACACCATTTGTACCCTTAGTAAGCATATAGCATGAATCAAGCTTAAGGGAGGATACATTAGCATCTTTGCTCTTGTTAGTGCATTCATGCTCTTTATGACCCACTTGCTCGCAACTAATGCAATACCGACCATTGTTCTTCACAAAACTAGTCTTATGAGGAGCAAAGGCCGCCTTGCCTTTCTTGGGGGTATAGCCCAATCCCTTTTTGTAGAGAGAAGCTCTTTGGCTACCCAAGCACATAAGCAAGCGGTCCTCACCACCATAGGCCTTAGCCAAAGTGTGAGTGAGCTTGTTAACCTCCTTCTTGAGATTCTCATTCTCAACAACTAGTGAGGCATCATAAATGAGACCATCGCTACTAGATGAGGTAGAAGTAGAAGTACTACAAGGGTTAGTGGGAGCAACAATGATAGGCATAGATAATGATTCATCAATTATATCACAAGTTAAACCTACATTGCAAGTTTCAACATACTTCTTTTTATTTTGCTCATCAAGCAAAGAGGAATGAGCCTTTTCAAGTTTTTTGTGAGCTTTGCCAAGCTTCTCATTGGCTTCCTCTAGCCTCTCATGAGATGCATTGAGCTCATCAAACGCTTGCTTAAGGGCTTTTAGTTCCTTACACAAGCTTTTGCATTCCCTTCTCTTGATGTCAAAGTGTTCTCTAGCATCTTCTAGCATGTCAATTAATTCATCCTTAGTAGGTTCATCATCATCACTATCACTATCATTTTCATTTTCATTTTCATTATCATTATCATCATCATGTTCTTCATCACTTTCATCATCACATGTTTGTACCTTAGTGGCCTTAGCCATGAAGCATGATGAAGAGTCGAAGAGAGAAGGCTTCTCATTGATAGCAATGCTTGCTAGAACCTTCTTCTTGGTGGTCTTATGATCATCACTATCATCATCATCATCACTTGAGGAAGTACACTATCCCAAGTGACCACATATGAACCACCCTTCTTCTTCTTGAAGGCCATCTTGTCCTTCTTCTCTTTTATTTCCTTCTTGTCCTTCTTCTTGTTCTTCTTGTTGTCATCATCATTGTCGCTATTGTATGGACATTGAGCAACAAGATGATCTTTGCTTCCACATTTGAAGCACCTTCTTGACTCTTCTTTGTTCTTGGATGAAGACTTCTTTCTTCTAGCACGATATCCCTTCTTCACCATGAACTTGCCAAATCTCTTGACAAAGAGAGCCATCTTCTCATCATCATCATCATCCTATTAGTCATCTTCTTCACTAGATGTTTCTTGCTTAGCTTTGCCTTTGGATGATGTGGCCTTGAATGCCACGCTCTTCTTCTTGTCATCCTTCTTCTCATCTTTCTTCTCCCTCTTTTCTTCCTTCTCATCATCATCTCTATATGTATCATCGGTCATTATATCTCCCAACACTTGGTTTGGTGTCATAGTGTCCAAACCACTCCTCACTAGAATAGTGGCCAATGTACCAAATCTTGAAGGTAAACATCTCAAGAACTTGTGGGAGAAGTCCTTGTCCTTCACCTCTTCTCCAAGTGCTTTGAGATCATTGACAAGCACTTGAAGCCTATGGAACATCTCCGGCACATTCTCATCCTCCTTCATCTTGAAGCTTACAAACTTCTCTTTGAGAATGTATGCCTTTGCACCCTTCACGGCTTGAGTGCCCTCAAATGATTCTTCCAACTTCTTCCAAGCCTCATGAGCCATCTCAATATTCTTGATTTGCTCAAATGTTCTCTCATCAATTGCATCATGAATGGCACTTAGAGCGATATCATTGTTTTGGAGAAGCACTTCTTCGGTCGCGGTGTGATTCTCTGGATCTTCAATCTCAATTTTGGTTTCTACCACCTTCCACACCTTTCTATTGATTGACTTGATATGTGTGGTCATCTTTGACTTCCAATATGGATAATTTGTGCCATTAAATTGGGGTGGCTTCTTGGTGTTGTTGATTTGAGCCATTTATACACCGAAGGTTCTTAAGCCTCAAATCACGGTGACCTCGGCTCTGATACCACTTGAAAGGTCCTAATGGCTAGAGGGGGTGAATAGCCTAATAAAAATTTCTACAACAACACTTAACAAAAATATTAGACAATTATGAGGCGAAGCGAGTTTTGCGCTAGCCTACCAAAATGCAAGCCACCTACCACAATTCTAGATTAGATAGTATCTATTCACACAATAGCTATGATACTAAGCTATGTTAGTGTGCTCTCAAAGGCTAACTAAAGAGCCACACCAACCAAGCATGCAAGCTCTCACAACTAGCTACACTAAAGAGCTTGACAACTAGTTTGCGGTAAGGTAAAGAGAGTGATCAAGAAAGTTATACCGCCGTATAGATGAAGGAACCAATCAACCATAAGAGTGAACAACAATGAAGACCAATCACCTCGGAATCAAAGGATGAACACAATGATTTTTTATCGAGGTTCACTTGCTTGTCGACAAGCTAGTCCTCGTTGTGGCGATTCACTCACTTGGAGGTTCACGTGCTAATTGGCTTCACACGCCAAACCCTCAATAGGGTGCCGCACAACCAACACAAGATGAGGATCACACAAGCCACAAGCAATCCACTAGAGTACCTTTTGACGCTCCACCGAGGAAAGGTCAAGAACCCCTCACAATCACCACAATCGGAGCCGGAGACAATCACCACCCTCCGCTCGACGATCCTCGCTGCTCCAAGCCATCTAGGTGGCGGCAACCACCAAGAGTAACAAGCGAAACCCGCAGCGAAACACAAACACCAAGTGCCTCTAGATGCAAACACTCAAGCAATGCACTTGAATTCACTCCCAATCTCACAAAGATGCTTAATCTATGATGAAGATGAGTGGGAGGGCTTTGGCTAAGCTCACAAGGTTGCTATGTCAACGCAAATGGCCAAGAGAGAGAGCTTGAGCCAGCCATGGGGCTTAAATAGAAGCCCCCATGAAATAGAGCCGTTGTACCCCTTCACTGGGTAAAACGCGGGGTGACCGAACGCTCCGGTCATACTGACCAGACTCTGGTCCCAGCGTCCGGTCGCCCGATGTTAGCCACGTGTCACACTGCGTTCAACAGGAGTCATCTGATCTCAACAGTCATCTGTTGACCGGACGCTCCACTACAACTGACCGGACTCTGAACCTCCAGCGTCCGGTTGTTTCCAGTAAGGTTCCAGAAATGAATTTCTTCGACCGGACACATCTGGTCATGCTTCACCAGACCCTGCCAGCGTCCGATCACACTATGACTTCTTACTATGCCGCTCGACAACACGACCGGACCCAGACCCTTAGCGTCTGGTCTGTCCGTGACCCAACATCCGGTCATTCACCGATGCTGGCATCTTCACTGCCATACATGGCCGAACGCGCCGGTCCCCCAAAGGTCCAGCATCCGGTCACTGTATAGCCAGCGGCACTAACTCCTTTTCACTTCTATATTCTTCACCCTTGCTGAAATGTGCCAACCACCAAGTGTATCACCTTGTGCACATGTGTTAGCATATTTTCACAAACATTTTCAAGGGTGTTAGCATTCCACTAGATCCTAAATGCATATGCAATGAGTTAGAGCATCTAGTGGCACTTTGATAACCGCATTCTGATACGAGTTTCACCCCTCTTAATAGTACGGCTATCAAACATAAATATGATCACACTCTCTAAGTGTCTTGATCACCAAAACAAAATAGCTCCTATAAAATATACCTTTGCCTTGAGCTTTTTATTTTTCTCTTTCTTCTTTCCAAGTCGAAGCACTTGATCATCACCATGCCATCATCATCATGCTATGATCTTCATTTCGTTCACCACTTAGTGTGTGCTACCTATCTCATGATCACTTGATAAACTAGGTTAGCACTCAGGGTTTCATCAATTCACCAAAACTAAACTAGAGCTTTCAGGCGGGCTTGCAGGTGGAGAAGGCTGAGGACGACACTAGAAGACTGAGCGAGCTCATCGCTCTAGTAGAGGCAGGCTTGCAGATAGAGGAGGCTGAGGACGACACTGGTAGACTGAGCGAGCTCATCGCTCTAGCAGAGGCGGGCTTGCAAGCGGAGGAGGATGATGACGTGCTCTTCACTCAGGCCATAGAGGCCGCAGATGAAGCAGAGGCCACTTACTACAGGCGACATGCAGGTCAGAGCAATGCAGGTGAGCCTAGCCATAGCAACAAGGTTGTGGTAGAGGACTGGTACTCGGATGATGAGTTGCTTACTCAATATGTTTTAGACTGAGGATTTGAAAGTGCATTTGCCCCCTATGTGGGTTTTGGTGTATTGATGACATCCAAATTAGGGATTAATATGATCTTAATGAGATATGTTGCAGCTATTACTCATTATGCGCTCTCCAATGGTTTTGTTTTTGTTTTTTGAGTTTAGGATCTGCCACACTATAAAGAGGAATACAAACTTAGTTGGTCTAAAGAAGATAGAGTGCTCAAGCATAAAAATAAAATCAAAAGAGAGACACTCTAGCACTCCACGAGCACGTAGAATATTTTTCAGTGACTGTTGGTGTCGGAAGTCCCGACGTAAGCCGAAACTCCCGACAGTCGGAAGTCACGACTCATGCCGAAAGTCCTGACGCCCAGTCACTTAGCCTGCGCAGTGACTGTGGTTGTCGAAAGTCCCGACGTGAGTCGGAACTTCCGACAGTCGGAAGTCCCGACCCAAGTCGGGAGTCCCGACCCAAGTCTGTATGATGCGATTGGACTATACATGTTCTAATGAATTTACATTTAATCTGTGTACTAGATTTATGCCTTTTCAACACACAAAACACATGAAGTGGCATGTGAGATCATGTACCAAACTAGGGTACATAGTTCCTTCAACTAAACCTAAGATGCCTTAGGTAATTAAACCAAACAACAAACACATAGATGTGCCATGTGAATAAGATAAAGTCATCCTAGTAGTGTGGCCACATAGCAAATTGTGTTGCATCTTCTCCAAAGTAGCCTCCCATTATTGGTGGTGGTGGCGGCGGAGGACCCTTGTTCCTGTGATTAGGGCAGGTGCAATATGGATTATTGTAGAGTGCCTCCTGTGAATCGGCACCATTGTTGTTGTCGTCCTGTCCGTCGTCCTTATAACCACTGCTAACTTCCCTTTCTAGATCGAAGACACGGTCCTATAGGTAGTAGATGTACTCCGCATGCGAATAAAAAGGTCGAGGATCGACCCACCTAGTGAACCCACAGTTTGCTTTGGTCAAGGAAGACTGCAATAAGTATGTCATGTAAGTTGTATAAACAAGGAACATATTGAAGAAACAAATACTAATAGCAAGTACCCATGCTCGTGGGCATTTGAAGAAATGACGATCTCCATCTATTCCCTCGGTGAACATCTGCACCAGGCAGTCCTCACCATGCATGTATTTTGGCCACTCTTCTTTCCATTCATTGTATCCTCTTAGTGGTGCCTCTTTGGTGAAATCGATTTTGCTCTCAACTGGGAACCTCTCATAAAGAGCTTCCTCAAAGAAATCAGGACCAAGAGGACCCTACCACCTAATGGTTGTTCTCTTCCCTTTCCTCTCCCTCTGGACGACTCTCCTAGACATTGGTACTGCAATGAAAGAAAATGCTGAGGAGTGCTCTTCTTCCTTGTTGTGTGTGTGAATGAGAGGGAGTGAGGGGTTATTTATAGGTTGAGAGGAGGAATGGAGGCCTCTCAATATGACATGTCAGCGATCCATGTGCCTCTTCACCTCAACCCTTGGATCAAACAGTCATAAGATGGATGGTGGAGATGGAGTGGAGTTGTGCTTCCTTGCATACCAGTACTATGTCAGTGAAGTGATAAATCGCTGCTGTTCTTGTAACTGAAAAGTCTATTTTCATTGTCTGAAAAGCCTTTATTCATTCACTGTTACTTGAAAAAGCCTAGATTCATCTACAAAGCGTCTGTACGATACGATTGGACTATACATGTTCTAATGAATTTACATTTAATCTGTGTACTACATCTGTGCCTTTTTTAGCAGTGTAGAATGATTACTGATTCACGGAAAAAAAATCGCAAGAGTTTCCCTTGTTTCAGGAGCATCTACAGTTACAAACAGAGACATCATTATATAATCCAAATATTTAATCATCCAAAGAGCACAATGCAACCACAAAGAACATCACAATCAACATAACATGTCCTGCACAGTCCAAATAGTCCACAATATCCATACAGTCCCAAATAGTTATAGGAAAGTAAATACAAAATCCATAATAGTGCATACTAACATCTACCACAACCCTCATAGCCTCCTAGTCTTACCCTTACCCTTGTGACTGAGAGCGCTCATACCTGGAGTGTAAGGGTCAGGTGGATGGCGTCGCCTAGTGCCTAGAGGCTATGTAGGCTGAGTCGAGGGAGCGTCATGGAGCTGAGAGGGGCCAAGCTCCTCGTCCTCTTCCTTGATCCACGATTGTTCCAATGGTAAGCTGGATCTGTAATGTACTTTGGCCCATCATATGGAGGCCACTCTCTAGGGTCTCGGAAAGGCACGAAGCGGGGGCTCCATGTGTGCACAAGCGTGTCGACACTAAACTCGTGAGGTATCCTACTATCGATATTATAGTTACGATGCCTAGCTGCTGCCACCAAATGGGAACATAGAAAGTGGTACTACCTTGGTTTACCACAAGTGCATTTGAAATCTTGGAGGACAACCACATGCATCCTCGACTCTCGGACCTCGCCGTCAGATGTTGTACCGCCCTATGCTCGATCTGATAAGTCCCTGTGGCGTGGTCAAAGCATGTAACCTCATGTGTGCCAGCCCTTTCATTTGCCTTCTTCTAGGTGTGCCTTTGGTTTCAGAGCCCATATCTCTCCATCACTCCACAACTTCAATGCATGTGCGTGTCTATCGTTGAACCAGGCAACAAGCTTATAGAAGGTGAATTGAACGATTGCATTCATGGGCATACCACGTATCCCCAATAGCAACTTATGGAATGACTCTGCCATATTGCTGCACTAAAACTCGTACCTCCATCCACCGGCGTTGTGAGCTCTCATCCATTTCTCCAAATCCCTCATCAAACTTGTGAGCCATTGTTTACCTTCTGCATTTGATGCAGTTCTGACCTGCTCCAACTTTTTCTGATAGTACTTGTCCTCAAGCTATCGAGCAGCCTCCTAGAACAGATCAAAGTTACCCTTCACACCATCCTTCCAGAGTAAATTCTCGGTAAGGTGCCGAGTACACCAACGATGGTGCAAAGGTGCATACCCCTCTATCTGCTCTCGCACGGCATTAAGTATGCCATGTTGCCTATCAGATATGACGCCAACCTCCCTGCCAGGCCCAACCACATGTATCCGGACTAGCCTCAAGAACCATCCCCAACTATCATTGTTCTTCTTCTCAACCAAAGCAAATGTCAAAGGAACCAACTTGTTGTTCGTATCACAGGATATGGCTATAGGAAGTGTGCCCTGGTATTTGCCAATCAAGAATGTACCATCAATGGAGAAGATGGGACGATAGTGTCTAAAGGCCTCAACACACTGAGGGAAGCACCAGAAAGCACGGAAGAATATCTGCCTCCCATCCTTCAGTGCATTTGGTTTTGGGATATACTCATAATGCGTGTCTAGATTCACCGCTTTGATTGCATTGAAAAGTACTGGCAACTGCTCGTACCCATCCTCCCAGTCCCCATATATCATCTTCCACGCTCGCTGCTTAGCCCTCTAAGCTTTACCATAAGTTATCACATAACCTCCATACAACGCCTCAACAGTCCTGATAATTGTCCCCACCTTCATGTTGGGTTCTCCCTATAATATTCCCATCAACCGCTTGGCAATGAGGGTAGATGTCAACTGCCGATGCCTCAGTGTCAGCTCATGGTCAGCACAATTGTGTGGCCCAACAACTTTTATGATCTTCCACTTTCCGATGACCTTTTGCTTTCTTGCACAAACCCTCCATGGGTAGCGTTCCTTGTCACACACAACTGTGTAATGACGCTCCGCATATGAATGCAAGACCTTGTAAGGTCTCTTTCGTATCACTGCAAACGTCTGCAACCACCTCTTCAATGCTAGGAGGTCCTTGAACACCCTCCCACTCTCAATTACCTTGTTAGGGCTAGCCTCAGGAGCTTCTAGGAGCTCATCATCACGTCCTTCTACATATGCCTGATCGAAATGAGCAAGATCGCTGAACTTGTGAACTCTTGGATCACGGCGACTGGGAAAGATACGCCTCAGCATCTCAACATCACTCTTTGTCAGCTCTCCAACAGGACGATCATCATCATAATCAAGAGCCCTTGCCATCTCATATGGCTCTGAATCATTCATAATTTCAACACTATTGGAGCCACTGAATCCATCTCCATAGTGCACTTGCGCAGTAATAGGGAGCACATCCACATTCTCAGGAATGTCTCCTGCAACATAAGCAGAGAAATGAGGAAAGAATGAAAGAAATGGATGTAAGGAAGGAGGTAAGCTCCCAATAACCATGCAGTTAAGACACCTACTCGAATGATTCTGTGTCAAAGGGATCTCATGAGGAGGATCTGCCACAACAACATGAGTCTAACAAGCATCTCCAACTACCGCATTAGGGGCAGAATTAGCATCGGGAACCGTAGGTGCAACCTCCACATCCATATCAGGTTCCGAGACGGGAGGGTCGATGTGTGCCTACTGACCCATTGGTGGGGAAACCCATGAGGGATGGGGTCAACTAACACCCGACGCACAACCACGTCCAAACATTATAGCTGGCTCTTCATAGTCAATCTCACATAGTTCTCCCACTGATCCGCACACACAATTGAGATCATTCACCTGAGGATGTTGAGAGGAGAACCTAGGTGCAGTACACCCTCAACTGCAATGCCATCATCTCCAAGGCAATGCAGCTCCTCCCGAGCCCTTACAATCATCTCACTAAATGAAGGCATATCATTGAATAGCACAGGCACGCTTTGCATATCAACAAACTCAACATATCCATAGCGATCATATTCAACGGTGTCTCCATGATATATGGTCACTAGGTTGTCCATCTAGTTTAAACACATAATGAAACACATGTGCTTTAGTCCAAATTAGACGATAGATATTACCTAACAAGTACTTTCTAACTACAAACTAAGTAACTAAGATAATAACTACATACATAGATACGGTGTACTAACTAAATAGCTAGGTCCTATTTAGTTAACTAAATATATAACTACCTATCGAAGTAGCTATCTAACTATATCTATGTACTTATGTATCTATGTTTCTATCTATATACATATATATCTCACTAGATCACTAACTAAATCAACTACCTGAGTCATCACATTAACTAGTAAATAACAAATGCCAAACTACTACACTACAATCAAAGTTAACTAAGTAGGCACATTGTAAATTCACAATTTTTACCTATCCGACGATAGAGTCGCGGACGTCGACGGAGTCGCAGCGGACGTGGGTCCTGCCGATGAGCTGGGCGCTGCAGGTGCCGGGAACGGCGGGGGCGCAACCGACGATGGCGGTGGCGCGTGGCGAGAGAGGGGACCAGCGGCGCAGCACGCACGCCTGAGAGTTGACGTAGTCTCACTCTCACCAGTAATCCTCCTAGTCGGGCAGGCGGGCAGCCCACCACGGGGGCTGGCTGGTGGAATGCATGGTGCGTCGTGCGCCAGCGCCTTGGCAGATGCAGAGAATTCCCGTCCGATTTGCTGGCAGACCATACACACCGAGAGCGCGGGGGACGCCCGCCCCTATAGCTAGGGATGAAAACGGATCGGATACGGACGGATATCACCGATATTACATTTGTTTTCATATTTCTGTCCGGATTCGGATTCGAATACAGATAGTGTCAACTATGTCGGATAGGATATGATTGGATATCGACATCATAAATATGTGATTTGAGTATTCGGATATGGTATCGGATGTTGGATATCCAGACAGACTCAGATACGGACAGATCTCAACCCCTCTAAACAGATTTGGTTTTAAATACGGTGAGAAAATATCCGTACCTTTGATCCCTACCTATAGCGCCCGTTGCCGATTGCACGGGCACGGCTCTCGCTAGAAAATGGTCGAGGCGAATTCCGGCGCAGACCCATTTTCTCCAAAGCAACTCTCAACTGACGTGTCTGTCCTGTGTCCATCACGTCGAGTCAAACCTCAGGCGCATACGGGCCGGCCCAATTCCTCGCTGCGCACGGCCGGACAACCCTGATCAGCTTCGCGCAGCAGCACGAGTGGCATGTGCAGGAGGATAATCGGAAGAACTAAATAAATATCAACGAAATCACGCATACGTCGTAACTTACACCGTCTCATATGCATTATTATGAACTGCACATACATAGGACTGATCTGAACGCCGTTGTACGCATACATATTTCTTCTATCAGAAACAAAACTACAGGAGTATTCACTAAGCATACTCTACATGATAACCACAGTCCATAGAACAGACGACAGAGCAAGCGTACAGAGCGACGTGGCAGCTAGCACTGCACGGGGCAGGCTCTAGAAGAAGCTGCTGAACTGACTGGTCAGCGAGTCCTTGAGGTTGGAGAAGAGCCCGAACAGGGAGTACTGCCGGAGCTTGGACACCTCGTACCACGAGTTGAGCACGGCCTCGTGCTTGTCCGTGCCGGAGAACGCGAGCTGGATCCCGGGGTTGCAGTCCACCTGCCCGCCCTTGCCCCTGCAGCTCGTCGTCTTGATCGCGCAGCTGCCGTCCACGCACGCGAAGTCGGAGCGCCCCGAGCACGACGAGCACCCGCCGGGCTTCCAGAACAGGTTCTGGAGCGTGCCCTTCTGGAACTCCAGGACCTGCAGTGCAGCAACAGGAGCCAGAGCTCGATCGGTTAGCCAAGTTATATGCATGTCCCTTTTGAGCAATAACTGTCATGAACTGCAAAAGGTTGTACAGTTCGTGGGCGTACCAGGGTAAAGCCGGTCACTGTGTACGAGATGTTGGCGACGAACACCGGGGGTGACCTCGCTGCGTATTTCTTCCCGGCGAAGGCCACCATGTACCCACCAGAAGAAGACTGGAACAGGGTGAAAGGGTTGTGCATTTGTCACTAGATGTGATTCAATTCGATCATTCATTCAAGAAGAGCAAGCAACCGCCGTTTGATAATTCTAAGGCACAAACATGGAACAATCATACCACGCTGATTGCCAGTTTAGAACTAAGCGAAGCCAATTGCTTCAAGAGAGGCTGTGTTTTCCCTGGTGGTCATCACAGAAAAAGGATGCAGCCGTTTTTTCATCCATTTTATGGTTCTGTCGGCTGTAGATCAGGGTGCACTGAATTTTAATGCCTTGAGTCCATTGTTTTGGAATACGAATGTTGTGAGAAATCACTGAAGAAAATTTACACAGCTGTTCTTGAAAAGAAAAGGCACTGCCACACATCATGGTATACGTAAAGAAGGGAATGTCTTCAACATTTTTCTAAAAAAATGCAGAAGCTATGGGTTCACTTAAGAGAAAGAAGGTGGGCACTAAGCAGCCCTCGCCCGATCCCGACGACCGACGCTGGTGAAACACTGGGTGGTGTGAAAGCCTTCATCATGAAGATCAGCAAGTTTGTTTATAGACATTCAAAATTTGCAGCGTTGCAGATGAATGCTAACAACCAAACACTTGGACCACAGAACTACACGAGGCGTGTCCCAGCTTCAAAGGACAGTTTGCCCTACCCCTGTTCAGCTACACAAATGCGTTCGAAAGTGGCACTGTCTCAACACGTCGATGGGACAACAACGTCCAGCTCCCTCAATGATTTGGCTTAACCCCTCCAAGCTGGCCGTTGTCACCGACGTTTCTGACAAGTTCTTCTCTGATTAACTCATTAGCAAGCACTGTACTCAAGTTTTTCTTCGCAGTTAAGAATACCATCATTAACCTAAATTTATTTTCCTAGCAGAGCCAATACCATCATTCGCAAATTTATTTCTGTATAAGAAAAGGAAATTAATGATAGATCACTTATGCCATGAGTTCAAAATACCCATTTAACTAGGGTTCGTCATATGCATCCATATGCCATAATTCGTATAACACCTCGCGCAAACTTTTGGCAATTAAACACGAAATCCACAAAGAAGTTAATAATTAACATGGCGATCGAGGGACTCACCGGGTCGAAGGAGGAGGAGTTGACGGTGAGGAGCGAAATCTCGTCGACCTGGGGCGATAGAGCGCGAGCGGCGCGCGGTTGGCGAGACCGAGGCGGCTGTCGCAGGGGGACAGCTGCACGCCGCCAGAGAAGAAGGAGTCGCGCCCGGAGAAGACCACCCCGAAGGTGAACCCGTCGCCGCGCTGCACCGACGCGTCCGCGCAGGGGTCGTAGACGCCGTTGTGGTCGTCGCCCGCGGCTACGGACGCGAGCAGGAGCACGGCGGCGGCGGCCGCCAGGGCTGGCACCGACACGCGCCTCGACCACGTCGTCGCCATAGCTTAAAACTGGGGGCGGGTTGCTTCCTCGCCTCGGGCGCGACGGACGAGGTCGTTGACGAGAGGGAGGTTACGTTCCGGTTCGGTTCGTTACAAAGACGCGTCGTGGGGGCAAGGAATAAAGGGGCTTCTTGTTGGGCCTGGGAAGCCTATTTATTTTTGCTAGCCCAGCATTCACATCAGTTCACCTTCTGACCTTCACTCCCACAAGTTTCTTAATTTGAACTCTGGACTAGGACAAAATAAAGCGCAAAGTATGTTTCGGAAGACTCAGATGGCAGATCGTATGCTCTAAAAGATCGTTAATGCACGCGCACACACACCTTATTTGCAGATCACTCATCATAGACGTCTCGCTGTCGGGCACATCACAGTACACTTAAGTTGTAAAGAAATTTAGAAAAACACAAACATCACGTTAGGTCGATGACCTTAACATGTACCAGAGTACGGGTTAATGGACTAATGTTAGGTCGATGACCTTAACCTAGTGTCATTAGTGGCGGATTCAAGACTGGGGCGGGGGATCGTAGCCCCCCTAAAAGATCGTTAATGCACCACACACCTTTTTGAGATCACTATAAATTTTAGACGTCTCTATTGTCGGGCACATCACAGTACACTTAAGATCGTAAAGAAATTTAGAGATACGTTAACATCAACTTTTGTTCGAGGACCTTAAAATTTTTGAGTGGATCCGTCACTGGACTGAGTGTCGTACTACAATGGAGTTCCCACTGATGGCCTCATCTGTGGTGATTATTACTGTCCGTAACCGTATGATGATATGATCTAGCATGACTTCATCCGCATGTACGTATCTCTGATATTACGCATCTCTGATATTACGCATCTCTACAGCGGCATCGCTTGTTGACGGACGATCTTTGGGTGATTGCTTTGAGCACAGCACACCAAGCTGCATAATAGCAGCCAAGCATTCCTTGGTTCTGTAGCATTGCTATTTTCTGCTTCACCGTACAACCAGATCCTGGAATCCATCACCTTAGCAGGAAGAGCTGCCTCAGCAAAGTAATGCAGGTTCGACCCGTGTCCCTGAACATGTCGTCTGTTGGGCGCCTTCCTGTAAACGTCTCGATCAAAACGATGCCAAGGCTGTAAACATCACCGTGAGTTGATACTTCAAGCCCTTCGCCATATTCTGCAGCAGATTAATTGAAACAGTTTGGAGAATAAACAGCTTTGTATAGCCAGTTGAATCTGATCAGGAAGTGAAGTAGACAGGATCGATGCATATTGAATTACCTGGAGCAACGTATCCGATAGAACCTCTGACGCCGATGGTACTATTGGAATTCACACGAGTTTCTCTTGCAACTTCATTTAGAATTCTAGCGATGCCGATACCTCCAACACGAGCACTCATGTCCTGAGTAAGAAGAATGTTGCTGGGCTTGAGATCGCAGTGGATGATCATTGGATGGCAGCCATTATGGAGATAGTCCAATGCATCCGTAACGTCAACGGCGATACCTAACCTCTGCTCTAAGGTCAGTGCTGCATTTCTGCTCTGGCTTTCCATATCTGAATGGATCCACATAAGCTCGAAGACTAGAGCCCTGAAGTCTTTACCTTGGTGGTCGATGCTCGAGCAACATGTGATGATCTTTACAAGGCATCGGTGCCTAACTCTTCGCAGTGCCTCGCACTCAGCCTGAAAACTTTTGTACGATCCTGATTGCTGAAGATTAAATACTTTGATGGCTACAGAAACACGTCCATTTTGTAAGGTGCCACTGTATACGGACCCATATCTCCCTTTTCCTAGGAGATTGGGTTCTGAGAACCCATCGGTTCCTTTGAGTATCTCATCATATGAAACCATTGGAAGCTCTATATCAGTGAAACGAGGTGGTAGTTTTTCTTCCAGCTGGGTTCCTGCCATTGCCATAGACCTTCTGTAAAGGAATGTGGCTAAAGAAAGCACTGAAAGTAAAACCAGTATAGCTCCTATCGTAGGCAATGCTATTCTAAGCGAGATTGGCGTGGGTTTCTTATTGTTCCTTGCAGCAGAGTTTGGGCATTTTGGCAGATGAACCTGTGGTATTCCACCACATAGCTTATCGTTTCCAACTATTGATAGTTCAGTTAGATTCCTGAAAACTCCGTCCTGTGGTACTTCACCTTGTAAATTGTTGAAGGACAGATCGAGACGGAGCAGTGATGTTTGATTACCTAGGAGTCGTGGAATTTGTCCTGATAGACTATTGTGGGCAAGGCATAGCTGCTGCAAGCTGGTAATATCCCCTAGATCCTCAGGAATGCTTCCATTCAGCTTATTGCCTGTCAAATTCAGTAAAGTAAGCCCTTTTATATTCCCCAAACCAGGAGGGATGTTTCCTTGTAATAAATTGCCATCCATTAGGAGGATTTCTAGTACTATGCAGTTGCTGATGGCATCAGGTATCATACTAGACAGTCGGTTTCTCGATAGAGAGAGCACTCCAAGAGTTACCAAGTTACCAACCTCTGAGGGAAGAGGTCCCTCCAGCAAGTTATCAGACAAATCCAAATACGGTGACAGTGATGATAGGCTCATGATTTCTCTTGGGATCACCCCACTGAGTCTGTTAACAGAAAGATCTAGCACCGACAGTTTCCCCAAATCTCCCATGCTTGCTGGAATCGGTCCCTCCAGGCTGTTGGCCATGAATCTGAAAGTACTTCCATGTATAGATCTAGGTATAGATCAGTGGGTAATACTTAGTTTAAATAGAAGACTTGGGTCGCCAAGCGTAGTCGCGGCCATGACGTCGGAGCGACGTGGCCACTAGTGTCGAAGTAGGGGAAGCCGTGCAGGCGCGGTCCAGTGGCGGCGGCGAAGGCGATGGTGCTTCCTGTGCAGGCACGGTCCAGTGGCGACGACGAAGGCGATGGTACTTCCCGTCGCTCACAGAGCGCTCTTTAGATCGGACTAGGGCTAGTAACCTCGGTGGGGCTGGCGGCTGGGACGAATCTCGTGTCTTGCGCCCCGGCCCCTATCTTCCTCTTTATAGCGCTGCGCAACGGGGACCCATCAGCCAGGAGAACGGCTAGACGCCCCCGATCAGGGCGCGGATCAAGGGCCCAATTGACTGTTGGGTCAACTGATGGTGATCAATCTAACATTCTCCCCCTTGATCTCACTTTATGACTTAAACTTAACTTACTTTATCTTTTTCTCATTCCATCGCAGATAAGTGCATAGAGCGTGCCTCATCGTCACGGTCAGTTGCCATTAGATTAAACAGTTACAATGCACCTCGCTGTTTTGAAACAGATTCTCAACTAGGCCCTTAATATCCAGATATCATAGGCTTTCCCGTAAACCCATGTCGACTGTGTGTTCTCTGAACGCACTGGGGAGTTAGTCTTTGATAAGCGGATCCGCAAGTATTTGCTTGGTACTTATATGTTCAATGCTTTTAAAATGATTCTAGATTTTCTCCTTTGCAACATATAACTTAATGTCAATGTGTTTGGCAGCACACTTGATCTGTTGTCTTAGGAGTTAACTATTTTAAATGGTTATTGCTGTTGACTACCATTGTTAAATTCGGATACATATTCCCTACTTTTGCCTGGTCCTGAGGCCTCATGACAAACTATACTATGGTATGCATCATTGATGACACCACAACTGTTTCATTGAAGCTTTTTCACAATAATACTCCAACTGCGAGTGTTAGCAACTACTATGAATTTCACTACACATCTCGTCATAACTTAACATTTTGTACCCACAACTATTTGAGAGTACTTATTCTTTTTTACTCAGCATGAGGCCCATAATACTCTGCAAAATTGCAAGACATTCTCAACTCAATTCCAGTGATCTATATCTGGACTGGACTTCTGCCAAAATATCCTAGATATGTAAGCTACTTCGGGGTAAGTTCTTACTTCTACATTCATTAAGCTTCCAACAACTGAAGCATATAAAAACCATGTTCATTTGATCGATCTTATATCGGTTCTAGGAACACTTAAAGTTCCCAAATCTATTACCCTTGACTATAGGAGTAGGCGTAGGTTTACTCGCATGCATACTTTATTTCTTTAGAATCTTTTCTAAGTATGTCTTTGCGATAGTCCTAATACTCATTTTCTTCTATCTCGGTGAATTTCTACTTGACCAAAATCATTCATATTTAAATTTGAGGACAAGAACTTATTCTTCTCCAATGGCAGATTAACATCACTACTAGTGAGTAGAATATCATCTATATACAGGATGTGAAAAATGAATTTTCCATTCTTGAACTTCGTATAAATGCTATTGTCCTTCTCATTTTATTTAAACCCAAACTTTCTTATCGTTTCATCAACTTTAAATACTACTGTCTAGAGACTTATTTTAACCCATAAATAGATTTCTACAGGCGACATCGCATACGTTCTTTTTCTTTCACGACAAAACCTTTGGGTTGTGCCATGTAAACTTTTTTCATACAAATCTCCGTTGACAAATGTCGTCTTTACATCCATCTGATGTAACTTTAAATCGTAACGTGCCAATAACACCATTATGATTCTAGAAGAATCCTTGCATGAGACTGGAGAGAAAACTTTTATTGTAATCTATTCATTCTCTTTGCGTAAAGTATTTCGCTACAAGTCGTGTTTTATATCTTTCTATATTCCCTTTGGAATAATATTTTATCTTGTAGACCCATTTACAGCCTACTGTTTTGGCTCTATTAGAAATTTCTTCTAACTCTCAAACATCATTGGTATTCATCGAATTCATTTCAACTTTCATAGTTTCTTGCCATTTAGACGAGTAAACACTTCTTATGACTTCTTCAAATGAGATGTGATCACCCTCTATTTGAATTTCTTCACTAACATAGACTTTATAGTCATCAGAAAAACTGATTTACTAATTCTTTGAGACCTTCTAGGCGTTAGCTACTGGCACTTTTCATATGGGGCTGTTGTTACTCTTCATTGCTAAGAGACAATTGATTCTATAGACTCCTGTATTACAAGATCCTTGTTTACATTGTTTATCTTCTTCGAAGAGATAACAACATGTGTTGTATTAGTCATACAACATCAATAGGTATTGAGAAACTTGTTGCTCCTAAGTCACTAGAGTGGGCACGCAGTCCCTCTTCTCTTCAAGTCTTAGGTCTCTACATACCTGTTTACACCAAAATTTGGGAAAAAAATGCAGGAACTCGAAGCTTCCAGGATTGTGTCATCAAAGAATCGATTAGATGAGAATCGGTATTAGCTGATTTAGATATAATGTCAGAATCAGCTATTTTATGGATGACGTCAGCAGACAGCGTTAATGGACTATACTTGAATGACGCCAGGAAGATGTGTCGGACTCTACAAATAAGAAAAATTAGAGTCCAAATTATTATTAAGTTAGAAAGTTTTTTTTTATTCCAAGAATTGTAATGAGTCGTATTTGAGTAGGATTCATGTTTAGGTTCTGGATATAAATATTAGACCCTGGTTATTGTAAAGGGGGGCGAACATTCAATCAATACAATCTTTCTAGCTTTCGCCATCGTATTAGGAGTAGGAGTATTGTAGATCTCGACGAGTTCTTCAGCAAACAGGGCTGCATCGACTAATCGACCTCTAGCTTGCTTGTGAGTACCGTCACGACTTGTATTGTGCTTGTAAAGTTAGATCAGCTGATTAATCTTTTATGAGCCATAATATAAGTTAGTTATCGATCTGTATCGTAGTTTATAAGGCTGCATCAGCTGATTGATCTCTTACGAATCATAATATAGATCAAAATTATCGATCTTGTGTTAAATAACTTGTTTAATACAATATCACCAGTTATCGAGTCTGCTAAAATTAGTAAGATTTTTCTTGCTGTTTTTGGTTGATTCACCGGTTATCGATCTTGCTATAATTAATATTTTATTAATTACAATAAAATCACCCGATTGAAATAGAGATAGATCGGCATCATATCATCTTAATTGGTCGTCCTTTGATATATTCATGCTTCAAATCTTATAATTGATGGCTTAATTTCGCTAGATCGGCTATTTTATCTCTATTCCAGTCAAACATAGTATGCATTCAAAGACATATTTCAATCTTAAATAAATTCACTAGTTAATGAGATATAATCTAATGACACTGCCATAGCTGCATCGATCCGATCGAACCTCACTGGTAAGACTTTAGACTAGAAATTATCGATTAGTGGTCTTTTTTATGGTCAACATATGTAATCTGTTTGTTTGCTATGACTGTATCGGCTATTTTAGCTGATTTTTCTATACTCTCACATATATAGCATGTTTTCATGAATCTGTCAACATATAGATGATTTTATAGATTATTTGGATTTAGTTTATTATCATTATAATAGCTGCATCGATCCGATCGAACCTCATTGTTGATGATAATAGATTAGATTCAAACTATTTATAGATTCATTTATATTAGATAGTTGATTTGTTCGCATGTTATATTTTTTTCATCAAATTTATCGGCTCAACACTTTATATCGATCATGTTCTATTTAGCCGATCATGCTTTTCTTATATCGCTTCTTATGGATGCGCCGGATATCGACTATTTAGCCGATAGCCTCTTTGAATTTGCTATCTAGCCGTACATTTAGAACTATTTGGTGCAAAACCGACATGTTCCACCTTAAATTACTAATAAGATTTTCTCTTCTTGTTAATTGCAGGTTAAATTGACTAGCACGTCGTTGGGTTTTAAGAATCAGTTGGTTCTGTGTTGAAGTCAAGCAGATCTCTGGTCTGGTTCCACTCAGATCTTTCGGCTTCCTGTGTGTTGATCACATCGCCACATTTTTGTGTCAACAATATCATGCTCCTCCAGATCTTCCCATATTTTCTAAAGATAGTGTATCTAAAGATAGTGTATCTTCAAATATTTTACTCCCATATTTTGGGTTCAATCTGTTAAAACCTCATATGGCGCTTTAAGCACCACCTTAACATCTTTGAGGCTGACTACGCTATCTTCCTGTCAGAACGTTACAAGGTCCAGAAATTTAACTATTTCTCTGCTTAAGGGTATCATTGTTGTGACCGTTGTACTCCTTCAACGGTTGCATTCATCTTAATTAATATTTATCTCACTCTTAATGAAGAGTATCTTTCTTAATTGATCTTTATCTCACTCTTAATGAAGAGTATTTTTCTTAATTGATCTTAATATTCTCTCCCTCGAAATATGGCATGAACTTTACTGCCATAATTTTGAGAACTATTCAGAAAATCTGTGAACGAGGAGACACTTATAACTTACTTAATTCGCGTGATTATGTCATGTAAACAAAATTATTTCTTGATCGTTTAGGAGTACACTTTTCTTATTTCACTTCAAGAACTCAATAAGATCTTTCATTAGCAGTAGTTTTGCTAGTCACGCTTGCATCTTTTCTTATCTTTTGGTTAGTATTGACCATGACGATATATTTCTATTGTGCTATAGTCAATACTAGGACAGCATAAGAGCTACCCAAACTTCTCTCGCTATGCGGGATACAAAACATATGAATCATCATAAAACTTCTCCCGCCATGCAGGATTGACTAGCATAAGTACTATGCCAAAACTTTTCCCCATGCGGGATAAATCTATACACAATTTACTGTAATGAAAACTTAGTTATGATGACTAAAATATTCATTTATTTCTTTATTTTCTAATTAAATCTCCCATTGGTTCCAATTTAATCAAAAAATTAGTAAACTAACAACCAAAAAATAGTCATGAACTGGCTTGAGTCAAGCCTTTTCATTCACATATCCCAGCATTGCAGCCCGTTGGCTTGTAGTCGAGTGATCTCGTCGATTAAAATATAAACATATAAGGTGCTTCTGCATCAATTCTACATCATGGTTGGGCAGAAAATAAAATTAATGTATAAAACTCATAAATTAACTTGAAAACATATAACTACTCTTCAAAATTAAATTCTTCCGTTAGTTTGAATTTAACTAGAAGATAATGAACACTTCATTACAGCGGAAACATGTTAATAAAATATATTTTATTAGTTCAGGAACATTTCTGGGTCCTTATCTACTCTCTTAAAAATTGACCACGTTGGTGTAAAATTTATCAGAGATTTAAACCTCAAACTTGAACACATTATAATACTGTCATCATCAACGTTGGTCAGAAAATGACAATACCATAATTTGACTTAAACAAAAAACGGACTACTCCTCTAATTTAAATTTTCCTGTTGGTTCAAAATTGAATAGAGATGAAAACCTTCAAAATTGACTAAAAATTCATCTAAAATTGCTTATAAAATAATAAAACTAAATTCAAAATTTTCATCACATTCGTCATCTCATTCGGCCCGTTAGCGAACGAGTGGCCCGCGGCCCATTTCGTGTTTGCGCTCCGCGTCCTCGCGACAAAAAAATCAGGCCATGGCCCATAGGCACGCTGCGCCCTCCCACGTGTTTGCGCTCCGCGTCCTCGCGGCACAAAATCGGCCCAAGGCCCATAGGCGCGTTGTGCCCTCCCACATCCCAGGCCGCAACCTGGGCCTAGGCTAGAATTCTGCTCTGTGCGTGTGCTCACCCGCAGGCCCAGCTAACGGCCCAAGCGTTCTCAGTCGTCGATCTGAATCGGACGGTCGCCCGCGCTTCTCGCCTAGAACAAAACCGGGTCACGCCGCTTCCTCAAAAACCTGAACTCCATTTTACTCTCCCTCCCCTTTCTCTCAGAGGGCCCCGACGGAGCGACGGTGGAGCGACGGTCGCCCGTGGCAGCGCGAGGAGATGGCGGCGCCACCGCGCTGTGGCAGAACCTTCTAATCTAATGCCTTTCAGGAGTACTCGTCTTCCATTAGACACTAAGTACTCAAGAGAGGACACTAAACTGCGCAGTTCCGTCGAGCACACCCTAAGGGAGAACTAAAAAATCCACATTATTTCATCCGGATCATAAATGACAGAATAAAGCTTACAACATTCTTAAGACATTTCTTACATCACTTTATTACAGTAATAGAATATTATCTCAATTGATTATAACAGCAGAATATAACAATATTACCGGAGTTACAGAGGAAGCAAGACTAATTTAATGACATGGTGGAGCCTTAACATAGTGGACATTTTTATACAAGAGATGCTAGCAGATTTTGCCTCTTTTTTATAAAAACCTTTAGTGAGGGTTATAAATAAACACTACGGTCGTAGCAGGAAATGAATCATCTCTGAGCCCACCAGGACGTTTCCACACACGAGTCAGATTTACGTATCGTCCGGTCACCTGCAACAGGGGAAATAAACCCTGAGTACTCGATTGTACTCAGCAAGACTTACCCGACAGGAGGAAATACAAAATACTCCAAGGATATGCAAGGCTTATTTAGCTTGCGACTTATTACATCTGTGGAAGCATTACTAAACGTGCGTCCTTATAGTCAATTTTATTAGCAGTCATCTTTAGTTCATTAACTAACCATTCTATGTAAACACCTAAGCTACTTTCAAGCAGGTGGTGAGCAATAAGAACTATTTTATCATCTTTCATATTCTAGTTCTTACTACGGTGCTAGACCATAGCCAAGTCATACCATCTCATGGAAACGGCGATTTGTGAACCAATGTATCCCAGCTGGGTACCCCGAAACACACGCTCCATTTGTACCCCAGGTACAAACAAGACCAACCCATTCCACTCCTGTCACGGGGTCTAGGTCCCCGTCCAAACTTGGACTCTAGGCCCCCACACTTGAGACTCAGTTTCAGTATGGTGCTTAGACCTCTACCTTTTCCCGGCTCCAATCAGTTGGTTCGAAAAGAGCCGGAACCCACGATAAGAGCATAATGAGTCTTTCTGCTCCCATAAACAAGTATGTGCTTAGGATAATAAGTCTGTGATATAACTACCATCCACAACATTGGACGGTCCTCAATCGACATAGGAGGAACAAGTGTAATCCGAACCTCGCTCGAATGCCTAACCAAGTCCAGATCCAAAGTACCCTTCCGTCCAGTCTCCCATTAACATTCATATATATTCCATGTGATAGTAATGTAATAACAACAATAATATCTTTTCTATCTCTTGCGAGTGACAGGTTAGCACTCGACTTCTATCGGGTCCTATAGCATAGCAATCTATACGATCCTGACATACTAGTAGGACTCATAGGATTAGGATATATATATATATATATATATATATATATATATGCAACTGGGTTTCATTCAACTCCTTAAAACTTAATGCACAAGCATAAAATAAAGTGCAGAATATTAGGGGTTATGCACCGGGGCTTGCCTGGGTAAGATATAACCAAAAGTTAGCATTCCATCATAGTGACACGATCATCAAGGTATCATCTTTTCCGCTACTTCAGTCGACTCCGTGATCCATCGTTGCTCCTATTATGATATACGTGGATACAACACAGAGACGCAATTAATTAACGGTAACCGTAACTCTTAAATATACGATTACGCTCTGCAAGCTAACGAGCTAGATTTAATGAGTAACATACTGATCTACGTATCCACGTCGTCAAGTAAGGCTTTGTCTCTAGAAAAATATTTTTGTTCTAAAATCCCAAGGTGTTTCGGTATTTTATTGATTAAACATATATTTTTAAACTAGAGCTCATTTAGCTACTTTAGCAAACTAATTATAATAGAGCTACAAAAATTACAGTGAGCACCTAATAATGTTAGAAATTTACTGTGAAAGTTTCAGAGCCAACACTATCACCAATTTATCATAAAAATTCCTTCAAGTTTATATCTTATAATATTAAGCATCTCAAATTAATTATATAACTCCTAAAAATATTATAAAACTATGTGAACAAAATATACTAGCAGACATATCATGATTTTAGGAACCTAACAAAATTGGTTTCACAATTTTTGGTTAACTACACAATTTTATACTGAATTTACAAGTTACCTTAGAAACTAAATTAAAATTGCACTAAAAAAATAAAAGGGTTGGCAGCAACCCCCTTAGGCCCGACAGCCCAGCGCGGCGTGGCTGCGCGCGCAGCGTGGCGGCCCAGCATGGCTCAAGGCCAGGACGCCCGCATGCGACGGCGGCTTTGTAGAATAGCCCCCGTGCTTTTAGATAATAACATGACTACTATGAGCACTATTCCTACCGTCAGTAATCTTGCAACTATACCCTCGGATATTTTCACCTTTATCATGGGGAGGTCCCTGGGATCTCCGCGTGCGCCGGCGCAGCGGCCGACGTCACAAGGCAGTTACGCCGGGCAAACTAGGCTCTCTACGACGGAATTAAGGGACCGACCACCATCTACAGCCAACCGCGCAAGGATGGGTGGTGGTTAGGGACTCGAAGGCACACTGTCGCGGGCTACAGTAGCGAGCGGCTATCCGTGGCGGTGGCGCGACTGTTCTAGCGAGCCTACATACGCTCGGTAGAGTAGAAGTGGTGGATAAGTATCAGTGGCTCACCGTGGGGTACGCCCTACTGACGGTTGAAGCAGGGGAGCGCTGCGACGGTCTAGCCACGTGCGACCGAGCGAGGCGGCGACGCTCTGCGATGGACACCGGCGCATCACCCCACCGACGATGAGCACCCTGGCCAAAATAACGCGAGCAATGGATGGAGGGAGTCAAGGCGAACTCAGAGTTACGAGCAATTGAACTGTTACCGCTCCTATAGGCCTTACCCCCAACCCTCTGGTCACGGCGGCGCACATGATCGGAAGCGAGGAGAAACCAAAATTGATCATTGACAGACCACGGCTGGGCTCGATGAGAATGCGGCACCTAGCTAACTTGCTAAGCTACTCACCGGTGCGAGGAATTGGACTGGGAAGCCTCGGGCTGGTGATTAAGAAAGGGAGAGGGAGAGCGGTGCACTACCACCGCCACATCACGGGAAGTGGCCCCGGCAGAGATGGCTCGGCCATGACCCTACGAGGTACGACAACGTGGGGATATGACCGTTCGAGCGAAGGATAAGCGGCGCGTCGGTTAGCGCTTGGACGGAGCCGTTGAAGGTGTGCCCGCATGCGGTCACGCACACGCAGCAGCACAGCGTCGCGATGCAATAAACTACGTACGACATCGAGCTCGGGCTCGGTAGGAGGGTTGTGCGGCTGAGGGCGGGTGCTATAGTAACCAAAACAACAAGAGGACAAGGCGCAGCACTGTACGTGCGCTTGGACAGCGCCACGGTCGGGCGTGTCCTGAGCACGGCCGAGAGCGGCTATCACCACGTCTGGCCCAGCGGGCAGCCGACGCCACATGACTGGTCAGCGGGACAACGGTCACAGCTATAGAGTACGCCAGCCAATGCGCGGCGCAGCGCGTGGTAGCAGCGGTGCAGGTAGCCCACGACGGCGCGACATCGGACGCGGTGACCGCGTCACCGGGCCCGAACGACCGAACCACGTGCGAAGCATGAATTTTAAAGCGTCAAAACCAACCGCTTAGAGCCCAGTTGAGATTAAAACAAGAGTTCAAGATTCTAGTAGCTACTAAGTGCTTCTCGTCCGAGCAACGAGCATGGGCGGAGAGTGAGCATCGAGGGAGATAGAGATGTGCCAACAGGAGCTCGTCGCGCTAAACACCAGTTCACGACCGAAGTCCGAAACAAGATTGACAGCGCGTTCAAACAAAGTTAGGGCAATTTCTGCGACGCCACGACAACTTCAACTCATCTGTGGACTTCACCATGCTAAAGTACTCACTTCGATGCAATCAACAATATCAAAACATGCAGCTAGTGTTTAAACATTTTAGCTAGAATTTAAATGTCAAGATAACATTGTCTTACTACTTTTTCCATAATTAGAAAAGTTAGGGTTCAATTCAAACTAACAGCCATTAACACTTTTGTTACAATTTTTAAAAGGCCTAAACCCTATTAACTGCTACCAACAAGTATTTCATGCAATAGTCCATATCTTATACTAACCCATAGTTGCAAAAATTTTAAGCACCATTTAACAATTTTGCTCAATATAATTTGCCAAAAATGGTATTTTACACAATGGTTTAAGTGTTTGCCGACTTAACAAAAAGAGCTTATCTTAACGTTAAATTTGATTTTTGAGCTCCCAAAACACTAGTTAACAACATCTATTTTCCAAAAGTTAAAGTTGCATTTCCATCTACTAAACTTGTACTTCAATTTTTATTTAAGTACTAAATACAAGTTATGTTTGATCCTTGTTCATAGAAATTGTTTTTCACCTCACGTGCGTTATAAATTTTTAAAACCCAGAAACTTGTTAGGCTAATTCTTCTCGGACCTAAATCTCGGTGCTAAGCAAGCTCGTAACACCAGGGGTGTTACACGCGCGCCCCTTCGCTGGTGCGCGCATCCACCCGAGAGTGAGCGCGCCGCCGTCGAAGGGTTGTGCGGCGGTGCCGTTGCGCCCGCACGCGGAACGTCAGAGGCGTCGGTGAGCCCACGGCTCGGCCGGTCTTCCCGCGCGCTGGTGAAGCGGCGGCGGGTCCTTCCCGTGCACGGCGGTGTTGACGGTGGTGAAGAAACCAGGTAGGTCCTCTCCTTCTCCATCTGTTCCCCTTCTAGGGTTAGGGTTAGGGTTAGACTATTTCTTCTTGCGCCCGCGGCGGCTCGGGTGGCTTTCCGCGCGGCGTCGAGGCGACGGCCGGCGGTGGTGATCTAGGGTTAGGGTTTTGGGAAAATTGGGAAAATGTCAACTCCTACATTTGTATTCACTTTTCTACCCCAGATTCGATCTACACACTATAAGAAACATGTCTCCGATACCATTGATGAATCTGAAAGTACTTCTAGGCATAGATCAGTGGGTAATACTTAGCTTAGATAGAAAACTTGGGTCGCCAAGCGTAGTCGCGGCCATGGCGCCGGAGCGACGTGTCCACTGGTGTCGGAGTAGGGGAAGACGTGCAGGCGCGGTCCAGTGGCGGCGGCGAAGGCGATGGTGCTTCCCGTGCAGGCGCGGTCCAGTGACGGCGGTGAAGGCGATGGTGCTTTCCGTCGCTCACAGCACGCTCTTTAGATTGGGCTAGGGCTAGGAACCACGGTGGGGCTAGCGGCTACGACGAACCTCGTGTCTTGCGCCCCGGCCCCCACCTTTCTCTTTATAACGCTGCGCGATGGGGGCCCATCAGCCAGGAAAACGGCTGGGCGCCCCTAATCAGGACGCGGATCAAAGGCCTAATTAGCCGTTAGACCAACTGGTGAAGATCAATCTAACAGTTGGTTGTTAGATTAAGTTGAACTAGACCTGCGAGGTTTCCGATGGATGATGGGATGCTTCCTGACAAGTTGTTGTAGCTCAGAAACAGCTTGTTCAACAGTGTGAGCTTGCTTATGCTTACTGGAATGGCCCCAGTGAGCAAGTTCTTTCCAAGCATAAGCTGCTGAAGGCCTACTAGATTTCCAATGTCAGTTGGGATGGCACCAGAGTAAATCAGTAGCTCCTGGAGAGTCGTGGACAAATTAGCCAATGAATTTGGTAGTTCCCCTGCAAACCTACTATTCCATCCCAATTCTAGTACTTGCAGCGTGCTACAATTTGTGAGCGAAGTAAGGAATGCCCATTCTTGCTCACTGTATGCCCGTTGGCTTTGACTGAATTTGGCTGAAAAAACAGGCTAAAATACTGTTCCGACTAAATTGTTGAGAGAGAAAAACATTGTTTCGGTCGAACTAGCCGAATTTCAAGACAAACGATCGGGCTGTTGTTGTCCAGGTTGAATTGCTGCAGCCTGCTCAGCTCAGAAGGGACGACTCCACTGAACTCGTTGACGGATACGTCAAAGATTTGGAGATTGGAGAGATTAGTGAGAGATGTGGGGACGGCTCCCGTGAACCGGTTACCTCCAAGCGCAAAGAACCGCATGCTGCTGCCAAGGGTTGTTCCAAAATCTTGCGGGAGACGACCGTGCAGCTCGTTCTCCGCCATGGAAAACAGCTTGAGCGATGACAGGTTGTACAGGGAAGGAGGAAGCGCTCCTGAGAGGTTGTTCATGGAGAGCTGAAGGCTCCTGAGGTGTGGGTTGCCCCCGATGCCTTGGGGGATCGGCCCCTCTATGTGGTTGATCGCCAGCGACAGGTCCTCCAGCCGGGAGAGGTTCCCGAGCGACGCAGGGATGGTTGTTGTTGGCAAGACGGAGAATTCTGAGCATCGTCAGCATGCCGCCGATCTCGGCAGGTATTCTTCCTCGCAGCCCCCTGTTGTCACTGACGTCCATGACCTCGAGGCGGGCGCAGCGGCTGATGTTGCCCGGGATCTCGCCCGCGAGCGAGTTGTCCGCCAGGTCAAGATACCGGAGGCGGCGGAGGGAGCCGATGGTCGGCGGGATGTCGCCGCACAGGGCGTTGAGGCTCAGGTTGAGCGACCGGAGGAAGCTGAGGTTGCCGATGGCGGGGGAGATGGTGCCGGCGAGCCCCCGGGAGTGCAGGTCCAGAGCGACCACCCTCCGCGGGTGTCTCTGGCCGCCGCACGTGACGCCCTCCCAGTGCCGTTCCGGGACCAGGAGGCGAGCGGGGCTCCGGATGCCGCCTTTGCCTTGAAATCTAGGAGCGCGCTCTCGTCGCTTTCGTGGCCTGTGGACGACGGCGCGGTTGCAGCGGCATGGCTGACTGGCCTGGCTGGCTGGTTATTATCCCTACACAGCTGGTGCTTGACCCATCCTATTATATTCCAGTATTCCTACGACGCCGACACGCCGTATCGTCTGAAATCAGGATTCATGAACGAGGACTCGCTGTGTCTGTCCTTGTCCTCTTGTCCATGACCACGAGTCCACGATCCACGGCCAGGCGTAGCAGCCTTTTTCAACCAAAAAAAAAAAGATGAGGACGTTTGGCACGGTGGCAGCGGAACTGACGCGCCATCCCTGTTCGGGTGAGCCCGCTTTCCGCAAAGCTTCCTCCCCACTTTCCGCTTTCGAGGTGAATGGTTGATCCTAGCGATGAAAAGGGACAGAAATTTTTTCGTCCATTTTTCTACTTGTATTTGTCTTATATATCTGCTTTCGTGTCTGCCGAATTCGGAAGAGAGGCATGTTTTTGTAAGATCTATTTTCATCCGTTAAGCTCTTTTACAGCCAGCTGCTGCTTCTTGCACAGTAAATTGTGAGAGAATTTTGGCTGCAGCACAGTTGTCTTAGGTTAATACACCTATTAATCATCAATTATACATGTTAACACGTATGGCATGCAAGTAAATATTAAACCAATCTTCATATGTGTATATTGTCGTGTGACTTGCTAAATCATGTGATCCTGTTGGGTATGAAGATACTCAAGCACCAAGCGTTAACTTTCACGTGTTATAAACCATGTTGCAAAATGTTTTTTCTTGTCCGCTACTGTACGTCACCGAGAGTATCTATAGACGAAGGGATCTACAACATCTTTACTAAATTCCCTTTTTACCCCTGATTTTTGAATTACACACAAAATCACTCTTCGGACTTGACAAGGGCGTTACAGTAATTTTACAGATTCAAAACTACATTCACCGTAGTGGCCACATCAATGATCGGCTTCGTTAAGGGGAGGGTCTTTGCCGATGGAGCCTTCAAATCATGAAGCTTCGTTTGGTCCTCGCTGTTGGCCGAAGGTGATCGTGCTCTGGCTGTATCCTGAATCACAGTCGTTCTGTAACCATCTCCTGAAGGCTCCATCCTTCTTGACTTTCAAAAAGAAAAAAAGGATTGTCCGTATTCGAAGACGTCAGGATGTGATTTCAGGGGACTGTTATATCCAAGGTTGAATCCCCAACAGATCCTAAACTATTTTTTTTTACTCTCCATCGTATTTGTCTGTTTTTCGTATGTCCGTAAATTCGAATCCCATTTCTAACCTTGGCCTTTTTTAACCCGGACCATTTTCACCAAAAAAAAAAAGAACAGAAACAAAAGTGAGTTTTTCGTCTATTTTCGTCCTTTTATCCTTAGTGATCAAGCAGCCACCCAAAGGTTCTTAGATTGCTTGAACTTATCAGCCTGACTTATCAGGTATGGTACAATATTTTTCTCTCATAACAAATCAGCGAACAATACTTATCAGCCAAGCGAACAGGGCTGGAACGATGGAGGAGCTTCTGACAGCTTTTACTTCTCCAGTAAGCTCGAAAAGCAATGAGCTCCCCAAAAAGGTACGGAGAGCTAACAAGAGTTCCAAAGGCTGCACTTTATACTAAAAAGTAAATAAGCTTCCCTCACAACAACTTTTTGAGCTTTTCCAGAAAGCTTCTCCGGAAGGAGCTTTTAGAAAAAAACTACATCCGCCCCAAATAAAGCCTTAGTCAAGGACAAGATGGAGCTTGAACATGTGTGAACATTATATCCAATTATCATGTAAGACCTTTTTACTTCTCTCACGGTCCCTTCCTCTTTCTCCTACCACTCTTCCGACCTCCACCCACCATCCAAGTTGCCAATGTCCTCAGCCACACACTCCCACCGCCGCAGCGGCACCCCTCCCTAATGTATGTCATCTTTCTTCTCTTCCTCTTTCTCGCCATGCTGCCTCTCCACCGCCACTTCAACCGCTACCTTAGCCGCCGGTGACCTTACCTCTCACCGTTGTCGTTGTGCTTGACCCGTCCTAACGTTATGCTCGACCGCCTGCCCTGACCACCGGATGTCTAGCACCGGCTTGGTGGCATCGCCGTTGCCGGTAAAACCACTGGGCCACTCACCACCCCTAACATCAACTTGGAGCCACAGCCATCGAAAACCAAATTCCTAACCCTAATCCCCACCGTCTTGCCACCAGTGGCCTCGCGATCACCACCCACAATGTGTTGGCGAGGTTGCTGCCACACTACCCTCCCCTATGGTCGCTGCCACCTCCACGGCCTCCCTCCCCTGTTCCGAACAGGAGGAAGAAGATGACACAGCCTGTGATTTGGTGCAGTCGTGAATACGTGTCCACACCTTCCTTCCCGTCGCTACGCACGTGCGATGTATAAAGATTTTGCATTTGGATGTCCATTATCAACTGCTGCTCGTGTTGGAGCTAGGCGATGATGGCAACGGCAAGCGTTCAACCACGGCAGTTGCATTGTGGATGAACCACTGAACAACAAGAACCTGCTTAGGGAGCTGTAGCTTTTCCAAAAGCACCGGTAAGCTGCTCCGATTAAGCTTCTCTAGTTTTAATATAAAGTGTAGCTTTTAGAGCTTTTGTCAACTCGAAGAAGCAACCATATTTAGGGGAGCTTTTGACTTTTTGAGCTTTCTGGAGAAGCAAGCTGCTAGAACCTCCCCCCAAACAGAGCCTAAAGCATGTGTAATCTGTCGCCTGATAGAAATTTAAATCTATACCAACAGGGCAATACCATGTACCACAAAACAGTTCCATAGATTTACCTCGCTTAACCTTCCAAGTCACAACTATACGACAACACATAATAAGCACCACTCGACGACAGAAATTTACATTTCCTAGCAACAACTTACAAATACAATAATAAAACCAATGGTAACCTCTCAACATATATGGACATGCGTCTGATTTTATCTCATGAAATGAGCCTAGCACCCATCTAGACCGCAAGGGCATGCTGGATATTCGGTGTCGAAAGCCACCGCCGCCAGTACAACATGGATGTTGCGACGCAGTCATGCAGACATTGAGACATGAACGGCTTCCAAGCTGCTAAGTGCAACCCATGGCGATGTTCGAGTATCACATGCCTTCTCAAGTCTCCAGCTCAACTCTGGTGGGAACTGGATCAATGGAACTGGCAGGATGATGCCTTGACCCCAGTATTTGGGAATCTTTTGTGGCCTTCAGGGATCGGTTAACCGTGCCTTTCTTTGTCAGGTGTTTGCCAGCTTCTGAACCTGGTAATTTGCCAATAGCAGCTAAATGAATTTGAATATTTTATTTAAACAGCCATGTAAACATGAGTGTATCCCATGCCTGAAAGCTAAATTCTACTACAAGTTGTTAGTGTCTATGAGGATCTAAACAACACAGATGCCATATGCTGATACGTATAACAAGAAATGTCTTCTAAATCTTCATATAAAAGAAGCTCATGCTAGAAGCAGTGCAGGTGGTATGTAGACTTACCAATGCCAGGCAAGGAGAATCTTTTATGAACTTGACAATCCAAGTCCCCAGTCCTCTCCTTTGAATTAATACTGGAAGTCCTCTCCTTTGGATTACTAGTGGACCGCACAACAAGTACTGAAGGATGAGATGAGGCTTCCTCAGAACCTTCTCGGGGTAAAACCTTCAGTCTAGATTTAGCTGATACCGGACCACTGGATCGATTTGTCGAGGAGCCACCACCCTCTGAGTTTGATGGGAAGACCTTCTGGTTCAACATGTTCAATTGAAGGGTTGAATCATGCTTTTTAACAGGTTTTCTGTAAGGGGTCTTGGTTGCACTTCTGTCAGGTTGCCTGGTTTCATTAACTACGAAAATCCCATCTGCAGCGTAAGTGCCAAGGAACCGACTCTCCCAAGGCCGAACAGCCATCCATCTCTCTAGCCAATTCCAGCCCCAGCTGTTCTTGTCAGGTTCAAATGCTGTAGCTTGTCTTGAACTTGCTTGCCACTGAAATAGGAGGGGAACAAGTTAAGAATTTCGGATACCAGGATTTTGAAAGGCTTACTAGCCTTGCACTGTGAATTCCTTTTTATTGTTTCTTATCAGATGAAGATAATTTCAATTATCATGATGGATGTGCTTTTGCTCCCAGGGAGGACCAAAGCACGGAACTTTCATTTTCCTTCCGAGTACAGGTCTCATGTTTGTTACAAAATGTAATTATTCTACTAATGAGCTGACCAAAAGAAAAATTTGGAAAAGATGAGCATCTTAATTGTCAAGCTAGCATACAGGGAAGGACAGCTTCAATTATTCCCCAAGAAAGGAACACTTAGTCAAACAATAGCAAGCATCCGAGCCTGGCTAAGATTAGACCTGGCCAAGGATAACCAAGCGAGCATAAAGCAAGTCCATATGGTGTTTAGTTGTATGGTTAAACCTGACCTCCTAGGATCGTGTTTGGTTGGGTGCTCTGCATGAGCTCAGATCACCTCTTCTTTGGTGTGGTGAGTTAACCGCTCATCTTCCTCATGCTACCGATGCGGACATGCAGGACATCAAGGAGTCGGCATGGAATCAAAAAGCACTAACGTTTCCAACCCAATCAAAGAGATTCTATCTTTGGAAAATCACTTGATCCTTGTACTAACAGTACAGAACATTACCAGACTGCAGGGCTAGCTAGCTCATCGATCTAGCAAACCTTACCACACCAAAACCTGCACTAAGCTACCAATGGAGACCGACTACCTACTAAGCATCAAGTTCTCACTTTTTTCTTCTACTGAAGCAACAAGAACAAGCGATCCATTGGCCGTGTGCACGCAGGCCACCAACCATGCGTGGCACTCGTTTTCACCGGAGCTGAGCAGCCCATGCCTGCTCCTTGCCCTGCAGCGCACCTGTGTGGTATGGGCAACACCACTGTGAGGTGAGGCAGCACAGGGACAGTACGACTGCAGCGATGAAGGACCAAGACACGAAGGCAGACGGGGCTGCACTGTGAGGGATAGGCGTGCCAGTGACGAGGAAGCTTGACCAAGCTGTTCACACCATCTGCCCCAGCAGTGAAGAAGCAGAAGGTGAGGGGAACGGGAAGGGTGGGGTAGCCGAAGCCTAGCTAACCTTAGCTGCCCAATTCTGTGAGCCAGGGATAGACAAGCTATCTCGGTACGGATGGCTTAGGGAGTTAGGGTAGCCTGGCTCCAACGTGGATGAACCAAACAAACCGGCCGATCTGGTCTAGAGTCTAGACATAATGCAGGCCAAGGAATGAGGGGAAACGAAACACCCCCTTAGACTAGAACAGGTTTTACGTGTTACAATGTTCACTCTAATCCATGGTTTATTACTTCAGTAATCATCTTATTACTAGAATATTGGTTTATCCATATGTTGGTGTAGAAGCAGGATAAACTACCTGATGAGCTAGGGCATAGGCCATGGCTCGCTCACGTTTAGCTGCTGCTTCCTGCCTCTTTAGAAGTTTTGCTTGGATATCTTCCACCGAACCGATACTATCACACCAGCCATCCTGCATTTTAAGACAATTATAAAGGTTCACAAACAAACCAGATTATTGTACTGGAACGCCAGTTATTTCCTAACGAAAAGAACAATATACATTTCTAAAGGAGGACACCTATGGTAATTTGTAAACAAATCATGAAATAGTCTTTTGGAAACATTTTTTGAAATAGTATCAGCACATATATAACTATCAGCCAAATAAATGACAGGATAATAGGATGCCTTTTGTTTTTGAAACTTGTGCATCTCACCTCAATTTCTCTAACACGTGCCTCGGGCATGTGCTCTGGTGAAGTATTTTGCTGATCAGTCTGGTTTTCCAAAGCCATGCGAACTCGCCTTGCTCTAACACGGGCCTGAACCCTGACCAAAGCTTGCATACAGCGGAGTGTCGTAGCAGCTTGCTTTCTTACTATATGGCCTCTTACAAGGGCTTGAAGCCTAACCAACCCTTTTAAAGCTCGACGGGCTCTCCTAGCCTGAAGAAGGAACCCAAGTGGGAACTATAAGGAACTAAAGCATTAAGTGAGAACGATGGTACATTATTCATTTTCTTTCGACAATTTCTATTTTTTTACTTGGTAGAGAAAACTTGTCTTGCCAATTTCTGCAGTTGCAAAAGATAATATACAATCAGATTGTGAACAAACAATTTCAAGCATCACTACAGGAGCACAGGGTACCCATAAGAGTGGACATAGAGGCATAGAACATAAGATTAGCTGATCTACTTTTGCACTAGGAAATGAAAATTGCATTGACATTAGCTACAACCACAACTGAGTTCTAATAAAAAAAAGAGGCATTTGAGCACAAAATGCTTATTCGGGTTTGTTGAGATATTAGAGCTGAGCACATTTTCAGGAGTCAACACGCATGAATTGAATCAATAAATGGAATCCACAGGACAACATGAATGCATACCAGGAAAGCTCTGAATGCTGTCTGAATAATTGTAGCAGCCCAGATCTCTTTCAGTTCCTCTTCAGTTTGAGACAGTGCCACATGAGCTGAACAACAAGTGGGTTCCAAGCATGAAGATGCATTAGAATCACCTTCAGGTGGGTCATTTCCATAAGGAACCTCTGGAATTTCTTCTTGTACAGCAATGCTGCTGTCATCTTGAGAGCGCTGATTCTGAAAATGAAACTGATCGGCAACATCGCTTTTCTGCAGTTTCCCCAGTTGGCAACTCAGTAAGCACAATGATGCATACTCATAACAGGTTAGTGAGGAAGTGTGGCACAAAAATATGTTCTCCATATGTATATCAGAAGGCAAGGTTTGACGTTACAAGTTATACCTATCCATCAGTTGATTTGAAGCTCTTGTGATTGCATAACCACCAAGAACTTTTGTTCTCAGAATTCAAGAAGCGCCAATGAAGTCAAGTATTTAAGCAAGCTTTGAACAAAGCAGGTAACAATTACCCAACAATACGCTCTCTGCAGTACAAATCGAAACTAATACAAACAGTGCATAAGGAATTACCAAGTGCAATTCTGATTCAGTCAAGGATGGATAACTAACATTGACCACCTAGGATTTGTCATGATATGATCAAGAAGCCTGATTAAATAGTTCACCCCTTTTTCTGCTATAACAATTTTAATTGAATTAACTCGGATATTAAAAATGACTCTTGCAAAATCCACATAGGTCTAGGCAATAAGCGAAATGAATGCACCAACCACCAATTTAAGAACCAAGATACGCCAGAACCGCATAATGATTGGAAGAAACCCAGCGCGTACCATTCGTCCAACATCTGCATCTTCCTTACGACGCTGCTGCTGCCGCTCCACCTTCCTCAACCCAACTAACGACTTGAGCCACCTCGCCGAGATGCCCATCGCGCCGCCACTCCGCTCGCCTCAACCGCAGTAACCTAAAGACGCAACGGCACAGAAAATGCAGCACAATCTCACAGGACGGAGGGAGAAAAGGAGTGGAAAAAGAACACCGTGAAAAGCGCATCACCAGATCAACGCCGGCCGAGAGCCGGAGTCGCCTTGCCGGCCAGTAAGCGGCGCCGCTCGGCAAAGATTCTGGGAGCGCTTTGGGGGGTGGCAGGCGCGGTGCGCGATCCGGAGGCTGGGGTGTTGAAGGAACCAAGGAAGGGTGGGCTCGGTGTATCACTAGTAGACGCCGTGGTGGAACCAGGCGGCCATTACTGCCGCAGCAGTGACGCCTCTGTGCTCCTCTGCGTGCGCATTATTGCTACCGCGGCCGCCTGCGTGGTGTGTTGCGGCGTGGCAACAACAGTCAACAGTGGCAACGGCACGGAGGAGAGAGAGACGGGGAGCGGAAGGAAGCAAGAAAGGACGGCGCTTTTCTCGCGTTTTCACCTTCTGCACCGCATGTCGGAGAGAAGCCCCTTTTGTTGCCGTTTTCCCCTCATCCTGTGGAAGTGGACTGGAATTTCAGGCGCCCTTTTTGCTGGGCTCCAAGAACCGGGACAAAATCACGCTGGGGTTCAGCGAATCGTGCACACCGTCACCTGAAAGCAGTCTCACTTTGCTGCGGATTTTTGCGAGTGGTTTCTTCTGAGATCATGGGAGGATCATGTGCGTTAGGCCAGTTTTTACCCTGTTTTAAGTAGTACCATCGATACAGATAAAATTCATCAAGTAGTAGAAATTTAAGATTGTTTCTGGGCCTACATTGCTCTCTGCCACTGATGATAGAGCGCACTCATGGACCGGCTGAAATGTGTGGTTTGTCTCGAGATTCCGCTCAGGAAATCATATGATTATTAACGTGCTATCAGCCTATCATCAGCCTGTTCGCTTGCTCGTAAACGATCATAAATTTTTAGCCAGAAACAGTGTTTTTCTTTCACACCAAACCAGCCAACCATAAATAATCTACGATCGTTTAGCCTTCCGAACAGTCCGAATACTATCAGTGCTCTGCTGCAGCTGCTGAACAGTAACCGGCAGTCGGCTACTGATCGGAAAACGACAGATGCTCTTTCTCCTCGGAAACAGGTGGTTGATTAAGCGCCATGCTGCCATGTTTACTTGTCTGAGGGGTGTTTAGTTCCACGTCCTAAACTTTAGACTTTGTCTCATCAAATATTTAGCACATTATAAAGTATTAAATATAGATTATTTACGAAACTAAATGTACAGCTTGAGACTATTTTATAAGACGATTTTTTTTAAGTCTATTTAGTCCAGACAAATTAATTAGGCTTAATAAATTTATCTCACGAGATAACTGACGGATTCTGTAATTTTTTTTTTTTTTATTAGTATCTGAACACCCCATATAACACCACACGTGACACATCTTAACCTTTAGCCACCGGATCAAACATCCCCTTAGGCTCCGTTTGTTTCGCTGAAAAAACAAACCGAAACACTGTTTTAGCTGATTTGTTGGAGGAGAAAAACACTATTTCAATTAAAAAAACAGCTGAAAAGTACGGATTAGGAAAGAAACGGCTGTGGCTTGTCGTAAACGATCGTAAATTTACAGCTAAAACAGTAGAAAAACACAAACCAGCCAGCAGTATTTCTTCACAAACCGGCAACAATACGAACCAGCCAAACGATCTGACGGCCACGGCTGGTACAGTGTACGCCCGTCATCATTCAGTGATACAGTGTATGGACAGCATGGGTTTTGGGGGTTGCCGGATTCAAATTCTTGTTCGCCGTTCTCTGAAGCCATATTTCCAACACGAGAATTTTCCTGTTTATGTGTTTATTCTATAAAAAATGAATTGAGTCCTATAAATTTCTTATATAATTTTTGTGAAATTTCTGCGTTTCAAACGGCCCTAAACAACGGCTTTTACTAATTATCCACAAAGCAACACCATAAATACATATTGTCTCTCATAAAATATGATACATGCTTTGTTGTATTACACTCCTTCTACCGTGCCTAAATGGTCCGATGATTTCTTGCTCCCATCTTGATCCTGGGTGCGTAGCTTCTTTTTCCCACTCTATACAGAAAATTGCGCCGGCCTATTTTAGTAAGTAATTATTCTCGTATTAATGGTGATCGCTCTAATTGCTCTAGTCGACTAACGACATGTCAATCACGTTAATGTTGTGATTGCGTAGCTAATTATTTTATCATAGGTGCGACATGTGCATATATTAGGATGAGACGTCATCCTTAGTACAGACAATTCATCTGCTCCTCTTACCACTGTACTACGCTGCCGCGGTCTTCCTCATCCCGTCGCCGACGTGTCATCGGTGTCGGGAGAGTAGGTCTTCAAACCCTACGTCTCCTTGTGTATCTGCACGGGGTAGGGCGTATCAGGTTTTTGGAAGCGACGCCGTGACTGCTCGCTGGACGTCTTCTTCCCTCTACGCGGGTGTTTGCTGATCTCCGTCAACAGTCTCCTTCGTCTATTCTTGCGCTATCTCTAGCGCCAACAACCCCACTATAAGAATGTGTACACTTTCTCCAATGTTCGTCATAGCATTCCTTCCGTTACTAGCACCAGGAAGATTGAGTTTCCCTAGAATCATAGTGCTAGTGTTAAATCACATACCTATGACATATGCTATTATTCTTTTTTCTCAATATCAAAATCAATTTATGCATCACTAAATTGCTTTTATTTGCAGCATCGGGTGCCTTCTCACCGTAATTTTGCCCGGTTTCTCTCCTTTTGGCTCTATGTTTGAGTTTTAGGAAGATAAACTATCGAAGAAAAGGTAAAATTAGAGGGAGTCCTCGGCTGCACTGGTTGCCACTGTGGCTCTCATGCTGTCTCCAATAAGAGACCCATTGCGGAACCCAAATCCAAAATATGTCTCCAACACAATACCTATAGCCTCCCACAGAGTACATATATGGAAGGCCAATTTTAGGTGCCAGGAGAGACATAACCCAAATATGAGTATCCTCTCTCCTGAAGACGTATTTGCAAAAATGATTATTTTTTAGGTCTCATTGTTGGAAAAGACCAAACATAGATATTGAACCATTTGCTCCAAAAGACGAATGAGTTTTGTATTTTGGGTCATGATCGTTGGAGACAGTCTCGTAGCCGTAGCCAGGACCAGCGCAGTTGAACGGAGCCAAAGTTTTTTATTTATATATGGCGTAATCGTGGTCTACTAAACGATTTTTAAGAAGATTTTGAAGATGCCCTCACTTTAGAAAAGTTAATAAAATTATAAAAGAAAAAAGAGTTTGAATGTTGTAGTGGACTGAGCGTCTTTGGTCACCACTCGTCGTCAAAACGGCAAGCACAATCTTGTAAAAAAAAAAGCACAATCTTCAGCGGAACTCATCGGACGGCTCGCTTCCCTCCAGCCCGGACCCGACGACCCGCAGCCACGCAGGAATCGAATCGCGTCAACACGCGCTCCCCATCCCCGTAGCCCCGCCCGCCCACGGCCCCCTCGCTCTTTCGCAGGAAGACACCGGAAGCATCTGGAAGCTCGGGCCGGGACCGCCCGATCCGCATCCGACGGGCCGCGCGCCACCCGCCCCCGCCTCCTGCAGCTTCCAGAGCATTCGCTCCCCGCCACCCGTCCCGACGATATAACTCGAGATCCCATATAACTCCCCCCCGCCCCGCTCTATCTCCTCCGCACAAACCTCTCCCGGCACGACACCACGCTTCCCGTCGGATCAAACAACTAGGGTTTCGGAGATGTTCGGGCGCGCGCCGAAGAAGAGCGACAACACCCGGTACTACGAGATCCTCGGGGTCTCCAAGGACGCGTCCCAGGATGACCTCAAGAAAGCCTACCGCAAGGCCGCCATCAAGAACCACCCCGACAAGGGCGGCGACCCCGAGAAGGTGAGCGCGCCGGCTGGTCTCCTCTTCTGGCTCCGATCTGTCCGCGGCGTGGAGTAGTAGCCTAGTAGGCGGGTTGTCAGGTTTACGGCGGTGTTGAGACGGTTTCGCTAGGTCGATTTCCTTAGTAGGCGGTTGATTGGATCTGAGGAGGCGTGGAATTAGATGGGTTTGATGGTTGGGGGTGGTGGAGGGATTCGTATGGGGAAGTAGATGTTGCACGGAAACTATTAGGTTTATTAGTTGCATGGACACTGTTACGATTATTAGCTGCTACCGAGACGCATCTTGAGCTGTTCATGCCCCTGGAATTAGTCGCTCTATGTGGTTTTGGTCGCATAATTAACAATTAATTATTCAAAGGCTTGTTGATCATGCAGAATGCCTTGCTTGGTCTTTTATTTTACTGAAACCGTTTTAGTTTTGTTAGACCTGTTTGTTGTTTTTGTAATAGATGGTTTGGTTTGTTAGTGCTAGTATAATGGTCAAGTTGTAGCTTTTGATGAAAAAATGTGAAATTGATTGCCAAACTTACCTGAGGAACTTGAGGGACATGCATAGTTCTGTTTCCCTAACCTGAATATTGTAGTGTGCTCTTCTGATTCTTAAAATTGGTGCGCTGCTGATTCGAGTCCCTGAATTATTAGATGAATGCTCTGACCCTAAAAATGCTTCACTTATTTGAATCGTGAACTATAGACGAATGCTCTTATCCTAAAAAAATGTCAGTATGCACATTCTGCTTATGAATTATATCCATAATTCTGTAGTGCGATTTCATTCTTTAGAATGATTTGGTTATCATTCAACTATGCTATGATGGTGCTTTGCTCTTGCTTGATAGAACCAGTGGTGATCATTTGCCTAATCTGCATGAATATGGTTATGTTTGGGTGTAAGGCTGTATGAACAGTCGAATGGAGCTGTTAATTTCTGAATGAGATGGAAACTAAGAATTCATGCTTTTGTTTCAGTTCAAGGAGCTAGCTCAGGCTTATGAGGTCCTCAGTGACCCTGAAAAGCGGGAGATTTATGATCAGTATGGTGAGGATGCCCTCAAGGAGGGAATGGGAGGTGGTGGAGGGATGCACGATCCCTTTGACATATTCCAGTCATTCTTTGGTGGTGGCAGCCCTTTTGGAGGTATATTACGAAACAAAAACTGATGCAATGTCATTGACATTGAGAATCACCTACATAGTGGCTCACGCTGTATGTACTTGTGCAAAGGTGGTGGTGGCAGTAGGGGCAGAAGGCAGCGGAGGGGAGAGGATGTGGTTCATCCTCTGAAGGTTTCTCTGGAGGATTTGTACAATGGTACATCGAAGAAGCTCTCGCTGTCCCGCAATGCCCTCTGCTCCAAGTGCAATGGGTAGGTCATCTGAATCCAAAGGGATGCCAAAAGCCCAATTATGCTTTATAGATTAGATTTTCAGGATCTCACATGGTGTGTTCTAATCCTGCAATCTTGCAGTAAGGGTTCAAAGTCTGGAGCTTCGTCGAGGTGTGCTGGTTGCCAAGGTTCTGGCTTTAAGGTCCAAATCCGGCAGTTGGGACCTGGAATGATTCAGCAAATGCAGCATCCTTGCAACGAGTGCAAGGGTTCTGGAGAGATCATCAACGACAAGGATAGATGCCCACAATGCAAGGGTGATAAAGTTGTGCAGGAGAAGAAGGTTCTTGAAGTGGTAGTTGAGAAAGGTATGCAGAATGGGCAGAAGATCACATTCCCTGGTGAAGCTGATGAAGCGGTATGAACTCATTGCCTTGTCAATCTGTCAGTTTGGGTTCTAATTTCTCTGGACCAAATTAACCTTGGGTCCTAACTATCCTGTGCTTGTGTGCAGCCTGACACTGTCACTGGAGATATCATCTTTGTCCTCCAGCAGAAGGAGCATCCCAAGTTCAAGAGAAAGGGCGATGACCTCTTCTACGAGCACACACTGACCTTGACTGAATCTCTGTGTGGCTTCCAGTTTGTTCTCACTCACTTGGATAACAGGCAGCTGCTGATCAAATCAAATCCTGGCGAAGTTGTGAAGCCTGGTGGGTGATCTGAACTTGGAAGATAGCACTCAATTCTTGATTCTGCCTTCGTGCATCTGGCCAATGCTCACTGTTTATTATAAATTTGTGCAGATTCTTTCAAGGCGATCAACGATGAAGGCATGCCCATGTACCAGAGGCCCTTCATGAAGGGCAAGCTGTACATCCACTTCTCGGTGGAGTTCCCGGACTCATTGAGCCCGGAGCAGTGCAAGGCCCTGGAGGCTGTGCTCCCGCTCAAGCCAGTGTCGCAGTACACTGACATGGAGCTGGACGAGTGTGAGGAGACGATGCCCTATGACGTGAACATCGAAGAGGAGATGAGGAGGCGGCAGCAGCAGCACCAGGAGGCCTACGACGAGGATGAGGATATGCCGGGCGGTGCGCAGAGGGTGCAGTGCGCCCAGCAGTAGTCAGCTCGTGGCTGCTATTAGTAGTAGCAATGATAAAGTTTGACGGTGGCGGCAAATCTGTTGTTTCGCTTTGTGCGACTACTGTTGGGTCAAGTTTTCCCGCGCGTATTTAACGTGATGATACTACGGTTACAAGAATGCAGTATTCAATCAGTTCGCTGAAGTTCTGTGATTATGTTTTGCGTTACAGGATCTGTGTGAATAAGCTAGCTCTAGGCACTGTTTAGATCCAATGGCGTTAACAGTTAGTAGCGGGGGAAGGGAGAACACATCTAACGGCAGTTTCAACTTTCAACCCAGAAACATTGGCCCTCATTTGTTATTCAGAACTACTTTTCTCTCACAATATTTCAACATAAGCGTAAGCTAAATTTCAGCATCAACCGAATTTCCTCTCAAAATATGAGGTACAGAAATTAATTACGGGGTTCAATCGGTAATACAGGGAAGGCCTCCAGGAACGACACCCAGACTGATCCCCACTGCAGTCAAAATATTCACAAGCACCATCACCGGTGCATCATCAGTACTCACGGTAGAGGCAGCACCGTAGCTCTTGCAGCTAGAATGGCTTCTCGCTTAACAGCCTATTCGCTTTATATTTGGCTTATAAGTCATGGTTTATTAGCCAAAGAACAGTATTTTTCTCACACATTAAATCAGCCAACAGTACCTTTAGTCATAGCTTATAAGCCAAATCAGCCCAAACGAAAATCTAGTAACCAACCACTGGTGACAAACTTCGATAGAGCCAACTTATCTACACCGGACTGGAGAATCAAAGAAATCACACTGGACTTCATCCATTCAAACAGAGACAACCACTACTATCCACTCAAACAGAGAGCGGTTGCTCAAACTGTTTCTTAAATCGAAGCCATATTGTAAGTTTTCTCATTTCACCGTTTTTTAGAAGTCAAAGTTCTGTCAAGGAGAACCTAAAAAGTTATTAGTTGGGGATGAATAAAATTTAACCCGTAATTAGTTTATATTTGTAAGCTAAAATTTAGCTACTAGTCGTTAATTCTAGTGATCCAAACAATATTTATAAATCTCACGCCTATAGTGGTAGAGATGGTTGTAGCTTTTTAGGTTATGTCTGCATAGCTATTGTTGTTAGCACTGTAGATGCGGCCGCAGCTGCAACTATCTTTGCCGAGCACCCCTTACTTAGGGCCTCTTTGGCATACGGGTGAATCACAGGAAAAATGGAGGATTCATTCCTATGAATTTTGCTGACGTCATCTTCTCTTTGGCAACGAAGGAAATCATCCGGAGGAATCCATTCCTATGGATTCATTGTCTCACTGTAGCACAGGAAAACAAACATCCAGGTCGAGCTCATGTTTTCGCGCAAAGTCCGAGGCAACGGCTCGCGAGCAGTCCATAGGAATCGACTTTTCTTTCCTTTCCTACGCCTGCGGATTCCTCCGTTTTTTCTTTGCTTTTCCTCCTGTCCAAAGGAGGCCTTAAAAATCTTTTGTGCAAATGGAATGCGTTTTCGTTCAAATGCTGCGCAGCTCCAGTGTAGTAAAAAGGCCAACCGTGAGAAGAGAGAGAGAGCAAGGTTTGATTCGTACACTACATGCATCGAACTCTGGGGAACGCTTCTTTGATTCGAACTTCTGATGGTGCGAACCGTAGCAATAAACAATTGGGTGTTTGGCTGGCTATAAAGTTGCTGGTGATAATTTGTATGGCTGTTTTTTTTATAGAGAAAAATATTGTATCATGATTTATAAGCCAGCGAATAAGGACGGGTAACGAGGGGAGCAAGGGACATGGTCCACTAATCAGCTGCTCTACACACTCTCTGTCCACACACTGCAAGCAATTGTTTATTTCAACTTGACACCGATCTAATCGAACTCCACGCAACAGCAAGCGAACCATGAGAAACATCGATTTTTACTGGGCCCACACCTTTTTAAGGGCCTGTATGGCATGGCTCTAGAGCTGAACTCCAGCAACTTCAGCCAAACACTCCAGCTCCAAAACTCTATGGAGCTGCTAACTCCATGGAGCTATAGTGCAAATAGAGGTGGAGTTTTGGAGCACCTCTTTTGCAGCTCCAAAACCCACCAATGTCACTGGTTACATAAAAAAAAATGGTTCGTTCTTTTCCTCCCGAGACCCCCCGCGCCACATCTCCCTCCTGCGCCTCCTCCAATCCGCGACTGCTCTGTTCTGGCGCCCGACCCCCGCCGCCGCTAGGGTTTGCCTGCCGCCACCCACACCGGCGGCCGCCATCCATCCCCGCCGCTGGCTGCCTGAGCCCCGCCGCCCTCCTGCTGCTGGCGGGCGTCGAGCCACTCCACGGCGCGCCACAACTCGTCCTCTGGCACACCGGCAACGTGGTGGTCCAGCGCCGCCGCGACGGCGGGCAGCCCGACGTCAAGGTCGGCGCGCACACGGGTGAAGTGGACGACGCTGTCGTAGTACCCCCACGGCAGCGGCGCGTACATCCGCTTGCGGAAGTCCAGCGCCAGCGTGAGCAGCGCGCGCACCCCGGGCGTCGGGAAGTGGAACGTGGCGGAGGACATGGCGGCGGCGGCGACGCCGGCCGGGGACGCGGCGCTGGACTTCTCGACGAGCAGAGGCGAGGGTGGGGGCGGCGAGGCTGGGGAGACTTCGAGCGCTGGGGCATGGAGAGCAGTAGATAGATGCTGTCCAAATATCTACTAATTGGCTACTGATTGTTTATCCATACTACTCATTATGTGTTGAACAAATTGAATTAATCAATGTTCAATGACTTGGGAGGATTTGGCTTGAAATGTATTAGTAATTATTTTGGAATTTACTGCACGTATTTTCATTTCATATTTGCGAGAAGTTTAAGTCATCCATTTTGTCTAAAGAACGTTGTATTTATTCAAACTAGGGGCAAGAATGGCAATCTACTCTCAAACTCCTCTTTTGTGGAGCTGGGGACACCCTCCCAGTCAAACACCTCCATCAGACAGCTCCAACTCTACCCAGAACTGGCTCCACCTGAAGTTCTAGAGTGGAGCAGCTCCACCCAAAGTTGTAGCCATGCCAAACAGACCCTTAACCGAACTATGCCCTGGAGCTGCCCGCACACCTCCGTCTCGATGCTCCCCGCGTGTCCAAAAGAATATGGCCCCATTGGCTTGTCTTATAATCCGTATTTTTTAGCTTATTTTTTTAATCGAAACAATATTTTTCTCTCATAACAAATCAATCGGAACAATGTTTCGGGGAATATTTATATATTTACCATCATTACGATGTGAGTGGTATATAAAAAATACTATGTCAGTGACACAGTGTAAGATGCCATCCGTAATAGTGGTAAATATGTAAATGCCCCATGTTTCGGCTTGTTTTTTCAGCGAAACGAACGAGGCCTATGTAATTTGGAACGGTATTATATTTTATTATACCAAATTTGATCAATTATAGATAAAAAATATAAATATTATAATATCAAATAAATATCATTAGATTCATTATAAAATGTATTTTCGTAATAAATTAATTTGGAGCCATAAATATAAATACTATTTACCAGAAATCTGGTCTGAATGTGAAGCACTATAGCTGGCATGCATACTATAGCTGCATCCTTTTGGGGAGAGGTAGTACAATTTAAGATGTATTTTTTAAGGTGTTAAAATTTAACTAAATATATAGTTGAAAATATTGACATATCAAATAGATATATTATTATAAAAAATCTATCTTACGATACATCCAATAATACATGCATTTATTATTATAATATTAATATTTATTATATATAGTTAGTCAAACGAACGGAGCGTAGCTCAGCTGGTTGCGTTCCTCGTGGTGGACCCCACCTACATGGGTTCAAATCCTTAACTTGATACGGGTGCTCGTATTTTTTAGGATTTATTCTAGAATTTAATGTCACTATTTTTTCAATGGTAGGCGACGTGCCTGTCGAAAGCGAGGCGCCTGGTTGATCGTACAAAGCAAATGTTGCGCGACTCATCGACCCATGTGCCAATGTAGGGGTGGGCAAAGTACTCGAAACCTAATCTCCGAATCTGAAATACTCGATCACAATTTTGGATAGTAAATGTAAAACCATAAATTTAGTTTGGGTAGTTCGAGTAATGTTCCTTGATACTCAAATAAACTAAAATATCTTAAATATTTGCTCTCTTATTCCTAATACGAAGACATTGGTTCAGTGCAATATAAGTATTATTTGGTATTACTTAAAGTAGATTTATGCTATAATTGATTTGTTGTTAATTGATACCAAGACATGATGTGATTTAAAGGACCGCTGTTTATTGCTTTTAAAATGCTAATAGAATTCTTTCAAAATGGTTGATTTTGTCAATTTTGTGTATATGGGGTAAAAAACGAACCCGGATTATCGGGTACCCAAAATTTTGGATAATACTTTTTCAGGGCCAGAATCAGGTAGGAATTTTTAATATCTGAATTTCCAATTACCTGACCCGAATTTTTCGGGTAACCCGAATGCCGAGCCCTACTCTAGTGGGATGGTTCCGCTCCCTCCTAAACAAAGGATAGAATCATCGTGTTGGGGTCATAACCCCAGGGTGTCTCAAGACATCGATTAGTTAGCAGGTCATGCGGCCCGCAATATTTCAGCTAGCGAAGGCCCTAACGACCGAGGCCCAGCCAAGCCAAGCGAACCAGGCCGAGCGCTAACCCCGGGGTCAGCCACGCCTCCTTCCTCCTTCCTTAGCCGCGCGACGCTTGAAAGGCGCACGACCTCTCCCCCATCACGACCCCCGGAGGGACCGGGGAGAGGTCGGGCCTAGGCAAGCGTGCCTGCTCTACCAAGAACAAGCACGCTGTTCTGACCCCGCAAGGACCGAGGAGACAACGGTCATCTTGGTTCCGTCAGACATCATTTTCTGTGCCACACTATACACACAAGACAACACCGCACGCGCGGTGACGATCGACGGAGCCCATCGTCCAACTATAGACCAACAAGACGTGGGTACGATCCCACCCACTATGGGATGGGATCCACGACGAAAGCCTTGACTTAAAGGCCATCCAGATCGGCGGGAGCCACGACCCCGACGATTGGGATCGTGGCCCTCAACTCCCGAAGCTAATAAGGCAATCGACGATCTTGGGGCGGCTACCAACTCTGATACGACACCCTAGAAAATCAAGAGACGATGACGAAGACCACCGCGGAGACCACATCGCACGGGATGGCTGACGAACCTCCCGCATGCCTACAGTGCTGCCACGGCCAACACAGTAGCACTACCCCACACCATGCCGCGACGTGGCCACAAGACCATGATGACATACACACCCGGACGTGTACCTCAAGATGACGTAGTTTGCAAGCCAAGTTAGCTAGGCCCTCCCTTAGGCTCATGATCCTTCGGCCGGGAGAACCTACTGCTTTGTATATGCCCTGGCCCCGAATTCTATATAAGGACAGCCAGGGCACCTCTCTAGACAGATTCACATCCTCTACCATTTTATTTATTCTCCATTGTAGAAGGGCTCTTAGAGCTCTTATGTCTCTGTTGCCTTCTTGTTCTTGATTACGCGCACCGCTGCCGATCAATCTATCTTCGTGGAATACCCCTCGGAGGACTGCCGACGATATTCTGTCGACAGACCCACAACTCTATAGCTCAACATTTTTTATCTGAGGACATTTGAGTACGAAAATATTTTGTAGAATGCCTAAATTTACGAGAGGCTTGGTCCAAAACATACAATAATGATTCTGATGCAGTGATGTTTAAGTTTTTATACTCCCTCTGTTCCTAAATGTTTGTTGCCACGATTTGTGTGCCGATAACTTTGACTCGATTTATAGAAAATGCGTGGAACATTTCTATCTCCAAATAAATTTATTAAAAACTAGATTCAAATATCTATCAATGATACTAATTATGTATCATAAATATTAATATTTTTTAATATATATTTAGTCAAAGTTGTTTTTCGGAAAACTAAAACGATAGATATTTAGAGACGGAGGGAGTAAGTTAATTGACGAACATAAAAATTTAAATTTAGACGGACTGGAGTTGAGAATCGCTCATTGGGTGACTTTCTAAATTCAAATTCGTCACCGTCGGATGACACTGGTTCATATAAAGCTTGTAAAAAATAGGGACGCACCGCGGGCCCGATTAGCTTTGCTTGTGCTGGCAGCCTCGGCCTGGCACACAAAAACCCTTGGGCCTAGGGGCTTCTTCCGATCCGGCACAAAGACGAGCAACGGTAAAAATTCCAAAACCCCTGCCCCCGTTCCTCCAAAACCAAATGCAGGCCGAAACGGTAAAAATCCCCCGCTAGCCTTCGTTCCTCTGTACGGCGGCGCCGTCCCGTCGTCGTCTTCATCCCATCTCCGGCCGCCACGGGGCTCCCCCGGCGGCGCCAATCTCTCCTCCTCGGCAGCAGGGAGTTCTCCTCTTCGACCACCACTCTCTCTCCTCCGCGCGGCTACGAGCTCTCCCCCGTCCCCCTCCTCCCTCGGCCGTGGCCATATCCTACGCCACCGTGCATCTCTCCAGCACGACCAAGCTCTCCTGTACGGCGCCGTGCAGTCGTCGTCTCCATCCCATCCATATCCCCCGCTCTCCGCCGCCGGTGAACTGTGCTGCATCTGCAACCGACCAAGGCTCTCCGCACCGCCCGAGGAAATAGTAACGCTGTCCCCGTCCCCGTCCCCTAATCCATCCGTGTCCCACTCCGATCAAGGTACTAAATCTGCTTCAGATGTGAGATAGTTTCTTATTCCCTCGAATGATTTGATCTGTCGATGGCGATTAGATGTGCAAATACTTGTAGCTGTTGATCCTTTTCGATTTGGTTCAGATTTCACTCTGCGCTCGATTCCCCTCCGTCCCGTTTTTTTCTTGCTTCCTGGGGATTGAAGGGGGGAACCTAATATCCCCATGGGGAAATTAGTTACTTGGTGAAGACGAGAGGATGATCGTCCTGCTCACATTGTCAAAAGTTTCAGTATACTATGTTTTATTCTGCATGCATCAGATAATTTTCTCACCCTCCACACTCTTTTTTTTTTTGGCAGCTAAGCGGGACAATGGAGCTTAGGTCCGGGCGTCACTTAGTGTACCCACCGCCGGCGCAGCAAGAAGGTGGCCATCGCCGCCGGTCCCAGCAAAGCTCAGAGGACAGGATCAGCGGCCTCCCTGAGGACCTGCTTCTCGAGATTCTCATCCGTCTCAGGTCCGCCGCTGGAGCTGCGCGCGCCGGAGCGGTCTGCCATGGCTGGCGCGGCCTCTGGACTGAGCTTCCTGAGCTCACGTTCTGGTGCGCCAACCCCCAACCTGTCATGTCTGTGCTCACCGGGATCACCCGTCCCTCGCTGGACCTCCTCGAGATCAATTTGATGGCGGACTGGGGCAAAGACTGGGCTGGCCAGATATCCTTGCTTCTCCGCGCCGCTGCACTTGTGTTGCCGAAGAAACTCATCATCTCTATATTGATCCTCCCCACAAAAGACTAACGTCGTCGAGCTTCCTTGCTTCGAGCGCACCTCCTACCTTAGTCTTGATCCGGGCCGCTGCACTTGTGTTGCCGAAGAAACTCATCATCTCTATATTGATCCTCCCCACAAAAGACTAACGTCGTCGAGCTTCCTTGCTTCGAGCGCACCTCCTACCTTAGTCTTGATTGGATGGGCAGCCTCCCAATTACGTTGCCACGGTCCGGAGAGTTCACTGCGCTTGAGAGCCTTCACCTGGAATCGTGCTGCATCGACCTTGGTGCCCTGCTCTCTCTCTGCCTGTGTCTGCGCATCCTGAACATCCTGAACATCAATAATTTCAGACATGTTAACACTATGATTGTTCAGTCGCCGTTGCTTGAGGAGTTGGGCTTGAAGATAAATAATCATGACATCTACTGCATTGGCATTGCGGCCCCAGTGCTTAAGGAGGTGACACTGGAGGTAGATATTGCCAAAGGCTTCAGTTTGTCCTTCTTGGCCCCAATGGTGAAGAAACTCAGATGGGGTTGCTCTTATTCGTACGTTTCTGTTGGGTTCGGCCAGATATGGCGCCTTCTGAGCATAAAGGAGCGTGAGCTAGATGATTTCCATGTCGTCTCGCTGATCATAATGAGTTCTGCTAATGTGCGTGTGCTACTTTGCTATGTTTCTCTTCCAAACATTTATACCGAAATTATTTATCTTATTATATGCAGCCAAATGGTTTTCTTCATGTGACGACAATTTCCACTTTTGATAACATTGGACACTCACTTTGTTGATATGCAGCCAAATGGTCTTCTGGATGCAGAATGGAGCATTACACAAGTGATAGCTCATCTTCCAGTGACTGCTTTTTCTGTTTTAGAGTTGGATCTCGAAACAGAGAGGCATACTTTTGGACCAATGATGTTGTGTCTGCTTCGGATTCAACCAACTATGCAAAAGCTTAAGGTGGTCCTAGCACGTGACAAGGTAATCATTCGGTTGTTGATCCTGTACTTATGTATTCTGGTTGGCTACTGAATTTAGATAGTAGTGAATTGTCCTGTAATTATGTATTCTGGTTGTTGATCCTGTACTCCAATTTTCTTTCAGGTACGAGTGCCCTGCCCAGTAAACTGTCCTTGTGAACATCCTATCAACTGGAGAAGTGAGGATGTCTCTTTGGCTAATCTTGAAGTCGTTGAAATTCATGGCTTGCAAGGAGAAGATGATGAAGTTGATTTCCTAAAAATCATACTCCAATGTGCAACAGTGCTTCAGAGATTGACAATGACTATTTCTGATGACGTCTCACCAAGTAACAATGGCTACAAGAAGATCTGTAGCATTATGAAGGAGCATCCTGATGTGGAATGCCATATTATGGCATCCAGTTCTGAGGGGGTTCTTTATCCATGAATAGAAGAATATTTGTAAATGACAACAGGTGACATTCTTATGCTTCCTGTCAGTTTTTATCTTGCTGATATGTTTTGCTGGAGATTTCTATATGCAAGTTTCATGACTTGATAAATTTGGTGATGACCACTGGACAGAAGGTGTCATTGCCTATTAGTAGATCAATGATTTGTATCCAGATCAAGTATCTATAATTTAATGTGTCTCACAGTAACTCGGTAGGGTTCAACTCCTTTGTATTGCCGGCCAGGCAAGCTAGACAAGGAAACACGATGTAATGTGCAAAGAGCACTTCAAAATTTCCAATGGCGAATGTTTAGCCCCATCTTTTCACTATCCCTATGATGAAATGAAATCCAGTTTAACATTTTTTAAAAAGAACTCTTTTGTAATTCATGAACTAAAGTTCAGGTCTGCTTAGCGTGTCATTTACTGGTCAAGATAGGGCAAGTTGAGTTTGTCGATGCTGTTATCTCTATATATAACATTATAAATAAAAGACATATTACAAGCCCGAGAACTTTCATGGAAAAGGAACTTTCATCTAGAGGAACAGTTCTGCACGATTTGTTCTCAACAGGCAAAGCCAAATTGCTTCAAAGCAATCAAGTTACCTTTCATTTATGGATTCTAGTGTTGTCCTCCCACAACATTCAGAACATTCATGATTTAGTATTTTTTTTACTGATACCGTTTTAGTCTTGTTAGATCTGTCTGTTGTTGTGTACTAGATGGTTGGTTTGCTATTATAATGGTCAGGGTGGTAGCTTTTGATGAAAAAAATGTGAAATTGATTGCCAAACTTACCTGAGGAACGGACATGCTTGGTTCAGTTTCCCTAACCTGAATCCAGTTTCTCTGACCTGAATGCTGTAGTGTGCTCTACTGATTCGAATGTTAGACGAATGCTCTGATCCTAAAAGTGCTTCACTTATTCCATGAATGTTCTGGTCCTGAAATATGTGAATATGCACATTCTGCTTATGGATTATTTATATATATACAGTATGGTCACTTGTCTGCTCTGTAGGCATAATGCAGTTTGATTTTTTAGAATAACTTTTACCATATGTTGTCATTTAATTAGTGATGCTTTGATGGTGCTTTGCTCTTGTTTGATAGAACAAGTAAGGCTGTATGAATGGTCGAATGGAGCTGTTGATTTCTGATTGAGATGAAAAACTAAGATTTCATGCTTTTATTTCAGTTCAAGGAGCTAGCTCAGGCTTATGAGGTCCTCAGTGATCCTGAAAAGCGAGAGATTTATGATCAGTATGGTGAGGATGCGCAATGTGATGATACTTCTGTTACAAGAATGCAGTGTTCAATCCGTTAGCTGAAGTTTTGCGTTACGGGATCTGTGTGAATCAGTTTTAGTCTATGTTTAGATTCAATGGCTGCTAATATTTAGCAGCTTGCATCTGGGAAAGGGATAACACATTTAGGCCCTGTTTGGTTGGGCTTTTGGCTTTGGCTTTTGGTCCCAAAAGCCAAAAGCCCAACCAAAGGGGCTGTTTTTGGAGGGTGCTTTTTCAGAAGCAGCTGCTTTTCCGTAGTTCATTTTTGAAAGCTGGGTTGACCCTGCTTTTGGCTTTTGGCTTTCTGCTTTTCGAAATTGGTGGAATAAAAAGCTCTTCCATAGTTGTTTCAAGAGAGATAAAGATAAAAGGTATATTTTATACTTGTTTAACCAAACAGCTTTCAGCTTTTCTACAGCTCACAGCCCACAGCAGCTTTTTTCCACAGCCACAGCTCAACCAAACAGGGCCTTAATGACTTTGTATTAGTAGCTAGCACTTCGTGGTTGTATTATTTTAAGCTTGGGTGGTAGGGATGGTCTCTCAAATCTTAGGCTATGGCTGTTAGCTGCAGCAACTTGGCAGTCGGAACATGACAGTGCCTGCTATTTCCTCAACCCTGAATTCCTGATCTGTTCGTACAAAGCCCGTATTTCATTGAGCAATTAAAGTTAAAAAGTTGAACTTGGAGCCATGAGCAAGCCAGCCTGAAGGCTGAAGGTCATAATCCGTCTGGTTTATGATGTCAAGTGTGCGGGGCTCGTACTCGCATGCCTTGATCGGTTCAGTTGGACGGTGCTGCACCAGGATATGCCTTCGGGAACACCTTCCAATCTGCTGTCACCTGACCAGCTAACCTACCTCTCGCTAGCTGCCTACACTACAGTTGGCTGTGGAGTATAGCCTGTATGGGCTCAGCACACCTGATGCTCCGATGGTGTCAACTTGAACGGTTCCATAACATCATAGTGGATTTGAATGCTGGATGACCCTGTGCTTCAAAATACCATAGGAATATCCAATGCGTTGATTTTTAGTTGCAACGGCCTATATATGTATACCATCTATGGATCCAAAGGTTCTTTCTTGCCACCTAGGATGGTTCATACACTTATTTAGAGTTAGAGGGCAAGAGAGAAGCACAAGAGTGACTTCAAGGGGTTAATTGAAGACTAAGGGGCCAATTAGTGTCTAGGGAGTAGCAAGTGTGTATCCAATATCTCTTTGGCTAGAATTTGGTCGAGCGAGAGTCTTTTTACTTTTAATCTTAGCGATTAACATCACCCCCAAGAAGCTTGTAATCGTTTAGAGGTCCACCGATCGAGAGTAGAGAATCTATTACCACTAGAGAGCGCTTGATCGTAGCACAAATCAAGGTATGTTACATCCTTGTACGGGTGGTTCAATAAGGACCGATGGAGAGAGTCGGCTCTCCAATATGCCAGGAAAACATATTTGTAATCTGCTCTTTACTTTTCACATTTATTTTGTGCATTTTACATTCTTAGAACATAAACGAGTTCATTAATTAGTCACACTTTGCAACCTTGAGCAGAATAAGTGAGTTTGAAAAAAAAAACCCTCTAATTTTCGCAACAAAATCATAGAAGCCCAATTCATCCCCTTCGATCGGATACTTCTGTGGGCACATGCATGTGTTCTCTCGTGGTTGCTAAATGCTGTTACGTCACGTGCGCAGCGTAGGATGGTGGCAGCCCATAAAACGCCGCCGTTCTACTTCTACCACCTGTTTGCCTCCATTTTCCTCTATCATGATCTGTTCGTACCAGAGCCAAGAATTCGTCGAACATTTAAGTTCAGAGCTGGACCTAGAGGTCATGAAGACGAACTCATTCATGATCGAGCACGGCTCAAGTTCGTATATGAATCCGTCCAGTTCAGCTCGCATTCGTGAACTTTCAACAGCAATATTCTCCCCTCTGTAACATCATTAATCTGTGATCCCGTGCAGTCTCTCTTCTCTTTACGAATCCAAGATTCTCCGGTTTGTGATGTCAATGCAAGCGTGTGGTACTTGATGCTGTGGCGGCCAAGCGTGCGACTTCTTCAAACCCCGCGACGGCGAGTCGGCGACGAGAGCGACAGCGATGGTGACGGCGACGCGTGCATGCCTTCTTCAGCTCAGTTGGCCGTTGAGCGAGCTCTCGCAGCCTCGTAGGGCCATCTCCTGCTGTCACCTGACCTAGGCACCACCTGCTCAACAACGCCCTGGAGGAATTCTAATTTTCTTGGTGATTGAATAAAAAAAACTTTGCTTGATCCAACTGACCAACTGGAACGAGTACAGGATGAATGATGATGATGCAGGGAGGGGAGAAGCATCAGGGGAAGGGCATCGCTGGAGGAGGTTGTGCTATCTGCAACTGCTATGCTAGGCTGCTCAACTACTAGGGCATACGGAGTACTATACAATTGCATTGACCCACGCAATTGGACTCAGAAAGTTCCATCAATCAAAGTCCAAACAAAACTAGTTTATGTGCTTCTTTTTTCTGTCCGTACGTTGACCTTCCAGACTGAGTAACTGACCAACACATGTTCTTCAATCCAAAACCCACCTTCTCTGACGTTGCAACGAGAAGTTCAGAAGTCAGAAGCCAGAGCAAGGATCCATTATTCTGGACAGCAACCAAGATTCGGTTCCAGAGTGCCAATCGGCTGCGGCGTCCTCCTCGAAAAAACAACAGCTTTAATCGAATCGATTGGCATTTGGCAAGATGAGGTAAGGTTTGGTAGCGGTGAAGAGGGTCTACTAGGGCTTGTTTAGATCACCTTCAAATTTTAAATTTTTTCACATACTTTTCATCACATCAATTTTTGGACGAATGAATGGAGTATTAAATATAGATAAAAAATAACTAATTACACAGTTTGGTTGTAAATCACAGAGCGAATCTTTTGAGCCTAGTAGTCAAATACAAAGCGAAGCGTCTTTCAGTTGTGAAATCTAAAGGGTCTCAAATTCCAGTTTTTTCACTCTCTCTCCATCACATCAATTTTTATTGCATGGAACATTAAATGTAGGTAAAAAAAATAACTAATTACAGCTTTATTGGAAATCACGAGATGAATCTTTTGAGCTTAGTTGGTCCACGATTGGACAATATTTATCAAATAAGATGAAAATGCTACTATTCATCGGGTTGAAATTTTTTTCAGTCTAAACATGCCTAGATCTTGAACTTGTGACGTCCCCTTGCGTGTGGACCACAATAATTGTTAACTTGAGGTTGTGGAGAAAGGGTCATTCCAGACGACTAACATTAAACAACCCTGACATAATCCATGGAAAAGATTTAACTCTGACGTGAGGCATGACAAGGGGGCCGACTTCTGAAGCTCAGAAAAAAAGGACGCAAAAATATTTCTTTCGGCGATAGTAGACAGGAGTGAGAAAAGGCAAGCATGCATGCCACGCACACAAATAAGTCCGGAACTCAGATGACTTCAAGTGCACTTCACATGTCACTCTTTGAGGATTGCATGCACTTGGACAAGTCGGATGACCTTGCCTTCTAAGGCATATATATATATATAAATAAATTGGATCAGTCCTTTTTTTCTCGACTTGATCCATTCCACCCACGAGGTCGCAAGTATCACACAAAAGAAGAGGCCCCGTATAATGTCACAGTAAAATATTTTTTTCTTTCCATTTTTTCCCTGAAAACATATATGAAAATACTCACCTAGAGACCGATCAGCTTGATAAATAGCGTTGCAAAAAATTATAACTAAGATTATGGCCACTCACCTAGCACCACATCTAGATAAGGGGGGAATTCTCATGTGCCATTAAAAAATATCACAATACCATGTGTGTCTCTGGAAAAGTTCAGCGGTCTTCAGCGCCACTGCTCCAACTTTTTTGTGCCCTCCATGCCACTGCCGTCAGTTTGGGCTTTAACGCCGTCAAATTGCAGGTGTGAAAAGTCGAAAATATCCTTAAGTCTAAATATGTCATTAATTTTTTTTAGCATCTTAACGACTTCAGATGAAAAAACTCAAAACTAGAAAGTTGTAGATCTCGTCGAGATCTATAATCTTCATTTAATTCCGCAAAAAAAAGATATAATTTTTCTAAGATATATTAATCATATCAAATCATTTTTTTTTGCGAAATTAAATGAAGATATTTTTTATATGAAAATTATATATCTCGACGAGATCTACAACTTTCTAGTTTTGAGTTTTTTTATTTGAAGTCATTAAGATGCTCAAAAAATTAATGGCATATTTAGACTTAAGAGTATTTTCGACTTTTCACACATGCAGTTTGACGGCGTTAGAGGTCAAACTAATGGCAGTGGCATGGAGGGCACAAAACAGTTAAAACGCAGTGGCGCTGAAGACCGCTAAACTTTTTCAGAGACACACATAGACATTACGATCTTTTTTAATGGCACACAAGAAATTCTCCTAAGCTTGTCTCCGATGCCCAGAATGTTTTTATAAGGAAACCGTGCATACATGACAACTTCATTTACGCACAGCGGATTATCCAAACTTTACACAAGAAAAATAAGCCCGCCTTATTTGTAAAACTGGGCATTTCAAAGGCTTTTGATTCTATCAGCTGGCCTTACCTGCTAGAGGTGCTGCATGCCTTGGGCTTCAGCCAAAAATGGAGAGATTGGATTTCTTTCCTCCTTCGAACATCCTCTTCCCGTGTGCTAATTAATGGAAAGCCGGGAGACAAGATCAACCATGGTCGTGGACTAAGACAGGGCGACCCTCTTTCTCCAATGCTATTCATCCTAGCACTTGACCCGCTACAGCGCATCATTGAGCTAGCTGCACGAAAAGGCTTCCTTCAGCCCGTGCTCCCGAAAACGGCAACTCTAAGATTCTCGTTGTATGCCGACGACGCGACAGTCTTTGCAGCTCCAAATGCCACTGAACTGGACAACCTAAAAAAAATCCTTCATATTTTTAGTGAATGCTCAGGGCTGTCAGTGAACATGGCGAAAACGGAGATCTTTCCAATAAGAATTGAACAGGCTGAGGTTACACCCCTCCTACAAAGCTTCCCGCGAAAGATTACTAATTTTCCAGGAAAATACTTGGGCCTGCCGTTACATACAAGGAAATTGCGCCTAGTTGCAGCCTGTTCATTTCGGCTTATACGATCGTGGATTATAAGCTGGAATAGTATTTTTCTCTCACACCAAACCAGCCAGCAGTACTTCTGGCTTATAATCCACGATCGTTTCAGCCGAAACGAACAGGCTATTGAACTTCAACCTCTCATCGACAAAATAGGGGCCAGGCTACCGGGATGGCAGGGGAAATTGTTGTCGACGACAGGAAGAGAGACATTGGTGAAAACAGTCCTCACCTCTCAACCTATTTATCATCTCACAGCCTTCCCGGCGCAAAAATGGTTACTAAAGAGAATCGACAAAATCAGAAGAAGCTTCCTATGGCAAGGTGAAGCACCTGAAAAATGTCAAGGGTGATCATTCTCTCCTAAACTGGCCGACTACTTGTCTCCCAAAACCAAAAGGGGGCCTTGGAATACTTGATCTAGAACGATTTGCAAGACACTCAGACTGCGATGGCTTTGGTTCAGGTGGAAGTAGAAGCACCGAGCCTGGAACAAACTTGACATTCCATGCGACAAAATCGATATGGAACTCTTCAATGCTTCCACTGTGGTCACGGTGGGCAATGGCCACTCGGCGGTCTTCTGGACATCAAGCTGGATCAATGGGAGGTCAGCCAAAAGCATAGCTCCAAGATTATTTGCCAAGTGCAAAAGAAAGAAAATTAGTGTAAGCAAGGCTCTTGATGGCGACAAATGGATTGAGCATTTACTACCAATTGTAAATGGTGATGAACTCTTAGAATATGTAGACCTCTGGGAAGCCATACATCAGATCCAGTTGAACAGCGAGGTTGAAGATGAAACAAGGTGGCGCTGGACAGTGGATGGGGAATACACTACAAGTAGCGCTTACAAGGTGCAATTTACAGGAACCTACAGCAAACTGCGGCTAACACCGATATGGAGAGCGCGGACAGAGCAAAAATGCAGATTTTTTTTTGCTTGGACACTGTTACACCGCAAGATCTCAACAGCAAACAACTTGATTAAAAGGGGATGGCCAAACAATCCCAGCGACGAATCTAGGATTTTAGCTTAGGGTATACCATCAAAAAAATTTCATATCTAATTCAGTAAATCAATTTTAGCAATTCGGTAATAATTGTAAAATTAACAATGTGTTTCGGTATATATGTACTAAGTAACGTAATAAGGCTTAAATTCATGGATTAAGTTGAAGCCTCGACTAAATATAATATAAATAGTTCAAAAGTTATACCGATGACTAAAATATAGACATAAAAGAGTACCGGAGACTTACAATGCTATTTTTCTAACTATTTTATTCGACGCTTTGGAAAAGACATAAATCTTCGTCAACTTAAAAAAAAATGCAATATTCGAGTTTTTCTTTATAACTGCATAAATATTAAAACACAATGTTAAATAATTAAATAATTTGTTAGTTGTGACGTTAGCAAATAGCTACGAAAGTAGATAATAATTTTCTATAAAAAGACAAAGAGCAGAAGATTAAATTTTACCTAGCAAAAATAGCGGCGAGCCTCAGTGACTGTTGCGGACGTGCAAACTGCAAACTGTAGACGAGTGATTGATGGGAGGGCAGCCAGGCAGGGCGTGACTCTCACGCCTCAGTGCCTCCGCCGGTCCACCTTGGGCGGCAGCCTCAGGGCGGCGCCGCGGCGGCGTGTTTCAAACTCCACAGCTACCATCGACGCACAGAGATTAGAATACGAAAAGCCGAAACGCGTGTACATACTGAGGTCTGAGGACAGCCTTGCCGCATGAGCCGCTTCGTGGGCCTTATGACTTTCCGCTTCTGTGATGGATGGCGTGATCAGCGATCCAGGTTATATTTTTCCTGTTTCTAAAAAAAAGTGATTTCTTTCCTTTTTCTATATGAATATATACATGTATAATACGTATATTCTATTGCTTGCTTGCCGGACAGACCCTGTGGCTCCGCCACTTATCCAATTTGTACGCTTTGTGGACTGCTGCTGGAAACTCCACGGCACTTATGCAAAGATTGTACCTTCACAAAGGAGGTTTGGGCAATATTACTGAATTGGTGTGGCATTCCCCAAATCCGTAACATACACCAAAACGGATCCATCCATAACTATTGGAGAAGATGCAGAGCTACCTTTGAACGGACGCAAAAGAGGTCTTTTGACGGGATCATAATCTACTTCTGATGGCACATTTGGAAAGATAGTAATAGAAGAATTTTCCAACAAAAGTTCAAACGCCCAGTGAAAGTGGTTTCTCTATGCAATGATGACATCTCCCAGTACAATTTGGCAATGCATTCCATTCCCGCTCGAGTGCAGTAGCTTTTACTTTCTCCGTTTTCTGTGGTTAGTTGTTCCTTTGGCCGAGGCGGGGTCTAGTGCTATGCTTTGTTGTCTTTTGTTCTTTCTTCTATGAGCTGTTAGGGGCTTGTTGTTGTGTTTTGGCATTTCTTTCGACCCTGGCTGAGGCTTGTGGCTTGTTGTTTCTTTGTACTTTATTTTCTCTTTTTTCTCGTCTAATAAAAACTATGGCAAACCTCTTGTCGTCCTTTCAAAAAAAAACTCACCTATCTATATATAGGGCTTGTTTGGATGAATGATTAAGAAATATATCTGGGCCGGTCAGCTCACTTAGGCCATCGATTTCCAACATCTAGGCCTGGCTCGACTTATCTAGACAGGCTACGCGGGCTAGGTCACCAACGATACAAACCCATATAAACTCACCTTATGCTAATGAAAATTTATGAGAAACTAAGCCGACAGATCTTGAGATCCAGTCACTACAAATATCTCGTTGTCACGTTACCTATATCACAAATGAATTTAGAAAAATACGAACATGTGAAGCCAATGGCTTAAATCCGAGTGAACGGGTTCTATCACAAGTACACAGGATCAAGCATTCACGTCTGCAAAGGTTTCCAGGTCACGCTTTTCTCAGACTATACTTTACCTTTGCTCATGCATGCATTACTATATCCTCGTACCTGAAATTAATTGTGGCACCTGGCCATCAAGCACCATATTTGCATCGGGATGTACTCCCTTCGTCCACAAAACAATGCGATTATGGGATTGGTACCGATTAAACTAGCTCAAGTTTGACCAAATCTATAATAAATGATATTAACATTTATGTCTCTAAGTAAATTTACTATAAAAATCTGTTTCATAGTTAATCTAATGGTACTTATTTTATATCACGAATATTAGTATTTTTTATACAACTTTAGTTAAAGTTTAAATTGTTTGACTTCTTAAAATGTGATAATTGCATTTTTTTGTGGACAAGAAGTATCTTGCCAGTGGCGGAGCCACAAGGTATGCCGGCATACCCTGTCTGTCTGGCAAGCAACCGATTTATGGTCCCGTTCGCTGGTCTACACTTTGGCTGAAACTGGCTGAAAAATATTGTTCCGGCTGAATTGTTGTGAGAGAAAAATACTGTTCCGGCTGAAAAAACAAGCCGAACAAGCCAAACTTTAAGACAAGCGAACGGGACCATAATATACATATTATACGTGTATTCATATAAAAAAGAAAAAAAATCACCTGGACACGGATCACGCCATCTATCACGGAAGCGGGAAGTCACAAGGCAATTTAGTGGATGATTTCAACTTAATCTATGAATTTAAGCCTCATTGTATTACTTAGCACATATATATCGAATCACGTTGTCAATTTTATAGTTATTATCGAATTGCTAATATGAATTTACTGAATTTGATATGAAATTTTTTGATGACATACCCTAAGCAAAATTTATAGATTCGTCACTGGTGCACTCCTGACCATCAAGTACCGTGCTGCTGTATCTTGGCGCAATACGAACTACTGACTACGTACTGTTTGTAAACTCAATTAGCTTCGCACAATTCACATTTAAAAAAAAAGATAGAGCTTGCACACATGATCGCATTGACCGCTATGTGAACTCACTACTGTAGTATGTAAAGTTGTAAACTAAGGCTCTATTCGGCTGGTCTATAAGTCGTTTGTGCTGATGTGTATGGTTAATTTGTTGGGAGAGAAAAACACTGTACCATGAGTCTGTTCGCTGGTTGGTTTATGAATTGATAAGTCCGGCTAGTGCTGGTTTGTTATGAGAGAAAAATACTGTTGGCTAACTGATAAGCTATGACTAAAACCAATAAACGAACGGGCTGTATGGTTGAGTAGCCGAACATAGCCCAAATTACATGCATGCTTTGCACAATTCACAATTTCAAATTAATAATAACCAAAGAAAGTCAACCTGCACACATGATCCCATTGTACTGATCACCTTAGACAAAATCAGCAAGTTGTGCAGCAACACAACCTAACGAGACAACCTGATTTTTCAAACAAAGGTCATGTTCGCTTTTCTTATAATTCATCTTTTTCAGCTCGTTTTTTCAGCCGGAACAGTGTCTTTCTCTCACAACAAATTAGCCGGAACAATATTTCGGCTTATTTTTTCAGCGAAGCGAACGGAGCAAAAATACGCGAGCAAAACTAGCAGGAAACATGCCTATAAAAAATAGAAATACTATACAACATACATGCGTTTTAGAAAAAAAAACACATAGATTTTTTATCTCTCTCCCTCTCTCTTTCTCACCAGTGACCACCGGCGCCGGCGCCGGCGACCGGCGAGCTCGCCCCGGCGCCCGCGCCCGCGCTGGCCATGGCAGTGGCGGCGGCGGTGGCGGCGGCGGCGGCGGCGGCGGATCTGTGATTTGTCTTTATATAGAAAAAATGTGATATGTGATCTGTAGAGGCTCGAGGTCGAAGAAAGGTGGAGGTTGTTGGATCTTAATTCTATGGTGCAAAAAAATTAATGTGTTGAAACTGCATAAAACATGTGGGCCCCATTCGACTTACCCCATATTTAATTTGTTCGTTTTTTTTTTTCTTCAGACGGAACAGTATTTTTCAACTCGTTCTGTCGGGGCGAACGAGACCGTGGTTGTGTCAGCAAACCGACGCATTGACCTCGAGATCATTGCCCCCTTTCTTCTCCATCTATATACTATTCTCTCTCCTGCTCGCTTGCCCTTCTCCTGTTCCGCGCTATCGCCGCGACATGCACAGCGTTGACGTCGCACTCGCAACCTCCCCTACTCCGGATCCGAGCAGCTCCTCCTCCCTTCAAACCCAAACAAAACCGCACCAAACGATCCAAAGCAGGGGCACGGATCGCTGTCTGCACCAACACCAACGCCGACGCCTCACCTCGAGCTAGTCGTGTCGTGCGTGGCCACTTGGCTCAGCTCTCCGCCTAGCTCGCCGGCCGGCCAAGAAACCGAGAGCGATCGAGGTAGCCAGCCAGCCAGCTCGGCACGCCGCGATGAGCTCCGGCGGGGCGCCGCCCGTGGGGCTGACACCGTCGGACGTCAGCTCCGGCGGCATGTTCAGCACCGACCGCATCGGCGGCTTCGGCTACGACGTCGGCGTCTCCGTCGGCATCCTGCTGCTCATCACCACCATCACGCTCGCTTCCTACTTCTGCACCCGAGCGCCCGTCGACGCGGCGGCGGGGGAGGCTGCTCCGTCGTCCCGGCGGCGCCACGGCGGTGGCCGGGACGGAGCCGGCGGCGGCGAAGGCTCGCACGACGACGTCGAGCTCGGCATCGACGAGGCGACGCTCAAAGGGTACCCGGAGGTGGTGTACGGCGAGGCCAGGAAGGAGGCCAAGGCCGCCGCCAAGAAGGGCACCACGTGCACGTGCTGCTCCATCTGCCTCGACAACTACGGCGACGGCGAGGTGCTCCGGAAGCTGCCCGAGTGCGGCCACCTGTTCCACCGAGAGTGCGTCGACCCGTGGCTCCGCCACCACCCGACGTGCCCCGTGTGCCGGACGTCGCCGGTGCCCAGCCCCATGCCGACGCCACTCGCCGAGGTCACGCCGCTGGCAATGGCCAGGATGTCGTCGTGACAACAGGCACGGTCCGGGTTCTTTTCTTTTCTTCTTCTTCTTCTAAATTTTTTTTGCTTTCTTGCCCATAGTTCATAGATACTGCTATACCACTACCACACGTGATTTTCTCTACCTTATACCTTCCTCAGATGCTCTCTCTCCTTCGTTCTCTCTACCAACGAAAGCACAGGATACAAGCAGCGGGTGTGTTGCCGGCCGGCCCGCATGCATGCATGCGAGCGCGGCGGCGCGTGCAAGCGCATGCAAGAGGCCAGCACAAGCGAGAGCTGCCGGCACGCGAGCGCAGCCAGCGCGCCCGGGCGAGCGCCGTGGCACGCGAGCACGACGGCGCGTACAGCGAGCGCGGCCTGGGCGGAGGCACGGCCGGGGCGGGCGACGAGCGAGGCCTGGGCGGAGGCACGGCGACGGCACTGGCGCGCGGCCTGCGCGGATCGGGAGCGCAGCCTGCGGCGGCGCGGCTAGCGCGTATGGCGAGCGCGGCCAGCAGGGCGGCGCGGCCGGGGCGGGTGACGAGCGAGGCCTGGGCGGAGGCACGGCGACGGCGAGCGCGCCTGCAGTCCCATCGCGGGCCCCTCCGGCTAGACGTTGGTAGTTTCTTCCCAACGGCAAAGTCGCGGTTTCTTCACGCCTCGTTTCACGAGTATTCATCAGATTTCATTCTCTTTCCTCGTTAATCATACTGCCACGTCAGCGTTTTGCTTAGTTAGCAGCGTAATTAATAGAAATAGTAGAACTGCCCTTAATGAATATAATGGTCCTAGAAGATGCTCTTGACCTATAACGATGTACTACATGCAGCCCCCTTTTATCCCAGGATTGCTGGGTCAACTCCTACGGAAATTTCATCGTTCGTGCTTTGAAGTCGAATGCGAATAAAGGAATAATGATGCATGCTGTACAAGACAAAGGCTAATGGTTCATTTTTGCCTACAGCTCTTCAATGTACCCTGAAATGCTACTTCTAATTTGATCTTAAATAGAACAACAGTGACCCATCTAAACCAACTCATTTCTCTAATTCAGACGAACTGATTTCATAAGAGATGGAAATTGGGTAAGGAAACAATACTATTGACAAATGTTGTGCTGAAACTTCACATAATTTCTCCCTGAAGGCATGCAGTACCTGAAGGATAGAAATCTGGGGGCCATTTTCAGAAGAGTAAATTTCAAGGAACTGAAACTATTTTCGACACGAGTCACAGAACTACAACTCTTTTGATGACGTAGCCACATAGCTACAACTTTCTCATAAAACTACACTTATTTTCATCGTATATCAAGTATCAAGAGTCGCCGTTTCATGGTACCAGAAGTCAAAATAGCTGTAGTTCTATGATACATGTGAAAGTCAGGTCCCTGGTGAAAGTAGTTGTAGCTCTGAGGTTCTTAGGTCAAAATGGTTAGTTCTGAGAGATTTATTCATTTCCAAATGTTGTACACGATCTTGCTACGACCAAAAGACTTTATATCTATTTTGAATCTCTCTTGATGATCTGCAGTACATGGGACATTTCTAAAAGACAGGGCATTGGATTCACTAGTACCTTACAGCAGTAAAGAGCAAACTAACCTATAACGTTGGCATTTAATAACGTTTTTTTAGATAACAATGTGGCAATTGGCAACTGAAAAGGACATGTAATCAGTTGATTCGTCGTGCTTTACCAGTGTAATTCTGACATAAGCTTCACCAGTATACCTCTGATGCATGTTATTCCCTGCGATAGACACATGAAACTCTGAATAAGTCATGTAACGAGTCCCGTAACAAATTTGTGGGAGTGTCTGAAATCCAATCAGTACAATGTATATACAAAACCCAAATTAGTAATAGGTACTCTTCCATCCTAAAAGTATGCAATTCTAGGTTTAGATAAGCCAGATTTTCTTAAATTTGACTAAGTTCATATAAAATAGTATCAACATTTATGCCTCCAAATGCTTCCTATGAAAATATATTATGTAATTAATCTAATGATATTTGTTTGGTTAGGGTTTTTTATATAAATATAGTCAAACCTAAATTGTTTCACTCCTCAAGAACGAGAATTATACTCTCTTTTTTTGGAACGGAGAGAGCGGTGTTTAAATAGCGACTTTATGCTCTTCAGTATTCTAAGAGTACCATGGTACAGTTATCAATCCACTGGCAACATATATTGCAACCTGCAATCTTGTTCTCCCATCTAATGAAGTAATGAGGTACTGACACTCTCTGCGCAGAATCAAAGGTACAAATTTGAAAAACAGATTTGCAAAGATTTTGTCCGGAATATATATATATAATTAAGTCATTCCTGCAAGATTTTATTCTCCAAGTGGTATATGAATATGAGAGCATAAAACTGAAATGATCAATAGAACATCTCATCAATACTCATACAGAGGTACACAGAGTTATGTAAAATGCTTTTCCTCTGTGTATGAAACTATGAAAGAGAGGAAGAGTTCCATAAAATTTGGAGTTTGATTGGCAAGATTTTGAGACAACATTATTGTTTTCAAGAACTCTCTAGCATTTGCTTTCAGCTTAAAAGCTGACTGACCCAAAATGAAGCGTATAAAAGGAGTCCCAGAATGTTCGGATGCTAGAAATATTAGGCTGGCGGTACGGAAAATTTCTAGCCCACCCCAACGGCCCAACCCGATGCAAACCTCAGTGCCGAACAAGGCCCAGTGCGTTTGCTCAAAAAAAAAAAACAAGGCCCACTTTGTCAAAGCACTGGAACCGCATCCGTGATCCACATCGAGTCACAACCGGTGTCTGGTGGATTCGTGGCGTCACCTGCTCGAGCTCGACCACTCCACCAGGCTCCGGAGTGCGACAGCCCGCCTGCAATGATGACGCCCAAGCACCTCAACCGCCGCCACCTCCTCTTCGCCGCGGCGGCGGTGCTCCTCCTCCTTCCCTCCGGCTTCAGCGCCACCGCTGTCGAGTACTGCAGTAAGCGCGCCTCTAGAAGTGTCCCCGTCTCGAGTTTTGTTTTTGCGGGACTGTGCTTTCGAGCCTTTTTTTTTTCTTTTCTGATGGCGATGATTTCGTGGTTTTTCTGCAGAAAAAGGGGCGGGACTACCCAGTGAAGGTGAGCGGCGTGGAGGTCGTCCCCGATCCCGTCGTCAGGGGGGAACCGGCCACCTTCAAGATCTCCGCCTCCACAGGTAACCAGTCTGTCGGTTGTCAAAGGGCTAGCCTCTGTGTTGCGGGTTACGGATTCAGAGCGTATATGTGGCATCCGTTAGTTCGACTGTGCTTAGCCATTTATTAGCCCGGAAATTCCTGTTTCCTGTGTAGCCAGTGTCTCAGATTGGATATGCTTCTCGTGGGATCAAATCCGAGCTGTTAATACAAAGCCTGCTGTAACATTGATGAGCGGCGTTGCCCTGTTTCACAATATTGTCTGATTTCTGGTGTACCAAACACAACAAAGCGCTTCGTAATGCACATAGGATTGGTTGGAATGGTTGCTACAATCTAGATAAGTTCTATCCTTAGGTGCCATATTGGACTGTTCTTGACAATAGTTGGTTGTCACATGGAAGTATGAAACAGTCAACAGTGTATGTTGCGAATTCATATGCATGTGTGCATGCCGAATCAGTGATTTCTCTTATTTTTAACTCTTTTTTCTATTGTTGCCTGTATTTCAGTCAATGAGGACTATTCTAGTGTATTAGTTGTATCCTACAAATGATGTGTTATCTTTTATGTGATGTGCTCATAAGTTCGTCTGCAACCAAAGGTTAAGAGTTTAACTACAAAGCAGGGTGATAATCAGCCTACAAAGCAACTGCTTTACTCAATATTTTTTCTTCCATATGTAAGACTGATTACAATTCGGACTTTGGACGATGAAATTAGGTACTGCCACCTGTTCTAGACCTGCATATGAAGTTACGAACCGACAGTTTTTTTTTTTTTTTTTTTTTGAACTATGGTGAACCTTTGTGCCTGCCTGAATAAGTTGTGTTAAATCCATCAAGAATTGGTGTGTTTTAACCACCTAATTTGGGCATTTAAGCCACCCTTTTATCGCCTGTTGAACCTTTAATCACAAGTTATTTTGTTACTATCTTGTTTCTCTTAATTTGGTACATATTCCAAACCCCTTGGTTATCAAACCCATTTAGATGATAGTATTGTTTGAAACTTAGATACCTAACCATTAGTATTTGTTACAACATAACGACTTGCTACTTTATCGCCTTTGGAGTATATGTTATCTATCATGTATTATGCCACAGCTACTATTGTTTAGATTGAGAACGAACATCATAAAGAATTTTGCAATGCTCATTATTCTTTTTTTTTTGGTCTGCATTACCTGACACATCGCAAGCTTTTGCATAGAAACTCTGTAATTTTGCTGACACATCAAAACACTATAATATCCATTCTAGCCTATAGGTGTGTAACAGATCAGAGGATGCACACTTGAGTAGAGATGCTGATGCACGCTTGAGTAGAGATACTATACCTAACTCGACTTGTCAACTATCTAGGGCAGCAGGATGGTAAACCCTAGATACTGAGTCGATATGATTTGTCAGGCACTATTTTTGGGTGTTTATTGTATCATGATTTGCAGACATAGGGTCATACATTTTTTTAGTTTTTATTTTATACCTTATAAAGACATGCAGATCAAATAATTATTTTACCTTAGGAAAATGTCTCGTATGGCTACTGGAGCCCTGTGGATGAATCTGAAGTTGAAAAACCATTTAGATTACCTGTTATACTGTTGCAATTTGCTTATCATTCGAAATCATTTTTTATGTTGTATCACCACCTCAATTCACTTGGTTACTTCCTGCCAGACCCATACAGGATAGTCATGAGTCGTGAGATATTTTTGTTTGTGAATACAGATAAAAACATCACTAAAGGGAAACTGGTGATAGATGTTGCATACTTCATTTTCCACGTCCACTCAGAAACTCATAACCTCTGTGATGAGACTCCTTGCCCAGCAACAGGTGAATTTGTGCTAGCTAGCCAACAGACATTACCATCATTCACCCCGCCAGTAAGTATAATGCACCACAGAATTTAGTTCTATTAATAAACTAGACTTGCTGGATTACTGAGGCAGGTAAAATAATGACTGTCTACTTTTCCTGGCATATTGTTTATCTTGCAGGGTTCTTACACCCTCACGATGAAGTTGCTGGGAGACAGCAATGAGGAGCTAACCTGCATCTCCTTTGGGTTCAGCATCGGGTTTGTTACACCAAACCCCATCATCTAAACCTGATATCAAATTTGCCATGGATGTAGTTACGTGAACCTTGTAATGGAACATATACTTCCATATGACTCACAATGTGTGTTCAACTGCTGTCTTGTATTCGGAGGTGGACACCTGACCTAACGATCTAACTACATACAGTGTTATCATGGACCTACCAGAGTTTGGTGCTCTATGTCAGCATGCTTTTCACATGTGTATATAAATAAATAAATGGACATCGATAATTGCTGTTATGGTCTTGTTTCCTCAGTGCGTCTTTCCTGAATGATAAAACTTGAAAGGACAATTGGGTTCACTTTCTTTTGATACTTGATTTTGTTCTGTGATGCCCTGGCGAGGGTGGGATGGCCGGCGTGGGTTGCTGTCCGTCCAGGTAGCCGAATGAGCCTGACGCTGCCTGAGTACAAGGCAACAAATGGACAGACATGGCGCAATGGGTGGCTGGATGCCGTCCAGCTATGTGTGGCAGCAGGATCGCCGGGGAGGAGCAACAAATGGCCAGGCATGGCGCAATGGATGCCGTTGCTGCAGTACGTGTAGTAGGCTTTGTTCCACGCGGCACGCATAACGTTGCCGGCAATGTTTTCTTGCGACCGCACCACGTGCAGCGAAATGGCTCCTTTTTGTTTGCAAGTGGTGGACCAATTAGCACCGACACGGAGGAGTACTTGGGTTCTCTATTCTAGGGCAACCATAACGTGTCCAAAAAATACTTTGTTTGTCTCAAAAAAGAATACAGTTATAGATATGTCTATCTAGATACTTTGTCTTAAAAAGAATACAGTTATAGATATGTCTATCTAGACCTTGTGCTATCCCTCTATAGTGAGACAAGCAAAAGCCACTCATATCATTATGGCCTAGGAGTAGCAATAATTATTATTCTTCCTTCCACTCTTCTCTCCCCCTATTTGGTACCTAGTGTGGATCGAGCACTGTGAGGTTTGCTACAACTACTGTTGACTGTTGTGACGACCAAGTATATGGATTGGGTGATCTAAATACATTGTCATTGCCTTAAGCCCTACTTGGCACGTGTTGTGGTTTCTTGCTACAGTGTTAGGGAAAGCCAAAATTGAAGTCGGTGAAGTCACAACTAATATTATCTAGATAACTATCAATAATTGACTAGCTATTAGCTGGGTGTTGTTTGGATCCACCAGCTAAGAACGCCTTTGAAACACTGATTGAGAAAATGTAGAAATGGGATAGGAATGCACATGCAAACAGAAGAATAAAAACACATGAATTTCATAGAATAGGTGTTTGGATCGGAAACATGAGGTTTGAGCATATGTGTTTTCCCCCATGTGTTGTGTGAAATCAAACACGAGAGAAAGTTTCTACGTTTTTCTGTAAGCAATTTCTATGAACCAAAGGACACTACAACGACTCAATCCATAGGGATCGAAATCCTGCATTTTTCCTACAATCAAATAGGGCCTAAAAGGTGGATGCATTTGTGGTTGTCTATTATGTCCTTTTTATTTTCTACTTGTTATGGGAAGGGTCATGGATAAAGGTAAGTGGCACAGCAAAGGTACCTTTTACAACCTATTAACCGCTGTTAGCTGGGCGGTACAGCGTTAGATGGGTGCCTAGCTAACAATTACTTTGGTCTGTTTGGTTCCACAACAACTATTTTTTAGCAGCTATAACTATTAGTTGGATGGATCCAAATGGGACCTAAGTACTTCCTTTGATTCAAAAGTATACATTGTTTTAGCTTTGATTGTCTAATTTGAACTAACCTTATATGAAATATATTAACATCTACAATACCAAATAATATTTCGTAGTACATATAATGAAACGAATTTGATGATACATATGTTAATATATTTTTGCTTTGCTTTCGGTCAAATTTAGATAGTTTTAGGATAAAGTGAAAATGGCCTATAATTTGGAACTTGGAAGGTTAGCACGTGCTTTGAACTAACACGAAGGAGGGTTGAACTTTTTTTTTTGACAACAGAGGAGGATTGAACGTTGTGTTTCATACACCAAATGTCCTGGAGATTTTAGAGGGAAACATACTGACTTCATTTTTTTAGAACTTATATCGAATTGACATGTTCTATGGTTTTTGGCGGCCATGTTTAAAGACATTTGGTTGAGTAATTTTATTACTATAATCTAAATTAAACGCATGCTCCCACCGCTTTATTTTATTCTACAAACTTCAAACCTTTGCATCTATAACTTGGATGTTCAAACTCATATAACTGCAAGTGTCAAATGAAAATATACTATTCACTATTTATTAGTCACGATAACGGCAAAGGAGCACCCATGCCATATCCGGCGCCAAAAAGGAAGGCTGTTCAAAATTTCGAACCATCCTTTGCATTAACGGCTCTAATCGTGTTCAAACGACCAAATCTGGACGTTAATGGGCTGCCCGGGAAGCGGCAGGCGCCCGAACGCAATTTTAACATCCGAACGCCAGCCCACACTGCCCACGCGGCCACGCTCCGCGCACGCCAACAACGCCCGAGCACCGAAACAGAAACAGGAGAGGCTGCGTTGCACACGGGCCTCGCGACGCGACTCGCGGAACAGAAGCCCTAGCTTTTTCCTTGCGTTCTTCCACCCCCTTCCCTTCCTACCCCCGCGCCTCCGCCCCCGCTCACGCTCCCGCTCCCGCCTCCACCCCGCGCCCTCGCCTCCGCCGCGCCATGTACCCGAGCCCGTACGCCGGCTCCGGCGCCGGAGGGAAGATCCGGCGCCGCCCGCCGCCCCGCGCCGCCTCAACGCCCTACGAACGGCCCCCCGCCGCCGCCGCCGCGCACCGCCTTGCGGCTGCTGCTGCAGCAGCAGCGGCTTCCGCATCCTCGGAGCCGGGCGGGGAGCGCGGCGGTGGGAGCGGTGGCTGGGTGTCCCGGCTGGTGGACCCGGCCTCACGCCTCATCGCGGGCGGCGCCGCTCGCCTCTTCGGCTCGGTGTTCCGCAAGCGCCTCGCCCCGCCGCCGGCCCCGTCTCCGCCGCTGTCGTCGCCTCCTGGTGAGCCCAAGATTCATCTGTGCTCCTCTCTGCTCCCTCAGATTGGCATCTGCAACAACCGTCCGTGATTTTGACTGGGGCTAGGGTTTCGGGCTTCCCAAGCATGCTAAGGTTTACCTCACATTGGTAAGCACCTACGTAAGGTTTTGGGCGATTTTGGCTGTGGCAGATGTATTGCGGATACATAGAGGTGAGCTCGTGATGAAGCCGAGTTGTTTTGCCGTGGTAGCTCACATGAGCTTTCCTGCAGAAACGGAAAGCTTTGAAACCGTGGTTTGCAGTTATGTATATAGTGCATTAGCATTGTTTAGATTTGATTATATACTTCAAAAGGAAATATGTCACAATGATTGATTGGTGTACGCTAGAGTCTAAATTTTAGCGCTCGAGAGGTGTCTAACCTATTGGATCCTTGTGTTTTTATTGGTGGATGCGAAATAAAAGGGTTCTCTTACTCTCCCCATTCTTTCTTACTGTTGGATCTTAATTCTTATTAGCGATTGTGTGTAATGATTACCTCTAAATAAATTAATAAATTATATTGTTGCTGGTCTGATCGCAGTTTTTTGTGCTTGCAGGAAAAAATAATGAGCCGAAACAGGACTTACCTGATTCATCACATGTTGTAAGTAGCAACTGACCGTTTGCAGTTAAACAGAACACATTATATATTATGTTTAATGAGCCTGTATTCTATTTGGTATCATTTGGTTCACCGTTGTTCAGACTAGAACATTTGAAAACTCAATGCAGGATTCGCTTCCAATCCCAGAGGGTGGAATGGAGAAAGGGAAGAGCATAGTTGGCACATCAGATGGCAAAGCATTGTCTGAAGTAGAGCACTTGTTAATGCGGAAGACATTCACTAAGTATGTATCTACATAATTACTATTCTTCAAGTTCTTGTGTTTAATCTGCTATATTTTTCTTAAAATGTATTTTGTAAATTCTCAGTTCATAACTAGCATTCACCCTCACCCCTGGTATAGTGGCTATTATCTGGTTCTGTGATGTTCCACCTCTTCCAATCTAAAACATATTTCAAATGAGATTCCCTTTTGTTGTACTGCTGCACACAGTGTGCTCTTCGCCTTTCCTCTGTTTGCGCTTGCGTGTTGCTTTCACAATGTATTCTTTCGCCTTTCCTCTGTTTGTGCTTATTCTTTGTTCAATGCTACTGAAGCTGTTCATGACGAGCATTACTTTGCAGGGTTGAGTTTGATCGTCTTACAGACTTATTGCGTGCAAGAACCATTGAGTCTGATCCACCTAAATCAATTGTTTCTCGTGAGGAAAAGAATGAAGAAAGTATCAGGATTGATGGAATCGGAGGCTCAGCATTACGTCATATGGATCTTGATGATTCTCCGGCTGTTAAAGTAAGGATTCAATTTGCTCATACAAGAATTTTGTGTTATTCGTGAATATGGAATAACAGAAAATTCTATTATCCAATGCCTGAATACCATGAAATTTCATGCTGTTAGTTAGAGCCACAAGAGGAAGGCTTGTACAATTTATAGTTCCTTTGTCCTTGGAGTTCTGCGTGTATCACCAAGGCTCTTGAAGCGGTAGGGGGAGGTGAAGGCTTGAGGCGAGGTGATGTCACACCAATCTAGGAACAGTGGAATGCAGCAGTGAAAGTAGCAAAGAATGGGGAAAAAGGTAATTAAAGGGAAGAAAGGGGAAGGAGAGGCAGGCCGAGCGCACCATCGAGTCTATACCCCTTTTCTTCGCGACTAACCTGAATCCTGAACTCCTGATTGCTCAATGTCCAAAATGTACTGCTTGCAGTGCTACTGCTCCCTCGGTCCCTCCTTGCTGGGTACACATCCCATCTCTGTGTCCCCTCCTCTCTGCCGCCACCCTTCCTGGAGGGAGTGCTGCGCCGGCCATCAACGCCGAGCTTGGTGGGGGTGGGGGAGATGGTGGCTGCTTGGCCTGGCCGTCAACTTCCCCAGCTACTCTTCATATTTTCTTCCTCTCTTCTCACTGCCTTTTTGGTAAACTGTCCATTATGCCTAGGCTTGCCGATGCGCCCTGTCTACATTGTGTATCATTTAGATCCCTTAGAACTGCAAATTTATGTTACCAAACACTAGGCCCTATTTAAGGTCAATTTTGGTTATGTGTATGCTAAATGAGAATAATGGAACATTACTGAGATTTTCTCCTTATAATTTAAAGACCTCATTTAAATTAAAGACTGTCAATTCTACATTTATAATTTGTTTCAGATAAAAAACACGTGAAAAACAACAGCTTATGTTTGAAATAAGTTCCTATGCCATGTCTAGTAACTAGTTTTTGTTCCGTATTGGCTCCCAGTTAGTTTGGGGCCTTGGGGGGCCTAAATACACATAGGTCTCAAGTTTTTGTTCAGGGATGCAAATGACATACCTGTGCACATTTAGATAATTAGCTTCAACGCCTGTTGTTACTGCACTCCAGAATATGTTGTTAATAAAGCTGGTTAGATTGTTGGATCCATGTTTTTTCCTGTACTAATGTAAAATCGCTAGTCTGATTGGATGCATGTAGCTCAGTAAGCATAATAATTTGTCTTGGTATGACTGTTTGCTACTATATATACAATTGCTGACTTGCAGCATCAACCATTCAGTGAGCTAGGAAGAAGCTAACAAATGTAGCTTTGCTTTTAGGTATTGTTGTCTGAAACTTCTATTACCTTTTATATTTAATTCCTATCTAATTTGCACTTTTCAGGTACATAATCATGGTGCTAGTTCTCCTGCAGAACTCGCGATACAATATATGAGCTCTCGTTATTCGAGGGAACCCCAATCAAGTAGTCTGCGGAGCCGATTGTTTCTTGAGAATAAAGGTGAAGCAAGCAACATTGCCAATGATAGGAGGTCTGGACCACCAATTGTTCAGGCACCACTTGAATTTCGGAAGGAAAACCCTGGTCTCCCTGTAAATGGCTATGGGACTTCGGGATTACGTGGGCGGTCAGCGATATATAGAATGTCTCGCTCTCCATATTTTAAGGTTGGTATATATCTAGTGCACATTATGTCAGGTTCTTGTAGGTTGCTAGTTTTCTGATAAGTATAGTTTTGCATTGCAATGGCCTCAAAAATATAATTTTGACAATCAAATGTAAATGCTACTATAAAATTGCATTATCATCGAAGTTTACTTGTATCACCTTTTCATTTATACTTAACAAATATTGATGGCCAGTGCTGGTCAGATTTAAAATAGTTTGACTTAATGAGTCCTAGGATATCACCTTTTTCCTTCACCAGAGGTCACAAACACATATTTATTTGTATGTGCTCCACACAGAGTGCTCTTGGTTCTACGGCGCTAGAATTTTTCTACTTGTTCATTTAATGAGTTGAGAAGAGCTTCCAAAGTAATTGGAAGTAATTTTTTGTTTATGCATCTTGTAGGGTCAGAACTATTCTAACGATTTGAACATGTCTTCATTGCCCCAACGAGCACAAAGTTTGCATGTTGGTGGCAGGCAGGTAATTTATTAAACATTTGTAGTACTGCATAGCTTTAAGTACTGAAGTATGCATTTTTTTTTCTTGCATTATACACACATATTAGAAAGCGATGTGGATACGTTACAGAATTATGGCTGTGAACGTGTAAAATCTATGATTTTTCTCCTGATGTCCGTGATGTGCCACATGCAAGTATTTATATGATAGAAGACAACATATCAACTTGTTTTATTGATCCTTGTATAATATCATGGAATCTAGGCTTGTTGGATACATCATTGAGGAACTTTCTTTGAGGTGTATGGAACTTCTGCGTGGTCTGAACTTTATGCACCAGAGTTTTCTCACTATACTCCCATCTTCATAACAGGTCTTGAAACGAAGTGGGGCTGATTTAGAGAATGAACTTGGATCTATAGGCCCCATTCGTAGAATTCGGCAGAAGTCAAATATGATGTCTTCTTTTAGAGATTCTCGTGCAAATCCTCGAGGAAGCCTTCTTACTAGCCATACAAGTGGTTCTTATTTCACCGAAGACAGCACATCCATTCAGTCTTCGAGCTCAAAAAGACTATTGGTTGGGAGTAGTCAATCTCTGCGACCCCTAGAATCCAAAAAGAATGGGGGAGATGGTAAATCTAGTGATAGCATTCCACCCATACCTGCTCAATCAAACAAGATGGCTGAGAAGATATTTGAGCAGCTTAATATAATAGCTCCATCGCCAAAACAGCAGCAGTCTGTTACTCCGAATGCTAGTAATTCTATGTCAAAGAAACCTGTTTTGCAAGATGCTGGGCCAAGCAGTATGTATCACCAATCTAGTTCCCTGAAGTTTCAAGATTTGGATGGTGCAAATGGACCCCTTGATACAAACTTGAATGGTTCCCTGTTGAAGAAAGACAAGCTAAATATAATAGAAGACGTACCGCCAAAAGCTGCCTTTTCTGATAGACCTACCCTTTTGGGGAACTCAGTTTCTGCTTCTAAATCACTGACGCCAGGCTTTAAAATGGCTGTGATAGAGGTATGAGAAATGTGTACTCTTTTTATCAAATGTAATGCAGTCATGTATCCAACACTTGTGACCTGACACCTTTTTCTTACCATTATGTTTTCAAGGACTCACCAGAGTTGGATGATGATCTGGAGGTCCCTATTCCATCAAGTAAGATAGAGGTTGAAACAACTGAGCAAAAAAATGATTCAAATAGAAAAGAACAGAAGGTTGAACAAAATATATCAGAGCAAAGGGTCAAACCAAACTTAAAGAAGAACATTGCTGGTTCTCCGGTTAGTGAACAGCCTGTAGCATCACTGTCTAAAACTGTCCCTTCATCTGGTGGTTTGCTTTTATCTAATGATCCTGGGAAGTCAGTTCCCAATCCTTCTGTGGACAACAATACCGGTTTTGCATTCTCAAATGCACCTCCTGGCACCCGTCCTGCAACTGGTGTATCAGCAATGCCACTTGCTTCAGTTAAGGACGATAAACAAACTGGTGCTTCAAATTCTATTTTTGGCATCAAGCAGTCAATTGCATCAGATTCGGAAACATCAACTGTAAAAAACAAATCCACACTTGGGCAGAGGTGATTTCTCTTATATCCTTGTCTCTCTTTTGATGTTTCAGGGACCGTTTATGTTATTAGTAGTAAGAATGTGCACCATAATTGCAATGTCTTATGTGTTACTGTGAGATTGAGTATTTATCTTATCATGAAATTGGTTAGACTTGGTGTTAGTAATTGGATGTGGATCCTTGATGGACAATGGAGAGATTTTTTTTTTAACTTAGTGATTCATTTAAAAAATCTATAGTCTTAAAGCTGACCCTCCTGGAATGTAAGCCTGGTTGTTTTCAATGTTTTTAAGTCTGCTAATCTCTTTTGCTTTTTATGTTTCCAGTGTCACGAAGCCCACAACATTTGCCAGCACTAGTCCAGAGAGAGGTGATAAAACAGAAAAAGCAGAAGATGTAGCTAAATCATTGGACAAGGTGTTGCCCTCAGCTGCATCAACAACATTGAACGCACCTCTCCGTTTTACTTCTGCGACATCTACTTCGAGCCTGAGCAATGGCTTCTCATACTCGCCACCAAAGCTCGAAACTGCTCCACCTACTGATAAACCTGCTATCAGCTCTGCTACTTCCACCTCCATATTTGCTGTACCCAGTAGCAGTCAAGCTATTTCATCGTCTCCTGCATTTACAGCATTTAGTTTTTCTTCCAGCGCTCCGGTTGGCTCGTCAGTGGCAACATCAGCTAAATCAGATGGCACAACTGCTGAGAATAAGGCAGCTAGCACCATATCATTTGGTATAGGGGGTGCAAAAGATGAAGTGAAATCTGTGGCACCAGATGCAACCAGCAAGCCATCATCGATACTTTTTACTTCACCTGTGTCATCAAGTATCGCAAGCTTTTCAAGTTCTCCCGTCACATCTACGCCTAGTTTCTCCCCGGTAGCAGCTTCAAGTGATGCTGCTGGCATAGCTATGGCTGCACCATCTAGTACTTCCACTGCACCAGGTTTACAGTCTGCTTCAACCCCATCATTTACATTTCCGAGCTCTGGAAACAGCCTTTTTGGGTTCAGCTCGCCAGCCCAATCTACTGGCCTCAGCACATCATCAGTTGCTGGTAGTACCTCTCAACCATCAGCTGCTAGCACACTCTTTGGTAGTAAGCCGACACAATCAGAGGGAACAATGCAACAACCATCCCAGAGTTCAAAACCACAATCTGCCTCACCATTCCCGGCCATGACTCCTGGAGTTGGTGCTTCCTCGTCTGGATCTGGGACCTTATCTTTTGGACTTGGAGCTTCCTCGACTGGTTCAGGGACCATATCTTTTGGTGTTGGAGCTTCATCTTCCGCACCTGGAACTTCATCAGCTTTTGGGGCAGCAGCTCACTCATCTGGGCCTGGGGTTTTCTCTTTTGGGGCAGGAGCTTCCTCATCAGGATCTGGGACTGTTCCCTTCGGAGTTGGAGCTGCCTCATCTGGACCTGGAGCCGTGTCTTTTGGATCAGGAGCTACCTCGTCTGGACCCGGAGCCATGTCATTTGGAGCAGGAGCCTCCTCATCTGGACCTGGGATCGTGTCCTCTGGAGCAGGAGCCTCCTCATCTGGACCTAGGACCGTGTCTTTTGGAGCAGGAGTCTCATCTGGACCTGGGACTGTCTCTTTTGGAGCAACAACTTCCACATCAGGGGCTGGATTTGGCAATTCACCATTTGGAACTGGAGCTACGTTTGCGAACCCATTTAGCTCTAGCTCAAGTACTGGGTTCACATTTTCTTCACCTAGCTCTTCTGCTGGTGCATCAACGGTAGCCAGTACGAGTGTGTTTGCCAGCACCTCCGCAGCTTCTTCAGCCTCAGCTTTTAGCAACCCTTTTGGCTCAAGTTCATCCCCACCCAGCACATTTACATTTGGGCAATCAGCTTCTTCAGGCAGCGGTTTTGCATTTGGAGCGCAGCCAGCTCCAACGTTCTCATCTCAACCATCATCAGTTTTCTCATTTACTTCAGCAAACACTAGCATGAACTCGTCTCCACAGCTTACATTTGGAATGACTAATACCAACACAGACTTCGGCATGGCTTCCCCTGGAAATGATCAGATGAACGAAGACAGCATGGCAGATGACACTAGTCAGGCGGCACCTGCGCCAGCGCCAATATTTGGTTCTTCATCATTTGGACAGCAGAATATCTCGCCTGCTGCCCCTGTATTTGGTGCTCCGGCAGTCCAGCCAGCTGGGGTTTTTCAGTTTGGGGGCCAACAAGGCTCAGCACAGCAGAACCCGTCCTTCCCAGCCGCTGGCAGTCTAGAGTTCCAGGGTGGGAATTTTTCGTTGGGCAGCGGGGGTGGTGGCGGCGACAAGTCGAACCGAAGAGTGATCAAGGTCAAAAGGACAACAAAGAAGAGATAAGGGTGAGCCCTCTGGAATCTGCATTCAGTGGTGTCATTTGGGATTGCATTGCACCGCTTGGTACGAACCTTGCCTCGGTTTATAATCAAGGGAATGAAGTTAACTACGATGAGGTTTTATGGCCATACAGATTTCCCTGCAGCAGGACGTTAACACCATATATATCTCATGGCTAGGGCTGGACAAAATACTCGCGGCTCGCCAACTCGCTCGACTCGTGGCCGGTTCGACTCGGCTCATTTTAACTTTTTCATGAGTTGAGCTGGAAGTCTAGCTTGCTAATTTAACGATTCAGTTTGAGCCAGCTTGCAAGCTGTTCACAAGCTGAAACGAGCTGAGGCCTATTAGCCTACGACCATGAATTCAGAAGATGATGATGCTGACCTAGAAGTGTATACCTATTTTATTGGTACGTAATACTTATATTTAGCTGTTTCATATGAATTTTAATTTTATAATTGTTGTGGTACTTAAATGTTGATTTTATCATTGTTTTCCAGGGGGAAGATGATGATGCTGACATTGAATCTGTGGACTTTTCTAAATTTGTGGTGGCAAGCAACTAGTTAATATGCTGGAACTGCATGAGCATGGATGGACCAGCTATGTTGTATGGTTAATATTTTTAAGAACCTAATATGTATTAATCAGATATGGTTGCATAATGGTGGACGTCACCTTCTAGAATTAATGTAGCATAAACATTATAAACATGTGTGTCCTATTTTTTTTTAAGTAGCTCGCGAGCTAAACGAGCCAGCTCGAGCTCGGTAACGAGCCGAGCTGAGCTCTCGTAATATTAACAAGCCGAGTCGAGCTGGCTCAGCCTTGCTCATTGCTGGCCTGTAAACCCATCCTGCCCCACTCAATTCATTTCCTCATCTGAGCCGGCCTGCATGTTGTGTAATATGCTTGTGCTCTTGGGGTGTAAAATAGAACAAAGATGTGTCTCCAGGTGTAATTTTTGTTTTCTTGGCCCCAAATGCCGTCTTGATTTCTTCTCTGTGGTTTGCCTCCGGTATATTTGTCTCGGAGTGTAATGCACTGTTGTATTTTTGTTCTTGGTTTATTACATTCAACAACAAGGTCAGAACTGTATCGTAGAATCCCTATCCAAACTAATCATGCGTACGCATTGATTTTTTACGCGTCTTCCGTGAGCTGTTGCGTGCTCACGCCACGCTGTGTTGTCCTTCTCGCAGCAGAATATTTTCGTTCGCGTGTGCTTGACCGGTTCTCCCTGAAAGCTACCGCTCGGCACCTATGTTTAATCCGTAATCGTACGGGCACCTAATTTGGAATTTTTTGTCCGGCACAGCTGAAACTGGGATGTTACCGGCCACCTGCCGCGGCTGGTGGTAGTCTGGGAGAGCCGGAGATCCGGACGCCCATTGGCTGCCGGACCCGGTGCGACGGCGACGCGCTTTGGTCTTTGCACAGCGGAGCGGCGCGACCCGGTCGGTCGGCCACCCACGCGCAAGGCGCTCTCGCTGGTGCTCGTTTCATTTCAACCCCGCTTTCCCTCCGCTGACACACGGGCGTCGTGCCCCCTCGCCGCCCCCCCACTTCGCGCCCTCTTCCTCCTAGCTCCTGCTCCTTCCTCGCCGTGCCATGTCAAACTCATCAACAGCTAGACACGAGTAGCCACCCAACAACTGGCCCCTCCCAACTGCGCGTATCCGCCGCGGCAGCCCAGTACAACCGCCTGAGGTCCCTCCGCCTCCTGCTGGATCTCTTTTTTGTTCGCTTCTTGGTCCATTCATACTTCCCCTCACGCACGTAACGAGGGATCCCGCGTTTCCACCCTCAGCTCCTGCCCTTTTGTTGCCCCCGCTTCCCCTCTTTATGCTCTCATCACTTCTTGTTCTTCTTCGAGCTAGTAGCTGCCTATCATGGTCATGGTCGAGCTGCCGCCCCCTTCCTTGTAATCCTCCGTCCTCTATAGAGGTTGTCCTCCTGCCCCTCTCTCTGCCTTGAACAATTTGGTTTCTAGCATCTGTGAGTGCTCGCCTTTGACTTCTTCTTCCTCCACCTGCCGCGCCGGCAGGACGACGAGGTCCAGAGCTCGGTGGCCGTGCTGCCACTCTCGCCGCTTCGTTATTGTTGATGCGCAGGCGTAGGTGCTGTCCCAAGGCGTCCGATTTCTGCATTGCGAGCTCCGGGATACCTTGTCTGGCGTTGACTTCGACACGCACTCGACGAGGCGATCGGCGCATTTCTTTCCATCTTTGATCTTGGCTTTCCATAGTTTCCCGCGCGAGGTATCCGATCTCCTGCCCGAAAGAGGTCCGTTCCCGGATGCTGGAAGAGACATACATCCATATATCCGCGACGTGATCTGAGCCGGCGCGGAGCTCGAGGAGTTGAGAGCTGTGTTTCTTGGATCCGAGCGGGGGTCAGCTTGGGCGCCCGCCCCGAAAAAGATTCCGGCGACTCGTGTTCGCCCCGCCCGCCGCCCGCCGCGATGGGGAACACGTGCGTCGGCCCCAGCATCACGATGAGCGGCTTCTTCCAGTCCGTCTCCACGGTGCTGTGGAAGACGCCGCAGGACGGCGACGCGCTGCCCGCCGCCGCCAATGGCCCCGGCGGCGCCAGCCCGGGCCGGTCGCAGTCGACGCCGCCGAAGCCGGCGTCCGACGTGCACGTCGCCGTGCAGAGCAAGGCCCCTGAACCCGTCAAGATCGCTGCCTCCCACTCGGAGCCGGCGCCCAAGGCCGCCGCCACCGCTGCCGCCACGCAGGACGCCAAGCCTGCCAACGCCAACGCCAGCCCCAGCCCCAACTCGTCCGCCGAGGCGCCGCCCAGGCCGCGTCCCAAGGTGCCGCAGGTGAAGCGCGTGTCCAGCGCCGGGCTGCTCGTCGGCTCCGTGCTCAAGCGCAAGACGGAGAACCTCAAGGACAAGTACAGCCTGGGGCGGCGGCTCGGGCAGGGCCAGTTCGGCACCACGTACCTGTGCGTGGAGCGTGCCACCGGCAAGGAGTTCGCGTGCAAGTCTATCCTCAAACGCAAGCTCGTCACCGACGACGACGTCGAGGACGTCCGCCGGGAGATCCAGATAATGTACCACCTGGCGGGACACCCCAACGTCATCTCAATCCGCGGCGCGTACGAGGACGCCGTCGCCGTACACCTCGTCATGGAGCTCTGCGCCGGCGGCGAGCTGTTCGACAGGATCGTGCAGAAGGGCCACTACACCGAGAGGAAGGCCGCCGAGCTCGCCAGGGTCATCGTCGGCGTCGTCGAGGTGTGCCACTCCATGGGCGTCATGCATCGGGATCTCAAGCCGGAGAACTTCCTCTTCGCTGACCAGAAGGAGGAGGCCGCTCTCAAGACCATTGACTTTGGTCTCTCCATTTTCTTTCGCCCTGGTGAGTTTCTGCGATCACATTGTTCATACGTTGTTGACGTTGTGAACATAACCTTTCATCATTCAAAAAAAAGAAGAAACCCTACATGTCAACCCGAATTGGTATTTTTGTACCTTGTTTTTCTTTCCTTTGACTTGATCCATGATTTAGTTATGTGCTCCCATCCCACCAGCATTTTATCAACATTATGTGATGCAATGCCATGCTTCTCAATTTATCATCAAACCAATTATGATGCGGTAATTGTTATTATATGTCCGAGTTGCCAGAGCTGTTTGATGACCCTATTTCAACCAGTTACAGAGGAATGGCATCTGCTATTCAATTTACCGATTCGATCTTCAACAGAATTAGAATTCAGAATATTGTCATTCATTAGGTGTGATATGTGGTTAGTGATACTACATTATGTTTTTGTTGCTGTACCGGTGAAAATCTGATCCTTGTCACTAAATTTATTTCGAAGGATTTTTTTGTGCCACCAACAGTTGAGACATACAGCTGCATATATTTACTAGTCTGCAACTCTGCATTCCATCCTTGTGATATCAATCATTCTCCATTTCCCTCAACATTTATGTTCCATCTTACTTCAGGTCAAATATTCACTGATGTCGTGGGTAGCCCTTACTACGTCGCACCAGAGGTCCTGAAGAAGAAATATGGTCCAGAGGCAGACGTTTGGAGTGCTGGTGTAATCATTTACATCTTGCTGTGTGGAGTGCCACCATTTTGGGCAGGTGAAATACTATGCAATTTTCAGTCCAATGACAGTGATACAGCAATACAGCATTACGCAAATCTCCTGGCCAATCTCTTGTACTGATCACGCTCTACATTTGTTTGTCAATCAGAGAACGAGCAGGGCATATTTGAGGAGGTTTTGCACGGGAGACTTGATTTTGAGTCAGAGCCATGGCCCAGCATCACCGAAGGCGCCAAAGATCTTGTGAGGAGAATGCTTATTAGGGACCCACGGAAGAGATTAACTGCTCATGAAGTTCTACGTGAGTTCCTGACTTACCATCAATCACATCGCTTCCCCATTCATGCCTGCATCATTCCCATTTTCGCAGAATTGCATCCCTTCAACAGTGCATTGTAGCTGCTGTAATTGCTGAAGCAGTGTTGTCTGTTATCATCTTTCAGGGCATCCGTGGGTTCAGGTTGGTGGATTGGCTCCTGATAAGCCGCTGGATTCCGCTGTTCTTTCTCGTATGAAGCAGTTCTCGGCAATGAATAAGCTGAAAAAGATGGCTCTTAGGGTAAGTCGTTTGGTCTTGAAAGAGTTGTTTCACACACCTCTTTATTTTGTGCATTGGTGTTGGACCTTAGCTACCATCGTCTTGCCCTTGTACTCATGCGCCCAGTCAATACCTGCTGTATGGCCATTTGGTTGATGCAAGACGCATTACAGATTCATGCAAAACAAAAGGAAATACTAAATGGCAATCCATCCAAATGCATGGTTGAACTGAACGCTGTTCCTGCCGAAGAATCCAGCCAAACCCGGCCGCTTTGTCCTGATATCTAGGTTTGGTGTTTGTTTGCAGGTGATCGCCGAGAACCTATCCGAGGACGAGATCGCCGGCCTGAAAGAGATGTTCAATATGATCGACGCGGACAACAGTGGGCAGATCACGTTCGAGGAGCTGAAGGTGGGCCTGAAGAAGGTGGGCGCCAACCTCCAGGAATCGGAGATCTACGCGCTGATGCAAGCGGTAAGCGATCCACCTCCAGTTTGTTTTAGACCTTGGATCCAAGTCACGGACTGAGATCCCTCCCTGCTGAAAGAAAAAAAAATGACTGTTCCTGTGCTTGGCAACACGCAGGCGGACGTGGACAACAACGGCACGATCGACTACGGCGAGTTCATCGCGGCGACGCTGCACCTGAACAAGGTGGAGCGGGAGGACCACCTGTTCGCGGCGTTCCAGTACTTCGACAAGGACGGCAGCGGGTACATCACCGCCGACGAGCTGCAGGTGGCGTGCGAGGAGTTCGGCCTGGGCGACGTCAAGCTGGAGGACATGATCGGAGAAGTCGACCAGGACAACGTCAGTATTATATATCCATCCCCTCGTTCCGTCTGTCTGAGAGCTCTAAATCTGAATTGGTCTGAACCCGTGGCTGATTTTTCTTTTCAAAAAAAAAAATGCAGGACGGGCGCATCGACTACAACGAGTTCGTTGCAATGATGCAGAAGCCGACGGTGGGTCTGCCCAAGAAGGCCGGCCTGCAGAACAGCTTCAGCATCGGCTTCAGGGAGGCACTCAGGATGGCCTGATCACCCTGAGCTCCTGCTTCGTGTAGATGATGATTGGAGTTGGGACCTGAGTGAGTAGAGTTTCTGTAGAGACGGTACTAGCAAGTGGTAACTGGCTTCCTTCATAGCATAGGACTGATGAGATGAGATGGCTCAAAGCTGCCCGAGACGTGTACACGTGCCATCGAGGCAGTCCGCCGCAGGTCCGGTTCGTTTGGACTTGTTTGGCTGATAGTATTGTTGGCTGATTTGGTGTGAAAGAAAAATACTGTTCATTGACTAAAAAGGTACGGCTTATAAGCCAAACAACCCCGAGCAATAGTTGGCCAACGGGCCGGCCCGGCACGGGACTTGGCCAAGCACGGCCCGCAGGTGGTCGTGCAGGCATGGCATGCCGTGCCCCTCCGGGCATCATGCCTGGCCTTCGGCCCAAGCACGGCCCTACGGGCCGAAATTCGTGCCGTGCTGGTCCGGGAAGCACGGCCAAAACTGTGGGCCGGGTCGGGCCGGCCCAAAGCCCGGTGATCGTAAATCACCTCAAAATTCTTCTCATCGAATAGTTAGTACATATTCATTCATTCAAATTTCAAAATCTCAACTCACAAGTCAATAACTTCTAAGTCACAAACTGTCAAACTGATCACAGATTCACAAACTGTCAAACTGATCACAGATTCACAAACTGTTAAACTGATCACAAATTCTTCTCAGATTCTAACTTCTAAGTCAAGAACTAAGCAAACTCCAAAATTCTTCTCATTCTCATCCAACAAACCAACACTCAGCCATAAACTGATCACACACAGATTCTAACTTCTAAGTCAAGAACTTAGCAAACTCCAAATAACCAAATCCAAGCCAACAAAACAAAAGGCACCAAAGGAGATAAGATAAATGAACTGTTTGTGCAATACTGCCTCATTAAAAAAATTTCTAGGTAAAACTCACCCTTGTGAGAAACCCTAAAAAGAAAAAAAGAGTGCAACACAGCTCTTAATAACTCTTCCATCATTGTTCAAAGGTCCCAAGTCACACTTGTCAGTCACAGATGACAGATACAAAATGGAGATAACAGATTAACTACCAGCAGCCCTAGTCCTAAATGTATCAAATTTGGATGAACCAAATTTCTACCCCCCCAGATGAACCCGAACCAAAGACCAAAGTAGATTTCAAGAAATTTCATCGCATCATCATCGAGATACAAATTCTTGAAGGAGTCCTCCAGTTCTTGGTTGTCAACAGTATGTTGTAATCTGCTCTCTTCCAACTCCCAATCCTTTATGCAGGCTAGCATTTCCACCGTTTCAGGCAACAGGCGGCGTCGCCGCTCTTCAATTATCTTTCCTGTCAAGCTAAAATATGATTTCAAAGAGACAGTAGAAACATGAATAGACATAATATCTCTAGCCATTATAGATAGGATTGGATAGGTTAGTTTGTGGTCACGCCACCAGAGAAGTAAATCAAAATCATCCTCATATGTAGTGACATTGTCACTGTCCAGATAAACTGAGAGCTCATTAGTAATAGAAGCAGATAAAGTGGGGGCACAGGGAGGGAAAGGACCAACAACAGATCCAGGGCCTCCAAAGATTCTTCTCCATGCCTGTTTTCTCTTACCTATATGGCTTGCAGGCTGTGCAACCCTTTGACTCCTAGCTGCACCAAACTTTCTCTCATATTTGTTAAATAACTTGTAAATTTCAGTTTTCACATCAGCATAATATGAAGTATAATCACAAGCGGTGCCCTCTTTAAGTAATTCCAAGACCCTAAATAAACCTTTCATCTTAGCTCTAAGATCAAGAATGAATGCAAATGAATATAACAGAGGTATATGCTACCAGTATTTAAGAAATTTAATCTTCATAAGATATACAACAACAATTAGATTTTAATTTTTTCACTTGCATGTAAATGAGAAGCAATTTCTAGCAGATGGTGCAGGATAAGTGGACTAGTTGGATAGTAAACACCAGAAAGAACAATAGTGGAGTCATAAAATAGTTTCAGAAACTCCAATATCTTTTCAGCTATATACTAATGCCTTGTAGACAACAATTCAGAGCCATAATTGGAATTAATGAATACAGAAGAAAAACATGTTTATTTGGAATCAAGTGTTTAATCATAAGATATGTAGCATTCCATCTAACATCCATATCTAAGCCAAACTTTCTAGGTCTAACACCCTGAGCAGTACAGTAGCTCTTAAACATAACAATTCTTTGATTAGAGAAATTGAAGAAGTTAATAGCAGTTCTAAAATCTTATGTGTAAGGTTTGAATCTCTTTAAACCAAATTTTACAATCAGATTAATGATATGATAAGCACAACATTGATGCACAAGACTGTACTTACGCTTAGAAGGATCAACAGGCTCAGGTGTAGGTCCAGGACCCAAATAACCAGCAAACATAGGTGTCAAAGTTTCCATAGCCTTAGCATTAGAAGAAGCATTGTCTAGAGTTACAGAGAAAACCTTATCAATGAGACCAAACTCCTCAACCACACAAGCAACTCTTTCAGCAATATTTTCACCAGTATGTTTCACCTCAATCAACCTAAACCCAATAACCTTTTTCTGTAGCTCCCAATCAACACTAACCAAATGAGCAACAACACTAATGTAATCCTCCTTAGCATTACCAGACCATATGTCTGATGTCAGAGCAACAGAGAAAGCAGCAGACAACACAAAATTTTTAAGCATATTACGACGCTCAGTAAACAGTTTACTCAGATCTCTAGTGGTGCTCTGTCTAGATACTTTAACAAACCTAGAGTTATGAGAACGGACAATGTAATCCTCTCAGGCCTCTGTCTCACCAATACCTAACGGCAAATCAAGCCTAGCAATCAAGCGACACAATTATGATCTAGCAACATTAGGTTTATAGTCCCAGTTATGCACAGAACCATCAGCATTGTAAGCAAGCCTAAACTGAACCCTAGCAGCTTGATCAGTTTTCTGCCTACAAGATTTCTGGTGCCTCTTCAAGTGCCCAGTGCCAGCATTAGATCTAGCAGACAAAGTATACTTACACATTTTACAGGTAGCTTTAGTGCAGATTTTCCTACCATTCACAGTCTCATAGAAATCATCAAAATCAGCCCACACAGCAAATTTACGCTTACCAACAGCAGTTCCAGAAGAGGTACCAGTACCAGCAACGAATGGAGTTGAGCTATTGGAGCAGACCGGGGTCCCAGTCGCCGTCGCCCCTTCACCACCGCCGTCGTCCAGACCGAACAAGGCAGCAGCGTCCTCTTGGGTGTCGTCGTCGTCCTCAGGTGCCAGGCCTGCCACGATGAGATCGTCGTTGCCGGTGAGCGGCCATATGATCTCGTCATCAGCACCAGCCATGGCGCCCTCGGCTGCGGAGGGCTCTCCAGCACCGTTCTTCAACGGTGCGCGGGGCCGCCTTGGTCGCTCTATGCCACAACTAGAGGACGACGCATCGGCTACCGACCTGCGTAAAAACATGGAGGAGGAAAACATTACATCAGAATAGATCATAAACCATTCATCAATGGAAGAAGAGGAGGGTTAGGGTTAGGGTTAGGGTTAGGGTTAGGGATGTACCTGCGCAACCGGAGCTCGGTGCCGGAGAAGACGAGGGCCACCCAGAGAAGACGACAGTAAGGTTAGAAGGATGATGAGCGGTGGAGGAGGGGCACATGGGGACACGAACTCACATAATCACCTAGATCTAGAGGGGAGATAGGGATAGGGAGAAGAGAGAGGCGGAGAGGGAGCATGGAGGGGGTCAGGTAGGACTTAGGAGTAGTAGGGAGCTGCTCGTCAGCGGCAGGCGGGGTTAGGGTTAGGGTTAGGGTTAGGGTTAGGGATGTACCTGCGCAACCGGAGCCTGGTGCCAGAGAAGACGAGGGCCACCCAGAGAAGACGACACACCGGTTAGAAGGACGGCGAGCGGCGGAGGAGGGGCAGACGGGGACACAAACTCACATAGTCACTGAGACCTAGAGGGGAGATAGGGATAAGGAGAAGGGAGAGGCGGAGAGGGAACAGGGAGAGGATCAGGTAGGAGGAGTAGGGAGCTGCTCGCCGATGGCAGGCGGTTTGTCGAGGTCACCTCACCGGAGTCGGGGAGGACGAAGCCGAGAGCGAGATTGCGAGGGCGAGACCCGAGAGTGAGGCGAGGCGAGCGAGTGAAATGAGCTAGGGTTCTCGGGTGTGAGCCGCCGCGGCCGCGGCGTGCGTTTATATATGAGGAGGGGGGAGGCGGGGACGGAGGACGCTGGGACGCGGGGAGGCCGGGAGGGGAGTAGTGGAGTGAGGAGGGGGAGGGGGTGGCGGGGCCGTGCCGTGCCAGCCCACGGGCCTGAGCAGCGGCTCAGACACGGCCTGCTACCTCGGGTCGGGCTAGCATGTCACCGGGCCGTGCCGTGCTCGTGTCGGGCTAAAAAAGCGGGCTTCGTGCCGTGCCGTCGTGCCTCGGGCTGCATAGACATTTATAGCCCGAGCGAACAGGGCGTTGGTTCCAAACGGTTTTGTTTCATGTCGCGTGCATATGTGCCATGTCTGTCTATCTCTGTCTGATACTATTATATATATACTACTAGTATATGCCGTGCGCGTCGGTGACGCGACGCGATACCTGCTCGCCGAGCTCTGACGGGATTCTGTGGCTCGAAATGTCAATGGGGAATTTCCCATCGTGTGTTACTGTCCCATCCCGTCCCCGTGAAATCTCGCGGGGAGCACTTCTTCCCCGTCCTCGTCCCCGCTCGGGGATTTAATCCCCGCGGGGATCCCCATCCCCACATCAAGCACAGAGAAAAGACCTGGTACCAGAAAGCTACTCACCATACAAAGCATTGCCTTCCTCAGAGAAAAGACCTGGTGGTGTGGATCCGACGGTGAGCTGCTGGAGAGGCGCGAGCACGACTGTGAGAAGCAGCTACAATCTCGCCAGCCCCCATCTCCGGTGAGCGTCTGGTCCTCTTTTCCCATCTCCGGTGACTGCAAGTGGTCAGTGGAATGGAGTGGCTGTTGGAGGTGGAGTGGCCGCGGCGGCGGCACCGGGTCTACGAGTCGCGACTCACGAGTCACGAACTCACGATAGGGATTAGGGAGCGGCAGCGGCGGCTAGGGGGAGGGGATTGGGAATGAATGAAAAGGATAAGGTTAGGGTTACAAATTGCCTTATATATATATAAGGGAATTGCCTCAAATGATATATGTAAGTAGGGGGACGGGGGCATTAGACCTTCTCAAAATGGGCCTTAAACCCCATTTTTCTCATTGGAAAAAATTTATCCCCCTGTCTCCTAATAGGTGATCGGGGGCCCATGTATCCAAATCCCTAACCCTGTCATACCTAATGGGGATGATTTTTTCCCTACTTAATTTCTCATTAGAAAAAAATTTATACCATTCCTGTCTTCTAATAGGTGAATTCCCCACGGGAATCAGGAACGATGCCCGTTGACATCTTGATCTGTGGCCTTCTCCAGCCACCAACCCAGCAGCTGGCAGCCCAACGCCCCGACGTAGCCGCCGTCTGGATTCCCGTGGCGATGGGCGGTGGATGCTTTTGTGCCGGAGTTGGCGATTAACGTGCATGGCCCTGACGGAGTTCTCAATCACCGCCTCAGCGGTGGTCATGTCATGATGTGAAAACGTTTTCACCCTCGGCTCGGCCTCCACCACACCAGCAACGCCCACTTGCACGATGGGTTCAGCCGTTCAGGGTCCGTTCCTGACTTCCTGTCCGGCTGTTCCTGGGACACAAACCCGTGGTCCTTCCGTTAAACCCGGATGCTACCGTTAGCGTGCATCGCCCGTCGGGACCACGCGACAAGTGACCACTGATTACCAGAATAGCTGCACCTACAGTCTTCAGCAGTATCTTCGGTTTACAGCAAGGTTACCTGCCATTCTGTCTGTTATGTTGTAGAGGACTAGCGTTTTCCTCACTGTCAAACGGACCGTTACCGGTAGTATAGCAGGAAGCAGACCTTAGTTGTTCGCCACTAGACCCTTGATCATAGAAAGTAGTATACAATCATGCAAATTGCAAAGCCATCCGGCATTAGCTGTTGCCTGCTTGATTAAGGGGTGTTTGGTTTCTCCTCATAAACTTTAGTAGTTGTCCCATCAGATGTTTAGACACATGCATGGAGTATTAAATATAGACTAATTACGAAACTAATTGCATAGTTTATGACTAATTTGCGAGACGAATCTTTTAAACCTAATTAGTCCATGATTTGACAATGTGGTGCTATAGTAAATAAATGCTAACGATGGATTAATTAGGCTTAATACTTTCGTCGCGTGGAGTATTAATGGATTATGTAATTTGTATTTTTATTAGTATTCGAACACCCCATGCGACACCCCTATCCTAAATTTTAGTGGCCGGATCCCAACATCCCCTAATAGCACCAGTAGCTTCTTGGAGCATCTTTGGTTTAGGGCTAGTTTGGTTGTCGAAATTTTTGGTAAAATGACACTGTAGCGTTTTTGTTGTTATTTGGCAATTCGTGTCCAATCATAGTCTAATTAGGCTTAAAAGATTCGTCTCGTGGATTTCGTCTAAACTGTGTAATTAGTTTTATTTTTTATTTATATTTAATGCTTCATGCATGCGTCCAAAGATTCGATGTGACGGAAAATCTTGAAAAATTTGGTATTTTGAGAGGGAACTAAACAGGGCCTTAGACCCTGTTCTGCTTACCTCATATTCGGTTTATTCGGCTCCTTTTTTTAGCCAAAACAATATTTTTCTCTCACAACAATTCAGCCGAAACAGTATTAGACCAGCAAACGGGGCCTAACCCCATCATGTTCTCCAAAAGATTCCTCCCCACAGTCACGACTCTTGCGAGTGCAGCGCAGGGGCACCCAGACACACATCACACAGCCTCGCAGTCGCAATCTTACAAATTAGTGATCACGACGAATGCGACAATATCTTCACGAAAAAAATATATATTAAAAAAGAGGGAAAAAAGAATAATAGTAAGAATGATCGTGTGTTTACCCGATATTCTCATTGTCAAAACGGGAACAGAAGCAAAGAATGACAGAAAAAAAAACAGAAAAACAAAACGTTTTTAATTCCTTGTTATACACAGACGACGACCCTGGGCTTGTTCATGTATGGACAATTTTTTTCTGCCTTTTCTCCTTTTTTTTTTCTGGACACACCAACAACCCACCGAGTTTACATCCCCCCACCTGATTCATTCAATATTATTCTCATAATAAACAAAAAAGAAAAAAACAAATAATAATGTGGACGGCTTCCTCCCTCTCCAGCGCCAGCCCATCATCAGTTCGTTCGTCTTTCGGTATCATCGAGATCAAATCCTTTCTCCATCTACTGGCAGCTTGCGAATCGCGATCGCTGACCGAAGAACCCAGCCATTTGGCACGTTGCTTCTAACAACTTGCCTGCAGTGTGTTTAGTTGGGGAACAAAAGCGTGAGGCTAACTGCATGGTTAAGAAAATAATGACACCGACATGGTGCCCAACAGAAGAAACAATACTTTGGTAGAAAGTTGCAAAAATAAACGCTAGATTATGCTGTAACAGATAACCTGTCAAATCAGCAGGACAGCACCCGATGCCTATGCCAAAGAAAACTTGCAGATTTTAAAACATATACTATTTTTTTTTCATGCTCAAGGGACATGACCCCGGCCGATGGTAACTTGGCTTCGAAGGCTACAAGCAGGAACGAATAAAAACCATCTATGGAAGGTGGAATGGACCTGGTATCAAAATCATGTGGAATTGAAAATACAGGGCGGAGACTGAAGATTACCCAAAAAGGCTAGACTATCCAACAACCATTACCCAAAATACAAGTCCCATTTCACATTTGGATAGCGCTACAGGCAAAAGGGTTCAATACTCATTTTTTATCTTCTCCAACAACAAGACCTAAAAAGAACCCTTTCTGTAAATGGGTCTCCAGGAGAGAAGATACTCAGATTTGGGTTATACCTCTCCTGACACCCAAAAAACGGGTCTTCCATATAGGTACTCTATTGAAAGCTATAGGTATTGCGTTCCAGACCCATTTTGGATTTAGGTCTCCTAATGGGTATCCTATTGGAGACAGCCTAAACGTATCAAATTATGCAATCAGCATTGCCAATTTGCTATGTCGCAATCCTATAATGTCATTGAGGAAGAATCTCCTGATCATGATGCAAGGGCTATTGCAAGAGAATTTTCGTTTCAACAGTGGAGAACTGGCCTAATGATTTTTTAGGTCCCTGCCCTTCAGACACATCACATTCTTAGAAGGTTTTGGTATATTCCTGCTCCCAAGTACCCAATCTTGAGTAGCCATCTGATTTCACAATAAATGCTAACCAAGGCCTACAGAGGTTTAGTGGCTTGGATTGAATTGAGCTGTCTAATTCAGCTTATATGTATATTTCTTAGGTTTTCCCTCTCTAACACAGGCCAGATTTTGATTCCATTCATTTATCAGTTTCTGCAGCCTGAACACTACCAACTATCGCTATTTTCCCCTGCAAGGCACACAATTCGGCCTTGCCCTACCTCTAAGCATAACCAATTTATTTAGCTACTATTCCACCAAAACTATGACAACAAGGACGTGACCAAGGCTTCGGCATGAGACTTTCATGCTTTGCAAAAGGGCAAAATTGTTGCTCATGTGTCATGGGTTAAAGAATAGTGTTGCTTGCAGTCCCAGGAACGGTATCAGCCATCAAAAAGATGCTGAAGGCAACCACCCACCGGCCACCAGCATATGCTCAACCATCACTATTGCTTCAGTTCACATCCAGGTTTTCACGGTGGTCACACGTTGGCCAGTACTACAGAAGGAGAGAATTTGAGACAGCATAACAAACCTACAGAAACTACAGTAATATTGGTTGGTTCAGTCATGGTAGAAAATGTCCAAACGGGCACCGACAGTCCCATAACCCTCCAATACGGCCATGTCAATTGGACTGTAAGGAACCCTAATTGCTGCTTCTATTTTATTTATGTCAACGCCTTCGTCTTTATTCTACTACCCGGTACTCATCACCCACCAGCTGATAAATTATTAATCCTGGCCGCTAGGATCGGAACACTCACCGGTACCCTCACCGACAACATTCTGACCACTAAGTCTGATCAGCTCGCGTTGATTGATGTTAACAATCAGTTGCGAAATTAATCTACAAACCTCCCCCAATCTAGATTACGAGCTGTAAATTTCGGTGCTATTATTGAAACAAGGACAATGTGGTGGGCTACTTTTGAGCAATCTGTAATGATACGAGCAGGACAGAAAGGACCAAGTCCAGATCTGAAGGTACTGACCTCGCCGGAGCTTGATCTTCTTCTTGTGGGTGACGATGGCGGGAGGCTTCCTGTTCGCGTCGGCGGTCTGTGTGGCGTTGGTGTCATCTGGCGCGAAGAGCACGGCGTCAATGCCCTGCACGGAGATCCTGCCGTCGGTGTAGATGTCCGGGTCGAAGAGGTAGGCGGAGCCCTCGCCCTGGCCGAACTTGACGGAGCCGTCGGCCTCCCGTGCCACCACTTTGTGCGGCAGCCGCAGCGTGTCGTAGCGCACCTTGCCGAAGCGGCGCACGGCGTTGTACATGGACTCCTCGGTCTGGTACTCCGGGATCATGTGGTAGTAGAGGATGTTCTCCGGCGACCCCGGCTCGCTGAGCTGGTCCGTGGTGAGGCGCGCCATGGCCTCGTCGTTGGGGGCGAGCACGGTGAGGACGTAGCCCTCGGAGACGAGGCGGCCCATCTCGGTGGCGAGGGAGGTGAGGTTGACGAGGATGTCGGCGAGCTCGTTGTAGCCGCCGTAGAGGAGCAGCGTCTGGATGAAGTCCTTCACCTGGCTGTGCCCGTCGAAGTGGTGCTTCCCAGAGCCCGGCCCCGGAGCGGGCGCGGGGGCGATGGAGGGTCCGGGCGCCATGGCGTCCCAGATCGGGAGCACGGGGGGTGCGCCGGGCGGAACCGGCGGCGCGGGCTTCTTGAGGCGGTGCGTCCTGGGGTCGACCTCGGGCGCGCCCGTGGGCAGCACGGCCGAGATCGCGGCGAGGCTGCGGCGGCGGTTGAAGTCCTCCTGCACGGAGCGCGGGACGAGGAGGCGCTCGATGCCGTGGATGACCCCGTCGGGCCTGAGCACGGCGTCCGGGCGCGTGACAGCGGCGTGGCCGACGCGCATGCCGGTCCCTGCCGCGGCGAGCTCGACCTCCTCGCCGGAGAGCGTGGGGTGGGAGGCGGCGGGCCAGGCGTCGGAGGGCAGGCGCGAGGGGAGGACGTGGTAGAGCAGCAGCGCCTGGAGCGACTTGAGGTTGCGCGGCTCCAGCAGGAAGCGCTTGAACTCCGGGTCGAGGTCCCGCTCCAGCGCCTCGTTCCGCGGCGCGAAGATGGTGACGTTGTGCTTCCCGACGGCGTCCTCCAGCGTCTGCAGGAGCAGCGCCTTCTCCACCAGCTCCGCCAGCTCCGTGTAGTGCGAGTCCAGCAGCGCCACCAGCACGGAATTGGAGTTGACCCCGACCGCCGCCGCCGCCGCGCCGGCAGAGCCGGCTGCGGGCAATGTGGGTTCCTGCGGCGCCGTCTCCTCGGCCGCCGCCCCTGACCCCGCCAGGAGCAGGAGGAACAAGACGAGGGCGCCGTGCACCGGCGCGCCCATGCCTGCGCGCGCGGCCTCTGGTCCCTGCGGATTGCCCTGCCTCCTCCTCCTCCTCCTCCGCCGCCGCCGCCGCTGCTACCGCTCGGTGGTGCGTGGTGCGCTGCCCTCCTCTGCCTCTGTCTCTAGCCCTCTCTCTTGTTCCCAGCTAGGTCGATTTGTTGGCTGGGGAAGACAGCGAGAGGATGGAGGAGTAGGTGGGTGGTGTGAGCCTTTCTTTTGGGTGTGTTGTTTTTCCCTACTTTGTATGTCGAGAGAGAAAGCAGAGTGAGAGAGGTGTGTGGGAAGAGAGCTTGAGCCAATAAGTGAGCCGAGAGAGAGAGCGGTGAGAGGGTGCCTGGGTGGGGCAGAGCCAGAGCCAGGCTGGCAGCCGACGGAGGCGGTGTCGGTGGGTGCGGCGGCGCGCGCGCACAGGCTGGCAGGCGGGCAGGAAAAAGGAGGGAACGTGTCGGTGGTCGGGCAGTCGGCGGCAGGGCCATGCCAGTGTCCTGTCCGGTGTAAACCAGCCGGGCGACGAGGCAGCGATACAGCCAGGTAGCCGAGACCGAACCTGAAGGCGGCGCGTGGCAGCGTAAGCAGGCGAAAAGGCACAACGCTGCGGATGTCCGCGGTTTTCGCCTCCGCGCGCGAGCATTTCTGCCGGTTTCGGGCGCTTTTCACGGTGCCCGCCAAGCTTTTTGAGCCCCTTGCGGATTGGGGGCCATTCCACGGTCGACACGGATTCCTGTGTGCATTGGTCGTTTCTATCGGCCTATGAGATTTTGGGCTGAAAAGCCTGCGGTCAAAAGTTTATTCGCAGCTTGTACGTGTGACATGTCCGTATTTAACCGCCAGATTACGTGACAGTATGAATGATTCTAGCAGTACTTACATGCTGAGTTCACTCTGCTGCAGGGGGCTAAAATAAGTACGTTGCATAGCATGTCTCCAAGTAAAACGGACTCGGTTTGCTTGCTTGCTGGACCCTGGCCGTGGCCTGGCCTGTCCGTCCTCCACACCTCCGTCGGTGCTACTACTTCCGGCCGGGGCCCAAAAAGAAAATGACCAAGTGATCGAGTGCGTTCCGATTCCTCTCGTGTAAAAACAAATGCGTCTCGGTAGGTGCAGGTTGCCAGAATGCCAGCAGAGCCCGGATCACGAGCTTCTTTTCCATGCTAGAGTATGTTATCATCTTCTTTTATTGTTGAGGTCAAACAAGCGCGTGTTTAGTTAGGTGAATTTGGAAATTTGGACTACTGTAACACTTTCGTTTTTATTTAGTAATTAATGTTCAATCATGGATTAATTAGGCTTAAAACGTTCGTCTCACAATTTTCAACCAAACTGTACAATTAGTTTTTTTTCGTCTACATTTAATGCTCCATGCATATATCGCAAGATTCGATGTAATAGATACTGTAGCACTTTTTTAGAAATTTGGGGTGGAACTAAACACGCAAAGACTACAAGAGCTTTTTTGCTGCGGCATGTGCATTTCGCCACGCGGTAATTAAGACGCCCTAACCACTGGTCTCTCTACTACTTGCCCTCGTTTACCTGCAAGTTGTGATACCAACAAGTCAATGAAGGCTGAGGAGCAAGCTAAAGCCCAAAGATGCAGAGCAATGAGCTGCCTGTGTGGCACTATGGGTGTAGTTTTATTGCATATGGAATTGCAGATGCAGCACACATACAAGCTCTGTGTGGTCTCCTTACTTTCTCATGCGTCAGATGCGGAGAAGGAGAATAGAAGATCAATACTTAGAAATGAATAATTTCTATATCTATTAATTTATATAGACACTACATATAGAAACCATGATCCTCGATGGATAATTTCTACAGAACAATTTTTTATCTAATCACATATATTATCTCTCTATTTTCTACCAATCATGTCCCTTCATGTTTTGATTCTCGTGTAGACATGATTTCTAATTTAGACCCGATTTCTATGATTTTTGTTCTCTCTCTTCAATAATTATCTTACCACATCATCAAAACGCTTAGGTGGCAGTACAATTAATGTCTATAAAAACTATAGTGGTTTCTACATTGGGAGTGCCCTCATGCATTTGAGTAGTTAAATATCCCTCAGAGAAAGACAACCCACCTATATATTGGGGGTGTTTGGTTCTTTAGTCGCTCCTAAAATTTCTGTCACATCGAATATTCGGATGCTAATTAGGAGGACTAAACATGAGTTAATTATAAAACTAATTACATAAATGGAGACTAATTCACGAGACGAATCTATTAAGCCTAATTAATTCATCATTAGCACATGTTTACTGTAGCATCATATTGTCAAATCGTGAACTAATTATGCTTAATAGATTCGTCTCGCAAATTAGCCTCCATCTATGTAATTGGTTTCGTAATTAATCTATATTTAATGCTCCTTATTAGCATCTAAACATTCGATATGACAGGAATTTTATGAGCGACTATATATAATAACTAATGCCCCATTGCCCCTCCATAATTACTAGGCTAAGCTAGCTAGGCCAATGATCGGTGGCTGATCCACGGTCTAACATAACCCTACAGCTTGTGATTTTTCAACGATATCGTCGTCCGATCCATCGTCTGGCGAAACCATTTTCTTTTGCCTTGCTCTAGATGTACAATAGTTTTTTTTTCTACAGGAAGTGACTGTACGGTGTGTGGGCATGAGCAGATCACCACGTTTTTCGGCGTTGCAGCACGGCATGCACAACGCAGCAACGACATTATTAGCTTAATTTGGCGATACTGCTGCTAAACGTGGCTTAACGAGGGCTTCGTTGGCCGGTCGCCATCGCCGAATGTACATAAGAATCGCCGGTGCCGCGCAGCCCAAAACGGCGATGGATTGATCGGTCATCAATTGGTTTGGGTGCTGCACTGCACTGCACCCAAAAGGCACTCGCAGGACAAGGCGGCGAGAGCTTTGGCCCGTTCGCGTGTTCTTAAACCGGTTGATCTGCTTTTTTTTTTATTCGAAATAGTGTTTTTTTTCTCACAAATTCATCAAGCATTCTTCCAAACCATCCAAATTCCTCCAGAATTCCTCAAAGCGAACAGGCCCAATTTGTCGAATCTTTGTTAGACGATGAAAAGAAGAAACAAGCAAATTACAAAAAGGAAAATAAACACACTAACACAACTATCCCAGCCCGCAGGCCGACCACCCTACTTAGTGCAATGAGAAACCAACTGATAAAAACTATCAAACCCCTCAACCATAACAAAAGCCCCAATCTTGAACTAAGCCCGCTAAAGCTAAGCGACATGTGCATTGAATCTTGTTGCCAACTGATATTGTTCTATTTCTTCTTTGCACATGAGCGCTACTTCTCTTGGTTGTAAAGCCGTATTCTGAAAAGTTCTTCTATTTCTTTCCTTTCAAATGCTCCACCAAAAATAGATCATTACTCCATCGAAGACCTTTCTCTAGTTCTTTTGAAACTTAGCGTGGCTTCTTCACCAATGGTTATGTAGTGATCCATTTGGTGTGACTGAGTCTAGCAAAGACAACCCAAGCCATTGCTTCAGGAAAGACCAAACTTGTTTTGAGAAGGCACAATCCTTGCATAGGTGCGTTGGGGTTTCTGGGTCTGATCCACAGAGCTTGCATATGGGGTCATTTGGCCATTGCCTTTTTCATCAAGTTGTTGGCTGTTTTTTTTTGTGAAGCAAAGTCCCGGCAAAAAATCTACATTTGGGTTCCGCCTTTGCCTTCCAAATCGGCATAATTCTCAACTTAGTGAAGGTTCCTTGAAACTGGATATTGTAAGTGCTCTTAGTTGTGTATTCCCCATCTGCTGTCCAGCACCAATATATGTTATCTTCCTTGTTTGCAACAAGCTGAATCTGGCGGATTGTTTCCCATAGGGTCACATACTCGTGTATTTCCTACGGTGTTAGGATGTGAGTGATATGCGATATCCAGCGGTTGTCCTGTAAGGCCTTTTGCACCGTGATGTTCTTTCTTTTAGCTTTTCTTGACAACAACGGCACTATGATTTTGAGAGTTTGCCCGTCGATCCAGGATGATGTCCAGAAACTGGCCATTTTTCCATTACGAATAGTAACCACTGTCGATGCTGCGAAAAGGTCTTTATCCTTGCCATCACAAGGGAGGTCAAGTTTGTTCCAAGGTCTTTCCCTCTGCTTCCAACTGAACCAAAGCCAACGCAGGCGCAACACCCTTGCAAAGCGTTCTAGGTCTAAAATCCCCAAACCACCTTTGATTTTCGAACGACAGGTCGTTGGCCAGTTGATAATTGAGTGCCCCTCATAGGCTTTATCAGGTGTTTCTCCCCTCCATAAAAAGCTCCGTCTTAGTCTATCAATCTTTTTTATAAGCCACTTGTGTTCGTCGAAGACGATCATATGATAGATCGGCTGCGATGATAACACGGTTTTGACTAGTGTTTCCCTGCCGGCGATAGACAAGAAACGACCTTTCCACCCTAGTAGCCTGGCTCCTATCTTGTGTATCAATGGCTGCACGTCTACCCTTCTTAACTTCCTAACATGTAGGGGGAGCCCAAGATATTTCCCTATGAATTTACATATTTTGTCGGGGAAATTTTGTATCAGCTGATGGACCATACTTTCATTGAACCTAATAGGGAAAATTTCTGTTTTGTAGATGTTGACCTTGAGCCCCGAGCAATCCCCAAAAAATTGAAGGATCCTATGAAGGTGGTCCAATTCCAAGTTGCTTGGCTCTGCAAAGATTGCAGCATCGTCTGCATATAGCGAACACCTTAAATTTGCCACTGGGTAACACAGGTTGCAGGATTCCTTGTTGTGCTGCGGCTTCAATGATTCGATGCAGCGGGTCGATGGCTAGTATGAACAACAAGGGCGAGAGAGGATCCCCCTATCTTAACCCTCCCACATGCTTAATCTCCTTAGTCTGTTGTCCATTCATTAGAACTTTTGAGGAGGACGTGCCTACAATTGCAGCAATCCAGTCCCTCTATTTGGTGCTAAACCCCCAAGTTTCAAGAACCTCCTATAGGAAACTCCAATTTATTGAATCAAATGCCTTTGAGATGTCAAGCTTTACGAGGAGGGCCGGTTTTTTCTTTTTGTGGAGGAGCTGGATCACCCTTTGTGCATAAATGAAGTTATCATGTATGCATCTCTTCTTGATGAAGGCATTTTGAGCATTTGAGACTAGCGAGTTCATGTGAGGCGCTAGCCTACTTGCTAAAATCTTCGTAATGATTTTGGCCACACTATTGATTAAACTTATTGGACTGTAGTCCGTCAGAGAAATTGCGTCTTGTTTTTTTGGGAGTAACACAATGTTCGCTTCATTGATTAGGATTAACCTTGAAGTACGGTGACCGTAAAAAGACATGATTGCCTGCATCAGATCATCTTTAACAATGGTCCAGCATTTTTTTTGTAGAAGATACCTATGAATCCATCAGGGCCCGGCGTCTTTTCTCGTGGCATTTCCTTAATGACAGTTTCAATCTCCTGCACGGTGAAAGGAGCATCCAATTCCTCCAGATCATCATCCTGTTCGCTCGTTGGTTTCGACCAGGGACTTATCAGCCATGGTATAATATTTTTCTCTCACAACAAACCAGTATCAATCGAGCTTATCGGTAGGAAACCAATCAACAAACAGGCTGCATGTCGAGTGTAGTTTAGTTCGTGCCAGTTTATGGCACTGGGTCCTAGTGATCGGAGTCCCCATGAGGTTGGTGAAGTGAGAGTGTGCCAATTGAGATTTGTTTTCCTGTGAGACTACTAGTCCGTTCGGTCCGTTGAGGGTGCTAATAAATGATTTCTTCTTTCTTATATTAGCATGCAGTTGGAAGAAACGAGTATTGGTGTCTCCTTGACGGATCCATGTTAGCCTCGAGTGCTGTCTCGCTCTTGCTTAACCGTGTAAACGAGGTGTTGCGTTACATCGAGCAATTAGTAAGGGTTTCTTTTCGTTTTTGGTTGTTGAAGTATTGACTTGTTATTATTATTATTATTATTATAGGGAGGAGAGGCAGAGTGTGCAGGGTAAAGTGAGGCGTCACTTTTCCAGATGGTTTGGGCTGAGGCGTCGCGGGCAGGTACGGTCGCTTGACGTGGGTTAGTCTCCACGCTAAGCTACCGCCGGCCGTCGGATTTCTTCACTCCCTGCCGGCTGCCTGCTGCTGCCTTCCGAATTCCAGTGCGACGTGCCTTTCCATCGCACAGTTTACTGCTCTGATGATGCGCCACAGCGCCAGCTAAGGCGCGTCTTGTATACTTTGGGCGCCTCGTCTGATTACTTTTGATGATTTTTGACGGACCGCGCACGCTGCAAGTAGTAAGCTCCATTCGTTCACATGCCGTTCAGACTCGCTCACCAAACACCAGCGCCAACTGCCTCGCGCGTCCTCTGCCCTGCATGTCAGCCCAGTCGAACTTATCGGCCAGAAACCAAACAACGAACAGCCGGGCTATTAGGAGAAAAAGTTCGTGTACAGTGTAGTACTGGAACAGCGCGGGGCGGTCCGGTTGTGATCACGGATACGGCGCGAGCAAGGTAAGCGATCGAAGCTATCGAACGGGAGGCCGGCCGAGGAAGACGCCGGGTCGTTTCGTTGCGGGCTGGGAGTCGTGTCGATCTGCCACCGTTGGCATCTGCATCTCGCGGGGCGGGACGACGGGGAAAGCGTCGGTCGGTGTCGGTGGGTTCGGGGGTTCCACCTCCATCCACGTCGCGGACTTGGGATAACATGCGAGGGCGGCCCCGGCCCCGGCAGGCGAGACGGCGAGTCAGGAAGCCAACCGCAACCACAACCGCAACCGCGTCCGTCCGCGCACCTTGCCCTCGTGGCCGTCAAGCTACTAAACTGCGAACCTGAGCGAGGGAGAGCTGATGCTGATGTTTGTTTAAGCAATAAGCAGCAGCACCTTTTGGTTAGTTGGTGCTCGATCGACTGCTTGATGATCCTTTTTTTTTTGCGTAGACCCACCGCTTGCTCAGTTGCTCTCTCTTTCTTTTCCCCTGTCTTGATTGACCGACTGCTGGTTCTGTTGGGGACTGTCACTTGTCGCTCTTGCCCCTCACCTATGTGCTGGCTGCATCCGTACGCTCACAAGAGAACCGATCGCCTGTGTGGCTTGCACGTGCATGAGTGTATTTCCTGCTCTTCTACTTGGGTCTCGTTTAGACGTGGGGTGTTAGTTGTATTTCCTGCTCTAACCTACGTCAAAGGCTACATTTAATCTTCCTGCCGTGTGATGAAGAAAGAGTGAAAAACTTGAAATAGGAATTGGGCTGGGAAATAGGAATTGGGATGGGCTGGCCACGTGAAGGCTGTATTGTCTTCCTGCCGTCAAAGCTCGCCTTGCATTTTTTAACTCCCACTCCGATGACACCAGGACAAATTTTCATTCCTCCTGGGGACTGGGGTGGTGTGGTGGCTTGGGAAAACTCCTCTAGACTATTCCTTTGGCCAAACAAACTGATCTCGGCTACCCTACCCTCCGGCCTCTGGCCTCCGGGAACATCCACAAGAGCCTGGAGTTACCGTGTACGAGTCGTGCAGAGGTCCTCAACCTTGCACGCTAAACAGACAGCCGAATCAGGGGAACGGCACGCATCGCGCAACCAAATCGAATGGTGGCCCCAGCTGCAATATAACACTATGACAAACGATCCCTTGGGGGGCTTGGTACGATATGGCCCTGTTCGTCTGAATTTATCAGTCATGAAACGATATTTTTCTTTCACAACAAATCAGTTTCAGCCGGCTTATCAGTTGCAAAAATCATTTGTATTGTATGTATGGTTGTTATAAGCTGGAACCACGCAATACTCAGACTGTCAGTGTTTACCAGGCATCTCATGCATTACCCACCCTTGCAAGTGTCTACGCAGGGGCAAAAACGTGTGAATGTTCTGTTCCATTGGAAGCACATGTATTGCTTTCTCGTGCATGAAGCATAGCCGCCGGATCTCAGGTGCTCTCAACTCTGTCCTTTGGACCTGAAGCAAAGGCAAAAGTTCCTATTTAGCAGCAGCAGCCAGAGAAAGCAAGGCAAGTTCATATTTAGCAGCAGCAGCCAGAAACTACCATATCATTTATGTGACAAGGTTATAAGACTAGTCTACATAGGAGCCATGGAATTGCCTCCAGACAATTGCAGAAAACTCAAATCCGTAGGTCTGTCAACAGTGACAGTACGCCACTAGAAAAACTTAACACAGCACTGAATTTCAGGCTTTCATTTGCACAACATTAGCACATTATACCTTTCCTTTACAGTTGCATCCGTCCTTTGAAGGACCAAGGAGTGTTTCACTGAGAACCAGATCCTGATGCGGAGGTAGCAGAAGGCCCCGTCCCGTCTCTTGCATCATGCCGTTCCATCATGCGAGACACTGCAGCAATCCCCGCGTTGACCTCCCTCCTCACCTCAGAACCAAGATCCGATAAAGAGTTACTCCGAGAAAACCACCTCTCCCTCCATCCACTTGCACTCTTGGTTATGGAATCCTTGTACCTACCATTGTCAAGAAATGCCCACAGGTAAGACACGTGCCCGTGCTCCATTTGTCAGGAGTTCTAATGCGTTGGGTTAGTACAGTACCTCATTGAAGCTGACTGCAGACGAGATCTCAAATTGTCAGAGATTGATTGTAAATCGGACGGTCCTGCTCCATCTTGATCCACAGGTGTAGATTGAATCCCAGAAATCCTGACAGATAATAGTAAAAACTAAGCACAGGGATTCAATGATAGTGAAGAGAAGTGCACAAGCAGTGTCATACATAGGATGTAGGAAGTACCTATTGTTTGATCTACGAGCACTATCAGCAGGAGTCGAAAAGCGGAGAGATGGACTGGAAGCATCCACTAACCCTCGAGTGCATTCTTGTTCAACAAGAGTACGTAAAGGGTGACCAGAAACTACAACAGGGGCTTGTTCGTAATCCCCTTCTTGACCTGAGGTTGTGCCCTCGTCTTCTGAAAGCACCAGAAATTGTGGGTGGCTACTTGCTCCTGATCTGCTCTGGTGCCCATCTCTTCTATGATGACGGTGTGACCTACGCACTGCAGCTGCAGCAGCCAAGTGCTGAATAATGCGTTCTTCAAGTTCTGCATCATCTGCACCTACAGGAATCTGGAAATACAAATGGCGATATTAACAGAAGTTTGTGTGTTAAAAGTACATTCATAGCAGAAAGGTGAATGCTATTGGAAAAGTTCCCCAAACATGCAAACATGCATGACGAAACATGCCCCCACCTCAAAATCACCCAGCATTGGATGGTGGAAAACAGCAGTATTATGTGAACGATTAGCTCGGATGTTCCTCTCTTGTTCAACAGCCTCTAGTAGCTCTTGGCTGCAGAACATCGCAAGAATAAGTGAAAACCAGCAATTCAGTCCCTTAGGAGTTAAGACAGAATAGAGGTTGCAATTTTCACCTCATGGGATCTTTCATGCTGATAGGCTGCCAACACATGGGGCATTGGGAGCTTCTCTGGCACCTAAATTACTACAAGAATTAGAATATACATTGACAAGCACATCAAATGGGAACTGTAAACATGGTGAACAAAAGTACTTCCTCCGTTCCAAATTGTAAGTCGTTTTAGCTTTGTCCTAAGTCAAGCTTCTCTAGATTTAATATCAAAATTTATAGAAAAACGCACAAACATCTGCAACATCATGCTAGATACATTAGATACACCATGAAATATATTTTTGTGGTGCATTTATTTTATATTGTAGATGTTAATATATTTTTCTATAAACTTGGTCAAAGTTAGGCAACTTCGACTTAGGACAATACTAAAACGACTTAAAATTTGGAATGGAGGGAGTAGTAGTTTCGGTAGTTGTTTGATTAGTTTTTCTTTCCATGCATGCAGCACAGATTGTTACATGTATTTTTTTTTCTTGAATTGTTGATTGACCACAGGATGTTACTTTCTGTCTTACTCCAGTATCAGAAACCACACACTCAATTTAGCTCCACTCTGTTTTTCATGAAAACTACAGCAAAAATCCCTATAAATCTGTGACACCATAACAAGCCATTAAAAAATTCATGTGGCCAGGCATTAGCTTCATGAGCTTACTACTCCCTCTGTAATATAGTGCATTCTAGGAATTTTAAGACAAATTAAGAGAGAAGATAAAAGACGCATGTACCCTCATATTATTTTATAATCAGACGTTATCATCAACGTGATTAATGGTGCTTGGTTGATAAATGGAAAGTATTTAATGCAAAACTGGTTTTTGTCCTCTAGAATGCATTATATTTGAGAACAAATTTTGAATGCTAGAATGCACTATATTACAGGATGGAGGGAGTATGGATGAATATTCATGCTAAGAACTTCTCCAACAAAACTAAGGTTCTGGCACGCATGACACAAACTACTTCCAGCAGGACACTTGTTCAGTCAACTACTTCTAAGTTATTAATAAGAATTTCTGCAGGAGTCCACCATCTAGAAGAACAAAACAGCTGAAATAATGCAACGGCGCGAATCATATGTTCTGCAATGTGTTTTCATAACTCCATGCTAAAGAGAGAGGCACATGTTGTGTACGATCATTCAGTGTTCCCAACTTGTATAGGCAGGTTGAATCCAGTTACAGAAAAATGAAAACAAATAGAATATATGATTCACCTGCATATCATGTGGTAGACTATTGCTCCTTTAGTGCATTATTTTTTTGAACTGTCCTTTAGTGCATTATTAATCCATTGACGAGCAAGAATGTAAACTGTGATTAGCTTATCACCATGAAATAGGAAAATTCTGCAGGTATTTAAACTAAAGCCATATCAAGATAGTTGCAATCAACTGCGTCACAAAAGCATTACTGAGATGAGAACATTAGACAAAGCACAGTTTTACTTCATAAATTCAAAGCTGATGAGAAGTTGTTTGGTTTGTTTTTTTTTGGTAACTAAGGCTATAAACATGAATGAAAAATATAAAATGCTGCAACACAGGGATTGGTGTCATAATTTATGCCATACAAGACAACTCGATGCACTGAAGGTTGATCAAGAGAATGCAGAATATGCAGTTATAAACTAGAACTAGAACAGGCAAAACTGCATAAGGTTTATAATTTGCAGGCAAAAAGGTAAGGCATAGATGTTCTTGGAGAAAAGAATAACGCATCAGGAGACGTTACCATTCAAGAATGCACTGGAGATGGTAGTCATGCCTGCAATTGGTCATCTGCAAAGAACACAGCAGCACCAACGAACATGAAAGGCCCGATAAGCGCATCGGTCAGAACTCAGAAGCAACCAAAGTATTTGGCCGATGTGCGGACCGTGGAGGGGTTGCTGTCGCAGAAGGCGTCGAGGCAGATGCTGCAGGCGTCGTCGCAGGCGTCCTGCACGCCCCCCTCCACGAACGCCGCCGCTGAGGACAGCTTGCTCTCCATCTCCGCCTTCTCGTCCATCTCCGCCGCGAGGTACCCAAATAGGTTCCTTCGCTTAGCTCTCGTCCCGCACACGTGTATCCTCTGTGAAATTTCCTACGGCCAAGGCAAAGCCAAGAGGGCGTCGATTGGAAAGAACGCGTGCCATTCAAAATCCCCCGCTTCACGCAACAAATTTGGCCCGAAATGGCAGCCAACGCCGCAGAATTGAGGCAGCACGGCCGGGGAAAACGGAACGGTTGGGAGGATCCGGGAGGGTACCTGGTCCTGCTTGCCCGCCCCGCGACGCCACCAAACGCCACGAAAACGATGGAATTCTTGGTGGGAATCGGGGATCGTTCCACTCCGCCACCGAACGCCGGAGACGAGCCGGCAACGTCGCGCTCGCGCCTGGAACAGGGGATGTGGGTGATGGCGAGAGGAGACGGTGACGGGGGATTAAACAATTCCTCCGCCGCCGCTCCCTCACCTCCCCTTGAACCAATGACAGGTGGGGCTGGCCAACGGTGGGCCCGCCTTATCTAGTCATGCTATTGCAGGGAGTTTGCCAAAATTGCCCACCGAGTTGCGGGGCCCGCGTTTATATTGGCCGCGCGGTGGGGGACTCCTGTGACTGTGACCAAGGCACGTCGTCGGTGATTGGCGGAGCACTGCTACTCACTTCTCGCATCCGCCGTCCGAGCATCTAGCATCGGGCCATCCGATGCATGCCAGTATGCCACTATGCAGGATCCGCTGGTTTCCGAAACTGTTCTGCGTCGTATTTATTTGATTTGTATGAATATTCCTATTTGTGCCCATTTTCAACAAAGGGTCCATAGCTCAGTGGTAGAGCAATTGACTGCAGATCAATAGGTCACCGGTTCGAACCCGGTTGGGCCCTGGTTGCATATTTTTTTTTTTCATATTTAGTTTCCCACAAATCCGCAAGGATTTTTTTGAGCTCGTCAATTCCATTCCGGTTTTCTCCTCTCTTTTTTTTCATATTTAGTTTCCCTCAAATTTTGATTCTAACCGCAGAGGAGATTTTTTAGCTTGTCAATTCTATTCCGGTTTTCTCTCTCTCTTTTTTCATATTTAGTTTCCCTCAAATTTTGATTCTAACCGCAATGAGATTTTTTAGCTTGTCAATTCTATTCCGGTTCTCTCTTTAGAATGGAATGTTTGGGTACCGGACGATACCGGTGTACCGTTTCGGATATACATAAATAAAATCAACCTGCTTGTTTATTTTATTTAAGTTTACAAAGGAACATACCATAAATTCCAACTTTTACTTGTCAGCGTCCTCACTGTAGTGCTGAATTGATGCTAAAGAATAATTTGTTTTCCATCGCGTCACCATCTTGTACAGGGGGCAGGGGTAAAATGCCATGCATGTCCTACTTTTGCACCAAGAACAGCTGGAGCACACGCCAAACACACCCTCACATACCCAGCGCCGACAAGAAAAGGCACACTAACACCGGTAGCAAGATATACGAGACAGCAAATTCCGGACGGAACGACCGGAACCTCACGGAACGCCGGGGATCAGCCGGTACACAGGCAGGCCGGCCTGTTGTTCCAGTCATTAGGGTGCAAGGGTACTTTTGGGTACGACCCACGGTACCTACGAGAATCTACGTGGGCCGAGCCGCTAGGAGAGGCTCAGTTCACAAGACTATGCACGGGTCACGCCAATGGTAGAGGTCTAGCTCGCAAGACAACGTCAAGTGAAATATGCTGCAGAACGACGTGCTTCACAAGGCAACATAAAGATTCTCGGTAATCTACGAAATTTGCTCGTATACGATAGACATTGTATGATCTGTAACTTCCTATCTTGTAAACCGATCAGAATGAAAATAACCGATCTGTAACCCTACCTCCAAGCTATATAAGATAGGTAGGGACCCCCTCGTTTTTACCTAATCATACGCAATACAATCCACAAAGACATAGAACGTAGGGTCTTACGTCGAGCCGAAGGCCTGAATCTGTCTAAATCGTTGTCTCTTGCGTTCTATGTCACCATCCAGTTCCCTCACGCGCACTTCCACCGATTAACCTACTACCGTGGGCATACCCCTCGGTAGACTGTCGACCAGATTTCGTCGACAGTGGCGCGCCAGGTAGGGGGTGTGCGTGCTGAATTTATGGCGAACCAGATGGTCACCTTCCCAAGCTCCATGGCCCCCCTCGAGCCAGGCCAAATCTTTACGGTTGGATCCATGACTTAGGTCATCGGCTCCGACGGCAACGGGAAGATCGTGGAGGTGGTGCAGGACCACCCTACGCCGATCACGCTGACACCAGCAATGACATCTCCGATCCCGACGCCACGTCGCTGGGTCAGGGGATCCATCAGCAACGACGTCCTGATCGCATCTATCGATCGGGTCACAGATCGCCTAACAGAATGCCAACTCCTCGTGAATTCGGTCCTAGATCGATCTAGAGCGAGCGATGATTTTCCTGCACTCCAAGATCACCAAGTCGCTGCGACCGAGCGACCTTCTCGTCCACACCGTTTGAGGCGACCAGATTCCGATCTGGTGATCACGGCCACTCTAGAGGGGCACACAGCGTGGCGCCGACCACTTCCCGCTACCGGCCTACGCTTGGCCAACTACGAGGCCCTGACGGAGAACCTGCCGAGGCCCTATCCTTTTGGGCTAGAGGGTGCGGGATCTACGTACTAGAATGCCGTCCACCAAATCTTCATCACCCACGTTGTGCACGACCATGCCATCGATCTCTACATGATCGACCCAACTGACTCTGGTCAGCCTGCGCCCACGGTCAACATGGTGGCTATTTGTCAGCTTTCGGATGATCCCGATCTTTCGACTGAGTCTCTCCACAACATTTTGGACGAGACCCCTGACGATTATTTTGAGGGCTCAACCCAGATCGTGCCGAGCTGCCCTACTTTCCCTCTGGGGTTCGGAGGCATGATTTTCACGTCAGCCACGATAGTGTTACCAAGGACGACGAAACCGCTGATGAGCGTGAAGCTTGTTTGGTGAAGAACGCCGATCGCCAATGTCGCCGAGATGCAGAAGTAGTCCAAGCGACAGCCGAGGATGGTCGTGGCTCACCCCGCCATCAACGTAATCTAGAAGAAGTGTTTGACATGGTTGGCGATCAACCAGTCTATCAGACTCCAAGCGCCAATCTCGATGTCGCTTTAAACGAGCTCGACAAACTCCCTCACACTCCTAAGGTCGAGAAGGTTCGTGCCCACATCATAGTTTCACAAGTCCAGGTCAACGAGTTCCAGAACGACGCATCGTCTTACTCCACAGTGTCGGCTCATAGCCGTCGCTCCCGCCGCGATGGAGGAAGCCAACATCATGGCACCAACGCCCCTCGACCTCAGGCTGGAGGCCCCTACCTCTATAGAGGATCTAGGGGCAACTATGAAGCCTATTCACGCCACGACGCTTGCCCACCACGTCCCAAGGAGGTCGGGGCGACAACCGCATGTAGGAGGTCAATCAACCTGCCTTTCGCGACCTTCGCGATCACCTTAACGCCAGTGCGGATGCCCATGACCGCATCGAAAACAACAGGTCCACACGCTGCAAGGTAGAGATGGAGCGTTACCGGCGATTCAACGCTGAACACGAAGGATTCGCTGCTCGCCAAGCATCACTCCCCGCTGGCATTTTCCACTCGTCCTGGATCCTATAATCAAAGACGTGCGCTTCCAGAAGGTCCTCATCGACGGAGGGAGCGCTGTCCACATTCTTTTCGTTGGATCTCTGGAGGAGCTACGCGTCAAGAAGGAAAACCTCACCCACATGGACTCTCCGTTCTGGGGATCGTTCCTCGGAAGGCATCCCTCCCCTTGGGATAGATTACACTGCCGGTCCAGTTCGGCATCACGAAGCACTTCCGTGTCGACTATGTCAACTTCCTCATCGCTGTAACACCCCTGGTGTTACGGACTTAATTAGCACTGAGGTTAAGGCCTAATAAACCCTAGCGCATATGTTTTCCAGGATTTTAAAAATAAATTCTCACATGAAATGGTAAGGTGAACCTGGTGTGACTTACTTTTGTGAATAAAAGAATCAAATAAGTGTTGCTAATCAATTTTTCTTTAGTACTTAAAAGCTTTTAAATAATCTTGGGAACAAAAGTTATTTAGGGTTTGTTTTGGAAAAGTATGAAGAAAGTGGTTGAAATGCCTGATAGCAATTCTAGCAAATAAATAGTGAGTGACTTGTCCTATTTGATTAAGCATGAAAACAATTTTATAAACAAAAAATAAAATATAACTTGTATTTAGTACTTAAATAAAATTTAAATTACAAGTTTGGTAGATGAAAATGCAACTTTTGTTTTGGTGAATAGATGTTGTTCAATAGTATTTTTGATAGCTCGAGAATTAAATCTGGAATTCAATTTCAGCTTCTAGAACTAAAATGACCTAAGTCTGAAAACCTAATGACGATATCGTTTTGGCATTTAAATTTTAATGAAATTTCTTAAACACTAGATCCTTGTTTTTATACTGTTGGTTACACAATAACGAGTATCTTAACATGGTGTAGTTCATGGACTAGTTTGGTTTTGCGTTGGCGTTGCAAAAATTGCCTAAACTTCGTTGAAGCGAGCTGTAGACCATGTTGTTAGCGTTCTGTTCGTGAACCGACGTTCAGCGCGACGAACTCATGTTGGAATCCTTTTATCTCCCTCTCTGGTTGCTCTCTGATCATGACGATTGCTTTGCTAGGTCGCTGTTAGTATCGGCTTTAGGTTAGTGGAATTGGTTGAACCCCAATCGTGTTGATCAGTAGCCTTTGCTTTGCTTTAAAATACGTGCACAACACCGATTGCAATCATTCGGCCTGAGTCCACGGCAGTGGCGGAGCCAGGATTCTAAAGTTGGGTATTCCCATGTGCGAAAAAAAATCCAATATATGGTAGCTTGGGTTTCAAATATACTAATTTATAGTAGTATTATCACATCACAGAAACAGGTTGTCTACTCAAGCAATTAAATAAAATAGACATTACTTTACGTCCCTCGTGTCATATGGAGAATGCATGGAACTATAACACTAACAACTGCATTCATAAGAAAGCTTACGGGAAGACCAAATATAAGTAAGTGTTCTTAATAACTTGGACCTATATGTTGCACTGCATAAGGTTATATTAGCATTGCCATGATTTTTGTCAAGTAAAAAAGCGATCACAAACACGAGTCCTACTGTCCTAGGACATGGGCACTGCCGATGGTCGCCCGGTTGGCTTTGCTGGCCCATGGCGCCCCCACCCTGCGCCCCTTTACCCCCCTGCCACCACCGCCAGCCGCCATCGGCTTTTGCTACCTTATGCGCCCTTGTAGCTTATACTGGCAGCAAAAGTCAAGCGCTCACGGCCGCAGCCCGCTCCTCGCCAGCGAGGCGCCCATCGTGTCCCGTCCCGTGTCCCGTGTCCGTCCGGCGGCAGAGGTGAGGGGCCGAGGGGTGTCGGGGCTCGGGGGTGGGTCGAGGCTAGGAAGGAAGGGGTGGAGTGCCTGAGTGGGCCTAGTGGGCCGTCCTGGGAAGGAGGAAGTTTGGAGGCAAGGCTGAAAGGCCGTGTTTTTTACTGATTCGGGCTGCAATGAGCGAAAAGAGTACAGAATATTGCAATATACATATATATACACAAGTATATACACATATATACATAAAAGTATCTCAAAAAAGTTGGGTATTCCTGGGAATACCCTTGGATCCGCCCATGGTCCACGGTCACCATGCGTGCGCGAGCACTGCTGGCACCGAGCCCAAGCCATGGTCGGGCTGTTGCCGCTGGCCAGCTCGCATGGCCGGTCGGTGCCACGCTGCAAATCCACAGCCCCTACGTGGCCGATCTTGATCTGCTGATGGCTCTGCTCTCCCATTGTTGCTCGAAGCGTGTCGCGCTTACACTTGAGTGGCTGGCCGTTGTGCCGCGTGTAGGGCCAAGCTGCGGCTGCGGCTACCCTCGCTTGGCCACCGTGGTGCTTGCTCCACCCTACAATTCACCAACTACGTAGAGCCTCTGGGCATGCGCCACTGTTCGCCACGTCTGGGTCGACTGGCCCTAGTCATAGTGGCGATGGTGATGCCTCTCTACCTCGCCTTGCCTCGCTAGGCGACGCCGATGAGCTACACTCGGGTCCTGCCACTACATTCCAAGAGTTTCGCGCTAAGCCTCCATGTCTCATCATTTGTGCGCACGTGCTTGTGCTACCGCCATCGATCAGAGCTGCCCTGTCTTAACCTACTCAGGCTCGCTCGTGTGCCCTCTCCACGACTACACCGTGCGCAGGACCATCGCTCCTTCTTCCCTCCTAGCGTCAGCGAGCTTCGCCTCATAATTCCTCGCTCCAGTGGGTAGCTTAGGAAGTCGGCTAGTCGTCTCTTTCCCATCAAGCCCGGTAGAGCACTACCGACCAACAATTTGGCATTTTGCTCGCCGTCAGTCATGTGCGCTACTGAGCCGATAGGTCTGGGGGTAAGGCCCGTAGGGTTGATAGCAGTTCAATTACTCGTAACCCCGAACTCGCCTTGACTCCCTGTATCCGGTGCTCACGCTATTTTGGCTAGGGTACTCATCGGCGATGTGGTGACACGTCAGTGTCCGCCTCGGAGCATCACTGCCGAGCTCACGCGCATGTGGCCAGGTCATCTCGACCCTTCTCTACTTCAACCGTCACCTTAGCACGGACCGCGGTGAGCCTCTGATGCTTTCTCGCCGTCTCTACTCTCCAATTAGTGCCCTAGGTCGTCAGAACGGTCGTGCCGCCGCACGGTTCGGCCCGACATCGAGGATAGACTTTGGTAGTGCATCATCGAATTTCCTTTCGCTTCGCATCGCTGCGCATTGGCCCGTAGGTCCCCATCAGCCGGTTAGATGTGCCGATTAGGCCCTTAGTTGGCCGGCTTAGCCACGCAGTGCCGACCAAGGCTACGCCGGCGAGCGTGGTGGCATCGGGGACCATCCCGTTGTGAAGACGGGATAGTTCGGAGGCTAGGTTGCATAACCGTTGTCGGTAGGAATAGTGCGCATAGTAGTCGGATTAATATCTAAAAGCTCAGGGATTTTCTGCAAAACCACCGTCGCGCGCGGGCCTCCCGGTTTGGGCCATCGCTGGTCCATCGCGCCGCGCGTGAGGCCACGCCCCGCGCTAGGCTGCGTGGCCAGAATTGGTTGCCGCCGTCCCTTTTCCTTTCTCTAAGCATTTTCTAATTTAGTTTCTAAGGCAAACTTGTAAATTGAATATCAATTTGTGTAGTTGGCTAAAAATTATGAAACTAAATTTGTTAGGTTTCTAAAATAATGATCTATCTGATAATATATCTTGTTCACATAGTTTCATAGTATTTTCAGAAGTTAACTAATTGAATTGAGATGCTTAATATTGTTAAGATATAAACTTGTAGGAATTTTTATAATAAATTGGTAATAGTGTTGGCTCTAAAAATTTCATAGTAAATTCTTAATATTATTATGTGCTCACTGTAATTTTTGTAGCTCCATAATAAGTGGCTTGCTAAGATAGCTAAAAAGCCCTAGTTCGAATATTATATATATATATATATATTAAATCAATGAAATAAAGAAACACCGTGAAAGTCTAAAGCTAAAACACTTGTTGGGAAATAACGCCTTAGTCAACAACATGGATACGTGGCCTAGTACGTTAGTCATTAGAGCTAGCTCGTTAGTGTGAGAGACGTAAACGTATTTTAAGAGTTGCGGTTGCCGTTGATTAATTACGTCTCTGTGTTGCATCCACGTATATCGTAATAGGAATAATGATGGATCGTGGAGTCGACCGGAGTAGCAAAAATGATGGTGCCTTGATGATCGTGTCACCACGATGGAGTGCTAACTTTTGGTTATATCTTACCCAGGCAAGCCCCGGTTCATAACCCCTATTATTCTGCACTTTATTTTATGCTTGTGCATTAAGTTTAAAGGAGTTGAATGAAGTCCACTTGCATATATATATATCCTTATCAAATGAGTCCTACTAGTATGTCAGGATAGTGTAGATTGCTATGCTATAGGACCCGGTAGCCACTCACGAGAGATAGAAAAAGATATCATTGTTACTATTATCACACTACCATCACATGGAATATATATATATGGACAATAATTAGAAACTGGGCGGGACCGTATGTAGACTTGGTTAGGCATTCGAGCAAGGCTCTGGTTGCATTATTTCTGCCTGTGTCAGTTGAGGACCGTATGTTGTTGTTTATGGTAGTCAGGTCACAGACTTATTATCCTGAGCACATACTTGTTTATGGGAGCGGGAAGGCTCATTACGCTCTTATCGTGGGTTCCAGTTCCTTCTGCACCGACTAATTGGAGGCAGGGAAAGGTGGAGGTCTAAACACCGCACTGAGACCGGGTCTCAAGAGTGGGGGCTTAGAGTCTAAGTTTGGACAGGGACCTGGACCCCTCGATAGGAGTGAAATGGGTTGGTCTTGTTTGTGCCTAGGGTACAAGCGAGGCGTGTGTTTTGGGGTACCCAGCTAGGATACATTAATTCTCGAATCATCGTTTGTGTGAATGGTACCGACTTGGCTATGGTCTAGCACCGTAGTAAGAACTGGAATATGAGAGATGGTAAAATGGTTCTGATTGCTTACCACATGCTTGAAAGTAGCTTAGGTGCTTACTTAGAATGATTAGCTAATTAACTGAAAATAATTGCTAAAAACTTGGAACATAAGGATGCACCATTAGTAATGCTTCCTGCAAATGCAATAAACCATCAAGCTAAATAAGCCTTGCATATTCTTAGAGTCTTTTATTTTCCTCCTGTCGGGTAAGTCTTGCTGAGTACAATCGAGTACTTAAGGTTTTATTCCCCCTGTTGTAAGTGATAGGTAGATACTAGAGCTGACTCTTGTGTGTGGAAACTTTCTAGTGGGCTAAGAGAGGATTCCTTTCACGTTGCGATCATAGTGTTTGTTTATAACCCTCACTAAAGGTTTTTATAGGAAAAGATGTAAAATCTGCTAGCATGTCTTGTATAGAAATATCCACTATGTTAATGCTTCACCATGTAATTAAATTAATCTTTGTTTCCGCTGTAACTCTGATCATATGCTTATTTTCCGCTGTAAGATAAAACTTGTGAATCTGAATGTATAAACTTGTTGACATGTAAAATGTTTAATTTCCATAGTTGCATTCAACTTGTTTAAGTACTCTTATGTTGTAATAAAGTGATGTAAGAAATGGCTAGGAATGTTGTAAGCTTTATCCTCTCGTTTATGATCGTGATGAAAAATGTGGATTTTTTAGTTCTTCCGTTGGGTGTGCTCGACGGAACAATCTGAATTAGTGCGCTCCCCTGGGTTCTTAGTGTCTAATGGTAGACGGGTACTCTTGGGAGAGCATTAGCTTAGGCAGTTCTGCCATAGTCGCTGACTTTAACATGGCATACCACACCATCTTTGGCCGACCAGCTCTTGCCAAGTTCATAGCTGTGCCGCACTATACATACCTAGTGCTGAAGATGCCGACAGAATAGGGTGTCCTCTCCCTGTGTGCTAACCTAGATGTTTCCTATAGCTACGAGAAGGAAAGCTTCGTGCTCGCTGAGGCAACTGATATCTCCATCCGTATGCAGGACTGCATCGCGACCTCACAAGTGATCCCTCTAGAGGACCTGGAGATCCCTACCCTGGAGGCTGCTCGAGATTCAACCAAGTCTAGGGAGTTCAAGGAAGTGGTCCTCGTCCTCGGCGACCAGTCTAAGACTGCTTGGATCGGGGCCAACCTCGGTCCTAAATAGGAAGACGAGCTCGTCAGCCAACCAAGCAATACCCCATTGGCCGTAGGACACAACTCCTTACACCCACCAATACTCAAACCATATCGCTGCCCGGGCTCCATTTTCCTTTCCACCATTTTATATATTCCAAGTGATAATAATGCAGTAATATATTTTTTATCTCTCGCGAGTGATAGGCAATCACTCGACTTCTACCAGAGTCCTGTAGCATAGCAATCTACACAATCCTATCATACTAGTAAGACTCATAGGATAAAGATATATATATGCAAGTGGGTTTCATTCAACTCCTTAAAACTTAATACACAAATATAAGTTAAAGTGCAGAAAAGTAGGGGTTATGCACCGGGGCTTGCCTGTGTAAGATTTAATCAGAAGTTAGCTTTCCATCATGGCGACATGATCTCCAAAAACACCATTTCTCCAGCAACTCCCGATGACTCCATGATCCATCGACGTCCCTATTATGATATGCAATGCGATGCAATGCAAAGACGTAATTAATCGACTGCAACCGTGACTCGTAAAATACGTTTTACGCCTCTCAAGTTAACGAGCTAGTTCTAACGACGACCGTACTTAGGCTACATATCCATGTTGACAAATAAGGCATTATTTTTCAACAAATGTTTTAGTTATACAATTCCAGGGCGTTTCTTTATTCTATCCTATCGATTTAATCTTTATTCGAAATAGGGCATCATTATCTATCTAGCAAACTAATTATTCTGGTGCTACAAAAATTACATTGAGCAGATAATAATATTAGTAATTTACTGTAAAATTTTTAGAGTCAACACTATCACCACTTCCCCACAAGTTCACATTTTAACAATATTCAACATTTTAAAATAATTAGGACAATCCTAAAAACAACACCAACTAGATGAACCAATTACGCTAATAGATAGATCATGATTTTAGAAACTCAACAAAATTTGTCCCACAATTTTTGGACTTCTAAATGATTTTATATTTCAATAACAAAATCAGCTCAGAATTTATATTAGGAAACCTTCACTAATTCATTGGAAAAAAAGAACACCGCGGCCCAAATGGCCCATGGTGAGCGTGACCTCAGCGCAGCCCACGACCGACGAGTCGGCTCGGCCCGCGGGTACACGCGCGGCCTAGGCACGGTCAGGTGGCGCGGACGGCCCATGAGGAAGACAGGCCGCAGCCTAGGCTGGGGCGGGGCGAGCCCGCAGCGCGAGCGGCTTAGCCACGGCGGCGAAAGGCCAGCCCAGCGGGGCGCCGAGCAGGCCACGGCCACGGAGGCGCAGGGCGAGCGGCCCAACAGGCCGACCCACGCGGCATGGCCCAGGTACGAGTGCACATTTTGCAAAAACGTTCCCCAGCTTCTATCTTTTCAGTACGTTACTGTTCATATAAGTCACAGTTATTGCGTTGGGAACCCTAAAAACTCTCTATTTCTATTTCTCACCTTGTCTCCTTCCTATGGCATAGCTGAGGAGCTCTAGCCAGCGGTCAATCCTAGGCGGGGAAGGCACGGCGGAGGCAGAGAACCGGCCGCGGGGCAGCAACTGACCTGGATGCGCACGGGTGTGGCCAAGGCAATCCTTGCCGTGGCCCGCATAGACTCGGCCGCGCGCAGCGGAGGGCGCGACGGTCGGCGGCTGGCGGCGGTGGCGGTGGAGTTGCTATAGGGCACGATGGTTGGCGAGGGCGGCTCCACGACACCAGTGGACATGGCGCTGGAGCAGACAACGACGAGGCAAACGCTTGGGACGATAGCGTAGTGGGGCCACAGCTCCCACGTAGGGCCGCGGGGTTACGCGCTCGTGCGCGCGAGGGGAAAACGGCGATGGGCGGGAGGCGTGGCGACAACGGGGATGCTGCGGTGGTGCGGGGGAGCAGGGAGGAAAGCAGAGTAGCTTGGCGTCATGCTTTGCTCTGGTGGTAAGGGGCTCTGAGCTACTCTAGCGGGGTGAAGAAGGGAAGGAGTGGGAGTTAGGGTCCACACCGTGCACGACGCGATAGAAGGATGAGGCACCACGGGGTTCTGCTACGCACTGGGAAGAGGAGCAGCTGGGTCCGAGCTGCATTGGCTAGCGGTAGAGCTGGGCAGGGAGATGTCCTATCCTCGCTGTGGATCAGTTCGCTCACTAGTCAATAACTAAACCACGACAGACAGCTGAACACATGGGCGTCGCGTGGCCCTGATGGCTGCGGCAGGGTAGGTAAAACGAGTGGCTACGAACGCGCAACAACATTTGTTTTCAAAACCCAAGTTGCGCTTTCATCTACTCGACCTGTACTGTAATTTTTATTAAAACCCCAAACATACTTTCTATATTATTGTTGCTTTATAAAAATCACTTTTTCAAATTGACTATTGTTTATCGACACAAGCTACGAACAAGTTTTCCATTTTCGTTCCTTTTGAACTAATTTTTTTGAAACTAACAAACATCACAGCAATACTCAAAACAAACATACTAACACACTCACGACGTTCTTACCCTGCCGAGGGCATACTTTTTCTACCCACATTATATATCATTTTAACTCTCAAATATTCATTTTCCAAGCCGACTATATATATATATATATATATATTCAAACACGGCTAAAGCACTAAAGTTTGTTACTCGATATTTTAAATGCAACAAAAAACATACTCTAAATTTTACTTAAGTAGTATATACCCGTCGTATCGTATTTTTGTTTATAAAAATTGTTTTTCATGCTTAATCAAATAAACAAGCCAGTCGCCCTTTATTTGTTATCAGACATTTTTAAGCACTAATCCATACGTCATACTAACTCGTAGAAACAAACATCTAGGAACTAATTAACCCGTTGTTCAGTATAATTCACCAAAATTGACACTTTTAAACATAAGTTAAATTTTAAAATACGAGAAAATTGTTTCGGTAAATCCTCTTACGTCTAAACTTCGGTGCTAAGCAAGCTCGTAATACCAGAGGTGTTACAACCAACCCTCCCTTAAAAAAATCTCGTCCTGAGATTCCGAGCAGGGATCAGAAGAGGGAAAACGTGATTACATTTCATAAATCAAAAAATACATGAAAGATTACACGACTTTGAATACTAAACCACACAGGGATTTAGGGATACATTGCTAAGAGCAACCTAATCCAACTAAAACTTAATCCAGAAGTCGAGATAGACGAGAGCAATGGAGAAATAGCAAGAAAGTGATTATACAAAACATGGCGTAGATCCAACAAATTTAGAAACAGGAGACTGAAAAGTCAAACATTGTGAACCCTAAGACCGAACTAACGAACGGTAGACTCAAACTCCTCCGAAAACCAGATCCTTTCTTCTTCTCAGATTACACCATCATCTCGGACTGACGAACCTAGTTCTTCGAGTGGGTCTCGTAGCTCTGCTTCGAATGCGAGGGGAATGGGGATGAAGAAGAAGATCAAGGACCAAGGGCATCTTATAGTGGCGAACGGAGGTGGGGCGCAACACACCGAAAGTAGAGGCGGCGTGAATGTGATACATCGACGAGTCATGCTGTGGGGATAAAGTCGGCCATGGTGCGCTTCCTACGCGAGCGGGTAGATGATAAGGGAGAGGAGAGGGGGTCCGCTCGATGAGGCAGGCGTGCAGGCGACCGTGTCCCCAAAAGGAGAAAAAGAGAGGGGAAAGGGGGGGGGTCCGGTAAGGGGACGAGGCATGGGGTCGAGGGCCGACCGGATGTCGGGAAAAAGAAAAGCGCACAGTGTACAAGGACGATGAGTGTGGCACGATGCCGCAGCCACACGCGAACGGGGTGCTAATGGACCCGACACAGACGACATCCGCAGGGCACGTAGCGAATTAATCCGGCAGGCATAGTGCGGTCAACTAAACAGAGGGCTTGGGACATGACATCCACTTAGGCTTTTACAATCACCCCTGACTACCCACGGCTACTTTCCTTGCTACTCTTCTTTGCTTCCCCTTCCTTGACCACATTCGTCTTTCATGTAAACTAAGACCATGTCATACGTTCTTCCTCCAAAACCACCTCCTCTTGTTTTACTAGAGAGAACACTATTTCATCAACTCGTTGTGGATTTCCTGTTTGAACAGCCGAATAATTCCAAGGAGAATATTTTGTAGCAAAAGCGGTATGTCGGTGTAACTTGGTAAAGGTACTTGGTCAACAACCTCGATACCAGCGCGTGCCGAGCAGCATCACCATGTTGCAGCTATTCCACAGGGGCCCTTGATTTCGTCGTGGCACCATAAGCTATTAACTAGGCAACTATTACCAACTTACACACAATGAAGGCGGTGTGGTCATAGACCACAGAATAAGAGGAGTATTGCAAGGGACGATTCAAACAACAAGGGTTCCCTTCACAACATGGGACAAGGAATTCAAATCCAACGACAAATTTGATTTAAAGAGATTCAAGTGTTCTACTGGGACATCCACAATTAGTCGATATAGTGTCATATGTCCTCTAATCACGGCTGGTTTGTTGGCATCTGAATGGTAACCTCTCTTGTAACCCTCTTAATATCATCCTTGAAAACCCTAAGCACTTCTAACGAAACTTAAGGTAGATGAACGCAATAAACACAGCGAAATAAATAAAACGCACATTCCAAACGTCATTAGGCTGGTGCAACATCATTCACCTTCCCTACGATGGATGATCCTAACAACTGCGGACGAACAACAACGACAAGAGTACAATACCGAAGGACAATGACAAAACACACTACTACTACGGGTACAACATTCCAAGGCAACTAATCTACTCTAAAATACGCATCTTCATTCCCGGGCTCGGAGATTCTTCTACCTCCCTGACTATGGATCTGCCTCTTCTCTTGGCAATGGCTAAGTGAGAGGAATCAAGTGTTCTACTTCTGACACTTTCGAGGGTGGAGGTGCTAGCGGTGCTGCAACTCCGGTTCTCCTTCTTTTCGATGGGTGGACAGGATTCTCCTCCAAGATCGAGGAATCCTGCCTTTCAGCAGCCAGTGTCCTCCGCTTGGCCCTAGTGACAAGATAGTCCTCACCCAGCTGATGGACATGCCGATCTTCAGCCTCCTTTAAGGCTTCCGATATTGCAGTCTCCCGACTCTCAGCGGCTGCCGCACTTGCATACGCTTCGGCGAGCTGTACCTAGAGCATCCTAGAGAAGATTTCAGCTTCCTCGGCTCGTCGGAGGCACTTCCTCAGCTCCGAGGCTTGCCAATCATACTTCTCATCCAGATCGAGCAGGTACGTGGTCAAGTGCACCACGGTTGGACTATCTTCTTGCACATCCCGCCCTTGCAAAGCCTCCATGCGAGCCCTGCATGCCCATCGATTCTTGTCCAAAGGTGGAAAGAACCTCATGGGGGTACGGGCAATGGGCTCTTCATAGATCTGGCAAAGGTACCGCAAGGCTTTGCGGGCCACAACCTGGTAGGTGTCGATGAACCGAAACCCGGTTGCGGTCACACTCTAGGCTTCAGTGAGATCGGGGAACTCTTCACTCTTCTCGATGTAGACGGTAACCTCACACTAATCGGTGCCATGCTTCTCATACTCACGACCCTCATACTCGGGATGATCTTTGACTCCAAGCTTTTGCAGGGTAGCATGCAAGATTCTAGGAAAACCCTCAACATTTAGGCAGTAACTACTAACCCAAGCTCCTGCCATCCCTGGCGGTGGTTGTGAGGAAGGACTGAGTGAAAAGCTTGCTCAAAGGAAAAGCTAAACTAGCTAAAGTGCGCCGAGTGGTGGTACCAATAGCTAAGCCAGGCTCTACTTATAAAGGCGGAGCATTCAGTGGTCCTAGCGCGGTCCACCAGGGTTCCTGCGCTGGATCACTAAGAATGAATCAACCAAAATTCCACGTGTTCGAGGCGAGCGATGTCCGAGGCCATTACTGACTAGTACGACTGTAGGGCAAGGGTCCGATAAGAGCGCAACAAAGAGTACGGGGAGACATGGGTCACGACCGGCGTGAACCACAGACGAACGTGGAGCACGAAGCCACAGTGCAGAAATAACTACAGAACAAGAACGAGTCAGTCGTGCACAATACAACACGCGTGACACCTATGGAGGGCGTATCTGCAAGCAATACGGGCACTACAATGTACAAACATGATATGCATGAATGCACGTCCTATATGTCCTTCCACTGTTGACGACATATTGGGCAACCGTTCTCAGATTTTTGGCACATTGTTCTCTCCCTGTAGCTAGTCGACACTATCAGACTATGCTCGTGGTCAGTGTACCTGTAGAAAAATTGATTAAGCCTACCTAAGTCAGCAGAGTGCCATCTATCCTAGATACATAACCATAGTAATAGGGCTACTTATATAACTTCGCATAAAGACGTCCTATTCCTTGAAAAGAATTTGTTGTCAAAATTTATTTTAGGAAAAGTTTTTGAAGCTTTATTTCCTCATTTATGCTTTGATACCTCCTGTGGTAGAACCACCTAATCTAATGCTTCACAGGAGTACTCATCTTCCATTAGACACTAAGTACTCAAGAGAGGACACCAAATTACACGGTTCCATCGGGCACACCCCGAGGGAGAACATGAAAATCCACATTTTTCTATCAGGATCACAAATGAGAGAATAAAGCTTACAACATTCTTAACCATTTCTTACATCACTTTTCATACAACATTAGAGTATAATATTTACTATTATAACAGCGGAATGTAATCATATTATCAGATTTATGAATAATTTAATTGAATAGCGGAATATAAACATGTGAACAGAGTTACAGCGGAATTAAACATCTATTTATGACATGATGAAATATTGATATATAAACTATGACAATAGATTATAAAACTTCCATTTAATAAAATATTTAGTAAGAGTTATAAATAGAGACTATGATCACAGCGTAAAAGAAATCCTCTCTGAGCCCACTAGGAGGAATCAACACACAAGAGTTAGCTCTAGTATCCACCTGTCACCTGCAATAGGGGGAAATAAAACCCTGAGTACTCAATTATACTCAGCAAGACTTACCCGATAGGAGGAAGGAAAAGACTCCAAGGAATATGCAAAGCTATCTGGCTTATGGGTTTATTGCATCTGTTGGAAGCATTACTAAGCGTACGTCCTTATATTCAATTTTTATTAGCAATCGCATTAGTTCATTAACTAATCATTCTATGTAAGCACATGTGCTACTTTCAAACAGGTGGTAAGCAATCAGATTTCGTTTTACCATTCATCTTCTAGTTCTTACTACGTTGCTAGACTGTAGACAAGCCGTACCAGATTGTCCGGCGATTTACGAATCAATGTGCCCAGCTGGGTATCCCAAAAACACACGCCCCGCTTGTACCCCAGGCACAAGTAGGACCAACCCACTACCCTCCTATCATGGGGTCTAGGTCCCCGTCCAAACTGGGACTCCAATCCCGCGCCCCTGAGTCCCGAACTCAGTGCGGTGCAAGGACCTCCACCCAAAAACCACCCTGACAGTCGGTCCGAAAAGAGCCAGAACCCATGACAAGAGAGTAACAAGTCTTCCCTATGCCCATACCCAAGTATGTGCTCAGGATAATAAGTCTGTGACCTGCCTAGAACCCAATGCAACGGCCGGTCCTAAACCGACACAGACACGGAAAACAGTGTAACCAAGCTATGCCCCGTTAGCCGCAGGACACAACCCCTTACACCCACCAATACCCAAAACATATCCCTGTCCGGGTTCCATTTTCCTTTCCACCATTTTATATATTCCAAGTGATAATAATACAGTAATTTATTTCCTATCTCTCGCGAGTGATAGGCAATCACTCGACTTCTACCGGAGTCCGGTAGCATAGCAATCTACACGATCCTATCATACTAGTAAGACTCATAGGATAAAGATATATATATGCAAGTGGGTTTCATTCAACTCCTTAATACTTCACCATGTAATTAGATTAATCTTTGTTTCCACTGTAAGTCTGATCATATGTTTATTTTCCGCTGTAAGATAAAACTTGTGAACCTGAATGTATAAACTTGTTGACATGTAAAATGTTTAATTTCCACAGTTGCATTCAACTTGTTTAAGTACTCTTATGTTGTAATAAAGTGATATAAGAAATGGTTAGGAATGTTGCAAGCTTTATCCTCTCATTTATGATCGTGATGAAAAATGTGGATTTTTTAGTTCTCCCGTTGGGTGTGCTCGACGGAACAATCTGAATTAGTGCGCTCCCCTAGGTTCTTAGTGTCTAATGGTAGACGGGTACTCTTGGGAGGGCATTAGCTTAGGCAGTTCTAGCATAGTCGCTGACTTTAACATGGCGTACCACACCATCCTTGGCCGACTAGCTCTTGCCAAGTTCATGGCTGTGCCGCACTATACATACCTAGTGCTGAAGATGCCGACAGAACAGGGTGTCCTCTCCCTGCGTGCTAACCTAGATGTTTCCTATAGCTACGAGAAGGAAAGCTTCGTGCTCACTGAGGCAACTGATATCTCCATCCGTTTGCAGGACTGCATCGCGACCTCGCAAGTGATCCCTCTAGAGGACCTGGAGATCCCTACCCTGGAGGCTGCTCGAGATTCAACCAAGTCTAGGGAGTTCAAGGAAGTGGTCCTCGTCCCCGGCGACCAGTCTAAGACTACTTGGATCGGAGCCAACCTCGGTCCTAAATAGGAAGACGAGCTCGTCAGCCAACCAAGCAATACCCCATTGGCCGTAGGACACAACTCCTTACACCCACCAATACTCAAACCATATCACTGCCCGGGCTCCATTTTCCTTTCCACCATTTTATATATTCCAAGTGATAATAATGCAGTAATATATTTTTTATCTCTCGCGAGTGATAGGCAATCACTCGACTTCTACCAGAGTCCTGTAGCATAGCAATCTACATGATCCTATCATACTAGTAAGACTCATAGGATATATATATATATATATATATATATATATATATATATATATATATATATATATATATATATATATATATATATATATATATATATGTGTGTGTGTGTGTGTGTGTGTGTGTGTGTGTGTGTGTGTGTATGCAAGTGGGTTTCATTCAACTCCTTAAAACTTAATGCACAAATATAAGTAGGGGTTATGCACCGAGGCTTGCTGGGTAAGATTTAATCAGAAGTTAGCTTTCCATCATGGCGACACGATCTCCAAAAGCACCATTTCTCCAGCAACTCCCGATGACTCCGCGATCCATCGACGTCCCTATTATGATATGCAATGCAATGCAATGCAATGCAAAGACGTAATAATCGATTGCAACCGTGACTCGTAAAATACGATTTATGCCTCCCAAGTTAACGAGCTAGTTCTAACGACGACCGTACTTAGGCTACATATCCATGTTATCGAATAAGGCGTTATTTTCTAACAAATGTTTTAGTTATACAATTCCAGGGTGTTTCTTTATTCTATCCTATCAATTTAATCTTTATTCGAAATAGGGCATCATTATCTATTTAGCAAACTAATTATTCTGGTGCTTAAAAAATTACATTGAGCAGCCAATAATATTAGTAATTTACTGTAAAATTTTTAGGGTCAACACTATCACCACTTCCCCACAAAAATTCCCACAAGTTCACATTTTAACAGTATTAACATTTTAAAAAAATTAGAGCAACCCTAAAAACAGCACCAACTAGATGAACCAATTACGCTAATAGATAGATCATGATTTTAGGAACTCAACAAAATTTGTCCCATAATTTTTGGACTTCTAAATGATTTTATATTTAAATAACAAAATCAGCTCAGAATTTATATTAGGAAACCTTCACTAATTCATTGGAAAAAAAAGAACGCCGCGGCCCAAATGGCCCATGGTGAGCGCGACCTCAGCGTGGCCCACGACCAACGAGCCGGCTCGGCCCACAGGCACACGCGCGGCCTAGGCGTGGTTAGGCGACGCGGACGGCCCATGAGGCAGGCAGTGCCGAGCCCAAAGGGGTGGGTGCATGGCCTGAGCGTCCCTAGCCACTGCGGCGAAAAGGCTAGCCAATGAAGCCGGCCCGAGGCAGCAGCATGCCAGCATAGGCATAGGGCGAGCGGTCCAACAGGCCAGCCCACACGGCGTGGCCCAGGCATGGGCATGTATTTAGCAAAAACGTCCCCCAGCTTCTATCTATTCGGTACGTTACTGTTCATATGAGTCACAATTATTGCGTTGGGAACCCTAAAAACTCTCTATTTTCATTTCTCACCTTGGCTCCTTCCTATGGCACGGTAGAGGAGCAGAGGAGCTCCGGCAGGCGAACAATCCCGGTCAGGGAAGGCACGACGGCGGTGGAGAACCGGTCGCGGGGCAGCGACGGACCTGGATGCGCATGGGTGTGGCCAAGGCAATCCCTGCCGTGGCCCGCATAGACGCGGCCGAGCGCAGCGGCGGGCGCGGCGGCTGGCGGCAGTGGCGGTGGAGTTGCTGCGGGGCATGGTGGTTGGCGAGGGCGGTCCACGGCACCGGCGAACATGGCGCTGGAGCGGACAACGGCGAGGCAAACGCTCGAGAGGGCAGCGCAGTGGGGCCGCAGCTCCCGCATGGGGCCGCGGGGTTACGCGCGCTTGCGCGCGAGTGGAAACCAACAACGGGCGAGAGGCGTGGCGATGGTGGGGATGCTACGGTGGCACAGGGGAGCAGGGAGGAAAGCGGAGTAGCTCAGCGTCGTGCTTTGCTCTGGTGGTAAGGGGCTCTGAGCTGCTCCAACGGGGTGAAGAAGGGAAGGAGTGGGAGTTGGGGTCCACGCCGTGCACGACGCGACAGAAGGACGAGGCACCATGGGGTCCGAGCTGCGTCGGCTAGTGGTAGAGTAGGGCAAGGAGACGTCCCATCCTCGCTGTGGATCAGTTCGCTCGCTAGTCAATAACTAAACCACGACAGACAGCTGAACACATGGGCATCGCGTGGCCCTGCTGGCTGCTGCAGTGTAGGTAAAACGAGCGGTTACGAATGCGCAACAACATTTATTTTCAAAACCCAAGTTGCGCTTTCATCTACTCGACTTGTACTTCAATTTTTATTAAAACCCCAAACATGTGTTCTATATTATTGTTGCTTTATAAAAATTAGGAATTTTTTCTTCTATGCCGAAGATTGTAATGAGTCGTGCTCGAGTAGGATTCGTGTTTTGGCTCCGGGTATAAATATCAAACCCCGGCTATTGTAAAAGATACACAATTAAGGCCGCTATAGAGTTCTGCGAGGGCGGGGAAAAGCAAAGGAATAGGAACGGTTGCAAGTGTGGATGTGTTCAAGGCCGGAACCCTCGGCTGGTATTTGAAGCCATGGAACAAAGGGGTTGACGCCTCGAGACGTGCAAAAGGCAACCACAATTAATAGGAGGCGAAGAATCACCTCACTGATACCAAAGAGAATATGACGCCGGATGACTAAGGATAGAAGATCGAAGGGCTCTCTAAATAAATGTTGTGTTTTTAGACCTAAATGGGATTAAGATCGGGAGTCTGGAATCGGCTATTTTCAAAATCGGCTCTTTAGCCGGAACAAAGGAAAAAACATAGTGAGATAACGGAAAGTGTGGTTGTCATTGATTCTACACAAGACATGTTGATATATGAATTACAAGTCTAGAACATCCTGGATCGCTTTCAACACTTCTAGTCGAATAGCATCAGCTTTTGCGATCTGTTGTTTGTCTTCTTCGGCTGATTCAGGAATGCTCTCGAGGCTACTTCGGATGGCTCTACCTTCTCTGACTTTGGCCAGCAGTTCCCGTTTCTTTTATTGAATGGCATCAGGTACTTGAGCCAGGATGGACTTATAATGATCAATGATAGCTTTCACGTCTCCCAACTCCTTCTCAAGTTCTACACGCCTGGCTTCTAGTCAAGACAATTTTGGGTCAACACTGAGGGAGGAGTTCTTCAAGTGATCAATCGACTGTGATTGTTCTTTAGCCTCTTGCCTGTTCGAGTTCCCCTTGGCTGAAAGAGTTTCACGATCAAATAGATTCCTTTGAGCCTGTTTCACCTTCAGGACCTGATCTTTAAAGATGGAAAAAGGAGACAAGACTCTGGAGAGGGCTGGGGATGGATTACCCTTGATGGCCAAGAAAACTCTATGCATTAGATCAGCGTCTTGGACTAGATCGGCTATATTTTTTCAAACATTGGCAGGACATCTTTTAGTTGGTTTCTGGTCTCTTCTGGCAAGGCTTCCATGGAGGAAGTGGCTGACGAACTGATTTCATGTTCCTCAAAATACTCCTCAAGATTGAAAGAGTAACTCAGGACTGGAAGATTGAGTGTCTATGTATAAAGAAATCTTGATTAAGAGGCTTAAATTGGTTTATAACGAATGGATGGCAAAAAGAATATAGTACCTTCGCTGCAGTAGCCTCTATCTAAAAAGAAGGAACAACTAATGATACACCAATAGCATCTGGTTGAATTGGCTCTGAGCTTTCAACATTGGTATCTGCAATGTCAAATTTTAGTTCATAATTATTGCAGGAGAATAAAGGGGGCGTTTAACTGCCTTACCATCAGTTGCATGCTGAGCTGGAGAATCAACAGGATCACGTTCGATGCTGGCAGGATCCTTAAGTGGACTGTCAGGCTCCTGCTCTTATGTGGGTGTTTCCTCAGGAAGTATCTGGCATGGTAAAAAGCCAGATGAAGAATGGAAGCCAAATAGATCAAGAATTAAAGAAAATGCTCTGACAAGCATCAAGGATAAAACTCACATTTTCTGCTGTTGTGGAAGCATCGGTTATTTCAACCGAAATTGGCTCTTCTTGAAGATAAGCCGATGGGGATTCAATTGGTGCTAAGTCAAATGCCTAGGACAACAGTCCCACACCTAGAGCAGGTTGAGACGCAATGCTCGATAGCTATGAAAGAACAAGATCAGCAGTTGAATAACATTTTTAAGGAGATAAATTGTTTACCTAAGCAGCTGATGGTCTCATTCTATAGAATCTCTTCCCAGTAGTGGTTTTCTGGGTTGTCCCCTAAGCTGCCTTGCACTTTAAAGATTGATATCTTGCGATAGTGGAGGCAGCATGAGTTTTCATCAACTTCTTTAGTGGAGGAGCAGCGATCCCATTCTTGAAACTGGGCACGGTGGCTAGTAATCTATAGGGCGCCCCTTCCTATCAAAGCTCGGAGGATCAAATTCAGCATCCTGAAAAGGTCAATTAGAACAATTGACAGAGGAATTCATCAAGCAACTTTCTTGAAAAGAGATGGCAAGTTACCTCTTTGTCAAAAGCAAATTCTCCATCTAGGGATATACATAAAGGATGGACCAACCCACAGAAAAGATGGGAGTGCCATTCTTGCCACCAGGAGTCGAAGAGAGTGGAAGAGGAGTTGACTCTGATCCAGTCGTGCACGCAAAGGGAAGGAAGGTCCGATCCCAGTTGAAAAACCCTAGAGGCTTCCATCACCTCACTGATGTCTTCTCTTGGCTTCAATATGTTTTTGAAGAACAATTGAGGGGGGAGCTGGCCAAAGCCAAACTGACGAGCTACGAAAGATGGATTATAAAATTCATAAGTTGGGAGGTTGCCTGGAAGGGAGGAGCCTATAGCCATTTTGCCATGACCATGACAAAATTCAATGGGGAGAACGTAGGGCTTGATGAAGGAATTAAAAATTACAGCCGCCGCCTCGTCCGAACAGCCTAACTCGAATCGAAACTTGAATGGGAAGGTCAGCTCATCATTCTCATCATTGTCGTATGGTAACCAAGTCAGGATGCCTACATCAAACCCTCTGTAAAACTTCTTGAAGAGATGGCCAATGTCAAAATCAATTATTATGGCCGATGCAGACTCACCATAGCTCAAGCACTGCTGAGTTCTTCCTTCTTCACCCGTATATTCCTCATCAAAATTAGAGGAAGGGAAACTCCAGCTTCTGAGATTTGGCCTTACAATCTTATGCATATACAGGTTGAGCCATATTTGTATCAACCACCAAGGGCCACTGATGGTATGCACTAGTTCATTCTTCAATAATTATACGGCTACCTGGTGCATCAGATGATAAGCCGCTCCTAGCAGATACTTTCCAAGAGGGATGTCCTTGCCTACCGCTAGATGCTCTGCCATGAGTTTGTGATTGTAAGTCAAACCACAAGATGACTCACACAAGACGAATCTCTCCAACCACATATTCAGGAAGGCCACATATTCCCTTTTACTGACAGTCGATTCGTCTCCAATATGGTTCAGAATATAACTTGCCCATCCTGTGCAGTCTAATATTTTGGCTAATTTCTTAGAACCATCACTCAAATATTCATAAGGATGCACTGACCCAGTTATCCTAAGGCCGGTCAACATGTAAACATCGGCCAGGGTAATAGTCATCGGGCCATGACTAAAGACAAAAGCATTTAGGGCATTGGACCAGAAATAGGATGTAGAAATCAAGAGTGAATCATTCCTCTCCATCTCAGACAATGAAAGTGTCAAACATTGATTCAAATCATACACCTCCCAATCTCCGCCCTTTTTCTCGGATACCCTACGAAACCAATTTCTCCACCCCTTGGGCATTTTAGGCCAGTTTCTAAAGGGGGTTTTGATAGTCCAGGAGGATAAATCCACTATAGACCGTTTGAAGGGGATTTGGTTGGTTTCTTGATGGATGAAATCAGATGGATCAGGATCACCCATAGGCCCAAGAAAATAAACATTGGGAGTAACAGCTGATGGAATCAAGATTTAGTCCCTCATTTCTTAGAAATCGGATAAAATAAATTTGAGGTAAAAGGAAATGTAGGGTAACGACTAACATTTTGAGAATGGGGATTTGGAAGCATACCTCGGGGACGTGGTCGCTGGTTGCCATTACCGTTGGAATAGATGTGAATCTAAGGGAGACCGCTTGAATAAAAGCTTGACGGGGCGGAATATTTGCTAGGGTTGAAGCTTTGACGATGGCGGCGTCGGCTGTTGAGATTTGCTCGAGAAAGGAGGGGAAAGCAAACAGGCCAAGTGAGTCAGAAAAGATACTATTGGGACATTATGTAAGACTCGGCCCGGGAAGTCAGGAGCCGCGCGTATATCTCGGAGCAAAACGGTTATGACGTGGTAAACAGATAAATAGGAATTTTGGAATAAAATCACTTTCATCCCAAAATTAGGGGTATGTGTTTACACCAAAATTTGGAGAGAAAAGCGCGGGAGCTCAAAACTTCCAAAATCATGCCAATCAAGGAATCGATTGCATAAGGATCGATATCAGCTGATTCAGATACGACTTTGGAGTCGGATCTCTTTGGATGATGTCAACAGATAGCGATGATGAGCTACGGTTGGCGCCAGGAAACTACATATTGGACTCTACAAAAAAGGTAAAGATTAGGGTCCAAGTTATCTTAAATTAGGAATGTTTTCTTCTATGCCAAAGATTGAAATGAGTCGTGCTCGAGTAGGATTCGTGTTTAGGCTCCGGGTATAAATATCAAACCCCGGCTATTGTAAAAAATACACAATCAATCAAATACAAGTTAGTTACTTTTTTTAGCTCCGGCCACCCCTTAGGAGTAGTAGAGTAGATCTCGGTGAGTTCTTCAGCAAGTACGGCTGCATCGATCCGGTCGACCTCCACTGCTTGTCTGTAAGTACCGTCATGGCTTATACTTCTGTTCGTACGGCTGCATCGATCCGGTCGACCTCCACCGCGACTCTGGTATAAGCTAGTTATCAACTCTTGTCTAGTTCAAGTAAGGCTGCCTCGATCCGGTCGACCTCCACTGCTCGAACTAGATTAAGGTCAAGTTATCGGCTCTATCCAAGGGTGGCATTCCTTCGGATAGATTCATTAAGTTATCGATATTGCTTATTGCTTCCATTATTTATTTAATTACAGCAATATCACTTTGCCCGATTGGGATTGATTTAGATCGGCCTTACATCCTTTTTAACCCATCATTTGTTAATCTAAATTTGATCTAATCTGCACTTTAAACGATGAGTTATGTTTTATCGGCTGTTTTATGTCAATCTTGATTGTGTATAGTGTGCGGTTAAGGCATATCTGATCTTAAGTAGATCTATTGACTAGCGAAAACTATTTCATGGCCCGTTATCACGGCCTGTGTGATTCTGCCTCACACCCCACTGTTAGCACCGTGGAGTGGAGATCGTTATTTGGAAGATTTGTTCCTGATAGGGCATGACCTTAACTGTGCGCTATGCATGAATCGGCTGTTTTAGCCAATATCGAGTGCTTTCATGAACAGTTCACGTCACAAGACCGTTGAAATAAACATAGGTTGAAAGATGTGTTAGCTCCATGATCTTATTATTGTATTACGGCCTACATGATTCTGCCTCATGCCCCACTGATATTAGTAATAAGTTAGGGTCGTCGAATCTATTGTTGTTTCTATGGCCTGCATGATTCTGCCTCATGCCCCACTAGTCATAGCGATAGATGAGATCTAATATGTTTATTAGATTTATCTTTATTAAATGGTTAAATGATGATGAGTTGTTTCTTTTATATAAAAGGGATTCGATTACTTGCAGTCATTGGCTTAGCATAAACTAATTATTGTTGACATCTTATTGCCATTGACTAATGTTTGTCTAAATAACGAGATCTATCCTGAGCGACAACCGATTTTTCTTACACAACCCCATGAACTTTAACTGATTTATTCTTATGAGTATGCTGGAATTGACTCTTTAGTCGATATCCTTTCATATCGGCTCTTAGAGCCGCACATTCGGGACTGTCTGACAACACCGACATGTTCCACCTTAAATTACTGATTAGCTTTCTCTCTTTGTCAATTGCAGGGTCAAATTGACTAGCCACGTCTCGGGAGGAGTGCGCAGGATCAACCATCACTACGCTGAAGCTAGGCGGATCTCTAGCTCCATCGAGCGGACCCTTCCGGCTTGCTCGTGAGCCCTCGGCACAGGACGAAATTTCGTGCCGACAACGAGTCTAAGACTCGCTACACGCAAGTCCAGAAGCTACTATACATCATCCTTATCACATCCCAGAAGCTTCACCACTACTTCGCTACCTACCACATAGTGGTAGTCACAGAGTACCCGCTTGGTGACATTCTCCACAATAAGGAAGCCAGCGACTGCATCATCAAATGGGCGGTCGAGCTCGGCACCTATACCATCGATTGTAGGCCTTGCCACATGATCAAGTCACAGGCGCTCGCCGATTTCATCGCCGAGTGGATGGACATGCAGACTCATGTCCCGGTCGACCACCCCAAGCACTAGACCATGTAGTTCGATGGGTCGCTCAACCTCGATGGTGCTCGGGCAGGCGTATATTTCATTTCGCCATCGGGGGCATAAGCTTAGCTATGTCCTTCGCTTACACTTTTGAGCATCAATAATACCGCTGAATATGAGGTGGCACTTCATGGTCTCCATATAGCTATCGAGCTCAATGTTAAAGGCCTCCAGGTGTACGGTGACTCCGCACTCATAATCAATCAGCTCAACAAGGATTGGAATTGCACCAACGAGAAGATGGACGCTTACTACGCTGTGATAAGAAAGTTAGAAGACAAATTCTACAACATCGAATACCGCCACGTGGTCCGAGCCAATAATCAAGCAGCCAATGAGTTGTCAAAGAAAGGATCAACCCGGGCTGAAGTTCCAGCTAGAGTGTTCGTCTAGGACCTTGTGGCCCCTTCCATTAAGCAGGAACAAGAAGGCGTTGAAGAAAAACCACCTGCCGAGCAGATAGTCATAGTGGTCCCTGGGCCGAGCAATGATTGGAGGGAACCCTTCATCAAATACCTCACCACCACAGACATCCCAGCTGACAACACACAGAGATAATGCCTTTCCCGCCGTAGTAAGCATTACGTCCTAGTCGAAGGGAAGTTGTACCATAAAAACGCAAAAGGGGAGCTACTCCAGAAGTGCGTCTCTATGGAAGAAGGTGAGAAGATACTTAAGGATATCCATGTAGGCACCTGTGGCAACCACATGACCTCTAGAATACTGGTCAAAAAGGCTTTTCGAGCTGGTTTCTATTGGCCCTCAGCCATAGTTGATGCTGAAGCACTCGTTCGTCGATGTGAGAACTACTAGTTTTTCACCAAGCAAATCCATGTCCCAGCTTAGGTGTTGCAAATGATCCCTCCATCCTAGCCCTTTGCATGCTGGGGACTAGATATGATTGGGCCGTTCAAGCCAGCGTCGGGAGGTTTTTGTTGGGTCTACGTCTGCATTGACAAATTCTCCAAGTGGATCGAATACAAACACCTATTCCAAGCTACAGCGAAAAAAGCAGCCGAGCTGCTCGATGACATAATCCATCGGTTCGGCTTGCCGAACAGCATAATCACCAACCTGGGGACCACATCCACTAGTAGCGACTTTTGGGATTCCTGCGATGAATGATGCATCTCAGTCAAGTATGTCTCTGTCGCACACCCAATGGCCAACGGCCAAGTCGAGCGCGCCAACGGCATGATCCTGGACGCATTGAAGAAATAACTCTACGAGAAGGAACATAAGCACCCAAGAAAATGGCTCAAGGAACTACCAACTGTGGTCTTGGGACTAAGGACCTAGCCCAGTCGTAACACCAACGTCTCCCCGTACTTTATGGTTTTCGGCTCTGAAGCCGTACTGCCTGCTGACGTCGCCTTCCGAGCTCCCTAGGTGGAGAACTACAATGAGGAGAACTCTGACCAGGCTTGGTTCATTGAACTAGATAGCCTAGAAGAGGAACGACTGGTCACCTATGTTTGGATGACAAAATACCTTGACGACTATGCAGATATTACAACCGTAATGTCAACGACTGATTCTTCGTGGTCGGAGACTTAGTACTCTACAGGAAACAGAGGACAGATGGGATGCACAATCTCTCCTCACCTTGGGAAGGTCCCTTCATTGTCAAGGCGGTCACCCTACTAGGTTCCAATAGACTATGCGACATGGACAAGTGAGATGTCCCAAATTCTTGGCACATTGACCTGCTTAGACGTTTCTACCCCTGAAGCGTTCATTTCAAAGATATGTATTCAATAAAGTTTTTTACACTAATGTTTCCCCATATTGTTTTCTCCACACCTTCCCGCTAAGTGGTTCTGATTCTGCGCACAATATCTCAAAAATGACCCGCCAGCTATGCCTAATACCCGATCAAACACGTTGACGCTCGGATGCCTCCAGAAACGACCTTGTCTCTGACCTCTCCCTGCACGCGCATGAGCGTCCACCCTCTGTGTCATGGGTGGTTGGCAATGGTTCCTTAGTGATGCCCTGTTCTTCCCAAACGCACATGGGCCCGGTGCCTCGCGTTACGGTTAACAGGCTAGCTAGGGCTAGGGACTCCGCTACGCACTACTGATCAGATGGTTTATATCAAATATAAACATTAAATAACTACAAGTGTTCAGCAAAAATTGCCAAGTACCCAACATGAGTTTTTCCTAATTTATGGAGCACTGCTCTCCCCCTAAGCAAATAGCTCGACATCTTTGGCCAACCTCTTCGCAGGCTCCTCCGCATCGTCTTCTAGCCTAGCAATCTTCTCTGGGTTCATGCCCTGCACGTATCCGGTCGCCACCCGTTGGAGATCTACCAAAGGGTAGTGTGACCTCAGCTGCTCGAGCGCGTGGACGATGGCCCCATGAGCTGCGCTGCGCATGAACTCCTTCAAGTCTATCCACACTGTCCAGCAATGATCCACGACCCATCGGTACGACCCGTCACTGGGCACCTGTCCCCCCTTGGGTTGCTCTAGACCGATGCAGTCTAGCACGGGCTGGATCCCCATGATCATCATCTCTAGCTTATCATCTCGAGTCTTTACCAGCTCCATGAGCACTTGGAATTGCGCTTGAGACTAATGTCGATACTCTGCAAGTGACATAGCTATATGTTAAACGCATGCCTAAGGCTGCACAAGTTAAAACTACATGAAAAAACACTCATGGCAATGGTCTTCAATGGCTTTCTTAGCCCTCTCCTCCGCTTTCTCCCTCGCCTCCAAAAGCTAGCTGACGGCTTCCTAGGACAGGTTAAGCTCCATCTCCAATGTTGCGCACAACAGACACACATGTCACAACACTAAATAACGGCAAAGCAAAATTCTGAGCCAAACCTTTTTCCCGATCGGTGCTACGGCCAAGCCGCTCGGCCATCGACCGACCCTCAGCCTCCATCTGTTGGCGCTCCTTCTCCAACGCCTCAACCTTCACCTCTAGGTCCTCCCTATGGTAGCACTCTCAGAGCAAGCGCGCCTGGAGGTCATCCACCGATGCCTGCAACTTCTTGTTCTCCTCCAGCACCGGGGCCATCTCCTCAAGCTACCGCCGGCGCTGCCCGAACACCTTCATCATATTTTGCAGCAGGCAAACAGATTAGCTGACCCATTCTTTCTAAAAAAATCCCTCAAGCTTACTTCAATCTAGGCTAGCATCGAAGTCAGATCGGCCCTCAGCCTTTTCGCCTCCGAGCTCGCCTCCCTCTCCTCCAGCATCTCAAACTTTTCGCCGCACTGAATGACGGTGCAGAGGAGTTCAGGCGGCGGGGTAGGTTCTCGCACTATCTCTTCGACCACAGCGGCAGTCGATGGCAAAGACGCCCTCCTTGACTGCCGTCGTGCTCAGACAGGGCTTCCGAGCACCGCCTCCACTGTTGACGCACCCGCAGACGACGCTTGTTCGGTGGCCGTGGATGGACCTTGCGCCGTACTGCTCGGCACATCCCCTGCGGGTTCCATAGTTGCCCCCGCAAGGCCACTCAACATCACCGCCACACCCCGCATCTCCTCCGTACCAGGATTGCCCTCGTCGTGCAGCCCACCGCCAGGTGACGTTGATCCAGCTGTCGAGGGCTCTCCCGTAGTATGACAGGTTGGCCTACAGCTATTGATTGTTCCAAGATAGGGACAACTAGATCTGCTCTTGTTTATGCTGGGTCAGCAGGGGGAGCCATTGGCTCCCCCATCAGTTGCTAGTTCCTCTGTCGACTCCATGCTTCAACAAGAAATAATATGTTAAAGGAGCAAACTACCGCACCGAAGCAACATAGCAAGTAAACAAGGTATTTACAACTACGACTCCCGTTGAGCAGCTCGGAACTAGCGCCCCCGCCTGCTACCCGTTGGCCCACCACCCGAACCGCTTGGCGTCTCCACCGCCGCCACCGGAGTTGTCCACGCAGTCTCAGGGACTACGGTAGCCGCCTGCGCTGTTACCACAGGGGGTGTAACTCCAATCTCGGGGGCTTCAGCAGCTGCCTAGGCTGTCGATGCTGGCGCTACATGAGTCATCGCCGTCGCCGCCGCCCGAACACCATCGAGCGCCATGGTCGTGGCTTGCCGCCTCCATCACATCTTGTGGGTATCCGATCCAGCTAGCACGGCCGGTGGTGGCATCGCGACCCTCGGAGATGGTGGTGCTGCCAATCCATCATCATCCGATGAGTTTGAAACCACCATTCGCCATCTTTGGGGGTGAGTGGGAGCGCCGATGTTCACTGGCCGCTCTTCTCGATGGGACAATCTCGCCGTCTTTCTTCTCTTCGGGGATGGCTCCTCGCTAGCGGGCCGCTTCGCCAAAAGTTTCTCACGGACATCTGATGTCCACTCACCTTCGTCTTCATCGTCGTTTTCATCCGAGCTGTCCCCACCAGCCTCCAAGCTGGCTCGACGCTGGGGACTACTTGGTCGAGCATCAACACCCCTCAGCCAGTCCCTCGACGGCATGGCTGAGAAGTATGCTGCTCGGTCCTGCCCACGGATCTTCAAGAGCATGAATGAGTACATCGCAACAAAAAAGGAATTATGCCAAACTAATACAATGACTCTTACCTCTGGTGGGAGGTTCCCAACACTGAAGGCCCTCTGCTGGTCGTCAACCTTGCAGTGCCTTGTGAGGTTAAAGAACACCCCAATCCGCCGCTTGACTTCCTCTCGAGCAATTGGCTCGGGCACCTCTCGGGTCCCATCAGTATCCCCCCCGGAATTCATATGCAGGGTGTGCCCTCTCCTTGATGGGCTGGCATCGCTGAAAAGTAAAGTTCGTCGCCACTATGAGCCCATCTACTCTCTTTCAGTCAATCAACGCCAGGAGCTCCCTCACCTGCTCCATTCCACTAGCACTAGGCCTCTCCGACCACCTGGCGTTGCTCACGGGAATCTAATCAATGTCGCATGCCACATAATGTTCCCTCTGTGGCATGTAGAACCATCGTTGTGCTCAATACTTCACGTTTGTGTTCAACGGGGTAGCGATGTACTGCCCAACCATCCCATCCTGTAGCTGCAAGTATGCTCTACCCACAACTCTAGATCCAGATCCCCCACGAGATTTCAAACAGAAAAAGTGGCAGAAGAGATCAAAATGTGGGAGAATGCCAAGATAGGCTTTGCATAAATGGATGAAGACAGAAACGTGAAGGATGGAGTTTGGGCCCAGATTGCAAAGACTAATGGCGTAATACTCAATCAATCCACGGAGGAACGGATGGATCAGAACGCCAAATCCACGATAGAAATAATCTTCAAACATGACGAATTCATCACCGCGAGGGGTAGGAAAGCTCTCACCGTGAGCAGGACGCCATCCTGCCGTCACCCTATCCGGCAGCACGCCGTCCACCACCAACTGGTTGAGCGCCGCCTCGTTGCTAATGGAGCTCACCCATTCCTCGGCACGATTGAGCTCGCGCGATGCCCTGCTTGAGCTGCTGCGGTTTCTCTTGGGCGCCATCTCACAGATCTAAGGAATGGTGGGAGATTATGAGCTTGCGGTTGCTAAGATGGCGGAGCGGTTGCTGGATGAAGACGAAGCGGCGAGACCAAGGTGGGGAATGTGTGTCGGGGCTGTGGCACTTTATAACTGTTCGACCCTGACCCTTTGCCTTCTAGGGATTTTGGGAAACCATGCCCGAAACGTCGCATTCCCTCCCAAAACCGCCGCACGCTGATGGGCTGCCAAATGCGCAAGGAAGGCCGCGGCGTTGAATCGCATTAAATACGGAACGGCGAAATGAATCTCCAGACTCGGCGCTAGGTCAACGGAATTCGTTATGCATCTACGCTAAGATATTTTTCCTTGACCCTACTACAAGATTTCTTCATCATCTTCTAGCAGGCTCGGGGACTAAGTGTGTATATTTTACCTCGCGGTGAATGTATTGGTTCCCTAATTACTCGATCTTTCGGCAATGATGGGGACTGCATAATTTTCTTTGAGCCTACTACAAGATTCCTTTATCATCTTCCAGCAGACTCGGGGACTACATTATGTACAATGCACCTTGCGGTGCATGTACTTTTTCTTCTTCATGGTGTTTCGACTTCATCAAGTCTCCTATGCTCTGCCCTAATGACCACATCGTCAGGACCATCGCAATCGGCACTTAAGTGTGTACACTTCACCGACCAAGACTTTAATTTTTTTTACTTGAGCTCCTTACATTCTTATGGCAAACCACGACTTCGAGTGAGTCCGAGCTTGACGCCTAGTTAAACTTGTCAGACGCCTGTCTCAGCTACTCGGACACCCACTTCGACAGCTCGGACGCTCGTTCGAACTGCTCGGACGCTTGCTTTAACAGCTCAACCCCTATTCAAACTGGTCGGAAGACTGATCCCGGTGAGTTATTGCAAGTTGGACAGCTCAGATGGACGCAAGATGGTGTTGCTCAACGGATGCAAGGTGCTCGGGGACTAGCTGTGGGGTTATGACCCCGGTACCCGCAAGGATCCACATGGGCCGAGCCGCTAGGGGAGGCCCAGCCCACAAGACTATGCACGGGTCGCGCCACTGGTCGAGGCTTAGCTCGCAAGACAACACCAAGTGAAGTATGCTGCAGGACGACGTGCTTCATAAGGCAACATAAAGATTCTCGGTGATCTACGAAATCTGCTCGGATATGATAAACATTGTACGATCTGTAATTTCCTATCTTGTAAACCGATCAGAATGGAAATAACCTATCTGTAACCCTACCCCTCAAGCTATATAAAGCGGGTAGGGAACCCCCTCGTTTTCACCTAATCATACGCAATACAATCCACAAAGACACAGGACGTAGGGTATTACGTCGAGCTGACGATCTGAATCTGTCTAAATCGTTGTCTCTTGCGTTCTGTGTCACCATCCAGTTCTCTCACGCGTACCTCCACCGATTCATCTACAACTATGGGCATACCCCTCGGTATACTGCCGATCAGATTTCGTCGACGGTACCGGAATGGAAATGATTTTAACTTCACAGTGATTTTTTCCCCCAAAAAATGATTTTAACGTCACGAAGATTTAAACAAGGTAGCATCACTAGGTGCGAGTACAGGAACGTGGTTGTCATTTTCAGGAATCATCATCACTCTTCAGTATCTAGGCGACGCAGTGAACTGGGGGCGACGGCGCAAACTACAAGCATATAACCACATAGACATAGGACACAAAGCGGCTTGAGTAATCATTCATCACGTTTTGGTAACAAAAGAAAATCAACACAGAAGAATTGTTTCATTGGTCAGACTCCTACAATACAATCTTATATTCTTACAGGCACTAAGAACTACACCTATCGAACATGGATGAGCATAATCAAAACATTAGTCTTGGAATGCAGATGCAGGATGGTTCGCTCTCTTCCTGCCGTTGATTCCCAATGGAAGAATAAAGGGGGTAGAAATCCCACCTACTCTCATGCTTAAATTACAACGCAGATAGGCGATGGGCTGAAGAAGGTTTCATTGCCACTACATATGAACTAGAAAGGAGGGAAATCAAAAGATGCCATGTTGAGCATGAGGACCCTATTGTTAATTTGGTGAGGTTGCTGCTTTCCGGCAAAAGTTCACGCTCCTAGTCCTAGGTTGCTTCAGCGACCCCGGATTTCTTAGTTGCTGAATGCTAACTTTGCTATGAAGGGAAACATCTGCTCCTATATATAAAACAATACAAACAGTAAGTAGAACAAACTAACAGTAAGAGCAATAATCAATCAGATACCTTAATGATGCTACGTTATCCATAAAAAAAGGTAAACTAGGGAAAACAAGCATCTATTACCTATTTTACCGAAGCTTAAGTGCGTCTCCAAGACCAAAATTAGCATTACTTTGATGTCCCTTTCTTCCCAGAGGATTATCTCCCTTCTGCATCATTGCAACAAACTCATTGTAGTCGATCCGGCCGTCCTGCAAAATATATGATGGATGAATTAGACAGATTGATTTTACCAATCTTAATTGGAATAGTAAATCTGGTCTACTTACATTGTCCTGATCGATGTCCCCAATAATATCCTCAAGTCGGGTATCCCCTATACCAAACTCCTCACATGCCTTTTGGAGCTCATCTTGAGTTATGTAACCACTGCCATCTTTGTCAAAGTATGAGAAAGCAGCAAAGAGCTTATCCTCCTTTTCAACTTTGTTTATATGCAAAGTTGCAGCAATGAACTCCCCATAATCAATTGTGCCACTATTGTCGATATCCGCCTGATGATCATCATCAGAAAATTAAAGTATCACTACTGTTTCGATAGACTTCCCAAAATAAATCTCATATACTTGGTAACACGGTTAAGCTTTCCTTATAATGTGGTATTTTCTTTGTTCATCAAAACATGAGACAATGTTGAAGCTAATTGGATGTTCAAAAGTATGCAAGGTTAGAAAAAAAATTAATGATCTTATTATTGAACTTATTATTAACATTCGTTCATGGTTTATTTTGTAAATGAGAATTAGTGAAATAAAGTGGTCTGCCGACTAAAGTTCAAGAAACTGTAATCAATGGGAACCGATGTGGGGTGATCATCTTGGAATACTTACTGCTTCCATTAGAGCATTGATTTCTGAGTCCATCAAATTAGCACCAACTCTCTGCAAGCCAGTTTTTAGTTCCTCCATTGTGATATGACCACTGTTGTCAGTGTCAAGCATTTTGAACATTTCTTTTAATCCTGCAATTTCTTCCTCAGATAAACTCTCAGCAATAACCTACAAGCACAAAGAAGATGAACCACGAATAGCATCGGTATAATGCAGAGATAGACCATTGGTATTAGTACTCACCCTAAGGGCCATTTTCTTTAGTTTATTCATTGCAGAAAATTGTTTCAACCGGCTTAGAACAGCGGAATCAAGAGGCTTGTCAGGAGCAACTCCATCAACACAAACCCAAGGGTGACCTATGAAAACCCAGGTCAATCACTATAGCCAATTTGGTTGAGATGAGGCTAAATAAACTAGGAAAGAATTATTTATTGAATTGGTACATGCATTCATGCTACTCACATAAGGCTTCATGGGCAGTCAATCTCTTCTTTGGATCACGAATAAGCATTTTCCTGACCAAATCCTTTGCACTCTCTGAGATGCTAGGCCAGGGCTCTGACGAAAAGTCCAAGTCACCTTTCAAAACTTGTTCAAATATCCCTTGTTCACTTTCTGCCCCAGAAACCAATAGAAAATTCAATTTAATGCCAACTGTCAATGTCATATAAAATTGCAATGCAATATTTCACTGAAATGGCTACATATAACCTCACCATCCCAGAATGGAGGGACTCCACTCAACAGGATATAGATTATGACACCAGCACTCCAGACATCAACCTCACGGCCATAGTATTTTAGCAGAACCTCAGGTGCAACATAGTATGGGCTTCCAACGACATCTGTAAACATCTCGCCTGCACAAACATTTATCTTAGTCCAAATGGCATCAGAAGAATGCTATTTAGGAATTAGGACTGCATGTGGTAAAAAGGATGCGATAACATTCATACGATTGGTTTCCACCACCTCATATTTCCTTAAAAAGACAGACATAATCTGCTGCTACTTTTATATGTAGGATTTTTGCTGAGCATAGAAGCCTGGTGTTAAATCACCTACTGTAAATCAATGTGTAAATGGGTCTATGCTAACTTTCTAAGCCATGAATGTGGCTGAATGGGATTGAAGATAAGAACACAAGCAAACCTTATTAGGAAATTCATAAGTTTTGGGGTGATGCTCAACTGCAAATTGTAGTGATATTATAACGAGATTGAAGAAAATAAAACCAGTACTGACTACTTGCTCAATGTAGTTCAGCAGCATAAGTGATCTCACAGCATGTTGATTGGTAAAAGTGACGTAACCATTGTGTGAAGTGCATACACACACAAAACTATGCATGTATCAGTTGTCAATCTACATTTTGTTATGACCACATGGTGGCCTCTTGCATGCAGGACGACAGCAGTGCTATCCCTACAAACGAAAATTCCCCATTCTGTAACAACTGTTTGGCAATTGGCACCTCAGTTGCTAACTAAGTATTAGCTCCACTGACAGGCTCACATTATACTATACTAAAATAACTTCACAATCAGATAAAACTGCATTGCTAGACAAGGAATCGATGCCATATATACCTGGCTTGAAGAAGATGGACAGGCCAAAATCGATGGCCTTCAGGGGCGAGTCCTCCTTTTGATTGATAAACAAGAAATTCTCCGGCTTAAGATCCCTGTGCATCACGCCGAGCGAGTGGCACGCCTCGACGACGCCGACTATCACCCTGGCCAGCTGCGCGGCCGCCTTCTCGGAATAGTGCCCCCTCTGGATGATCCTGTCGAAAAGTTCGCCACCGGCGCAGAGCTCCATGACAAGCTGCACGGCGACGGCGTCCTCGTAGGCGCCGATGATGGAGACGACGTTTGCATGACCCGCGAGGTGGTGCATGATCTGGATCTCGCGGCGCACGTCGTCGACATCCTCCTCCGTGAGCAGCTTCCGTTTGGCAATGGACTTGCAGGCTAACTCCCGGCCGGTGGCCTTCTCGACGCATAGGTAGGTGGTGCCGAATTGACCCTGCCCTAACTTCTTGCCAATTGTATAGAGGTCCTTGAGCCGGGCCGTGTTAACGTCGCGCTTGAGCACGGAGTCCGCGAGGAGGCCCGCGCTCTGGACACGCTTGACCTTGGGCGCGGGCTTCTTCGCCGGAGGGTTGTCCTGCGCCTGCGGCTGGGAGGCGGGGGCCGGTGGTGGCAAGTCCGTGGATCGGGATGAATGGTGCGAGGAATGCTCGGATTCCGGGATGGTGACGGGATCGGGCGCCTTGTCGGAGGCGGGGGAGGAGGGCGGCGGTAGGGCTGGGGCTGCCGCGGGGTCGTCGACGCGCGGCCGCCACAGGGTGACGTTGGCCAGGAAGCCGTTGCGGCCGGTGGCGCTGGGGCCGACGCAGGTGTTGCCCATCGCCGCGGGGACGCTACACGGACGGCAGCGGCGGCGGCGACGGCGATGGCGGTGGCATTGGACGCGGGGGCGGCGAGGAGGCGGTTACCGGTTGGGTGGTTCAGGTTGGATCGATCGTGGAAGCGGGGCGGAAGGGGAGGAACCGATGAATGGAAACGGAGCCGAGGTGGGTCCCGGGCAGCGGGTTCGTGTGGATGGCGTGTGGGTCCGCCGCGTATGGGGCCGTTTGTCAGCGTCGTGCTCCGGCGTTTGGAGGCGAGTGACACCGCGGCATGCGGATCGGGGTCTTGGGCTCTTCGCGCCAAATCGGATGGCTAATTGCCGTTTTGCCCACCAAATTCCAAATCGTATTTGGTCACTGGACGGGCCGTTTCATCCTAGAATTTAACTTTCATGTGGCAGAATTACTTAGGTTTCTACTGAACAAATGACTAAAATGTTTACCGGTGTTCTAGTCCAGTTACTTCTTTTTTCAGTAATGCTCTCCTCAGGTCATCCAGCCCTTTGGACGCACCCTTTGCGGGCCTGCAGAGCCCAATACTAAGCCTGCTCCTAGCTTCTTAAAAAAAATTCCGTCACCTCCTTCTCCAACTCAACCACCCACTGCTGGCTGGTCCTGGCAGCGTCGAGCTTGGCGCGGTTCTCTGCCTAGAGCCGCGACGTCGGTCCCGAGGAACAACACGATGGCGGCGATCTCCTTGAGGATCTTGTGCTCCAGTAGCTCGGTGCGGAGGCAGGGCGGCAGGGCCCGACGACGGCTCAAGAGGCCTCGTCGCATGCACCGGCTGCACCTGCGTGGACGACCACAGGAAGTAGCCAAGAATAGCCTGCCCCGCAGTATCCCCCCCCAACTCCGTGGCATTGAGCTCCGCATTGACGAGCCTCCATTCATCCAAGCAACAAGCAGATGCTAGGCTGAAAGCACATGTTGCAAGAGTGTATTTTAAGTGTTTCAGATGTTTCAGAGGTACGTTGCAAGTGTTGTATATTGATGTTGCAAAAGTAGATCGAGATATTGCACATGTTGTAATGGCTATACACATATGTTTTAAGTGTATATTCTAAATGTTTTATCTGTTTCAGATATATATTGCAAGTGTATTATCTAGATGTTGCAAAAGTAGATATGGATGTTGCATATACATGTATGTTGCAAGCATATGTTTCAAGTGGTCTAGGTGTTTTCATGTGCATGTTTACAAGTGTTTCATCTAGATGTTGCATATGTTTGTAATGGTTTTCAAGTATTTTCAGGCATTTTCCACAAGTGTTTTAGACGTTTATTTCAAGTGTTTCATCTGCCTTCAGACATATATTGCAAGTGTTGCATCTGAATGTTTCAAAAGTAGATCGGATGTTGCATCTCTCTCCTCATTTTCTGCTGCCTCGTATCGGTGTTTCCTCCTCCTCCCGGCGTCGGCTGCAGTCGCCCCCTCTCCCTCTTTCTCGATGCTGGTGACGTTCAGGGCGGCTTGGGCTCCATGTGGACGCACGAAACGGCGCAAAAAACGACTACAGGTGCGGGCGTCCGGACCCTAGCATGCCCGTTCTTTTTTCCACAATAGCATTTATTTTTATAAATTACTTCATCCATTCCAAAAAGAAATGCAATTATCACTTCCGCATAAGTCAAACAATTTTAAGCTTGAGCAAATTTGTACAAAAAATACTAATATTTATAATATTAAATAAGTATCAATTACATTGGTTATAAAATATATTCTCATAGTAAACATATATGAAGATATAAATGTTGATATTTTTTATTATAAGCTTGGTCAAATTTAGAAAAGTTTGATTTATCCAAAACTTAGAATAGTATTTATTTTTGGGATGAAGGGCTAATTTCTCTTTGCTAACAAAAACAAGTCTCACACCACTTAATCCATCAGCTCATCTTCCATAACAAAATCTCTTTTCCCACTCCTTGCACATGGAACGCTCCCAACACACATTGCAGCCGTCTGGTCAATTTTCAACGACTCTGCCAACACCCCCCCAATCCCCCCACACACACCCTGCTATTTCATGAAAAGGTGAATATTTATACTCAACCTCCCCCACTTTATGGGATTGCTGATGCATTTCACGTCCATCTAATGTCTAGTCTTGACTTGTTTACTAACATAGCCCCATGTTGGTTGCTCTTCAGCCTTGCCTACGACGAGAGCAATCTTGTCGACATTGGGCGTGGTCAGCGTCGTGTCGTGGCTACCTTATGGTCCTTGTTGGCAAGCGGGTCTAGTAAGGTATCCGCTAGCAACAGGAGCTCGCCGCTGGCCACTAACGACCTCTTGGAGCCCACCTCAATGTTTGACCATCATCAGCACAACCCCAATCCGATCCTACCAACCTTAGTTTCCATGTTGCCGCCGCCCCTGGGTGTTGCGACCATCGGTTTGGCGTTATGACATGGGAGGAAGGTACAACGACAACGCAGGAGCATGCAGTGTCAGCTATGCATTGGCATGGAGGAAGAGAATGCAAGGTCAGTCAGCCGTGTCGGAGTAGGCAATGGCCAGCGCCATTGCGACGTTGAGGAAGAGACGACAAGGGTGGCCGAAAGCATGCGCTGATGGCAATCACGGGCAACTGTGCCGCAGCGCCCTCCATGAAATGGGCTTGGACCTCCTCCTGGCTACCCACAGCCACGACGCCCACCACAGAGTTGGCTATGGAGAGGCAGTCATTGTCGGGGCCGGACGCCTCTTCGTCCTCGGTCATTTTCTAGCTCTTGCGTGCATCCAGGCTCAGCTCAGGTGTGTGGTCACGGAGCAAGCACAACCATGTGCAACCCGACCGATAGCGGTCGAGGGCATGGTCGTCTCCAGTGGATGCACGAACGAGGCATGGTAGCTGCGCTATTTGGCCTTGTTGGTGACGGCGTGGGCCACCGTGTCAATAAATAGATGTAACCTAGACCCGTTCGGACCTGTGACACAGCACGAGCCTGGTTCATGTATGTGGATGTGTATTTAAGAAGTTTGATGACTTAAATGACACTTTCTACTAAGTTTAGAGACTGATCTAGCATTGCTAGTGCTGGTGTGGACATGCTCGACCCTGAGGGGGAGGGTCAAGAGGGGAGGCCGCCCTAGGGCCCCATATCTGCAGTATGGATACTAGGATTAGGCAGTAAGCAGGGAACAACCGAACAGAGCACACAACGCAACGCTTGATCTCCGCAGAACACCGTCTCATTTTTCCACAAGGCGGTGCTCAGTTTCTGCCTAGTAGTCATCCGCCGCTCACGCAACGCAACGTTAGACTACATAGACAGAGACTCGTTGAACTGAACTACCGGAGTTGAGAGACCTCTGATTCCCTGACCGTAAAATTGTGAATCCCGATCGCACACCCCCATGCCATATATACTTAAAGGTATGAGTATGTCTCTAAGACTGACTCTATAGATTATTAATCTATATAGCATGCCCTAGGTGATTTGGTCGAGATGGTCAATAATAAGATTTATAAACTGTGATCAGATCAATATTGCATGATTGTGTCTTTGTTGTTGCAATGGGGCCACATAGATATATAGATAGATAGAGAGAGAGAGAGAGAATTGGGCGTATTAATTGATGTTATTTGGATTTTGTGAGTTCGACATCGACATGGTAAGTGATATTTTATTTAGTTCAGCATGTTTGTTGCTTTTTACTACTAGTTTTCAATTATTAACTATTTTGGTAAATTTCAGGTCCTATGTCGTCTAAAGGTATGCATTCGGTAGTGTGAAGAAATCATTGGATAAACAGATGTTAATATACAATCATCAATGATAGAAAAATGTAAATGCCACATCAATTTGTTGTTTAATATGAGTATTATTGTCATTTTCTATTATTATATGATGTTTATGTTAAGGGGCATAGATTATAGGCTTGCCCTAGGCCCCCAAACTCTATGGACCGGCTCTGAGTGTGGACTGGCATGTTAGATCTAGTTTGGACCTGTTTGGACATGTGACATAGCGTGTGCCTAGCTCATGTGCGTGGAACATGCATTTTGAAGTTTAGAAACTTAAGGCTTGTTTAGTTTCTCCTCCTAAAATTTACTCCCTATCACATTAGGTTTTTGACACATGTATGGAATATTAAATATAGATTGAAAATAACTAATTACACAGATTGCAACTAATTTGCGAGATGAACTTTTTAAGCCTAATTAGCTTATGATTTGACAATGTGGTGCTATAGTAACATATGCTAATGACGGTTAATTAGGCTTAATAATTTCGTCTCGTGGATTACTGAAGACTTCTATAATTTATTTTATTATTACTATCTAAACACACCCATGTGACACCTCAATGTGATATCCAATATGACATCCCTGTACTCCCTAGATTTAAACACCACCTTAAACGACACTATGTCAAATTTAGGGGCCGTTGTTGCACTTTATTAGTGTCTTATTATGTCCGGATGCGTTGAAATTGGGCTGTACACATCGAATACAACTCTAAAAGCTTCCAGTGTACACGTTATTTAATGCGGATCCACATTCAACGGCTTTGAACATGCGATCGCATTCCAGGTACAGGCAGTAAGTATGCCGTGGGTGAGCCGGCGCCGACTTGGCCGCTTAATCAATGCAATGTAGCCGCGACTGAAAACAGGGCAATGGGGGTTGACGCCTGAGAGCTACTGCTGGCCGGCTAGCTGAAATAGAACGAAAATTTCTTTCACTAGATCGGTTGACTTCCTTGTTCAAAACAACGACGCCCGGCCTTGGTAAATGGTCTTCCAAGTTTACACTACTATTGCTGCTGCTACTGCTCTTCTTCTTCCTTCCCCCTCGATCGAGATGCTTAAACAACCCTTGTCGTCTCAAATCCGTAATTTGACGCACAGCAGCAATCCTGAGCTGCGGTCGTCCACGGAGACGTACAACAGGATCGGAGGCGCCGACCACTCGCGACCATCTTCTACCGGTCACAAAAGAAGACTACTTGTCACTTGCACATTGGGACATCTCAGTTTTCAACCCTATATCCAACTTCCGTTTCAGCTCGGACGCCCAGAGTTGAATTGTGATGTAAATGAACCTGGTAAAAGTCAGGCGGAAGGACCGGTACTAAAACTAACCAATGGCCGATCCGATCCATATTTTTACTTTTTCTTTCGTTTCCTCGAGAAGATGCATATGCATGAGAATAGTAGTATGTATCAACTTCAAGAATCGAGACAGGATACTTTGATTTAATTATAAGCGCGAACAAATCAGTCACAGTTATTAGGACTTCAAAGTTCAAGTGCATGGCCAAGATCATCCAGAACTATTCCACGAAAGTCCACGACGTGACGCCAGATACCACAGTACTTCTTACTATCTCTGTCATAGAAGAACGCAAGTATGAGTTGCGCACATTTATGCCTCCAAATTAATTTATTATAAAAATACATTTCAGAATTAATCTAATGATATTTATTTTATATTATAAATATTTATATTTTTTATCTATAATTGGTCAAAGGTGATATATTAAAACATGATGTTGTTTCGTAATTGTATTCTTTTAGAGATGGAGGGAGTAATTACTACTGTACCAGAGAGAGTCAAAAACAAGAAGCCAGAGTGTTTCGTGAACGAAAAGAAATACTACTACTATATGTACAGAGCTAAAAGACTCCACAGCTGTGGACGCGCCACGCATGCCCACTACGCGCGCGCCTGCCGAACAGGGAAAAAAACAAGGCATGGAATGCACCGCTGATTAACCAACCACTTCTAACCTACCTCCTTGACCAGAGACACCTTCCGAACGGAACTTCTGACTTTTTCATTCATTCACGAGAGCTGAAGCTGAAGCTGAAGCGCGGTACATGTCAACGGTCACCTGCCGTACTTGACCGGCGACTTTGGACATGTATACTCACACTGTCACACATCGCACCGCCACTTGCTCGATCGCGGGACACTCGCTTCCATCCTCATCTCTCGGCTCATCTCCCTCTCTGGCTCTCTCTCTATAAAGCAAGCCCCCGCGCGTTGCACTGCACCGCTCCGTGTACTCCGTAGAGCACACGTCGCCAGCTGATCGAGCAAAGCACGCAACGCCAGTTGATCGAGCAAAGCTTTGAGCAGGTGCAGCTAGCTGCCATGACCATGACCGCGGCCGCCAGGCCTTCCTCCGAGGCGTCGTCGTCCCCTTCCAAGCGAGCTGCTGGCGGTCTCCGAGGGACGCGGCCGCTGCCGCTGAAGGTGTCGTCGTCGTCGCCGCCGACCACGACGTCCAACAAGGCGCCGTCCACCACCACCAAGAAGCAACCGGTGATCGTGTACGAGCACACGCCCAAGGTCATCCACGCCAGGCCGCAGGAGTTCATGACCGTCGTGCAGCGGCTCACCGGCAAGCCCGCCGCCCCTCCCGCCACGTCGTCGTACGTGCCGAGCGGCAGCTTCTCGCCCGCGACGGCCGAGGAGGGCGGCAGCGACCCTCTCCTGCTCACGCTCGGCCAGCGCCAGGCCGCGCCGCCGGCGACAGCAACGACGACGCTGCTGCCGTCCCCCATGGCCGCCGGGATGCTGATGTCCCCGGGCTTCATCTTCTCCCCCAACACCATGCAGGCCATCCAGGAGCTCAGCCCCTTGTTCTAATCACAACCTATTTATTATTATTGCTACTACTACAAATAGACGGAGTGTATGTACGAGAATTTTCAGTTTTTTTTCTTCGCGCTGTTCGTGCAAAATTTCCACATGCACACAGGGTGGGCAAATTTCACACGCACAGCGCTGTTTAGTTGGTGCTGTGCATGCCATGATGTCACGCAGCAGCACTTGTAAATTTCTTCTTTCCATGGGAGTTTCTGTGTCCTGAGATGCCAGGTGACTAGTAGATATATAGGAGAAAATGTTATTATAATACAGAAGTTGTTCTGATCCTCAACCTCAATTCATTGCATAAGAAATGGTGACTTACCTTCTCGAAAAGTCTTTGGTGTAATTGTATAAGCATCGGCATCATTGCATTAATGTCAAATAGACAAGGTACAGTATTTTCAAATGGTTATACATCCCTCCTACATTTATATATGTCTGACTTTTGAAGAACCATTCTACAGTAACACTTAGAAATTCCAGTGGACGAAATGAATCCCAACACATAGAAAATCAAAACCAATTTGGCTATGAGGTTCAATTAAAAAAGGGTAAAATTCATTTTTCAACCTTCAATGTGTACGTCAGTCTAATTTTCAACTTTGATTTACTAAACTAAATACCGGGAGTCCTACAACCACCAAACTTGATAAGTTTGGTCCTCTGGTTGCAAAGGTGATTTCTATTTGGTAAAAAACTGATTTAATCTCTAAAAATTTATAACTACTTTATTTTAAATTAGAAATATATGAAAGTAGTATTTCCTCTGCTATAAATTTTAAGATGTTTTAACTTTTCTATATACGTAGTTTTTGCTATAGACTTAGATATATACTATGGCTAGACATACATATTAAAAGCAATGTATATAGAAAAGCTAAAATGCCTTATAATTTGGAATAGAGAGAGTACCAATTTATTTTCTAAAAAAAATGTTACCTATCTGTTTGTGATATATTTAGAGTTGTTTACATTTTATTTATTTTTCACATTATTTTATTGCTTGTAGTGGTGCTCATTATTTATTTAAAGACAAATAAGATACAAATAACTCTAAACAGAGCACCGACAAAAAAAATACTATTTAAAAAAATTATGATCCAAAATAAATTAGATGTAAATTTTTAGAGACTAAAACAAATTTTTATTATTTTTAAAATATAAAAAAACCCACCTTTAAAACCAACTAGAGGACAAATTTGTCTGGTTTTGAACATATGATACCCAATTTTATAGTTTACGATTGAAACTAACGTAGAAGTTGAAGTTGGAAAGTTGAAGTTGGAAAATTAGACTTTACCCTAAAAAACGGACACAGCGCCGATTTTGTGCAGCAAAGAATTAAGGCCCAGTTTGAATCCCTCCAGCTTTTAGGAATCTAGCTTTTGAAAATTGGGTGCCAAATATATCAGTTTTTGTCCAGTTTCTTGTGTCAGTTTTTGCTAGATTCTTAAAAACTAATAAGCTATTGATACCCAGCTTTTGCCAGTTTTTTTACCTTGCGAGCAATAAATGAAGCCAGATTTTGAAAACTAGGGGATCCAAACACCCCACCAGTTTTTGCTCAGAATCCAGATTTTATAAACTAGAGGCAAAAAACTAATTTTTTAAGAATCTGAAACTCATCCAAAGAGACCTAAGCAATGAGAAGGGAATACATCTTGTTCAGCGGCAGCGATGACATCAATTTTTGGCGGCAGGGTTCAAATAGTGCTACGAACCGAAGAATTCTGGAGCGAGAATAATACACTATACACTGGCATCAAACCAGTAACCACCACCACCACTCAAAACAACATCGAGTTCCACAACTTACTATGATGTACACTCTATACAGAGCATGTCAGTTAGCCCCAAATTACAAGCTATTCATGCCTAGTAGTCTGAATAACACACTATACGGCAACTCAAAGCTTCAGAACCAAAACGTACAGCTCCAATACTGTACGTGGCAAAAAGTTAAAGAAACATTAAAGAACCAATACACATGCACAATAAAGCTCAATTGTTCAAATCTCTAGATTGACGAGCATTTGGCTGTTGGTATGGAGAAGGCCGTAGTCATCTTTGTGGCCTTGGCAGACGTCGCCAGGGACTCAACAATGTGGATCTGTCGAGAAGCAGCAGGAGGCCAAGGAACGTAGTCGACAAACCAAAGGTATACCTACGAAATATCCACGGCACCAGTTCAGTTTCGCTTCAGAGTGGAAAGGGCCATAATAGGTGATGCACGATAAAGCCATCATAGATAACCTACTTGACTGTAGAGCTTCTGTTTCTCCAAAATAGTATTGAGAGCACCCACTGCAGAAAAGATATCGAAAATAGTTGTTAGTTTTCTCAAGGACGAACCTTGGCGATGTAATGGGCACGGATATTCAGACTACAAGTATCAAATACAACTTCGTATGTTCACAAATTGGAACTGTGATAGCACAAAACACAGTTTTATTGTACTATATTTGCAGTGTCATTGTATCGATTTTCAGCACTCAATGATGTATGCCTTGACATGTTGAAGAAAATCTAACATGAACAAATGGTTGACTGAATATAAGCTCAAATGTCCCAACAGTTTACTCGGCATATTCGGGAACAGTGGTAAATGAGCTGCTCTCAGTCCACAAAGTTTCTGTCAGAAGGTCTAATAAACATAACGTTTTGGGAGAACAATTTTGTCTAGTAATTCCATTATGGCCTGCATTAATGGATATTTACTGAATTGCACATAATGCATCTGAGGTAGAACAATATAAATACTTGTTTATGACATCCACACAACTCGAGCATCATTTTGTAAACATCAATGTGGGCATGTATTAAATTTAACAAAAAATACATAAATATGATTATGTGCAAACAACCAACTGTTACTCATATACCGACAATGGATATGGATACTTACAAGGAGAATATTAAATATCACATGAGCAAGTGTCTAGTAATCAACTGCAGCAATGGATCTTAACTTAATTGCACAACACACATATGGGGTACAATAATATGATAATTAATAACTTCTTTATGCCCCAAACAACTAAAGCAAAAATTTGTAAATTTAATGCTGATGCTTTAATAGATCTGACCAAAAAAGCACAAATGAAGATGATGATCAATATGGCAACTCTTCCAAGATGCTAATATCACATAATTGAATATAAAGAGCAACATATTTCTGCCATGAGAACTACTTCTATACTTCTCCAAGAACCAAAACCACATAAAACTTAAATATTAAATTTCCTCTCAATATTTTGAATTTTGAAGTACTTTGAGTTTTACAGAAGCACTTCATTTTGCAAGTTCACCCTACAAGTCTAACCAAGAATGACAACGCACTAAAATGAAATCAAAAGGTGGACCATGTAGTCCTCTCCCTCATCACTGAACCTAAGAAAAAACGCTAGAACCCTAATTTTGTGCAATCAGGCCACTCTATGGTATAACACTTCAGTTCACCTGACCCTAAAAGACAATTTCCTCTAAGCCACATCAAGAGATCACCGAATTATATGGCTACTTCCCAACACTGAAATGTCAAGGATCTAATTACTTCTCCCGTCCAGAAAAGACTTGCCAACATTCTATTCTATCAAAGACAGCAGGAAAATCTTTCTACCAAGTTAATCCCTGCAATGTGACTGAATCACTCCAAATGTGCCCAACTTAGCACCTTTAACTAACAAAACTGATGTTACTTAGACAGAACACGGGTCGATAACAATGACCAATATGGTTAGCAAATGTATACCTTGCAAATCCTGAGCACTGAGAAACTGCTCGCAGGGACTACTGCTTTCTTCACAATGGCCCTCTGCTCAGCAACCATCTCCCAGCAGAGCCGCCGCGCCATCTCCCTGGCCATCACCAGCTGTGCCCTCTCCGCCCGCAGCGCTGAGATCTCCCTCCGCAGCGCCACCCTGTCTGCCTCCAGCGCCTCGACCCTTGCATACAACCCCCCCGAGTTCCCGTCGCCCACATACTCTGCCACCACAGACGTAGCTGGTTTCGTTGTGCTCGCGCAGGTAACATCCACCGTGTACTCGAATTCCTTCTCCACGGGGGACGACGGCTCCTCCTCCTCCTCCTCCTCCTCTTCCTCCCCATCGCGGTCGTTGCCGACGACCATGGCTTTCACCTCCATGGCACTGCTCGGGTCGCGGGCGTTCCGCTCCACCTCCATCGCGCCCATGTCGATCTGCTCCACGTCTTCGGCGCCCACCTCCTCGTACGATTCCTCATCCTCGTCGTCCGTGAAGGAGTCCGGGTCGATGCCGTGGGACTGGAGGCGGGAGTGGTAGGAGGCGGCGAGGTCGGAGAGCGAGGCGAGCTCCTCCTGGACCTCGCGCTCCCTGTCCTCGCGGCCCTCGGCGTAGCGCTTAAACTGGCGGGCCTCCATCTGCGCGGCGGCCTTCTCCCGCTGCAGGCGCTCGATCATGAGCATGGCCTCGCTGGTCGCCGTCTCCGCGGACGCCCGCTCCGCGTCGAGCTCCTGCCGCAGGCCCTGTGCGGCCTCCTCCGCGGCCTCCTTCTCCCCGCGCAGCCGCTCCGCCGCTGCCTCCAGCTCCTCCACCCGCCGGATCAGCTCCTCCGCCGCCGCTTCCCCTGTTCCCGGACCCGCCTTGGGCGACAGCTCCGGTGACCGCGCCGGCGGCCGCCGCTTCAGGGACCGCCGCGACGGCGACGGGTCCGCGACCGGATCCATGGAGGCATGAAGTAAGCACCCGGGTACTCGCGCCTCCCAAGTCGCAAGCCCTGATCCAGCCGCCGCCGCCGTCGGGAGCTATCGGTTGGTGGGCGCGCGGCACGGCGGCGCCGTGACGGAGCGCCGCGTCTTCGTGCTGTGACACTGAGGCGAGTCCGGGGTGGCTGGTGGGTGGTGGCGGTGGCGTCTGTTGTAAGCGACGTGAGCTAGGCTGGAGCAGCTGGATTTTTTTTTAACTCTGGAGCAGCTGGATTAGGGGAAGCAAGAGCAGCATTGAGGTCCCGTTTGGATTCCAAAAATTTTTGCGCAGTTTTCGTCACATCGAATTTTATGGCACATGTATGGAGTACTAAACGTAGACAAAAAAAAACTAATTAAACAGTTTGGTGAGAAATCGTGAGACGAAATTTTCGAACCTAATTAGTCCATAATTAGACACTAATTACCAAATAGTGCTACCGTAGCTAAAACCTAAATTTTTTTTATCTAAACACGCCCTGAATTGAATAATTCTGTCGAGATGTGATTGGGTAGAGGGTAGGAGGGCCATTGCTGCATTATTATAGTACGGGTGAGCTTTCCACGTCGCCGTACGCCAAACAAACCGTCGTTTCCTTTCCGTCGCCGTGGAAGCAAGGCGAGGGCGCGAGCGCGAGCGGGGTGCGGGGCGGGGCAATCAGGGGAGGTCAGAGGAGGACATCAGTTCTGGAGGGAAGCAGAGCAAAAGGCGAAACGGAAGGGAAAGGCACGGCGGCGGAGCTGGTGCGGGTTATGATTCGGCGTCACGCTCCCACTATGTGGAAGGCCACTAACCGCGGAAAGGAGTGCGGGGAAGAATTCGGTGCGAATTTCACGTCGCCGGCGGCAGGAAACAGTAGCTGGCCACGGGGAGTCTCATGTGATTTTTCTCGGCCACTTGCGAGTGGAATACGAGTCGCGCTCGACGTGCTCGTACGCCGAGTACCTGGTGAGTAGTAGTTCGTACATGAAATGGTGGTGGAAACCAGCGCTAGGTTTCGCGGTTCGGCTACGAAAATGGCGCTGCCGGCTGGCGGAAACTGCTGGGTTTCGTCATTTCGTGGGGTCTGCTTCTTCTCCTCCCTCCGGGTCAATGATTCGTCGGGAACAGGTCTGGGGGGACGAAGACGAACGAGGGTAAGCGTCGCGTTGACGACGGCTGTGCACGTTAATTAATAGATTAATCGGCGAGATTATTTTTCGCGAACATGCCTTAGCTGCTTAGCATGTACAATGCAATAGATTAATCCGCGAAATCGGCGGTGACACTATGAAATGAAACTTTCCTGGCTGTTCATATCTGATTTCGGAATTGATAAAAGCTGGATGGAAGATAGCCCTAAAGCCGACGGATCGAAATCGAATAATGCTGGTGACGGACTGATGGTGGAGCCGTACCTAACATGGCTTGTCGCTGATCGAATACGAATAGTGGTGAATCCTTCATCAAGTTCGAAAGCAGGTGGATATTCTTGCAGGTTACTGCAGGATGCTTCGGATTTTGCCGCTCCAATTTCTAGTGTCGAATCCAGCTTGGTGCTCGTGCGTTTAGGCCAATTATTTCGAGTACGCCTGCTACACAAACATGTGTTTTATACAATTTTAACATATGATTTTTTTTGCACCATAAGATTAAGATTCAACAACCTTCACCATTTTTCTACCTCCAGCCTCCACAAATCATAGATTATAATTTTTTTTGTATGGAATAACAAATCACAGATCCGCCGCCACCGCCACCGCCACCACCTGCGCGGGCACGGGCGCAGGCGCTGGGACGAGCTCGCCGGTCGCCGACACTAGCGCCGGTGGTCACCGGTGAGAAGAGAGAGAGAAAAAAATTCATGTGTATTTTTTTTCTAAAACACATATTTATTGTATAGCATTTCTTATTATTTCAGCTCTGTGCGTTTCACACGTCTCGACTCGCTAAGCCGTGGGCCCACCGCGCGTGGCATGTCCCCATGCATCCACGCATCTATCAATGACCATTTTATCCAGTGAACACAAAACATTCACTACAACCATGACACAAGTGCTCGTGTTAAACAACAAAGGTCATGATGCCACGTGGGGACAGGCTCAAGGCTCAAGTAGTCGAGTGGATCCGTTCGCTGGTCTGAAACTTAACTAAAACTGACTGATCGTTGTGAGAGAGAAACTTTGTAGCGGTCGAAACTGGAGTTGGAGTTGCCATACACGAACCGCTTGACGAGCCGGACCACCTCGCTGCCGGCGTCGCCGGCCGGCTCCACGGTGAAGAACCCGTGGTGCTGACCCTCGAATTCAACGTGCTCCACGGGCTGTCCCATCGCCTTGAGCCGCGCGACGTAGTGCGCCTGGCGGTCGCGCAGCAGGTCCCGCTCCGCGGCCACGACGAGCGTCGGCGGGAGCGCGACGCCGCCCAGGCCCAGGCCCAGCGCGGGGCTCTCCGGACCGAACGGGTTCGCGAACGGGTGGTCCCTCGTGGCTCCCGGGGGCAGCGCCAGCCGCCACGCCTGGTCGTACCACGGCAGCGTCAGGAACGGGCCGGGCGGGAACTCCGCCTCGGACGCCGTCCTCTCCGCCCCGCCGAAGAACGGGCAGAGCATGACGTGCCCGGCGACGCGCACCGGGTCGAGCCCGGGGAGCTCGCCCGAGCCGAGGCGGACGGCGGTGTGGTGGACGATGTTCCCGCCCGCCGAGTCACCGGCGACGAACACCCGGCCCAGGTCAGCCGACTCGGCGAGCCAGGGGTCTCCTCCCGCCGCGACGGCCTGAGCGCGCACCCAGCACATGACGGCCGCCGCGTCGTCGAGGGCCGCGGGGAGGCGGTGCTCCGGTGCGAGGCGGTAGTCGGCGGAGAGGACGACGGCCGGGAGCTCGCCGGCCAGGCGGAGGCAGCAGGCGTGGAAGTTGGGCAGCGCGAAGGTGCCGAGGACGTACCCGCCGCCGTGGAAGTAGACGAGCACTGGCAGCTTCTTACCGCAGGAGGCCGGCGGCGGTCTGTACACGCGCAGCTTGAGGCCGTGGCCGTGGGTGGCGTCGTACACGACATCCTTCCACTGGACGGGCAGCGCGGGAGGCACGGACGGGGGAGGGAGCGTGTCGTAGTCGGCGAACCGGACCACCGTGCCGTCGCTGAGAAGCTGGAGGACATGGGGCATGTCCTCGACGACGTGTGGCGGCGAGGAGGATGCCATCGCGGGTGCTGGTGAGAGCTTGCTTGGTGCGAGAAGCACAGAACGGTGAGCAACGACCAGCAAGGCAGCAGCTGCGTTTATATAGATTCTGACAAGGCGTTCCCAAATATCAGCGGCAATGCAAATCAGCCTCGTCTTCTCATCAATGTCGCCTTTGTTTGTTTTCGCTTGCTTGTTTCCCAAGCACGTATCATCAGTCAACCGATGATGCCTCCAAGATTGACCATGAGGAGACAAATGAAGATAGGACTATTTTGTTATCAGCGACTCAGAATGTCACTTGTATTTTATCTCTACAACTAAAACATTCATAATTATTCTATCCACAGGTGCGACACCAAAGCCGCTCGCTCCCATGCATCCCCGGGTGCGATCCCGCGGCTTCCTCGCTCCTCCCCTCCCCCGCACCCAACGCTCTCCATCAATTACGCACCTGTGCGATCCCTGTCCACCCTCGCGCGACTCCGTCTCTCCCCTGCACGCGCGACTCCTCTCCCGCGACGTGCGCCAGGACGTGAGGTCACCGGCCATCCGTAGCAGCAGGAGACGCATCCGGTACCGCAGTCGTCCAAGGCCTCGGTCTCGCAGCGGCCGCGTGCACAAGACTATGTCGAGGGCGCGCTGACGCGTGCGCGGGAGGGGAGCCTCCTGGCAGCGGCGGCGCAGCATCACTGATGCCAGAGCAGGTACTAATCGCGAATTTATGCCTCAGTTCGGGATTTAGGGTTCCAAATTTGGGGGAAAAGTTTTGATGAGCAAATTAGGGTTTCGGGAGTCTTGCTCGCTGCCCCGGCCTAGGCCTTGCGACGGGGACCCTCGTCAGGTCACGCGGAGCCGCGCTCGCCGGCCCGTCCCATGCCACGCATTGGTGCCCGCGTTGGATCTCTATACTCCTCGTCGCCACCTACAGGTTCTTCCTTCTCCTTTCCCTGAGCCAACCGATGATAATCTATACCCTGCGACCTTCTGGGAAGTGTTGAATCTTGTATTCTTGCAGGTGCTTAAAGCTATGGTTAAAATGGGCGTCCTTTTTTCTACTGGAGAAGTTTGAAAAGAAGAAGCAGAAACTTGCTACAATAGGTAATGTTGTGTGACCTACCAATTTGAAAAGAAGAAGTTTATGGTTTATTCTATCAATTTTATTATGTTGACTCAAATTAAATTTTGTAGGAGAGGATCTTTTGGCGATTGTTGCTGACCAACCATTTGTGGCCAGAGCATTCTCAAGTTTCATTGTCTAATAGTTTACATGTTTATTATAAGGAAATTGTTATTATGCTGTCAGTTTACTCATGCTTTCTCCCTTTTTATGCAGTTCGAGATTGTATTGTTCAAGGCCTTGATCCTAGGTTTGAAATTTCTACAGAGATTGCTAAGCCATGAGTACTTCCTGCATTACTAGCATCTCAATACTTATTAGCCCTCTAATTATTTTGACACTGATTTGGAAAAAGGGTTGGTTTTTACCCATCATTTAATTGTTGAAGGTGTTTCTGCTGCCTCTCTGCTTACAAATATATGCTTTTGTGCTCAAATGTTATTTCTGAATGTTCTATTGCTAATTTGATTTTTTACTATTAGGATGGGAGCATTAACTGGACCTGATTAATACAATTATGTTGTTACCAAGCGCAGTTGGCGTCACTTCCAACAAGCATTCTATAGGACGAAGGAAGCTGTTAGTTTCATGTGATACAACTGATGCTGAAATTTTGGCACCCCAAGTGGCCCCTAGCATCCCCTGGTCTGCAGGTAGAGTTCTTGGCTAAATTTGGACTTAATAAGTAATGTGAGCACTCCTTCCCCCCTCTGTCCTGTGACATTGTGCTGCAGTTTGTGCTGGTGCTAACAGAAACTGAAAAGTTTGCGTCTTTAGGTTACTGCAGTTGAGGCGGCTGGAGTGGCGGTGCGATGGGCATCTCGGTGAAGTGGCTCAAGTCATTAGTTGGGTTGAGGAAGGTGGAGCGGCAGCAGCGGCATCGTAAGGAGGATGCAGATGTTGGAGTTGGACCTGGACGAATGGTACGCGCAGGGTTTCTTCCAATCATTATGAAGTTCTTGCATATCTTGTTCTTAAATTCATGGTTGGTGCATTTATTTTGCTTATTGCCTAGACCTATGTGGATTATGCAAGAATCATTTTTCTTATGATCGTTTTGTCGAGAATTAGTAGGGTTTCTCTTTAGGGGCTTGGGCTTTCCCTTATCAGGTTGATGAGCGTAGTATTGTTCTTTTGTTGCTGGTTCAACATTTGGTAAGATGCCTGCAGCATAATGGCTAGGGCTTTTTCTTTTTCTTCGTGCTACAAGTGTTTGTTTTGGATATCACTATTGATCTATGCAAAAGGAACAAAAAAAAGTTAGCATGTACTTTCTGGCCGAGTTCTAGACCATCTATGTAAATATTGAGTTGCTGAAAAAAAAGATTGAAAACTTAAATACTGAGTTTCTGAACAATATACAATAGTTCTAGACCATCTATGTAAATGGTTGGTGTTAACTAACAACCATGCTTTACCTTTCTATGCAACAAATTTCTTCAAAAAAATGATACATAGAACTATATAAATCACGATGTAATAAGTTGTCTCATCTGCACTGTGCATTATATCATAATATTTTCCACTTCTTTTGGTATCCAGGAAGCACATTCAGAATCTAACAAAAGAGTTCTTGCGATAGTTGGGTGAATGCAATGCAGCAAGGCAGGAAGGCGCGTGCCGTGCAAATATGAAATGGGGAAAGTTTGCGGCAACCGTTGATCACGTCAGTACGTCACGGATGATTAAAGGTTTGGGCTTCCGGATGCAGCCCCGGCCCTCTGAATGTTCAACGCATCAACAACAACAACCCGCCAGTGGTCAAATGAAGCATGCTTGCTTGCTTGTCTGCAGGGATTAGGCATCTTCCGTGCAGTGCAATTAGTTATATGACCCCGTTTGCTTGGCTGAATTTGGCTCAAAAACATTATTCCAGCTGAATGATTATAAGAGAAAAATAAAGCCGAACGGGCCCTTCACCTTCTCTGCCGTACGTGACACGACAGGGGTGAGCTCGGCATGACGGCGACACGGCCGGGGATCGCTGTCGCCACACCGACCGTGCGTTCATTCAGGCCGACGACACGGCGATGCTCTGAAATCTGAACGGTACGTCTGTACATGCTCCTGGTGGTCTCATGCCGACGGTGACTCTTCCGTATCATGCCCCGCGGCGAACCGGCGATCGCAAGCCTGAGCTTGGACTTTCGTGCACGACCTTTTGCTACTGCCTAAAGTACGGCACGATAAATTTTGATTCGTACCGTATCAAGAATTTTGACACACGATAGGTCATGGGGCATGACACGACCTGTATCCATTGGGATGCGTACGCGTAGACCAGTGTGTCAGTACGCCTAAAGTCGACACGAAGCATGAGAAGGCCCACCTATACGCGAGCCTGCAACCATTCGACACGCCGGCGGAGTCGTGAACTCACCTGCATCTACGTGCAGTGCAGACGCCGCGCAGGCGCGGGCGCAGCGCGTACCGTTGGTGGCGCGATGCGTGTCGTGTCCAACTGCGACACGACAACGGATGGCCTGACCTGACCACACGACTCACCTGCCTCCAACAGCAGCATCTAAAGATATGATTTGGTGTGACCACAGACGCGGCCTCAGGGTGACCACGTCGTCGGCTTTTCGCGGCCGTTCGATCGGCCGCGCGGACGGTCCAGATCGGGCGAGCCGTGGTCGTTTTACGAAAAACTCCTTTAAGTTTTTGGAAATCAACCCGCGCTCCAGACGTCCTCTTACAATTTTTTACAAAAAACGCCTCGTATTATTTCAAAATCAACGCTCAATCCAGACCGGATGGGCACTGGTTTGTTTGCAAAAAAGACCTCCACTTTATCGAAAATCAACTCGCGCTCCTCAGACACTCTCACCGTTTTTTGCGAAAACATCCTCAGATTTTTCTCAAATCAAAATACAGCCCAACTTTGATTATATCTTTTTTTTCTCCAAAAAAATACGTGTGACCAGTGGACCGCGCGCATGGGCGCGCCCGAAAACTAGTGCTCACTAGAACCCGTAGGTGCATCCGGACGCGGGGGCGAGGAGTCAAAAACATATATATATATATATATATATATATATATATATATATATATATATATATATATATATATATATATATAGGCTATTAAGTAGCCGGCTACAAAATAAGTTATTCTGTATCCACCTCCATTTACTATAATTTTATATACTAATTTACGATAATGTCAATACATATTTACGATAGTCGGGTTACTATAACACATGAAGATATTTACCATAACGTTATATTAAACCACTTAGTAAGGAGTTACTATAATCTCGTAAATTAACATAGTAATTATTATAACTCAAAGTGGCTACAGAATAAGTTATTATACAGCCAGCTACAGGATAATAGTTTTATAACTACTGTTCTGTAGCTGGCCATAGAATAACTTATTCTAACCTAAGTTATAATTCATTAAATGTGAATCAAACTTAAAACCAACTTGTTTGAATACTTTCACAAGACGTAAATCCATTCAACCACTCACTAAAGGTCAGCTCATGAATTTATCCAACACAAATCAATCCAAACTTGACTACTAATCAATTTATCCATTCAAACATCTTATAGCAAACAACATTACATATTTATTCTATTCAATCAACTCATATGCACCCAAATGAAATGATCAACAAGAGATATACCTTGGTTAACTCATGATCATCCAATTAGCGAGCTTCAACTCAAATATTTGCAAGCCATCAAATATATCCAATGAATCACCAACAACTTGAATTATAGCACTTATTTGTTGATAGCACTTGGACTTCACTCAATTTGTCATAGCATTGAGATAATGATCATCACTTATCAATATTTGCCTCAACTACATAATCAACAAGATGAATACTATTTGAACCAAGCCTCCAATACCAATGGTACCTACAAACAACCATCCACTTTTTGATGGTACCCAAATAAGTTTGGTCCTCTCAAGTTAGGAGCAACATACTTAGGCAAATCCTTAAGCCTTAGTATAAGTAGCAGGATGTTTTGCAATAGCAACCATAGAGGTACCATTATCATCCTTCCTAAGCATAGAATCATCATCAATTGAAATAGGCTTAGAAGTGTTACCTAGAAGATATGAATGTGCCATGTGTTCCCTTTCCCGGCATGAGTAGCACTTTCTCTTTGATTGAGCCTTCTTTTCCTTGTTCATGTGGTGCTTCCCATTGCCTTGCCTGTCATGGATTGCTTGAGTCTTCTTCTCAAGCTTGGTAGGACACTTAGAGGCAAAGTGTACTATATTTCCACACTTGAAGGACTTAATATGAGCATAGACTTTCTTCTCATCTTGTGTCTTGCTCATCAACTTGGCATCTTGAGTTTGCATTGGATGCCCTGCCTTTCCATCCCTTCTTGTTTTCTTCTTCTTTGTCATCAAGTCACCACCATCTTCATGATAGATCTTATCTTGCTCTTAGGGTGTCTTCTCTTGCTCAACTTGTGGCTTTGGTTGAGACTCTTCTAGTTGCTTCACCAATTGCTTGGTTGGGCACATTGAGGTAAGATGACCCCAAGTGCGGCACTTGAAGCACTTCACATGCTTGAGCTTCTCTTCTTTTTTATCTTCTTGAGCTTCTCAATGTTAGGGCAACCATTTGCAAGGTGTCCCGCTTCATGACACCGGTAGCACATGATATGAGAGAGCTTTCTTTGTTGTAGCTTCTTTATCTTTCTTTCTCTCTTTCTTTCGCCCTTTGTCATCTTTTTCTTGAAGCGAAGGCCATACTTGTCACCATAGTTTTTTTGAGTCTTCAACATGTGCTCAAATGTGACTTTTGAGTTGTAGCGCCTCTCTAACTTATTACTCAAATTCTTTACTTCATTTTTAAGCTCATTGTTCTCTTTCAAAAGGTTAGTCTCACAAGATATAGAAGTAGAACAAGCATCTATATGTGAAGAACATGGTATTTCTAATAAATCATCACAATAAGTGGATACATGCTTCTTATCTACATCACAAGGGTTAGAAACAATATGTGATTGATCAACTGACCCATGTGATGAGCTTTCACTAATTTTAGTATTTCTATTGGAAAACTCCTTAGTGAGAAAAGCATGGTCTTGTATCAAGTTATCATGAGCAACACTTAGTTCCTCATGAGCCAATTTTAGCTTCTCATGTGAACAAGTAGTAACATAAAGTAGATGCTTTTATTGTTCACATGTGTTCTTTAGAAAAGAGTTTTCATTTTTCAATTTCTCAGTTTTAGTCATCTCTTTTTCTAAAGCTTTGATCATACAACCATATCTATCTAGAAGCTCCTCATATGAATCAAGATCAATCACATTTGCATTAGATAACTTAGTGTCACCTTGTGACATGAGCGATGTGATGTAGTTGGAGAGCTTAAAGAAACATCACTCTCATAGCCCGAGCATGATCCATCATTATCATCATCAAGTGTGCATGGAGTAGCATCATCATTGGCATCACTTGTGGCATAATCATCAATCTTGTCAAGTGATCTTGTGGTATGATCATCATCATCATCTTGACCATGAGGTGGAGCAATCTTCCACAATTACCGAATTGTGGCTATGCTCAACATCCTCATGTGCCTCCTTCTTGGTCTCATCCTCATCATCGGAAACTGTCCCATATTTCTCATTGAGATAACTCCAAATCTCATGGGCGGTCTTTATGTCTATGATCTCTCCACAGATGTTATCATGCAAAGATCTATACATGATGTTAGTAGCTTGGATGTCGAGATCTAGGCATTTCTCTTGTGCTTGAGTTAGATTATCCTCATCCAACACATAAGAAAAACCTACATCTACCATCCACCACATTTGAGGGCAAATAAACTTAAAATTACATATCATCCAATTTTTCTACCGTGCAAAGTGTGTGCCATAAAAAATGTGTGGACAATCAACATCTAGCCCATAAGTCGCCATCCTCTCGGGTCGGTGAAGACCACAAATGAGAGATCTGGCTCCGATACCACTTTGTCGATGTTTGACCACCGATAGCCTGCCACGGGGGTCCACGGGGCAGTATGTTTGGGCTTCAGCGTATGCGGAACTCGACGGTGAACGCAAGACATAGTCGATTTTATCCTGGTTCAAGCCCTCGATCGTGATCGAGTAATAGCCCTACGTCCAGTCGGCGTTAGCCTTGCGTTGGATTGAATGTGTGTTGTTGTTATGTCAAAAGTCCTTCTCCTCCGCTAGGAACCCCGCCCTCCTTTATACGGTCAGGAGGTCAGAGTCCTAGTCGGTTTACAATGAGAGTTCCTAGTTGGATTACAGAATAATACTACTACTAGGATTACATGAAAGGAAACCTAGTTAGACTAGATCTTCTCTCTTTCTTGCGGGGTATCCCATGGGTCCCCGCATCGACAAGCCCCCGAGCACTTCATGGTTGAGCTCTGGAAGCCTCGTCTTGTTCCTTCAGGTCTTGCCCAATAGAAACAAGTGTCGTCCAAGTGCTTTCTTGAGCGAAACTATGTAGCGCTTTCTGGGATCTTTGAGTGGTGCGTGCCTTTTTGAAGAAAAAAGCGCATCTAGCTGGGTGTAGCCCCTGAGCCTCTTCCTATTTGGAACAAGTAGCTGGAGGGTCATGTCTTGGAGTTGCTCTGATCCTTCGCCGAAGAGTAGCCGAGTATACCTGGGTTCTTTATAAAAAAGAACTCGGATATATCGTGAGGTCTTGAAGTAGTGTGTCTTGAATAAGTCTCCTTGGTGACATGTGCTTTTTTGAAGGAAAAAGTGCACTCACTGAGTGTAGCCCCCGAGCCTCTTGCTATTTGGAAAAAAGTTAGAGGGTCTTGAATCCTATGTTGTTTTACAACTCTTGTCTTGAAAAAGTTTTTTGAGTGATGTGCGTTTTTTTTGAAGAAAAAGTGCACTCACTGAGTGTTGCCCCTGAGCCTCTTGCTATTTGGAACAAAGAGTTGGAGGGTCTTGAATCTGAGTTGTTCAAAGAACTGAGAACTTCCCTTGATGTAGCCCCCGAGCATTCTTCAAAAAGAACTCGGATACGGAATCTTGGCATATTCTCTGGTAGTCTGCTGTTGTCAGATGTAGAGTCTGCTGTTGTCAGGTGTAGTTGTATGGTAGTGGTTGAGTGTAAATGCCTTTTGTTCATGGGTTGTACAGTGTTGGTATATTCTCCCGAATATGCTTGTTGTTGAGTACTGTTCCTTCACGCTCTGAGTTCTCTTTCATTAAATTCTGTCTTTTCACCGTGTCCTTTGTTAGGTTTGTTCCGCTGGTGCTCCCGGTCCATGTGCACCGCTTCTTTGGTCTATAAATATCCTCGTTGTGTGCTGTTTTGATTCATCGAGCACTTTGTTGTGTGGTTTGAAATCCCCGTAGTCATGAATATGATAGTTTATGAAGTAGAGCAGCCCACGGATATATTTTGTAGTTCTTGTATATCTTGTCGTAGCTGGAGGAAGTCTTGTGATAGGGATTAGAGGTAGACTAATCCCGTAGTAGCATTGCTTCGGGAAGTACATGTCGGTAGTTGGAGGAAGTCTTGTGATGTGGGATGTGTTCCTTTATCCAGCAGTTCTGGGTTGATCCTCGATGCCTGCCCTAAGACTGTCCGGTGCAGATCAACACCATATCTGGTATCACATCGGACTTGGGTAGACAGATGCCTGTAGGCTCCTCCTATTCCATGTTGTCCCGCCATGCCATTGATCTTCGCCTTGGATGTGCTGCTTTCTTCCTTTGAAGAAAACAGTGTAGCCGAGTGCGGTTTGCTCTACCGAGTAGCAATTGGAGCATGTAGTCGTTCCAGAACCTAGTTGTTTCCGGGTTCCTTTTTGCTACCTTGCTTGTCGTAGTACCGAGTTCGTTGGGTCTTATAAGATGTGTAATCTTGTATCTTTTGAAGTCATTTGTAATGGAAAGAATCTTGTCTTCTGAGTTGTCATTCTTTATTCTGCTGATGTCCCGGTTGTTTTTGAGATTCCCGAGTTCTTTCTATAAGGACCGGGTTGTTATGCTCCTTGTGAGGTGACCTTTCATTGCTTCATGGCTGATGAGTTCTTTTTGTAGCAATATGATAGCTCTGCCGTTTTGCCGGATGAATAAGTCCGAAATCTACTTGTTGAACTGTACCATTATGTGGATTTATGCCTTTCGTCATTTTAGCTGTGTCAGTAAATGGACCATTGCGCTCTCACATCGTGCTTTAACGGGCCCGGTGGGCCACGTTTTACTGCTGTAAGATCTATTTAAAAGGCCTTTTTGTCTTCTTCTTCTTTACTACTCCGCTTTTGTCTTGAAACCCTAGCTTTCAGAAATCCACTGCCACCATTGTCGCTGTCACCTGAGCACCACCATCTTAGCCTCGTCTTTCCCTAGTGCCTTTTTGCTTCCGCTAGTACATGGGTAGGAAGAAAGCCGTGAGCAAGTCCCAGGCAGCCTTCGTGGATGAGGAGTCATCCCTTTCCGTGATCGAGAACCAAGAGTTCATGGCCATGAGGGCTACCCAGAAGGTTTGCCTGGCTCCAACAACGACTGAAGACCAGCTTCGCGAGCTTGTCAGCGATGGTTTGATCCAGAGCAAGGACATTGCTGAATGGAGAGCTCGAGGCGAGCATCGGGTCCCTGCTCCAGGTCCTGGTGAGATCATTCTTTTCATCTCCTTTATTCGTGCTGGACTTTGCCTTCCTGCTTCTGCCTTCCTTCATCGATTTCTCGGTTAGTTTGGGGTTAGCTTGAACCATCTTGCTCCCAATGCCATCCTCCATCTTTCTATTTTTGTACATCTTTGCGAAACTTTCCTTGGAATTCCTCCTTCTCTTTCTCTCTTCCGTCACTTCTTTCGTCTAAAGCCTCAACCCCACCGCGAAGACACCAATGTTCTTGGCAGCTGCGGGATTCAGTTTCGCCAGGGTCTTAAAAGCAAATTCTTTGACTATGACCTGGTTGATTCTGTGAGGGATTGGCGCGCTGACTGATTCTATGCCGCCAATTTGATTCCTTCTCTCGCTGTTCATTTTGGTTCTAGTCCCTCGGTTAATGACCGGTGGGAAAATAACTCCTTGACGTCGGACGAGCTCCAGGCGATCCAGCCGTTTCTTGAGAGGATAAGTACTCTGAAACAGCAGGGCTTGACCGGCTTTGGTATCGTTTCGAGTTTCCTTCGCCGTCGTGTTCAGCCTCTGAAGGAGCGAGAGCACTTTGGTTTTGAGTACTCTGGGGCTGAGGATCCTTCTCGTATGGTCCCTGCCCTTGAGTTGACTGACGAGGAGGTACTCGAGCGTCTTTAGAAGATGCTGAAAGGAGCAAGTGTCGTCCCGCTTACTGTCTCCGAGTACTGTGCTAAAAACATGCCTCCTGCTGTGAGTTGTTTTCTCTTTGTGCGGGTACTTTTTGTATTTCTTTTGCTGTTATCTATTTTTTGCTTAATCTTTCTTGTCTTGTTGTTTTATTCTTTTTGTTGGAATTGGGGCGTAACTTTGTTGACCCGATTCCCCTTGATGCCTGCCCTGCCATTGCGGGGACTGGGGATAGTCTTGCTGGGGCTTCTTCAACCAGTAAGTTTCAAACCACCACAATGTTTCCTGGTGTTACTTCCATGGTTTCTGATGTATATGTGGAGTATGTCCCTCGTCCAGTTTCATGAGGCCCTCGCAGTGTCGAAAAGAGGGGGTGAGTTGAAAGTTCTTCTTCTGGTTTGTCTTCTGCCAAGAAGTCTCGCCAGTCGAGTACTCGTCCAGGTACTCTAGTTGTAGCTAGCATGCTCTTAGGTGAGCATATTAATACGCTCTGTCCCTTTGTTTTTTGTTTTTGTCTTTAACCGAGTACTTTTATCCTTTTTTGGCTGGTGCCTTGACAACCTTGGCCGAGAGTGAGGAGGAAGAGGACGATAATGCTGCCCTTGTCACTCGTCGGTGAGTTCTTTTCTTGTTTTCCTGTTGTTGAACCCATCCTTTTTGTTTTGACTTTGGTCTTGATCTTTTTGTAGTAAGCGGTCGTCGGGTACGAGTTCTTCCGGGGCTCCGGCACTGAGTTCTTCTGGGGCTCCAGTACCTAGTTCCTCTGGGGCTCCGATACCAGCCATGCCGCTCCTATCGAGTTCTTCTGAGACTCCAGTACTAGCTGCGTCGCTCCTATCGCAGGGTGGCGGTGATGTTTTTGCCGCCATAGTTCCTCCTGCAAGGTCTTCTTTTGGTTTTATGAAGAAGAAGATAGCTGAGTAAGTGACTCTTTGTTATGCTTCTTTGCTTTTGCCTTCCTTTTTCCTGACTTGTATTCTTATCGATGAGTTTCTCCATCATCTTGCAGTCCCTCGCCTTCTCTTACTCCTCCGCCACCCTCTAGTCAGCCCTCTGGTGCGCCCCCGCGTACTGAGTCGAAGGACTCGAAGAGTACAGTCGGTGTGGTGGCTGTGAGGGAAGCTGGGCCCCCTACTGCTGCTGACCCTGTTGCTCCAGAGGTGACTATGGTCATGGCGGTGGGTACTTCTGAGGAGGTAGCCGGGGCTTCCTAGGATACAGCCCTGGCCTTGCCTTCTTTGCCTGCGTCGGCTTCTCCCTCAGCTCCCCTTGGTACCGGTGCTTCGTGCTTGGATGATGATGTGTTGCTTCAATTTGATGCTACTCATCGGTTGTCTAAGCTGACCGCAGCCTGGGAGAACTTGGCGACCTTTGCGACTTCTTTCGGGGAAAAGCTCTAGGTAAGTTTTTCTAAGATTCTTTCTTAGGCTGTTCATTTTTCTCTTGTCCTTACGCCTTGTTTTTCTCTCTCTCTATTTGCTCAGTCTTTTTCTCGTGATCATACCGGCTACTTTTTCTCATCTGAAACCGAGAAAAAGTTGTCCTCCGAGGTGAGCGCTCTGAAGGCCGAGCTTGACCTCCTCCGGGCCGAGTTGGAGACCGAGCGTCAAACACACTAAAAGGAGGAGAAAACTCTTCGTGCTTGGGTGGTAGAGGTAGAGAAGCAGAAGGATGCTGTGAAGAACGAGTGCAAAGGTATTGCGAGTTCTTTTTGTTTCCTTTTGTATTCTGACTTCCCTTTCCGCTGACTTGTTTTTTTCTTTTGTACTCTGATTTTCCTTTTGCTGACTTGTTTTTTGTTGCCTAGTCTAGCTCTCTAAGTTGAAAAGTAGAAGCTCTCGGAGGGTCTTGAGGAAATGAAGACCGCAACCCGCAATAGTCATAACAGGGCTAAGGAGGTAATTACTCGCGCTGAAGAAGAACTCGCGCTTGCCAAACTGATTTGGCGTGGAGCTGACAGAGATCTTGTGCAGGCTCAAAAGACTATTCAAGACTTGTCTGGTAAGTTGGCGACGGCTACTGAAAACTAGAATGCTTTGTGGAAATCATTTCGGTCAGTAGCCGGTCTCCTCCGGACTTTAGCGGATGATGGTCAGTCTTGGGGTCAGTTTATCCCCCAGGTTCCGATCCGTTTCTAGGAGTTCGTGAAGAGGTGCGCCCAACTGTGTACTAGGAATGTTCTTGCCCAGGTCTGGGTTCTTTCTCCGGAGTTTCCCCTGTCCAAGATTGCTAACGAAGCCGAAAGTCACGAATATGTTGATGCTGTTGAAAGGGCGGAGCCTGAGGTCGAAGACTTAGCCAGTAGGATTGCTGATAACCTTAATATTGATATTTCTACTCCTTATGAGAATGCTTGAATGTAATCGACCTTTGTACTCTGGCTTTTGTAACATAATACTTATACTTCTTCTTGAATGAAGATCCTTTATCTTTGTTGATGTCTTCTTTGTCTGGACGTCTAATCCTTGCTTATTCTTTAAATGAGTTGTCCAAGTGATCAGAATTTTCTCCGAGTAGTTACTTGTTCCGACTTTCATCTGCGTTGTATAAACCACTCGGTGTATGTAGACCGTTGCCTTGACAAACTTTCTTGATTTGCCGAGTGCTTGTCTGGCTTCCATCTGTGCTGTGTAAACAACTCGGGGTGAGTAGATCTCTGTCTTGACAACCTTTTTGCTCTTGTTAGTACTGAAAAGACTTGGGGCTGGCGATCTTGAGTACTTTCAGCTTCTTCTTTTCGGCTTATTTGCTTAACTTGAGACGTGGCCAGCATCTAGTCCTTTCCCTGGTTGCAAAAACATCTTTGGCTTACCAGCTACCCTTTTCGATAAGCCCCCGAGCACTTCATGGTGGAGCTCTAAAAGCCTCATCTTGTTCCTTTAGGTCTTGCCGAGTAAAAACAAGCGTCGTCCGAGCCCTTTCCTTAGTGAAACCATGTAGCGCTTCCTAGGATCTTCGAATAGTTCGGGTGTTAGCTTATTAGCTACCCTCAGCTCTTTTGCTCTCGGCCGATATGCTCAGGCATGTTTCAGCCGTTTTGCTTTTGGTTCGGGTGTCAGCTTATTAGCTACCCTCATTAGTGGGCTCAAGCATGTTTTCGGCTCTTTTGCTCTCGGTCGGTATGCTCAGGCGTGTTTCAGCCATTTTGCTTTTTGTTCGGGTGTTAGCTGATTAGCTACCCTCATCGGCGGGCTCAAGCATCTTTTTAGCTCTTTTGCTCTCGGCCGGTATGCTCAGGCGTGTTTCAGCCATTTTGCTTTTTGTTTGGGTGTTAGCTGATTAGCTACCCTCATCGGCGGGCTCAAGCATCTTTTCAGCTCTTTTGCTCTCGGCCGGTATGCTTAGGCGTGTTTCAGCCATTTTGCTTTTTGTTCGTGTGTTAGCTAATTAGCTACCCTCATCGGCGGGCTCAAGCATCTTTTCAGCTCTTTTGCTCTCGGCCGGTATGCTCATGCATGTTTTAGCCATTTTGCTTTTTGTTCGGGTGTTAGCTAATTAGCTACCCTCATCGGCGGGCTCAAGCATCTTTTTAGCTCTTTTGCTCTCGGCCGGAATGCTCAGTGAAGACAACTCGGAGAAAGTCAAAACAAGACAGGTTGTGTAGAAAGACCATCTTTATTGATCATGAATCGTTGATAAGCCATAATAATACATATGTTGTCAATGAACATTATCTGTATTGATCATGAACATTGATTCCTTGCGGCTTGAATATATATTCTTCCTTGAGTTGCTTTCACACGTAGAATCTTCTTATTTGGTTGATGTGCCATGTGTTGCTGACTTCTTTTCCATCCTCGGTTGTCAACTTGTATGTGCCTGGTCCGGTGACTTTTGTGACAATAAAAGGACCTTCCCATGGACTGAGTAGTTTGTGCGTCCGTCAGTTTTTTGAATTCTTCTTAGTACTAGATCTCCGATTTGGAGTGATTAAGGCTGAGTACTCTTGTTGTAGTGGCGTCTTAAACCTTGTAGGTATCTGGCTGATTGCAGGGTAGCATTTACTCTGACTTCTTCTAAACTATCGAGTTCTAATCTTCTGGTGTGTTCTGCTTCTCCTTCGTCATACTGTTCTATCCTTGGTAATGTCCAGATCAAGTCAGTAGGTAGTACGGCTTCTGACCCATAAACTAGGAAGAAGGGTGAGTAACCGGTGGCCCTGCTTATTTGAGTTCGTAGCCCCCATACCACTTTGGGTAGTTCTTCAATCCATTTGGATCCATAGTCTACTAGTTCTTCATACAGTCTTGGCTTTAATCCATCTAGTATGAGTCCGTTAGCCCTTTCTACCTGTCCGTTGGCTTCTGGATGTGCGACTGACGTGTAATCTATGCTGAAACCACAGTCCTGTGCCCAACTTTTGAATTCTGTAGCTGTGAAGGGAGAGCCCAAATCTATGATTATTCGATTGGGCATGCCGAATCTGTGCATAATGTCTTGGATGAACTCGACTGCTTTGGCTGCACTGTATTTTGCGAGTGGTTTGTATTCAATCCACTTGGTGAACTTGTCAATTGCTATGAAGATGTACTCAAAAGCGCCCTTTGCTTTCTTGAGAGGTCCTACTTGATCTAGCCCCCAACAGGAAAAAGGCCAAGCGGTAGGATGCATATGAGATTGTGAGCTGGTACATGAGCTTGTCTTGCGAACATTTGACAGCCTTTGCATTTTCTGACGAGTTCTTCTACGTCTTTCAGAGCGGTTGGCCAGTAGAATCCGGTGCAGAAAGCTTTGCCGACTAGTGTTCTTGAAGCAACATGATTTCCACAACAACCTGAGTGTATTTTGTCTAAGATCTCTTTGCCTTCTTCAAACGAGACATATTTTAGGAGTACTCCTAATGATGCGGCTCTTCTGTACAGCTTTTCCCCTACTAGGACGTAGTTCTTGCTTCTACGAACAACTATGGTAGCCTCCTCTTTATCCGCTGGCAACTTGTTCTCTTTGATATAATCAATAAAGACCTGGGTCCATGAGGTGTTGATTACCAAGATCTGGTTGTCTTTAGCTTGAAGCTCAGGGGCTATTTCACCGGGTTGTTTGATAGAGGGGGCTGATAACTCCTCTATGAATACACCGGGTGGAACTTTTGCCCTGTCTGATCCGAGCTTGGCGAGGACGTCTGCTGTAATATTAGAATCGTGCAGGACGTGTAGAATTTCTAATCCTTGAAAATGTTTTTTGAGCTTTCGTATTTCAGCACAGTAGGCGCCCATGTTTTCTTTGGTGTAGTCCTAGTCTTTGTTGACTTGGTTGATGACTACTACCGAATCTCCGTACATGAGTAACCGTTTGATTCCGAGGGTAGTTGCCACTCGGAGCCCGTGGATGAGGGCTTCGTACTCTGCTTCATTGTTTGTAGCTTGCCATAATATCTAAAGGACATACTTGAGTTGTTTTCCGTCTGGAGAAATTAGGAGTACTCCTGCACCGGCTCCGCCTAGCTTGAGTGATCCATCAAAGTACATCTTCCAATGGTCAGGGATGGTATTCAACATAGGTTGTTGAATTTCTATCCACTCGGCCACAAAATCTGCAAGGGCTTGAGATTTAATTGCCTTCCGCGGGGTGAAATCGATATTGAGGGCACCAAGTTCAACTGCCCACTTAGATATGCGCCCTGTTGCGTCTCTATTGTGTAGGATGTCTCCAAGGGGAAAATCTGTCACCACGGTAATCTTGTGGCTTTCGAAATAGTGGTGGAGCTTGCGTGAAGTGATCAGGAGAGCGTAGAGTAGTTTTTGCACGTGCGGGTACCGGATTTTTGATTCTGATAGTACTTCGCTGATGTAGTATACGGGACATTGTACTTTATATACGCGCCCTTCTTCTTCTCTCTCTACGACAATCGCTGTGCTGACCATAGTGGAAGTTGCCGCAATGTACAACATCATGTCTTCGTATTTCTTTGGAGGTGTGAGAACAGGCAAAGATGTGAGGTATGCTTTAAGTCTTTTGAATGCTTCGTTGGCTTCCTCTGTCCACTCGAACTTGTCTGTCTTCTTTAGTAGTTTAAAGAAAGGTAACCCTTTTTTGCCGAGTCTTGATATAAAACGATTGAGGGCCGCCATGTAGCCTGTTAGTTTCTGCACATCTTTGACACTTCGAGGAGGGCCCATCTCTGTTATTGCTCGAATTTGCTTGGTGCTGGCTTCGATTCCACGATGACTGACCAAGAATCCGAGTAGTTGTCCTAAAGGAACTCCGAATACATACTTCTTTGGATTCAATTACCATCTCCACCTTTTTAGATTTTCGAAGGTTTGCTTTAAGTCTTCAATCAGTGTGTCCGGGTTCTTCATTTTTACTACTACGTCATCCACGTATGCCTCTACATTTTCACCGATCTGATCACCAAGGCACGTTTGAATAGCTCTTTGGTAAGTGGCACCAGCATTCTTGAGTCCAAATGACATGGTCTTGTAGCAGTAGGCACCGAATAGAGTGATGAAAGATGTCTTGCTCTGGTCTTGTTCCTTTAACGTGATTTGGTGATATCCTAAATAGCAATCAAGAAAGGACAATAGGGTAGATCCTGCTGTTGAATCAACTATCTGATCAATGCGTGGTAGCCCAAATGGATCTTTCGGGCAGTGTTTGTTGAGATCTGTGTAGTCGACGCACATGCGCCACTCGTCTGTATTCTTTTTCTGTACTAGAACTGGGTTTGCTAGCCAATCTGGATGTAGAATCTCTCTGATGAACTCGGCTGCCAATAGCTTTGTGATTTCTTTTTTAATTGCTGCCTTCTTGTCGGGTGAGAATCGTCGTAGCCGTTGCTTCACAGGCTTGGAGCCTTCATTGATATCAATTCTGTGCTCAGCCAACTCTCTTGGGACACCTGGCATGTCGGCCGGCTTTCAAGCGAAGATATCTTTGTTGTCCCGAAGAAAGTTTGTGAGCGCAAGTTCCTATTTTGCCGAGAGGTGGGCACTGATGGTTGCCATCTTGGAGGGATCACTGGTGCCCAGGTCGATTTGCTTGACGTCGGCTTCTTTTGGTGGTGCAAGGATGCTGGGCTTTTTAGCCGGTATCTCTAGTTCCTCTGGGTTCATTTCTGCCGCAATAGTGGCTATTTCTTTTCTGCCATTGGCGGCTTGTGCTTTGGCTGCAATTTGGATTGCCTGAACATCGTAGTTAAAAGCGCGCTTCAAATCACCTCAGAGGGAAAGTACACCATTAGGCCCTGACATTTTGAGCAATAGGTATGGGTAATGCGGTATCGCCATGAATTTTGCTAATGCTGGGCGTCCGAGGATTGCGTGATATGATGAATCGAAGTCTGTGACTTCAAACTTGATGAATTCTGTACGATAGTTTGAGGGAGTTCTGAAAGTAACTGGTAGAGTGATTTGCCCAAGTGGCATGGCTGCCTTGCCGGGTACTATCCCATAAAAAGGAGTGCTCGTTGGTGTAATCATTCCGACGGATTGAAGTCCCATCTTTCTTAGTGTTTCTAAAAAATGATGTTGAGCCTGGCTCCTCCATCAATTAGCACTTTTGTGACAGTCATACCAGCGATAGTTGGATCTAGAACCAGTGGGTAATGGCCTGTGTTTCCCACGCTAGTCCATTGGTCCTCTCTTGAGAACTGGATTGGATACTGTGACCAATTGAGATATCTTGGAGTAGCCGGTTCTGCTGCCATGATGGTTCGTAGAGCTAGCTTTTCTTGATGTTTGCTTCTAGAATTTGGGACCCCGGCGAAGATCACTGCTACTGTCCCCCTGGATCTTTTAAATCCCTTGTCCTCGTGGTTGTCTTCGTCTTTTTTCTGATTGTCTTCTTTTGTGTTTCCCTTACTATCTTTTCTTACGTATCGTTCCTTGAAGGTGTAGCAATTTCCGATGGTGTGATTTGCTTTAGGGTGCAAGGTGCACTGCATATTTTCAATGTTGTCATATCTTCTGGGTTTGGAAAACTTCCTCGACTTGTCAGCCACCGCTACGGTGTTGTTCGACCCACGTTTCCTTTCCTGATTTCTGCTGTTTCGATGATTTTGTCTGTCCGAGTTGTCTCGGTTGCTTCGTTCTGGGAACCTTTCTCATGTCTTCTCCTCTACAGTAATCATGTTTTCTACTGTGCGTCTGAATTCTTCATTGTTTCTCGGATTCTCTTTGCAGAAATCCTGAAACTGCCACCTAGCCATGATTCTATGAGAGAAAGCTTCGATTACTTCTCGTTCGGTGACGTCATGTACTTGGGCACGCAGTTCGCCAAATCGTCGATAGTAATCTCTGAGACTTTCGCCTCCTTTCTGCTTGAGTCCCTTTAGTTCTGCGTGGGTGATTGGGTGCGTAATGATACCCGCGAAATTTTCACAGAAAGCTCTTTGCAAGTCCTTCTAATTTCTGATTGACCCTGGATTCAATTTGTCGAACCATTGGAGGGGCATGGTTTCTAGGGCCATAGGAAAGAACAAGGTCTTGATGTCGTCGTCTCCTCTAGCCAGTACAATCGATTGTGAGTAGATTCTGAGCCACTGCCTTGGTTCGGTCTTGCCATCATATTTAGAGTGGTTGGACGGTTTGAACTTGTACGGTAGTCGTATTGAAGCAAGTCTACTTGCAAAACAGGGGAATCTATCGTGCGTCCTGGCTTCTCTGTACTCAGATTCAGCACCTCCTTCTAGCTAGCTGTCATTTTGGTGAGAGTAGTTCTGTGGGGCTGTCCGAATGGGTGCTTCGCTTCTGATCTGTCTTGGTTGTTCAGCTTGGTAGTTTTGATTGTGGTCCCTTCTACTTTCTCTGTTGTGACTTTCACTTGGTCCAAGTCTCTTGAATGCGGACTTCCTTTGATTTTGATCTTCTTTCCTATGAGATGTTGACCTGGCGGGTAGTCTTGAACGGGTTCTTCCATCGCGTGTCTTTAGGGCTGCTGTCCGGAGAAGTTTCCGGAGCTGTTCCTGCTATTCACTGGAATGTGAGGTCGTTCCTAGTTCTTCAAGAGCTTCTCAGATCCTGTTGTAGGGTGTGTTTGCCACACGTCTTTCTTTGACTTCTTGTTCTGATTTTCTTCTGTTGTATTCGGCCAGATCTGACTCATATTTGATCCAAGCTTCCTTGCGCTGCCTAGCATGTCGCTGGCATCCTTGTTTCAACTTGTTTCTTCTTTCTCTGGCTTGCCTTTGATTCTTGGTCTCACCATTGTAGCCCTGAGCAAAGGGTGATATGTTGGACTTAGATTCATCTGATGACCTGACGTTGGGTGCTTCTGGGGGGATCAATGGTCATCGAGGACGGCGAACCATGAGTACTTCCCGTGCGTGAACTGTTCTGTTATTGGTGTTGGTTTCCATACTGTCGGAGTTGCTGATAACTTTAGTAGAGGCTTCAAGGTCGCAGATCGAGTCCCTTCTTGGTAGGGTAGAATTGTTGTTGTCGTTGTGCCGACTAGTCGGGTACTGCTATCCTCAGGAATAGAGCCTGGCCAGTGGACGATGCAGTCTTCAGATGTTATAGTTAGTACGAGACCTTCCTAAGCTCCTTTTTGTAGCATTCTAAGCACTAGGTCGAGGGATCCTTCGAGCTGTGCTTGGTAAGACCTTGCCATGTTGTGGAGTCCAAACGGGAAAAGATCCGACTTCTTGAAAAGAGTCTGAGTGCACTCCGAGTTGTATTCTTGATATGTCGAGGCCGCGTTCGGTAGCCTCATTGGAAAAGAACTTGGATTCTCGAAAGAACTCGGGTCATACTCCATCTTGGATGCGGAGCCTGAGTTCGAGTCGGATGCGCAAAGCCATGAAACCTGAGTTGAATCGGACATTATGAGCTGCGCGAATCTTTCGGTGATTTGATCTGTCGTAGTCGCCAAAATAGGAAAGTTTTCATGGTGGACCGAATCTTCGAGAAGACAGCTTTGGAGCTTGCCATCATCGCCAGCCTCGTAGATCCACGAACCGAAGATGAAGGTTGATCCCATTGAGAAGATCATGTTGTCGAGGTCCATCGAGCTCTCGGATGCAAATTCATTGAAAACCCCTATCTGGCGCGCCAGCTATCGATGTTTGACCACCGATAGCCTGCCACGGGGGTCCCCGGGGCAGTATGTTCGGGCTTCAGCATATGCGGAACTCGACGGTGAACGCAAGAGACAGTCGATTTATCCTGGTTCAGGCCCTCGATCGTAATCGAGTAATAGCTCTACGTCCAGTCGATGTTAGCCTTGCGTTGGATTGATTGTGTGTTGTTGTTATGTCAAAAGTCCTTCTCCTTTGCTAGGAACCCCACCCTCCTTTATAGGGTCAGGAGGTCAGAGTCCTAGTCGATTTACAATGAGAGTTCCTAGTAGGATTACAGAATAATACTACTACTAGGATTACATGAAAGGAAACCTAGTTAGACTAGATCTTCTCTCTTCCTTGCGGGGTATCTCGTGGGTCCCGCATCGACACACTTGAAGGGTCGAGATGGCAGACTAGAGGGGGGTGAATATTCCTTTCTAAATTTAATTGCGCCGACTAACCAAAACAAATGTGGAATTAAAACAATTGGTCTAGCCAAGACTACACTCCTCTATCGAAGTTCACAAGCACCTTAAAAAGATCCTAATTAGGCAACAAAGGTGGCAGGCTAGCTAGAGCTCACCTATCCAATTCTAGGAGCAAGGTCACACAAACCTATGCCACTAGTATTTTGCACACCGAAAAGCTCCTACACAATTCTAGTAAGCAAAAGCACAAAGCTCCTAAGCTCACTAGCAATGCTCAATAACAAGGCAACCAATGCCAAATTAGAGAGCGCAAATACTTAGCTACACAAACTAAGCAATGTGACTAACAAGGTTACACAAACCAAATTAGCCACGCAAGGGAGCTACTTCTATGCTACACAAGCAAGAAGGTAACTAGTGAGCTACACAAGCTAACTAATTATAAGAGCAACTACACAAGTACAATGTATATGAAAGTAATTACAAGCTTGTGTAAGGGGATTGCAAACCAACGGGAAGAACATTGTTGACACGGTGATTTTTCTCCCGAGGTCATTGCTCCATCGGCTCATCGAAATAAGCCGGGTGAGATCCTCCTATCCATCCTTAAAATCAAGGCTCTTCAGTTCATGAACATCCTGAGAAATAACTCGTTGGTTATATGAAACCATAGATCTTCTAAGGAACGAACTTGCTGCTACTAATACAGAAGTCGAAAGAGAATGAAGTAGAGTTTTGCTTGTACTGTTTTCTTTGGGTATAGAAATACTACATGCCGATCACTGGACTACTTAACTGAATGCACAATTATCTTTATGATTTCGTATTTGTAGAGAAATTAAGTTGTAAAATCCTTAAAAAGTACAAAAATACATTGCTTTTATTGAGAACTGTGGCCTACTGTTCAGTCTTCCCTAACTGCTGCTATAGTTAGGTTGTTATTTTGTATCGTAACTGCCAACTGGGCAGCATGGATATAGCATTTGTCTCTGCTTTCTGTTATCATCTCTGGCTCTTCATTTGGTAGTCTCTGTGCAAGGGTTGGCTTTGATTATTTTAAGCTTTGCACTCCAAAGATGTTAGATTTATAGTTTAATGAGCATTGACCCTGAGTGGTCGAGGTGGAACTAACTGGACGTTGCGGTTCAGCTCAGGACATGCAAAATGGAGGCTCCACGAGGTGATGATGGCTAGTGGTGTATATGGTGGTTGCCATCATTTTTGTGTTTCAAGAATATGGTAATTAGTGGAGTTGCAATGTAATAATTCATAAAGGAAAATATTGGAATGTAATTAGAGAGTACCAGTTTGTGATATCTTTCGATGGTTCTAATTTGCACACCCGAATGTTGCTGTAGCGTTAGCAATCCACACAATAGAGTTTGTGAGCCTGCGACGCCACACTCTCTATGACAGTTAATTTCATAAACTTTGTCTTTTTGATTAAATGTCACTTTAATGTCGGTATTTAATTTCACAGTATTATTATCTTATCGTGTGATCCGTGTGTTTTTGGTACAAAAGTTTAGCTGTTCCGTAGCAATGCATGGGCACAAACCTAGTCTAGGGGAAGAAATTTCTACAAACGTGTTGCAAACGGAGTCCCGCACACGCTCATAAAACTAGCATGGCGTTCTAGGTAGCGCTGGTCGTCTGCAGCATTGTTCCATTTACTCGCTTTATATGACTTACATAAAAATGACTCTTTTCAGTACGGTCGTTGTATAAAGACGTCACGAAGGAGCGAGTCATACAGGATCCTTTTTGAAAGGTTAAGTTGGCTTTAAAGATTAAGGTTTTTCTTTGATACATTAAAATAGGTGCGATTCTAACAAAAAGATAATTTGACCCAAAATTTTTGAAAAGGTTGCCCAAAATGTAGTTTTCTAACTCTGAGGAAACTACTCAACATCTCTTCTTTGATGGCACCTTAGCTAGATCCATTTGGAATGCTTTTTTTCTTAGCTTAAGGATTCAACCACCCTCCAGCAAAGCTAACTTGTTTGGTTCTTGGGTTGCAAATTTTTCACCTAAGCTTAGAAAGAAAATCTTAATTGGTATTGCAGCTCTATGTTGGGCTTTATGGTTGAGTAAAAATGATGTTGTATTCAAAAGAACTGTATCTCATTCTTTCTTGCAGGTTATCTACAGGGGAACTTACTGGATTCGACAATGGTCACAACTATCTAAAGAGGAAGTGAGAATAACATTGACTCCTTGAGGGATGGTTGTTGCAAGCTACAAACCTCGGTGATGGATTTTTTAGCAAGTTTGATGGAGAAATAGGATGCGGATAGAAGCCTAAATCTTGAGTTCTTATTTTGAGATAGAACCTTTTTTTAGATAGAACCTTTTAATTGCCTTGTGGCGAAGCATGGTTTAAGTGCTTCAAATTTGTATTCAATGGCTATCTGGTGAATGTTGGAGGCTAGAATATTTTATTCCCCAGTCTAAAAAACATATATTGGAGTAGTTGTTAGAAAGCAAAAGATGAAACAAATCCATAACTTAGAGGCTGTTCGGTACCATGTTTTCGATCCATCATCGATTCACAACGTGAATGAGTTAGATTGCTTTGTGCTTGGATGGCCCAGTGGTAATAGATTGTATTGTGAACAAATGCACCCTAGCTAGTACAACTCTACTATCCCTCCCCTCTGAAGGGTCGAGATGGAGGACTAGAGGGGGAGGGGGTGAATAGTCCTTTCTAAATTTAATCGCGCCGGCTAACCGAAACAAATGCGGAATTAAAACAATCAGTCTAGCCAAGACTACACCCCTCTATCAAAGTTCGCAAGCACCTTATAAAGATCCTAATTAGGCAACAAAGGTGCCAGGCTAGCTAGAGCTCACCTATCTAATTCTAGGAGCAAGGTCACACAAACCTATGCCACTAGTATTTTGCACACCGAAAAGCTCCTACACAATTCTAGTAAGCAAAAGCACAAAGCTCCTAAGCTCACTAGCAATGCTCAATAACAAGGCAACCAATGCCAAATTAGAGAGCGCAAATACTTAGCTACACAAACTAAGCAATGTGACTAACAAGGTTACACAAACCAAATTAGCCACGCAAGGGAGCTACTTCTATGCTACACAAGCAAGAAGGTAACTAGTGAGCTACACAAGCTAACTAATTATAAGAGCAACTACACAAGTACAATGTATATGAAAGTAATTACAAGCTTGTGTAAGGGGATTGCAAACCAACGGGAAGAACATTGTTGACACGGTGATTTTTCTCCCGAGGTCATTGCTCCATCGGCTCATCGAAATAAGCCGGGTGAGATCCTCCTATCCATCCTTAAAATCAAGGCTCTTCAGTTCATGAACATCCTGAGAAATAACTCGTTGGTTATATGAAACCATAGATCTTCTAAGGAACGAACTTGCTGCTACTAATACAGAAGTCGAAAGAGAATGAAGTAGAGTTTTGCTTGTACTGTTTTCTTTGGGTATAGAAATACTACATGCCGATCACTGGACTACTTAACTGAATGCACAATTATCTTTATGATTTCGTATTTGTAGAGAAATTAAGTTGTAAAATCCTTAAAAAGTACAAAAATACATTGCTTTTATTGAGAACTGTGGCCTACTGTTCAGTCTTCCCTAACTGCTGCTATAGTTAGGTTGTTATTTTGTATCGCAACTGCCAACTGGGCAGCATGGATATAGCATTTGTCTCTGCTTTCTGTTATCATCTCTGGCTCTTCATTTGGTAGTCTCTGTGCAAGGGTTGGCTTTGATTATTTTAAGCTTTGCACTCCAAAGATGTTAGATTTATAGTTTAATGAGCATTGACCCTGAGTGGTCGAGGTGGAACTAACTGGACGTTGCGGTTCAGCTCAGGACATGCAAAATGGAGGCTCCACGAGGTGATGATGGCTAGTGGTGTATATGGTGGTTGCCATCATTTTTGTGTTTCAAGAATATGGTAATTAGTGGAGTTGCAATGTAATAATTCATAAAGGAAAATATTGGAATGTAATTAGAGAGTACCAGTTTGTGATATCTTTCGATGGTTCTAATTTGCACACCCGAATGTTGCTGTAGCGTTAGCAATCCACACAATAGAGTTTGTGAGCCTGCGACGCCACACTCTCTATGACAGTTAATTTCATAAACTTTGTCTTTTTGATTAAATGTCACTTTAATGTCGGTATTTAATTTCACAGTATTATTATCTTATCGTGTGATCCGTGTGTTTTTGGTACAAAAGTTTAGCTGTTCCGTAGCAATGCATGGGCACAAACCTAGTCTAGGGGAAGAAATTTCTACAAACGTGTTGCAAACGGAGTCCCGCACACGCTCATAAAACTAGCATGGCGTTCTAGGTAGCGCTGGTCGTCTGCAGCATTGTTCCATTTACTCGCTTTATATGACTTACATAAAAATGACTCTTTTCAGTACGGTCGTTGTATAAAGACGTCACGAAGGAGCGAGTCATACAGGATCCTTTTTGAAAGGTTAAGTTGGCTTTAAAGATTAAGGTTTTTCTTTGATACATTAAAATAGGTGCGATTCTAACAAAAAGATAATTTGACCCAAAATTTTTGAAAAGGTTGCCCAAAATGTAGTTTTCTAACTCTGAGGAAACTACTCAACATCTCTTCTTTGATGGCACCTTAGCTAGATCCATTTGGAATGCTTTTTTTCTTAGCTTAAGGATTCAACCACCCTCCAGCAAAGCTAACTTGTTTGGTTCTTGGGTTGCAAATTTTTCACCTAAGCTTAGAAAGAAAATCTTAATTGGTATTGCAGCTCTATGTTGGGCTTTATGGTTGAGTAAAAATGATGTTGTATTCAAAAGAACTGTATCTCATTCTTTCTTGCAGGTTATCTATAGGGGAACTTACTGGATTCGACAATGGTCACAACTATCTAAAGAGGAAGTGAGAATAACATTGACTCCTTGAGGGATGGTTGTTGCAAGCTACAAACCTCGGTGATGGATTTTTTAGCAAGTTTGATGGAGAAATAGGATGCGGATAGAAGCCTAAATCTTGAGTTCTTATTTTGAGATAGAACCTTTTTTTAGATAGAACCTTTTAATTGCCTTGTGGCGAAGCATGGTTTAAGTGCTTCAAATTTGTATTCAATGGCTATCTGGTGAATGTTGGAGGCTAGAATATTTTATTCCCCAGTCTAAAAAACATATATTGGAGTAGTTGTTAGAAAGCAAAAGATGAAACAAATCCATAACTTAGAGGCTGTTCGGTACCATGTTTTCGATCCATCATCGATTCACAACGTGAATGAGTTAGATTGCTTTGTGCTTGGATGGCCCAGTGGTAATAGATTGTATTGTGAACAAATGCACCCTAGCTAGTACAACTCTACTATCCCTCCCTTCTGAAGGGTCGAGATGGAGGACTAGAGGGGGAGGGGGTGAATAGTCCTTTCTAAATTTAATCGCGCCGGCTAACCGAAACAAATGCGGAATTAAAACAATCAGTCTAGCCAAGACTACACCCCTCTATCAAAGTTCGCAAGCACCTTATAAAGATCCTAATTAGGCAACAAAGGTGCCAGGCTAGCTAGAGCTCACCTATCTAATTCTAGGAGCAAGGTCACACAAACCTATGCCACTAGTATTTTGCACACCGAAAAGCTCCTACACAATTCTAGTAAGCAAAAGCACAAAGCTCCTAAGCTCACTAGCAATGCTCAATAACAAGGCAACCAATGCCAAATTAGAGAGCGCAAATACTTAGCTACACAAACTAAGCAATGTGACTAACAAGGTTACACAAACCAAATTAGCCACGCAAGGGAGCTACTTCTATGCTACACAAGCAAGAAGGTAACTAGTGAGCTACACAAGCTAACTAATTATAAGAGCAACTACACAAGTACAATGTATATGAAAGTAATTACAAGCTTGTGTAAGGGGATTGCAAACCAACGGGAAGAACATTGTTGACACGGTGATTTTTCTCCCGAGGTCATTGCTCCATCGGCTCATCGAAATAAGCCGGGTGAGATCCTCCTATCCATCCTTAAAATCAAGGCTCTTCAGTTCATGAACATCCTGAGAAATAACTCGTTGGTTATATGAAACCATAGATCTTCTAAGGAACGAACTTGCTGCTACTAATACAGAAGTCGAAAGAGAATGAAGTAGAGTTTTGCTTGTACTGTTTTCTTTGGGTATAGAAATACTACATGCCGATCACTGGACTACTTAACTGAATGCACAATTATCTTTATGATTTCGTATTTGTAGAGAAATTAAGTTGTAAAATCCTTAAAAAGTACAAAAATACATTGCTTTTATTGAGAACTGTGGCCTACTGTTCAGTCTTCCCTAACTGCTGCTATAGTTAGGTTGTTATTTTGTATCGTAACTGCCAACTGGGCAGCATGGATATAGCATTTGTCTCTGCTTTCTGTTATCATCTCTGGCTCTTCATTTGGTAGTCTCTGTGCAAGGGTTGGCTTTGATTATTTTAAGCTTTGCACTCCAAAGATGTTAGATTTATAGTTTAATGAGCATTGACCCTGAGTGGTCGAGGTGGAACTAACTGGACGTTGCGGTTCAGCTCAGGACATGCAAAATGGAGGCTCCACGAGGTGATGATGGCTAGTGGTGTATATGGTGGTTGCCATCATTTTTGTGTTTCAAGAATATGGTAATTAGTGGAGTTGCAATGTAATAATTCATAAAGGAAAATATTGGAATGTAATTAGAGAGTACCAGTTTGTGATATCTTTCGATGGTTCTAATTTGCACACCCGAATGTTGCTGTAGCGTTAGCAATCCACACAATAGAGTTTGTGAGCCTGCGACGCCACACTCTCTATGACAGTTAATTTCACAAACTTTGTCTTTTTGATTAAATGTCACTTTAATGTCGGTATTTAATTTCACAGTATTATTATCTTATCGTGTGATCCGTGTGTTTTTGGTACAAAAGTTTAGCTGTTCCGTAGCAATGCATGGGCACAAACCTAGTCTAGGGGAAGAAATTTCTACAAACGTGTTGCAAACGGAGTCCCGCACACGCTCATAAAACTAGCATGGCGTTCTAGGTAGCGCTGGTCGTCTGCAGCATTGTTCCATTTACTCGCTTTATATGACTTACATAAAAATGACTCTTTTCAGTACGGTCGTTGTATAAAGACGTCACGAAGGAGCGAGTCATACAGGATCCTTTTTGAAAGGTTAAGTTGGCTTTAAAGATTAAGGTTTTTCTTTGATACATTAAAATAGGTGCGATTCTAACAAAAAGATAATTTGACCCAAATTTTTTGAAAAGGTTGCCCAAAATGTAGTTTTCTAACTCTGAGGAAACTACTCAACATCTCTTCTTTGATGGCACCTTAGCTAGATCCATTTGGAATGCTTTTTTTCTTAGCTTAAGGATTCAACCACCCTCCAGCAAAGCTAACTTGTTTGGTTCTTGGGTTGCAAATTTTTCACCTAAGCTTAGAAAGAAAATCTTAATTGGTATTGCAGCTCTATGTTGGGCTTTATGGTTGAGTAAAAATGATGTTGTATTCAAAAGAACTGTATCTCATTCTTTCTTGCAGGTTATCTATAGGGGAACTTACTGGATTCGACAATGGTCACAACTATCTAAAGAGGAAGTGAGAATAACATTGACTCCTTGAGGGATGGTTGTTGCAAGCTACAAACCTCGGTGATGGATTTTTTAGCAAGTTTGATGGAGAAATAGGATGCGGATAGAAGCCTAAATCTTGAGTTCTTATTTTGAGATAGAACCTTTTTTTAGATAGAACCTTTTAATTGCCTTGTGGCGAAGCATGGTTTAAGTGCTTCAAATTTGTATTCAATGGCTATCTGGTGAATGTTGGAGGCTAGAATATTTTATTCCCCAGTCTAAAAAACATATATTGGAGTAGTTGTTAGAAAGCAAAAGATGAAACAAATCCATAACTTAGAGGCTGTTCGGTACCATGTTTTCGATCCATCATCGATTCACAACGTGAATGAGTTAGATTGCTTTGTGCTTGGATGGCCCAGTGGTAATAGATTGTATTGTGAACAAATGCACCCTAGCTAGTACAACTCTACTATCCCTCCCCTCTGAAGGGTCGAGATGGAGGACTAGAGGGGGAGGGGGTGAATAGTCCTTTCTAAATTTAATCGCGCCGGCTAACCGAAACAAATGCGGAATTAAAACAATCAGTCTAGCCAAGACTACACCCCTCTATCAAAGTTCGCAAGCACCTTATAAAGATCCTAATTAGGCAACAAAGGTGCCAGGCTAGCTAGAGCTCACCTATCTAATTCTAGGAGCAAGGTCACACAAACCTATGCCACTAGTATTTTGCACACCGGGGAGCTCCTACAAAATTCTAGTAAGCAAAAGCACAAAGCTCCTAAGCTCACTAGCAATGCTCGATAACAAGACAACTAATGCCAAATTCGAGAGCGCAAATACTTAGCTACATAAACTAAGCAATGTGACTAACAAGGTTACATAAACCAAATTAGCTACGCAAGGAAGCTACTTCTATGCTACACAAACAAGAAGGTAACTAGTGAGCTACACAAGCTAACTAATTATAAGAGCAACTACACAAGTGAAAGCATCTAGGCCCCTAGTTGGGTTTCGGCGATTAATGACAATATGTGATTACTATGACTAATGTGTGTTTTGTAGAGGCAATTAAGTTAGGTCATGGTAATGGAGATCGATTGGGCAATCATGGTGGTCATGCCCCTACGATGGAAATCGTTTTGGTTTTCAAAGGATGGACGACAAGGTTAAGGATGGACTAGTTCTAAGTGTCGTTTGGAGTTGAAGAGACACTTAGAGTAGTTTAGGACTTTGTTTTTCCTTTGGCCATACTATTAAGGGGGGTATGGATGGGTAGCTTGACCTAGGTGAGTCTAGTGAGTTAGGTGTGATGCACACTTGATAAATCTAGCACTAGGTAGCTCTAAAATAGCCCTTAGATCCAATGGAGCAAACTTCATTCACGCATGATCGAGAGTTGGAAGTGAATGGAGGGTCAAATACTGACCGAACGCTGGTTCTGGTGTGACCGGACGCTGGCGCAAAGTCCGGTCAGTTCATTTGACCAAGGTGATTTTGTCTGGTGCGACCGGACGCTGAGAGGTGAAGTGACCGGACGCTGAGGGCCAACGTCCGGTCGACTGCAGTACGGTTCCAGAGAGGGAAAATCACGACCGAACGCGTCCGGTCATACTTTAAACACTAGAGTTTGGGGTGAATTGACCGGAGCGTCCGGTCACCCCGTAGAGGCACATAACGGTTCATTTTTCAGCCGGTGTTATAAATACTCCCTCCACTCGTGTGTGTGGGGTACTTTTGCTCATTCGAACAGTTGAGAAACGCCTTTGAGAGTGCCAAGAAGAGCAAGGTCCTAGTGAGGTGATTGAGATTTGAGAATCCTAAAGAGAGCCCTCATTAGTGAGATCAAGAGTAGCAAAGTGTGCATCCACCCTTCTCATTAGGCTTGTCATGGTCAAGTGAGAGTCTGTGCTTGTTACTCTTGGTGATTGCCATCACCTAGACGGCTTGATGGTGATTGGGAGCTTGGTGATCATCCGAAGAGCTTGTGGATGACCCAACTCAAGTTGTGAGCGGTTGTGGGTGATTCACCGTGACGAAGTGTCAAAGAATCAACCCATAGAGAGCACTTGATCCTTGCGCGGATCAAGGGAGAGCTACACCCTTGCGCGGGTGCTCCAACGAGGACTAGTGGGGAGTGGCGACTCTCCGATACCTCGACAAAACATCGCTACGTTCCTCCTTCTCTCTTTACTTTGAGCATTTACTTTGAGCAATTCAATTCTTGTCATTTACATTCATAGAATTGCCATGCTAGAGTAGGATTGGAATTTAGGTTGCTACACTTTTGCGCGTTAGATCAATAGAAACACTTTCTAGGCACAAGGGGTTAATTGGGCTAACCGTATGACTTATTTATTGCAAAGAAATTTAGAATTAGCCCAATTCACCCCCCTCTTGGGCATCTTGATCCTTTCAACAAGCACAATGTATATGAAAGTAATTACAATCTTGTGTAAGCAGATTGCAAACCAACGGGAAAAACAATGTTGACACGGTGATTTTTCTCCTGAGGTTCACGTGCTTGCCAACATGCTACATCCCCGTTGAGACAAGCTCCAAGGTTGTCGCCGGTCCTCTTGCTAGTGGTGACCCACAAGTCACACTCTCCCACGTGGAGTGCTTACCACAAGCTCTAGCACTTGACCTAGCTGAACCACTTGTCTCCCTTCGTGTCTCACTCTATTAGAGTTGCTCTTCGTGGCTCCCGCGGGGTGAGCACAATGCCCCTCACAAAGCTCTTCTTCGGAGCACCGCACAAGCTTCTTGCGGGCTTCGACGGAGACCACCACCAGGGCATCTAGGTGGTGGCAACCTCGAAGAGTAACAAGCACCATCGGCTTGCAACTCGATCACCTAGTGCCACTCAATGCAACCTCATGATGCAATCGTGCTGGAATCGCTCACTCACTCGATCGGATGAACACTATCAAGCTTAAGTGAGTTAGAGGGCTCCCGAGCACTACCACATAAGCCACTAAGGCTCTAGTGTGCTCACCTCTACTAAACTATCGGTCCAAGGCTGACCAACACTTCTATTTATAGCCCCACGGGCTAAAATCGCCGTTACCCCTTCACTGGGCATCTTTTGGGCTGACCGGATGCGCCGGTTGGATCGACTGGACGCACACTGCCAGCGTCCAATCACGCTACGTCGTCCATGTGTCGCTCTGCGTTCAACCGGAGCTGCCCGATCTCAACGGTAACTTCACGCGCCAACTGTCAGGACGACCGAACGCAGCACATCGAGGATGACCGAACGATGCTACGCCTGAGTCCGGTCATTTCTAGAGAGCTCCCTGAGCCTCCGTTTTGTGACCGGTCACGTCCGCTCCTGCACGACCGGACGCAAACTAGCACCTGATCAGCTCTGTGCCCACGTGCCAACTATAGTGCCGCCTACATCACGGTATGTCACCCTGACCGGACACGGCCACTGTGTGTCTGGTTACTTCTTCGCCCAGTGTCTAGTCACTTGACCGAGACCGCGCGCTATCTGCTGCCACTGACCGGACGCGCTGGTCCTGCCGAGGCCAGTGTGCAGTCACTCACAGTGACACCTTCTCACCTCTATTTCTTCACTGAGTTGATCCTCTTCAACTCCAACTTCTTCTCCTTTGCAAATGTGCCAACACCACTATGTGTATGTGTGTTAGCTTTTCACAAATATTTTCCAAAGGATTAGCACTCAACTTGCCACGCCACTCGATCCTATCGACGATGCAAAGTTAGATCACTCGAGTGGCACTAGATGACCGATATGCAAACAAGTTTGCCCCTCTTGATAGTACAACCATCTATCCTAAACCCGATCATCAACTTCTCTACACACTTATGACCGGTGAAATGGAATGCCCTAGATTATACCTTTGCCTTGCGCATTCCATTCCATCTCCTCCAATGTTGATGCAACACATGCACCAACATGATCAACAATGATATGATGCACTTCATATCATCACGTGATCATATTGGTTCATCGATCTTGACCTCACTTGCTTTTCACCATTGCCTTCGTCCATCGGCGCCAAGTCTTGCTCAAGCTTCACCGCCACGCGGTCCATCGCTCCATAGCCTCCAACTTGCCCTTCATGCTTGCAACCGGTCCATCAAGCCAAGTCATGTCTTGATCTTCTCCACCTTGATCACATGACTCAATGTCATGTGTCATGTGTAATGAGCTCCTCCATCATCACATGTGTGAGCTTTGTAACATCTCCGAGCCATTTCCACCTTCATGGTATATGTTGCTCACACACATGTACCTATGGACTAATCACCTGTGTATCTCACATAAACACAATTAATCCACCTAGGTTGTCACTCAATTACCAAAACCACACAAGGGCCTTTCACCCTCCCAAATGGATCCACTTGTAGGGATAGCAAAATAAGTGTCGCCCCTATCCTCACGCGAGCCCGTGTGCTCCACCCCACCTTTCTCACGCCCGCGCCCATTATCTCCTCCAAACCAACCATCGCGCCAACCACCCTCGCCACCTTGGCTCCCAGTGGTGCTGACTAAGCTAAGGCCAAGGACCCACCGGTGGCTCCCACCGTTGAGGCACCAGTGGCCGCGTCCCATCGTCTGTGCCAAAGATGTCTGCCATAGTGTTGGCACCAGGGACTGGGCCCATGAAAGCTCTAGTTTGGTTTTGGTGAATTGATGAAACCCTAAGTGCTAACCTAGTTTATCAAAGTGATCATGAGATAGGTAGCACATTCCAAGTGATGAAGCAAATGGTGAAGATCATGATGATGGTGTGGACATGATGATCAAGTGCTTAGACTTGAAAAAGAAGAAAGAGAGAAAAAAAGCTCGAAGCAAAGGTAAAACTTAATAGGAGCTTTTTGGTTTGGCGATCGGGACACTTAGCGAGTGTGATCACATTTATGATATATGGTTGTACTATTAAGAGGGGAGCTCTTATCGGACAACTCGATCATCTAGTGCCATACTAGGTGTTGGAAAACTTGCATATGCATTTTAGGCCTAGTGTACATTCGGTGAGAAAGTGATTAACCTTTGAAAATGATTGTAAAAATGCTAACACACCGCACGTGATGGTGAAACACTTGTTAGCACATTTGCAAAGATGGTGAAAAAGGTAAAGAAATGGAGGCGTTGTTGGGCTCGGGGTGCTACCACGGGGCACCGCCAACCCTGTGGTGGTGACCGGCAGAGGAGGCCAAGAGTGGGGTGCACTGGTGGGGCACCGCCACCCCTAGGGTGGTGCCCACCTAGACGTGGCAGAGAAGAGGAAGAGTGAGGCGGCCACCGGAGCGACCGGTGTGCACCACCGTGCGCAGGGCGGTGCACCGCCCCTAGCACCGCCTTAAAAATCCAGAGAGCGGGGGAAAATAGGGAGGTCAATGCCACGGGCACCACCGCCCTGAGGGCGGTGCACCACCTCTTTTCTCTGGAGACTTGGTCTCTTGGGCAGATTGACCGGGTGGTCACCGCCACCCTAGGGGCGGTGCCACCACCACCCTGTCCGGTGCCTCAACGGCTAGTTTTTATCCATTGAAAAATGACCGTTGGGAGGGGCACCGCCATGTCCGGTGCTAGGCACCGCCGTGTCTGGTGCCCTCGCAGAAAGCTGCTCCAAAGGGGTAACGGCTCTATTTGCTTGTGGGCTTATAAATAGAGCTAGTGGTCGGCCTTGGCCACTCTCTTGGCGCATCTAACAGCTACATACACCCTTTGAGAGCTAAGCACACCACTCCACTCACTTGCACACTTGATTTCATCATCTTGAGTGAGATTGGAGAGCCTCTAGTGCATTGCTTAGTGTTCTAGCATCTTGTGGCACTAGTTGGGTGATTTGGGATGATGGGGATCTTATTACTCTTGGTGTTTGCTGACACCTAGACGCCCTGGTGATTGGTGGATCGTTGAGCGGCTATTGGTGATTGTTGCTGGCTCCAATCATCAACATTGTGAGGGGTTCTTATGCCTTTCCCAGCGGAGCGCCAAAGGCAACTCTAGTGGATTACGCGTGGCTTGTGGATCCTCATCTTGTGTTGGTTGTGCGGCACTCTATTGAGGGTTTGGCGTGTGATGCCAATTAGCGCATGAACCTCCAAGTGAGTGAATCGCCACAACGGGGACTAGAATGCTGGCAAGCAAGTAAACCTTGAGGAAAAATCATTATGTCTTGATTGTCTCCTTGGTATTCATTGGTCTTCATTGATTGATCACTTGCCACGGCGGTATACCTCTCTACAACTCCCTTGTATTACATCGTGCCTTTACTTGTGTAGAGCTTGTGGTAGTTGAAACTAGTTAGTGTAGCTCTTAGTTGTAGTTCTCTTGCTAGCTTGCTCACCTAGGTGTAAATTAGTGACTTAGCCTTATTGTGATATACTAGAGATCATAGATTTTAGAATTGGATAGGTGGTTTGCAACACAAGTGTAGTACTAGCGCAAAATTCGCTTCGCCATCTTATTTACTAATCACTTGCTTTAGTGTTGTTGTAGAATTTTTTAATAGGCTATTCACCCCCTCTAGCCATTAGAACCTTTCAGCCCAGTCAAGTTCCTGCCCTCCCTAACAAGAAGAAATCACCCTCTTCCTCCAAGGACAAGAAGAAGAACATGTAGCACTCACACTGCGAACCAACCAATAGTTCCTCTATAATAGCTAGCATCGACAATTGATTGCATTACCGTTTCTATACCCACAGCTAAACCAAACAACACCTTGATACTAAGAATTTGTTTTAAAAATGGTAGGCTCAATATTAATACTAGTTATCTGAAAACTTTAGAGAGTTTTACATGTCATATTTATCGTCTTTGGATATTTTGGCTTAATTGTACCTGAATATATAGCGAATACCTAAAGAAGCACCAGGTAAAACACCGAGAGGAGGCCAAATTACAACACATAAACAGTAGCAAACAAGATAAACCCTCATTTTGGAGTTATTTTGGTTGTCAACAAATTTTGAGTGCACGTGCCAACCACGTAGAGTTATTTTGGTGCCAACAAGATAAACCCACATCTCGGAGGAATTAGGACGCAGTCCGGCCTTGGGCTGTCATGAAATGACAATACCACTGTCGATGTTTTACCACCGATAGCCTGCCACGGGGGTCCCCGGGGCAGTATTGTTCGGGCTTCAGCGTATGCGGAACTCGACGGTGAACGCAAGAGACGGTCGATTTATCCTGGTTCGGGCCCTCGATCGTTGATCGAGTAATAGCCCTACGTCCAGCCGGCGTTAGCCCTTGTGTTGTATTGATTGTGTTGTAGAAAATCATGATCTCCCGTCTCTAGGAACCTTGCCCTCCTTTATATAGTTAGGAGGTCAGAATCCTAGTTGGTTTACAATGAGAGTTCTTAGTAGGATTACAGGATAATACTACTACTAAGATTACATGGGGAGAATCCTAGTTAGACTAGATCTTCTCTCCTCCTTGCGGGGTATCCTATGGGTCCCGCACCGACAAGCCCCTGAGCACTTCATGGTTGAGCTCTGGAAGCGTCGTCTTGTTCTTTCAGGCTTTGCCAAGCAGGAATAAGCGTCGTCCGAGTGCTTTCTTGAGCGAAACCGTGTGGCGCTCTGTGAGATCTTCGCGTGGAGTGTACCTTTTTGAAGAAAAAAGTATTCCCCTTTGGGTGTAGCCCTCGAGCCTCTTGCTATTTGGAACAAGGAGCTAGAGGGTCTTATCTTGAAATCGCTCTGATCCTTCGTTGAAATGTTACCGAGCGTGTGCCCAGGTTCTTTATAAAAAAGAACTCGGATATAGCTCGGTCTGGCTTCTTTTTGTCATGACTCCTTGAAGTAGTTTTGTCCTGAAGAAGTCTTCTTGGTGACGTGCGCTTTTTTCAAAGAAAAAAAGTGCACTCACTGAGTGTAGCCCCCGAGCCTCTTGCTATTTGGAACAAGGAGCTGGAGGGTCTTTGAATCTTATGTTGTTTTAAAATTGCTAACTTGAAGAAGTCTTTCGAGTGATGTGCGCTTTTTTGAAGAAAAAGTGCACTCACTGAGTGTAGCCCCCGAGCCTCTTGCTGTTTGGAACAAAGAGTTGGAGGGTCTTGAGTCTGATTTGTTCGAGGAACTGAAATCTTCTCCTTTTGTAGCGTCTGAGCATTTATCTAGGTTCTTTGATTCTAAAAGAACTCAGACGCATTGTTCTTGGCGTATTCTCTGGTAGTCTGCTGTTTGTCAGGTGTAGTTGTATGGTGGTGGTTGAGTGTAAATGTTGCCTGTTCACGGGTTGTACAGTGTTGGCATATTCTTCCGAATATGCTCGTCTTCGAGTACTGTTCCTTCTGAGTCTTCCATTATTGAGTCCTATCTTTTCACTGTGTCTTTTGAAAGGCTTGTTTCGTCGGTACTCCTAGTCCATGTGCACCGCTCCTTCGATCTATAAATACCCTCCCAGGGTGCATGCTTTCATCCATTGAACATTTTGTTGAAAACTTCGTAGTCATGAATATGGTAGTTTGTGAGGTAGAGCAGTCCCCGGGCGTATCTTGTAATTCCTGTGTGTCTTGTCATAGCTAGAGGAAGTCTTGTGATAGGGATTAGAGGTAGACTAATCCCGCAGCGGCATTGTACTTAGAAGTACGTGGTGGTAGTTGGAGGAAGTCTTGTGATGTGGGCTTAGTTCTTTCATCCGGCAGCTCTGGGTTGATCCTCGCTGTCTATCTTGAGACTGTCCGGTGCAGATCAACACCTGATCCTACATCACATCGAGCTTGGGTAGACAGATGCCTACCGACTTCCCCTGGTCTATGTTGTCCTGTCGTGCTGCTGATTTCCGCCTTGGATGCACTGCGTCCATCCTTTGATGAAAACAGTGTAGTCGAGCGTAGTTTGTTCTACCGAGTAGCAATTTGGAGCACGTAGTCGTTCCAAAGCCTAGTTGTGTCCGGGCTCCTTTTTGCTACCTTGCTTGTCGTAGTGCCGAGTTCATTGGGTCTTGTAAGGTGTGTAATCTTCTATTTTTGAAGCCATTTGTAATGGAAAGAATCTTATCTTCAGAGTTGTCATTCATTTTTCTGTTGTAATCCTGGTTATTCATGAGACTCCTGAGTTCTTTCTTTAATAACCGAGTTCTTTTGTTCCTTGCGAGGTAGCCCTTTGTTTCTTCATGGTTGACGGGTCATTCTTGTAGTGATCTGATAACCTTGCCGTGGTACTGGATGGATAAGTCTGAAATCTGCCCGTTAAACTGTACCGTTGTGTGGATTTGTGGCGTCCGTCAATTTAGCTGTGTCAGTAAATGGACCGTTGCATTCCCACACCGTATTTTAATGGGCCTGGTGGGCCGTTTTTATCACTGAAAAATCTATTTAAAGACCTTTTATCTTCCTTTTCTTTACTGCCCAGCTCTTGCCTTGAAACCCTAGCTTTCAGAAATCCACCGCGGTCATTGTCGCCGTCACCCGAGCGCCGCCATCTTAGCTTCGTCTTCCCCAGTGCCTTTTTGCTTCCGCTAGTTCATGGGTAAGAAGAAAATCGCGAGCAAGTCCTAGGCAGCCTTCGTGGACGAGGAGTCATCCCTTTCTTTGATCGAGAACCGAGAGTTCGTGGCTATGAGGGCTGCTCAGAAGGTTTGGCCAGCTCCAACAACAACCGAAGACCAGCTCCGCGAGCTCGTCAGCGACGGCTTGATCCAAAGCAAAGACATTGCTGAATGGAGAGTTCTGGGCGAGCACCAGGTTCCTGCTCCAAGTCCTGGTGAGATTGTCCTTTTCGTTTCCTTTATCCGCGCCGGACTTTGCCTTCCTGCTTCTGTCTTCCTTCATCAATTTCTTGGTTATTTTGGGGTTAATCTGAACCATCTAACCCCTAATGCCATCCTCCATCTTTCTGTTTTTGTTCACCTCTGTGAAGCTTTCCTTGGAATTCCTCCTTCTCTATCTCTTTTCCGCTACTTCTTTCGTTTGAAGCCTCAACCCCGCCGTGAAGAAATCAATGTTCTTGGCGGCTGTGGGATCCAGTTTTGCCAGGGTCTTAAAAGCAAGTTCTTTGACTATGACCTTGTTGATTCTGTGAGGGATTGGCGTGCTGATTGGTTCTATGCCGCCAATTTGATTCCTTCTCTTTCCATACATTCTGGGTCTGGTCCCTTGGTTAATGACCGGTGGGATAAGAACCCCGTGTCGCCCGTTGAGGTCCAGGCAATCTAGCCACTCCTTAATAGGATTAGTATGCTAAAACAGCAGGGTTTAACCGGTTTCGGTATTGTCTTGAGTTTCCTTCATCGCCGAGTTCAGCCTTTGAAGGAGCGGGAGCACCTTGGCTTCAAGTACTCTAGGGCTGAGGATCCTTCACGTATGGTCCTAGCTCTTGAGCTGACCGATGAGGAGGTACTTGAGCGTCTCCAGAAGATGCTGAAAGGAGCAAGCGTTGTCCCGCTTACTATCTCCGAGTTCTCTGCTAACAACTCACCTCCAGCTGTAAGTTGTTTATCTCTTTGTCTGGGTACTTTATGTACTCTTGCTATATCCATTTTTGTTTAACTTTTCCCTATCTTGTTATTTTATTCTTTTTCATAGGAGTTTGGGTGCAACTTTGTTGACCCAATCCCTCTTGATGTTCTCCCTGCCGTGGCGAAAACTGGGGAGAAACTTGCTGGAGCTTCCGCAACCAGTAAGTTCCCGTTCTCCACAGCGCTTCCTGGAGTTTCTTTTGGATTTGTTGATGTATATGAAGAATATGTTCCTCATCTAGTCCCCCGTGGTCCACGTAGTGTCCCGAAGAGGGGGCGAACGGATGGGTCTTCATCTGGCCTGCCTGCTTCCAAGAAGTCTCGCAAGCCAAGTACTCTTCCAGGTACTTCAGTTGTAGCTAGCATGCTCTTAGGTGAGCATATTTAATACTCTGTCTCTTTGTTTTCTTTTTTTTTATCTTGAACCGAGTACTTTTATTCTTTTTTCAGCGGGTGGTCTGGTGGCCTTGGTTGAAACCGAGGGGGAAGAGGATGATGAAGTATCCCTCATCATGCGGCGGTGAGTTGTTTTCATATTCCCTTCCATTGAATTTCTCCTCTTTGTCTTGATTTTTAGTCTTGATCTTTTTGAAGTAACCGAACGTCGGGTACGAGTTCTTCTGAGGCTCCCGTGCTGGCTTCTTCTGAAGCTCCGGTGTTGAGTTCCTTGGTACCGAGCTCTTCCGCACCTCCGATGCCGAGTTCTTATGCGGCTCCAGCCCCGGCTTCTTCTGGGGCTCCGGTATCAGTTATACCGCTCCTATCGCCAAGTGGCGGGGATGTTTTTGCCGCCGTTGTTCCCCCTGCGAGGTCTTCTTTGTGTTTTACGAAGAAGAAGATAGTCGGGTGAGTGACTTCTGGTTTCGTCTCTTTGCATCTGTTTCCCCTTTCTTTTATTCTTATTGCCGAGTTTCTTTGTCAACTTTCAGGCCTTCGTCTTCTCTCGACCCCCGTTGACTTCTTGCCAATCTTCTGGTTTGCCACCGATTACCGAGCCTCAGGACTCGGAGCGCATGGTTGGTGAAGTGGTTGTGGGGGAGACAAGGTTTCCTGGTGATGAGGCTGCTGCTGGCTTGGCTCCCCCGGAGGTGACCGTAGCCATGGTGGTGGACTCGTCTAGGGAGGTAGCCGGGACTTCCCATGATGTGTCCCTGCTTTTGCCTTCTCCGCATCGGTCGTCTTCCCCCACTGCTACTCTCTCTACTAAAGATGTGGTGCATCAATTTGATGCCACTCATCGGTTGTCAGAGTTGACCACTTCTTGGGGAGACTTTGCGACTTCTTTTGGAGAAAAACTCCAAGTAAGTTTTCTAAAGTTCTTTCTTTGGATGTTCATTTTTCTCCTGTTCTTATGCCTTCTTTCTTTCTTTCTTCTTGTTCAGTCCTTCTCCCGGGACCATACTGGCTTCTTTTTTTCGTCGGAAACCGAGAAGAAGTTGTCCTCTGAGTTAAGCGCCTTGAAGACAGATCTTGGTCTCTGTCAGGCCGAGCTGGAGGCTGAGCGTCAAATGCATCAGAAGGAGGAAAATTCACTTTGTGCCCGGGTAGTTGAGGCTGAGAGACAGAGGGATGCTGCTGTCCTGGAGGCTTTAAAGAACTCGGAGGCCATGAAGAACTTGGAAGCAGCGAAGAAAGAGTGCAATGGTATGGCGAGTTCTTTTCGTTTCCTTATGTATTTGAACTTTCCTTTTTTCTGAGTTGTTGTTTGGTGTCTTGTCCAGCTCTTCCGAGTTGAAAAGCAGAAGCTCTCGGAGAGTATCGATGAAATGAAGACTCTTGTCCGTTCTAGTCACAACAAGGCTGAGGAGGTAATTACTCGTACTGAGGAAGAACTCATGCTCGCTAAGTTGATTAGGCGTGGAGCTGATAGAGATCTTGTGCAGGCTCAAAAAACCATTGAAGACTTGTCTGGCAAGTTGGCGACGGCTACTGAAAACTGGAAATCTTTGTGGAAATCCTTTCGTTCAGTAGCCGACGCTCTCCGAACTCCAGCGGATGATGGGCAGTCTTGGGCTCAGTTGATTCCCCGAATTTCGACTCGTTTTCAAGAGTTCGTGAAGAGGTGCGCCCAACTGTGTACCAAGAATGTCCTGGCCTAGGTCCGGGTTCTTGCTCTAGAGGCGCCTTTGTCCAAGATAGCAGAGGAAGCTGATAGTCAAGAGTACATTGATGCCATTGAAAGGATAGAGCCCGAAGTCGACAATTTAGCCAGGAAGATCGTAGATAATCTCAATATTGATGTTTCTACTCCGGATGATAATGCTTGAATGTAATCAACCTCTGTACTCCGGCTTTTGTAACAGAGTAGTTATACTCTTTTGAATGAAGATTTTCCTCTCCGCCTAGATGCCTTATTTATTCCTTGGATGAGTTGTCCAAGTGATCAATGTTATTTGACTTGCCGAGTACTTTGTCTTGCTTTCGACTTTGCCATGTGAATAACTTTGCACATTATTTCTTGATCTATTGAGTGCTTGCCTGGCTCCTGTCTGCGCCACATAAACAACTCGATGTGGACTCTTGAGTGTCTTCAGTGTAGCCCCCGAGCCTCTTGCTTTTTGGAACAAGGAGCTGGAGGGTCTTGACTTGATTTATTTTCCTAATCCATGTCCAGGCTTAGTCGTTTTATTTTTTGTTTTGGGTGTTAGCTCATTAGCTACCCTCATCGGCTGGCTCAAGCGGCTTTTCAGCTATTTTGCTCTCGGCCGGTAGGCTCAGGCATGTTTCAGCCATTTTGCTCTTTGGTTCGGGTGTTAGCTTATTAGCTACCCTCATCGGTGGGCTCAAGCGTCTTTTCAGCTATTTTGCTCTCGGCCGGTAGGCTCAGGCATGTTTCAGCCATTTTGCTCTTTGGTTCAGGTGTTAGCTTATTAGCTACCCTCATCGGCGGGCTCAAGCGTCTTTTCAGCTATTTTGCTCTCGGCCGGTAGGCTCAGGCATGTTTTAGCCATTTTGCTCTTTAGAAATAACTCGGGGTTAGCCATCGTAAGACGTATGCTGCCGAAAAACCATCTTTATTGATCATGATCGTTTGATAAGCCATAATACATATTTTGTCGAGGGACAACATCTTTATTGGCCATGAATGTTGATCTCTTGTGGTTTGTACATGTATTCTCCCTTGAGTTGTTTTCATGCGTAGAATCTTCTTAGTTGGCTGATGTGCCATGTATTGCTGACTTCTTTCTCATCTTTAGTTATTAACTTGTACGTGCCTGGTCCAGTGACTTTTGAGACAATAAAAGGACCTTCCCATGGACTGAGTAGTTTATGGCGTCCGTCAGTTTTTTGTATTCTTCTGAGCACTAGGTCTTCGACTTGTAGTGATCGAGGCTGGGTATTCTTGTTGTAGTGGCGTCTTAATCCCTGGTGGTATCTTGCTGATTGAAGGGTAGCGTTTACCCTGACTTCTTCTGTAGTGTCAAGTTCTAATCTTCTGGTGTGTTCTGCTTCTCCTTCGTCATACTGTTCTATCCTTGGTGACGTCCAAATCAAGTCGGCAGGTAGTACAGCTTCTGATCCGTAAACTAGGAAGAAAGGCGAGTATCCGGTAGCTCTGCTTATTTGAGTCCGTAGCCCCCATACTACTTTGGGTAATTCTTCAATCCACTTTGATCCATAGTCTGCTAGCTCTTCATACAGTCTTGGTTTCAACCCGGCTAGTATGAGTCCATTAGCTCTTTCTACCTGTCCGTTGGCTTCTGGATGTGCGACTGATGCGTAATCTATGCCGAAGCCACAATCCTGCGCCCAACTTTTGAACTCTGTGGCTGTAAAGGGAGAGCCTAAATCTATGATGATTCGATTGGGCATGCCGAAGCGGTGCATAATGTCTTGGATGAACTTGACTGCTTTGGCTGCGCTATATTTTGTGAGTGGTTTGTATTCGATCCACTTGGTGAACTTGTCAATTGCCACGAAGATGTACTCAAAACCGCCCTTTGCTTTCTTGAGAGGTCCTATGAATAGAACCGACCAAATCATAAGAACGTAAGTACAAAAACAATCACCGAAGTGATCAAATTCCTGTACTTAAGCTCCCATAATCCCGGTAGTCCGGAAATCACGAAGGATTTCAACCAACTCTCGACATACAAACCAAGACCGTAGTGATTCAACACAACACATCATTCGTTACAACATTTCACAAGTAGCATTCGGATTACATCCATCAGAGTTCAAAATAAAATATTACAAACTAAGTTCAAATTTGCGGAAGCAACATAGTTTAGTACATAACTTCATAGTTTCAAATACATTGCCAGATCTTAGTCATGTCCCACAAAAGCATCTTCAGATACGAGAACTAGGAGAGACCGCGCCCAACGGTCTAGTCTTCATCCCCAACCGGGAGAAGGCAATACTTGCAGCAACCGAAGTAGAACTGGTCACCTGCAATAGGTGGGAGATAAACCCTGAGTACGAGAAGGTACTCAGCTAGACTTACCCAACAAAACCAGAAATAAAAGACACCAAGGATCAGGCAAGGCTTATGAGGTGGGCTAGCTTGACACATTTGCATAAAAGAGCTTATGAATATAGTGACCAATTTAAACTTAGCATCAAGCTTATCATCATTTACCTGTCCACTAGATTAGCACCTGTACTAGAGCACTCACTTATTAGGAGCAAACAATATTAATCATAGCAGGTATAATAAGGCTGTCATCATCATATCATCATTTCTAAACCATTATGTTATTTAGTATATCTACTTTGGAGATAAGCTCGTCAAGTTCTCACTAACCGGGAGAGACGGCGACTCGAATCGAATTACAACTCAGCTGAGGGGGTATTCCTAACTCTCACCCTGGCATACTTAGCAAGGGTAGCCGTGGGTCACCTTTGAAACAACTCAGGAACCAAATTCGCGGGTTCGATCAGCGCCAGCACTCTCAGGGATTACCCTTCTGCCAGGACAATTAGGACTTTTAAATCACCTGCCCTTGGACTCACGCCTACGGCTCCCTTCCGAGGCACACTTTATACTTATCGACTCCCGGCCTGAGGTGAGCTACTCGGCTTCGTGGTTGGTCTCTAGACCCGGCCAACTAAGAGAGAGGCATGCGTTCAACATGAACAGGAAAGGCTCCAAGATTCAGTCCTTAAGCGACACAGACGGAGTCACTACAAACCGACAAGCCTCCGCCCGATCTGCATTTCAAATTAAGACAGGTTCTTTTCCACGATAGCAAATATAGCCAACCGTGCCATATGTATCTTCCTATATCTCACAGGTGATAGGAAATCACCTGACTTCTACCGTGTTTAAGCAGGGCTAAGCACTACACGAGCCTGAGCTACATAGGATTCAGGATATCAATATCTGGACAAGGATTGGATAACCAATGCAGCAAGTGTTTGCATCCAACACCTAAACTTAATGCAACAATATATATATGTAACAATAATACTTTAACTGCATTTTAGAAATTAGGAGGCTTAATATGCTCCGGGGCTTGCCTGGGATCTGACACAAGTCAGTTCAGTTAGCTTGCACCGTCCTGGTGACATCTTTGGTCCTAGCACTTGCTTAGTCCTTCCATCTTCGGGATATATCCATCAAACGCTGTCTTCGGGTTTGGCTCCAACATCGCATCCTTCACGTGGTGCATCTAGCGTACCTAGATGAGATGCAATATACAAGTGCATGAATTATGAAGAAGAGTACCTTGAGACGCATCAGAAAATAGCAAGCAAGACAAGCATAGTTTACACTAACACACTTAAGTACTCTGCGATGCTTAACTTAAACATCACACAATCTATCATGCTAAGATGGCAAAGAAGACGACAACACCAAGAATGACACAAGTTTCCCAAGATCTCAGGTGCTCTAACTCAGTCATCATTCAAGGCATAAGTCACACTTAGCAACACATGAAGTAAACAACCACAACTAGCATGTGTCTATTTCTGGACTGAAAACAACAACTTTATGTTTGGATCATAACTAGAGTTATACAAATCCAATAGCCATGCAACAAGACATTCTGGAAAGCTTATGACATTTTCTACAATTCATCTTTAATCATCTTAGCATGATTCTCTAGCTAACTAGGTCAAATATACCCATTTACAGACACTGATCCACAATTAACAGAGAGCAATCAATTCTGTAACCCAATTTTAAACAGGCATAACTCACAAACCAAAAAACCAAATACCACCAAATTTTAACAGAAGCTAGATACATGAATTATATACAACTTTGTTATTATCACCAAAAGCTCATTCAAACCCTAACTAGATCAAACACTAGCATCTTTTAGATCCGCTCAGAATACAATCAAAACCTGATAGAAGACTTAAAAGTCATGTAACTCCTACACTATCAGGCCTATGACCTTATAAGTTGAAAACAAGCAAGATCATGAAATTTTCTACAACTTTTGTATTCACTACAACCATAGAAAACATCATTTACACCACAAAAATAATTGCACAAGCAAAACTACAAATGCAACCCAACAGCAGTGGTACAGAAAACTGATAGGAACTTTAGAGAAGCATAACTAGAGTTCTAGACCTCCAACAAACATGAACATAACTTTTTGAAAATATTAGGAAGTTACCTACAACTTTCATATTCTCATATTAAGATGATTCTACAGTTAGAAGGGTCAATTAATCCAATAATTGCATCTCTGTCCAAAACATAGATAGAAACTGACATGCCACTTTAAACAGCTATAACTGGAGTTATACATGTCCAATAAATGTGGTTCTAGACTTTTTAGAAATCTTATCAAATTCTAAACAACTTTGTTGTAAACACCTAAAGCTAATTCTACTATTAAGAAGGCCCCACAATACCCATAAGGTAACCCTATCAGAGTTTGGGCAGAAACAACCACTGATATTCAAGCAAATATAACTCAAGATCTACTTAACCAAAAATCATGATATTTAGCTTTTTGAAAATCTTAATAAAAGTAATACAACTCATGTATTATTACAATGTCATTATTCATAACCTAACTAAGCCAATTAATTTAATCTTGCAGGCCTATTCAGAATAGGGGTAAGGCAATACAGGTAATTTGTTATTTTTATAGATCTTAAACTATCAAGCCTAAAATACTGAAATTTTTACCAGACATCACTAATCACATCAGTAACACTCCATAAAAATTTCACATTTATTTGAGTAAAATAACTGCAGTTATAAAAAGGACAAGACATGACTAGCATTAAGAACCTAACTGCCTAAATCTATTTTTTTTAGCTAAACCTTTAAACTAAAACATGTAATATTATTGATCTAGTGCATAGATAATTTCATAAGGATTCCAAAAAGTCCTCATTTACTATTTTACGAGTTTTCTACAAATTACTATGAATTTTCAAAGTGGAGCATTCAAATCTGCAAAAATCAGAGAAAGGAAATGTAAATCTTGCATCTAGGACCCTGAAGTTTCTACAAATTAAATCCGAACAAACAGATCCTTTACTGCACTATTCATATGAGTCTATTGTTTGCAGTTTGGCCCTTCCCTTTCTTCTAATTGTTGTACGCAGCCCCTCACGCGAATCAGAGCAGGGGAGGCCGTCGGAGCTCGCTGTTGCGGCCGGAGGCTGCTCGTCGGCGGCGGTGGAGTGGCGTGGAATGGCCAGGGGAGTCGTGCGCACCCACCGAGCTACACATCTCGGCGGGAGATGGTCCAAGGCGGCCCGGACACGCGCTGAGGCGGCGCTGCTCATGGCTGCTCCATCGGCGGCAGACAAGACTGGGAAAGGGTGCGGTAAGGTTCAGGAAGGGTCAAGGAGAGTTCGGTGGTGGCGGCGGGCTATGCGCTGAGCTGTAGTGAAGGAACGAGCGGTGGCCACGGAGCTTCCACGGTGGCCATGGCAGCTGCTCCGAGCGAGAGGGAGAGGCAGCGCGAGAGAGTGCCAGAGGGAGTGAGGGCGAGTGGGAGAGAAGCTCGGCGAGTGCTCTGGTGCTCCACTACGTCGAGCAAGGCATAGGGGCGCGTGGTAGCAGGGCAAGCAATGGTGGGGTGTGAACTGCTGCATGGCGACCATGTTGGTGTTCCATCGAACAGGTGGCAGGCGCCGGAGTGGGCGAGGTGGACGTCGGATTGGGCCAAATCTGGGCCGATTTGGTTCATGGGCCCAAAACGAAGTTTGCTCTACACGGCCTGCTCTACGTTTCTTATTTAAGGTGCCTGATCATTAGAGCTCTATAACAGCAGGTAATTAAGCCTCAATATGATAGTGTCAACATGTTGATAACGGTCACGGGAACTCGCCTTCGGAGGTCAAAACTCGGTCAAACTCAGTGCAACTTTTTGTATGCTCTTCTCCATAATATAACCTTCAATTTTTATTTTTGGACCAACTCAAGTTGCTTAACAAATTTTGGAGAACACAGAATGCCAATGGCGACGACGATGAATTCCAGACTTAGAAAAATTCTGTCTGAAAACAACCGCTGATTCAATTTTCAAGCGTCTGTTTGACTTAGTTCCAAGTTGATATGGCTCTTGTTCCAAAAACAAAGTTTGTTCTACATGATATGGACTACAACTTTCATTTAAGGTCCAACCTCAAAACTGGTATAGAACCTACTATTCTACTTTGACCAAAGTAGGATCACGGTGAAGCTTAAATTATCCTTTTTGATCCATTGGAGCATTTTTTGGACACCTGCTCAACATGAACCCTTCATAACTTTTGTTCATGAGTGCAAGTAGAGTTTTTGAGCAAGGTACCAAGGTTTGGTTGACTTCATAGGTTTCCATCCATTTGATAAAGCAATTCATGCAAAGATATGACTTATCATTTCATGTGACTTTTTGATTCTAAACTTCATGAAACTTTTCCACGGGTCTAGATGGATGCATGGGGATGTAATGAACATGGAATAAGCATGTTTAACATTACTCTTGCATAATCTTAACAAGGGTCCATATGTAAGCAAATGTGCGTGGCCCAAGTTTAAGTTGGAGCTCCATCATGTAGATTTGATCTTGACACCTTCATTACCACTCGACATGTCATGTTTGAGCTCAAACCCATTGCTTAACTAGTGACAAACACCTGGGGTGTTACATCCTACTTGATCCAGCCCCCCGCAGGAGAAAGGCCAAGCGGGTGGGATGCAGATGAGGTTGTCAGCTGGCACATGAGCTTGTCTTACGAACATTTGACAACCTTTACATTTTCTGACGAGTTCTTCTGCGTCTTTCAGAGCTGTTGGCCAGTAGAATCCGGTGCGGAAAGCTTTGCCGACTAGTGTTCTTGAAGCGGCGTGATTTCCGCAGCAACCTGAGTGTATTTCGTCTAGGATTTCTCTGCCTTCTTAAAACGAGACACATTTTAGGAGTACTCCTGATGATGCAGCTCTTCTATAGAGCTTGTCCCCCACTAGGACGTAGTTTTTGCTTCTGCGAACAACTCGGGTAGCTTCTTCTTTATCAGCTGGCAACTTATTCTCTTTGATATAATCAATAAAAGCTTGTGTCCATGAAGTGTTGATTACCAGAATCTGGTTGCCTTTGGGTGTGAGTTCCTGGTGTTTTCTCACCGGGTTGTTTGATAGAAGGAGCTGATAACTCCTCTATAAATACACCGGGTGGGACCTTTGCCCTATCTGATCCGAGCTTGGCGAGGACATCTGCTGCAATGTTGCTATCGCGCAGGACATGTAGAATTTCTAACCCTTGGAAATGCTTTTTGAGTTTTTGGATTTCAGCGCAGTAAGCGCCCATGTTTTCTTTGGTGCAGTCCCAATCTTTGTTGACTTGGTTGATGACTACAGCCGAGTCCCCGTATACGAGTAATCGCTTTATTCCGAGGGTAATTGCCACTCGTAGCCCGTGGATGAGAGCTTCGTACTCTGCTTCATTGTTGGTAGCTTGCCATAATATCTGAAGGACATACTTAAGTTGTTTTCCGTCTGGAGAGATTAGGAGGACACCCGCACTAGCTCCGCCTAGCTTGAGTGATCCATCAAAGTACATCTTCTAGTGGTCAAGGATTGTATTTGACATAGGTTGTTGAATCTCTATCCACTCGGCAACGAAATCGGTAAGAGCTTAAGATTAGATTGCTTTCCGCGGGGTGAAATCGATGTTGAGAGCACCAAGTTCAACTGCCCACTTTGATATGCGCCCTATTGCATCTCTGTTGTGCAAGATGTCTCCGAGCGGAAAGTCTGTCACCACGGTGATCTTGTGGCTTTCAAAATAGTGGCGGAGCTTGCGTGAAGTGATCAATAAGGCGTATAGTAGTTTTTGCACATGCGGGTACCGGATTTTAGATTCTGACAGTACTTCGCTGATGTAGTAAACGGGTCATTGTACTTTATATACGCGCGCTTCTTCTTCTCTTTCCATGACTATCGCCGTGCTGACCACAGTAGAAGTTGCCAAAATGTATAGCATCATGTCTTCGTCTTTCTTTGGAGGTGAGAGAACTAGTGAGGATGTGAGATATGCCTTAAGTTTCTTGAAAGCTTCATTGGCTTCTTCCGTCCACTCGAACTTGCCTGCCTTCTTTAGTAGTTTAAAGAAAGGTAACCCCTTTTCACCGAGCCTTGAAATAAAATGATTGAGTGCCGCCATGCAGCCTGTTAGCTTTTGCACATCTTTGATGTTTCGAGGTGGGCCCATCTCTGTTATGGATCGAATTTGCTTGGCGCTTGCTTCGATTCCGCGATGACTGACCAGAAAACTGAGTAGTTGTCCTGAAGGGACTCCGAATACACACTTGTTTGGGTTCAATTTCCACCTCCATCTTTTCAAGTTCTAGAAAGTTTGTTTTAAGTCCTCAATCAGTGTATCCGGGTTCTTTGTTTTCACCACCACGTTGTCCACGTATGCTTCTACGTTTTCGCCGATCTGATCTCCAAGGCACGTTTGGATAGCTCTTTGGTAAGTGGCTCCAGCGTTCTTGAGTCCAAACGATATGGTCTTGTAGCAGTAGGCACCGAACGGAGTAATGAAAGATGTCTTGCTCTGGTCTTGCTCTTTTAATGCGATCTGGTGATACCCTGAATAGCAATCAAGAAAGGATAATAGGGCGGATCCTGCTGTTGAATCAACTATCTGATCAATGCGTGGTAGCCCGAACGGGTCTTTCGGGCAGTGCTTGTTGAGATCTGTGTAGTCAACACACATGCGCCATTCGTCCGTGTTCTTTTTTTGTACTAGAACTAGGTTTGCTAGCCAATCTGGATGAAGGATTTCTCTAATAAATCCAGTCGCCATTAGTTTTGTGATTTCTTTTTTAATCGCTGCCTTCTTATCAGGTGAGAATCATCGTAGTCGTTGCTTTATAGGCTTGGAGCTTTCATTGACATCAATTCTATGCTCAGCCAACTCTCTTGGGACACCTGGCATGTCGGCCGGCTTCCAAGCGAAGATATCTTTGTTGTCCCGAAGAAAGTTGGTGAGCGCGAGTTCCTATTTTGCCGAGAGGTGGGCACTGATGGTTGCTGTCTTAGAGGGATCGCCCGTGCCCAGGTCGATTTGCTTGACGTCGACTTCTTTTGGTGGTGCGAGGATGCTCAGCTTTTTAGCCGATATCTCTAGTTCTTCTTGGCTTATTTCTGCGGCAATAGTGGCTATTTCTTTTCTTCCACTGTCGGCTTGTGCTTTGGCCGCGATTTGGATTGCCTAAACGTCGTAGTCAAAAGCGCGCTTCAAATCACTTCATAGAGAAAGGACACCGTTAGGTCCTGGCATCTTAAGCAGTAGGTACGAATAATGTGGTATTGCCATGAATTTTGCTAGCACTGGGCGTCCGAGGATTGCATGGTATGATGAATCGAAGTCTGCAACCTCAAACTTGATGAACTCTGTACGGTAATTCGAAGGGATTCCAAAAGTAACGGGTAGAGTAATTTGTCCAAGTGGCATGGCTGCCTTGCCAGGTACTATGCCATAAAAAAGTGTACTTGTTGGTGTAATCATCCCGGCGAGTTGTAGTCCCATCTTCCTTAGCGTTTCTGAGAAGATGATGTTGAGTCCGGCTCCCCCGTCGATTAGTACTTTGGTGATAGTCATATCGGCAATAGTTGGATCTAGAACCAGTGGGTAATGACCTGCGTTTCCCATGCTAGTCCATTGGTCTTCTCTAGAAAATTGGATTGGATACTGTGACCAATAGAGATATCTTGGAGTAGCCGGTTCTGCTGTCATGATAGTCCGTAGTGCTAATTTTTCTTGATGTTTGCTTCTGCAATTTGGAGCCCCGAAGAAGATTACTGCTACCGTCCCCCTGAATTTTTGGAACCCTTTGTCTTTGTGATTGTCTTCATCTTTTTCTGATTGTCTTCTTTGGTGTCTTCCTTACTATCTTTCCTTGTGTATCGATCATTGAAGGTGTAGCAATTTCCGATGGTGTGCCTCCCATTAGGGTGCAATGGGCAACGTATGTTTTCGATGTCGTCATATCTTCTAGGTTTGAAAAACTTCTTTGATTTGTCAGCCATTGCCACGGTGTTGTCTGGTCTACATTTTCTTTCCTGATGTCTGCTATTTCGATGATTTTGGTTGTCTGTGTTGTCTCGGTTGCTTCTATCCGGGAACCTCTCTCTTCTCTTCTCTTCTGCCGTAATCATCTTTTCTACTGTTCGTCTAAATTCTTTGTTGTTTCTCGGATTTTCTTTGCAGAAGTCTTGAAATTGCCACCTAGCCATGATTCCATGAGAGAAAGCTTCAATTACTTCTCGTTCGGTGATGTCATGCACTTGAGCCCGTAGTTCACCGAATCGTCGATAGTAATCTCTGAGACTCTCACTTCCTTTCTGCTTGAGTCCTTTTAATTCTGCGTGAGTGATCAGGTGTGTAATGATCCCTGCGAAATTTTCACAAAAAGCTCTTTGCAAGTCCTCTCAATTTCTGATTGATCCTAGATTTAATTTGTCGAACCATTAGAGAGGCATGGTTTCCAGGGCCATGGGAAAGAACAGGGTCTTGATATCGTCATCTCCTCCGGCTAGTTCAATCGATTGTGAATATATCCTGAGTCACTGCCTTGGTTCAGATTTGCCATCATACTTAGAGTGGTTGGATGGTTTGAACTTGTGAGGTAGTCATATTGACGCAAGTCTATTTGCAAAACAGGGGAATCTATCGTGTGTTCTGGCTTCTTTGAATTTCGATTCGGCACCTCCTTCTGGCCAACTGTCGTTTTGATGAGAGTAATTCTGCGAGGCCATCTAGGCTGGAGCCCTACTCCTGGTCTTTCTTGGTTGTTCAACTTGGTGGCCTTGACTATGATCCCTCCTACTTTCTCTGTTATGACTTCCACTTGGTCCAAGTCTCTCGAAAGCGGACTTTCTTTGATTTTGATCTTCTTGCCTATGGGTCGTTGATCTGGCGGGTAGTCTTGATTGGGATCTTTCTTCATGCGTCCTCGGGGCTATTGACCGGAGCAAGTCCCAGAGCTGTTCATATTTTTCACCGGGATGTGCGGTTGCTCTGAGTTCTTCTAATGCTTCTCAGATCTTATCGTAGGGCGTACTTGTCGTGCGTCTTTCTTCAACTTCTCGTTGTGATTTTCTTCTGTCGTATTTGGCCAACTCTGACTCATATCTGCTCCAGGCTTCCCTGCGCTGCCTAGCGTGGTGTTGGCGTCCTTGCTTCAACTTGTTTTTTCTTTCTCTAGCTTGTTTCTGATTCTCGGTTTCACCATCGTAGCCCTGGACAAAGGGTGATATGTTGGATTCTGATTCATCTGATGACCTGACATCAGGCGCTTCTGGTGACCGAGGACGGCAAACCATGAGTACTTCCCGTGCGTGAACTGTTCTGTTATTGGCATTAGTTTCCATACTGTCGGAGTTGCTGATAACTTTAGTAGAGGCCTCGAGGTCGCAGATCGAGTCTCCTTCTTGGTAAGGTAGAATAGCTATCGTCGTCGTGTCGTCCAGTCGGGTACTGCTATCCTCAGGAACAGAGCCCGGCCAGTGGACGATGCAATCTTGAGATGGTATAGTCAGTACGAGACCTTCCTGAGCTCCTTTTAGTGGCATTCTAAGCACCGGATCGAGGGATCCTTCGAGCCGTGCCTGATAAGCCTTTGCCATGTTGTAGAGTCCAAATAGAAAAAGACCTGACTTCTTAAAAAGATTCTGAGTGTTCTCCGAGTTGTTTTCCTGATATGCCGAGGCCACGTTTTGGAGTCCCATCGGAAAAGAACTCGGTTTTTCGAAAGAACTCGGATAAGACTCTGTCTTGGAAGCGGAGCTTGAATTCGAGTCGGATGCGCAAAGCCTCGAAACCTGAGTTGAATCGGACACCATGAGTTGCGCGAATCTTCCTGAGATTTGGTCCGTCGTAGTCGTCAAAATAGAATAGTCTTCATGGTGTTTCGAATCTTCGAGGAGATGGCTTTGGAGCTTGCCATTGTCGTCTGCCTCGTAGATCCATGAGCCGAAGATGAAAGTTGATCCTGTCGAGAAGATCATGTTGTTGAGGTTCATCGAGCTCTCGGATGCAAATTCGCCGAAAGCCCTTAACTGGGGTGCCAGCCGTCGATGTTTTACCACCGATAGCCTGCCACGGGGGTCCCCGGGGCAGTATTGTTCGGGCTTCAACGTATGCGGAACTCGACGGTGAACGCAAGAGACGGTCGATTTATCCTGTTTCGGGCCCCCGATCGTTGATCGAGTAATAGCCCTTGGTCCAGCAGGCGTTAGCCCTTGCGTTGTATTGATTGTGTTGTAGAAAATCGTGATCTCCCGTCTCTAGGAACCTTGCCCTCCTTTATATAGTCAGGAGGTCAGAATCCTAATCAGTTTACAATGAGAGTTCTTAGTAGGATTACAGGATAATACTACTACTAAGATTACATGGGGAGAATCATAGTTAGACTAGATCTTCTATCCTCCCTGCGGGGTATCCTGTGGGTCCCGCACCGACAACCACCAATACCAAGCTGGAATTTTATTGGGCCGGTACAGCATGACAAAAGTAGCAAATGAATAAAGGAAAAAGTTCAGATTGCCTCCTCAACTTTCGCGAAAGTTCGCTTTTCCTGTCTGAACTCAAAAACGGGCAAAACATCTCTCTCAACTTTTAAAACCGTTCATCTTACCTCCCTGGCCCGGTTATAAGCGGTTTTGAAGGCGGTTTTATCTTTTTCTTTTTTATTTATTTCGGCTGAATCTTTGAAAAATCATAGCAAATCACAAAAAAATCATAAAATAGAAAATCCAATTTTGTTGGACTCCACATGAGTAGATCTATACAGTGAACATATAATATGATATGCTTTAGTATGAAGTTTTTGTTGCAGCTTTAGATCTATGTCTTTCTGTAATTAAATGGAATAATTCATAGCTGCACTTTCTATGGTCTAATTGTGATGAAATTTTTATGCTAGGCTAATTATTATATGTTTAAATTATAGTAAAAATTTTATACTCATTGGATCATGTATAACTTAGTTGTAGATTTTATTTAGGTTTATGCTTATCTCCTCTAAACCAACCATCGCGTTAACCACCCTCGCCACCCTGACTCTTGCAAACAGTGCCGACCAAGCATCCCATAAGGCCAAGGGCCCCGCAATGACTCCTACTGCCGAGGCACGAGTGGCCGCGCCCCAAATGTTTGTGCCATAGATGCCTGCCACGGTGCAGGCGCCAGGGACCGAGCCTACCCAAGTCCCAGCCCCCACGCTAACAACCAGGAGAAGTCATCCTCTTCCTCCAAGGACAAGAAGAACACGTAGCACTCACTGGGAACCAAACAAATAGGGTTTTTAGTAAGGACAGCAACGGGTCGGGTTCGGATCAGGTGGAGTCTCCGTGCACCCAAAACCGAAACCCGAAATCGAAACCCGAATCCGCCCTGAAAACCGATTCGGGTGGAAATCCATCACCAAAACCAAACCCGCGGATACCCGAAACCCGAACAGATACCCGAAACCCGAATGGATACCCGAAACCCGCGGATATATATACACATATTCACATGTATAAACAAGAGGCAACAAATAATAAATATTTTCATGAGTCAACTTTAAATAAATTTAATAATCTAAGTAAACAAATTATTATTAGTATATTATAAAACATGAGTTTTAATTCCAAATGATTTATTTCGGATATCCATTGGATATCCACGGGTGGAAAACCAAACCCGAAACCGAACCCGATTGGTTTCGGGGCCCCGAACCCGAAAACCGTGGGTGAAAAACCATCCCCAAAGCCGAACCCGCAGAACCCGAAACCCGCGGATATCCGCCCCAAACCCGATCCATTGCCATCCTTGGTTTTTAGTTCCCCTATAACAGCTAGTGTTGGCAATTGATTGCATTACCGTTCCTGTACCCACGGCTAAACAAAATAATACCTTAGGGCAGTCCCAATAGAAGAAACTGATGCGGTTTTCATAGCACAAGAAATGCTATGAAAACCGCTGTGGAAGGCATCAGTTTCTTGTGCTATGAAAACCGCAATGACCCAGGCGCGGCCGGCCAGCCAGCCCAGACCACGGCCAGCCAGGCAGGCCAGGCGAGCGGCCAGCAGCCCCATCCCACGTCAATTGAAGCCCCGAGGGCAATACGGTCACATCATGGCAAAATACATGTATTTTAATTGAGAAAAGTGATTAAAAAGATCAAATATCATGTATAACAAAGTGCTAACATTTCAAGGATCGTTTTAGCGAAGTCGATGTTTGGAGTCCTACAATAACGAAGTGCATTGTTTCGCGTCCTATAATTGTAATTTTCTCATGATTATTAAGTGACAACAACATGACATATATACGGACGGACAGCTAGATCCAAAAGCCTATGTGGACTTGCTTTGCTGTTGTGAAGTCATATGGCATACTGTTTGTGGTGTCTCCCCATTTGGGAACGGGATGTAGGCAGTGAATTGACGCTAGCTTTATATGGTATTGCTTGCTTCTTCTGTTATATCTTGCTGGATTGTCTGTCTATATTTGTGTGCTTCCATCTATAGAATGTCCACGGATGCCTGTTGCTTAAAGTGAAATTCATTAACTGATTTCCTTATCAACTTAAAACATTTCATTTGTATATGGAACTTAAAAGGGTGTTTGGTCTGACGATTATTAGCTTGTGGGGATGAGGTGACGATTGATCAACCAATTCCATTCCACGAACCAAACAAAAAAGGTGTGAAGTGCGTAGTGGGTGGTGAGCTTGGTTTGATATAATTAGCAAATTATTAGGATACCATAACAATTAAACTATTTACAGTCGAGGCAGCAATGAAAGGCCAATAAAGGCCTTGTTCGCTTTGCTGAAAAGCCATGGCTGAAAGTACTGTTCGCTGATTTGTTGTGAGAGAAAAACACTGTTCGTTCGCTAAAATAGTACGACCCATAAGATAAGCGAACAGGGCCAAAGCCATAAAGGAACGCTGGTGCTTGCTTGTTTGTCATGGCAGTGGTGGACCTTGAAGACGAATGGAGTGTGAGTGCGTGTTGGATTTTTTTTGTGTGTTTTTTTTTGGGGGGGGGGCATGTTTGATCTAGGAAATGGGTTGGTTATAGAGTTAGCAGATCCTAATCCCTGAATTAATCTTCTTGTTTAGTTTGTAAAATGCATGAATTATTGAATCAGCATACCTATCTACATGATTACAATGCTAGTAGCAGATGAGGAATAGTGCATGCTATTAAATGAGTCGGATTTACCAATACTGGACCAACCGCTTACTATTATGAAGCCCTTTCCTTAACCAAATTTAGAGCTACGAATGAACAAGCGTTTAAATGACATATGTTTGCAAGTAGTATGTTTTTTATATCTTTGTTATGTTGTTATCTACATTTATGCATTTGTGTTGTGCTCACTCTGTACTATAAACAAACAGACTCTTAGTAGCACCTCACGTGAAAAGCACCTAGAAGTTGAAGTAGGAACGGCCCCCGCGTCGCCCGCACGCAGGCGACACGGGAGGCGACCCAAACCCTAGCCGCCTCTCTTCCTTCCCTCCCTCTCTCCAGCCGCGCCGTCGCCGGAGCAGGCTGCCGGCATGGCCGTGCAGCTTGCCGGGAGGGCGGCGGCGAGGCTCTTCTTCACGGTGGAAGCTGCAACGGTCGGGGATGAGCTCGCGTGCGGTGTCCTAGGGCACGGCGAGGTCGCTGAGGCTGGTGGCGGCGCCGACGTCTTCAGAGGCGGTCTGGGGCAGCCTCCTCGCTTCGGCGTCCGGATCCAGCGGTCCAAGGACCGGATTCGCGCGGATCTCCGGCGGGCCACGCCTGGGCGGGTGCTGGGCGACGGTAGCGGCGGCTCCTGTCCAAGACGCCGGGTAGTCACCGAATCCGTGGGTACGACGCCCGTGGTGCGAGGCGCTGCGCCCAGGGGCGCGCGCGGGGGCGGCTACGTCGGCCTGGGGCAGGTCTCTTCCTCTTCCTCGCGCTCGGCAGTTGTTGGCGGCGTGCGAAGTAGCGGGTCGGCGGGGCGTGCCCTCGCGCGAGCCGCGTGGTGCTCGGCGAGGCCACCTGCTGCGACTGCGGCGGTGCTGGCCAGTGCCCATGCAGGCGTCGGGGGGTGGCGGGGGCTCCTTCTTCCTCCTCCGCTTCTCCCCTTTCCTCCTCGACCATGGCGTGGAGGCGGCGGCGCCAGCTGGGGACACTAGGTCTGGCACCCTGACTGCCAGATCCGGTGCCCCCAGGGCAGGGGGCGGCGCCCGTGGTGGGGCATGCACCTGACGGTGGCTGGCGGTGGTCGGCAGCGTCGACGGCGGGTGCTTGAGCCGGCAACGACAGCTGGCGACGGCTTTGGCGTGCAGCAGGGTGACGCGCGTGGTAGGGTAAGTCCAGCTCTGCATGTTGCCCGGTAGGAGGGGGTGGCGGCCGACGCAGCTGTGCGGCTGCTGTGAGCAGTCGGTGCGTTGATGCCCCTCTGGAGGGGCTTCTGCGGGATGGCAGTGACGACGACGGTGGTGACAAGCTAGGGTCCGACATCTTTGCTCGACGTATGTGCTAGGGGCACCTCGGGCGAAAGCCTTGGCGATGGCGACGCCTGTGGTGCCGATTTCCTTGTTGGGGGCGTCGTGTTCTCGTGCCCCCAGCCATGTCTTCCACGGGTGGAAACCCGGTCCATTCATAGACAAGCGACGACGGCGCAATTGGCGTCGTACCCTTCCTAAAGGCGACACTGTGGAAATTCATCTCGGCCGTGATGTCTCCTTCGGCGGATGTCCTCTGCCTCTCGGCGCCCGGTTGACGCGAAACGACGAGTTCTGCATCGTGAAGTCGGAGCTGCTGCATCAGGGGATGTAGCTCGGCAACGATGACGCAGGTCGAACCCTTCTCTGACGGCTGGGTTTCAGCTTTAGAGGCTCGGCAATCGCCGCGGGCGGGGCGTGGGATCAAGGCAGGAAGTCGGAACGGCTCTTCGTGTAGCCGTTGAGCTCGGCAACGATGACCTGTTGTAGCCTCCTGCTTCGGGCCGTTTGTCTGACATCTTAGGATGGGTCGTCTGTGTTCTGCCATGGGAAGTCGGAGCTGCTGGCTGTTTTGCAACCATGCTCGGCAATGATGACTAATGGTAGTGTGTACTCTACCGCGTTGCGTGGGTGGGCTAACCTTTTTTGGTGTTTGGCGCCACGCTTGGCTACCTTTGCTTGTATATAAACTCATTCGTCTTAATTGAAAGGCAGAGCTCCTGCCATTGTTTAAAAAAAACCTGTACTTTGCCTTGACCACCATGTGCTTGAACCAGGTGACCTTTTAAATGCATTACTCTCCATAACCATAAGTCCATGTCTTATACGGTTTTTGCTCTTGTGAAGTATAATTTGTTCATCCCAACCGTATTTTAGAAATTAGAATGCAAGTTTTCATCATGATTACTTATGGTATGGCATGTGCATGAATATGTGCTTTAGACTTTCATATTGATGCAAGTTCTGTGTAAATACTTCTGTACCTGTACTTTCTAGATGGATACACCATGATTGCTATTATCTCTTTGTTTAAGGAGGACAGGAAGTTTCGTAAGATACGAGACATTTTTGGTATCATAAAAGGGCACGAAGAACCTGATCGTTACGTGATACTCGGTAACCACAGAGATTCATGGACCTATGGAGCAGTTGATCCTAACAGTGGGACAGCTGCACTTCTAGACATTGCCCGGCGTCTTGGAATGATGCTGCAATCAGGATGGAAACTACAGAGGTCCATCATTCTTTGTAGTTGGGACGCTGAGGAATTTGGGATGGTAAGTAGACATGGAAGAAAGATGATAAGATGCTACTGTATAAACATGAGGTATAACTGCAAACGGACCAAGAGATGCTCATAACATTTTTGTCATTTTATTGTTTAAATCACAAATAACACAACTACCAAAAAAAATTGGGATAGGTCGACTTTTGACTCATGACAATACACAGGTGATGCTGAATAGCAGTGTCGCAGTTCAATTGTCCTTGCAATTCAATATATCAGCATAAGGTGTTTTTTGGATAATTTTCTGCATTCAGTTCCTCTATACTACTATGAAATGCCCTTTTTTGCTGTTAGATCAGGTCAAGTTTGTATGTGCTGTCAAATTGTCAGCACATTTACTTCTTTTTTTTGAACGTACTGGCAGGAGCTCTGTCTTTCAATTAAGATAGAGTAAGAAAGTTTATGTACAAGCAAAGTCAAACGAGGTTATGGATTCACCCCCCCCCCCTCAGCATGTGAGCTAAACGTAATCGAATGCTCTCTTCCTTTGCTCGATGTCTTCCTTTATCCTTGCGGCTACTTGCGGCACCGTTTCAATCATATTGTCGAAAATTCTCCTATTTCTCTCTTTCCATATATTCCAAAAGGTGTAGATAACTACCCGTTAAGCCTCCTACGCTCAGAGCTTGGCACTTTTGCTGCCGCGTCTTCCCACCATGACTTGATATGGGTGGGGTTTGCCTGGTGCTGTTGTTGGATTTGAGTGAAGTTTTCCCACGTGAGGATTTGATTCCAAACCGCCTTTGCAAAAGGGCAACAAAGGCATAGGTGGAGACTTGTCTCTAAGGGTTCGTTGCACATCACGCACTGTTGTTGGTGTGGCCACCCTCTCTTTTGTAGGTTTTGTGCCGTTAGAATTTTGTCTTGCACTAAGATCCATGCGAAGATCTTGCATCTGTTCTCCACATGTGCTTTCCAAATCAAGTCCGTACCAAAGGGGAGGAGTGAACCTCTGAATTGGATTCTGTAGGCCGATCGGGTGGAGTAATTCCCATCGTTGGTCCAACGCCAGGTGATGGTGTCCTAGATGCCCTGTTGCAGGTGCACATCCTGTATGCGTATCCAGAGGGACACAAACTCCTCTATGTGGATAGCCGAGGTGATTTTCCTTCCTAGTTTATGCATTCAATTGTTGTTCCGGAGCTCTTGTTGCACCATTCGGTTTGTCCTTGAGAGCAGGCGGAACAAGTTCGGGGCTAGGTACTTAGGAGCTTGACCATCGAGCCAACTATGGTGCCAAAACTTTGTCTTTGCACCATCCCCCAAAGATATAATGATTGAGGAGTTGAAGAGGAGGCGGTCATCATCAGAACATGGAAGCTCCGAGCTGCTCCAAGATTTGGACTCGTCCACCCATTGTTACCATAGCCATCGTAACCGGAGGGCTCGCCCAAATCTTTCCAGGTCAGGGACGCCTAACCCGCCCATGTCTTTCGGTCTGGTAACCGTTTGCCAGTTAACTAGACAGTGGCCGCCATTTGCATTCTCGTCCCCCTTCCACAAGAAAGATCTCCTTATTTTGTCGATCTTTTTCTTAGCCCAAGCGGCTAGAGGAAACACTGTTAGGTGGTACGTTGTCATGGAGGAGAGGACAGAGGTTACAAGAGTGAGGCGTCCCGCTCTGTTTAGCAATCTTCCTTTCCATTTGGGTAGACTGTGCCCAATATGGTCTATGAGAGGTTGCACGTGGATTCTTTGTAGTGTTCTAATGTGTAGTTGAAGGCCCAAGTATTTGCATGGAAAGCCCCCTCTAGTACTGGTGAAAGGTGCCAGGACTTGGTCTAGGTCAACGTTTGCACAACCGATTGGATGTACTGAGCTCTTTTGTAGATTAATATGAAGTCCCGAGAATGTGCCAAAAGCCTACAGGATGATTTTGACGGCCTCCACATCGTCTTTTGTGGGGTTGACGAAAATGGCCGCATCATCTGCATATATTGAGGTTCTCCATTTTGCCGCCATGATTGGTAATGGGGTGAGTATCCCTTGTTGGGTTGCTAGGTCAAGCAAACATTGAAGCGGGTCCATGGCTAGGATGAAAAGCATGGGGGAAAGCGGATCCCCCTGGCGGATGCCTCTGGCATGGCTAAAAGTGGCCCCCAGACGCCCGTTTAGGATGGGTGTCGAGGTGGATGTACGTAGGAGGATGGAGATCCACTCACGCCATCGATGTCCGAAGCCCAGAGCCTAAAGAGTCTCGAGCAAGTACCCCCAATGTACCATGTCAAAGGCTTTGTGGATGTCTAGTTTCATGAACAAAGCCGAAAGCTTATGCTTGTGTAGTATTTTTACCGTGCCCTGGACGTATAGAAAATTATCATGGATGCTTCTGTTTTTTATAAAAGCGCTCTGGCAGTTCGAAACAAGGGAGTTGAGTTGAGGGGCAAGTCTGTTAGCTAACACTTTGAAGAAGATCTTTGCAATGCCATGGACTAGGCTGATGGGTCTAAAATCAGTAACTCTTGTTGCATCGGGTTTTTTGGGTAGAAGGATAATGGATGCCGAGTTTAGCCATTCGAAGCCCTGGGCATTCAAAGCGAATAAATTGTTCATGGCCACCATAACATCATCTTTAATGGTTTCCCAGCAAGCTTTGAAGAAGGCACCCGTGAAGCCATCCGGTCCTGGCGCTTTGTCGGAAGGCATTGAATATATAGTGTTTTTATCTCTTCCTAAGAGAAAGGCACCTCCAGGTTGGAGAGATCATGTTGATTGTAGCCAAGGGATTGCCAGTTTATTGTGGCAGCTCTCGGGACCACGGAGCCGATGTGGTTTGTAAAATAATCTTGTATCACCTTTTCATTATCTTGTTGCGCCAACACGATTCCCCCATCCGTATGTAGACAATGTATGTAATTCTTTCTCCGTCGTGCATTGGCTGTACTGTGGAAAAATTTAGTGTCAGCATCTCCACATAGGATGTATGTTAGCCTCGATCTCTGTTTGATTCTTGATTTTTCAATAGCAGCGAGGCCAATGCTACGGGATTTGAGGCGGCGACATAGGTGAAGCTCCATGGCAGTGAGCAACCTATGCTCTTGGGTTGCTTCTAATTGTAACAATACTTCTTTTACTATGGTGAGCTGTATCCTTGTATCCCCTATCATGTCTTTCTTCCAGCGCTTGAGCGCTTTTGCCACATGCGCCATTTTGATGTGCAATTGCTTCATCGGAATAGCCGAGGCGACCGGCCTATTCCAAGAATTATGGACAAGATCATGAAATCCTTCCATCTTTGTCCAGTAATTCTCGAAGCGGAAGGACGTGCTCTGATGGTGGTCAAGCTCTCCCTGGAGTAGCAGCGGGGTATGGTCCGACATGAGCGATGGGAGGGAGTGTAAGAAACACGCGGGGAAGAGCAGGTCCCATTCGGGGGTGCGTAGTAGTCTGTCAATTCTAGTGAGTGTCGGGTTGTCCTGTTGATTGCTCCAAGTGAAGCGGCGTCCATTTAGCTTGATTTCTTTAAGCCTCAAATGATCGATCGCCGCTCTAAATGCCCCCATGAGGCATTGGTTTAGGTTGGAGTTGTTCTTGTCTTCTGCCTGGTAGATGAGATTGAAATCTCCCAGGATGAGCCATCTATTGTGGACCGGCGGGGGAATGTTCTTCAATTCTTGGAGGAACTGAAGTTTGGCAGCCTCTCCCTGCGGGCCGTATACCACCGTAATCTGCCATCTTGTTCCATCGGCCCTCATGACGATCTGCGTGGTTATGGTGCTCGAGGTAAGTAGAATGTCGGAGAGGTCGAAGTAGTCTTCATTCACTGCAAGGAAGATGCCTCCTCGCGTATGTTCCGCCGGTAACACAGTATAGGAGTTTACAAATTTTGGTCCGATTGTTTGGCGCACCACACTATGATCCATAACTTGCATCTTTGTTTCTTGTAGACATACGATGGTGGCAGTTGTGGTTCTCACTAACTCGCATACCGAGTCTTGTCGTGCTCCGTCATTTAAGCCCCTGACGTTCCAGTTCAGTATCTAGCAATTCAACTGTGCCATAAGGAAACCAATTGAGCCCTTTTTAATAATGGACTGAGGAGGGAGGCAAGCAGGACGCCCTCTGTGGGTGTGATACAGGCGATAATCAGTAAGATAATGACACTGAGGCATGCGTTCTTTAGAGCTACAACTTGGCGTTGCCGGTACATCTGAAAGCCATTGGCTATCGGTAGAGCGATACAAAGCAAAAGATTGCTGGTCTCCGAGTTGATGCTACAGCTAACTACGAGGTGAAGGGTGCAAGCATTGTGTTGGGGAGGCGACTGTAGGCCTCTGGCTGTCGCCCCATCCAAGCACCATTGATGGACAGTCACAAAAGAAGTGGAGCTCCACGAGCTCCCGTAGCGTTGAAAGATTGCTAACATAGTTCAAAAGATCTACCCCTGAGCTTCAGCAGCTATCTAGGCGATCGTGGTGGTCAGCGGTGCCGCCGCGTCGAGGCCACACAAGGCCGTCAGCGCCTTAGCGACGTCGTCGGTGAGCGGCCCCTTGAATAGGTTGAAGTAGTGCAGCAACGCCTCATCATGGCTGAGACCTTGGACGTCAAGGATGCCAAGCTTTTTCATCAGGACCTGCCTGGCCTTCGCCTGAGTATCCCCCCTCGGCCAGTTCATGGCCGCAATGCCCATGCTCCTGCGTGCCAGGACCGTTCCCCTCTTGCGTCGTTGTGGAGGGCTGGGCTAGTGCACTGGACCCTGCAAGATGGGTTGAGGCAAAGGTAGTGAGATCCCATCTAGGAACTGCGACACCCCCGCTACGGCGGGCGTTGTGCTCTGGCCAGCGACCTCCTGTACCTTCGGAGTGCTGGTGTGATAGACGCTGGTGTGGCCCGGTTGATGCTACTGGAGTCCATCTGCCACGCGACGACGGTGCGAGCAGTTGGTGGCCGTTTCGCGGGCACAGCGTCTGGAGTAGACGAGCCCGGGGCGGAACCGCAGCACATGGGTGCATCCTGTCGGTTGCACCTATTTCCACTGTGGGGTGGGGACAGCAGGCCACCTAGAGTAGACTCGTCCCACGCGGAAGCGACATTTAGCAGCGAGGTTATGAGATCGCAGCTGTGTCGTGTTGTCGTGGTCGTTGACTGGTGGAGCCTGCAGTTCATTCCGGCAAGAAAGAATCACAGTAGGCATTAGCGGCTCCGAAGATGAGACGCTCGGTGGAATGGTCTTGCATCGCGCTGTATCCTCAGGTGTGGTGCTCGGCTTCTAGGAAGGGGAAGTAGGGAGCGGAGGAGTAAGAGGCTGATCATTGTATGGACTCTGATTAGCATGAACCTTGGGGGGCTTGGTGATGGATGATGGTTGCCGCTGTTTGCACCGTTGAAGTCCGGTGACTTGCAGCGAAGGCGCGGTGACAGTGATTTGGAGCGCAGCGTTGCGGTCCTTAGCTCTGAGCGCGCGTGCCTGTGCGGCCTCCGGTGTGCCGTCCGTTCCCTGCTGCACCCCCTGGTTCAGCGTTGTACATCCCCCGGGCAGTGGGGTTCAGTGGGCTTGGCGAGCAGCTGTGGAGCCCCTATGCTTGCATCATGATCAGCAGCGTCGCTTGGGGCAGAAAGGCAGGTGCCATGGCCAGTAGTGTCGCTTGGAGCAGAATGGCGAGCAGCGATGTCGACGTCGTGTAGAGGGCGATGACGACCCCCGTGTTCGGGGCTCCGGTGCCGACGGCCACCGTGCCTCGACACCGACCGCTCCCGCTCGTGATCCTTGGGCACCCGCGACAGGCTGCGGGTGAGTCGCGAGTACCAGTTGTCGCCCTGGCCCTCCCGACGTCCACGACGGTCGTCGTCGTCGTCTCGACGGCTGTCATTGATGTCAGCAGGCGGAGGGTCGTGTCGGTCGCGCGGCATCCTTTCTCCATCGACGACCCCGTAATCCCACGTGTATACGCGGGGAGCGGCAGCCCGTCCATCTCTGCCCGGAGGGTCCTCCACCAGATCAAGGTGCACCAGCACCCTAAAGGTGAGCCCCCGACGGCCACGTGCGGGCTACGAGCTGTGGAGCTCTGTCTTCCTGCAGGACAATGTTAGCCAGGTTACCTTCGGAATGTCAGAAGGATTGTGTGTCCAGGCCCAGACACAGAGCGCCCTGGTGTCGGCACGATCCAGTGATGCCTTCTCGACGTAGTCGAGGTCGTAGGCCCTGGCGACAGCCCTCTTGGCGATGCTCTCGTTCCAGGAGTGAAGGGGATGCCCTCCAGGCATAGGCGAACACGGTACTTGAGCTCGCAGATGTCGCCGTGTGTGATCAGCTGCCACGGCCTTGTGTGGATGTCAAGGTTGCGATAGGGGAAGGGCCCCTACGCCACAGCCTCGTCGCGGTGGTGCCGGTGTTTGAAGTCGACGAAGAAGTCTTCTGGGGCGTTCCTGACGACGGTGACATCCTCCGGACGAACAAGGAACTGGTTGCAGATGGCCCTCTTGATGACCTCCGGCTCCACTACCGGCCGGTTCCCCCCCCAGCCAGGCCACCATGCCATGCATGGAAAGGCGGTCAAGCTCCTGGTCCATGTTGTCGACGGAGAAGGCCACGGCGCAGGTGTCTTGCGGACGGACAGCGGGGTCCCCGGGCCTGGCCATCGCAGCCGCAACTAGAGGAGGGAAGTTGGTGGTGTCGAGTGGTGGAGGAGCAGTGTTCGGCGTGGGAGCTTGCTTCCTGGAGGACGAAGCTTGCTTCCTGGGGGACGAAGGTCCGCCTCTACACAGAAAGCTTTTATGTCCCCAGCAGCCACAAGTGAAACACCGCACCGGGTCCCTGCAGTCCGCCGCAGCGTGTCCAGGGGAGAGACAACGGAAGCATTTACCTCTCATACGCCGCTGCAGATCTTCGTTGTGGCGGTGGTGCGCCGATTTGACCTAGGTGGTTGAGGGAGTTGAATGCACCGTGCTTTTGAACTCCGGGAGACGCCACCAGCGTCTCGGGCGTACCATTGACCAGCCATCTTCCTCTTCAGACGCCAGACGTGCGCGTGAATGCGCCTCACCGGCCAGCTGCCATGGGCCGGTGGCAACCCTGAGCCATCCCCCTCGGGAAGGAAAACCTCCATCAAAGACGGGTGCCGCGGACTGAAGGTGGGGAGTTGAATGCCCGACGGATTGGGAGCCTGCGGTACTCCTCACTGCAGCAGATCTGAGGCAGGATTTGGTTGGCGTAGCGGCGTTGGAGTAGTAGCCTCTCACCGGGGGGTTGCAGAGGGGGGAGGTGAACTTGACGCGCTTGCCCGACGTGCTCTGTGCCTTGTCAAATCCTCCGGCGGCAGCAGCGGGAGTAGCATTGATTGCAGCGAGGCGGAGCTCGGGAACAGGGGCCGAGCCGTGAGCGGCGGCGGGATTAACAGCGGGCGCGCGGAGTTCCACGGCGGCCAATTTGGGGGCTGTGCGGCGGGGGCGACGCATGGGGTGGGGAGCGGCGGGGGGACGGTCTCGATCTGTGGCAGGGTGCCATCGCACGACATGCGTGCGGGCTGGGGAGGACGAGTGCGGGGTGGGGAGCCCGCAGGCGCAGCAGTGGGCGCGCGGAGCTCCACGGCGGCCGATTTGGGGGGTGGGCGGCGGGGAGGCGACGCATGGGGTGGGCAGCGGCGGGGGGCGATCTCGATCTGAGGCTGGGGGCCACTGCACGCCTTGCGAGAGGGATGGGGAGGACGAGCGCGGGATGGGGAGCCCGCAGACGCGCACGGGGACCGGGGGCCGTGGCCGGCGGCGGCGGATCTGGGCTGGGGGGCGGCGTACGGGGGTGGGGGCGGGGGCGGGGGCGGAGGAGCGGGGGAGCGTGACGGTTCCATTCGAATGTTCGTTCTGCACATTTACTTCTTGTTACTTTTATTGTCTATAATTTGAAGGCTCTTTTTCCCCCCAGATTGGATCGACTGAATGGGTTGAAGAGAACCTCGAAGATCTGCATTCCAAAGCTGTAGCTTACTTCAATGTTGATTGTGCTGTGCAAGGTGTGGGATTTTTTGCTGGCTCTACTCCCCAGTTGGATAAACTCTTGGTTGATGTTACAAGACAGGTAAAAGCATTTTTTAATTGCGCTGTTGTATTTTTCTGGTTTTTATCTAGAAGCTAGCTAAGTATTGAAACCATGTTGAAGCATAATTATTTGGGCTTATTACCAGACAAATTTAACATCATCAAACCTCTTGCTTAATGTTAATACCATTGTCTGCTGTAGTGCAGCTGTATGGCTAAGCCAGACTACCAGAATGAATACATGGCATGTATTCTAATTGAAACTTTTGTTTCCCAGGTGAAGGATCCTGATGTCACGGGAAAGATGGTTCATGATACATGGAATGAAATGAGTGGTGGCATCAAAGTAAGAATTAAGAAGTTTGAAAATTTGTTCTGCATATGTAGAGATTGTTCACACTATTATGTAGCATTTTCACGTAGTTCTAGTTATGAAATGGTTATTCAGTTACACCACAGCTGAGCCACATCGAGCATAGTTTGTTAATTACAGTTTTTGTACTGCTTTGTCCAACCTTGTGTATTGTGATGGTAGTAGAACAGGAATGTACTGTCTTATGTGAGGTGCCTCATGTAAATCCCACTTGGAGGACGGCATATGCTCCCATCATTCCTTTTGATCTTGCCATGTCCCGCCCCCACCCCACCACCACCACCAAAGAAGAAGAAAGAACATACTTGGTTCCTGCATGTGACTACCCTATTCCCTTGCTTTATGACGGTTTTATCCTTAATTCATGACCTGCTTTAGACTAAATAGGGCAAAACAATTTGGTTCTGCACGCTCTCTAAATCTGACTTGGCCTATAACTCCCTTTTACTTTCTCCTAGGTTTTTCGCCACTTCCTTACTGCTTGGCTTAATGTCTTCACAGAAAGAGCTAGATCATTTTGAATGACTGATTATTGCTTGCCTTATATTTGTTTGTCCTATTTCTAAAGAATGTCAATTATGCAGATAGAAAGGCTTGCCAGAACTGATTCCGATTTTGCTCCATTTCTACATCATGCTGGAATTCCCTCTGTAGACTTGTACTATGGACAAGGTATGTCAAAACAGAATAGGTTCTTTCCTTAAGAGAATAATGTATTCTAATGTCTATTTATTCTGCTGGAGCTTCACTTGAGGATCATTACAACTTAACCATTTTGAAGTCTTTTGTCTGAGTTGTACGTGCAATTTTGAGGCTATGTGCGCCTATAGTTATTTCTTAATATTTTTCATCGAATCACCTCGAAGTTAACACCTACAATTTCTCCTACTCTATTTTGTTCTATAATGCATCACAAATTCTTCTAACATGGTTTGTGATCATCATTACTAACCAATGCAGTGCTAATGCAGAATTTCCTGGTTACCATACTGCTCTTGACACTTATAATTGGATGGAAAAGCATGGCGATCCATTGTTTCTTCGTCATTTGGCTAGTAAGTAAAAACATAGTTTGCGAAGTAACTTGTTTTGAAAAGCAGAAGGTTGCAGCGCTTGTGATATTGATCAAAATTATGATTAACTGAATGCACTGATACGAAAGGGCCAACAAGAAGAATGAATTGTTGCCTTTAAAGCTAGCTACTACATACTCAACAATTTTCGAAATTTTGGTGCGTCAATATAATATATTTCTAGCATTTCTTGTGGTAATCCTAGGAGTGCTTATGTAGTTTTCCTGCTTCATCAGTCACAGAAATTTGGGGACTATTAGCTCTTCGATTGGCCAATGATCCCGTGTTACCTTTTGATTATCAAGCTTACAGTTCACAGTTACAGGTACGTTGACTTTCATATGCACACTTGATTTCTACATTGCAAAGGTGTATGGATTGGAGAATACCATCTAACACGTGTGATGTGAGTGCCATTGGTTGAATCTGTAACTTCACAGTGATTGTTTTTTTTAGCATGGAGATATCCATTCAGTAAATCTCTACAGGAACTCACACATATTGCATAACCACCACCAATTTGCTTTCAGTCATTATTATAGTGTATCTTACAATATATATTCAATATATGATTGAAACTTATAATGTCACAGGAGCATATAAAAGCATTTTCTGCCCTGACGAGTAATAGCCAAGCAGTAAATTTGATGAATGGATTCATCAATGATCTTTCTGCAGCAGCTATGGAAGTTTTGAAGGAGATGAAGGTATCGATTTATACTGTGCTTCTGTTTTCATGTATTTGGGTAGTGTCGTTCAATATTTTCACAATCTGATCATCAATGGAATAGTATCTTTTCCAATTTGGAACTGGTGTTTGAAACTGGCTGATGATGTGCTCCTTTGTTGGTTCGCATTCATCAAAATCCAGAAGCTACAACAGCTGGATTTATACGATGAGCACGCTAGGATGAGGAGGTGATTGTTGAACGATCGCCTCCTACTTGCCGAAAGAAGCTTCCTGCAACCTGAAGGGCTCCAAGGAAGAGGGTGGTTTAAGCATCTGATGAGGAACGCATTTCAGCGCACTTGTACATTATTTTTCTTTCGAAACTAAAACTTGCGTTTCTTTCCCTAGTTGTACTCGCCTCCGGAGGATTACCGAAGCAAGTTTTCGTTCTTCCCTGGGATCGCGGATGCCATCTCACGGTCGGCCAATCTGAGTGACAAGGAACGGGAGGGAGCAATGCAGCATGAAGTGTGGAAAGTCTGCCGGGCAATTCAAAGGGCCGCTAGCATTCTTAGAGGTGAATTCAGTGAGCAAAAACCGACGAATTTTAGTTCTTTGGTGATTCCATGAGATATGTCTGTGTAAATAAATGATAAATAATAGGTGTTTAGTATCTGCACGAAATGGAAGTGTGATGAGAATGTGCTGCTTTTGGGCGTACCCAGTAACGAGATCCTCTAACATACTCTGCTTTACGTCAGTGGGACATGAACGTTTGTGTGTCGTAGTCGGACGTCCCACGGTAAGAAGCAACCAACGCCCAAACAGAGAGCACCCGTCGGCCCTGGTGCAGCGACGCGGCGCAGACCAATGGAAGCGAGGGGGGAACAGCGGGAAGACTAGGAAAAGGGCGAGAAAATAGAACCGCCGTGTAGCTGACGGAAACAGGCGCGTTAGGCGGCGAAGGAATATATAGGAATGTATCGCCGGAGCGGACGAGAGCACACTAGCTGCTCAGCTCGTTGGCCTCATCCGCATGAATGGCTCGCTACGGCTGTGTTTGGTCGTTGCATCACTCCATGTCTTCTAATCTTTGTCATTAGTAAATTATTTAAGGATTATTAATATGTTATATTATTACTTAATAATTATGATGGTATGATTAGTTTTGATAAGTGCTAATATGTTGATTAGTGCATGTTTCATGTGATAATTAGGATATTAGTGGCGCTAATTAACATATTTTATTTTAAATTAGTGATTATCATGACAAAAATAGTATTAGTGTAAATTATTAGTGTCTAATTAGTTATTATTATTTTTAAATAATAGATATAATTAGTCAACTATTCTCATCTCATCCACTTTCATCCGTCTAACCAAATAGAAAAATGGTCCATCCCATCTATCCAACCAAGCGTGCATCATTGATATACTTATCATAATATCCATGGATCGTCATATCCCGTCCAACTTCGTCCTCGAACCAAACGTACCTACATGATTGATCTAACTTCCATCAGGTTGGGGAACGCTCTCATTTTTCTTTTCTTGCACGGTTCAACAGGTTGGGGAAGCAGCAAGTAATGATGATGCGCATGCACAAGTAGCAGAAGATATGACTGTACTTCAAAGACAGGGAGAAAGAATCTGGAGAATATAAGACCCTGGGTGGATTCAGTCAACTTTTGATGGTAATGTTGTTTATATATTATTAAGTATAAGCAACTATTAGTGGAAATTTTACAAAAACAAATATTAGGAATTATTTTGCTTTGCAGAGACCAATTACAGATGACATTCTTGATGCTGAACTATTTTAGAGGTTGATGTTCTGGTGAGGTACTTTTGTTTTTGGACAATCCTAGACACGGCGAATGACTGTATGCAATTCTGTGTTCAAGGTTCAGCATGGAGAATTCTGATTTTGTTTAACCTCAGACATGGAGAGATGAAAATCACGCAGAATACTCTAGCTCTATTTAAGTTTCTTTTGCTATTTTACATATGAGCATTCTGGTAGCATGCCACTTATCCACATATGCTGGCAATATGCAGTAGCTCAAGTGCAAAAGGATAGCACTTCTGAATTTTCACCTGAAATTGATTTTGTTTTACCACATTCAAGTCTCAATCTCTTTTGCCATATTAAATTAACATCAGTAAATCGAGCCAATTACAATCTTGACATTTTCGAATTCACACAACAAATTAACAATACATTGTCTACATCCACTATCTCAATTCAGTAACAACCTTATCACCAAAAAAAAAAATCAGTAACGACCTTCAGCTACTATGAAACAAACATTCAGATTCAGTAACAACCTTCAGTTACTCTGAAACAAACATTCAGTCCACAAGACCTTGTGCCGTGGTGCGGACTTGCCAGAAACATTGGACGGCAGCTTTGTCAGAACAAAGTGAAGACGCTGGTGTTCACGCAAGTGCTGTTGAAAGCCGCCGGCGGTGGTGCAGACGTCGACTCCCATGTCAGCAGCAGCATGGTTCCTGCGAGGGGGAAGAACGCGAGGAAGGAGGGGATCAGGGAAGCGACGACGTGCGAATTGCGATGGTGGAGGAGGCTAGCTCGGGAACCTGCTCCACCCCTTCTGCGCCCCATGCCGACGGAACTCGTTCTACCTGCGAGCAGCTTTCGCCACCGAACCGCAGCCGCCGCCCGCCGGGGACCTGCGAGGAAACAACAAGGCAGCGTTGGGGCAGCAGCAATTCTCCATTTCTCCTTTTTTGCTTTCCATGCATGGTAGATGGAGAGCCGTTGTCACTTCCTATATTTCTTCTCTTTCCCGGCATGGAATTTAGCCGTTGAAGACTTCCATATACGCTCACCCCATGCTATACATAAAACGCAACATCTTTCACAGCTCCCGGTGTATCTTTGCAAGATCCTCAAAATCTCCCAGCAAATCTTCTCTCCCTCTCTCTGCAAAATCTTGCAAAAATATTCTCTCCCTCTCTCCGCAAAATCTTGCGCTAGATCATGTCGATGAGCGCAAACACGGAAGCCGCCGCCAGCAGCAGCCCGGGCAAACGGTGCGCCGCGTGCAAGAACCAGCGCAGGAAGTGCGCCCAGGACTGCGTCCTCGCTCCTTACTTCCCGGCAACGGATCCCCAGAGATACGCCTGCGTGCAGAGGGTCTTCGGCGCCAGCAATGTCGCAAGAATGCTCCAGGTAGATAAATGGATCATCATGCACCATCACTTCATCTTACGTACTTACACCGTAATGCATGCCATGCGTAGACTTTTTTTTCCTTTTTTTAATTCCTTGCCACTGGCTAACCAGGATACTTTAGCGTCCAGCGTTAGCACGTAGTAAGTACATATTTAAGCATAATAACACAATTGTTCTTCTTTTTGCTGAACACATTGTGAACCATCTTCCACTGGCATCGAGCATGGTGACGTCGTAAAGATATAAAGCTAGAGTACATGGAAGTAAATTGCTGTGCTATTTCTTTTCTGTCGTACGTGTCACGTGTGTAGAACCTCCCTGTCCACGAACGAGCCAGAGCAGCGGACACGATGGTGATGGAGGCGCGCCGGCGGGTGCAAGACCCGGTGTACGGCAGCGCCGGGATCGTGGGCCGCCTCCAGGGAGAGATCGGAGCGGCGCAGTGCGAGCTGGCCAGGACGCAGGCCCAGATCGCTGTGCACGCCGCGGCAGCCGCAGCTCGCGCACACCAGGCGCCGGTGGTGGACGCGCAGGCGGCACAGCACGCGCCGGCGGCCCCTCTGGAGCAGCAAGACGACGACGATGATGCGCGGGAGCTGTTCCAAGGATTGGATGCGCTGCTCGTCGATGATTATCGCTGGGATGCTTTAACTCGTTTGCTTTGATGGTGACACGAGTCCGTCTTTTGGCTAATTTATCCACTGAAATAATCCGATAACCACTTGATTTTACCCTCATACACGAAATAGCAAGAAAGAAGTTATTATTACTGGTGTCTTGTCTTGGCGGCACTGTGTGCCGTTGTGTATTGGATGCACTTTAATTATCTCTACATGATTTACCAGTGGGTGAATTACTATCTTCGGTAATGGAATGGCTTTTAGCACGTCAAAGGAAATTTAAGTCCCAATTTTTTTCTTTATAAAATGCCTTCTCATTTGTCCTATGTTTAAGCACACGAGAATACCTATAAGTGAATTCACCCGTTCTAGTAGCAAGAGTCTTATCAAATGGGACCTTAGCTATATTGGCAGGGCTAGCGCCCAGACGTCCGGCCCTAGGCCTGTGTCTGAACGTAGCTCTGACGTCTGCAACCGCTTCACATCGGACGCCCACCGTGTTCGCATCAGATCCCACGCCAGCGAATCGTGTCCGGCCGCCCGCGATTGATCCCGTGCTAGTGATCGTGTCCGACCATCCGTGACTCGATCCCCAAGAGTAACAAACACAAACTCTCACTTGACCAAGACAAGCCTAGTGAGAAAGGTGGATGCACACTTGCTACTCTCTATACACTAATGAGGTCCTTAATCTTGGATTAACAAATCTCAATCACCCCACTAGGCTCTCGCTCTCCCTTGCACTCCAAAGGTATTTCTTAGCTGAACAAATGAATAAGAGACCTAAGTTGGACGAGTAGGGAAAGTATTTATACTCCTCACTTCAAAACATACCTGTTGGGGGTCCAACTCAGCACATTTCGGGGTGACTGGACGCTCAGGTCAAAGTGACCGGACGCGTCTGGTCAGTTGCCAACGGCTACATGACGCTAGCACAGTCATCAGAGACCGGACTCTGACCAACGTCCAATCACCACTCATCTGATGCGTCCGGTCAGCAATTTCCTTCTCTGGATACTTACTGTTGTTGATCGGACACGGCCTCTAGTGTGTCAGGTCATAGTGTCCGGTCCTTTGTGAGTGTTGCTTGCTCTACAGTTGCGCACACCTGCGCGTCTAATCCTGACTAGGAACCAGCGTCCGGTCGATGAGCAAGCCCTAGCTACGCGAGCTAACGCTGACCGAACGCGACACCTATGCGTCCGGTACAGCGTCCGGTCATCATCCAAGTCTTCATTCACCTCAAATTCTACCAAGTTTGTGAACGTCATCGACTTCAACTGATCAATGGGCTATCCTTGAGCTACCTAGTGCTAAGTTTGATAAGTGTGCACCACACCTAAACCATTAGACTCACCTAGGTCAAGCTATTAGTTCATACCCCCTTAATAGTATGGCTAAGGAAAAAACAAAGTCCTAAACTAATCTAGATGTCTCTCTGTAACACCCCAAATTTTTGCACTTTTAGAAATAGAGTAAAAATGATTTATTTTGTATTTTTGTGCTCATGAAATATAGGCAAACTAATATTTTTCTCTAAATTAAAATGTATCATAGGCTTAGCAACATGGTTGTGCATACATGCTGGTGCATATATTTTTATTGTGATGTAAACGTGTTGTGTGACTTCATGTTGAGAGTGAGCAAAGTTTTCAAAACGTGTTTGGTAAATCGACCTTCCTTCTCTGGTATGTCTGCGTTTTTTTTCTGTCATCGAAATTGTCTCGGCTCGCTAATCTATCTCCTATCAATTTTATTTTTATGCTCCTTGTATTTCTTTCCTTAACGTGATGGTATAATATAATATAAAAAAATGATCTTTTAAGGAAGCACTCATCCTTTTGTCTTTCTTAGCTGGATGATGGTTTTTCTTGTAGCCGACTAGTTCTCTTTCCTTGGATCATCCGATGACTAAGTTGTAAGTCATGTACATCAAGGACTCTCACGACGTTTCTCATATGCCAATCTTTATTCTATATAAATAGCAGGCCTGTGTCATCGTTTCTTTTGTAAAATCCCAAACCTAAGCCAATCAATCCTGATCTAGCTGCCGCCCATCATCTTCATCTGCCGCCGCCGCTTCGTCGTCGCCCCGGGCTATCTACCGAGCTTCGCGTCGTGCCTCACCGAGTCGCTGCTGGAGCTGGACGCTTCCTTGTCGTCGAGTTCTTCGTTTTGCTTTTCATCTGGAGAACCCATGCAAGAAGTCGCCGTCATCCCTCCGAGCACCACGCCATCGTTGTTCGTTCCAGATCGTCTAAATTCCTTGTGGTGAGTTCGCCGAAATGCCTGTGCCTGCTCCGTCCCTGTGTTTTTTTTAACGCAGCAATCCGAGGCTTGCATCATCGAGGCTCCATCACCGGCCAAGGCGCATGGCAGCACCGTGCATGCTCGGCATGTTCGTAGCTGATCCGATTAGCTTGATGACATCAATCGATGACATCATGTATGTTTTGTGGCCGTATTTCATTACGAGAATAAATCTAGAAATACTATAGAAATACACATAAATATAAACACTCATCGTGAGACGTCCATTCTAGTAGCTTAGCTTTGAGCCGACGTGGTCTACGTGTCGATGTTTATGTGCCACATGCTTTTGTAATATATTTATTTAAATATTAAATTGGTTAATGATTATGCAAACATGTTTCTAAATAAAAGCAATTTAGGGCGAGGTCGATCATTTTATATTTAACTGTTAACTTGATTAAAGTCAAATTAAATGTGTTTCAGTATATTATGCCTATGCTAAACATGGACATATCATATTCGTTTGGATATTTTCACGTGCACTCGTCTTTCGCTAAGTTAAAGTTTAATAATTTGATCGCGTGCTTATAATTAAAATATAATTAATTATACTTTAGTTTTCTTTATTCAAATATAAATTTGACTTATCGAATATGTACTTTCACTCCCTGAAAATTCTTCTAAAGTTAGCATGTTCACGCCGTAGCTTTTCGGCTTGTTCTTCCATATATAGTTAAATACCAAATTGATTAAATGTTATTAGTTATATAATTTAAAAACAATATAGGTTATTATATGACTGTTTCTTTTACAAATAAATATTGATTAGATTAATGACAACTTCAATATATTTTACAATCGTAAATTTCTTAAAGCTAAACATGGTCAGATAAAACTAATTTAGATGTCCTCACGTATTTGTTTTACAAAGATAAAGTTTAACTTGCTCAATAGATTATGTGATAAAATATATAAGGTAAGATATAATTAGATAACTCGTCTTTGAGAATTATAAGACATAATTGGACTAATCTGGATTATTAGGTTCCTCATGGTTTTTGTAATTAAAATAAATCAAGCATGTAGAGGTTTTTCTTTTCTTTGATACTAAAATAAAACTCTGGTAGTCGTTTCTTTTGACGATAGTTGTGTAACCGGTGTTTCTTGTGATCTAGTGACCCTAGCATTTAGTTATCTTTTAGTACGGTGTTTTCTCTTGTGTGATGTATTGTTCTTAGTTGTCTGTATTTGTTTGCTTGTATGTTTGTCTATGCGTGGTGCTTGCTTCGAGTAGAACAAGAGCGCTGGAGATCAGAATCTGAAGTGCCGAAGCTGTAGAATGGAAGATGAAGTTGATGCTTCTCTAAGCAAGTTGCTATGGGAGTAAAGCAAGTTTAAGGCAAGTATAGCACGGGATCATCCTTGATGTCATATTCACTTTAACCACTAAATTTCATATGCATGTGTCCACCTTGATACCCTTTATAGGATTCCCTAGAAATTGTTTACTGAATACCTTGAAACCTCGGGATATATGCATTTGGGTATTACTTTTGCTAGCGCTTAACATTGACCATGATCTTGATACTTGATTAATAATTGAGCTATAAACTATAAAAGATGACTTGTTAGCAACAATAGGAGGGTTAAATTCCCTCTCCACAAGGCCTCATTTGTAAGTGATCGTCCGGGACTTACAGTACAGCTGTGAGGGCTATATGGCTCTGGCTTTAGCTCAGTATGAGGTCTTTTTCTAGCCGGCTTAGAGGATACTGCGAGTTGGATATAGGACATCCTCTGTCCTGTTGAGCCTAGCTATGGAAGCGGCCTTTTATTTTCTTTGGAAGGGGGGTTCCTATATCCGATGACCCTGCGGCCCTTCCCGGTTAGACGGAACCTTTGAAAGGCTTCATAGTGAACCCTGCCGGCCTTCCTTGGTAGAGGGTTAAGAGGCTCGCGACCTCGGGCGAAAGGGAAATTCACGACTCACAGTGAAAGTGTACACCTCTGCGCAGAGTTTAATAAACTGATATATCAGCCGTGCTCACGGTCATGAGTGGCCAAGGGATTCTTACGCCAAAGATGAGCACTTGTTTAATTATGCTTAACTGAGTTGTTTTGAGCTATTTATTATTCATGTTCATTGATCATGTGTTAAGGGAATATTGTGCTACCTTGTTACTAATTAATACTAAATATGACTATCTACTTAAAAGCTAAATGTAGTTTAACCAGTGTCAGCCTTTTAAGCCTCATAAACCCCATGTTATATATGCTGAGTTCGATATGGACTCACCCTTGCAATTTCCCCCACACCTCAAGCTGGATGACAGTCTGTCAGAGACTTGAGACGTTAGGCTTGTGATCAACCAGTCAGTTGGATCCAGTGGAGTGAAGTCTGCACCCGGAGATCAGAGTTGTCTATCCGTTAATTGCTTTCTAAGGTTATCTCTTTTGTTAAGTTTGCTATATATTAAGCATTGTGAATTGATACTGCCCCTTCATTTGTAGCTATATGTGAGGTTTGATTACCAGGGCTCACATATGGTATGCATTCGGCTTTGTCCTTAAAACCGGGTGTTACACTCTCCAACGTTAAACGACACTTCGAACTAGTCCGTCCTTAATCTTGTCGTCCATCCTTTGAAAACCGAAACGATTTCCATCGATAGGGGCATGAAAACCATAATTGTCCAATCAATCACCATTACCATGACCTAACTCAAGTTGCCTCTACAAAACACATATTAGTCACAGTAATCTTGTGTCGTCATTAATCACCGAAACTAAACTAGAGGCCTAGATGCTTTCAATCTCTCCCTTTTTGGTGATTGATGACAACACAACCTCATGTATGTATAAAAGATGAGTGAGGTTTTCAACATGCTTGGCTCATATAAGCAATTGACAATAAGAACAAAGGAGGGTTAGGCATGCTTATATGATCCAAGCCAACACAATGTACTCACAAGCTATGAAATAAGCATAAGTACACAAAGTAAAACTCATTTGTATCAGAGTGAAATGCAAAAGCAAAGCAAATAAGCATCATCAAGTGACATGACATATGTATCAAGGTAGAGAGCACACATGTCACATAAGTCTCACAATCACACATATTTTACATATAACATAATGCATGAGAGTAAACGTGAATACATGAAGTATCACACACAAAAGAACGAGTCCATCTCACGCACTCCCCCTAGATTTAACATACTCGCTCCCTCTCCCCCTTTGGTGTCAAGCACCAAAACCTAAGGGGCGGACGGCAGGGTAGCAGCAGACGTGTCGGGCGCTGAGGTGCGGTGAGAGATTTGAAACTGAGTTGCATCATCCTCGGACCCTGAACTCATAGCGGTCGGACCCTCTGTCACTAGAAGTGGAGGTGAAACGGTCTGGGTCTGCTCAGTGGACTCGATAGCTGGGGTGGCCTGTGGTAACGCTGAATCTATGGTAGTAGACTAACCCTATGGCTCAGAAGGTGTCACTGGAGGAAGTGGAGCCACAACTACTGCTGGCACTATCGCTGAAACCTCAAGAGTGGGAGTGACTGTCAGAGGCGGCTCGAACGAAGCAACAGAGGATAGGATCGTCTTAGTAGTCCCTGTGACCGGAGCGGCTATGGTAGGAGCAAGAACTCATAACTCAGGCGGTGTAGGCTATCCTGTGAGCTCACTGAAAGTAGCACCTAGACTCCTAGAGACAAGGGTGTCCGTCATTAGCACTAATGTGGACTGAGTAGGAGTGAAGCCCGTGACTATAGGTGTTGGGTTCATAAACCCGGGGTCTCTTATGGACCGGCTTCCCAACAAAGGCTCGGCCTTACAGACAACGTTGCGAGCAATGCGGAACTCTTGGGCCAGCCCAAGTACCTAAATGAGAGGCCAGAAGGGCGATCCAATCTCCAATCGAAAGGCCTGGCCGAGGAAGAACGGCGCCCCGCTTCCGACTCCGGCCCGCCACTCTGATCGGAGCACTCGCTTCGGTCTCTAGCCCACCTCCGGATGGACTCTCCGACTGAAAGGCCTGGCTAAACACCGCTTCCGACTTTGACCCACGTCTTCGACCGAGGATACACCGAACCCCTGCTTACAAGCTCCTTTCCAAACTGGCGCAGTCAGTACCTACTGGGGCCAACTGACCGGGGATGCCCGCCCAGTAAGGACCAGGGAACAGACGGAGAAAGTAAGGCAGGGCGCACAAGTCAAACCGTAATACCAGGGACTGTACCCTATGCACCTGCCAGGCCATACCCTGCGACCCTCCTGGCACGACAGAACTCAAGCAGTGTTGTAGGCACCGACATTTCCCCCTACAGTGTTGTGGGCGCCATTAATTCCCATACCAGACAAATACGGTAAGGCTCCCCCCACATGCCTCTGGGCATCGACAGTGTTGTGGGTGCCGGCATTTACCATACCGAGCAAACATGGTAAAACCCCTTGCATGCCTTTGGGTATCAATAGTGTGGTAGACGCCGACGTCTGCCATACCCGAAGAAGACAACACAACCTCCCACGTGCATCTGACATTCAACAGTATTGTGGCCGCCTACCATTATCCTGTACCCGCCGGCGTGGGCAACAAGGCTTAGTAGCATAAGTACTCTCTCCCTCTCACTTGTAAGGCCATCCCCTTCATCTATAAAAGGAGGTGCACTCTCTCCCAACAGATAGATTCATTCAGATCGGTCAAGTTCACTTAGCACATAGCTGAGTTCCCGTCACTCTTGGCCCCTCTGACTAGAGTCCGACCGAACCTCTTGTACCCCCCATCTTTCTCCTTCTTGTTTGTAACCCCACTGCAAACTTCGAGCACCTGGGCTCAGGAATAAAGTCACCGACCGACACAAACTAGACATAGGGCACGTTGCCTGAACCAGTATAAACCCTGTGTCATTGAGTGCTAGGCCACCTCCGATCACAACGTACGGCAAAACTACAAATATTTATGTGTTGGTCACTTTCTGCACCGACAATAGGAGTGAAGTGCTGAGCCTGCTTTATCCTTGGTGAAGCAAACCACTAAGACACCTGCTCGATGGGTGTGGCAAACCATGAAGCTGACTGTCCCTAACTCTGAAGCCCACTAGGCTATATAGCTGGAGTCAATAGGGTAGCAGTAGTAGGCTGACCGAGCTGCAAGGTGGACTAGTGAGGAGCTATCCCTGTAGCTGAAAAGACATGCTACATGAAACCAAGAAGCTGCTGCTGAATGACTAGCTGCTGCTGCTGCATGACCTACTGCTATTGCTGGAACTGATCCTGATGGGTCTGTAGCTGAGCAAGAGCGGTAGTTGTGGCCTGTGCTTGGCGAGTCTGCTCCTGCTGCATCCTATCAAGTATGGCTATCAAAGCAGGGTCTGTCTGCGGTGGCTGGGGTGGAGCTGAGCTAGAGCCACCAGCCTCGCTATCATGAGCCTGTGGGGGCATCCATGGAATAGGCTGGTACTCCTCATCTAAGCTGTCAGTCCGGTCGCTCTCCACCACGTCCTCCTGCTGTACCTCTAGCTACTCGAGCTCGGTCTCAACAATGGCCTTGATGGCCTCATCCTGCTCAGCTGTAGTCTCTTGCACCTCTGGCCTCTGGCGACGGCTCGACGTCGGTGTCCTACTCCTAGTACCAGAACCCATCAGCTGGCGCATGTCGTACTCGGGGAACTCAGTAGTAGTGCTAGTTAACTCATACACTACCTTAGGAGGTATATGTGAACAGGCCTAGAGTATAAGAAAATAGATCTAATGGGCATATGGTAGCTGACGGTGGCCCTTGAATCCCTCTGCAAGAGTGTCCTCCATCTCTGAAAGTAGCAAGTCCCAAATATCAAATGACGTCTAAGAGATTAGGTGGTGGACTAGCCAAAGCTAAATACGAGTCAAACCCTCACAGTAGCCACCTCTCGAAAGCAAGGTCCTCCTCATAACGGCGCCTAAAAGACGAACTATAGGTGTAAGGGCATCGGGAGTCCATCTCGAACCCTCACTGAATGGCTCTCGAAAGCAGGCCCTGACTAGGTAGGTGGGTGGCACTGCTCCGTCGTGAGGACGTCTCGGTGGCTGAGTCTGTCCATAGCAAATCTAGTGAATCCTGGTGGCTGAATTCGAGAATCCTCAGTATCTCTCGGACCCTATCGCTATACAACCAACGGTCACATCCTCTAAAGGTGAAGTGAATGAACCTGTGACCGGGGTCAATCCATAGAGAGATGTAGAACTCTCTAACCAAACTAGCAACGTACCTGCCAATTTGCCCCAAGAGATCTACCAATCCGGGCAAGAAAGTGAGGTGGGGACAAACCTGCTCTCCTCTAGCTACCACTATAGCCTCTAACCGATACACCCTCTGAGATCTGAAGGCTACACCACTGTTCAGATATGCATTATAGAAATCCTCCTAGAGCACAGTGTAGAAGCCCTCTCATCACGCTAAGGTGGGAACCACTGCTCAACCTCCACAAAGCGAAGCTGCTGCACCTGCCGAGCTATGGCAGCCCTCAAGTTCAAGTGCACTACTAGCGGCGGGCCTCATGGACTGGGAGGTGGCCGAGAACTAGGCCTCTGCCTCTCTAGCCTAGGTGTCACCTGAGCATGAGTACAACCGAGCATCATAGTGGCTGCTCTTGCTGCTGCTCTGCCTCCTCCTGGTGCTGCTCGGTCTCCTCCTGGGGCTCAATCTCCTCAACACGAGTGCCCTCTAGTGCATCCTCTAGAGATACACGCTGACCTCCAAGCATGATAGTACCACGTGGACTACCATACCTGGTCTCAAGCTCCTCAACTGCGGCCCTCCGAGCTGGTGACAACTGATCGCCAATGCGAATACCACTACCTCTGCCACCTCTCTCAACACACTCTACGGCGGCGGCCACTACTGCTGCTCTCTCTACCTCTGTGTCACCACGCTTGTGCTTCTTCTTTGTAATTGTCTTCTTTGGCCCCTTTCCCTTTTCCTGCTCTGTCAAGCAAGGCGGATGCCTCTCATCATCGTCAGGGTCACCCTTGACATTCTGGCAACGAGCCATAACTGACACTGCAGAGAACTCAACTGACTAGCAAAGGACCACTACCACTAACAAAAGACAACTGCCACGGACTCCCCCTAGCACTGAGAATCACTATCCAACTGACACTTGCTGAGGCTTGGCCTCAATCCTTACTCGCAAGCTTGGCCCTAAGTTTATCTATCACTGCTAAACTTCCACTTACAAAATCACCTCAACCACTGACACTGTTGCAACAATGGATATAGCAAGGAATATATAAGCAATGTATTGCTAGAGATGAGAATACCTAAGTGAAGCAAAGCAAGTTGGATAAGAATTGGAACGAAAAAGGGCTTTGCTACCATTCAACTAACAATGAATCATCCGCAAATCAGCAGAGATAAGTAGTTACGGGGGCCAGTGTGTCACTGCTGCGAGAATTTATAGAAGAGAGTAAGCAAATCGACAAAGGGAGTCATTTGCGGCAATTTGTCGAACACATGCATGACAACGGAGGTGCCCACCAAGGAAACCCTAGCTGCGTGGGCTTGGTGGAGTGACGGTCGACAGTGGCGTAGGCACGGCTAGAGAGGCATGGGTACGGTGAGGAAGACGCTGCGACCGTGGTGGCGTGGCAAGGGAGGAGCAGCAGGCGCGAGTGCAGGTGAGGGAGACACTACGGCCGGCAGTGGCGTGTCGAGAGAGGCACGGTAGGCGCGGGCATAGGCGAGGAAGGTACAGGCGCATCGGCGAGAGAGGCACGGCGGTGGATTAGGGATGCGGGCGCCGGCGGTTGCCAAATGGAGGAGTTGGTGTGGGCCCCACATGACTGTTAGAGTTTGAAATAGATCGCGCGAGCACCGTTGTGACCGGACGCACCTTTGCATATGACCGGATGCTGCATCTCCTGAGTCCGATCAGGAACAGAGAGCTCTAGAAATGCTCTTGACGCGACCGGACATGTCCGATCACTCACGACCAGACGCACCAGCTGAGCCTGGTTAGTTTCCAAGAAGCACTTAATGTCGGACACAACATCGAGTTATGGACCGAACATAGAAGAGATATTGTTCATGCATCAATTCACATGAGCGCTGAACAATCGGACGCGACAGGCAGAGCGACCGGACACGGCACGTAGTGAGTTCGATCCAACGTTCGGTCCTTGTTTCGCAGCAGTTCCTCCTTCTTTCTCCGCGACACTTTCTCCCAATCAAATCCCAAACTTTGATAAGACCAAAATGAACACCAATTGCGATAGATATGAGAGACCTCTCTCAAACCCTAAAAAATTTAGAATAATTTGCCTTCGGCTATAGTTCTTTCTAGAAAAATAAGCAACAAGACAGTTGAAGAGCAACATGTGGCAACTCAATAGGGTTTATAACCAATAGGAGCTTCAAATGCTCTCTCTATTTGTTGATGAACACAGCAGATGCTCAAAAGATAACAAAAAAGAAACGATAAAGCAACACACATGCATATGCAATGCAATACTTGATAGAAAATCTAGTTGCTTGTCAAGTTTGATCCAAGGTTAAGCTTCTTCACACGCTTTTTGATGATTATTTTAACCATGTGAGACAAACCCTAAGCGCATTGCTAAAAATTAAACATGTTTTATATTACAATGCAATGCAAGAGACAACATTTCAACTTTGGCTTGTTTTTTCAGCCAATTTCAGCCTATGGCCCCGTTCGGCTTACCTTAAAAGCTGGCTTATTCGGCTTCTTTTTTCAGCCAGAACAGTGTTTTTCTCTCACAACATTTCAGCTTTGGCTTGTTTTTTGTGAAGTTACTTAGATCAAGCACATTGAGCTCATTGCTCAACCGACAAAACGTAGCTTCATCTAGCGGTTTTATAAAGATATCCACCAATTGATCCTCGGTCCTTACACCTTCTAGTAATATATCATTTTTAGCAACATGATCTCTAAGAAAGTGATAACGGATATCTATGTGCTTGGTGCGAGAGTGTTAAACTGTGTTATTAGCAAGTTTTTCCGTGCTCTCATTGTCACACAAGAGAGGTACTCTTTCTAGAACTACACCATAGTCTAGAAGAGTTTGCTTCATGTAAAGAATTTGTGCACAACAAGCACCCACGGCAATGTACTCCGTCTCGACGGTGGATAAGGCCACACTATTTTGCTTCTTAGAGGTCCAAGACACTAGTGATCTACCAAGCAAATAGCACCCTCTGGATGTGCTTTTTCTATCAATTTTGCAACCGGCATAATCCAAATCGGAATAGCCAGTTAGTTGGAATCTAGCTCTTTTGGGATACCAAAGACCAATATTTGGTGTGTGCTTAAGGTACCTAAGGATTCTTTTAACGGCAACCATGTGAGCCTCCTTAGGATTAGCTTGAAATCTAGCACACATACACACACTAAACATGATGTCGGGCCTAGATGCGGTTAAGTATAACAAGCTACCAATCATAGAATGGTAGAGTTTGATCAATAGACTTACCTTCCTCATCTAAGTCGAGATGTCCATTAGATGGATTGGTGTCTTGATTGGCTTAAATTCATCCATTTTAAACCTCTTGAAAAGACCCTTGGTATATTTTTCTTGAGAGATGAATATCCCTTCTCTCATTTGCTTGACTTGAAAACCAAGAAAGAATGTAAGCTCTCCAATCATAGACATCTCGAACTCCTTCGACATCAATTCACCAAACTCTTTACAATAGTCTTCATTTGATGAGTCAAATATGATATCATCAACATATACTTGACAAATGAAGATCTCTCCATCAAGCTTCTTGGTGAATAGTGTGGTGTCGACCTTCCCAATGGTGAAGCCCTTCTCAATGAAGAAATCCCAAAGGCGCTCATACCAAAATCCCAAAGACGCTCATACCAAGCTCTTAGGGCTTGCTTTAGCCCATATAGCGTCTTGGACAACCTATAAACAAGATTAGGATATCTAGGGTCTTTGAACCTAGGAGGTTGATCAACACAGATTAGTTTATTTATGAAGCCATTTAAAAATACACTTTTAACATCCATTTGATATAATTTCATTTCATGATGAGATGCATATGCAAGAAGGACATGAATGGCTTCAAGTCTTGCAACAAGTGCAAAGGTCTCTCCAAAATCAAACCCTTCAACTTGAGAGCACCCCTTTGCAACTAGCCTTGCCTTGTTCCTCACAATGATGCCTTGATCATCTTGCTTGTTGCGGAACACCCACTTGATTCCAATGACTCTTGCATCTTGTGGTCGCTCTTCAAGTGTCCAAACTTCATTATGGGTGAAGTTGTTCAATTCTTCGTGCATGGCATTTATCCAATCCGGATCTTGAAGAGCTTCTTCTACAGTCTTAGGCTCGATACAAGAAACAAATGAGTAATGTTCAATAAATGAAGCAAGTTTTTGAGAACGAGTCATTACACCCTTTGAAGAACTCCCTGTGATAAGATCTTGTAGATGTGCTTGTAGTAGGGGTGATATTCTTCTATCAACCACTCGAGGAGGAGGTTGTGAAGCATCAACATCTTGGGCTTGTGCCACCATTTAGTCATGGGAGACATGAGTATCTTTATTTTCTACTCTCCCATCTTTATCATCATCTTGTGGCACATTTGATGAAGAGGGTGGATCAATCACTTGTACATCATCTTCATCATCTTTGGGCTTGATGTCTTCAACCGGAATGTTCTTCATGGCCTCCCTCAATGGTTTATCACCTACATCATCAAGGTTCTCATGTGCTCCTTAGGAGCTGTTAGATTCATCAAATTCCACATCATATGTTTCTTCAACCAAGCCGGTGGCATGATTAAATACTCGATATGCTTTGGACTTTAATGAGTAACCAACAAGAAAACTAATATCACAACATCTTTAGAACTTCCCTAAGTGTTGTCGCTTCTTGTAGATGTAGCATTTGCAACCAAACACCTGGAAGAATGAGACGTCCGGCTTCTTCCCATTGAGCAACTCATAAGAGGGTCTTGCCAAGAAACTTTTAGAGAAATAGGCGGTTGGATGCATAGCATGCGGTGTTGATAGCTTCCGCCCATAGATCTTGAGGTGTATTGTACTCATCAAGCATTGTTCTTGCAATGGTGATTAGTGTTCGGTTTTTTCTCTCTACTACGCCATTTTGCTAAGGAGTGTAGGTAGCGGAGACCTCATGCTTGATCCCAACTTCATCACAATATGCTTTAATTTTGTGTTGTCAAATTCTTTCCCATTATCGCTTCTTATCTTCTTAAGCTTCACTTCAAATTCATTTTGTGCTCTCTTGGCAAACTTCTTGAAACATGTGGCCACTTCGGTCTTGTCATGAAGGAAGAACACCCAAGTGTATCTAGAGTAGTCATTATCACAAGACAATAGAGGTTGCCTCCCAAACTCTTGTAAGTTATTGGTCCAAATAGATCCATGTGGAGAAACTATAGTACTCTCGTTGTTGTTGACATGTAAGGTTTGGTTGGATGAGTGTTTGCAACTTGTTTGCCAGCTTGACATGCACTATAAAGCTTGTCCTTCTCAAATTTCACATCCTTCAAACATTTCACCAATTCATTCTTCATTAGCTTTTTGAGTGAGTTCATACCAACATGTCCAAGTCTTCTATGCCAAAGCCACCCAAGTGATGTTTTGGTGAATAAGCATGTCTTTAAGTTTGCATCTTCGAAGGTGAAATCCACTAGATATAGGTTGTTGTATCTAAATCCCTTGAATATAATTTGATCATCATCTCTCTTTAACACAACCACTTCCTTCTCGGTGAACAAACATTGAAAGTCAAGATCACACAATTGACCTATGGATAGCAAGTTAAAGCTCAATGAAGCAACATATAGCACATTTGATATTGAGTGATCATTTGATATTGCAACCTTACCCAATCCTTGTACTTTGCCCTTTGAATTATCTCCAAATGTAATCCTTTCTTGATCATCTACTTCTTCATCTAGTGAGGTGAACATACGAGGATCACCAGTCATATGTTGAGTGCAACCACTATCAATAACCCAATGACTTCCACCGGTCTTGTAGTTCACCTACACACACAAGAGATCAAGCTTGTTGTTTTGGGACCCAAACTTGATGAGGGCCCTTGACTTTCTCAACTAGTGACTTAGCAACCCAAATTTGCTTAGGCCTATTCTTGTTAGGTGGACCTAAGAACATGACTTTCATCTTTTCACTAAAATCTTTTTTAAGCATGTAGTGAGCATTGAAGGCAAAGGGTCTAGCATACTTGGGCAATGGTTGTGGTGGTGGAGTTTCACACTCATAAGCAAAGTGACCTTCTTGTCCACACTCAAAGTATCTCTTTGGCTTAGGCTTTGACTTGTATTGTTGTTGATGTTGAGCTTGAGTTTTCTTCTCTTGATTTGCCAAGAACCCAATACCACTTCTATCCATCTTTATCACGGTGTTCATAAGTAGTTTACTTTGGAGATATTGGCCTCTTGTGAACTTGCTCAAACTGGTCTTGAGATGTTCTTTCTCCAACTTGAGTTTTTGTTTTCTTCTCTAAGTTCATCATGATTCTTCTCCATCTTAAGTCTCTTGTTCTCTTCTCTAAGCATCTCGTTCTCAAGAGCCATATCATGATCATTGTCAAGATTCTCGATCACAATTATGTTTGTGGTCTATAGTTTTTCAAGATCCTTCTTGAGCTTTTCATTTTCATTTTTGAGCTTGACATAATCATCATAGTTGTTGGACTCAACCACTTTCTTGCCTTTGCTACTAGAACCTTGCTCAATGCTCTGAACAATCAAGTCATCACATGAAGTGGCTATATCAATCTTAACAATATTGTTAGTAGCATCATGCGGCTTATTTGGCAATAACTCATGAGAAAGAACAAGATTATCATGATTAACCTTGAGATTAGTGTATTCTTTTAGTAAGTTGTAACTAGTGGTGAGCTCATTGTATATCTCCTCAAGTTTATCATGTTTTTCTCTAAGCTCCCTTTTAGAGGTTTTGAGTTCCTTGACTTTGGATGACACACTTTTGTTCTCTTCTCTAAGCTCATCATTAGCTTTTTCGGCTATGTCATACTTTGCTAAGAGTGAGTCATTCATAAGTTCTAGCTTCTCATTTTTAGCTCTTTTCTTTCTAATTATTTTAGTGTATTGGTTTAACAATTTGACAAGATCATCATAAGAAGATGATTTAAATTCTTCATCACTATCATTACCATTCTCATCATTACTAGCATTGTCATCATCACCACTATCATCATCATTTTGTACCTTTCGTTCACCCTTGTCCATGAGGCATAGGTGTGTACAAGATGACGACGGCGGTGTCGGTGAAGGTAGTGAAGAACCAATCACAAGAGCGGCCACCTTCTCCTCATTTTCACTTTTATCATCGGATGAGCCTCTTGATGATTCAATGTCCGTGAGCCAATCACCAACAATATAGGCCTTGTCATTCTTATTCTTCTTGTGAAATTCCTTCTTCTTGCCATACTTCTTGTATGGCTTGTTTTTCTTTTTCTCATCATCATCATCACTTGAATCATCTTTCTTGCCCTTGTACTTCTTCTTGTACTTGTCTTTCTTGGGTTTAGAGTATTGATGAGCTAGATGACCAAGATCTCCACAGTTGTAGCAATCCATTTTAGAGATGGGCTTTCTTCTACTGCTAGTGAATTTTTTTTCTTCTTGCCATCAAACTTGACATCATTCTTATTAAGCTTCTTGAGCATCTTGGCGGTTCTTCTCACCATGAGAGCAAGGCTTGCATCATCAATCTCCTCATCACTTGAGCTATCATGATCAATTTTTGCTTTGCCCCTCTTGTCTTGACTAGCCTTGAAAGCCAAATCTTTCTTCTTGGTGGAAGAAGAGCCATCTTGAGGAGTGATGTGCATGTACATCTCATGCGTATTGATCTTCCCCAATATTTGAGTTGGCGTAGCGGTGGAAAGATCACCTTGATGAAGCACCGTCACAATATGCCCATACTTATCAATGGAGAGGACACTCAAGGTCTTTGTCACAACATCGGATCGTTGTATTTGAGTGAGTCCAAGCCCATTGACCTCCTCTATAAGAACATTCAAGCGTGAATACATTTCATTAGAACTTTCACTACGAAGCATTTCAAATGAATTAAACTTCTTCATCACGAGGTGATAGCGTTCCTCACGCTCACTCTTGGTTCCCTTGTGGAGCGCACAAATGTCCGACCATAGTTGATGGGCGTCTTTGTGGTTCCGCACACGGTTAAAGACATCCTTGCAAAGACCTCTAAAAAGAGTGTTTCTAGGCTTTGCATTCCACTTCTTGTAGTGAATCTCATCACCTTGAAGGTTAGCGGGATCTCTAGGTGTTGGGAAACCTTGTGAGGCGGCTCTAAGCACTCCAACATATAAAGCCTCTAGGTACGCCTCCATGCGAATTTTCCAATAAGGAAAGTCATCTCCCTCAAAGATGGAAGGGAGTCCATCCCCATGGGACATCTTGTTCTAGGCGGTTAAGCCTAATTCAAGGAGCACGAGGCTCTGATACCAATTGAAAGGATCAAGATACCCAAGAGGGGGGGTTGATGAGAGCATCACTCCTTCGGATGCACCCGCTGATCCTACAAACAAAAAGCATGATCCTCCAAAGTATAAGCAAGGTCCAATGACCCGAGCTCAAATGCGCCAGCTAAATTTAGAGGTGAGCCCGTTCTTAAGCGATCCTTTTTATACTTTTGAGAATAGACTACTACCTAATGATGTTATATTAATTAGGGACATTGGAGAGGGTCATGAGGAACTTGGAGGAAGAGATGGAGGCAAAGATGACCAACAAGGACGTCCAACACAGGCCGGAGGGCCGGTCCAACATGAATTCGAGTCTGCCTCGGCCTCCAAGACCAGTCTGCCATAAACTTGTCATCCAGGATGCGTCTAGACTCCATTTTCGACGAGCCACATATGGATGGAAAGATAATTTCATAAGTAAACCAATGGAAGTGGTTCCACATCAAAATCCCTTCAGAATCAACAATAATCGTCAAAACAATTCAGCATCCTGAATCTGTCAGGGTGTTGCGTTACCGTATTTGGTCCAATAGGCCGTATATCGTCTTTGAGCCCGTTAGGGGGGTGCATCTAGGGTAGGTGATGACCCTAAGACCATTATAATCATACGCCACCATCATCGTTAGATTTTAGGTTTTGCTTAAATCATTCTGTCATTGACAGTCATCGTCTATTGGTTTGTGGAGCCCCAACTCGTGTGCTTAATCATTCATCTGTAGTTTGTCCCAAATCTTGAGCTACGTTCTTTCGAGTTCTTGCTTGTGTTCTTCGTTTCGTAGGCAGGGATTAGCCTTCTTGGCGAGGTCAACCAGCTTGGTGACACGGTTGATAACCTGAGGAGTCGTGGTGCTAAGATTGCAGGGTTTGAATCTTTGGATCTGAAGTCGGATCGGTGTGTTGTGCCCCACCAAAACGATAGTTATCATCACCTGATAGAAGATTGGGCTCTCCATTCCTATCAAGTGATATTCAGAGCTAAGGTATACCATCAGGTTCACATCTACCCCCTAGTTTTGAGTGTTTCACATTCATCCCATAGTCTAGTGCCATACTTGTTTTCCTGTCCTAGAACCTTCCGCGCCATAGCCTTTCCATATTTCAGTTTCAAAGTCCGTCGTGTTAAGTTTGTGTCCTGATTGAAATCTTATTGCTAGTTAGGTCGTGTTAGAGTCCAGTTCGTGTGTTTTCCCCCAATGTTTTCATCAAACCCTAGCTGTCGTGACCAATTTTCCGCGCATTGTTCCTATTTTGTCCTCTATTTCGGAGTCAGTTCTTAAACTGGTCGTAACTTTCTCATACGAACTCTGATTGAGACGTTCTTTATATCAAAAAACGATCAGCAAAAATTTTTGGAATCGTCTGTCCTCGGCTTTGTCGGGTTTGGCGAATTTATTTTTCTCAAAAACTGGTCACAAGATTGTCTTTTCGAGCCTAGAAGCTTTTTGTCAGTTTTGAGCACATCTTCTAAATTTTCCACAGGCCACGTCTTTCACTTGTTTAAGCTCAAAATTTATGTGGTTACTTCTTGTGTGCTCCTAAGCCAAGAAAAAATAAAAAATAAATAAAAAGAAAAAGTCAAAGTTTCCCAAAAAAAAACAATGACAGCCTAAAAAAGAGAAACAAGAGAGGAACAAAAGAGGAACAATATCTAGAGCAGCACATAGTGAAGGCCTAATTGAGCTGTGTTAGCGTGTGTTGTCTTGTGCTTTGTTCCTATTGCTCTTCCTATCTATCATACTTGTTTCTACATACTTATTGCCACACACACACCTCGTACTTGGAACACGTTAGGCCAGCAACGATAACAAGTATTTGGGACTATAATTCAGCATTACTATCTGTTACTGACCTGTGTGCCACATATATATATATTTTTCCTTTTTGTGTGCCTTCCAAGCTCCACATATCCTTTAGATCAGTACAGAAAAATACCTTGTAATCGCGGTGTCACTTCCTCATAGGTATCACAACCAAGCCGCCGGTTGCCATCCTCTGCTTGCGTTGGTAAGATGTGTGTGAGGGTGTGATTGCACCAACTGAACCAAAATAGTTCACAGGGTTTTGTTGATATCTAACCATGCCAGACGATGTACCTATTTTGTCTAGTCGGTTTCAGGAACTGAAGGATCTCATGCTACAACAGATGGGCACATTAACAGAAGAAATTAGAGGTCTACATCATTCTATTGAGAGTGTGGACAAGTGAGTTTCCACCCTAACATTGAGGATTCAACAGCTCGAGACCAATCCTCCCAAGCCCGACAATAATAAAGACGAGGAGGATGACGATGATGGTTTTCAAGAATTGGAAGAGGATGTTGTTTACGGTTCCGATGGTTTGCCTGACCACATTAAGACCAACACGAACCGCCTGCGTAGAAGACGACACCTCAAGAATAAAATAGGTATGAGAGGTAATAAGAACCAGCACAATCAAGGTAACGATGATCCATATGCTAAAATTAAATTTATCATTCCACCTTTCCATGGGAAATATGATGCTGAGGAATACCTAGATTGGGAGATGACAATAGAACAAAAATTTGCTTCCCATCTTGTACTTGATCACCATAAGGTTAGACAAGCCACTAGTGAATTTAAATATTTTACTATAATCTGGTGGGCTTCTTTGCAACAAAAACCTTATTCATGGGAAGACTTAAAACATGGGATGCGTGATAGATTTGTTCCTGTTTCTTATAAACGAGATTTGTGTAAAAAATTATAGCGCTTAGAACAGGGAGATATGTCCGTTCAAGAATATTTTGTAGAGCTTCAAAAGGGCATGATTCGTTGTGGGATAGAGGAGGATCTGGAGGATAAAGTGTGTCCTTTTTATGGTGGTTTGAGATGTAAAATTCAGGATATTATTGATTATAAAAATTTTAACACTACCAACCAGTTGTTTTAGCTTGCCATGCTTGCAGAAAAAGAATTGCAGGGACGACCGCAGTCGCCGCAAAGGAGCAAGAGCAACTACGATACCTCCTTCAGGTCCAAGGCAATCATGTCGCCGCCCACCAAGTCACCAGGTGCATCTCCTTCAGCACCATCAGCAAGCTCATGGTCTACTACACCAGCGAGCACCTGTTCAGCACCACCCGCGACTTCGCCTTCAACCGCTGGTAAGACTCGTTTGCAAGAACTGACTAAGAGTGCCTCGTATGTGGCTTCCACCGGACGCTCTTCAGCCATTCAGTGCCATCGCTGCCAGGGACTTGGACATGTGGCAAGGGAATGTCCTAGCAAGTGGGCATACATTGCTACAGAAGATGGAGGTTATGTTAGTACTTCTGATGTAGAGGAAGACATTGAAGATGAACCTGCTTCAAATGAAGATCAAATGGGAGTTTCTATGAGCTCCGAAGATGCAGGCAACCAGCGGATTTTTATTGTGCAGCTAGTCCTCGGTACACAGATGGAGGAGGCAGAGAGGCTACAACGCCATAATTTGTTCTAGATTTTATTTATGATTAAAGATCGACGTGCATGGGTCATCATCGATAGAGGTAGCTACAACAACTTGGTGAGTTCTGATTTGGTCAAGAAGCTTGAATTGACCACGCGTGCTCATAAGCATCCGTATCATATTCAATGGCTCAATGACTCTGGTAAGACCAAGGTAACACAAACAGTTCAGGTGCATTTTTCCTTTGGTCCCTATTCTAATTTTACGGATTGTGATGTGGTACCTATGCAAGCTTGTTCACTTTTGTTGGGATGCCCATGGGAATTTGATAATGATGATGTCCACCATGGTAGAAATAACACATATACACTTATGCATAAGGGCCAAAAAATTATTTTGCAACCCATGACCCTTGCTCAAATTGTACAAGCTGATAAAGAGAGACTTGCTAGTGCAAATACACAAATTGATGCTAACTCTACAAAACAGTCAGTAATTAAATTAAAAAATCCTGTGATGCTTGATAATAAATCTGATCAAGCAGAGATTAAAGATGGGTGCTATGCTTTGATTTGCAAATATGCTTTATTTTCCATGGATGATATTTCTAGCACTTTGCCGTCCTCTATCACTAACCTTTTGTAGGAATATAGTGACGTGTTTCCCACTGAGATACCTCTAGGACTTCCACCCATTTGAGGGATTGAGCATCAGATTGACTTGATTCCTAGAACGAGCTTGCCAAACCGAGCTACCTACAGAGCCAACCCCGAGGACTAAGGAGATTCAGCGCCAAGTCCAAGACCTTTTGGATCGTGGGTATGTATGTGAGAGCCTTAGTCCTTGTGTTGTTCCAGTTATTTTGGTTCCAAAAAAAGATGGCAGTTGGCTCATGTGCGTAGATTGTAAAGGCATTAACAATATCACGATATGGTACCATCATCCTATTCCTAGGTTCGACGACATGCTTGATGAGTTAAGTGGTTCTATAATTTTTTCAAAGGTAGACTTGAGGAGTGAATACCACCAAATAAGAATGAAATTAGTCGATGAATGGAAAATTGCTTTTAAAATCAAGTTCGGTTTGTATGAGTGGCAAGTAATGCCTTTTGGTTTAACTAATGCACCAAGCACTTTCATGCGATTAATGAACGAGGTTTTACGTTCTTTCATTGGCAAATTTGTGGTGGTTTATTTTGATGATATCTTGATCTACATCAAGTCTTTAACTGAACATCTTGATCACCTACGTGCTGTTTTTGATGCTTTGTGGGCTGCACATTTATTTGGTAACCTCGAGAAGTGCACTTTTTGCACCAAACGAGTATTGTTTCTTGGCTATATTGTGACCTCGTAGGGAATTGAGGTAGATGACGCCAAGGTGCCGGCTATACGGAGCTGGCCAACGCCCACAACGGTGACACAAGTGCGGAGCTTTCATGGACTTGCAGGATTTTACCGTAGTTTTGTGAAGGATTTCAGCACCATTGCAGCCCCACTGAATGAGTTGACAAAGAAGGGTGTAGCATTCCATTGGGGAGAGGAACAAGAGGCGTCCTTTGCTCTTTTGAAGGACAAGCTTACCCATGCGCCATTGTTGCAACTCCCTAATTTTATAAGACTTTTAAACTTGAATGTGATGCTAGTAGAGTTGGCATTGGTGGCGTTTTGATGCAAGATGGTAAACCCGTTGCTTACTTTAGTGAGAAATTGAGTGGATCTATTCTTAATTATTCCACGTATGATAAAGAATTATATGTTATTGTTCGAACATTAGAAACGTGGCAACATTATCTTTGGCTTAAAGAGTTTGTTATTTACTCTGATCATGAATCGTTAAAACATATTAGAACACAAAATAAATTGAACCGTAGACATGCTAAGTGGGCTGAATTTATTGAATCTTTTCCTTATATTATTAAACACAAGAAAGGAAAGGATAATGTTATTGCTGATGCTTTGTCTAGATGATATACTATGCTGTCCCAACTTAATTGTCGTATTTTTGGACTTAAAACAATTAAAGAGCAATATGTAAATGATGATGAATTTAAAGATGTCTTGGAAAATTGTAAAGAGGGACGAATATGGAATAAATTTATGATACATGATGGTTTTTTGTTTCGTGCTAACCGCCTATGCATTACAGTTGGTTCCGTTCGTCTTTTGTTGTTGCAGGAGGCACATAGAGGCGGATTGATGGGCCATTTTGATGCCAAGAAGACAGAGGAGGTGCTGGCTACACACTTCTTTTGGCCACGGATGAGGCGAGATGTACAACGGTTTGTGGCTCGGTGTGCCACATGTCAAAAAGCTAAGTCATGGTTGAACCCACATGGTTTATACATGTCTCTTTCCGTTTCTTCTATTCCTTGGGCTGAGATTTCTATGGATTTTGTTTTGGGATTGTCAAGGACTAAGAGGGGTAGGGATAGTATTTTTATGGTAGTTGATCATTTTTCTATGATGGCGTATTTTATTCCTTGTCATAAAAGCGACGATGATGTTCATATTGCTGACTTGTTCTTTCAAGAAATCATGCGCTTGCATGGTATGGCTTCTACTATTGTTTTAGATCGTGATGCAAAATTCTTGAGTCACTTCTGGCGCACTTTGTGGAATAAATTGAGGACAAAGCTGCTGTTTTCTATAACTTGTTATCCCCAAACTGATGGGCAAACTGAGGTAGTGAATCGCACATTATTCACCATGTTGAGAGCAATTTTGAAGTGCAATTTAAAGATGTGGGAAGAGTGTTTGCTGTACGTGGAGTTTGCATATAACAGGGCGGAACACTCTACAACCAAGGTAAGTCCCTTCTAGTTAGTGTATGGCTTTAACCCCCATGCTCCTATTGATCTTTTGCCTCTACCTACCACTGAGAGAACACATAATGATGCTAGAGAGTATGCTTAGTTTATTCGAAAGTTACATGAAACAACAAAAGCAAATATTGAAAAGATGAATAAGAAGTATAGAATTGCTGGTAGTGAAGGTAGAAAAGAAGTAAAACTTGAACTGGGTGATTTTGTTTTGGTTACATTTGAGAAAAGATAGATTTCCAGAACTGCGTAAGTCTAAATTAATGCCAAGAGCTACTGGTCCTTATAAGATAATTGAGAAAATAAATGATAATGCATACAAACTTGAGTTGCCACCCGAGTTCGGGGTTAGTCCCACTTTTAACATTTTAGATTTGAAGCCTTACTTGGGAGAAGATGAATTTGAGTCGAGGACGACTCTATTTCAAGAGGGAGAGGATGATAAGGACATTACTCCTTTGAATGCACCCGCTGACCCGAATGATGTTATATTTAGAGGTGACCCGAACTCGAATGCGCCAGCTAAATTTAGAGGTGAGCTCGTTCTTAAGCGATCCTTTTCATACTTTTGAGAATAGACTACTACCTAATGATGTTATATTTCTTAGAAACATTGGAGAGGGTCATGAGGAACTTGGAGGAAGAGATGGAGGCAAAGATGACCAACAAGGACGTCCAACACAGGCCGGAGGGCCGGTCCAATATGAATTCGAGTCTACCTCGGCCTTCAGGACCAGTCTACCATAAACTGGTCACCCAGGATGCGTCTGGGCTCCATTTTCGACGATCCACGTATAGATGGATAGATAATTTCATAAGGAAACCAATGAAAGTGGTCCCACATCAAAATCCCTTTAGAATCAACAGGAATCGTTAAAACAATTCAGCATCCAGAATCTGTCAGGGTGTTGCGTTACCGTATTTGTTCTAATGGGTCGTGTATCGTCTTGAGCCCATTAGGAGGGCACGTCCAGGATAGGCGACAACCCTAAGACCATTATAATTATACGTCATTGCCGCCGTTAGGTTTTGGATTTTGTTTAGATCATTCTGTCATTAATAGTCGTCGTCTATCGGTTTTGGGAACCCCAACTCATATGCTTAATCATTCATCTACAGTTTGTCCCAAATCTTGAGCTGCATTCTTTCGAGTTCTTGCTTGTGTTCTTCGTTTCACAGGCAGGGATTAGCCTTCTTGGCAAGGTCAACCGGTTTGGTGACATGGTTGATAACCTGAGGAGTCGTGATGCTAAGATTGTAGGGTTCGAGTCTTTGGATCTGAAGCCGGATCGGTGTGTTGTACTCCACCAAAGCGATAGTTATCATCACCTGACGGAAGATTGGGATCCTCATTCCCATTAGGGGTGAATTGGGTTAATTCTAAATTTGTTTCAATAAATAAGACCTACACTTAGCCCTTTCACCCCCTGTGCCTAGAAATGTTTCTATTGCTCTATCGCACAAAGTGTTTTGCACCTTAGGTTTCAATCCTACTTTATCATAATAATTCTAAGAATGTAAAGACATAAATTAAATTGCTAAAATGTAACTACTGGAAGTTGGATCAGGGTTCCAGTATGCATGCGCCGATAAGTTCGCACTTGCCATACTTGCCTGCAAATGACAAACAAATGGCACGAACAATAGGAACTGTCCAATCATGAGTTCCTCACACTTATTTGCTACCGCTACTGATTGCAGTACATTGATGATGGAAATGAGGGAGGCAAAAGATTTGAATAACTACATGTGATTCTTGGTATCTGTTTCAATCAGGTTAATTGGTATGCGACAACAGATAAAGTCATAACATAAGGGTATTTTCACCTCAGCAATCAAGGCACTCCACTCCACTGTGCCACCCTTAGCCTCCAAACTCTCCTTTACAGGCTTCAGCCTTTCAACATGTATAAGGCACGATTGCCGAACTGCTTCGCAACTATTTTCAGAAGTGGTGCTCCCACCGGTGAACCCTCCCTGGATCATGCTCAACGTGTCGACCTGGATAACCCGCACCTTGTCAAGGAGGCATTCCCCACCATCAGCGCACAGCTGTCCCAGCCCGAATGCTGTCATCTGCTTCACTTTCGTCCACAAGCCCTGGCCTATCTCAACCCCTCCAACCTCAACAGCGATTGAACCGTCATTCATGATAGACACCTTGCCTGGAGCAGCCCAAAGCCGCACCTCAAATGTGATAGGTACACAAGAAATGCCACGTTTCTTCCACTTGTTGCTGTTATTGAAGTGCTCAACCATTGTAGCTCTGTGCTGATAGTCTGGAGACAAGGCCAGCTTATCAAACATGGTGGCCAGGTGTATGTGGAAGCTTCACCCACACTTTCTCCGTAGAACACTGCAAGGCTCTTGAAGTCATGAAGGTCCTTCCTCCTAATGGTGTTAGGCCTGGTTTAGTTTTCAAAATTTTTTGCCTCCTACAGTAAAAGAGCATGTTTGGACATATACATGAAGTACTAAATGCAGACGAAAAAAAATTAATTGCACAGTTCTCGGCAAAATCGCGAGACAAATCTTTTAAATCTAATTAATCCATGAAAAGCCTTAAATGCTACAGTAACCCACATATGCTAATGACAGATTAATTAGTATCATTAGATTCGTCTCGCAATTTCCTAATGGGTTCTGTAATTTATTTTTTTATTAGTATCAAAAACCTCTCCCAACATCATTCCGACACATTCAACGTGACAAAAAAAAAAATTCTAACTCCCCGACTAAACACACCTTTATATCTACTGAGAGCACCGATGCAACATGCTGCTTCTGCAATAAATGATCCCTGCACATCTCCAGGAGCCCGCATTTGCCCTCGCTCGTGGTCACCGAGCAGCGGTCAATGCTACGGAGCAGTGTCAGGCAGGAGCTCGCTGAGAACTCGGTCACCTCGTCAGTGGCCGGGTTGTACTGGGAGACGAGGACCACGCACGCACCGCAGCCACCTGCCGCATTAGGAAATTGTGAACACACAACAGGTACAGGTTACTCTCTGTCCCATAAATAGCTGCATATCTGTTATCAACATTTGTATCTCTTATATGTTTATTATAAAAATATGTTTTATTGTGAGGAATTTTGTGGTGCTTAATCAAATTATACTTATTGCAGCAGCAGCAGCAACAACAATAACAAAGTCTTTAAGTCCAAACAAGTTAGGATAGGTTAGAGTTGAAACCCAGCAGAAGCAATCAAGGTTCAAGCACGTGAATAACTGTTTTCTAAGCCCTCCTATCTAAGGCTAAGTCTTTGGATATATTCCATCCTTTCAAGTCTCCTTTTATTACCTCTACCCAAGTCAACTTCGGTCTTCCTCTGCCTCTCTTCACGTTACTATCCTGACTTAGGATTCCACTACGCACCGGTGCCTCTGGAGGTCTCTGTTGGACATGTCCAAACCATCTCAACCGGTGTTGAACAAGCTTTTCTTCAATTGGTGCTACCCCTAATGTATCACGTATATCATCGTTCCGAACTCAATCACTTCTTGTATGACCGTAAATCCAATGCAACATACGCATTTCCGCGACACTTATCTGTTGAACATGTCATCTTTTCGTAGGCCAACATTCTGCACCATACAACATATCAGGTCTAATCGCCGTCCTATAAAACTTGCCTTTTAGCTTCTGTGGTATCCTTTTGTCACATAGGACACCAGATGCTTGACGCCACTTCATCCACCCTGTTTTGATTCTATGGCTAACATCTTCATCAATATCCCCGTCTCTCTGTAGCATTGATCCTAAATATCGAAAGGTATCATTCCTAGGCACTACTTGACTTTCCAAACTAATATCTTCCTCCTCCCGAGTAGTAGTGCCGAAGTCACATCTCATATACTCAGTTTTAGTTCTACTGAGTCTAAAACCTTTGGACTCCAAAGTCTCCCGCCATAACTCCAGTTTCTGATTCACTCTTGTCCGGCTTTCATCGACTAGCACTACATCGTCGGCGAAAAGTATACACCAAGGGATGTCCCCTTGTATGTTCCTTGTGGCCTCATCCATCATTAAGGCAAACAGATAAGGGCTCAAAGCTGACCCTTGATGTAGTCCTATCCTAATCGGGAAGTCATCCGTGTCTCCATCACTTGTTCGAACACTAGTCACAACATTGTTGTACATGTCCTTAATGAGCCCGACGTACTTCGTTGGGACTTTATGTTTATCCAAAGCTCACCACATAACATTTCTTGGTATTTTATCATAAGTCTTCTCCAAGTCAATAAAAACCATGTATATCTCATTCTTCTTCTCCCTATACCGCTCCATAACTTGTCGTATTAAGAAAATGGCTTCCATGGTTGACCTTCCGAGCATGAAACCAAATTGGTTCATAGAGACCTGCGTTATTGCTCTCAAGCGATGCTCGATAACTCTCTCCCATAGCTTCATAGTATGGCTCATCAACTTAATTCCTCGGTAATTAGTACAACTTTGAATATCCCCTTTATTCTTGTAGATCGGTACCAATATACTTCTCCTCCACTCGTCAGGCATCTTGTTCGATCGAAAAATATGGTTGAGCAGCTTGGTTAGCCATACTATAGCTATGTCCCCGAGGCATCTCCACACCTCGATTGGGATACCATCCGGTTCCATCGCCTTACCTCCTTTCATCCTTTTCAACGTCTCTCTGACCTCAGATTCTTGGATTCTCCGCACAAAGCGCCTATTGGTGTCATCAAAAGAGTCATCCAATTGAAAGGTTGTGTCCGTATTTTCATCATTGAACAATTTGTCAAAATACTCTTGCCATCGATGTCGGATCTCATCCTTCTCCACCAAGAGATGCTCCCTTTCATCCTTAATGCACTTAACTTGGTTGAAGTCCCTTGTCTTTCTCTCACGAACCCTAGCCATCCAATAAATGTCCTTCTCTCATTCCTTCGCACTCAAATGTTGGTAAAGATCCTCGTACGCTCTACCCTTTGCCATACTTACAGCTCGCTTTGCAGTCTTCTTTGCCATCTTGCACTTCTCTATGTTGTCCACACTCCTATCATGGTACAAGCGTCTATAGCATTTTTCTTCTCCTTAATAGCCCTTTGGACTTCTTTGTTCCACCACCAAGTATCTTTAGCCTCGCCTTCACTTCTTTTGGTTACTCCACACACCTCTGAGGCCACATTTCGAATGTTGGTTGCCATCTTCTCCCACATGTTGTTTATGTCCTCTTCTTCCTTCCAAGAGCCCTCTTTGATAACCCTTTCTCTGAATACCTCTGACGTCTCCCCTTTCAGTTTCCACCACTTTGTTCTTTCAATCTTAGCTTGTTTATCCCTACGAACATGCACCTAAAAACGAAAGTCTGCCACCAAAAGCTTATGTTGAGAAACAACACTCCCCTGGTATCACCTTGTAATCCAAGCATGCTCGTTTGTCCTTTCTTCTTGCGAGGACAAAGTCAATCTGGCTAGAGTGTTGTCCACTACTGAAGGTCACTAGATGAGATTCTCTCTTTCTAAAGAAAGTGTTGGCTATCATTAGGTCAAAAGCTACTGCGAAGTTTAGAACTTCCTCTCTCTCCTGATTTCTACTACCATACCCAAAACCTGCATGAACTGCCTCGAAACCTACGCTTGTAGTACTTACATGTCCATTAAGATCTCCTTCTATAAAAAGCTTCTCACTACTAGGTACAGCTCTAATCAGGTCATCTAAGTCTTCCCAGAACTGTCTCTTAGCACTCTCGTCGAGGCCTACTTGGGGGGGCATACGCACTAATTACGTTCAAGACCATATCACCAACGACAAGCTTGACTAAGATAATCCTATCTCCTTGTCTTCTCACTCCCACCACACCATTCTTGAGGCTCTTATCAATCAAAACTCCTACTCCATTTTTAATCGCGACTGTCCCTATGTACCAAAGCTTGAAACATGTATTGTCCACCTCCTTCGCCTTCTGACCCTTACATTTAGTCTCTTGAACGCATAATATATTTACACATCTCCTAGTCACGATATGAACTAATTCTCTTAACTTACCTGTAAACGACCCTACATTCCAACTACCTAAACGGATCCTAGTTGGTTCGACTAGCTTCTTTACCCTTCGCACCCATCGACTCAGATGTGAAGACCCTTGCTCATTTTTCACTACACCCGGGCGCCGATGTAGCGCGCCACTAAGGAAGCGACGACCCGATCCTTGCTCACTTGACACCATGCCCAGATCACGACACGGTGCGTCACCAAGGGGGTGCCGACCCGGCCCTTGCCCATTTAACACCATACCCGGGTTCCGATATGGCGCGTCGCTAAGAGGGTTACGCCCCAACGGTTTTCTTTCGGGTTTCATCTTCATTAGAATGGCTAGATTTAACGTTGGCTCGCCACGCCTATCACAACCCTCCTCCTTTACCAGAGCTTAGGACCTGCTATGTTGAGACAACATAGGCCGAGTTAAATTATACTTATTGCACATCATAAATATTAATAACTTTTTTTGTATATATTTAGTCAAAAGTTTGACTCTTTGAAAAATGAGGTGTGCAATTATTTTGGGATGGAGGCTCTTTATTTTTCACTGAACACATATATAGGACTACAGAAGGACTATCTTATCATTTCATTTTAGATAAAAATGCAAAGAATGATGCTATTTTCCATTTAAAAAGTGCAAGAGGTTAGCGCAATTGTGCTGTGCAAATTGCACACCGTTGCTTCTTTCAAAAGAAAAGAAAAATAAGAAGAGTTTCCAAGACTAAACTATCTATCTGTGTATGAAAATCTTTGCTTCATGCGCCTGTTAATTTTTAAACATGAAGCACAATTTGCTTTCTTATATTTTATCTATTTGGAGAGGTTTCTTCATTCCTTTTCTGAATTCTGATGCTGGCTCCTTATTGGTGGGGCATCGAGGCACACAGGTTAGATGAAAATGAAACTAGTAAAGGTGGATTAGTGATATATATATATGTTCACGTGTCCTAGTCATATGCGGTAGTTTTTCTTTCCAACTGCTTTTATACCTTGGATATTTTCGTATGTGTCTGGAATTTATTTTAGGTGTCAACAGATAATGTTTCCTACTTATTTTTTTGTTTTGAAAAGAGACTAGCTGAAGATTTTTTCCATGCACGGCTATAGCAAGTAGACGGGTTTGTGGATACGGGCGTCCCAGTCAGTATATCATGTCACACATGACTAAGAGAAACTCTCGTTTGAAGGATCGATACACTTCCTCTCACGCTACTGGAAGGAGCTGTGTATGATCAGACATAACAGAGATATGGCAGACCTCCATGGTAAACAACCGGTAATTGATTCTTTGTTTGCAGGGGCAAGAAACGAAAGGTGCGGATAGCGGATAATGCCATGCCACTGGAGAAACCCAGACGAGGGATGGATCAAGGTGAATGTTGATGAGCCTTTAACGACAAAACGAATGAAGGGGCCTTGGGTGTTGTGGTGCGGGACGCTGCTGGAAAGGCCTTGCTTACTTCTTGGTGCTTTTGTGAGGAATGCTAGGGACGCCGAAGACGTGGAAGCTATGGCGGTTAGAGAAGGTGTTCGCCTTGCTGCTGAATGTGGGGTGGGGGGCTACCCGTGGTGATTGAAGGTGACTGCAGTACTGTGTGCCAGATGCTTCAACGCCAAGGGGGAGAACGATCTAAGCTACACTTTATTGTTGATGATGAAGCAATCCAGGCAAGTAGTACGCTGAGTGGAAGGTGTTCCACATAAGAAGAGTTACTCTACTGAGTAATAAAAATACCTCTCTTTTCCTCGCGCCAAAAAGTCAATATACCATGTAGGTTGATTTCCTCGTTTTAGTCTGCAGCTGTTTTTCATACTTTTTTTTTCATTTCATAAGCTTTACAAATGGCCTAGTGATGTGGCTGAATGTGAGCCGCCGGGCGGTGGCTGACTTGTACACACCAGTCTTTGAACAAGTCCTTTGTTCGTCGAATAAACCAGGAAAGCGTTTTGTGCAAGAAAAAAAAAACATCTAGCACGCTTGATGAAAAAAGGTAGCACTTGTGCCATTTTTTCCGTCGAAATTAAATATCTCCTTTGCCTTTGAGTTCCTATATACAGTATACTGCTTCGGTTAGGTTGTTGACATGTCGGTGAGATGGTGACATGCCAAAATGGCGAGAGGAGCAAGGAAACTGGACACCGGAGCTGTAACTGAAACCCATGGAAACTTGATTGAAACGAACGAGACAGCGCCATCCCTTACAATGAAGGAAGGGGGCAAAACGGAGCATGCTGATGATGATTTAGGTTACACTGATCTACATGCATGGTCCGTGACAGGGGGCCAGGGGCGTTGCTAGCCTTGTTTACTGAAGTTGTTTGGGGTGATATGTTCACCCCCAAGATGTAGGCTTTTAGGTACAGTTCCTAAAAAAATAAACACTTATTTTTCTTTTCTTTTTTCAATATATATTTTGTGGCAAAACCTTTACCGTCTTCCGAAAAATAAAATGACATAAAATCCACGTCTAGTGAACTAGATTTAGCATGTTAGAACTTACCGGTTGCTATTTGAGGTAGCGGACCGCTATAGCGGGTCCGCAATTCTTCATAGCAATCATAACAGCATGCTACGGTATGCATCAAATAACCCTAACCTATTTTAACTACCATGAGACTGATGAGGTTACTGCTTCTAGTAATGATAACGAATCATGGTTCTATAACTATTTTATGCCTCTCTAATATTTTTTTTTTGTAAACTCTGATATGTGGTGAATTAATGTGCGTGTGAAACACCATATTTTTTTTCTTAATTAAAGTATGTGAGACATCAGTTCTTTAAGTGCAATTAAAAGCTTATATATATATATATATATATATATATATCATTATTCGTGATATATAGACATAAATTTATATGTGATTATAGATACATTGGAACTTAGAACCTCATTTGCATTGGGAAGGCTTCTCGCAAAACAGCTCTAGGTTCTAGGGAATATTCAGCACTATAACTAAGGAGTCGTTTTCTCTCTCTTTCAGAGATGAACTATGAGCGGGTGAAGTTGGTATATTTAGCTTTAGCTCCAACTATGGTTCTGGTTTAGACTTATCCGGAGGAGCCATAGCCAAAAGTGCCCTGCCAAACATGATCTTCGGATCCACGATTCGCTAACTCAATACCAATCAACTACGAACCCGCTATGCGTTATCATTACCTTGCTTTAGACGTGACATGCTTCAAAAGAATAGAAAGTAAAAAAAAAGAGATGCTACTCCGCTCTAGATTATACGTCGTCTCAGGTTTTTCATATCTATGTAAATGTATCAACCTGGTGGTCATTTGCCCGCTCGTACAACGTACTCGTACCTTCGCCGTAGCCGAGCTTGGGGCCTGTTGGGGGAGCCCATACGGAGTATGGGTCAACTCCCCCTCGAAGAGGCCTGATGAAGGAATAATGGCGGAGGCCTAGCCGACGGAGGCTCTCCCCAAGACGGCGGGGGCCTAGCAGGCGGAGGCTCTCCCCAAGACGGCGGAGGCCCGGCCGGCGGAGGCTCTCCCCAAGACGGCGGAGGCCCGGCCGGCGGAGGCTCTCCCCAAGACGGCGAGGCCTAGCCAGCGGAGGCTTCCCCCCAAGATGGCGGAGGCCTAGCCGGCGGAGGCTCTCCCCAAGACGACGGAGGCCCAGCCGGCGGAGGCTCTCCCCAAGATGGCAGAGGCCTAGCCGGCGGAGGCTTCCCCCCAAGACGGCGGAGGCCTAGCCGGCGGAGGCTCTCCCCAAGACGGTGAGGCCTAGCCGGCGGAGGCTCTCCCCAAGACGGCGAGGCCTAGCCAGCGGAGGCTCTTCCCAAGACGGCGGAGGCCTAGTACAACAATGACGGTGGAGTTTCTCCCCGGGACGGTGGAGGCTCTCCCCGGGACAGCGGAGGCCAAGCGCAGTAATCATGGCGAAGGTGTTCCCCAGGGCGGCGGAGGCCCATCAAGGAACGATCAGGTCAGCAAGGCATACGTGAGGACAGTTGATGGGCCTCTAGTGGGCGTCGGCTTAGGCCCAAGATGAAGACATCGCGAGACGGTGTGATGAGAACACCCCTGAGGTTAGACACTAGGGTTGGAATATTCCTGGAATGTACCGTAGCAGTTGAGGGGCACTGTTATAAACTCTGTAAAGTGGTAGTTGAGCCCTATAAATAGGGAACACTTGTAACTGTGAGAAGGAGGTTGGTGAAGCAATTATGAAACCCTAGTTCTTGTGAGTCGGTACTTGATCCTCACTCTCTCCTTCAAGCAGAGCCTGAGCCAAAGCCCGAGTCCGGAGCATCGGCCAAAGCCGAGGGCCTCCGCCCCTTTCTCTTACTCCTACTTGGCCAAAGCCTACTGAATCCCTCGTTTAGCGACCTTCTGTCTGGAGCCTCCGACAGAGGATTTTGTCCGACAGGAGTGCGCTGCGTTCAGGGACCTCCGCCCGTCTTAGGCGGAGGCCGGCCTCCGCCCATCTCGAGCGGAGACCCCGACCTAAGACGAAGGCCTCCGCCCACTTCTCACCCTTGTTAGAAACCGATGTTTCAACCGTGGCGTCCACCGTGCTCTGCACGAATTTTTTTTTGAGAGTTGAGAGTTGGAACCTTCACGTCAGTTTCATAAAAAAGAATCCCAAAGACCTCCGGGTGCTCAACCTTGGCACCAAGCTTTCGGCCTCTATGCAATGGAGGTTCAACTACGCCGGACGTCATTCTGACAGCCTTCGCACCTCAACTACGGTTCAGATAAGTCAGCTTTAATTCATCAAAAACCCTTGTTATAGCAATCGCAGATCTGAGCCACTCACCTGCTACCTTGCTACCTCCGACAATCCAATAAGCCACGTCCTGGTTTACAGGACCTCCGGGTCTCCGAGCTCCGGAGTCTGGTTTGCACCATTGCATGCAACATCAACTTCTTAGCGTTAGCCTCCTCTCATTTTCTTAACAAATGCATTGCTACTTTCATTTCTAGTGTTTGTTGCTAACAGCAAATGTGTGGAAACAAAGTCACAAGCTAATAAGCCAGGCCTAGGCAACCTCCACCGTACGAAACGTCCTACGTGCGAACGCACGATACTTAGTTTCCGCAGGCCACGGCATCCACTCCACCGTCTCCACACTCGCCTTCGACGCCCGGGCGCCCGTGTCCCAGAACACCTGGACGCCCACGACGACGGCGCCCCCAACCTCGACGACGCCAATGGTTCTGCGGTGCTCATGACCTTTTGCGTGCCACACCGCCGTGCTCACTGTGCACCCATCAGGCAGCGTTGCACTCGCCGTAGGCCGTGGCCTAGGCTCGCCAACGCTCAACCTCCTTCAAGATGCGCGGCGTCGACTGCTAAAGTCGGACAGCCCAAACGCCAAAGCAAAGGCTCTACCTGCTACGACAGTTCACCTCCGGCCAGCAAACACATACTGTACCATCGTACGAAGGCCAGATAAGTAACGTATACTCATATACTCTCTTTCCAATTCAGCAGTAATTATTGCCTCACCATTAATCCCACACGATACCAATTCGTACACCTAGTCTGCTTACAGTCATGATGCACCTACATACAGTAACTGTGCAATGCTTCACTAAGCTTTGTCCACAGTACAAAGATGTGCAGAGTCTATATAAGCCTTCCGAGATTTGGATCATACAGGGCAGTCCAACACATACATCCATGAGTTTTCTTTGTTACAAAACATACATCATCTACGAGTCCCAGACCTTTTGACAAAAATATATAGCCTCCGGCTAACCAATAGAGCACGCATAGCGTTCCCATTGTTTGCCTGCAGGTAATCAAGTGACCACTACATCACCATAGCAAGCACTGCCAGCGACCTTGCGTGGCCGTCGTCCTTAGCGTCTACGCTGGCCAGAACGCAAGCCCAAAGGCTGGCATCGCATCGCCCAAGAAGCCATCGGCACAACCAAAAAGGACCAGTACACGAAGGCTTCAGCCTAGCGACCTCCGCGCGGGCGCGGAGGCTGCATCCTTCGCCACAACTACGGAACAACTCCAGCCACGTCAAGAAGTGAAGGGGGCCAACTGATTTTATCCGCAGCTACCGGCCCAGCATGCTGGCAATGAAGGATTTGACCTCCGACCCAAACCACAACTAAGTTGTTTATCTTTTCGCAACTTCGAATTCTTGAACTACAACACCAAAGGTATCAAAATAGCATAAGAGAATACTTTTCATCGGCTTATAATCCTAACAAATTTCGCCCTTGTCATTTATTTTTACACATTCTTGGTCTAACCTCTGCCTCTCGAGGTAAATTTCGTAAACCAACCTTCATGTACAACTTGTCACCAATGTGACAAAAAAAGTTGTTGCAGCCTTCGCCACATCAAAAGCATGGCCTGAGTGGCTATACATGCTTGGCCCACGCCCGGCTAAACTTAAAATAATTTTTAACTTTTGTCGAATCTTTTTTTTACTGACATGCAGGTCACCAGCACTGTAAGTATTTCTTACCATCCCAACCTAACCCCTCACATAGAGCACATTTGTCTTGTTGTATGAACGTTTCCACCATCTCAAAATACATTAGGGTACATTAGTTAGTAGTCCCCATAAAACTCAGCCTTCGATCAGTCAGCAGCCTCCGTCATCAGTTAGTGGGTAGCCTTCGATCAGGGCAGCCTCCGTCATCAGTCAGTGGGCAGCCTTCGATCAGAGCAGCCTCCGTCATCAGTCAGTGGGCAACATTCGATCAGTCAGCAGCCTCCGTCATCAGTCAGTGGGTAGCCTTCGATTAGAGCAGCCTCCGTCATCAGTCAGTGGGCAGCCTTCGATTAGTGCAGCCTCCGTCATCAGTCAGTGGGCAACCTTCGATCAGTCAGCAGCCTCCGTCATCAGTCAGTGATCAGCCTTCGATCAGTTAACAACCTTCGTCAGTCTTTGGCCTTCGTCAGTTTGGGCCTTCGACAGTCATGGTCTTCATGAGTTAGTGGATTTCACCTATTATTGGTTTTTAGCAACCTCCATCAGTCATAGGCCTTCGACAGTTAGCAAACTTTGTCAGTTACTGGCCTTCATCAGTCAGTTGGTTTCCATCAGAAATAGACCTTCGGCAGTGACTAAACCTTTGAGCCGTCTAACGATAACACTTTCTCTCATTTTTGCAGGTTGTGTTATTCAATCTCTTTCTCAAGTATTTATAATATGCATCAACACAATGTTATTGTGTATAACCTTCGTAGGGAACTGATTACTTATATATTCAATACTAGTTACATCCATACCTGTGCAGGTCCTCAAATGACAGCCTTCGCAAGCTATCTGAACTATAACCCTCTCATATAATACAGAGCTTATCTTTTATTCAAACTTTACCATCATTTTTGCAGGATGCATAATAACTTTACACCTTTTAAATATTTTTGCGTAAATGCTATCATTCTCATCATCGCATACATATATTGCAATGCATGGCTCGGGCCACCCGGAAGAAGTCCCGAGAATACACGGGCGCCATGACTCTATGCATCAAAATCCTGGAAGAAGTCCCGAAACAACACGAGCACCAGGTCACGAAGCTAAGGCTGTCGTGCCCAGAATACACGGGTGTCGTGACTCTATGCATCAAATCCTGAAGAAGTCCTGAACCAACACGGGCACCAGGTCACGAAGCTAAGGCTCTCGTGCTAACTTCACATATCATATAAATGACTAACCATCTTTTGCAGCTAGTGGGAAAGCCAGTGCCTTTCCGGGTGTCGAAAGACTTGCAAAGCAAGTCGATATTCGACGAAGCTATAATGACCAACCTAAGTCCCTAAAAATGCAGGAGATCAACTCGGTTGCATTTTTACGACTTCTCCGGCCTTCGACACGCGGCGTCGGCGTCTATGTCGGCATTGCCTTCGCCTTCGGTAACTTCAACAATATCTCCTCCGACAAAACACATTTTTCTTAGGAGGGCCTTCGCCAAGCAGCTTTGCAGGAGGGCCTTCGGCAAAACCATGACAACTAGCCTCCGCCAACGCGACGGCATGAGGGGCTTCATCGACACCTTCATCGTGTACAACAACATCGCCTCTGTCAAACAACTTTTGCAATATGGCTCAAGAACCTCCGTCGACACCTTCGACACCAAGTTCTACAACACCTTCGTCGACGTCTACATCGGCAAACTTGGTTCTGAACACCTACTTCAACTACTACGACTACGTTGACTACACCAATCGTGGCTAAAAACTCGACCACAAACGCCAGCCAAGAGGGGCTAGGGGAGTGCACCGGAGGACCAACCACTCAGGAGCGTGAGGTCTTTTGTCTGGCCCTCGTGAGCGAAGATTTAGTCGAAGACCTCCGCCCAAAGAAGGATCGGAGATGAAGACCTCCGCCCAAAGAAAAGTCGAAGACCTCCACCTAAAGAAGGATCGGAGATGAAGACCTCCGCCCAAAGAAGGATCGGAGATGAAGACCTCCGTCCGAAGAAAAGTCATAGGCCTACGGAGGCCAGCACGCCAAGACGATACCAGACTCGGAGGTGAAGACCTCGGAGATGAACACCTGCGAAGGCTTTGGAAGCAAAGGCCTGAGCATCGTGAAGGTACTAGAGGCAAGGACCCCGAAGATGAAGACCTAGGAAGGCCTCGGAGGCAGAGACCCGCATGCCGAGGTGATACCAGAGGCGGAAGACCCGAAGGCGATTGAAGACCCCTACAACGAGAAGACATGGAGACGAAGGCCCACACATCGGGCCTTGGAGACACACCTGCGCGCCAAAAAGACATCAGAAGCAAAGGCCTCAAGGATACAGACCTACGCATCGTGAAGGTCCCAGAAATGAAGATCAGAGCACCGAGCGAAGCCGATGAACCATGCTATAGAAGCAGCAGAAGGAGCCGAAGGCCATAGATGAAGAAATCTGGAAGATAAAGGCACCCAGAGCTGAAAGCCTAAGGAATTAGTGCATGTATAGGTTAGAGTCATGCGCGTGCTCTTTTCTCCATGTCCTTTTTTCCCACAGGGTTTTTAGGATGGAGTTTTTAGCGAGGCGTGCATGAACGGGTTGCGGAGGGCAATCCTCGCAACCAAGATCTGGGTTGTATAGTGCCTCTTCTTGTATGAACATCTACCAGGTCATGTAGTACCGTTCATAACCTAGTAGCTGAGGGGCTACTGTTGGGGGAGCCCATACGGAGTATGGGTCAACTCCCCCTCGAAGAGGCCTGATGAAGGAATAATGGCGGAGACCTAGCCGGTGGAGGCTCTCCCCAAGACGGCGGGGGCCTAGCAGGCGGAGGCTCCCCCCAAGACGGCCGAGGCCTGGCCGGCGGAGGCTCTCCCCAAGACGGCGGAGGCCCAGCCGGCGGAGGCTCTCCCCAAGATGGCAGAGGCCTAGCCGGCGGAGGCTTCCCCCCAAGACGGCGGAGGCCTAGCCGGCGGAGGCTCTCCCCAAGACGGCGAGGCCTAGCCAGCGGAGGCTCTTCCCAAGACGGCGGAGGCTCTCCCCAAGACATCGCGAGACGGTGTGATGAGAACACCCCTGAGGTTAGACACTAGGGCTGGAATATTCCTGAAATGTACCGTAGCAGTTGAGGGGCACTGTTATAAACTCTGTAAAGTGGTAGTTGAGCCCTATAAATAGGGAACACTTGTAACTGTGAGAAGGAGGTTGGTGAAGCAATTATGAAACCCTAGTTCTTGTGAGTCGGTACTTGATCCTCACTCTCTCCTTCAAGCAGAGCCTGAGCCAAAGCCCGAGTCCGGAGCATCGGCCAAAGCCGAGGGCCTCCGCCCCTTTCTCTTACTCCTACTTGGCCAAAGCCTACTGAATCCCTCGTTTAGCGACCTTCTGTCTGGAGCCTCCGACAGAGGATTTTGTCCGACAGGAGTGCGCTGCGTTCAGGGACCTCCGCCCGTCTTAGGCGGAGGCCAGCCTCCGCCCATCTCGGGCGGAGACCCCGACCTAAGACGAAGGCCTCCGCCCACTTCTCACCCTTGTTAGAAACCGATGTTTCAACCGTGGCGCCCACCGTGCTCTGCACGAATTTTTTTTTTGAGAGTTGAGAGTTGGAACCTTCACGTCAGTTTCATAAAAAAGAATCCCAAAGACCTCCGGGTGCTCAACCTTGGCACCAAGCTTTCGGCCTCTATGCAATGGAGGTTCAACTACGCGGGACGTCATTCTGACAGCCTTCGCACCTCAACTACGGTTCAGATAAGTCAGCTTTAATTCATCAAAAACCCTTGTTATAGCAATCGCAGATCTGAGCCACTCACCTGCTACCTTGCTACCTCCGACAATCCAATAAGCCACGTCCTGGTTTACAGGACCTCCGGGTCTCCGAGCTCCGGAGTCTGGTTTGCACCATTGCATGCAACATCAACTTCTTAGCGTTAGCCTCCTCTCATTTTCTTAACAAATGCATTGCTACTTTCATTTCTAGTGTTTGTTGCTAACAGCAAATGTGTGGAAACAAAGTCACAAGCTAATAGGCCAGGCCTAGGCAACCTCCGCCATACGAAACGTCCTACGTGCGAACGCACGATACTCAGTTTCCGCAGGCCGCGGCATCCACTCCACCGTCTCCACACTCGCCTTCGACGCCCGGGCGCCCGTGTCCCAGAACACCTGGACGCCCACGACGACGGCGCCCCCAACCTCGACGACGCCAATGGTTCTGCGGTGCTCATGACCTTTTGCGTGCCACACCGCCGTGCTCGCTGTGCACCCATCAGGCAGCGTTGCACTCGCCGTAGGCCGTGGCCTAGGCTCGCCAACGCTCAACCTCCTTCAAGATGCGCGGCGTCGACTGCTAAAGTCGGACAGCCCAAACGCCAAAGCAAAGGCTCTACCTGCTACGACAGTTCACCTTCGGCCAGCAAACACGTACTGTACCATCGTACGAAGGCCAGATAAGGCGACTTACGCGTGTGCCGCGTGCGGTGGCTCAGGAGGGGAACAGCCGAGCATGCATGCGTTAACGGCTACGCCTGAGCGGAACGGCGGATGGGGGAAGTTTAGAGCCTAGGGGTGGGAGCGTGGGAGTTGGGGGCTAGAATTTTATCATATTAGGCCAATGGGCCATGCCATATTTGGGCTGATTCAAGTTGCTATCATCTGATTTACCTTACTCGTTTTGGCTCGCAAGCGGCTCGCTAGCTAGATTAAGCTGGCTTGTTAATTAACCGAGCTAAAGTGCTGGCTCAACTTGTTTAAAAATTCAAACGAGCTGAGCTTGAGCCGAGCCACAAACGAACGAGTTAAGCGAGGTAGCGAGTTATGAGTTTTTTGTCAGGCCTAACTACAAGGGGTAGATACCAGTACATCTTGGGTCTATAGCTAGATCGCAGTACATAGACTCAGTACGCCAGTGGGGTTGTGGGCCGGCGGCACTCGGCAGACAGCACTAATCATAAAACTACTACTGTTTCTACACAAATTCGATTAAGTTCAGGAGATGTCACATTGTGTCATTGTGTATTAGATCGGGTGTTTGGATACTAATCATAAAACAAATTATAGAAAACGTGACTAATTCACAAGACGAATCTATTAAACATAATTAATCCATCATTAGTATATGATTATTGTAGCACCACATTGTCAAATCATGGACTAATTAGGATTAATAGATTTGTCTCACAAATTAGTCTCAATCTATGCAATTAGTTTTATAATTAGTCTATGTTTAATACTCTAAATCAATGTCAAACATCCGATATGACAGGTACTTAACTTTAGAAGAGGAAACCAAACACCGCTGAAAAATAAATCCTGATTATTCCATCCAAAATCCAGAATTTACTGGCTGGTAGTAGAGAAAAAAAAACTCCATAATCATATCTGTCGCCGATCTGGACGAGATGCAAATTATTAGAAATATGAAAAGCTTAGCGTACGAAGAGTCATCTAGAATGTGAACAGCTCTTAGCATATGAAGAGTCGTAATGTATGGATGTATCCTGGAATTATAAAACCACTTGCTAATGAATGGAAACTGAGGACAATTATTCTTACACAAATATTTATATGATTGGCCACACGCCACGTACAGCTTTGAGAAATCAGATTCTCCACACCCACAATCCCACGTCATACAGAGGCGCGAGTGTGACGCTTTGTACTAAAGAATCGAGTAATTTCAATCAAAGGAACGGCTACGTCCACGTATCAGCAAAAATTCAATACAGAATTTCTTCAGAAACCAGTCAAAATCACAAGATTTCCAACATACACACTCGTCCTGCCCAACACGCACGAGCTGGACGAGCTTGGCAATGTGATGGCATTGTCTCTCGCGTTGGCATGCAGTGCGCCGGGGGCTGCCTGATGCATGCCTTCTGGACCTATGCTTTGGCTGTGGTTGGGCCGGCAGCGGACACGCTCTCCAGGTACCTCTCCACGACGTACATGGCGCAGTGCACCGAGCATGCAAGAACCAGCGGTGGCTCGCCCGCCCCTGCAACAGAAAAAATGGTTCAATCCACAGCACACCATGTCAGGGTTTCAGTTTCGGGCAGCAGCCAGTGCGGTGCTTTCAGTTACCAAGAAAGCTGAGAAAGTCTGCTAGGATTTGGAATGAGGACCAAACATTGTGCAGAGAGAGAGAGAAAGAGAGGCACTCACCTTTTGAAGACAGGACGCGCTTCTGATAAGGAGCGCTGTTGAACATCTCGACGTTGAACTGCTTTGGGATGGTGTCCACTGGGGATCTCGTATGTCCATGTGCCATCGTGGATGACCAAGCCGTCTGAGTTCGTCGTGTACTCCTCGTTGGTGAAGAAGCCCACTCCTTGGACGAATGAGCCTTCGATCTGGGTCGATCGTGAAAAGTGTTCAGAGGAGCAGCACGTTTATGTTGATGGAATGGTCTGCAGAAACAGTTTTTCTTCACCTTTGGCGATAACCTACCTGGCCCAAGTCGACGGCAGGATTCAAGCTCTGCCCACAGTCGTACACCAGGTCACTCCGTAGAATTGTGGTTGCTCCTGTCAGGACATCAACTTCCACCTGCGATGTTCATTGGCAGAGTTCCAGTCACATACATGTCAGCTTTGAGAAGAATCGAAGCTGCAGCCTCCAACAATTTGGCTTGGCAGTTGCATCCTGCTAGTATAGTAAATTTTTTTTGAACACGACTAGTATAGTAATTTGCACTGTTAGTATAGTAATTTGGAAAAGGTGTACCTCACTGATGGCAGCTCCATAGTTCAAGTAGCTAGTGAAAGTTGCATCAGGAGTCCAGTAGGCATGTGCTGACAAGTTCACATTGACCATACTTGCCTGCAAATGAGGAACAGATCCCACGAACATTAGAAACTCTTAAGTACTGAATTCCTGGAACGACTATTTGGAACTAAACTTTCTACTACTACTGATTGCAGTTTGCAGTATACTGATGATAGAAATTAGGGAGGGCCAAAAAAAAAAAACATTGTCACTCTTGATAGGAGTATATGTTCAATGATTACCATCTACAAACAGAGTTCTAATAAGGCTTATCCTCACCTGAGCAATTAAGTCACCCCACTCCAATGTGTTGCCCTTAGCGGCCTCTAGTCTCTCCTTGATAGGCTTCAGCCTCTCGACGAGTGCGGCACATGATTGCCCAACCGCTGCGCAGCTAGTTTCAGAAGTTGAGTGCGGCACATGATTGCCCAACCGCTGCGCAGATAGTTTCAGAAGTTGTGTTCTCCCCCCCCCCCCCCCCCCCCCATGCTATGCTCAATGTGTCGGCCTGGATAACCCGCACCTTGTCCAGAAGGCATTCGCCGCCGTCACGACAAAGCTGTCCCAATCCAAACGCCGTCATCTGCTTAACTTTAGTCCACAGCCCTTGGCCTATCTCGATTCCTCCCACCTCGACGACAATTGAGCCATCGTTCATGATGGACACCTTCCCAGGAGTTGGGCGGAGGCCCACCTCGTACGTGATTGGCACACAAGAAATGCCTCGTTTCTTCCACCTGTTGCTCCTGTTGAACTGCTCAATCGTTGCAGCTCTGAGCTGATAGTCTGGAGACAAGGCCAACTTATCGAACATGGACACCAGGCTGTACGTGGAAGCTTCACCTGCACTTTCTCCGTAGAACAACACGAGGCTCTCAAAGTCATGGAGGTTCTTCCTCCTGACGGTGTTGGTGTCTACCGAGAGCGCTGAGGCAACATGCTCCATGATAGCTTCAGCGATGAAAGAGCCTTGCACATCTCCAGGAGCTCGCATTGCAGACTTCGAGGACACGTTTGTCTTGCAGATCTTGGTATCGAATTCAAGAGAGCCCCAGTTGTACTTTTTGAGAGCCCCTATGATGGCGAACGGCAACACTGGACTCAAATCCGGGGATATTCCAGCATTGATCCCAAGATCCAGGTGCAAGGCTGTGATCTTGCCGTTTGACTTGAACCCGACAGAGTACTTCGCCTTCATTGGATGCCGCCCTCCAGCCATTCAGACTGTTCGCTTGTTTGTTTCCAGAGCTTATCAGCCATGGTATAGTATTTTTCTCTCACAACAAACCAGCACCAGTCGGGCTTATCAGTCCAGAAACCAACCAGCGAACAGGCCGATTATCATGTCTGTCTTACGATCCAGGTATATCCTAACAGGACGTTGGAGCTTGAATGCGGCAACGGCACACGCACATGCGATCTGACAAAGATTACAAACTTCAGTTGAGAATACATTGGTAATTAATATTGGAAGTGTTTAGAAAGTAAATAAATGCTCTAGTTAGCGGTCTGCACTTACATGCATTCCTTTCATTCCCTTTCCGCCAAAGCCTCCTCCGACTCTTTTAGTGATCACACGGACATTATGGAAAGGAATGCCAAGGCACCTTGCAATCACACTTTGTGTGAGCTAAGGAGATTGTGACGAGGAATAGCTAGTGCCACTTGTGTTTCCATGTAGAAATAGTACTGGGACTCAAGTTTTACCTGTGGAAACAACAACAAAAAAGACTAGGTGTGAGTGTTTAGCCTGGCTGAAAATCAGGTTTATATCGTCATGAACAAAACAAAGTACTTGGTACCTCTGCTGATAAAATCTTATGGTCAGCTTCAGACATCCCTTGGTTGTAATCACCAACTGGCTGTAGCTTATGTGCAAAAAATTGAGGAGTGTGGAAGAGGCTGTTATGTTTGATGGCATCTTCTATTGACAGAATTGGTGGCCGAAGATTTTCTGTGCTGTACTCAATAACAGCTTGCTTTGCTGCCATATAGGCGTACCTCTGTGTTTCTGCAATCTGAGAAATAGAAGAGCAACATGAAACTATGAGATTTCCTTTTAAAAAAACAAGTTACTGATTTTTATGAAGAACACTCAAGAAATATTACCACGACACCAATTTTCTGACCAGCAAATTTAGCAACTGGATCAGCAAAAAGTGCTTCGTCTCCTAGCATCATGAAGCAGCTTCCAACATTTTTCCCACTGCTTGGAATATCCTTTGCAGTGATAACTGTGACGACCTTCTTTGAAGCTAAAGATGATTTGAAGTTGATACTCTTTACATGAGCATGAGGGTGTGTGCTATAGATAAATGCTCCATAGAAGCAATCCTTGGGGGCAGGGATATCATCAACGTACACAGCCTCCCCTGTGTAAGTAAAACAGGATATGGTTAGAGCGGTTTTCAAGGGAAACTATAGTAAATGTGAGAACAAAATACACAAGGATGGATCTTATTTGATGGTTCAACTCTAACCAAACTATTGTAGCAAGAGTAAATAAAAAGGACCATCTGAGTGTAATTTTGTGCTATGAGGATGATAGACTTTACAACAAGCATATTAAGAAATCAAATGTAAGTTGATAGATCAATTGGATTTGGACATTAGAATAAGAGCCTTTTTAGGATCCATCAAATGGTACCTCAGATTCCAAAAATTGGTAGGCATCGCTTGGTAACTTGATGGACCATAAAAGTCTCTTGGAATAAAGGTGTATACCAGAAGCTTGTAGCTCTACCCCGTCTTTCTTGATCGGCTTGCCAACTGGTTTGTATTTGTCGTCAGTGAAAACCATTTCTTGTCTTGAACATATTGGTAAATCATTGATGTCAACCTTAGCTTGATCCTGAAATGAATACTTAGAGCTGCCATTTGTATATGGCCCATTGGGAGTATCAGCCTTCACTAGGGGAGACAAGAAGGTGAACAAGAAACTGACAGCCAAACTGATCCTGTATTCAGGATGTGTTGTCCCTTCTGATGGTGAAATAGACTCTTTAAGCAGTCGAACGGCTTCAAGTATAACAAACGAGCTCGCTGCTTTCCCCTTTAGAAAATCCTCAACCTTCCTGGCTCTGATGGCATGATCAACTCCTTAAGCGCCAAACGCTAAGCACATGTCCTCAATGAGATTGTCACCTGATGCTGCATCCTCTGAAGTCTTTGCTAAGAAAGCAGAATTGACATATGAGACGGCATTGGCATTGCCAAATGGGCGAGGTGCTGCTCGGAATGTCTCAAAGGTGATACCATCTCCATCTGAACCCCAATATGGGATGAATATGCTTATCAGCAGAGTTCTAGAATCACATGGAGGCTGCTCCAAGAACTCCAAAGTGAGGCATAGCCTTTTGGAAGCCACCTGGATGGTGACCGTCGAACCTGTAGCTAGTAGTACGGTTGATATGTCTGATGCAAAAGGCAACCTCTGTGCCATGATTATGTTTCCCCCTATGGTTGCAGTGTTCCGAATGAATGGTGAAGCTACTTTGTTCAGGTGATCTGCAATCTTTTTGAAGAGACGGTTTCCATCTGACAACACCTCAATGGCTTTAGAGATGGACACAACTGATCCAAGCTCAACCCCCTTGCTGCTTCTGTTGATGACTGAAAGCTCTGGGATTCCTTTGATGTTAATGTACTTTTCATATAGGTCTTGATCCTTGTACACTCCAGACCCAGTGTTTGAAGCCACGATCTTCACAGAATTTTCATCATACCAATTGGAATCAAACAGATTGTAAAGCTCTTGGATGCTCTTAGGATGGTACCAGCCATCGTTGGAGACTGCAACCAGAGCACCATTCACCTGCTCTAGAGAAGACTCGATCTCTGATTTGAGGAACTCGGGGAAGGTGCAGACGCTGCCTCTGTTGTAGCCCGGTAGTTGGCTGAATTCTGCAGGCTCATGGCCTTTCTTCCAGAAACAGTTGAGGCCCAGGTCATCGAGGTCGACGTCAGCCGCGAAGCTCTTGCAGGCCTCGATGATGGGCCTGTATCCGGTGCATGGGCACAGGTTGCCCGAGACAGCCCTCTCGGCCTCGGAGGCCGTCAACGAAATATGACCGGCAGTTTATCGAGATATATCCATAGCAGTAAATGAATCGACGGAGGTACCCATGAGGAAATTGGATGGTGACACAGAATGTAAGAGATAACGATTAGACAAGTTCGGGCCGTCGGTTTGACGTAATACCCTACGTCATGTGTCTTCGTGGATTGTATTACGTATGATTCGATGAAAATATAGGGGGTCTCTACCCGTCTTATATAGCCCGAGGGTAGAGTTACAGATCAGTTGTTTCTATCCTAATCGGTCTACAAGATAGGAAGTTACAGATATTACGGGATCTACCATATCTGAGTAGGTTTCCTAAATCATCGAGGATCTTCACGCAGTCTTGTAAGGCATGCCGACCTATGTCGTGCTCCACGCGGCGTCGTCTTGTAAGCTGGGCCTCGATTAGTGGTGCGACTCATGGCGGTCTTGTGGGCTAGGCCTCCCCTAGCGGCTCGGCTCATGTACGGTCCTGTGGGTATCGGGGGTTATACCCCCACAACTAGTCTCTAAGCGTCTTGGATCCGCTGGACAACATCGTCTTGAGCTTGTCCGAGCAATTCAGCTAGTCGCCGGTCATCAAGAGCAGACGTCTGACCAGTTTAACTAGGAGCCGAACTGTTGAAACAAGCGTCCGAGCTGTTGAATACGTCGTCCGAGCTGTTGAACACGGCGTCCGAACTGTAGAAACAGATGTCCAAGTATCTCAACTGGGAGCCAAACTCAAGCTCACGTGAAGTCAAGTTTTGTCTGTAGGATGTAAGGAGCTCAAGTAAAAAAAAATTGAAGTCTTGGTCGATGAAGTGTACACACTTAAGTGCCAATTGCAATGGCTCTGACGACGTGGTCATTAGGGCAGAGTAGAGGCACTAAATGACAGACTTGACGAAGTCGCAATGCCGTGAAGAAGAAATAGTACGTGCACCGTGAGGTGCATTATACACAATGTGGTCCCCGAGCCTGCTGAAGATGACGAAGGAATCTTGTAACAGGATCAAAGAAAAATATGTAGTCCTCAGCATAGCTGAGAAAGCAACCAGTCCCCGGCATTGCCGAATACTCAAGCGACCAGGAAATCAGTACATTCATCGTAAGGTGAAGTGTACACACTTAGTCCCCGAGCCTGCTGGAAGATTGAGGAGAAATCTTGTAGCAGGGTCAGAAGAAATATCTTGTCATGAAAATCCAAAAAGTCCATCGAAATACCGCTTGGCACACATTTTGCCTTTGTGGTGTGCGCAAAATGAAGTTTCGCATACGGATACGAAAAGCCCAGTTAACGGCCCAATGACGCGCGGAGAACTCGGAGGGAACGCGACACGGCGGGTGCGGTTTCCCAAAAACCCTAGAAGGCGAAGGGTCAGGGGTCGATCCGTTATAAGTTCGCCGTAGCTCCGAGGCACACTCCCCATTTCCCGCACGCCACATCGTCTTTCTCACACTCTTGCGCACATATACCTTCCCGTCTGCCACCGCTCCCCCACTGGAATAGATCTAAGCAGCGAGCAACCACCATCTCCAGATCTGCTTAATGGCGCCGAAGAGGAATCGCAGCAGCTCGAGGCAGGCGCCGCACGAGATTAACTGCACCGAGGAGTGGATGCAGTTCGTCAGTGATGAGAGGGCACTCAACAACTTGGTGGTGCTCGGGATTCTGCCAGATAGGGTGGCAGCGGGATGGCACCCGGCGGTTGGTGAGAATTTCCCCACGCTCCATTCCGTGGATTCGGGGTCCCAATTCATCCTTTTCTCCGCAGGCTGATTGACCACTATGGCATCAGTCTCTGCAACCTTAGTCCGAATTTCATCCTTCATGTTGTTGTTTTCATCAACCTTTGTGGGGCATATCTGGGGATCTTGCTCCACTTCGATTTATTCCACCATTTCTTCTGTCTCAAGATGCTGGGGGAGCTGGATCCAAGGTAGTCGGCAGTGCTTATCTGCAGCTACGGGATGGGATGGTGAGTCAGTATATCGCCATCCCGCTTAACACGAATGTAAAGTAATGGGCATGCAGATGGTTCTACATTAGGCAGGTGGAACCATATGTCCAGTGCGACGTTGATCAGGCGCCAGTGGCGAACACAAGGTGGTCAGAGAGGCCCGTCCCGAACGGAATGGAGCAAGTAAGGGAGCTTCTACGGTTGATTGATCGTAGAAGGTTTGACGGAGTGGTTGTGGCGACAAATTTCATGTTCCGCCAGATCCAGACTTGTAAGGAGAGGGCGCACCCGACGTTTGAGTACCAGGAAGATACTGATGGGACCCGCGAGGTGCCTGAGGAAATTGCCCGAGATGAAGTCATGCAACGGATCGGGATGTTGTTCAATCTCACGGATCAGGTGTCCATCAGAGATCAGCAATGGGCCTTCAGCGTCGAAAATCTCCCCCCGACGGTGAGAGGCTTTTCTGTGGTGTTTTGCTTGATTGTCCCTACTTTTTGCAATGTATTCATTTGTGTTGTTGAAGATTCATGGACAGGACCGAGCGGTTTACTTTTTGGCAATTCCATTAGAGGAGTAGCCAAGGGCTGTAGACGCTCGGCCGAGCAGTCCCCAGCATTGGCCGAGCACTGCTGCGGATGAGGAGGGCTCGAAGAGCCAAGAAGCTAGAGATAATGACACGCGGACGGAGTATGTCAGTGAAAAGCTTCGCGGGAAGCGACCGACTAACGAGGGGCCGTCCGCGAGGCGGATAAAAACATCTAGGCCTTCTCGAGGTGAGGAGGGCCCGGTGAACATTGGGGCCTCAAATCAGCCTCAAAGGCCACAAGTAGTTCTGTCGGACACTTCCTCTGAAGATGAGTAGGCCGCTCAGGCACCTCCAAGCGTGGCGAGACCTCGACCGTCAGCCCCAGCCATGGCGGAGATATGGGAGAGGCGACGAGCTCGGGATGCAGCAGTGGTAGTCCCCGAGAATGCCCGAAGGACCACGACGACAGTGACTGGGGCCGGCGGGCAAGTCCTCGAGAGGGCGCGAGAGGCTCCAACCACGGCCCCCGACCCTACCCGAGTGGCGACGCTGGCGGCAGCGAAGATGGGAAACCCGAAGACAGCGTACGTGCCAGGCGGCTCTGCCACGGGTCAGGGGGGCTTGGGGAGGGCACGCCGGTTTAGGACCGCACGGTGGGAGTCCCAATTGTAAGTTACTTCATCATTTGTGGTATTCTGTCAGTATGTTGTCTTGATTTTGACGAGTTGTTTCTTTGCGGTAGCGCAGAGGCAACTAAAAATCTGCAGTTGTCGGCCATCAATGATAGGCAGCAAGCGCCAGGACAAGAAGCTCCTACCGCACCGCTTGAGGGAACGGGGGGTGGTCCGACCATTCCCACCGAGCGGGGGCTAACGGCTTCAGTGCCAACTGCTCCTGTCATCGAGGAGCCACCAGTCATCGGGGCAACCTCTCCTAGCGGTGGGGCACATGATGAAGGCGATCCATGCGCTGAGGAAGCGTGGACTGCGATGACAGCGTCTGGAGAGGCCGCCCAAGCAGGAGCGGAGACCGCGGGGGGGCGCCGAGCGGCGCGACGTAGAACCCACCCACGGTTGCTGAGCTAGTGACATCCGTAATGGGGGCGACAGCAGAGGTGGGGCTTGAACGCCCTGTAAGAACGCGGTGGCGACCGAGGAGATCACCTCCTCAGGGAGCTATTGAAAAGATCGAAGAAATTGAGCGAGAGCCCGCTCAGCCCCCCTAGCTCCTTCGTACATTTATCCGGCGCGGCGATGAGTTTGAAATGCTGGAGGAGGGGGAGGCAAGCACTGAGATAAAGAGGCTTAAGGTTGACCTATCAGCGATGATCGGCCGGATCGAGGTAAGCCACAGGAGATTTTGTGTTTCATTCCTTCGTTAGACGCGACGCTTGACCCTTGTGCTTTTGCAGAATGTAATGAAAGTGTTTGAACAGCGCCGACATCAGTTAGAAGAGATGGCCCCGGTGCTGGAGGAGAACAAAGAGCTCCAGGCATCGATGACCGACCTCTAGGTGCGCCTCACCCAAGAGCGCCATCGTAAGGGGGACTTAGAGGTGAAGGTGCTGGCGCTGGACAAGGAGAAGCAACTGCTGGAGGCAGAGAGCCAATCACTGAGGGAACATCTCGGCCATAGTGGTGACCAGTAGAAAGGTATGACTCTGGGTCTTGCTTTGTTGGTGCTCAGCGTTTTAAGATGTCTGACTGTGACGTACAGCGCTGGAGATGGGGCTCGGCCTTTCCCGCAAGAATGTCAGGCGACTCATTATGGGGAAGGAGGCAGCAGAGGAGAAGACCGAGAAGGCCATCGCAGATCTTGAACGTAAGTGCACCTTTTCTTTATTTTGGTTCATGGCGTTAATAGGAGCGTACTCAGTCTGTTGATGTTGGTGTATTGCAGAATACCGATACCAGGCGCACGCGCAATTCTAGGTGTTGGGTGATCAGGTGAAGGTTCGGGATGACAACCTGGAGGCGATAATTGTGGGGATCAAACCCGTGCTTGACTGCGTTGGCTTTGAACCACCTGAGGCATCGTCACGGCTGTCTGGTGACTTGCCGCATCGGTCAATCGTCGACCGTTGCCAGATGGCATGGGTAGACTTGAAGGAGTTCACATGCAGTGCTGCCCATGGGGCCTGAAAAGGATCAAGATGCCCAAGAGGGGACTAAATTGGGCTAATTCTAAATTTCCTACAATAATTAACCCCTACACTTAGTCCATTTCACCCCCTTGTGCTTAGAAGTGTTTCTATTATTCTATCGCACAAGAGATTTACACCCTAGGTTCGAATCCTACTCTAGCATGGCAATTCTACGAATATAGAGACATGAATTGAATTGCTCCAATGTAAATGCTCAAAGTAAAGAGAGGAAGAAAAACGCGTCGATGTTTTTTCGATGTATTAGAGAATTGTCACTCCCCACTAGTCCTCGTTGGAGCACCCGCACAAGGGTGTAGCTCCCCCTTGATCCGCGCAAGGATCAAGTGTTCTCTATGGGCTGATTCTTTGACACTCTATCATGGTGAATCGCCCACAACCGCTCACACCATGACTTGGGCCATCCAAGCTCCGCCGGATAATCACCAAGTTTCCAATCACCACCAAGCCATCTAGGTGATGGTGATCACCAAGAGTAACAAGCACAAGCTCTCACTTGACCAAGACAAGCCTAATGAGAAGGATGGATGCACACTTGCTACTCCCTATGCACTAATAAGGTTCATAATCTTGAATTATCAAATCTCAATCACCCCACTAGGTTCTTGCTCTCTCTTGCACTCCAAAGGTGTTTCTCAGCTAAATATATGGGCAAGAGTGCTAAGTTGGATGAGTAGGAGAGGTATTTATACTCCCCACTTCAAAAAATATACTCATTGGGGTCCAACTCAACATATTTCGGGGTGACTGGACGCTCAGGTCAAAGTGACCGGACGCATCCGGTCACTGGCCAACGGCTACATGACGCCAGCTCAGTTATCAGAGACCGGACTCTGACTAGCGTCCGGTCGCCACCCATCAGACGCGTCCTGTCAAAAAATTTCCTTCTCTGGATGCTTACTGTAGTTGATCGGACGCTACCTCTAGTGCATCAGGTCAAAACGTCCTCAGCATCCGGTCAAAAAGCAAACCCTAGCAACGCGAGCTAATACTGACCGAACGCGGCATCTGTGAGTTTGGTCCAGCATTCGATCAATGAACACACCCTAGCTGTGTGAGCTAACACTAACCGGACACGGCACCTGTGCGTCCGGTCCAGCATCTGGTCATCATCCAAGTCTCCATTCACCTTAAATTTTACCAACTTTGTGAACGACATTGACTTAAACTGATCTATGGGCTGTCCTTGAGCTACCTAGTGCTAAGTTTGACAAGTGTGCACCACACCTAAACCATTAGACTCATCTAGGTCAAGCTACTAGTTCATACCCCCTTAATAGTATGGCCAAAGGAAAAGAAACAAAGTCCTAAACTATTCTAAGTGTCTCTTTAACGCCAAACGACACTTAGAACTAGTCCGTCCTTAACCTTGTCGTCCATCCTTTGAAAACCAAAGCAATTCCCATCGACAGGGGCATGAAAACCATAATTGTCCAATCAATCACCATTACCATGATCTAACTCAAGTTGCCTCTGTAAAACACACGTTAGTCACAGTAATCTTGTGTCGTTATTAATCGCCAAAACCCAACTAGGGGCCTAGATGCTTTCAGGGACGTCATCCACGCGCTAGTCATGCTGCGGTCACACTACCCCTTGGTAGATCTCGAGCGGGTGGTAACCGGCTATGCTTGGGGGACGAATGCAGCCAAGATCGCCAAACTAGAAGACGAAGCCGAAGAGCTAGGGAAGAAATTAGCCAGTGACGTCGACCTATTCGGCGAAGGGGGGAGCGGTGCTCCGTAGATTTTAGAAGAAACTCATGTTGAATCATTGTACAAAAGCAACTTATGTTGAACGCTTGTTGTTATGGTGTGTTTGTGTTTATATTTGATATAAACCATCCGATCAGTAATGTATAGCTGAGTCTCTAGCCCTAGCTAGCCTGTTAACCGTAACGTGAGGCGCAGGGGCCGTATGCGTGTGGGAAGAATAGGGCGTCGCTAAGGAACCGCTGCCGACCACCCATGACGCAGAGGGAGGACGCTCATGCATGTGCAGGAAGAAGTCGGAGACAGGGTTGTCTCTGGACGCGTCCAAGCATAAGTTGACTAAAATAAAAATATGTAGAATGGGTAGTTCATGATGTAAAAATAAAATATATGAAACCCGAAGGAAAATCCGCAGTGATGAAATAGCGTATGCAGCTCGGCGATCAATTGTAGATGAATATTATGTTCATTTTTTGATGAAGTGTTTATATTTAATATAAACCGTCCGAACAATTAGTTTGTAGCTGAGTCTCTAATCTTGGCTAGACCGTTAACCATAACGCAGAGCGCGGAGGCCGGAGGCCGGGCACATGTAGGAAGAACAAAGCGTCGCCAAGGAGCCACTGCCGACCACCCATAATGTAGAGGGCAGACGCTCGTGCACGTGAAGGGAGAAGCCGGATACAGGGCCGTCTCTGGGACATTCGAGCGTCAACATGACTGTTCGGGGATTTATTGAGTCGAAAGTGTGTGTCATCTTTAAGATGGTATACGTAGAGAAAAAAATCATTTGGAGAATAATTATGGAGAAAATAGCATGGAGCGATATCGGAGACGTACGAAGGTTAGAGAATATTTAGAAGAATATTAAAGCGTGACTTAGCTTGATTAACGCCGAGTGGAGTAGAAGAGCCAGCGAGTCATGATGTCCGAGTAGATGAGTGTGATTTGGATGGCTCGCTTGACAGCTTGAACGGGTACGCGGAGTCGTAGGCGACCGGGTGTAATCGAAGCCTGACGGAGTCAATCCGCATGGGGAGGCGAAGCCTTTGAGCGTGTCTGACCGAGGCAAGGGCACAGTCCAAGATCTTCCTTGCATGCCTGAGATACCTGAGGTTGCTTGCATGGTGGTGTTGATCAAAATGCATATGTGCTTGTATATCTCTTCAACTACTCCAATTAGCTTGTACGGCCGATCAACATCTTTGGTGGAAACACTTCTCCACATCGCGTTATCACCGGCTGCCTTTCCTGATTGTTGGTTGTCGTGATCCACGGAAACAATCTTACGTATCCGATCAGAAATCACGAGCAAGATGCAATTAGGTTTCTCCCAACCGAAATCATGCAGACATACGGATATATGTGGAAGTATAATAACAATATTTAATTAGAAAGCGACTTGACTTAGCTTTCTTAGATTGTTTGACTCCGATCTTATTCAGCATGTTCGCTTGTTGGTTTCAGCCAGGGCTGATCAGCCATGGTACAGTGTTTTTCTCTCACAATAAATCAGCACCAACCGGGCTTATCCGGCCAGAAACCAACCAACGAACAGGCTGATTGTCGCGTGTTGCGTCTGTTGGAGACATATGGCAAGGCATCGGACTCCAGCATGTGTGGCCGTTCGTCGAGGAAAGCAATCCGCTGCGTGCCAACGTCGAGTTGCTGCCGAATGCCGAGTTGTCGGCGATGTTGGTTTAAGAAAAGATTCACATCTAGTTCGCCATAGAATCAGCACGCATATCCCCTACCTGGCGCACCACTGTCGACGAAATACGACCAACAGTTTACCGAGGGGTATGTCCATGGTAGTAGATGAATCAGTGGAGGTGTGCGTGAGGAAACTAGACGGTGACACAGAACGCAAGAGACAGCGATTAGACAGGTTCGGGCTTGACGTAATACCCTACGTCCTGTGTCTTTGTGGATTGTATTGCGTATGATTCGATGAAAATGTGGGGGTCCCTACCCGCCTTATATAGCCCGAGGGGTAGAGTTACAGATCGATTGTTTCTATCCTAATCGGTTTACAAGATAGGAAGTTACAGATATTACGGGATCTATCATATCTGGGCAGGTTTCCTAGGTCACTGAGGATCTTCATGCAATCTTGCGAGGCATGCCGACCTGTGTCGTGCTTCACGTGGCGTCGTCTTTTAAGCTAGGCCTCGACTAGTGGCGCGACTCATGCGCGGTCTTTTGGGCTAGGCCTCTCCTAGGGACTCGGCCCATGTATGGTCTCGTGGGTATCAGGGTTATACCGTTCACAGACGGTCAGCTTGGAGAAGCCTGTAGGAGGGTCGTGGCGGCCGGCTGCCTTGTCGGCCTTGGCGAGAGCGGAGAAGATGGACATGCACATGCTGGGCGTGCAGAAGCCACGCTGAGAGGCGTGGAAGCCAGCCAGGCGCTGCTGCACTGGGTGGTAGCCATCCTTAGTGTTGCCTATGCCCTCACCGGTGGTCACCGAGCAACGGTCCACGCTCTGGAGCAGCGTCAGGCAGGAGCTCGCCGAGTACTCGGTTACCTCATCAGTGGCCGGGTCATACCTGGATACAAGGATGACGCATGCACCACAGCCACCTGCCACAGTATAAAATTGTAAGAGTCCAAGAGTAGGGCAAAGAGGTGAGCCATAGGTGTGCATCCTTAAAATAACCCGACCAAGCATAAAATAAATAATCTATGTGGTACTGAATAGACATCTAAATTCGAGTTGCATTCAAGTTTAAGAGAACGTGAATCTGGGTGGCTAAACGCCTAAACCTATTACTTTCAAGATTTAGTTTTACAAAACTACACTTATATTCACATACTTTATCATGGAAGTACACTGTGATCAATTAATTCTGCGTAACTACACTTATATATTTACATTCCTTGTTACAAAACTACCTTTTTTGTATTCTGTATGAGTATGATAAAACAACACATTTTCACACTTTTATTTAAGCCATAAAAAATGTAGTTTTGTCGTATGAAATGAGCACAGATGTTTCATTTTGTGGGGGAGGATAGGTGATGATTATATTAAAAGAGGGATAACGCACATTTTCAACCTCCAACTTGCATTGGAGCATGCAATTAGACATCCAACTACTGAACTACAGAAGCACACACTCGAACATGTCAACTTTACAAAAACAAAACACGTTAAACCCCTTCCCCCTCCCCTGTCCCCATTCCACCTAGGTTTCAGGCTGACTTGGGTCCTGTTTGGGACATCTTAAACTGTGCACGCTTCGATTCGGAGGTCGTTTCCTTCAAAAGCTAGCTTGCGAAGCGAAGGAAGTCGAAGCGTACTGTTTGGGAGGAGGTGGGGTGGGGGCGAGGAGGGGGACGGCCGCTGGCGTGGAACGAGGAGCCTGGTAGCGGAGTCCCGGGATCTCGCCTGCGTCGCGGAGAGGAGTCAGCGGCCACACGTGGAGAGGAGACCGGTGGTGGCAAAGGAGCGCGGAGTCGGCATGGATTCAGAGATCCAGCACAAGCAGAGCTTAGCGGCGGCGCGCAGGAAGGAGGAGCCCGGTGGCGGCGTTCGGAGAGGGGGAGCCTGGCGGCGGCACGGATGCTTCTTGAGCAAGCGAAAGGGCGAGCGACAAGCAAACGATGGGAGAACGGGGCGGCAGCAGCAACAGAGGCGAAAGTGGGATGACGTCGGGTACTCGGGTGTGCGTTGAGGCCTTTGAGCCCTAGGATGCTGACGTGGGAAGCGGTGCCACACTAGACAGCTAAGTTTTTTTTAACAAAAAAGGCTGAACGGATTTAGCAAGCGATTTGTAATTTGACGAAAAAATATCCTCTGACACCTTTTAATTGAATCTCCAAATATAGGTATCTTTTATTTCTGATTTCTTGTTAGCCAAAGATAAAGAGAAGAATGATTCTCAAAAGTGTCCACGAGATATAGAAAAACAGTTAGGGATATAAAGATATAGAAAACGATTTTTACTCAAATGACTCACCAAGTGATGATTTAGATAATAAACTTTGGAAAGATGGTTGGAGATGCTCTAAGGTAGTCTTTGGTTGGAAGGACAAGATAGAACGGAACGAGACGGACCTAATTCTCTAGTGCTGTTTGGTTCAGAGATAAGACAGAATCAAGGATATCCCACTAGTGAATATTCTCTTAGATGCGGGGCGACTCTATCCAAAAACTGGCGGACAGGGTCATTCCAGGTGGGACGAGAGCGTGGGCACGGACGCGTCGGTGTGGATTGGCATCAACGAGGAAGAAGAGGGTCGTGCGGGCTACGAGCACTGGCTACCAGCCGCAAGCATGTCGGCCCGTACCGACCAAGGGCTATGAGTGGCGCAGCGGACGGCATCGGGCGACGACGCATGTCTGAGCAGCAGCGCAGGAGGCAGATGGCCTTGGGCAGCAATGTGGGGGTGGCGGGTGGAGGGCCGAACCTCGGGCGATGGTGATGGCTCTCCCGGCGGAGTTGCGGACGACGAAGGCACAACCGGTGGCGGCGGTGGGGAGACTAGAGGAGAAGATAAGGAGAGGAAGAAGGAAAAGAAAAGAAAAGAAAAAAAAATCTAATAGTTGGGTCCCGTATGTCATTGTCTCATCTACTTTTTAGTGTCCCTAAGCCAAATAGAAAATGGGTTGGTGAGTCCCTCCTCAACAAAACAGAAAATGGACGTGTCCAGTCCCAGAAACCAAACATGATAACCAAATGCTACCTAAGTTAACTTGAAACATGGGTAGAATGAGGTTGCTCTAGGAGCTTTCCAGTACAACTCTCTTAATAAACTGATATGAAGTCCAAAATTATTTTTAGAATTATTTGGGGAGATTTTTCAAAATATCACCAATTATCTTTCCTCAAATAAAATCAATTGTCTTTCTTCTTTCTCTTCTTCCCCTCGCACAGTCAGATCCTCATGCCACATCGCCTCTGGCCTCTACTAGAGTTCATATCACCACTATTGCTCGCTCGCCTCCCTACATCGCCCTCTTCATCGTGTCCCTCCTGCTCGCCCTCTACGTTCCAGTCCCCGAGGTAGAGCCTGACCCCCACAACGATCGCTTCTCCAAACAAACCCCCCGACTAGTGGCGGAGATAGAATAAATTAAAGGGATGTGCATTCGGCCATAGAAGATGCATCATATATGGTAACAAAATTAGACTTTCTCACTAAATTGGTATTTTGAGGGACGGGGCATATGCACCTACATGTGCATATGTAGCTTGGTCCCTGCCCCGGACACCTTCGACGATTGACGTCTCCGTCGTGTCGTGGACGCACACCCCATGCCCATCTGCGGCGTGCGTGTTACCTGCATATCCTTCTACACGCACGAGTACGCTCTTCGACACTTGGTGCAGACCTCACCCTCATCAACGGCCAGTGGCCATTCGACATGCTGCTCCCCGATGACATCCTCCATTGCGCCTCCCTCGACACCTCTACCTCGGCGAACAGAACTTCCCAAGGATGACCGTAGCGCACTGGCCTGTGTTCCTCGACCTTCGTGAGCTCGACCTCTTCCATAGTATCGTCCGCAACAAAGAATTCGAGTGCATGTACCAGTGACAACTACAATAGAGGGGGAGTAGAGTGACAGCTAGATGGACCCTAGCATATTGGAGGAGATGCAACTTCCCCTTTCTTTAACGGAAATGAGAGAGATATTGGTGGCCACCGTAAAAAGAGAGAGCTATTTGGGGGCTGATGGAGCAAGGGAAAAAAACCCATCTCGTCTAATATGATAGTTTTATAGGGACGATGAATGGTATTGATAGACTGCTCAAGGTGCTCAGGGCCAATGCATAGCGCTAATGATGTTGGCTTCTAAAAAAAAGTAGTATTCCAGCTAGGCATGGACAAACTAAAGCCAACACTACTCATCTAATGCAGTAGTTTCATGGGTCTAGAGGTGAGCTGCTTTTTTTGGCCATGTGATCTCACATACATGTCTAAGCCACCGCAGCTTGCAGAAGTAACTCAACACTATTTAAAACTACTGTTTTGCTTCCTCTCTTCTCCTTTTGGAATCTGATTTGGCTCTGCGACGTTCTAAGCTAGCGTGGAGCTTTGGTGAAGCGCCCTAATGTGTTTGGTTTTGTAAGGTGTCGGTACATGCTCGAGATTGAAAAATATACTTTATCGTAAAAAAGAACTAAAAGTGTGGTTTTGTTATATATAGTTCCTATGATCGTAGTGTAGTTTGTAAATTTTACCCCAATAGAAAGGTATCACAAAACGCCTTGGTTGTTTCATGTTTTTCTGAAATCTGAACAGATGCAAGGCTTTAATTAGATATAACTTTTTTTTAATCTTAACTTGAGAAGAGCAAGAGAAAAGAGTTTATATACAAAACTTCTTAGAATTCTAAAAAATATACAAAACTTCTTTTAGATATAACTCTATTTTTTTGGCGACTAGATATAACTCGTTGATTTCTTTACATACATCCATTTTAGGGACAAACGGAAACGGTGGGTCTTTCTTCGTTTTTTCCCCAGGTGATAGTATTTATTTATTTTACGAAAATACAGGCAGTAAGAAACGAAGCACGCGTACACAAGATCTGCCCCGGCAATCAAGGACCACGTCGTACCGACGTACATACCTTCGCCGCAGCCGAGCTTGGGGACCCTGACGGGCGTTTGGGTGCGCAGGAACTCCAGCAGCGACGACGACGGGGCCACGCCGGCCGCCTCGTACCGCTTGCCGTTGACGGCCAGCACCACCGTCGACGACGACTCCGCTGCGGCTGCCTCCTTCCCCATCTCCTCCTGCACAGCACAGCACCTCTGGGTCTGGGGAGCCGATCGATGGTGCCCTCCTCTTTATTTATACGAGTTTTTTTAAAACATTTTGGCCCGTTCGCTTAGCAGAAAAAACGAACCGAAACGCTGTTCTGACTGATTTGTTGTGAGAGAAAAACAATATTCCTGCAACCAGCCCGGCGGTGATGTTGATGCACACACAGACGTCACCGGCGGCCAGGATGCGAAATCGTCCTCGCTCCTGTCAACAAGTATATAGATGGCCATCAGGCGGGCCCGGCTCGACACGGCCCGCAGGGTGTCGGACCGGTACGGCACACTGTGTCTCCCGGGCCGTGCCTCTGCATGCCTTGTGCCTGGTTTTCAGCCCAAGCACGGTCCTACGGTCCAAAATTCGTGCCGTGCCGACCCGTTGAGCCTGAACAAAACTGCGGGCCGTGCCAACCCACAGCCCGAGGACCTCAAAACACCTAAAAATGCACTTTTCAAACACTTGTCAAATTTCACAGTTGTTGTCATAGAAAAGTTACAGAGATTGAATTCTCTCATTCATTCACAAATCACGAGTCACAACTCAAACAAAACAACAATATGTGAACTGTCAAACACTTAACACAGAGCTACAGAAGAATTTAAAAGATAAATGAGCTGTTTGCGTAATGTTGCCTCACTAAAAACTTTTCTAGATAAAACTCACCCTTGTGAAAAAATCTAGAAAGAAAAAAAAGAGTGCAGCACAGCTCTTAATTAAGTCTTAAATCATTGTTCAAATGCCTCAGATACAGATAAGAAATCACTCTCAAGTCTCACACTCACAACTCTCAAGTCTCACACAGACACTAAGTACCAGTAGAAGCCACAGCTGTAGATGTGCTAGCTCCAGATGTGCCAGCAGAAGCAGCCCTAGATGCATCTTCATCAAGATAGAGATTGTCGAAGGTGTCTTCCAGCTCTTGGTTGTCAAGAGCATGCTGCAAACTTTTTTTTTCTCCTAACTTCCAATCCTTTATGCAAGCCAGCATCTCCACAGTTTCAGGCAACAAGCGTCATCGTCGCTCTTCAATTATCCTTCCTATCAAACTTAAACATGATTCTAAAGAGACAATAGAAACAAAAACAGACATAATATGTCTAGCCATTATAGAAAGTACTAAAAATGTTAGGTTGTGGTCATGTCACTAGAGAAGTAAATCAAAGTCATCCTCATATGCAGGGACATTGTCACTGTCCAAATAAGCTGAGAGCTCACAAGCAGCAGCAGGAAGCAGATAGAGATGGAGTGAGGGCAGAGGCAGGCGAAGGATCAACAACACCAGATGATCTAGGGCCTCCAAAGATTCTTCCCTATGTCTGCTTTTTCTTACCTGTATGGCTTGCAGGTTGTGCAGCCCTTTGAGACCTAGCTGCACCAAACTTTCTCTCATATTTATTAAACAACTTATAAATTTCAGTTTTCACATCAGCATAATAAGAATTGTAGTCACAACCAGTGTTCTCTTTAAGTATTTAAAGAATATTAAATAAATCTCTTAACTTAACTCTTGGATCAAGAATGAATGCAAATGAATATAACATAGGTATATCCTATCAGTATTTAAAGAATTTAAGCTTTATATGATATACAACAGCTATTGGATTTTGATCATTTTCACTTGCATGCAAATGGCAAGTAATGTCTAGCAGATGGTACAGAATAAGGCCATGTTCGCTTCTCTTATAATCTGTCTTTTTCGGCTTATTTTTTCAGCCGGAACAATATTTTTCTCTCACAACAAATCAGCTAGAACAGTGTTTCGGCTTGTTTTTTTAGCGAAGCGAACAGGGCCTAAGTGGACTAGTTGGATAGTAAACACCAGAAAGAACAACAGTGGATTCATAAAAAATTTCTATGAACTTCAATATCTTTTCAGCAATATACCAATGCCTTGCAGTTAACAATATTGACCCATAATTAGTATTAATGAACACAGAAAAAATATTCTTATATGAAAGCAAGTGTTTAAACATAAGGTATGTAGCATTTTATCTAACATCCATATCTAAGTCAAACTTTCTAGGTCTAACACCCTGAGTAGTGCAGTAGTTTTTGAACATAGCAATTCTTTGATTAGAAGAATTTAAGAAGCTAATAACAGTTCTAAAATCCTCTATGTAAGGTTTGAACCTTTTTAAACCAGATTTTACAATCAGATTAATGATATGACAAGCACAACGTTAATGTACAAGACTATACTTACGCTTATTAGGATATGAAGGATCAGGTGCAGGATCAGAACCCAAATAACCAGCAAACATAGGTGTCAAAGTTTCCATAGCCTAACCATTAAAAGAAACATTGTCTATAGTTACAGAAAAAACCTTGTTAATCAAACCAAACCCCTGAACCACACAAGCAACTCTTTCAACAATATTTTCACCAGTATGTTTCACCTTAATCAACCGAAGACCAATTACCTTTTTCTATAACTTCCAATCAGCACTCACATAATTAGCCTCAACACTAGTGTAGTCCTCCTTAGCATTATCAGACCAAATGTCTGATGCCAGACCAACAGAGGAAGCAGCAGACAACATAGAGTTCTTAAGAATATTACGATGTTTAGTAAACAGCTTGCTAAGATCTCTAGTGGTGGTCTGTCTAGATAACTTAACAAACCTAGTGTTATGAGCACGAACAATGTACTCTTCCCAAGCCTCTGTCCCACCAATACCTAACGGCAGATCAAGCCTAGCAATAAAGCAACACAACTCAGATCTAGCAACATCAGGTTTATAGTCCCAGTTATGCACAAAACCATAAGGATTGTAAGCAAGCCTAGAATGAACCCTAGCACGTTGATCAGTTTTCTACCTATAAGATTTCTGATGCCTCTTTAAGTGGCCAGTACCAGCATTAGATCTAGCAGACAAGGTTTGCTTACATATTTTACAGGAAGCTTTAGTGAAAATCTTCCTACCATTCACAGTCTCATATATCTCATCAAAATCAGCCCACACAGGTAATTTATGCTTACCAACATTAGAGTTACCAGCAACAGATGGAGCAGAGCTGTTGGAGTTAGAGCCCAGCGGGTTCCCAGTCATCGTCGCCCCTTCACCACCATCGCCATCCAGATCGATCGGAGTTAGACCAGCAGAGCCACTACCGACATCGATACCGAACAACACAGCAGCGCCCTCTCTGATGTCGTCATCGTCCTTAGGGGCTAGACCTGTCGCGATCAAGTCATCGTTGCCGGTGAGCATCCAGACGATATCGTCATCAGCAGCCGCCTTGGTCGCTCTATGCCACAGCTACAGGACTACGCATCGGCTACCGACCTACGCAAAGAGATGGAGGAGGATGAAAAGATCATATTAGAATAGATCAATAGAAGAAGAGGAGGGTTAGGTTAGGGTTTTACCTATGCAACCAGAGCTCGGTGCCGGAGAAGACGAGGGCCACCTAGAGAAGATGACACACCGGTTAGCAAGGACGGCGAGCGGCGGAGGAGGGACAAACAGTGACACGAACTCACATAATCACCAAGATCTAGAGGGGAGAAAGGGAGAGGGAGGAGGAGAAGGGAGCGGCTCGCCGGTGGTAGGTGGATCGAGGTCACCTGAGTCGGGGAGGACGGACGCCAATCGCCAGCAGAGGAGTCAGAGAGGCGAGACGAGAGAGCGGAGCAGTGGGTGGAGTGGACAGAAATGGATTAGGGTTCGGGATGAGGGGGAGGGCGCCGCATCCGCTTGATTTTATATTAGGGGGGAAGGCTGGAGGCTGAAAGCCTATTGGGACAGTGGGCCGTTGAGAGGTGGGGAAGGGAGGTGGGGAGGCCGGGCCGGGCCGAGCTGGCACGCCATGCCTGAGGTAAGGCCCAGGCATGGCCTGCTCTACCAGGTCATGCCAGCCCGAGCCCGAACACCACCGGGTCGGCCCGTGCTTGGGCCAGGCCAAATTTGCGAGCTTCGTGCCGAGCCGTCGGGCCTCGGGCTGCATGGACATTTATATCAACAAGTCAAGGAGCGGGACAATGGCACCATGCATGTGCCTCCCAGTGTTAGGCTCTATGTGATGTAATAGTAGTATATACATGGCCGGCGCTTACTTTGCAAAAAACAAATACGGAAATGATCCATGCTTTACAAAAACAAATACGGAAATGATCTAGCCAGTGTATTGGATAAGATACGACTCGTATAAGATACTACTGGTGGGAACTGTCGACTAGCCGGTTGGTCAGTCCAACTCAATACCTCCCCCCAGGGTTGGTCTGGGTTCAAGCCCTGAGTGGCTCACCCTTATTGGCTTCGGCCACAGTGACCGGGGATAAAAACTCCCTCGTTTGTCCCATTTCTAAAGCATAGGTCTGTGGCTGGCTCATTTCACGAAGCTACGGTGCCGCTATGTAAGGGTGGGGTAGTTCAGGGGTTTTCTAGATCTACATGAGAAGATCTCTTCTTAAGACGGAATACTCGGAAGCAGTCTAATTTATAAGATACTATTGGTACAAGTGTACATCTGTATAAGGCCACAAGCCAGCGATGCAAGATCAGAGATGCGCACGGCGTGGACGGGCGCTGGCGCTGGTGGATGGCGCAGGCAAAAACGTCGGTGGTGGATGGTTCGCGCGAGCTGCCCTGCCCAACCAATGCATTTTAGGTTTTAGCGTTTGGTCAGCTGGCCCAACGACGAACGGAAAAGTCTACGCGTCACTGTGTTCGTCTCGCCACCCGTCAGTCGTGGCTCGTGAGTCATGACGCAAAGCCAATGGGTCCTCTGCATGCTCATGGGCTCGTCTCCGGTTTGCCGGGCACGCGCCATTTAAAGTTGGACTTTGAAGGCACCCGTTTATTTCCTCCGTCCTGAAATCATAATTAGAATGTTTCTTATTTGACACCTTAAAGTCTAAAGATAACTCGATTTTTTATATGACCATGATCCATGAAAGATAAACATATGGCGTGCATCCGGAGGGATGCCTACGCAACCCGCACCCATCCACCTAGATTTGCCCCACCCTGCACGCGCATCCCGCCCCTGTCGCTGCTCCCGCCACTCCTTTCTCTGACCTCCTCCTCTATCCGCATAGGCGGAACTCGAGAGCTAGGGTGAACGGTTGAGGATGAGCAGGCCCCATCCGCAAGCCCTTGGCATGCCGCGTGCCCCTTCCGCTAGCCCCCGACGCGCCACGGGCCCCATCCACAAGTCCCCGGCTCGCCATGCCCCATCCCCCGGCGCCCGGACCATGTGCCATCACTCAACGTGCCCTCGTGACTCTTCGAACAACATGAAACACTTGAATGCAACATACGTCTAAAATAGTTGAAACATTTGTAACATACACTTGTAATATATGTATGAAACATATGAAACATTCAGATAAAATACTTGCAATATGAAAACACTTAGTGCAACATAAGACCAAAACAGATGAAACATTTGAAACATACTCTTGCAACATATGTGTGAAACATATGCAACATCCAGATCAAAACGCTTGCAACATACGTCTGAAATAGATGAAACGTTTTAAACAAGCATGCAACGTACCTCTGAAACACTTGCAACATACCTTCGTTGCAGCCGAGCTTGCGGCCCTGACGGGCGTCCGCGTGCGCAGGAACTCTGTTTACTCCAAAATCTGGAAGACGAGTCGCAGAGACTAGAAAGCTCCCAAGATCATGTCATCAAGGAATTAATTGCGTACAGATCGAAACCAGCTGATTCAGAAGCAAAAACTAGAATCGGCTTTCTTCAGATAGCGCCAGCAGATAATGACAAAGGCTACGTTCGGCGCCAGGACGAAACATGTTGGACTCTACAAAAAGGGAAAGATTAGAGTCCAAGTTATCTTAAATTAGGAATGTTTTCTTTGGGGTCAAAATTTATGATGAGTCGTGCTTAGACATGAGTCATGCGTAGGTCCCAGGTATAAATATCAAGCCTCAACTATTGTAAGAAGGACAACAATCAATCCAATATACAAGTTATTTACTTTTCTGGCTCCGGCCACCCCATAGGAGTAGGAGTAGAGTAGATTTCGGCGAGTTCTTCAGTAAGTACAGTTGCATCGATCCAGTCGACCTCCACTGCTTGTTGTAAGTACCGTCATGGCTTATACCTCTGTTCGTACGGCTGCATCGATCCGGTCGACCTCCACTGCGACTCTGGTATAAGTTAGTTATCGACTCTTGTCTAGTTCAAGTATGGTTGCATCGATCCGGTCGACCCCCACTGCATAAACTAGATCAAGGTCAAGTTATCAGCTCTACCTTGGGATGGCAGCCTTTGGTAGATTTATTAAGTTACCGATATTGCTTATTGCTTTTATTATTTATCTAATTACAGCAATATCACTCTGCCCGATTGGGATTAATCTAGATCGGCCTTATATCTTGTTTAGCCCATCGTTTGCTAATATAAATTGATCTAATCTACACATTAAACGATGAGTTATGTTTTATCGGCTGTTTTATGTCAATTCTGATCGTGCATATTGTGCGGTTAAGGCGTGTTGTGTCTTGAGTAGATTTATTGGCTAGCGAGAACCGTTCCATGGCCCGTTATCATGGTCTTTGTGATTCTGCCTCACACCCCATTGTTAGCACTGTGGAGTGGGAATCATTATTTGATAGATCTATTCCTGATAAGGCATGACTTTAGCTGTGCGCTATGCCTGAATCGGCTGTTTTAGCCGATATCGAGTGCTTTCACGAATAGCTCGCATCACAAAACCGTTAAAGTAAAGATAGGTTGAAAGATATGTTAGCCCCATGATCTTATTATTGTATTACGGCTTGCATGATTCTGCCTCATGCCCCACTCATATTAGTAATGAGTTAGGGTCGTCGAGTCTATTGTTATTTCTACGGCTTGCATGATTCTGCCTCATGCCCCACTGGTCATAGCGATAGATGAGATCTAACATGTTCATTAGATTTATCTTTATCAAATGGTTAAACGGTGTTGAATTGTTTTTTATATAAAAATGGGTTCGGTTATTTGTAATCATTGGCTCAGCATAAACCGATCATTGTTGACATCTTATTGCCATTGATTAATATCTGTTCTCATGAATATGCTAGAATCGACTATTTAGTCGATCACCATTCATATCGGCTCTCATAGCCGTACATTCGGGACTGTCTGGCAACACCGGCAAGTTCCGGCCTTAATTACCGATGAACTTTCTCTCCTTATCAATTACAGGGTCAAATTGACTGGCACGTCTCGGGAGGAGTGCGCAGGATTGACCGCCCCTGCGCTGAAGCTAGGCGGATCTACAACCCCATCGAGCAGACCCTTCCGTCTTGCTGCGTGTGTCCTCGGCACGGGACGAAAATTCTATGTCGACACACGTTCCTGGCACGCCCAGTGGGACACCACAATCGTCATGGCGGTTCACAACAACAACGACATCCTTATGCTGCATTATGAAGATCTACCTGATGGGGATAAGGGTATCATCAACAAAGCTACAGAGGAGTTTTAGAACAAATGTTTGTTGTCCTACACCAAAACACGTGACAACACGATTGTTCAGAAATTTTTACTACCAAGAGTTCAGTTACATGGGCAGACAGACACAACTGAAGCTGAAGACAGGCATTTTTTAAGGAAGTTGTGGATGAATCTATTCGTGATGCCATATCAAGCCATAACGAAGCTTTCATGGACGTATTCCACAACGCCATGAAAGAGGCGATTCATGGATTTCCAGTTGGTCAAGGCGGACCGGCTTATTACAACATTCCAGATCCGTCGACTCAAGGGACCAATCGAGTCGGTACTAGCCATCAAGAAGCAGCACCGGCTGGTAGTGGTGATGTCCAGATAGTTCAGGGTTCATCTGAACAAACTCAAGGAACTACTATAAATCAAACGTAGTACAATCCTAGACCATCAGTACAGCATGTGCAATAGCCGGTGGGGCAAAGTCAGAACCAGGTGATCAATTTTGGCACATCAGGTCATATACCGTCGTTGGCTCAAAAAATAGCACCATTAATTCAAAGGATCCGTAGGGATATAGATCCTTATATCTATAATCAGAGACTTTAAGCAACAAGCCAGCAAATGACCCAGCAGATTGAGATTCCACAAGGGTATCACTATGGCACAGATTATAATACCCTCCACATGATGCTAAATCCAGAATATCAGGGCACGCGAGATTTCAATCCACAGATGGGTCAGCAGGTGCAGAGGAATCCAAATTCACAAACTGATGAATTATTGCTGAGGGTGACCGAGATGATGAAGAATCAGTTCGGTCTGAAGCTAAAAGGGCAGACCTTATTATACAAACGTCCATATCCAGAATGGTATGATTTGGTCACTCTCCCCACAAATTATAGGCTCCCAAAATTCGCTAAGTTCACTGGCCAAGACAGTACAAGCACGATATAACATATCAGTCGACATCTTACACAATTGGGCAAAGCGTCAGTTGAGGATGCCCATCGAGTTCGTTTCTTCTCTCTGTCCTTATCAGGGCCAACCTTCACTTGGTTTTCATCATTGCCAGTCAATTTCATTGCCAATTGGGCTGACCTGGAGAAGAAGTTTCATATATATTTTTACACTGGGACTAGAGAAAAAAAGATTACCGATCTGACAACTATAAGACAGAAGACTAGTGAATCGGACACTGAATTTTTTCAGAGGTTCCGAGAAACCAGGAACTTGTGCTTTTCCTTAAACTTGGCCGATGATTAATTAGTTGCTCTAGCTGTTTAAGAAATGTTGTCGATGTGGAAAGAAAAGCTACTGGGACAAGAATTTGACAACTTGGGTCAATTGGCTCAACGAGTAGCAGCGCTCAATAGCCAATTCCAGAGTACGTGCAGAGATACCTGGTTCTAGAAGAGTACCACAGTAGCCGAAGCTAATGATCCATACTCAGTCGATGACGGCTATGAAGATGATGAAGAAGAGGTCGCTGCAGCTGAATGGAATTTGGGCAAGAAGAGAGTAATGGTGCCCAATCCTTGGGGAAGAGGAGTCGAGGAAAGCTATTACTTTGATGTCACCAAATCAGATAAGCTCTTCAATTTCTTGCTAGAGAAAGGACAGATCAAGTTGCCCGATGGCCATGTCATGTTGCCCCATGATCAGTTGAAGAATAAGAAGTTCTGTAAGTTTCGTAATGCTACTTCTCATTCCACTAATGAATGTAGAGTCTTCAGGCAGCATATACAGAGAGCTATTCAGCAGGGGAGGCTCAAATTTGATACGCCTCGGAAAATAAAAGTTGATGATAATCCTTTTCCAGGAGATCAAAACATGGTTGTTGCTGGGCTGTTCAAAGGAAAAACTAAGGTCCTAACATCAACCAAATCAAAAGAAGCTAGAACAGTCGACCCTAAGATGCAAATATCGGCTGACGAGTACAAAGAGATTAGAAAATATCGTGCCAAGCAAAAGAGCCGATACGAGCAGGGGAAAACGTCAAAAGCAGTGACAACGAAGCCGCAGGTCCCATCTCGGATTCTGTTGAATAAATGGCAGTGGCAGAAAGAAAAGGATTATCAGCATTGGTTGAAAGAACAAGCGTACCAGCATCAACTGAAAGAAGAGAGGTATGAAAGGAAAACAAGCCGAATTACATTGGAATTGCCCTTTCTTCAGACATTGCTGGAATGAAGGTTTGAAGTTGCCTACCAGACATAACTGTCCAGAATGTAGCAATCAATATCGAGAGTATAGGCAGTCTCAAACCAACCGTCGGTCTATCCATGCTCAAGATGCATATCGTCATAATAACATGGATCGGCGCTTAAAAAATAAAAGTGTTCATGATCGGCTTGGAAAAGAGTCGTTGATCAAGACTGGGCTGATCATGAAGAGGGATGCACCAAAAGAAGATACATGTGGCAGGAAGGCCAGTGGTGCCCAGGAGGTTTAACAAGAAACTAGAAGAGAAGGGTGTAACGCCTAAGGAATAAAGAAATGGAACAGGCTCAGGCATCCGGTAAAACTCAAGTGTGGCATACCAAGCAAATAGCCGATAGAAAGCAACCATCGGCTAATATCCAAATGGTTTTCTGTTGTCATCAGAATTCAGAGTCAATGGTGAAAGCCAACAGCCGATCCAAGCACTCGGCCTTGAAAATTTGTATTAATGGATAATCCAATAGATGGTATAGATGGCAAACTACGACATGGCTTCACGTCGGCCGATAAATTAGAAGAAGTAGATATTGGTCATGGAGATAGACCAAGGCCGACATATGTAAGTGCTAAGTTGGATCCGGAGTATAAGCGGGAATTAATTGACTTATTAAAGGAATTTAAAGACTGCTTTACTTGGGAATACTATGAGATGCCTGGTTTAGACCGGTCAATTGTTGAACATCGGTTGCTAATCAAATCTGGATATCGGCCGTTTAAAAAAGCTCCGAGGAGATTCATCCCGAACGTGCTTGATGATATCAAAAAGGAGACTGAAAGGTTACTGAAAGCAAAATTTATCCGACAGTGCCGATATGCAGAATAGATATCGAATGTTGTCCCTATATATAAGAAGAATGGGAATTTGAGAGTTTGCATTGATTTCAGAGATTTGAACAAAGCCACACCTATGGACGGTTATCCGATGCCGATAGCTAATATGTTAGTAGATGCAGCAGCCGGGCATAAGGTTATTAGCTTCATGGACGGTAATGCAGGATACAACCAAATTTTCATGGCTGAGGAAGACATAGCAAAGACCGCTTTTAGGTGCCCCGACGCAATCGGTCTATTCGAGTGGGTTGTAATGACCTTTGGTCTGAAGAATGCCGGTGCAACTTATCAAAGGGCGATGAATTACATTTTCCATAAGTTGATCGGCAGGATTGTTGAGATCTACATCGATGATGTAATGATAAAATCCAGAGGGTACAAAGAACACCTAGCTGACTTGCATGAAACTCTGGAATGCACGAGGAAGCATGGTTTGAAGATGAATCCGAATAAGTGTGCTTTTGGAGTATCAGCCGAACAATTTTTAGGATTCATGGTCCACGAGAGAGGAATCGAAGTTGTCAAAAAAGCGTAAAGGCGATTGATGAAGCAGTTCCCCTGACTACCAAAATAGAGTTGCAGTCTCTGCTTGGTAAGATTAATTTCATCAGAAGATTTATTTCAAATTTGTCGAAAAGGATCCAGTCGTTTTCTTCCTTGTTGAAGTTGAAAAATAATCAAGAATTCAAGTGTGGTGACATACAACAAAGGGCGTTTGAGGAAATAAAGAATTATATGAAGTGTCCACCTGTGCTGGTCCCTCCTCAGCAGGGTAAACCTTTTAAGTTGTACATATCGGCTGATGACAAGACGATCGGATCAGCCCTGATGTAAGAATTTGAGAGAAAAAAGAGAGTTATTTTCTATCTAAGTAGAAGACTACTGGATCTAGAGACGAGATATTCTCCTATCAAAAATTATGCTTGTGCTTATATTTCTCTTGCACTAAATTACGACACAACTTATTATTGGCCGAGTGTACAGTTGTCTTCAAGGCTGATGTGGTTAAGCACATGTTATCAATGCCAATACTGAATGAAAGAGTGGGAAAGTGGATTCTTGCGTTATCAGAATTTGACTTGAAGTACGAATCGGCTAAAGCAGTCAAAGGACAAGTAATGGCCGATTTTATCACCCAGCATCACAAGCCAAGCATTAGTTATGTAGAGCCGATGCCTTGGACATTGTTCTTTGATGGGTCATCATGCAAGCAGGGTGGTGGCATTAGTATTGTTATTATTTCACCTCAGGGGGCAAGTTTTGAGTTTGCTCTTCCAACTGAGCCAATGGTTACTAACAATCAAGCGGAGTACGAAGCTATTCTCAAGAGACTTCAACTTCTTCATGAAGTAAAGGCCAAAGCAATTAAAGTATTTAGAGATTCATAGTTAATTATTAATCAATTGATCGGCCTATATGAGTGCAAAGAAGAGACTTTGAAGGGATACTATGATGAGTGCCAAAAGTTACTCAAGGAATTTCTTCATATCTCTTTCCAACATATTCCGAGAGCACAAAACCAAGAAGCTAACCATCTAGCTCAAAGTGCATTAGGATATTGAGTGTTTCAAGAAGTCTTGAGTAGTGAAACCTCAAGTGATGATTGGAGAGTCGAAATATCTGACTACCTTAGGGATCCGTCTCAGAAAGTTACCAGAAAGCTAAGGTATAAATCGACTAAATATGTTTTGTTAGATGATCAGTTATATTATAAAATAGTCGATGGGGTGTTGCTCAAATGCTTAAACCAAGAAGAAGCTAACGTGTTGATGGGTGAGGTGCATGAAGGGATATGTGGAGCTCATCAATCGACTTATAAGATTAAATGGATTATCCGCATAACTGGATATTTTTGGTCAATGATATTGGAAGACTGTTTTGAATATTACGAGGGATGCCAGGACTGTCAACGTTTTGGTAATGTCCAGAGATCACCTGCATCGGCCATGAATCCAATAATCAAATGATGGTCGTTTTGGGGTTGGGAAATTGATTTAATTGGCCTGATTTTTCCGCCTTCAAGCAAAGGACATAAATTCATATTGGTGGCAACAGATTACTTCACTAAATGGGTTGAGGCAATTCCTTTGAAGACGGTAACCTCAAAGAACATGATTGACTTTGTCAAGGAACACATTGTGTATCGTTTTGGGATTCATCAAACTATAACTACCGATCAAGGGACAATGTTCACATTAGAAGAGTTCGGGGATTTTGTTGCCAGTATGAGAATCAAGCTATTAAATTCCTCCCCTTACTATGCCCAGGCTAATGGTCAGGTAGAAGTGTCCAACCAGACTATGATTAAGCTGATCAAGAAAAAGATCGAAGAACAGCCAAGGAAGTGGCATTCGATGCTAAATGAGGCGCTATGGGCATATAGGATGGCCTGCCATGGATCAATTCAAACATCACCTTACGAACTTGTGTATGGCCATAATGCAGTTCTTCCTTAGGAAGTTCAAACTGGATCGAGGCGTGTTACGCTGCAGAATGATTTGTCAGCTGAATTCTACAAGAATCTTATGATAGACAATTTGGAAGACTTGAGTTGTCTTCGGCTGCGTGCTCTTGAAAATATCGAAGCCAATAAACTAAGGGTTGCAAAATATTACAATAAAAATGTCAAGTTTAAGCAATTCTCTGAAGGAGACTTGGTCTGGAAAGTGAAATTGCCGATCGGGACAAAGGACAGTAAATTTGGAAAATGTTCACCTAACTGGGAAGGACCCAATCGGATCAAACGTTGTGTGCCTGGTAATGCTTATATCTTGGAAACACTAAAAGGAGATGAAGAATTTGGCCGAGCAATCAATGGAAAATATTTAAAGAAATATTATCCTAGTGTTTGGATCAATACTTAATAAACGATATGTTCAGTTGATAGCTTTAATAGCCGATATTGGAAAGATATCGTCTCTAGTGCAAAAAATGAACCCAAAGGAGTAAAAGCCGATACGATGTGTATCGCCTATAGAAGCAAAGCAAACACAAACGAAGTGATGGGTATGAAGCACAAAACAAAGGGAAATCACTCAAGGTGAGGAAGTTGTTTGCTAAACGTCACCTATTACAAGCTACGGGCCGGAAAACACTTTGCCTACTATATCATCGGTCAGGGTATTAAAAGCTACATAGTTGGCGGTGCTCATGAAATCCTCAACCAAGCTACAAAGAAGTCGGAGATTATGGCCTGAGTGGGCTTGTGCAGCAGCCAACTCCATGGCAGCGCCGTGATGAACGCTATGAATGGCGACCTCCCTGACACGATTCGGGATGTCATGCAAGTGGACCACCGAAACGACGCCCCTAACATTGACAAATCCCGTCGCATGATCCGCATGTGATCGAAGACTCTCCAACTGAGCAGTTAGATCTGAAATATTTAAGAAAAGATTGATCAGAAATCTTGAGGGTAAAAATAAGGAAAAACAGAGAAACAATGACATATATCTCACCCATGATTCTAGCTTCAGCCTTGGCCAACCTTTCCCTCACCAGGCCAACCTCAGGAGGTGATCGGTCTTCAATCATGGCCAAAGCTGATTCCGCTAGGGAGAGGCAGTTGGCTAGATGCTGGTCAGTCCGATCGATGGAGGCCAGCAGATCGTCATTACTAATCTGTCACCTCAAGTGACAAGGAAGCTGGCGGTGAATTGGTGCCAAAGATGACCTCGAGGGCTGGGCGGAGTCAGCCCTTTGATCCGAAGTGATGGGAGCACCCCAGGATGCGTCCCCTTGACGACGAAGGCGTTGGCGTGATGATGTAGATCCGTTGAGGGCTTCTTCAGCAGACCTCTTGTTGTTCTCCATAACCTCGAACCTACGGAAAGACAGGAAATATACTGAAGACGAAGAAGGATTGAGACAAAGATGGTTGTTTTCGATCTACAGCCGTAGCCCGTATATATAGCCCGGGAAACTAAGGAGATAGAAGGTGTGAAATTGGAATCAGAAACGGAAACGGATCAACACTCCGGAAATTCAGGGGACGGATAACGAAGAGATAACAGACTCAAATTTATTGCTTCCCCAGATTATAAAATATCATGGGATGGATACATTGACCAGAAATTAACCCACCAAAACTTATTTGGATTGAAGAGAGTCCGGATCTCCACAAGGCCGAAACTCATTGGGAACCGAGTCACATCGGCCCATCAATGAAATTGTACCAAAAAAGAAGAAAGGTGTCCCTCCTAACATATGTCAAGCAGATTTCTCGATAAATTGAGGAGCTATGGGAAAGAAGCCTAAGGCTTTCCCGGTGGGCGTTTGAAGGATCAACAAGGGGAAGGTGTCCACGTATTCTAGCCCTCGCAGACACTAAACAACTTTGTGAGCATGGAGAGAAGACTCAGGTGATATCACAAGAATTCTTCTAACCGCAATTGCTGGTCTTCTTGCTCAACGAGGCGCTAGAATAAGTGACACAATCATCCTATGCACAAGAATTCTTCTAGTCGCTCAAGATCTCCATAGCAAAAAGATAGACCATGGAGGGTCCAGCGGAGTCAAGAGCGCTCGAGGGAGCAGATGGAAGAAAAACATGGCTGAATTGATTGAGTCGCTCTCGCCAGGGTCGGATAGGCATTTTATAGTCGGCCCAGGAAGATGAATCCAAGTGCCCGTGAAGCAGTGACGTTCTTGTTAAAAAGTTTGGAGGCATGGGCTCATGAGTGAACACGAGCGGCGACAAACAGTGGACCACAGCTCAAGGTTCTCTACCCGTGACTGTGGACCAGCCAGGAATACAGATGCGGTAATTTTGGAATAAAATTACTTTTATCCCAAAATTGGAGGGTATATGTTTACACCAAAATCTAAAAGAAGAGTCGCAGAGACTAGAAAGCTCCCAAGATCATGTCATCAAGGAATCAATTACGTACAGATCGAAATCAGTTGATTCGGATCAAAAACTAGAATCAACTTTCTTCAGATAGCGCCAGCAGATAACGACAAAGGCTACGTTCGGCGCTAGGACGAAATATGTTGGACTCTATAAAAAAGAAAAAAAGATTAGAGTTCAAGTTATCTTAAATTATGAATGTTTTCTTTAGGATCAAAATTTATGATGAATCGTGCTTAGACATGAGTCATGCGTAGGTCCCGGGTATAAATATCAAGCCCCGGCTATTGTAAGAAGGACAAAAATTAATCCAATATACAAGTTATTTACTTTTCCGACTCGGCCACCCCTTAGGAGTAGGAGTAGAGTAGATCTCGGCGTGTTCTTCAGCAAGTATAGCTGCATCGATCCGATCGACCTCCAGTGCTTGTTGTAAGTACCGTCATGGCTTATACCTCTGTTCGTACGGCTGCATCGATCCGGTCGACCTCCACTGCGACTCTGGTATAAGTTAGTTATCGACTCTTACCTAGTTTAAGTATGACTACATCGATCCGGTCGACCCCCACTGCATAACTAGATCAAGGTCAAGTTATCGGTTCTACCTTGGGATAGCAGCCTTTGGTAGATTCATTAAGTTACCGATATTGCTTATTGCTTTCATTATTTATCTAATTACATCAATATCACTCTGTCCGATTGGGATTGATTTAGATCGGCCTTATATCTTGTTTAGCCTATCGTTTGCTAATATAAATTAATCTAATCTACACCTTAAACGATGAGTTATGTTTTATCGGCCGTTTTATGTCGATCCTGATCGTGCATAGCGTGCGGTTAAGGCGTGTTGTGTCTTGAGTAGATTTATTGGCTAGCAAAAACCGTTCCATGGCCCATTATCACGGTCTGTGTGATTCTGCCTCACACCCCACTGTTAGCATCGTGGAGTGTGAATCGTTATTTGATAGATCTATTCCTTATAAGGCATGACTTTAGCTGTGCGCTATGGCTGAATCGGCTGTTTTAGTCGATATCGAGTGCTTTTACGAACAGCTCGCATCACGAAACCGTTGAAGTAAAGATAGGTTGAAAGATATGTTAGCCCATGATCTTATTATTGTATTACGGCCTGCATGATTCTGCCTCATGCCCCACTGGTCATAGCGATAGATGAGATCTAACATGTTTATTAGATTTATCTTTATCAAACGGTTAAATGGTGTTGAATTGTTTCTTTATATAAAAAGGGGTTCGGTTACCTGTAATCATTGGCTCAGCACAAACCGATCATTGTTGACATCTTATTGCCATTGATTAATATATGTTCGAATAATGACATTTACCCTGAATGATAACCGATTCTTCTTATACAACACAATGAGCTTTAATCAATTTATTCTCATGAATATGCTGGAATCGACTATTTAGTCGATCACCTTTCATATCGGCTCTCATAGCCGCATATTCTGGACTGTCTGGCAACACCTCCAAGTTTCGCCCTTAATTACTTATGAACTTTCTTTCGTTGTTAATTACAGGGTTAAATTGATTGACACGTTTCGGGAGGAGTGTGCATGATCAACCACCCCTGCGCTGAAGCTAGATGGATCTACAGCTCCATCGAGCAGATCCTTCCAGCTTGTTGCGTATGTCCTCGGTACGGAACGAAAATGATGTGTCGACGAACTCCAGCAGCATCGTCCACGGATCCACGCCGGCGGCCTCATACCGCTTCCCGTTCACAGCCACCACCACCGTCTCCGCGGTCGCCGCCTTCCCCATCTCCATCTGCACAGCCTCACAACGGTCAAATTAAACGAAACGACCACCTCGCTCCCCTCCTGCACTGCACTGCAAGTCTGCAACGGACGGATCGAGCTGGCTTCGACGTGCCACGGCAGTACGCCACCCTGGTCCATGGGCTCTTGTTTATAGCTAGCTAGCAGCCTAGTACGATCGAGGCGGGCGGGCGACCGGTGTGATGCGCGCGGTGACGACGATGATGCACGTTCGCGATCGATGCGGTCTTTGACGAACTCCCAAAAGTCTTCGGGCGGTAATAATGTAAGTATATATCTGGGTCGCCATGGGTGCATTTATTTGACTTTTTTCAGCAGCATCCTTAGACCGGCGACCTGGCATGCCGTGCTGCTAGAGTGTTTACGAAGTTACGATGCGCGCGCGAGCCAGGCGAACGAAGGTGTTTCTGTCCGGGGCGGCCCTGCGTACTACAGCTTCGCCCTGATTACACTAGCTTCGCCCCTGGTACAGATCAACGGGCCAGCACGACTGGGGCTTAGGCCGGTGAGACAGCATGTCGAAGAGGAGGCACGGCACGGCATGGTTGCCTGCATGCTCGTGCTTAAGCGAGCCCGCGTCTTGTCGGACCACATTGCCCGTTTGGCCACCGGCCATGGTGAGGTCATATACTCGATACGAGTAGTAGGCTCTGTTGTTATTATCTGTAGCGTGATCCGTGATGATTGGGAAAAAAACACTTACAACTAATAACAAGATTGTACTTAACTTTGTTTCCACGTACGTAAAAGAACGTGTCGACGCTTTTCTGATTATTAACCTTGTTGAGAAGCGAGAAAGTGTCTCTGGCTTTTGCTTTGACTTCAACACCTAATCAAAAAGCCTTGTCAAATGCACGTTAGAGCAAATTGGTTTCTAAAGCCAAAAGTAGTTGAAGCGCTCGCGTACAAATTCGCCATTAATCATGCAACAGGAAAAATATCGCGCAAAGCCTGACTTGAGCAAATCATACAGAAACTAAAATTTTCAACTCTTGGAAGGTAAAGTGAAGTAGCAACTGATTCAGCAACACCTATGTTCACACATATGTTGCAACAGTGTGTTCCAAGATGTTTTCAGTTATTTCAGTCTTATGTTGCAGCAAGTGGTTTCATGTTGTGAGTGTTATTTTTTTAGATGTTTCATGTGTTCCATACACATGCTGCAAGTGCATGTTCCAAGTGTTTCATCTGTTTCGAGACGTATGTTGCATTCAAATTTTTTTCATGTCGCAAGTGTTTTATGTTGTTCGGCCAGGGACGAGCCGAGGGGGAAGGAGGACGGTGCGCGCGGCGCGTCGAGGGGGCAGGTGGACGGATGCTCTAGTCGGGGGGCACGCCGAGTCCTGGCTCTCGAGTGCCGCCCATGCGGAGAGAGAGAGAAGCAGGTCTGAGGAATGACCGGCAGGCGCAGATACGGGGGCGTAGTGCGCACGTGGGGCGGGCAATCCAGACGAGGGGTGGAGCGATGGTGAATTGGGATGGGCTACGCGGATGTCCAGGCGCCACGTCGATAAATATAAGGAGCTCACACGGAACATGATTGTTTAGTACGCAGCAGGCTAGCCAACCGAATTTTTTATTTTTTAGCCCTTTTTTGAAAAAAAAATTCACAAATATGCCCCTGGAGGTAAAATTTCAAAATCTGGACCCTTAGGGGCTCGACGCACACATGGTGGTGACTTGGTAGGCAGCTCGGCGCCGTAGATCCTGGCGTCGAGCTTGGCGCCGTAGATCCTAGGGCCAAGCTCGGCGCCAGGATCTACGACGCCAAGCTCGGCCCCCAACCTTCCTGCCCGAGCCTTCTTCCTCTTCTTTCTCATCCCTCTCGGGTTTTTTCTCTCCCCACTTCGCCTTACCTCACGAATCGACATATTGGACCTTGAAAACTCTGATTTGATCCGTAGATCTTTGAGAGCAAGGTATCATCTCTCCCCTCCTAGTTTTTTTTCGCATCGATTCGGTATATATTAGTCGAATTTTTCAACATAAGAATCGTCATTACTTAGGGTTTCATGCAATTTTAAATATTTGTATTATACAACCGCAGGATGTCAAGGCGTGGAAAAGCTAGCAAACCAAGGTAACCGTAATGCATATTGTTATGTTACGGGTTCATTGTTGTGCATCAAATAGGAAACCCTAGGTTTAGGGTTTAATGTTAATTGCTTTTGGTTCTTAGAACGAAATTGATTGTATTATAGTTATGGTCGGATGACCAGAAATACCTTTGACACATTGCCTCTGTCTAGTGGTGTTCCAATGCCCATGTGCTTTTGCGGCGATCCTTGCAAGGTAGCCAAGTCCGATGAAGAGGACACATATAGGCAGAGGTATTAGATGTGTTCCAATTTTACGTTTGAGCCTACACTTCGTCAGCGCCGCATTAATAAGATGGTGAGGAATTGATGTTTGTGTCATATGGCATCTTGCATGATTTTTTTTTTATTTTGTAACAATTGCATTTTTTGCAGACCCCTCCACCGCTCTGTGATTTTGAGCAGTGGATCGACACTGAGATCAAGCCTGAAGACAAGGAATGGATGCAGAAACTGTTGCGGTGGGAGGCAGAGGACAAGGAGGTGATGAAGAAGAGACGCGGAGAGGAGGCTGCAAAAAGAGCACAAGAAAGAGGAGGAAAGGAGGCGTGTTGCTACGTACAGGGAGGAGAGAGAGAAGAAGCTTGAGCGTGCACGCCGAATGAAAGCAGCGATGGAGGAGAATCCCGATGCCCTGAGGAAGAGAAAGTGGCCTCGTTGCACTCAGTAGTCTCCATGACTTACTAGTTCTATGGTTTATTCATGAACAATGTTGTCTACTGTCGGCACGGGACTTCTAGTATTATTGTGTTGTTTAATGTGGTATAGTATTGGACTTTTCATTATGTGGTTGTTTTTATTATTTGTGGTCATAATATTCAGTATAATGTTGCGGACGTAGTGAAATATGATCACGTGCTGCAAACACAACCTAACGAAGTAGGACATTATATAATTCAACACACAAAACACATGAAATGGCATTTGACAACATATACCAAAATAGGGTACAGAGTTCCTTCGACTAAACCTAACATGTCTTAGGTAATTAAACCAAACAACAAACACATGGATGTGCCATGTGAATAAGATAGGGTCGTCCTAGTAGTGTGGCCACATAATAAATTATGTTGCACCTTCTCCACAGTAGCCTCCCATTGTTGGTGGTGGTGGCGGCGGCGGGGGTGACGGCGGAGGCTCCTTGTTTTTGTGGTTAAGGCAAGTGCAATATGGATCATTGCAGAGTGCCTCATGTGAATCAGCACCATTGTTGTTGTCATCCTGTCCTTCGTCCTTGTAACCGCAGATAATTTCCCTTTCTAGATTGAAGATACAGTCTTGCACCTCATCCTATAGAAGTAGTCATCGCACCCACACATGTAGCTCAAATGAAAAGGAAGTGTCCCCTCTCCATCGTACGGCTTCCACGACACCTGCAACATATTCAAATAAGATGTTAGATGATATATATACAGTGTTCTCACAAAATAGCTATGTCTATGTACCTATGTATCTATATTTCTATCTATCTACATATCTAACTATATCTATGTACCTATGTATCTATGTTTCTATCTATCTACATATCTAACTCACTAGATCACTAACTAAATCAACTACCTGAGTCATCACATTAACTGGTAAATAATAAATAATCGAACTACTACATTACGGTCAAAGCTAACTAAGCACCTATGTTGCATATTCATAATTTTTACCTGGCGCGGTCGGGCGCTACAGGGCCTAGGGCCAGCCAGTCACTGGCGCCGCGAGAGGGCCCACGAGGGCACGGCAGGGGCGGGGGCACTACAAGATGGGCATGGGGTCCAGCATGCTACCAAGGGCGCGAGACGGGACGGCCACCGAGGGCGAGGGTGCAGCCAGGACGGCCCGGCTCTCGCCCGTGGACGATGAAGCGCTGGGCCAGCCAAGGTGATGACGGCCGAGGGCGAGGTGTTTGTCTTGAGGGAGGGACAGTCTTGGCAATGCGTGATGATGAGAAAAGAAAGAGAGAGGAAGAGAGAAAGGAAGGGAGGGCCCATACGTGAGAGAGGGTTTGGCGCCAGGATTGTTGGCGTCGAGCTCGGCGTCAAGATCCACGGCGCCAAGATCCACGGCGCCGAGATGGCTGTCATGTCAGCGTCCATGCCGCTAACGTGGCCCCGAACTCGGCGCCAGCAACGATGACGCCGAGTTAAGGGTCCAGATTTTGAAATATTACCTCTAGAGGCATATTTATGAATTTTTTTCAAAAAAATGACTAAAAATAAAAAATTCAGGCTAGCCAACCAAACGCGGCACAACGGCGGGCACCCGGAGACCACGGCCACATGGAAGTCGGCAGAGCTCGGCCTGCCTTTTTGTGTAGTGTAGCCCCTCGGAGAAAACAAACGCCGAGAAAAGTCTGAAGAGAGATGGTTGCATGATTGATGCTAATAATGGCCGGGAGGCACGTACTATCACGTGACCGGAACGTTGCCCACTCTTTCCGTCCGTCCCCTGACAAAAAGGCCACCATAGGGCCAAGTCACGTGCTGGACCACACCCACCATTGTCGGCTCTCTGTCTCTCGTTTCCTCCCTCCGTTGAAACAGGGAAGGAAAAAGAAGCATGGAGTAGTGAAAGATTGAATGACGAAGAAACTGATCAACATTCAAAGTATTAACATGGTTTCGTTTTCTTTGAAAATTGTTGAGCTTCTCTGCTGTCACTCAACTAAGAAGACGGCACGCGCTCAGGTCGTACACCATTGGGGGTAGTACGGACGGAACGCGTGCCTAACTAATATGCTTGCTAAATCACAATCATGACCGTTAATTCGTGTACTCGATACATGACGGGTTTATATTAGGACGAGCATGGTTACTGACAAATTAATGATCATAACTTATTAGAAGCAGGGAAGAGGTATAGGTACCAACAATTTAATAATTAATTAACAAAAAGAAAAATGAAAATATCTGGAATTAATACGCAGGGAAAGAAAGGAAGAAACGGCAGAATTTCGCAAAAAGGATCTAAGCTCCGCATGCAATGCAATGCAGGACGCGATCTTCCTCCGTGCCGGACTGCCGGTTGCCTTGCCTTGCCGAGCAGCTAATACACGCCGTAGTCACGGAACATGAGCTCCGGCCCCGGCTCGCCGGATCCTGCAGCCGCCGCCGCCGCCGCGGCGTCACGGTGGCTTCCGCGGATGAGGATGAGCTCCTTCTGGCGGCGCAGCTCCACGACCTTGCGGTGCGAGTTGGAGTGCTGCGTGAGCACGAAGGTGGGGCTGGCCGCCGGCCGGTACTCAGGCATCAACCGTCCGGACTTGAACCGCACGCCGCACGCGTTGCACAGGGTCTTGGGGCCCAGCGGCCCCGACCGCCACTGCGGCGTCTTCTCCGACGCGCAGTGCGTGCACCGACGCACGCCGCCCTCGTCCATGCCCACCTCCCCAGCCGCGGCCCCGCCCGGGCTCTTGTTGCCGCGGTTGCCGCCGTTCGGGCGTGCCGGCTTGTTCGACGACGACGGAAAGTCCGAAGACGACGAGCAGGACGATGATAATGGAGACGACTGCGATGGTGGGCGCGGCACGAGGGAGTGCCACGCCGCGGAAGCCGCGGCGGTCGCGCGGCCGGACCGCTTGCTACGCGCGCCGCGGCCAGGCGCCGTGGTGACGCAGCTGTCTTGACCGGCCGAAGTGCCTTCTCCATTGCCTGCCGTGTTAGCAGCCGCAGCCGCTGCCACTGCGGCATGCGCGGCCGATGAGTAATTCGGCATGTCGGAGTAGGAGTCGTCCACGAACTTGGATAGCCACTCCAGCTCGGCAGCTTCCTCTCTCTGAATCATCATATATATACCGCAATTGTTTAGCGATCTCATGCATCGAAACCTCTCTAATAAGTACAGTAGGTAACACATTCATGTATATATTTAATTTAATTTTGATATGTACTCACGGGTATGTAGAACTCATCGGCGAAGGAGAGGAGCGACGACGTCTGGTGATCCGACGAGTTGGCGGTGGGTGATGGTTCACCCACCATGGCCCCCGAGTGGTGTCCCTGCTTGTCAGTGGCCGCGGTGGGGAAGAACTCGTGGGCGCCAGCGCCGGTGGAGAGGTCGTCCACGCTCATGGCGTCGCCCATGGGCGGCATCCCGTAGTAATGGTGGTGGTGCGCCGTGGAGTAGCAGGCGCCGCCGCTGTGGTGACTGCTCATCGGCGCCGTGGTGATGCTGGAGGCGTTGTGGTGGTATGTGCCCATTCCCATGCCGAGATCCACCCCCATGGCCATTTCCCACTCCGACGCCATCGATCGCCAACACAAGAGCTAGCTGCCTAAGAGCTAACCGTACGACGTACTGCTACTTGATTGGCACAGGGCATCAGTTCCTTGAAACGAGCAAGTGACCGTGCTCGTTCCAGTACGAGCTAGTACCTGCTGGCCTTGTGCTAGTCTCAGTGACGAGAGTGAGTGCGTGTGAGTGAGGGAGTGTGTGTGGAGTGGAGTGACGAGAGGGGGAAGAAGTAGTGCTGGGCTCTGGGGGTCGGGGGCTCCAGTCACTTTATCACCAGTAACAAAGGAAGGGGTTGTTGCGAAGTGAGGTGATGGGAGGAGACTAGAGAGAGGTGGAGCTAGCCGGTGGCACCAGTGCATGTGTGGCACCAGTGCATGTGTGTAACGAAACCCAAACACAAAATGCATGTTGTATGTTACATAAAACTATGTTTTGACAAAAGCTGTAAAGATAGCATATTAGGGAGGTGCAATTACAGTGCTGCTGCCCGATCGTGTGTGCATGGGGTGTATTGAATTAGATTAGAGTGCAGAGGGTCTTCTATTTGGGTCATATTTGTTGGAGAGGGTCTAAGATAGCGAGGAAGCTGCAGGGCCTGCAGCCCAGCACGGCAGCAGCAGGCCCCAACGTGCCCCGTCGCATGCACTGCATCCATCCACTCTCTCTCTGCCCACCCACATTCATATGCTCATCAGCTCCACCACCACACGTCTCACACGCAGTCATTCACACACTGCACTACTCTCTCCCCTCCTTAGCATAATTCCGTTAGCTACTGGCTGTACCAGTACCAGTAGCAGCAGTCCCAGTATTTTTTTTAATAAAAAGAAGAAAAAAAACTGAAGAAAGAGACGGGGAAGAAATAAGAGAATCCGGTTACTTTTAACCGCAATGCGTGCACACGACCACGTGACTCCATGAGCTGTAGCCTGTGCAACTGTCCATGGGAGTGGACGCCGAAGCATCCTGACCTGGCGGAAATCAATGCTGCTCGCCTCGCAGGGGCATTCGTACGCTAACGCAGCAGGCAGGGGCAACCGGGAAAAGGTCTGCCACGCATGCACTGAGAATGGTTAATCGGTCAATTTCCTCTGTCCATGCGTCGTCCCGCTCCATTCGACGGAAGTACAGAGTATTTTACCGCCGTTTTTTGGTAGATGGTTTCCTGAGCCGACTAAGCTGATTTGTTATAAGAAAAAAAACACTGTTTTATGATTGATAAGTGAGTCTGATAAGCCTAACGATCAATTACTGGTGCCGGTTCTTACGATGACAGATGTAGGCCGGCCGGGCATGTGGTACCTTCTCGTACGGTGACTTGATCAGGCTCATTGATTATTACTCGCTGTAACACACGGTTTGCCCAATTAACTGGGGTGGGGTAGCCAGCTTTTGCTAGCTTGCTGCAGGTTGAAACTTGAAAAGAAAGCTTCCACGCATACTCTCTATGTGCATCACGTAGTAGCCAGTACTGCGACAAAGCCCGACAGTACTAGACATGTTGAGTTGTTGACACATGGTGCGTCTGACACACGGAATATTGATACGTGAGCTTAATGATGTGAAGCTGTCGTTTTAGTACGCGCTAGCTAGCTCTCTCCCACCCCGGCCCCCTGTCTCCCTCTCATGTGTCATGTAGGAGGAAAGTACTACTACGAGCTAGTAATAACATTTAGCTGAAGCCAGGATCTGCTTAGATTTCTCACGATTAAAGTAACTGCAAGTTAGTTAGTTAAAGAGCCTGTGTTAAACTTTTAACCTACTCGTACACTAGCTACATGTGGATATACGTACGTACGTGAGTTTTGATTTCTCTGTAACCAGCAGCAGCTCAAATAACTGGTACTACGACTACTCCAATATCACACATACCTGCTACGGCTGCTAACACTAGACTAGACTAGATGGAGTAGCTAGTGGGACTGTAGTGAGAGCAAGTTCACGGAATCATCTAGTCAAACTCTGCAAAAACTAACTAATAATAATGATCTCGATCGAGTGCGTGGGCTGCCTCAATATATATTTGGATCGATCGATCGATCGTCAAGGAAGAAATTAAATAAACGGTGTGCCGGCCGGCCACACCGTGTGATATGATCGATCACACCGTTAGGTACGTACTCCAGTTAGTTGTATCCCTTTTTCAAATACACGTATATATATGATGTTTATTTATACCTAATTACAGTTCGGTTTAAAGAAACTGTGGAGAATTATTGGGTTTCGACAAGTGGAAACTTGTCATGATCGAGCCATCGCCAAGGGACCGTTTGTCAGTGACAGCTCCCGATCTGACGAGTAGATAATAAATTAGCTTGTGGAGATTATTATGAGGTGAACCACCAATGGGTACGTTGTGCGCAGGGAACGGAGGTCGCCGCTGGAGTGGCGTTTACGCTCAGAGTTTGGATAAGATATAAGATATGAAGATAATAATAATGTTACTGCAACATACTAGGAGTAAGGCCCTGTTTAGTTCCTCCTCAAATCCAAAATATTCTGGATTTTGGCCCAGCATTCTGGGAAATGGATCTAAACACCACCCTGGATTTTTTTGGAAAAGATACCCATTCTGAATTCTGGATTTTGGAGTCTAGAAGTCAAAATAAGCCCAAATTGGCCCATCTCCCCACTAATTCCACCTTTCTCCCCGACTCTGCACGGAGCCGGGCCGGGCACGGAGCCACCACCACGTCACTCTTTCTCCGAGTGCAGGAGCTGCCATGGCCGTCGCCGCGCGCTTCACCGCCGAGCCCAAACCCTACCCCCACACACTCGGCCATTGCTGCTGCGCCTTCACTCGTCCGGAGCCCGACTGAACCCTACCCTACCTCCGGCCGCCGCGCGCAAGACAGAGCCACCACCGCCACCTCTTTCTACTCGCATCACAGGAGCCGCCGCGCGCCTCTCCCACCGCCACCTCTCCTCCCCGATCTACCCTCTCCTCCTCGGTTCCGGCCCGAAGCTTGCACGTGATGGAGACGAGTACAACAATGACGTCTTCTTCCACGGCGATGACGACGAGGCCACGTTGATGGCCACAGCTCTGGCAACATCGACGCCACGAGGACTTCGGAGTCATGGGATGAGCTCCCCTCGGCCGGCAGAGTATCAAGGCTCTGATCGTGACATCACTTAGTCCCAACAAGAAGTCCAAGTCCAAAAGCCAAGCTATCAAGCTAATGGACAAGGTTATCGGTGAGCAAACCAGATTGGTGAAGACAGAATAAGATGATGGAAAGACACGTTGAACTCGCAGGAAAGGAAGGATAATCGAAATGAAGGCAATCATGAAGAAAAGATACAGGAAGAAAAGAGAAAGGAAGAGGAAGATGAAGTTGAAATTTATGCGTTGATTATGGCAAGGGACTGTGGTGTTCAAACCAAATAATATAAAAGTAAAATCTACAATCACCTCTAGTCAGATCTAGCAAGGACAAGAAGACTATAACTTTCTTCAAGAAGACAATATCCAGATGCAAGGAAGGGGTTCATTGAATACTATGCCGGTGTCAACAACTAGTCAAATGTGTCAATGTTCATCATCATCCAGAGGCATGTGTGTGTCATTTGAACTATGTGATGTGTGTGTCATTTGAAATAAGTCATGTATGTGTGTGAATTAAGTGATGTGTGTGATTGAAGTTATTACAACACAGTCGGTACTATGTGAACTAAGTCATGTATGTGATGTCCATGACTCACTATTTATTGAATACTTGCATGTATGTGATGTGTGTGTCATTTGAACTATGTGAACTAAGTCATGTATGGATGTCGGCTGAAGATGTCTTGGCTCACTATTTATTGAATACTTCCAGATTTAGTACTCACTATTTATTCTGAGCTGCTTAAGTTATTTTGAATGGTGTCACTACTAACTATTTCATATCCAATTTGTCAGGTACTTGAGACAACAATGGATGTGAGCAGCTCAAGCAAGTCAAGTAGCTCCAGCAGTTCAAGTAATTCCAGCAGCTCTGATTCAAGTGATGATGAAGTAACCAAAGATGCTTGTGGATGATGAAGGTTCTCATTTAACTAGTGGTATGCTTCTTTTTGCTCTCACGATATCTGAAAAATATCTATCTAGATCAGCGTACGAATACCATTGGTACACGAGATAAAGTGGGTAGAGAGAAAGCTATCAAACAGAGAGAGATGCTACAAAATGTTTAGGATGACCCCAACTTTGTTCTCTGAGACTCCATGAAAAGCTAGAGTCTTATGGCCGCGAAAATCCACTAATAAGTGTTCCTCTATTAAAGCATTAGGAATGTTCTTGTGGATGGTTGGAGCACCACAGTCGATTAAGCCGGCTAGGCGGGATGAGGATAGATTTGAGAGGTCACTAGGTACAATGCCTAACGCATAACAACTTCATGAAAGTGTTGAAATATGTTTGCAAGCTAGTCACTCCAGAAATCATCTTTTACCGCCGTTTTTGGGACCCAAGTTTCAAAGATATGCATCCTAGATTGCGATAATCCCGATCAATTCTCTCCCTTACGATGACAATTGTATTGGAGCAATAGATGGCACTCACGTACCTTGAATCGTAGGTGAGGATTTGATGGTTCAACACATGTGATTATTACATTACAACCCGTAACGCCATGGCTTGCTATGATTTTGACATGAGGTTTACATTTGTGCTTCTTTGGATGGCTTGCATGACATGAGTATTCAATGATGCTATGGACAAATGGAGCAATAAGTTTCCACATCCACCATCGTACACATTGTTGTAGTTGAGGTAGTTCTGCGACCTATTTGAGTTAATGGAAGCTAACTAGAGTTCATAATTGTGCGTTGTTTTACCTAGTGGACTCTGGTACCCAAACCGTCCGGATACCTTGCACCGCTTCAAGGAACCAAATATCATCTTAGTACGCGCTAGCTAGCTCTCGGAGCCCCCGGTAAAAATGAAATATTCAACTTCACATGTTCATCGCTTAGGAATGTGATAGAGAGGTGTTTTAAGTTAGCTGAAAATGAAATGGAGGATTCTGCTAGGATTAAAGTAACTTATCCTCCACATGTCCGGACCAAAATAATTGTTGCTTGCATGGCACTACATAACTTCATTAGAGCTAGTGGATTAGTGGATAGGACTTTGCACTTTGTGATCGTGATGAAATTACGTCCCACCGGACGACTACTCCAATATCACCACAAACTACTACGCACCTGCTAAGGGAAGATCTAGATGATGAATGCGTTTAGCTAATCGATCGTAGTAGAGAGAAATCGTTCTTTGTAATCATCTCATTGTGGCACTTTGAACTTGGTCTAACTAATAATTTTTGAACTATGATCGAGTGCGTAAAACATGTGAACAATGAACTTTGAACTCGATGAACGATCGTTTATGAACAATTTAGTACATGTGAAATGTGAACCGTGTTTGTGAAATGCCCTTTGTGAACTGTTAAGTTAGTGGTATCCCTTTTATCAAAATTGTTTGATTTGTGGTATGGAAGAAGGCAACATCGACATTGTGAACTGTAGCTTTGTGAGCTGTTGATTGTTGACTTGCATGGAAGAAGCAGCATGCATGCTTGCATGGAAGAAGCGGCATGCAAGCCACTGTGAAGAAGCAGCAGCAACGTCCATGGTTAGAAGCAGCAGCATGCATGGTGCATGGGGATGAGGGCAAATCTGTAATATTTGTATTCTGAATTCTGGATTTTGAGTTGAACTAAACATGTGTATGAGATTTTTTGGATTCTGAAAATTGGATTACCAAAAAAACCAGAATTCTGGACTCTGGATTCCCACCGGAACTAAACAGGCCCCGAGTACTCTTTATCTCTACACCGGACATCAGTCACTTTTCCACTTGTGTGACACACTGACACTACTACTACCTCCATGCATGCAATAATCAGTGATGAGGTGAGAGTGCGCAGGGAATTTAACGACGGCGACGAGGGCCGAGGGGGGCCTGGTGGAGCTGGAGGCTGGGCGGCTGGCGCTGCTGCTGAGGAAGAGGAAATGCCGAATTGCATTGGCTGGTTGCGGTGGTAGTTACCGCCCGCAGGTACAGGGTTTGACATCAAGGCAACGTGGAGTATCGGCGCCTGTGGGTATGGGGACCCCTGACCTGCTCCTGCCCGCGCGCCCCTCGCTCTGGCGGGGCCTCTGGGTTCTCTGGCCCTGACGGTCAGGGCCAGTCCCCTTCCTTTTCAGTTTTCACCGTGGCCCGGCCGGCCAGTACGACGTGCTCACCCCGTTTCTCACACGCCTCACTCACCTCCTATCCTCTCCCCCATCATGCCCATGAGGGCATGAAGCCATGAGTACATCGCTTAATTACCAAAGGAATAATTGGCACTACCCAGATTAACAACAATTTTCATTTTATGTGGTCGAGCTTTTGTCGCTGGCTGCTATATTAGCACAACAACTAACATCTGGTCTCTGTTTCAAGTAGCGACGACAAGGGTATATGTATATATAGTAGCACCATTGAGTCTTGAAATATTATATGCTACATATATATATATATATATATATATATATATATATATATATATATATATATATATATATATATATATATATATATATACACGCGCGCGCGGGCGACATGTCGGATATCTCTTTTTCGATCTCAACTAACATGTACGATCACAGGACTGATTTTGTCCGTGCGTGCTGATATCTCCAATTTCTGAAAACATGATGTTCTCGTCCAGTATGATGAGGGCTAGCTATGTGAGCAAACTAATTAGAGTCCCAAGCCACATATATATATATTGCGCACAAGGGACCATTGATACAGGCTCATAATGGATGGGATGGTTGCCATTTTGCGACCACATGAAGGACCACGCGGCGGAGGTAGTGCTGTATGGTCGTCATGGACATGAGAAATTTACGAGATGGCTTGCTCACTACAGGAAAACGCCTCTTTGCCGACTGCTTGCCCCGGTCGGCAAAGGCATAAACCCAGTCGGCAAAGGCTTTGCCGACCGCAAAGCCACGTGGCAGTCGGCAAAGAGCAGTCGGCAAAGCCTGGGTCGGCAAAGGCGGATTTGCCGACCGCCACGTGGCACACGGTCGGCAAAAGCCTTTGCCAACTCGCCACGCCAAAGATCGGCATAGCCACGTGGCGTGCGTCGACCTGACGGCAGGCTTTGCCGATCTGCTGTTTCTCGGCGATCAAAAAATTTTTTCAAAATTGTTTGTTGATCGCCGCCACTTCAGCGGTCGGCAAAGAAAGAAAATATTTTTTTTTTTGAAATGTTCTTTCCGATCGCTTTGAGTTGCAATCGGCAAAGGTTTGACCTCTTTCTTCGCCTCCCATTGCGATCGGCAAAGACTACGTCACTGGGTTTTTGCCCACTTTTGCAAGAAGTCGAAATTTTTTTTGCTTTTGTTTTCGTTTTCTCGCATCAAAACCCCGCAAAATCACAAATTATAATCCAATTTCACCGTAAGCACCCCAGTAGCACCATTTATATCACAATTTCATCACATTTGTCGCCAACATCACCACATATATCACAATAACGCACAACATCACATATATCTCACATATATGTCACAATAACAACCACACAAGTGCATTACAACCATCACATGAAGTCCAACACGTCGAACACCACAAGTCGACGTCCATCACATGAAGTTCAACATAACAAGTCTAGGTCCATAACGAAGAAAAGAAATACATGACAACAACTTCGACGATACGGTGGATACATGATAACAGAATCGACAAATACCTAGCTCGTCAATCGCCGTCCCGGTCTCGTCGTCCGCTTCCGCCTCAGAGCCCCCAGTGGTTTGCCCACGAAACCCCTTGGACCAAATCGAAGGCGCCACAGCGTCACGCCACCCTCACGCGCCGCATGACCACGAAATCTCGTCGGAGGAGGGCCACGCGAGGTGGATACGGTGGATAGGTGCGGTGGTGGATACGACATCATCGATGGCGGGACCTCCGAGACGGGTTCGAACCCGCCGATCGTACTCGCATGTTTAACGCCAAGTGATGTCATTAGTATCTGCAAAGCATGGACGCACAAGTTAAAGCAAGAGTCAATATACTCACCGGGTCCCTCCAGGAGCGGCGGAGAGCATGCAGGAAAAAACTCGGAGGAGGAGGCGGTGGAGCGAACATTGGAAGAGGAGGCGGTGTAGACGCCTGGGCGTCTGCATGGACTAGAAGAAGCCGCCATGTTCGCATCCGAGTGTTGTAGTGCCGCTGCAGGCTTTGGCCGGTAAGCCATCTGCGCGCCATCATCTGCTGCGTGCAACGTGACGATCCTCTCCTCCATCTTGGCCTCCATCTGGGCTGCAATATTACATCCGCAGGTGTTGATTGTATGTACAGTCGCGAAACGAAGCGAGTGAACGACGAACGAAACGGCACTTACCGTGGCCGCCGATCGCCGCCGGGCGCTACGGGATGTCGCCGCTGGAGCTCGTGGGCGTGGATCGAACTCAGGTCGTCAGAGAACACAGGACGGGTCGAGGGCGCCAGGCCATGTAGTAGCGGCCGTGCTGCTTCCCTGGTCCCAACCTCTGCAGGAGGTCTGTGTCCAGGGGCTCGGCGGTGGGGTCGAACGTCTCCCCGTAGCGCTGGCGAGCCGCGACGGTGTACTCGGTGGCCTTCTCGTAGGCGGTGGGGTTGGTGTACGCATCGGGCCCGTCCTCCGGGTTGTAGACGTTGTTCGGATCCGTCGCCTTGCCCTTGTGAGAGAGGAGGTACGCGGTGTACTCGTTGATTTCCACCCACCGCAAGGCTCTGCGTCGCATTGAAAACACAAACATGGTTACAAGTATTGACAATTGAGCGCAAGGATTAAGACATGAACGACGCGATACCCATCTTGTCGCGAATCGGGAGGGCTGATTCCCTTGGTGGTGTGACACCCTCGCATCTCTGCTGGGCGGCCCCGGACGGTCGTCGGTGCGCCTCGCGTCGCCTCTCATCCGCGGCGCCACATGCGCACAATCTCCGTCCAGCATTCCCTGTGGTTGTCGCACCACGACGGACACACCTGCATGACATCAAGTATTTGACATGCGAGAAGATTAGTGTAATGTTTCACCGAAGGAATCTGAACGAATGTTGTCATACTTAATTACCTGCTCGTATTGCGCTTGGGTGAGGTCGGCCTCCCTCGAGTTCATTCTCTGGCGGATTTGGGGCTTCTTGATGTTCTCTCCAAGCACGCTGGCATGGAAGTCGCGGATGGCCTCAGTATGCGCCTCATGGTACGGGTCCTTGAGACGATCTTTGCGCATCGCCTCACACTCGCGCCGCTGGGCCGCTTTTACCCTCCTCGCACGTGAAGAAGTCCTGCATACGGACACATCATGTAGCATTTCCTTTTGCAAGAAGTCCGACGAATCGCATTATTTAGCAATGCGGTGCGATGAAAGACTCACCCAAAACTCCCTCTTTATCTTTGCTGCGATGGTCTCGCCACCCTCCTCGACGAGGTAGAAGTGGGACCACTTGGTGGGCACCTTCATCTCGCCGTTGACGTTGACAAGGCCGGGTAGTACTCCTTAATCGGGGAGGCCTGGATGCCATTGATATGGCATGCTTGACCTGCTCCACTCATAATCTTCCAGGAACTCCACGAGTCATTAAGAACAATTGTTAGTCTTCGCTTTGATTTTGACATGTCATATGAACAAGTAGTGAAATCAATAATGGTTACTTACGTCGGCCCTCGGTGTGATCACCGGCGGTTTGGTGGAATTAAGCGGCCGCACCTAGGAAGTCGCATGGGCCAGCGAGTACACCTTGGCCACGCCGACGAAGTCGAAGCCGCCTCGCTTTGGTGTAGGCGCGTCATCGCCGCCATCGTCGTCATCGTCGTCGTCGTCGCTGCCGCCGCCGCCATTGCTTCGTAAATCACGCGACGCCGTCCCCCCTGCGAGGACGAGAACAAGCAATTTCTCTCTGTCGCTGGCGATGTCCGGGCGGGGCCGGGACCCCCTCTCGGATGACCAGCGCACCAACACCTCCTCCTCCTCCTCCTCCTCGTCGTCGGCTCTCCGGGGACCTGCGGGGGCTGAGTGCGCATACTCCCGAGATCCCCTTGGAAAAGGCCGAGTATCGATGAGTTCTCGCCGGCGTTATAACGAGGGGTTGGATTGTGCATGCCGGGAAGCTTCAAGATAGTACGCCAGGTGTGAAGGTCGACACCTCCTCTAGAACGGAGGCCTCTCCCACGGAAGCCTCAATCTTGGCTTTATTTCTACAATTTTTCCGAAGAAGCTTTAGACACCTCTCGATTGGATAGCACCAACGGGCTCAAGCACGGACCCCCCAACGCGTGCCTCGCGCAAGCAGTAGGTGCAAGATCGATCTTTGCATGGACGTAAAGAAGCCGGGTGGAAATATCATCTCCAACTTGCGAGAGCAACAGAGTGCTGACCTTCTCCGCCTCAACACAAACATCCCGAGACAACTCCTTGGCACAAAGTCAAGGAAGAAGAAGCTCAACTCGCCAGGGCCAGCGCGCCATACATGCTCGGGAGGTATCCCCGGTCATCGCAGAAGGATCCGCTCAATCCATATGTGGAAGTCATGGCTCTTCATCCCTAAGACTTTCATAGTCTGCAAGTTCACACCCCTGCTCAGATTCGCCGCATACCCATCGGGGAACTTTAACGTCTTGATCCACTGCAGAACTTCCTTCCTATCTGCCCTTTTTCAGATGTAATCGGCCGGCCCCTTTTCCATTTCTGCCGGCGCGGGGTCTTCATCACCGTGTTTGGTCTATCACAGATCATCTCCAGGTCCAGTCTAGCCTTGACGTTGTCCTTTGACTTTTGCCAACGTCCATGAGTGTTGCCCAGAGTGCCTCGGCCACATTCTTTTCTGTGTGCATTACATCGATGTTGTGTGGAAGAAGAAGGTCCTTGAAGTAGGGGAGCCTAGTCAAGCCCGATATATGAGTCCACATGTGGTCCCGAGCATATCCCTTAAACCCACCTGCTTCCTCGTGTTCGAGAGCCCAGATGTCGGCAAGGACGGCGGCAGGGCTCTTAACCTCGCGGAATGGGGCCGATGACTTGAACGCCTTTCGTGAAGTGCTTTACATCTAGCCTTGAATTCATGGTTCTCGTGCAGGAATTGGCGATGCTTGTCGAAAGAAAAAACTTGCCGCCTTTGGCCGCCAGTGAACATCACATCCGCCTTGCATGTCGGGCAAGGAACTTCCCGTGAACACACCACCATTGAATAAGCCATCGCCAGAAGTCATGCATTGAATCTGGTACCACACATGCATTCTGAAGTTCCTCTTCAGAGTCTTGCCGGTTATGCGTGAGTACCCCTCTTCCCAAGCAAGTTCCAATTCATCCCACACCGGTTGCATGAACACACCCATATTGTCGCCGGGTGTCCGTGTATTATCGATGTCAAGAGCACGTTCTTAGGTTCAAACATGACGCCGGGGAGATTGAGGGGATCACAAACACGGGCCGCAAGTGTACGGGGGCCGCCATCATTCCAAACAGGTTGAACCCATCTCATTTGCCGGCCTTCTGCGTACATTTCGAGCCTCCATAGCCTTGACAGATTCATGTTATCAAGTGCTTCCATGCATCACCGTTACGGGTGTACCATCTTGTCGATGGTATCTTTTGCCATTCTTGTGCCACGTCATCTGCTTCGTGGACTCCTCCGTCATATACAGCCGTTGCAGCCTCGGTAGGAAAGGAAGGTGCCGTACGACCTTCTCGGGGACCTTAGACTGTTTCATGCTTGCCATCGAGCCTTCTACCAACACGAACCTAGAGGCATCGCGCCGGACAGTTTTTGCTTCCTCGAGGTCTCCCCGAACAGGGCGCACTCTTCTGGACAAGCATGGATCCCCTCATACGGCATCTTAAGTGCACGAAGGAGCTTCTGTGTAGCGTAGGTGTTCGTCGGCAGGACATGATCTGCCGGAAGCAGTCCCCCAACAATGCTCAACACGAGATCGAAGCCGTCTCGACTAATGCCCAGCTGCGACTTCAACCCTATCAGGCGTGAGACGGCATCCAGTTGCGTAAGCTTTGTCTTCTCGTGAAGGGGCTTCTATGCCGACTCCATCATGTCGTAGAAGGCCTTCGCGGTTTGCTCCGGATCTTCCTCCACATCCATTCCTTTGCCAAACCGTGCTTCGTGGAAGTCTCGCCATCATGTTCGCCATCCCTAAGCATCGCCATCATACTCCTCGAGGACGGGTCGCACCACCTCGTCCCTAATAGGATGGTATTCACCATGGTGGCGCCAAACGGGTATAGTTTGGAACGAACCCGTGCTTGAACAGATCTCTCAACACTGAGCCTTTACTTTCTTCTTCTTGTTCCTGCACTCGCTGCAGGGACACGGACATCCGAATCGACCCTTTAGCAAATTGGGCCAAATGCATGCTCCAAGAACTCGGTCGTCCCCTGATCCATTCGTGGCTCTTACTTGCGAAGCCCGAGTACATCCACTCACGGTCACCCATGCTCATCATGCGGCAATGTTAACATGTGATAAAACCAAAGAAGTGCATCTACAACGCGCCCTACCATCTAATAGGTGAAGGATAGGTCCTAATCCCACTTCGAGATATGCTTGTGAGACGAGGTTAGCTTCCATGCTCGCTCCGTCAAAGACGGAATTCGGCAAGACCCATTTGTTCTCCCGATACACGTCCCGACGGGAGAGTGTGTATCCAGAGAACAACGGGAGGTCCTACCAAAACTCCGACTTCGGACGGGAGCGAACATGGAGCTAACCTCGTCTGCGCATCATCCTCGGCCGTCCAAATATCGTGACAATCCGAACGGATACGGTTATACATATCTGCGAAGAACGCATACTTCCAACCGTATCCATTTCGGACGACGAGACGCCCTAACCGGGTAACGCGACCTATGACTACATGTGGCGGAAAGAGGGTCATACCGCAGAGCTTAGGTGAAGAAAGGCTAAGCGGGCGGTCTTGAAATCGTGCTCCTCCTGCTAGCCTCCAATGGGAGCCCTCCCGAAAAAAAAAAACAATTAGTGAGAACGAAAATTTTCTAAGAAGACTCTCTCTCTGTCTGCGGGAAGGTTACCAAACCTCAAGAAGAAAAGACTGACACGATGGCCGACAAACACATATACATGTCACGCACGATGGCCGACAACCACAAATGTATTTCCAATCCATGCGAAGAATATAAGCGTGTATTAACAAAGTAAACTACTACTACTAGTAGTACTACTACCTCGTCGTCACGGACGAGCGTCACACCATGAGCGAGCCTGCAGAGGGCGCGCGAGGACGGCGAGGCGGGGAGCTGCGCGGCGAGGCGAGGACTGCGCAGGCGAGGCGAGGACGGCGAGGCGAGGACGGCAGAGGCGAGGACGGCGCTGAAGGCAGGCGACGCAGCGACAGAAGACTTAACGAGCGGGACGACGGACGGCGGACAGCGGGCACGCCCGGATCGGGAAACGACAGCAACGGCCGGGCGAAGGCGGCAGCAGCACCGAGCGCCGCTGAGCCACAGCCGAGACGCTGCTGCCAGCCGGGCCGGGCCGAGGGCAACACGCAGTGGGGGAAGAACGGCCGGGGCTGGGGGGGCCCAGCCAGGGGGCCATGGGGGGGGGACACGGCGCTGGAGGGACCAACAACAGGGGCCACGGGGAGGGCCACGCACATGGGAGAGGGCACCACAGGCCGGGAGGGACCAACATGGGGGGACCAACATGGGCGGCCACGGGGAGGGCCAGGCCACATGGAGAGGGCGCCACGCCACGGGAGGAGGATGGCACGGGGGAGGAGGAGGGGGGATCCACGGCCAGAGAGAGAGGAGGGAGGGGGCGGGGAGGGAGGGGATCTGGATGGGCCAGGGCGTGACAGCGTCGGCAATGGGCATGCTGGCCCGTGGCTATGGGGGATTTTGGGGAGGAGAGGGCTATTGAGCTGAGATAAACGCGACGTTTTTTTTTTTTTTTCTTTTTTTTTCATGGCATTGCGACGCAATGGCCTTGATCGGGTCTATTATTTTTTTTCAAAAATTATTTTTTTAATTTTTTAAAAATACTTTGCCGATTGCTTCTGCTCCCTGGCGATTGGCAAAGGTTATTTTGATTTTTTCTCGAGAATTCTTTGCCGATCGCCATCCTCCCCGGCGATCGGCAAAACTCTTCCTGCCCAACCGCTTGATGGCGATCGGCAAAAATTAATTTTTTTTTTCGATCCAGTTTTTTGTGTTGCCTTGCTACATGTAAGTACATGATATATTCCAAGTTTGAGATCATTTTGATTTATTTTGCTATATTTCATTGATTTTTTACATTTCTTTGATTTTTTACCACACTCGATTTGAGCTGCGGTACATGAAATAATGGAATCCGTGATTGATAATTTTATGATATTCATGATGTTTGGAGCATGTTGAGGGCCGTGTGCGGGCCTCGCGTGAAATTCGGCCGTGTTGGTGTCGAACACGGCCGAAATTTCACGCAAGCGTGAAAACACGGCCTCAACATGCTCCAAACATCATGAATATCATTTTCTCAATCGCCGATTCCATTATTTCATGTCTTGTCAGCTCAAATCGAGAGGAAAAAAAAAAATCAAAGAAACAAAAAATCTACTAATATAGCAAAATAAATCAAAATGATCCCAAACTTGGAATATATCATGTACTTACATCAACTGATCAAGGCAACACAACAAACCGATCGAAAATAAAAAAAAATAAAATTTTTTTGCCGACCGCCCGGGAGGATGGCAATATAAAATTCTTCACTGCTTTTGCCGATCATCGACGGAGTGGCGGCGGTCGGCAAAGGTGACGGTGTGGATGGCGTCAACCATGGCCTGCCTTTGCCGATCGCAATTCTTTGCCAACCGCACGGCGGTCGGCAAAGCCAGCGATCGGCAAATCTCTTTGCCGACTGCAGGAAATTCCAGTTGGCAAAGGGATCTCTTTGCCGAGTGTCGAAAAAAAACAGTTGGCAAAGAAAATTGCAGTCGGCAAAGAGCCAGTTTCCTGCAGTGGCTAGCTGTGCTGCACCACCTCCGTTCCGTTCACTTACTTTGTGTACGCCTAGAAGGACCACGCACCCTAGCTGTTTCTCGTTGCGTCCTACGGTCCTAGCTACACCCACCACTCAATCTCAGACAATCCGCGCATTGTGTACGCCGGGGAGACAAGCACCTATATAGGGCGATACACAGCTGACATGTGGGGACAGCTTGTGCATGGGCATCTGTCTCGTTAATGTTGCTTATGCGACATCCCATTGTACAAAGTTGACACCTATCATGGATTCATGTACAACACATGCATGCATGGTATATTTGTATATATATGGTACTGACTTCCGGAGATGAACAAAGTTTCACCTACATATACATAAAAAAATAGGAAGAAAGCTGTATGGAGTACACTGTACAGGCAGTACTTCAAGAAACTAAATTACTCACAAGCCAGGGCTTATAGTAGTAGTAAGGAAATGCCTGACAAAGGCCAATAGTTTACTACCATTGTATCATCTATACATCATATCATCTATTTATTTGGTGGTACGCGTAGTACTCCCCGCCGCCCCCTCCCCAATGCTTACGATACATGAAACAACTGCTATGTCTGATGCTACCTTTGCAAGTGCTGAAAGTGCATCGATGTGATGATCAGCTCCATTAGGCAAGTCTCAATGAGAGTTTTATGGCTCTGTTTTCAAGACTTTCTGGTATTGGAAACGGTGTAAACAAGTTTCATTTAAATTATTTTCATCTCACTCTTTTTCATTTAAATTATGCCATATCAGCTTATTTAATATGCATGAAACTCTCATAAAACTCTTGTTGAGACTGGCCTTATTAGGGCATGTACAACCCACAGACGAGGGTTCATCTCTAAGCGCCTCGAATATATCATACAGACAGGTATAAAGACAGATCATACAACCCACGGACAGGGGTCCGTCAAGCTGTTTAATGCATTACATTTAGCTAGGATCAACTATAAATAAATTTTTGTATACCACTGTATAGCTATTTGATAGAAAACGTATCAAGGATAAATAAGAGTAAATGATTATAATTAGGGTTGTCGCTTGTACGCACTTCAGGTGGGAGCACCTCTGCGATGGATAACACATGTTTGCATTATGTTGATAACAATTGAGTTCATTCTAAAGAAGGGGGCAACAATTTTAGAACTGAAGCTTACAAATTCACAGACACCCACATTCATTCAAATGACAGATAAGCTAAGTAGTCCATACTGATACATCATAAGCTCCAATCTTTATCTTTGCAGCAAATAACCAAAATAGCTAAGAAACACATAGTACAGTAAGATAGCTAACACAAAGACACTGAAAACATTTGTCAGTACTATTTACAATCATTTGATACACAAGTACAGGAGGAAGATAGAGGGTGTTTGGTTCTTTAGTCGCTCCTAAAATTCATGTCACATCGAATGTTTAGATACTAATAAGGAGCATTAAATATAGATTAATTACAAAATCAATTACATAGATGGAGACTAATTTGCGAGACAATTTTTTTAAGCCCTATTAATCTTTCATTAGCACATGTTTACTGTAACACCACGTTGTCAAATCATGAACTAATTAGGCTTAAAAGATTCGTCTCGCAAATTAATCGCAAGTTGTGCAATTAGTTTCGTAATTAGTCTATATTTAATACTCCATACATATGTCAAACATTCGATATGACAGGAATTTTAGGAGCCATTACCTCGCGCGATTTGGTGCCACAAATCCATCTCGTGCGAGTCACTAGATCCTCGCGCACACAGCATCGATCCACGCGTCGTCGGCTTGCGGAGGCGAGGCGTACAACAGTGCTGAAGCCGTCAACTAGACCTCGGAGCACGAGCGTACCCCGTCGTCTCGCGAGGCGACGCGGCCTTCGTCTCCAGGCTTCGCCAAGGTGTTTCTTGCAAAATCTCCATCACAGAGATGGGGTGAAAAGACCCGTTGCACGTGCCCTTACAATTTGTGCCCTAAAGGAATGAAGTCCACTATTTTCGGTAACATAAACTTCATTAATCACACAATTTTGTTGTAAAGAAAGAAAAATAACCATGCTGCAATTTCTCGAGGAGGCATCTGGTGCATTTTGTGACTGGCTGGGCGCTGAGCAGCCGTTCGGGCAATCAGCCTGTTCGCTGGTTGATTTTTGGGCTGATAAATTTAGCTGGTACTGATTTGTTATGAGAGAAAATATCAGATAAACCTAGCTGAAACCAACGAGCAACGTGCTGCCACCGCGGGATGGAGGCACGGAGCGACGCCGCGGCAAGAGCCAAACAGCGAGACGAGTGCGTGCCCGTGGTGCGGCACGGCAGCGGCATCGAATCACGTGAGGGCGACGAGGATCCCGAGGCGCGGGCGGGTGGGGGTGGCTCCACGGAATCCCCGCGGCACGTGCCCACTCGTGCTTGCTTACGCAGTTCCGCCCCGCCCACGTGACGCCCCCATCAAAATCCCTCCCCTGGCGCGCCCTGATCCTTCGTTCCCTGCAAACTAAGGGTCGTTTAAATCTAGGATGTAAAGTTTTAGGATATCACATTAGATGTCATATGAGAATATCATATGAGATGTTCAGATATTAATAAAAAATAAATTATAGAATCCGTCAGTAATTCACTAGACGAATTTATTAAACTTAATTAATCCGACAGTAGCACATATGTCACTATAGCACCACATTATCAAATCATGAATTAATTAGGCTTAAAAGATTCATCTCACAAATTAGTCGTAAACTGTGCAATTAATTATTTTTAGTCTATATTTAATGTTGTATACATGTGTCTAAATATTCTATGATAGGGAATAAATTTTAGAGAATAAACTAAACAAGGCTAAACCACTGCACTGCGCTGCGCTGCGCTGCACGGGAAACTGACACTGACACGGCACCGCGCGCAGGGAGAGAGGAGCCGCATGCAGACGCTGTGGGTGTTGCCGGGCCACGGCCGTGATGCATGGCGCTGTTGCTTCATCGGGGCTCCGACCCGGGGTCGGGTCGTCCGCGGTGCCAACCGCATGCGAAGCGATGTGTCGGTTGGAAACTTCGCAAGGGAGGCGGGCGGGCGGCGAGGTAGCGTGCGTCGCTGCAGCAGCAGCATAGGCATTTATGAGGGATGGGCGCGTCGCGTCTCTTTCAGGCTTGCTCGGCCCTCTCCTCTGACACCGGCCTGCCGGGCATCACGTGGCGGTTGCTTTCGCAGGGCCCCTGCCGTACTCTGCCACGTGTCGGTTGGCGGCCGGGCAGCGCTCCACTCCATCATGCATTGCATGCATGCGCCGAGCGGCACTCACACACAGCTACGGGGCTCAGGCAGGCAACATATATCCCGTATACTGCTGCGTACGAGTAGGATTTATACAACGGACGGACCTTCTTGACCCTCATTTTCTCATGTGAGAAATGAGATGCTGACCTTCACGTTTTGTCGCTGCGCGCGTGTCAGAGATACATTTGCAGCCTCAATGATTAATTGGGGATGGGAAAGCAGTTGTTTTCGGGCACTGCAGTACAGCAAGCCCGGTTGGTATGAGCTACTTTTCAATTATAGAATATTGTTTTTTCTCTCACAATATTTTAGTATAAACATTAATACTCCCTCCATATCATATTTAGATGACGTTTAGGACATGAGTACGCTTACCAAGGAGAGATTAATTATGTTGTAATTTTCCATGTCTACCCTTATTAAATAGGGCTGCAGTTGTCCCCTGTACATAAAAGATGCGTTGCTCTAGTGGCTAGCTCTTGGGTGCCCAGCGAAGCAGGTCGCCGTTTCGAGTCCCTGTAGCTCGCTTATTTTTTATATGTGATGCATTTTGCATGGCACTGTACACGAATGCATTTCGTTTGCCGTGGTGGCTGCTCGTGCGCGCGCGTTTTGGCCGTCGGCGGCAACATTTTGGCGGTCTTTTTTCTATTTTTTTCGCACCGTGCAGCAGCTAGGTTTGGCGGTCTTTTTTTTCGCACCGTGCACGCTCTCTCATTTTCTTCGACCGTCTGTCCATCTACCCCTTCCTATTTAACCGGTGCTGCATCTGTGCCGTGGTCCACTCCTTTCCTTCTCCACTTCTTCTCTTTCCATGTTCTGCAATGGCTATTCCATTTGATTTGAATGTCCATTTAGAAGAAGACCACGACAATCTACCAAGCGATATCAATGAGCCAACGTTGGAGGATCACGCCACACATGGTAATGTACTACTACTCTGTTTGTTTGTTTGTTTTGATATCAAAGCAACAACGTGTAGTTTTGTTTCTCATTTTTTTTATGGACAGGGTTTGATTTGAACATGCCACTAGACGAGTTCGGTGCTGTTGATTTAGATTTTCTACAAAATCTGTCCGGTAAGGTTTACAAAAGACTTTGTTTTTGTTTCTTATAGCTAGAGCCAGTTTAGTTCCCCAGAATTTTGCTAAATTTTTCAAGATTCCCCGTCACATCGAATCTTTGGACGCATACATGAAGCATTAAATATAATTAAAAAATAAAACTAATTACACAGTTTAGACGAAATCCACGAGACGAATCTTTTAAGCCTAATTAGACTATGATTGGACACTAATTGCTAAATAACAACGAAACCCGCTACAGTGCATTTTGCCAAATTTTTTGGCATCTAAACAAGGCCCTAGAACATGCCGTGTCCAAGTAGTAACTATTGCATGAATGTGGTTGTTTTTTTTCTCTATAATTACAACTTGCCGTGTATACGTTGTATGAATGTGCTCGTATTTTTTTCCTATAAATAGAACATGCCGTGTAAGTTGCATGAACATGCTCCTACTAATGTTTGTTTTCTTTTAACAAAATGTCACTTGAACTAATGTTCGTATTTAATGTTTGTTTCCTATAAATAGAACATGCCGTGTAAGTTGCATGAATATGGAGTATTTAACAAAATGTCATTTAACTAATGTTTGTTTTCTTTTAACGTAACATGTCAGGAGAACCCCAACGTGGAAGAACAACGTCAACAACCCCACCAAGGAAAGAAATGTCTCGAACACCTCCGAAAACAAGTTTATCAAGCTTTGTTGGCTAGAAGCAACAATGGGAAACTAGGCAACAAAGACACTGCAGCTTGTTTCTCGAGCAATTTGGGATTCCCTGTTCGGACAATTCGTAGGGTATGGAAGAGAGGTAAAACATAGCTTGCAAACTCGGTTCCGGTTGTGGTTTCTAGTCTAAAGAAGGGTAGAGTAGGTCCGTAAGAAAGTCCTGTTGATTTAGAACCATTGCGAAACATTCCTCTAAAGCAAAGAATGACTATAGATGATGTGTGCAAATAGCACTAAATTTGAGTAAATGGCGATTCAAAGGTATTTGAAAAAAAGGTTACCTTAGGCGTCACTCTAGTAGCATCAAGCCATATCTCACTGAAGCTAACAAGAGGTCTAGGTTACAATGGTGTGTTGACATGGTTAACAGAGAGTTGCTTGATGATCCAAGGTTTAAGGAGTCGTATGACTTTGTGTCATTGATGAGAAATGGTTCTACCTATGCCAAAAATCTAAAAATATTATTTGCTACCCAAGAAGATGAACCCCATCGGACTTGTAAGAACAAGAATTACATCCCTAGGCTCATGTTCTTGTGTGCTTGTGCTCGCCAAGGTTTAGGGATGGGAATTGTATTTTGATGGTAGGATTGGTTGTTTTCCACTTGTTCGATATGAACCGCTATGAGAGGTAATGAGAGAACCGGCCGTGTCCGTGGAGACTTGGTTATGAAGCCTATAACTAATATCACAAGAGATGTGATTAGAGAATTCATGATCAATCAAGTGTTGCTCGCCATTAGAGCCAAATGGCCAAGAGAAGATGTGGGCAAACCGATCTTCATTCAACAAGATAATGCACCTACCCATTTAAAATTGGATGATCCGAATTTTGTTCCCATGCTCACTAGGAGGATTCGATATTCGCCTAATTTGTCAACCTCCAAACTCTCCGGATTTCAACATTCTTGACTTGGGGTTTTTTCGAGCTATACAAGCAATTCAATATAAGAAGAATGCAAAAACAATGGAGGATCTACTTCCGATCGTGCAAGAGGTAAATTTGTTCGATTGTTCACACATGTTTGAATGGTTTTTGGAACAACAAATTTGCTCATTCATTCATTTCGTGCACAATTGTTTTGTAGACATTCTTGGAGTACTCGCCACGCCTTGCAAACCGAATGTTTCTTACACTACAAGGTGTCTTGATGGAAGCTATGAAAGTGAAAGGTTGCAACAAGATCAAGATACCTCATATGAAAAAAGAAACATTAGAAAGAGAAGATCGACTGCCATCTTGCATCCCTTTTGATCCTCGCTGCTACATGAAGCCGAGGCTACTCTTGCTGCATGACAAAATTAGATTGATGCTATAATTAGTAGACATTCTCGCTGCATGAACTATTTAGATTGATGGTATAATTAGTAGAGACATTCTTGCTTTGCATGAACTACTATATTTAGATTGATGCTATATAATTAGTAGAGACATTCTTACCGATGCACGCTTGTCATCCTTCCCGGCAGAGCGCTCACGCCGAGCTTGTCATCGAGCATCTTGAGCACGTGAGGGGGTATGACGACACTATCGTCATGCATCACGATATTGTTGGGATCGGGAATGAAAACCTCGCAGTCGAACTCGTCGAGGCCGTGAATCATGGCAAAGACCATGTATTCATAGTGGACGAGACCACATCGAGAGCATGGCCAGAACCGCGAGTGCACACGGTTCCATGATTCCCGGTCCTCATGAACTTGATTGCAACGAGGGCAAAGAAAAGCACCCGGCGGCAAGGAGTCCGGCACCATCTCGACGGAGTCCGGCGCGATGATCGAGTCCAAAGGCCTCGACGGATCGCGGCAGATCGACGGAGTTCGCGCGATGACGGAGTCCAAAGCCTCCTCCGTGTCCCGCACACGACGTCCTCCGCGGCGACCTCCTCCGAGTCCGGCACGACGACGTCCTCCGCGGCGACCAGCACCCGCCGCGCCGCCCGGTCTCCATGCGAAGCGTGATGTGAGGAAGATGAACTGGTGGGCGACTTTCTTTGGGGCGCGGCGAGGGATGGCGAGGCGTGATGGATGGCGGGCGGCGATGGCGGTAGCGGGCTGCATGCGGAGATGAAGGAAGGCGCGCGCGACACGTGCAAATGTCGAAGCGGATAACCGGGCGAAAGCGCGAACCCAAGCGGCAGGGGAAACGAGCAAAATTCCATCCCACGAGCCGCAACGTCTTCCTTTCGCGCAAACGACTACGACGCCAGAATGTCATCTAAAACGGATACGGAGGGAGTATAAGCTAAATTTTAGCATAAGCGAACAGGTAATTATTACTCGCTAGCCACCCGCTTACAGCGAGCGTAGGGCTTGTAGCTCTCTGCGGACCACCGTCACGTGCCCAGCGCGGAGGGTGGGGGTGGAGTGACGAGGCTGGTCCTAGTTTTTGCCCTCGTTTTCGCCATCGCGCTCTGCCTCACCTCACGAGTTGACGTGGCCCTCCTCCTGCTCCCTCGGCGTTAGATACGCGGCTCCAAGATGTATGGCGCGGTGGCGCCGAGCTCGGCCACGTCACCGCCACATAGTTTAGTCACGCCATCACGGCCTCAAAGCTTGGCACTATATGCTATGGCGCCAGGGACGTGTTATCTCAACGCCGTAGATTATGGTGTGACTCTCGAGTCCAAAGATGAAATGTAGACACATATAGGAGTATAAAATACTAGGACATTTGTATATTAATTAACAACGATTGCGATACCCGCGGTTAAAAATAATTGACATCAATGGTTGCTAGTGTTATAAACAAACTTAACTGATAACTTAGCACTTTCTCCCGTTTCTAGATTTATTAAAATTTGGAATTGAAATATTTTTTGTTTTTGTACATTTTTCCCAAAGACCTCTCAAATTGTCTTGGAGCCATCTTCTAGAACTAAGATGCATGTCATTAGCCACGACGCGATCAGGTACAGAAGGCTAGTCTAAACAGGTGAATCACCGATCGTCCTTTTATGTTCTTGATTGACTCTCTCCAGTAAAAAAAAACTCTCACAACCGAACGTCCGCAACTCCGCATCCGTAGTGTGGTTCGATAAAAACAAGTGGCAAGAGTATAGTTGACTTTTTTTCCATAATAAAAGAATTTGTCAATGCTTTAAGCAAGAGAAAGACCAAATCTTACTGCAAAGCAGCCCGGTGGGCCGGCGGCAGCAGCCCAACGGCAGCGGCGAAACCCTCGTCATCGTGAGGGGCTCAGGGCCCGTCCCGTCCGTGACGGCCTGACGGGCACGCTCAGCGGTCTCGCAAAATCAGGAACAGAGCATTTCCCTCCCGCCGCCGCGCCGATTAGGCTCGCGGTTGTCACAGTCGCCTGCCACCCGATAGTCCAGCAAGGAGTGACCGGCGATGGCGTCAGGCCGATGCGGTAGCCTGCCGCAAGCGCAGCGGCGATCGGCGAGGCCTAGCCTAGATGGTCTGATCTGATGCCCACTTACCCAGGGGCCAGGAGGAAGGTATGCACCCACGAACCATGCGTTGCAAAATTTCTTCAAAATCCTGTCGAAGCACACGATTTCATCCACAATCCACACACGCGCCGTCCAACACATGATTATTAGAACGGCATAGTTTATTGTTCACTCTATATACTGTTCATCGCTCCTCGCAGCTCCTGAGCTCCCCAATTCGATCTCTTCTGTACTGTACCTCAGAGCACTACTCATCATCCCTGGCACTGGCAGTGCGCCGACTGCAGCCTGAGGCCTGCTGGATCTATGCTTTCGTCGCGTTTGGGCCGGCACCGGCGGCAGACACGCTCTCGAGGTACCTCTCCACGACGTCCAGGCCGCAGAGCTCCTTGACGACGGGCATCGTCGCCGGCACGTCCATCTGGAACGTGACGGCGGAGTTCGCGGGGCCGGTGCTGACCGAGAACTCCTTCCTCGCCGCCCTGATGGCCTCCCTCATCGAGCAGTGCACCGAGGCCGCGAGAAGAAGCGGCGGCTCGCCCGAAGCTGCAAACAAGTCCGCGGTATGCCAAGTTTTTTTTTTCTTTTCATAAGCGGTTATCATAAACTGAGAATGTCTGGATGATTGCATGAATGTTGAGCGGGGGGTGAAATGAAACATTGTGAGGAGATGCTTGCCTTTTGAAGACAGGATACGCTTCTTGTCACGGGCGCTATTAAACATCTGAACATTGAACTCTTTGGGGATATTATCCACCGTGGGGATCTTGTACGTCCATGTGCCGTCGTGGATGACCAAGCCGTCGGAGTTCGTCTTGTAGTCCTCGTTCGTGAAGAACCCTATTCCTTAGACAAAGCAGCCTTCGATCTGATTGAATGATGAGCAGTGTTTAGAGGAGGACACATTTTCGTTGATACAATGGTCTGCGTGAGCTGTAATAATTTTGTAGCTAACCTGGCCCAAGTCCACAGCAGGGTTTAGGCTTTGCCCGCGGTCGTACACAAGGTCACTTCGCAGAATTGTGGTCGCTCCTGTCAGGACATCAACTTCCACCTGCGATGTTCATTTGCAAATTTCCAATGAAATGTCAGCTTTCGAAGAACTGGAGCTGCAACCTCCAACAATTGGCTTTGGTAATTGCAGTTGCATTGTCAGGATACCTCGCTGGTGCCAGCTCCATAGTTCATGTAGTTTGTGAAAGATGGATTAGGAGTCCAGTATGCCTGTGCTGATAAGTTCACACTCGCCATGCTTGCCTGTAGATGATGAACAAATGTCATGAACAATTTAAACTGCTTGATATTGAGTTCCAGTTCCTTAGACTTATTTGGCATTGCTACTGATTGATTAATGATGGAATGAAGGGAGGCAAAGGATTTGAGTAACTGTAATTCTTGGTACCTCTTTCAATCAAATTAAGGGACATGTTAGCAACAAAGTTAGAATTAAGTGTTATCCTCACCTGAGCAATCAAGGCACTCCATTCCACGGTGTTGGACTTAGCTTCGAGACTCTCCTTGATAGGCTTCAGCCTCTCAACGAGTACAGCACATGATTGTCGAACCGCTTCACAGCTAGTTTCAGAAGTGGTGCTCCCAGCTGTCCAACCTCCTTGGATCAGGCTTAATGTGTCTGCCTGGATAACCCGAACCTTGTCCAGAAGGCATTCGCCACCATCAGGGCACAGCTGTCCCAATCCGAACGCTGTCATCTGCTTGACCTTAGTCCACAATCCTTGGCCTATCTCAATTCCTCCAACCTCAACGGCGATGGAACCATCATTCATGATCGATACCTTGCCTGGAGTTGGTCGAAGATTAACCTCATAAGTGGCTGGCACACAAGAAATGCCGCGTTTCTTCCATTTATTGCTGCTATTAAAGTGCTGAATCATTGCAGCCCTGTGCTGGTATTCTGGAGACATGGAAACCAGGCTGTATGTAGAACACTCCCAAGGCCAGCTTATCAAACATGGAAACCAGGCTGTATGTAGAAGCTTCACCGGCACTTTCTCCAGAGAAAACTTGAAGGCTTTCAAAATCATGAAGGTTCTTCCTCCTGACAGTGTTAGTGTCTAGTGCGAGCACCGAGGCAACATGCTCCATGATGGCTTCAGCGATGAAAGAGCCCTGCACATCTCCAGGAGCTCGCATTGCTGACTTTGATGAGACATTTGTCTTGTAGACCTTGGTGTCAAATTCAAGAGTGCCCCAGTTGTACTTTTTGAGAGCTCCTATGATAGCACGTGGCATTATTGGACTAAAATCTGCTGATATTCCAGCATTGATTCCAAGATCAAGGTGCAAGGCTGTGATCTTGCCATCTGACTTGAACCCAACAGAGTACTTCGCCTCCACTGGATGTCTCCCTCCAGCCATTATCATGTCGGTCTTGCGATCGAGGTACATCCTAACTGGACGCCGCAGCTTGAAGGCAGCAAGGGCACGTGCACATGCTGTCTGACAAAGAGGAAAAAATTCATGGTCATCTCTAACACATTTGCATCTCAACTGTTTTTTGGTCAAATCATGAAGTTCAATTGACAATACAGTGGCAGCTGAAAATACAAAATATTGAGTGAATCAAAGTTCTAGTTATAGGCAGGACTTACATGCGTTGCTTTCATTGCCTTTCCACCAAAGCCGCCTCCTACTCTTCTGCTGATGACTCGGACATTGTGAAATGGAATGCCAAGGCACCTTGCTATCAAACTTTGTGTGAGCTCGGGCATTTGTGTCGAGGAATAGATTGTAATGCAGTTATCTTCATCAGGAATTGCTAGTGCTGCTTGAGTTTCCATGTAGAAGTAGTACTGGGATTCAAGTTTTACCTGTGGGCACAAAAATACTAGGCGTGAATGTTTGGCCTTGCTGTAAATTCAGAGAGTGTGTGTGTGTGTGTTGTGTGTGTATATATATACCCAGTGCAGAGAGCTCCCGTTCTGTGCGGGGTCTGGGGAAAGGTGTCAGTGGCAAGCCTTACCCTCGCCTGTGCAATGCGAGGAGACTGCGACTCGAACCCGGGACCTTCCGGTCACAGGCGGTAAGGCTATACCGCTTGCACCAGGCCCGCCCTTCACACACACACACACACATATATATATATATATATCCTTTTGAACATAACAAAGTGTTCTGTACCTCTGCTGATAGAATCTTGTGGTCAGCTTCAGACATCCCTTTGTTGTAGTCACCAACTGGCTTTGGAGCTAAAAATGGGGGAAATTGGATGTAGCTGTTTCTTTGGATGGCATCTTCTATTGTCAGAATTGGTGGCTGCAGATTTTCTGTGCTATACTCAACAACAGCTTGCTTTGCAGCCATATAAGCATACTTTTGTGTTTCAGCAATCTGAGTGAATTGAAAAGCAACAAGACACAGTAAGATTACCTGGTTATACAAAAACATGTTTATATTTTTCTGTAATCTGAAATAACACTAGAGAAACATTACCACAACACCAATATTTTGACCAGCAAATTCAGCGATTGGATCCGCAAATAGTGGTTCATCTCCTAGAATCGTCAGGAAGCTGCTTCCAATATTTTCTCCACCGCTTGGAATATCCTTTGCTGTTATAACTGTGACGACCTTCTGTGAAGCCAAGGATGATTTGAAGTTGCTACTTTTCACATGAGCATGAGGATGTGTGCTGTAGATAAATGCTCCATAGAGGCAATCCTTGGGAGCAGGGATATCGTCAACATACACAGCCTCCCCTGTATAAGAAAAATGAATATGGTTTAGTGCATTATTTAAGAGAGGATATACAATTAGTAGAGCATGCTGGGACGGAAGCTTATGAGATGGTTATGCACTGACCAAACTATTGTACTAAAGACAAAAAAAGAGAGCCCTGAGATCATTATTTTTTGGAGTATACAGAAGAAAAGAGGTTCACCATAGTGGAACATGTTTGGAAATTCAAGCTAAATCAGTTTATGCACTGGTATAAGAGTATATACCTGAAGCTTGGATCTCTGCCCCGACTTTCTTGATCGGCTTGCCAACAGGCTTGTACTCATCGCTGAAAACCATTTCTTGTCTTGAACGTATTGGTAAATCATTGCTGTCAACCTTAAGATGCTTCTCAGGTGAGTCCACAGTGCTACCATTTGTAGTTCCATTAGTATATGACCCGGTGGGAGTATCAATATTTGATGGTGCATTCGAACTGTTGGCAAGGGAAGATAGGAAATTGAACAAGAAACTGACAGCCAAGCTGATCCTATATTCACGATGTGTAGTGTCTTCTGATGGTGAAACGGTATCTTTGAGTAGTTGAATTGCCTCAAGTATGACAAATGAGCTCAGTGATTTTCCCTTCAAGAAAGCCTCAACCTTCTTAGCTCTGATGGCATGATCGACTCCGTAGGCACCAAATGCCAGGCATATATCCTCAATTAGATGACCACCTCATGTCCTTGCTAAGAAAGCAGAGTTTACATATGAGACAGCATTTCCAAATGGACGAGGGGCTGCTCGGAAAGTCTCAAAGGTGACATCATCTGAACCCCAATGTGGAATGAATATACTCAACAGCAGGGTCCTAGAATCACATGGAGGTTGCTCCAAGAACTCCTCCAAAGTGAAGGACAGCCTTTTGGAAGCCACCTGGATTGTGTCTGTCGAACCTGCAGCTAGGAGCACGGTTGCAATGTCCGATTCGAATGGCAACCTTTGTGCCATCATTATGTTTCCACCTATGGTTGCAGTGTTCCGAACAAATGGTGAAGCCACTTTGTTCAGGTGATCAGCAATCTTTCTGAAAACTAGATTTCCATCTGAGAGCACCTCAATAGCTTTAGAGATGGACACAACTGACCCAAGCTCAATTCCTTCGATGCTTCTGTCGATGACTGAAAGCTCGATCTTCGTGTTTTTTTTCTTGAAGAGACAGATAGAAAAGTAAACCCTTCCCCCGCGTCGCTCCCTGGGGCGGCTCGGGCGGAACCCCATCGCCCCCGCCGTAGCCCCTCCCTCACCGCTCCGCCAGCCTCGCCGCCGCTTGAGCGCGCCACCGGGTGTCCGCGCGGCCGCAAGGACGGCGGCGGCGGGGCCTTCTTCCCCTTCCCCCCTTCTTCCCCTGCGCTTTTCCCTCTCCAGTGGTGCTGTTGCGAACGTCGAGGCCCCATCCGACGGTGGCTGGCGTGGCCGTTCCTGCGGCAGAGAGGGCGGATCCGCGTGCTAGTCGGCCGGATCCAGTCGCCGGTGGCCAGATCTGGTGGCCGCCGAGCTCGCCTGCCCACATCTTCCGGCGGCTGGGACGCGGTGGTCGTGTGGTCGGCGGTCGGGGCTGCTTGGGTGCTCTCCTCCTGTCCCCTCCCTTGCTCAGGCTGCGCTTGGGCAGGGCGCCGGAGGTGGCAAGGGAAGGCGCGGTGGTGCGGCGGTCGGGCTGGCGTCCGTCCAGATGTACAGCGCTGCGATGTGGCCCTGGCCGTCGGTACAGTGCGCGCGGAGGCGGTGGTTGGCCATCGGCGCAGTGGGTGCGGAGGCGGTCGCAGCGTCGGCAGCACGTGCCAAAAGCCGGCGACAGCGGCCGGCCGAGGCGTTGGTCGTGCGGCGGTGTTTCGCGAGCAGCGGAGTCAGGTCCGGCTCCGCGTTGCCCGGCCGGAGGGGGTGACGGCCGACGCAGCTGTGCGGCTGCTGCGTGCAGCCGGCGCGTCGAGGCCCCTCTGAAGGGTTACTGTGGAGCGGCAGGACAACGGTGATGGCAGTGATGGATGGCAAGGGGCCTTGCTTCTTGGCCCGACGTTCGTGCTTGAGGACTCCTTAGGCGAAAGCCTAGCGATGGCGACACCTGTGGGTGCCGCTTTCCCTGTTGGGGGCGTCGTGTATCCCCTCTAGCACTATCATCCAAGGGTGAAAGCCCGGTCCACTTTGGACGTGCGACGGTGGCGCCATCGGCATTGCTACCTTCCTGAAGGCGTCGCGTTTGGATTTCGTCGTGGCCTCGATGTCTCCTCGGTGATTGTTCTTCGCTTCTTGGCGCCTCGATGACGCGTGGAGGCGGGTCTTGCTGCGAGAAGTCGAAGCTGCTACGTCAGGGACGTGGCTCAGCAACGATGACACGCAGCGAGCCCCCACCTTCATCGTAGGCTGGGGTCTGCTAGGGGTCGGCAAGCGCTGGAGGCGAGGCGTGTGGACGTGACTGAAAGTCGGAGCTGCTCTTTGCGGGGTGCTTGAGCTTGGCAACGATGACCGGTTGCGGCCGCTTGCTTCGGGCTCGTTGGTGGGTGGCTTGTGTGTGGACTGCCATGAGAAGTCGGAGCTGCTGGCGTCTTCAGCCATGCTCGGCAACGATGACCCATGGTAGTGTGCCGTGTTAGTGCTCAGCTGCGTCGTGTGGGTTGGTTAGCCTATCGGGTGCGCTTTTTGGCATCCCGTTGGCTAGTCCTCTTGTACATAAATTCTTTCTGTCTTAATTAAGCGGCAGAGCTCCTGCCTTTGTTTCAAAAAAAAAATGACTGAAAGCTCTGGGATTCCTTTGATGTCAATGTACTTGTCATAGAGGTCCTTATCCTTGTACACTCCAGACCCGGTGTTTGAAGCCACAATCTTCACAGAATTTTCATCAAACCAGTTGGAATAAAACAACCTGTGAAGCTCTTCAATGCTCTTAGGATGGTACCAGCCGTCGTCGGAGACTGCAATGGAACATCTTTTTCCTGCTTCAGTGTAGACTTGATCTCGGATTTGAGAAACTCTGGAAATGTGCAAATGGCGCCGCTGTTGTAGCCCGGCAGCTTGCTGACTTCTGCAGGTTCGTCACCCTTCTTCCAGAAGCAGTTGAGGCCCAGGTCCTCGAGGTCAACATCAGAGGTAAAGCTTTTGCAGGCGTCGACGATGGGCCTGTATCCGGTGCAGCGGCAAAGGTTGCCTGAGACAGCCTTCTCTGCCTCCGAGGAAGTGATCTTGGAGAAGCCAGCGGGAGGGGCTGGGCGATCGGACTTCTTGTCGGCCTTGACAAGCGCGGAGAAGATGGACATACACATGCCGGGTGTGCAGAAGCCGCACTGTGAGGCGTGGAAGCCGGAGAGGCGCTGCTGCACGGGATGGTAGCCATCCCTGGTGTTGCCGATTCCCTCACTGGTGGTCACCGAGCAACGGTCCACGCTGTGGAGCAGCGTCAGGCAGGAGCTAGCAGAGAACTCGGTGACCTCGTTCATGGCCGGGTCGTACTTGGAGATGAGGACCACGCATGCACCGCAGCGACTTGCCACAATGTGAAATTGTAAAAGTGGGATGACTTTAGCTCTTTTATCTTCATTGTACATGCAGAATAGCAGATATTTTTGCATTCAGAGATAAATGTAGAAGCTGATGCCAATTCTATAGAACGAAGGTGCAGGAAATTTCAAAGTTTACATCGCAACCTCGTTATATAAAGCAAATAATCAGCTTGTTCGCTCGTTGGTTTCAGCTAGGGCTTATCAGTCAGCCAATAGTGTTTTCCTCTCACAACAAACCAACATCAATCGGACTTATCAGTCCAGAAATCAACCAGCGAACAGGCCAACTATATATAGTTCAAAAGATAATTCCAGTTTCTTGTAGTATTAGCTTCCTGTGTAGTATGTCCCAAATATAATAGTACCTGATTTTTTAAAATATAATGATTCTTTTTATTAAGTAAACAGTCTGTCGAGTCCTGCCTGAGTGCAAATGCAGGACGGTATTCCTTCCGTTGAAAAATGCAAGACGTCTTTTATTTTGAGAAAAGTCAAACTCTGTACGTTTCTGTATAGCAATCAGTCAAACTATCAGTATTGCATTATTGGTTGTAGTGTATAAAAAATGCAGAAGCATCTTTAGGGATCTGTATTTTAAAGTCCTTGCACATCATACTGATTTTCTAGCTATAACTATTGTAGTTTGCAAGAAGCATCTGTATTTATTTCTTCCTTGTAGCTGGTATCAAGGCACATAGGTTGATGAAACAGTAGCAGCCAAGGAAGGTTGTTCCTTCCAATCTCTATGGATGGATTGGTCTTAGGTGCTGTTTAAATTCGGTGGCTAAAGTTGATGAGTGTCATGTCGGGATGTCATATGAGAGTGTTTGAATAGTAATAATAAAAAAATTATAGAAGTCATCAGTACTCCGCGAGACGAATTTATTAAGCCTAATTAATCCGTCATTAGCACATGTTCATGTCATTAGCACCACATTGTCAAATCATGGACTAATTAGGCTTAAAAAATTTGTCTTGCAAATTAGTCGTAATCTATGCAATTAGTTATTTTTTAGTCTATATTTAATACTCTTTGCATGTGTCAAACATCCGATGGAATAGGGACTAAAGCTTATGGGGGGAACTATACAAAACCTTAGCTTCTTGGGATGTCCGATCCATGAGATGGTGACATCCCAAGCAAAAAATCCAAGAACGAAAAGGCATTGGCATCCTCTCGATCTGCAATCTAAAGTTGGCGAAGAGAATGCACATGCATGCAAATACATAATAGGAGACTCCAAGGAAAACTAGCTACCATGTGTGCTTGGAAGTTGGCAAAAATCCAAGAACGAAACATAGAGCTACCTTTTTTTTTTTTTTGACAAAACGAAACATAGAGCTACCTAGTAGTGTAGAGAGTAGAGCCGAGAGCTCAACAATAGCGCTCTGATCTGACGTAACGTACCTTCGCCGCAGCCGAGCTTGGGGCCTGTGACGGGCGTCTGGGTGCGGAGGAACTCCAGCAGCGACGTCGACGGGGCCACGCCGGCCGCCTCGTACCGCTTGCCGTTGACGGCCAGCACCACCGTCGACGACACCGCTGCTTCTGCTTCCTTCCCCATCTCCTCCGATCCTGCACAGCACAGCACCTCTGGGTCTGGGGAGCCGATCGATGGTGCCGTCCTGTTTAATTATACGAGTCCCCGACCTGCTCCTCTAGCCGGCCGGGCGGTGATGATGTTGATGCACACGCTGACGTCGCCGGCGTCCAGGATGCGAAAGCGTCCTCGCAGCTGCAGTGCAGGCCTGTCAACAAGTCAAGGAGCGGGACAATGGCATCATGCATGTGCTCAGCCGGTGCATCCTTTGCAAAAAACAAATACGGAAATGATCCAGCCAGCGTATTGGACTAGCGAGCATCCAATCAGCATGCATTTTTTTCAGTCGTATAAGATACTACTAGTACAAGTGTACAACTGTACAAGGCCACAAACCAGCAATGCAAGCGATCGGGGAGATCAGAGATGCGCTTGGACAGGCGCTGGCGCGGGTGGACAGAACGGCCGAATTTTTTATATTTTAGCTCTTTTTTAAAAATTTCTTACAAATAGATCCCTGAAGAAAATATTTCATAATATGGACACTTAGCTCGGCGCCATTGATGCTGGCGCCGAGCTCCTGGGTTCGAAGCTGACATGGCAGGGCGCCGAGCTCGACGCCGTAGATCTTGGCGCCGAGCTCGGTGGCAGAGTGACTGGCGCTGAACCTTTATTACCTATAGGCCCCGCCCCTCTCTTCCTCTCCCTCTCTCGCCCTAGCAGAGCAGAGCCGAGCTTCGCCGCCGCCGCCTCCACCGGCCGCCCGCGCCCGCACCCCGAGCCCGCCGAGCGCCACTGCATCCACCCCGAGGCCGCCCCGTGCCGCGCCACCACGTACGGCCCGCGCGCCCGCGCCCGTGCCCCCCGCCCCCGCGCGCTTCACATGATTGCCAGCGCCTCGGCGTGCAGGGCGCCAGCGCCCAATGGCCTTGCCGCCACACACACACGCGCTCAGCCCCTCCCACCCGCGCCCGGTCCCTCACGGTTCTCGCGCCCGCGCCGCGCCCTCTCCTTGCCTTGGCGTCGCCCCGCCTTGCCATGCCTCCCGCGCCCGTCGAGCCGGACTCGCCACATGAGCCCCGGCATCTCAGGCCCACCACGCGCCACCACCGTTGTCGTCGGCAAGGCCACCACCGACCACTCACGCCACTGCGGCGGCGGCCGCCACCACCGCCCCTGAATCATCATTGGCCTGACCCACGCCCATCGTCCGCTGCGACTCCATCGGCGTCCGCAGATCAATCGTTGGAAAGGTAAAAATTATGAATATGCAATGTACCTACTTAGTTGACATTTATTATTTACTAGTTAATGTGATGACTTATGTAGTTGATTTAGTTAGTGATCTAGTGAGATATATATATGTAAATAGATAGAAACATAGATATATAGGTACATAGATATAGTTAGATAGCTACTTAGATATGTAGTTACATATTTAGTTAACTAAATATGATCTAGCTATTTAGTGAGTACACTGTATATATATGTAGTTATTATCTTATTTACTTAGTTTGTAGTTAGAAAGTATTTGTTAGGTACTATCTATCGTCTAATTTGGACTAAATGACGTGTTTCGTTACGTGTTTGAACTAGATGGACAACCTAGTGACCATATATCATGGAGGCACCATTGAAAACGATTGCTATGGATATGTTGAGTTTGTTGACATGCAAAGCGTGCCTGTGCTATTCAATGATAGGCCTTCATTTAGTGAGATGGTTGCAAGGGCTCGGGAGGAGCTGCATTGCCTTAGAGATGATGACATTGCAGTTGATGGTGTACTGCACCTAGGTTCTCCCAACATCTTCAGGCGAATGATCTCAATTGGTTGTGTGGATCAGTGGGAGAACTATGTGAGATCGGCTATGAAGAGCCAGCTACAATGTTTGAACGTGGTTATACGTCGGGTGTTAGTTGATCCCATCCCTCATGGTTTTCCCCAGCAATGGATCAGCAGGCACACATTGACCCTCCCGTTCTAGAACCTTATATGCATGTGGAGATTGCACCTACGGTTCCCGATGCCCAATCTGCCCCCTAATGCGGTAGTTGGAGATGGTTGTCAGACTCATGTTTCTGCGGCAGATCCTCCTCATGAGATCCCTTTGACACAGAATTATCCGAGTAAGTGTCTTAACCGTATGGTTTTTGGGAGCTTACCCCGTTCCTTACATCTATTTCTTTCATTCTTTCCTCATTTCTCTACTTATATTGCAGGAAACATTCCTGAGAATGTGGATGTGCCCCTGTTGCTGCGCAAGTGCACTTTGGAGATGGATTCTGTGGCTCCAATAGTGTTGAAATTATGCATGATTCGGAGCCATATGAGATGGCTAGGGCTCTTGATTCTGATGATGATCGCCCTATTGGAGAGCTGACGGAGAGTGATGTTGAGATGATGAGGCGTATCTTTCCCTTCCATCGTGATCTTAGAGTTCACAAGTTCAGCGATCTTGCTCATTCTGATCAGGCGTTTGCAGAAGGACGTGATGATGAGCTCCTAGAAGCTCCTGAGGCCGGTCCTAACATGGTAATTGAGAATGGGAGGGTGTTCAATGACCTCCCTGCTTTGAAGAGGTGGTTGCAGGCTTTTGCGGTGATACGAAAGAGACCTTACAAGGTATTACATTCATATGCGGAGCGTCGTTACACAGTTGTGTGTGACAAGAAACGCTGCCCATGGAGGGTTTGTGCAAGGAAGCAACAGGTCACCGGAAAATGGAAGATCACAAAAGTTATCGGGCCACACAATTGTGCTGACCATGAGCTAACACTGAAGCATCGGCAGTTGACATCTACCCTCATTGCCAAGCGGTTGATGAGAATTTTGCAGGGAGAACCCAACATAAAGGTGAGGACAATTATCAGGACCGTTGAGGCGTTGTATTGAGGTTATGTGATAACTTATGGTAAACCATGGAGGGCTAAGCAGCGAGCGTGGAAGATGATATATGGGGACTGGGAGGATAGATATGAGTAGCTACCAGTTCTTTTCAATGCAATCAAAGCGGTGAATCCAGACATGCATTATGAGTACATCCCAAAACCAAATGCATGGAAGGCAGATATTCTTCCGTGCTTTCTGGTGCTTCCCTCAGTGTGTCGAGGCCTTTAGGCACTGTCGTCCCATCTTCTCCATTGATGGTACGTTCTTGATTGGCAAATACCAAGGCACACTTCTTATAGCCATATCCTGTGACGCGAACAAGTTGGTTCCTTTGGCATTTGCTTTGGTTGAGAAGGAGAACAATGACAGTTGGGGATAGTTCTTGAGGCTAGTTCGGATACACGTGGTTGGACCTGGCAGGGAGGTTGGCGTCATATCTGATAGGCACCAGGGCATACTTAATGCCGTGCGAGAGCAGATAAAGGGGTATGCACCTTTGCACCATCGTTGGTGTACTCGGCACCTTGCCGAGAATCTACCCCGGAAGGATGGTGTGAAGGGTAACTTTGATCTGTTCTAGGAGGCTGCTCGACAGCTTGAGGACAAGTACTTTCAGGAAAAGTTAGAGCAGGTCAGAACCGCATCAAATGCAGAAGGTAGACAATGGCTCACATGTTTGACGAGGGATTTGGAGAAATGGACGAGAGCTCGCGACGCCGGTGGATGGAGGTACGAGTTTCAGTGCAGCAACATGGCGGAGTCATTCAATAAGTTGCTATTGGGGATATGTGGTATGCCCGTGAATGCAATCGTTCAATTCACCTTCTATAAGCTTGTTGCCTGGTTCAACGATAGACATGCCATGCATTGCAGTTGCGAAGTGATGGAGAGATATGGGCTCTAAAACCAAAGGCACACCTAGAGAAGGCAAGAGAAAGGGCTGACACACATGCGGTTACATGGTTTGACCATGCCATAGGGACTTATCAGGTTGAGCATAGGGGCGGTACAACGTCCGACGGCGAGGTCCGAGAGTCGAGGATACATGTGGTTGTCCTCCAAGATTTCAAGTGCACTTGTGGTAAACCATGGCAGTACCACTTTCTATGTTCTCATTTGGTGGTAGCAGCTAGGCATCACAACTATAATATCGAGAGGAGGATACCTCATGAGTTCAGTGTTGACACGCTTGTGCACACATGGAGCCCCCGCTTCGTGCCTTTCCGGGACCCTTGAGAGTGGCCTCCATATGATGGGCCGAAGTACATTGCGGATCCAGCTTACCGTTGGAACAAGCGTGGATCAAGGCAGAGGACGAGGCACGGGATGGTTATGGATCAGATACCCGGAAGAACGAGGCGTGAGAGAGGAACTCCATTTGTTACTGACCCCGAGCAGAACGAGTGCGGCAAGTGCGGTAGACTTGGCCACAATTCACGAAGTTGCTATTGGCAGATTAGTGATGTGCGACTATTGGTTGATTTGATTATTTTATATTTGTCGTATTCATTTAATTAATTATGCATGTCTCAATTTATGCTTATATTTGTGTCAATTACTTATACATTTCTAAGTACATGTTTTATTGTATATTGAAATTCTAATTCATTCACTTTTTTCTAGGATGGCGCAATTTCACATGCTTGACTCGACGTACGAGGCGACCCACCGAGGACGTCTCATAGCGCTGGGGTAGGTAATAATCTATAAGTTTTGTTCAAAATTTGGTGAGCGTACATGTGTTCGTGAAGTAACAGGAGACTATGTTTTATTCGATGCAGGACCTTCCGCTCCTTCGTCCTAGAACCCACGGTGGGTTCTTGGACATGCGGTACGACGACAGTACACTCCTTTCCTGCAAAGAGCTGGCCTAGATGTCATATATTTTCAGGTTCGTCGTGGGTTGCCCAAGTTCAACTCAGCGGCCATAACTGCATTGGTTGACAGGTATTAAATTAAATCATTGCCTCCATTCATGGCCATTTGTTCATGCGATTTACTTTTTGACAAGTAATCTTGCTTTGTCTTAAATATAGGTGGCAGCCAAAGACTCACAGCTTCCACCTACCTTTCGGGAATATGACAGTCATGCTCTAGGACTGTTAGAAGATGCTAGGCCTAAGGATTCACGGCAACCCAGTCACCGGGCAGTGCAGGTCAGAGGGCTGGAGAGCACGAGTGGAGACCTTCCTTAGGCGTGAGCTTGGCGAGCAAGGGGCTCGCACTTCTAGAGTTCCCATCTCCTGGCTACGGGAAGAGTTCGCACAGTGCCTCGAGGAGATAGTTGGGTACTACTACAGAGCGTGGATCCTACACCTGTTTGCCTGTGTTCTCTTCCTCGACACCACGGGTGGCAGTGCGTCCTGGATGTGGGTCCACTGCCTCAATGATCGGGACCAGATGGGTCACTACAGCTGGGGCTCTGCAGTCTTGTGTTTTCTATACTGGCAGATGTACGAGGGGTGTCGTCGGTCTTCGTCCAACGCGTCACTTGGTGGATGTGTGTACCTGTTACAGCTGTGGATGTGGGCTCGTCTTCCAGTTGGCCGTCCAGAGGTTCTAACTCGTCGTGAGTGGTTCCAAGTTCAGCCTCCAAGTCGGCAGCTGACGTGGGCGTACCTTTGGGACCAAGTTAGGGTTCCGTACGCGAGGTTAGATCAGACGTACATTGAGTTCACGAACGAGCTAGACACGCTGACAGCGTCTAGTGTAAGTAAATTTTATTTTCCATGCTGGTTTGAAAAGAATTAGTATACCATCTAACATCTTATTTAGACATGTTACAGGTGGAGTGGGAGCCGTACAGTGGAGAGGGCACACTTCCTTTTCAGTTGAGCAATGCTTGTGGGTTCGACGACGACTTCTATAGGATGAGGTGCCTTCTAATCTGCTTCTATGCTGTCGAGTTTCACCTGCCAGATAGGGTTGCACGCCAATTTGGAGTGAGACAGCTTTGGCCTACGGCTCTGTTCTCGACTGGTGTTGACTTACACAAGTAAGTGCTTTGATATTTCAAATGTCTCGTGATTATATTACAACACGATTATATTACATTTAAAATCAGGCAATAAAAAAATGCTTTCAAGCACACACTGGCACATAATGCAACAACATGCCCGTTCAAGACCTGCATCTGTACTCTTGTCTCCTCCTTTGCCTCATTCCTTGTCCTCTCCTCCTTTAACGTCATCCGTCTCTTCAATCCCCATTTGTTAAGCCCAACATCGATCGGGTTACAAATACCACGTTGTCTAGCAAACTCACGCATCTTTTCTTTGTGATGTTAAACGAATAGGTTGACGTAGTTAGGTCCATATCCACTCTTCCGTGCAATTACTTGCCTCTTCTTCAGTTCATCCAAGAACTTAGCTTGACCATCATAACATTTCCACCTGTATTTCCTAGTGCTCTGTTCAAATGAAAAATTATATCATATATGTCTTACCAAAAGAAATAAAATACGATTTCATGTTTACCACAAAAATAACCAACCTCATCATACTCAACCATATGACCGCAATAATGGCCTATTCTAAGCTCCGAAGGAACTAGACCATAGTTGGATTTAACACCACATTCGCACATGACAGGGGGTGTTTTGTAAATTACCATTTCTTTCTTCTTTTCTTTAACCTTTCGCGGTTCTTCCGGCTATTGGTTCTTAGGACCATACAACCACTCCTTGAAACGACACTTCGTCATTGAAAACACCTAAATAAGTTGACATTAGTACATAAACACATATAGCTCAATATTTCAACACATACACTTTGCACTTACTTCATGCTTGTTTGGACACACAAACTCCAACGTATTATAAGGATTTATCACAGCTCGATCTCCACAATCACACAGAGGAGATTCTTCGAGTTGTCTAACTGCGGCTAGGTGCTTCTCCTTAGCCGTCATTGACGGAGGGTTAGGGGGGTGGAACCCACCGCTTGACGTGTTCACGTGGATGTCTCCCTCTAAAAAATCATCGAAAAGGAGATACCTAGGATCAAACTTGTATGCACCGTCGATCCACTGAAAGAAAAAGCACCTCTCATAGTCCTACACAATGAGATTCCAACAAAATATTAGTACCATACTTACACAAATAAAGAAAAAAGATAGTGGAAACAATTTCTTACATTAAAACGACTGTACTCCCTCCGTATCCGTTTTAGTTGATGTTCTGGCGTCGTAGTCATTTGCGCGAAAGGAAGACATTGCAGCTCGTGGGATGGAATTTTGACTCGTTTGCCCCTGCCGCTTGGGTTCGCACGCTCGGCCCGGTTATCCGCTCGACACTGCATTAATCGCGCGCCGCCTTCCTTCATCTCCGCATGCAGCCCGCTTTCTTTGCCATCGCCGCCAGACCATCCATCACGCCCCGCCATCCCTCGCCGCCCTAACAGCAAAGAAAGTCGCCCACCGTTCATCTTCCTCACATCACGCTCGCATGGAGACCGGCGGCGCGCGGGTGCTGGTCGCTGCGGAGGACGTCGTGCCGGACTCGGAGGAGGTCGCCGCGGAGGACGTCGTGCCGGACACGGAGGAGGCACTGGACTCCGTCATCGCGCCGAACTCCGTCGATCTGCTGCAGTCCGTCGAGGCACTGGACTCCGTCATCGCGCCGGACTCCGTCGAGATGGTGCCGGACTCCTTGCCGCCGGGTGCTTTTCTTTGCCCTCGTTGCAATCAAGTTCATGAGGACCGGGAATCATGGAACCGTGTGCACTCGCGGTTCTGGCCATGCTCTCGATGTGGTCTCGTCCACTATGAATACATGGTCTTTGCCATGATTCACGGCCTCGACGAGTTCGACTGCGAGGTTTTCATTCCCGATCCCAACAATATCGTGATGCATGGCGATAGTGTCGTCATACCCCCTCACGTGCTCAAGATGCTCGATGACAAGCTCGAGCGTGAGCGCTCTGCCAGGAAGGATGACAACTGTGCATCGGTAAGAATGTCTCTACTAATTATATAGCATCAATCTAAATATAGTAGTTCATGCAGCAAGAATGTCTCTACTAATTATACCATCAATCTAAATAGTTCATGCAGCGAGAATGTCTACTAATTATAGCATCAATCTAATTTTGTCATGCAGCAAGAGTAGCCTCGGCTTCATGTAGCACTGAGGGATCAAAAGGGATGCAAGATGGCAGTCGATCTTCTCTTTCTAATGTTTCTTTTTTCATATGAGGTATCTTGATCTTGTTGCAACCTTTCACTTTCATAGCTTCCATCAAGACACCTTGTAGTGTAAGAAACATTCGGTTTGCAAGGCGTGGCGAGTACTCCAAGAATGTCTACAAAACAATTGTGCACGAAATGAATGAATGAGCAAATTTGTTGTTCCAAAAAACCATTCAAACATGTGTGAACAATCTGAACAAATTTACCTCTTGCACGACTGGAAGTAGATCCTCCATTGTTTTTGCATTCTTCTTATATTGAATTGCTTGTATAGCTCGAAAAAACCCCAAGTCAAGAATGTTGAAATCCGGAGAGTTTGGAGGTTGACAAATTAGGCGAATATCGAATCCTCCTAGCTGAGCATGGGAACAAAATTCTGGATCATCCAATTTTAAATGGGTAGGTGCATTATCTTGTTGAATGAAGATCGGTTTGCCCACATCTTCTCTTGGCCATTTGGCTCTAATGGCAGGCAACACTTGATTGATCATGAATTCTCTAATCACATCTCTTGTGATATTAGTTATAGGCTTCATAACCAAGTCTCCACGGACACGGCCGGTTCTCTCATTACCTCTCATAGCCGGTTCATATCGAACAAGTGGAAAACAACCAATCCTACCATCAAAAATACAATTCCCATCCCTAAACCTTGGCCGAGCACAAGCACACAAGAACATGAGCCTAGGGATGTAATTCTTGTTCTTACAAGTCCGATGGGGTTCATCTTCTTCGGGTAGCAAATAATATTTTTTAGATTTTTGGCATAGGTAGAACCATTTCTCATCAATGACACAAAGTCATACGACTCCTTAAACCTTGGATCATCAAGCAACTCTCTGTTAACCATGTCAACACACCATTGTAACCTAGACCTCTTGTTAGCTTCAGTGAGATATGGCTTGATGCTACTAGAGTGACGCCTAAGGTAACCTTTTTTCAAATACCTTTGAATCTGCCATTTACTCAAATTTAGTGCGCTGCACACATCATCTATAGTCATTCTTTGCTTTAGAGGAATGTTTCGCAATGGTTCTAAATCAACAGGGACTTTCTTACGGCCTACTCTACCCTTCTTTAGACTAGAAACCACAACCGGAACTGAGTTTGCAAGCTATGTTTTACCTCTCTTCCATACCCTCTGAATTGTCCGAACAGGAATCCCAAATTGCTCAGAAACAACTGCAGTGTCTTTGTTGCCTAGTTTCCCATTGTTGCTTCTAGCCAACAAAGCTTGATAAACTTGTTTTCGGAGGTGTTCAGACATTTCTTTCCTTCGGTGGGGTTGTTGACGTTGTTCTTCCACGTTGGGGTTCTCCACAGCATGTTCTGTTAAAAGAAAACAAACATTAGTTCCGGCAGCATTTTGTTAAATACTCCATATTCATGCAACTTACACACGGCATGTTCTATTTATAGGAAACAAACATTAGTACGAACATTAGTTCCGGCAGCATTTTGTTAAAAGAAAACAAACATTAGTAGGAGCATGTTCATGCAACTTACACGGCATGTTCTATTTATAGGAAAAAAATACGAGCACATTCATACAACGTATACACGGCAAGTTGTAATTATAGAGAAAAAAAACAACCACATTCATGCAATAGTTACTACTTGGACACGGCATGTTCTAGGGCCTTGTTTAGATGCCAAAAAATTTGGCAAAATGCACTGTAGCGGGTTTCGTTGTTATTTAGCAATTAGTGTCCAATCATAGTCTAATTAGGCTTAAAAGATTCGTCTCGTGGATTTCGTCTAAACTGTGTAATTAGTTTTATTTTTTAATTATATTTAATGCTTCATGTATGCGTCCAAAGATTCGATGTGACGGGGAATCTTGAAAAATTTAGCAAAATTCTGGGGAACTAAACTGGCTCTAGCTATAAGAAACAAAAACAAAGTCTTTTGTAAACCTTACCGGACAGATTTTGTAGAAAATCTAAATCAACAGCACCGAACTCGTCTAGTGGCATGTTCAAATCAAACCCTGTCCATAAAAAAAATGAGAAACAAAACTACACGTTGTTGCTTTGATATCAAAACAAACAAACAAACAGAGTAGTAGTACATTACCATGTGTGGCGTGATCCTCCAACGTTGGCTCATTGATATCGCTTGGTAGATTGTCGTGGTCTTCTTCTAAATGGACATTCAAATCAAATGGAATAGCCATTGCAGAACATGGAAAGAGAAGAAGTGGAGAAGGAAAGGAGTGGACCACGGCACAGATGCAGCACCGGTTAAATAGGAAGGGGTAGATGGACAGACGGTCGAAGAAAACGAGAGCGTGCACCGCCAAACCTAGCTGCTGCACGGTGCGAAAAAAATACGAAAAAAGACCGCCAAAATGTTGCCGCCGACGGCCAAAACGCGCGCGCGCACGAGCAGCCACCACGGCAAACGAAATGCATTCGTGTACAGTGCCATGCAAAATGCATCACATATAAAAAATAAGCGAGCTGCGGGGACTCGAACCGGCGACCTGCTTCGCTGGGCACCCAAGAGCTAGCCACTAGAGCAACGCATCTTTTATGTACAGGGGACAACTGCAGCCCCATTTAATAAGGGTAGACATAGAAAATTACTTCCTAATTAATCTCTCCTTGGTAAGCGTACTCATGTCCTAAACGTCATCTAAATATGATATGGAGGGAGTATGTGTAGAAGCAACGCGCCGTTGAGTCCGAATGTTTCGATTGAAAAACATGGGTCGGGAAACCACAGACACAGTTAGGCACAGGGAGGTTAGGAGGGACGGGGACATCTTTGCTAGACACGTCGGTGTATAATTCTCGAGGACGACCCCGTTTTCGCCAAAACTCCTCCCGAAACATTTCTTGCATATAACAAAACGGATGTAATTTAACAAACATAAATCAAAACATCACAAATAAATGTCAATGAGAACCATAACTACAATACAACCGATTTCTTTCTAAGAACCGAAAGCAGTTAACATTAAACCCTAAACCTAGAGTTTTCTATTTGATGCACAACAATGAACCTATAACATAACTACATGTGCCTAGGTTTGCTAGTTTTTTCACGCCTTAGCATTATCCTACGGTTGTATAATACATATATTGAGGGATAGAATGAAACCCTAAATGATGACGATTATTACGTTCAAAAATCCGACTAATATATATCGAATCGATGTGAAAAAAACTAGGAGGAAAGTGAGGATACCTTGCTCTCGAAGATCTACGAATCAAATAAAAGTTTTCAAGGTCTAATATGCCGATTCATAAGGTAGGGTGAAGTGGGGAGAAAAAAAACCCGAGAGAGAGGAGAAAGAAAAGGAAGAACGCTCGGGCACGAAGCTTGGGCCGGGTTAAATGGCAGGGAGGCGCGCCTCCCTGCCATGTTAGCTTCGAGCCCGGGAGGTTGGCGCCAGAGACGCTGGCGCCGGGACGTGTTAGCTCGGCACCAGCATCAATAGCGCCGAGTTAAGGGTCCATATTCTGAAAACTTTCCTCCAGGGGTCTATTTATGAGAATTTTTTTAAAAAAAATGCTAAAATGTAAAAAAATCGGAGAGAACGGGCAAAAACGTCGGCGGCGGACGGTTCGCGCGAGCTGCCCTGCCCTGCCAATGCATTTCAGGTTTCAGCGTTTGGTCAGCCGGCGCACAGCGACGAGCGGAAAAAGGCTGCGTCGTCACTGCATGCGTTCGTCTCGCCACCCGTGTGTCGTGGCTCGTGAGTCGCCACGCGAAGCCAGTGGAGAGGTGTCGCGGGGTCCTGCACACGTATGGGCTCGGTCTCCTCCGGTTTGCCGGGCACGCGAGCATGCCGTTTGTCCGTGTATTGCAGTTGATCTATACAGTATATTGACAGTACAGTTCCTCCCTCCGTCTATTGCTATGTACTCGATCCATCCCAAATTATAAGACGTTTGACTTTTTTAACATCAAGTTTGACCACTTGTCTTATTCAAAATTTTGTGCAAAATATCACTTATTTTGTTATGGCTTGGTTTATTAATAAAAGTTCTTCAAGAATGACTTAAATTTGACTATATTTACACAAATTTTTTGAATAAGACGAGTGGTCAAATTTGAGGTCAAAAAAGTTAAACGTCTTATAATTTGGGACGGAGGGAGCATTACGCATCGGTTGGACTTTGAAGGGACCCGTTTGTTTCCTCCGTCGATAATTAGAAGGTTTCTTATTTGACACCTAAAGTCTAAAGATAACTCGATTTATATGACCATGAAAGATAAACATACTGGTTTTATTTTTTATGTCCAATTTGACAGTTGACACTACCATTCGTTTTACTAGAGTAGTTGAAGACCAAATATTTACCATACCAATTCTAGGACAAGCCAAAATGTGAGTATACGCATACGGAAATGCTCAGGGGCGGACATCTGATCTTTCGGACGCTGATGTTGCCGTGGGCCGTGATGCTGGCCCAAATAGCCCAACAAGTATGTTCTATTATGCTCGTATTTTTTATTGGAAAATCGTTCGGTCGATGTCTACTCTCGGGAACGGAAACCTCACCCTTCACTGGTGGGGTCCCAAACTCCGAAGCACCGCCGCCTCGTGCCTTGACTGCTCTCGTCGCGGTGGCCACCCGCCTGCCACCATCCTTCCTCTCCACCGGTCAGCTGACGCTGATGCTGGTGATGCTTGCTCCATCCGTTGCGCGCGCTGCTCGCATGGCCGAGCCAAGGCTGGTGCTGGTGGTACTGGTGGTGGTGGTGCTCGCATGGCATTGGTGCTGGTGGTGCTCGCGCTGCCGCTCGTCGTCGGCTCCGACCCCAACGGCTGGATTCGACCAGCCCTAGCCTCCCCTATGTTGCAAAACACATGTTTTCAAGTGTTTCAGATATTTTATAGGTATGTTGCAAGTGTTTTATATGGATGTTGCAAAAGTAAATCGGGATGTTGCGTATGTTGCAATGATTGTACATATATGTTGCAAGCTTTTGTTCCCAATGTTTTATCTGTTTTTTCAGACATATGTTGCAAGTGTGCTTATCTAGATATTGCATATGTTTCGCGCATATGTTGTAAGTGTTTTATCTGGATGTTGTGTATGTTTACAATGGTTTCAAGTGTTTTTCGGTGTTTTTGCAAATGTTTCAGACGCATGTTTAAGTCTTTTATCAGTCTTAAGACATATGTTGTAAGTGTTGCACCTGAATGTTTTGAAAGTAGATCGGGTGTTGTATCTTCCTTCTCGCCTTCTGTTGCCTCACCTGGGTGTCTCCTCCGCCTCCAGCACCGCCAGCGAGGTCCGGCACGTGGGTCCTTCCCTTTCTAGGTGCTCAAGTTGGGTGTAGGGCGACGGTTGAGGGGCAGGGCCATTGTTGGTCTGCGGATGGGGATGGCCTGCGGATGCGGATAGGCCACATCGGCTAGCGAGGCACAAGGCTTTTTTTAGGGAAAAAGGCACGAGGCTGCTGGATGAGCGCTACGTGGGTTATGGAGCAGTGTTCGGACACGTCCTACGGCCGGACGTCCGGGCGCTAGCCCTCCCTATATACAAATTAGGGCAAATCAATATTTTAGTAAGATAAGCAATGTTCGTACTTGGTTTGTTGCCAACCAGAGAAGCATGTCTTGTCATATTTTTTGAAGGTATTGTCAAAATTTTGGCACCAGACCAATTATATGCCAAATATCTTGAACTTGCTCATATTTTAGTTTGGAAAAAGTTGACTTTCAATCAAGCAGGCCCGTTAACAGCCAACGAAAATTATTATTTTGCTCCTAAGGTCTTGTGCGACACCTTAAGCTTTTTTGCAGCAGCAGGCCATGGTGGATTTGTTGTATTCTAAGTATCTTATGGCAATTTTTGCCCATGCTAGAACCTCCCAAGCCGCTATTCTGGCGCCTCGTGCTATGCTTCTCTCCCAATGGCCTTTTTCGTCCTTATATTATGAAATTGGACAAAGTGAAATGCTTACTGATGTCATATATGTCGCACTCTCCCTGATATAGAAATGGAGCGTCATGCTTAAGGAAGGAGACAGGAAGCGCTTTGTATAAGTGAAGGACGCTGTTATGAACTGGAAGTCTTTCAAGCCTAATGCGGAGATGCCTACTGATGTATTTGAACTTTAATTGTTTAGCTTCCATCTTTCAATTCAGTATCGTTTGTACTCTGGTCAGTGCCTTCTATGGTGCTTTGGTTTGTATTGGTGCTGGTAACCCCAGTGGATGGTTGTATCACCTGCTTTCTTAAAAGCTGAGGTAAAACTCATTAAAAAAAAGAAATTGAACAAAGTGTGGAGTTGGGGAATAAAAAAGGTCAATGTTATATAGTGGACCATCTATAGCTATTTTTTTTATCTCAGCTATTTTTTAGCGACAAACAATTAGCCATAGGTATCAAACATATCCTTAATAGTAGACACTAGGTTCAAGGCCTCAAGCACAAAACTGAAAATGTAAAAGTTATCGTCCTGTTCGTTTGGCTTATAAGCCGTACTCTTTCAGCGAACGAATAAATTTTTTCTCTCACAACAAATCAGCCAACAGTACTTTCAGCTATGGCTTATCAGCCAAACGAACAGGGCATATAATTATGAGTCCATCCATCACTATTAGTACTCCCTCTGTGTTTTTTACTAAAAAAAACACAAGTCTAGAATAGCGCTCTTTCAAACTATCTTAAATGTGACTAAATTTACATAAACAATACACTAATGCTTATCATACTAATTTTTCATAGTACACTTATTTAAAGTCTTGCGTGAGGCAGTATCAACAAAAGCGGCGACCTGCGTGCGTAGACGTCCGTTAGATCAAAAGTCAACGCTTCTGATCAACCCGACTGAGAATCAAGAGAGACCAAAGTCGCAGGAAGCAAGAAGCAACAGCCGACAGCGCCGGTTACCCGAGACTGTCTTTGTTGGCGGCGGCGGCGGCCCGCGAAATCAAGTAGAGTCTGATCTCAGCCCCGCCGCCGCTCCGCTAGTTCGAATAGGCGCGAGGTCGCCACACTCCCTCGCGAAGGTCGCGCGGGGGAGAAGCTGCCGGTGAAGGTCGCGACGAGGCGGCGAGGGCTAACCTAGGTGGCTGGTCCATCCAATCCGACCCCCATCTACCCAGAAGGTAAGGAGTACGAACCTCGGTGTACGAATGAAGATGCATTGCAAAATTTCTTCAAAATCCAGTTGAAATCACATGATTTCATCCCCACATTCGCCTGCCCAACACTTATTTACTTTATTTTTCCCTCTATTGTTCATGACTCCTGATTCACAAGACCACAACTCGCCATTGCTACCTCTTCTTCTGTACATCAGAGCTAACACACAGGAAAGCTCGGCATGTCATGCCGTTTAGTGTTTTACAGACTGATTAAGCTCTCACACCATGGGTAGTGCGCCTACTGGATCTATGCTTTAGCGGTGTTTGTTGGGCTGGCAGCTGACACGCTCTCCAGGTACCTCTCCACGACATCCAGGCCGCAGAGTTCCTTGACGACAGGCATCGTCGCCGGCACGTCCATCTGGAACGTGATGGGGGAGTTCGCTGGACCAGTGCAGACCGAGAATTCCTTCCTAGCAGCCCTGATGGCCTCCCTCATTGCACAGTGCACCGAGGAAGCTAGAAGAAGCGGCGGCTCGCCCGATGCTGCAAACAAAGATCCGAAGCATATTATGTCAGGGTTGCACGCACCAATTGTTGGTGAGTTCAAATTGGAGCTAACAGTATGTGGGAATATCAGGGGGTTGAATTGTGAGAACAGGCTCACCTTTGGAAGAGAGGACGCGCTTCTGGTCATGGGCGCTCTTGATTAGCTCAACGTTGAACTGCTTTGGGATGGTGTCGACGGTGGGGATCTTGTACGTCCATGTGCCATCGTGGATGACCAACCCATCAGAGTTGGTTGTGTACTCCTCGTTTGTGAAGAAGCCTACTCCTTGGATGAACGCACCTTCCACCTGTGTTGATGATGGATAATGTTTAGAGGGCCAGCATATTTCCTTTGAAGTGATCAGCCGGTGCTGTTTTTATTTTTCGGCTGACCTGGCCCAAATCGACAGCAGGGTTCAAGCTTTGCCCGCAATCGTAGACAAGGTCACTCCTTAGAATTGTTGTTGCTCCTGTCAGGACATCAATTTCCACCTGTGATGAAATTTCCAATCATGTGTCAGCATTGGGTAGGGCTGAAGCTGCAGCCTCCAATGATTTGGCTTGCTAACTGCGCTTGCATTGCTTTTTCATGCAGTTTGGATAAGGGGTACCTCGCTAACGCCAGCTCCATAATTCAAATAGCTTGTGAAAGTTGGATCAGGGGTCCAGTATGCATGCGCCGACAAGTTCACACTCGCCATACTTGCCTGCAAGTGGTTAGCAAAATGACATGGCCAATTGAAATACTAACAAATATTGTGTTCGTCCGAGCTGTAGGGTCTCCTCACTGAATTGCTACTGCTATTGCTTGTCGTTCGTTGATGTCTCAAAGGAAGGCGACAAAGCTTTAAACAATTGTTCTTCTTGGCATGGCAATAAGAAAATTGGAATTTACAAAGCTTATCCTCACCTGAGCAATCAAGGCACTCCATTCCACAGTGCCAGCCTTAGCCTCCAGATTCTCCTTGATTGGCTTCAGCCTCTCGACGAGCGCAACACACGACTGTCGAACTGCTTCACAGCTAGTTTCAGAAGTGGTGCTCCCACCGGTGACCCCTCCCTGGATCATGCTTAATGTGTCGGCCTGGATGACCCGCACCTTGTCCAGGAGGCTTTCGCCACCGTCAGGACACAACTGTCCCAATCCGAATGCCGTCATCTGCTTCACTTTTGTCCACAACCCTTGGCCTATCTCAACCCCTCCGATCTCAACAGCAATGGAACCATCATTCATGATAGACACCTTGCCTGGAGCTGGCTTAAGCCGCACCTCATATGTAACTGGCACACAAGAAATGCCACGCTTCTTCCACTTGTTGCTTCTGTTGAAGTGCTCCACCATTGCAGCTCGGTGCTGGTATTCTGGAGAGGAGGCCAACTTATCGAACATGGTGACAAGGCTGTATGTAGAAGCTTCACCTGCACTATCTCCGAAGAACACCACAAGGCTCTCGAAGTCATGAAGGTTCTTCCTCCTTATGGTGTTAGTGTCAACTGAAAGTGCTGAGGCAACATGCTCAATAATGGCTTCAGCGATGAAAGAGCCCTGCGCATCTCCAGGAGCCCTCACTGACGATTTTGATGAAACATTTGTCTTGCAGACCTTGGTGTCAAATGCAAGATTGCCCCAGTTGTACTTTTTGAGAGAACCTATAATAGGTGCTGCGATGATTGGACTCATATCCGGAGATATTCCAGCATTGATCCCAAGATCAAGGTGCAAGGCTGTGATCTTGCCATCTGACTTGAACCCAACGGAGTACTTCACCTTCATAGGATGCCGACCGCCCGCCATTATCATGTCTGTCTTGCGATCGAGGTACATCCGAACTGGACGCCGTAGCTTGAATGCAGCAACCGCACATGCACATGCAACCTGACAAAGAGGAAATTCATAGTCATCTATAGCAATTTTTGTCTCAATCTGATCACATTATGAATATTAGTTGGCAGTACATTGGTAGTTGAAAATAGAAAAGTTCAGCATGACCTCTAGTTATTTAGGGCTTACATGCATTCCTTTCAAACACTTTCCACCAAAGCCTCCTCCGACCCTTCTGGTGATGAGGCGGACATTGTGAAATGGAAGGCCAAGGCACTTTGCAACCACATTTTGTGTGGCCTCGGGAATTTGTGTTGAAGAATAGATGGTTATGCAGTTATCTTCATCAGGAATAGCTAGCGCCACTTGTGTCTCCATGTAGAAATAGTATTGGGATTCAATTTTTACCTGTAGAAAAAAAAACCAAGCATGAGTTGTTTGGCCTTATGGGAAGGTCAAGTATACATCCCCTTTAAACATTACAATGTATGCACCTCTGCTGATAAAATCTTGTGATCAGCTTCGGACATCCCTTGGTTGTAATCACCAACTGGCTTTGGAGCAAAAAACGGCAGGGTTTGGAAGTAGCTGCTTCGTTGGATTGCATCTTCTATTGTCAGAATTGGTGGCTGTAGATTTTCTGTGCTATACTCAATGACGGCTTGCTTTGCCGCCATGTAGGCATACTTCTGTGTTTGAGCAATCTGAGTGATTGAAAAACCAACATGATGCAGCAAGGTTGGAAAGACATAAACATAAGAATAGATTTGTGAAATGTGAAAGGGAACTTAGGAAACATTACCACGACACCGATATTTTGACCAGCAAATTCAGCAACTGGATCTGCAAAAAGTGCTTCTTCTCCCAACATCGGGAAGCTGTAACCAACATTTTGTCCACCGCTGGGAATATCCTTTGCAGTGATAACTGTGATGACCTTCTGCGAAGCCAAAGATGGCTTAAAGTTGATAGCCTTTACATGGGCATGAGGGTGTGTGCTATAGATAAATGCTCCATAGAGGCAATCTTTGGGAGCAGGGATATCATCAACGTACACAGCTTCCCCTGTGTCAGTAAAAGGAATATTGTTAAGGGCATTATCTTGTGGAGAAACTGCAGGCACTAAAAATGTTCAGGGATGGAGCTTATTGGACAGTTCCGCGCTGTGCAACACTTGCCCCGCAGCCAGTCGATTCCTCCTTTGATGCCTGATGGGATAAGGCGGTTTTGACAGTAAGCGGAGATGCGCGAAAGGGATTGAATTCCCTCATCATCCTAGGCGCCTGGACCATCTGGAAGCATCGAAATGACTGTGTCTTCAATGGAGCTACCCCTAGACTATCTACGGCTTTGAACCTGGCTCGGGACGAAGCCCTTTTATGGTCTATAGCTGGTGCTAAGGGACTGTCCCTGCACACAGCTCGGGATGATGGTTAGAGGGTCTTTGGTCAGGTCGTTCATCTCTGTCATAGGCGATTAGTTTCAGTCAGTAAGCGGGTGTGTGTGTGGTTGGGTCTCTGTATACTCCTTTTCTCTACTATTAATACAATGATACACAGTTTTGGGTATTCGAGAGAAAAAAAATTAACGAGGTAGAAATGAATAGAAGGATCATTATATGATGTCTTTGCGGAGTATGCTGAAGAAAAAGGCTATGGTGAACTTATGAATATGTTTATTTGTGTATTGCAATAAGATTGTTTACCTGAAGCTTGTATCTCTGCCCCGGCTTTCTTAATTGGTTTGCCAACTGGCTTGTATTCATCAGTGAAAAATATTTCTTGTCTTGATCGTATTGGCAAATCATTGCTGTCGAACTTAAGATGCTTCTCCGGTGAGTGCTCAATGGCACCATTTGTGTCTACATTACTATATGAACCATTGGGATCATTAACCCTTGCAGATTCATTCAAGCTGTTGGCAAGGGAGGATAGGAAGCTAAACAAGAAACTGACAGCCAAGCTGATTCTATACTCAGGATGTGTTGTGCCTTCTGATGGTTTAACAATCCCTTTAAGCAGCCGAACAGCCTCAAGTATAACAGATGAGCTCACTGTTTTGCCCTTCAGGTAATCCTCAACCTTCCTAGCTCTAATAGCATGATCAGCTCCATACGCACCGAATGCCAAACATATATCCTCAATCAGATGGTCCCTTGATGCTGCATCTGCTGAAGTCCTTGCCAAGAAAGCTGAATTGACATATGAGACAGCATTGCCAAGTGGACGAGGTGCTGCTCGGAAAGTCTCATAGGTGACATCATCTGAACCCCAGTCCGGAATAAATATGCTCAGCAGCAGGGTTCTATAATCACATGGAGGCTGCTGCAAGAACTCCTCCAGAGTGAAGCACAGCCTTTTTGAAGCCACCTGGATTGTGACTGTCGAACCTGCTGCTAGTAGTACAGTTGCAATGTCTGATGCGAATGGCAACCTTTGTGCCATGATTATGTTTCCACCTATGGTTGCAGTGTTCCGAACAAACGGTGAAGCCACTTTGTTTAGGTGATCAGCAATCTTTGTGAAGACCAAACTTCCATCTAACAGCACCTCAATAGCTTTAGAGATGGACACAACTGATCCAAGCTCAATTCCTTTGCTGCTTCTATTGATGACTGAAAGCTCTGGGATTCCTTTGATGTCAATGTACTTGTCATAGAGGTCCTGATCCTTGTACACTCCAGACCCAGTGTTTGAAGCCACAATCTTCACAGAATTTTCATGAAACCAGTTGGAATCAAACAACCTGTGGAGCTCTTCAATGCTCTTAGGATGGTACCAGCCGTCATCGGAGACTGCAACTGGAACACCATTCGCCTGCTTCAGAGTGGACTTGATCTCAGATTTGAGGAACTCTGGAAAGGTGCAGATGGCGCCACTGTTGTAGCCGGGCAGCTTGCTGACTTCTGCCGGTTCGTCACCCTTCTTCCAGAAGCAGTTGAGGCCCAGGTCCTCGAGGTCAACATCAGAGGCAAAGCTTTTGCAGGCGTCGACGATGGGCCTGTAACCGGTGCAGCGGCAAAGGTTGCCTGAGACAGCCTTCTCAGCCTCTTTGGTGGTTAGCTTGGAGAAGCCTGCTTGTGGGTTAGGGCAGCCGGCCGTCTTGTCGGCCTTAACGAGAGCGGAGAAGATGGACATGCACATGCCGGGCGTGCAGAAGCCACACTGAGAGGCGTGGAAGCCAGCCAGGCGCTTCTGCACGGGGTGGTAACCATCCTTGGTGTTGCCGATTCCCTCACTGGTGATCACCGAGCAACGGTCCACGCTGTGGAGCAGCGTCAGGCAGGAGCTAGCGGAGAACTCAGTCACCTCGTCGGTGGCCGGGTCGTACTTGGAGATGAGGACCACGCATGCACCGCAGCCACCTGCCACATATGAAATTGTAAAAGTGGAGGAGTTTAGCTCTTTTATCTTCACTAGATTGAAGTAGAAGCTGATGCTAATTCCAGTTTGAAAAGTGCACTTGGTCGTTCAAAGTTCACACTGTAGCTTCGTTATTATATAAAAAAAGTATAGCTCAAAAGATAATCCCAGTTTCTTTTAGTATTAGCTTCCTGTGTATGTCCCAAATATAATACCTGATTTTTGTAAAACATAATTATTCTTTTGAACTAAAACGGTTTGTCCAGTGCTGCCTTAGAACAAATACAGGACGGTATCCGTTCCATCAAAAAATGCAGGGCGTCTATTTAGCAATCAGTCAAACTCTGTACATTCTATTTAGCAATCAGTCAAATTATTAGTATTGCACTATTGGTTGTAGTGTAAACAAAAATGCAGATAGTTTAGTGTTTTAAAAGTATTGCACATCATATTGAGTTTGTAGCTATTACTGTCAACAAGATGGTCCACGCTAATAACACGGGCAACTAGTGTTTCCTCATTATAACAATTAGAATTTTCTTAGTTGAAAATACCTTCTATATAAACAATTTTGTTGTATCTTTTGAAGATAGTTTTGTTATCGTATTGGTTTTTTCTCCATGCATCTCATCGCATCCATTAGCATGAGGTCCATATAGCTATTGTGGATGAATTTCTTTTTTTCTCTCTCTCTCTTTCTTATCTTCTCTTATCCCACTACTCATGGCCGTGCTTATTCTACTGGTGGAAAATCAAGATAGGATTTGGTTTCCGCTTGATTCCCAATAAAACTATCGTTTTAAGTCTTTCACAAATTGTTTAGTTTTTTTTTACCCTTCTTGAATTTAATTTTTATATGATCTAGAACTAGCTCCCTCCCTGTCTTTGTCGGAACTTGAATCGATGTAGGCAAAAGAATCTTTACTCGGAACTAGCCCAAGATAAAGGGTCTAGTCTAAATTTTAGTCTTGGTTGTACATCGGTACAGCACATGGTAGGCATTTCTTCCGGTTATCATGACTTGCACTTGCTTTTCGGGCCTATGGTATTTCAATGATTTTATTGACCTAGCCCCGTCCTTCCATCATAGATTATTAGTTAGCTAGCTAGCTACTTCATTTTGTGCTAAAGCCCCTCGATACATGAGTGCTCTCATTCCTAGAACCCACCTAGGGGCGAGTTGGTAACCGTAAACCATTGATCTATGAATTCAAGTGAATGAAAATGTAGATAGATTTTTTTCCTATCAGTGATGTGTTGATTTTAGGCCTACTACCCATGCCACTCTACTGCATTTTTGTCCGCCATGATCTGACCACATCTATTTTTGTTAGTGATAAGCCTCTCGTGAGGATAAAAACCGAATGATGTTTATTGCTGCTACGAACACTTCTCTCGCATGTGCGTCAAAGAATCCATAGAACAGTTACATGTAGGGTATCAAAAGCCAATATATTTTTCATGACTTAGTCATAATACAGTCACAAGAATATGTTCTTTTCCCTAGGTCACTGGCATGAAAGTTGTGAGATTTAAGCCACAATTGTTGGAATCAACATTTTGTTTGGTTATTTCCATTCAACCATGTTATTGGAGATGTAAAACTTCCCCACCACGCTAACACCGGGAAAAATTACTTGTCGAGCTTAAAGCCACGACAAGAAACCAAGAAGGCATATTCAAATGACGAGGCGTAGAGCATAGAAGTGATGTGTGAATCCGATGTGCTTCAATAATTTTTCATGGGCATGCCAACACATTAATGTTCAGGTTGTATAGCTGTTGTGCATGATTATAATCGCTCCTAAAACGTTTTTGTGGTTTTCTTGATTTTTATTACTATATGAAAAACTCCAGTTGGAATATTGATTGAATTCTACACTACCACTACTACCTATTTCCATACCTATTCTATCTTTATTGGAGTTTTCATTATTTATTTTTTAATTCTTTCGATAAATCTAGTTTGTCGTAATATAGATTTATATGATCGATGTGGAGTTTTACTTATTAATACATTGAACTTTTCATTTAGATACTGTTTCCAAAGTAATAAAATTATTACTTTATAAATTTTAGTATTGAATTTAGCTATTTACTAATTATAATTTACAAGGACTAATTATATAGGTACCTTTTTCTTTTGCGTTAATTTGAAAACCAAAATATTTTTATTAGATTTTTTTGCCTTTAGCAATTGTGTTTCATATGGAATATGTATTTAGGTATTTTCTTTCCAACTTATATGAAAATAAAATTGTTTTTTTTAATTTGTTTATTATTTTGAATTTACTTTCTTTACATGGACTTTTTTTTGTTAATTTAAGCAGTTATAAATTATCCTAAATCTAACGATGTAGGTTCTTTTTTTTATTAATCTCGTAATTATGTTAGATATTGACTCTTTGATTTAATCTAAGATGTTAGATCGTCATAAAATCCAACAGCGTGTGTCTTCTTTTCTTTTCTATTTTGGTGGATTAATCTCATAATTATATTAGATAGATATCCCGATGCTCCTTGAGTCAGATTGCCAAACGGTGGTTTCAAGCTCCATGCCACGGGCCGTGATTGCTCCATCCTGTGGCAAGTCATCGATGAGACGCGTGCTGTGGGTGGCCATTTATGCAAGCTAGACAGTTAAGATCAGCAGGGAGCAGAATAAATTGGCTCATGAATTGACGCAGTTTGCTATTAGGTTTAGGGATTGTCAGTGTTTTTTTTTCTCTTGTTTTCCAGAGTGGATTGTATCCCTCTCTTGTAAGGATATTACTTAATTTCTAATAAAGTTTTTTTGTTCGCAAAAAAAAAAACATAGACTCTTTGATTTAATCTAAGCCATTAGATAATAAAAATCCGTTAGCATAATTTTTTAATCTCTCCTTTTTCCTTTACATAAATGAAATATTTTTTATTAATTAATTCTCTTGATTAATTTTCTTGCATGCATGTATGATGAATTTCATCGCTGCTAACCTTAGGCCAATCTCAATTGTGATTTTATGAAAGTTTCATGGGCATTAAATATGCTGATATGGCACTATATTGATGAAAAGAGAGATGATGAAAGTTTTATTGGAGCAGAGATAGTTTTATGGGGATGAAACTCTTCTGCATTGTTTCCAAAATATGAGTGTGTTGATAACTGGGCCATAAAACTCCATTGAGACTGGCCTTAGCAACGCGTAACAAGAATCCTGTAATCCGTGAGATGGTGATATCCCAAGCCAAAACACACACACACATGAGGAACATGTAGAAAATGGAAGCTGTATCCAATGAAAGGGAAATGGACGAAAGATAGCGCCAGCGCCATCCATGATCAGGAAACGAAAAGGCACTGGTATCTCCAGTGCCCTCTGCAATCTACCGTTGGCGAAACTTGAGTCTGGAGAATGCCCATGCACGCAGACATGCATGAGACTCGAAGGAAAACCAGCTGCCATGTGCGCTTGGAGCCTTGGATGGTTTTCTCTTTCTGTGTTCGCTCGGATGCTGCTAGGCATGAACGGAAATAGCATATATATTACCTTCGCCGCAGCCGAGCTTGGGGCCTCTGACGGGCATCTGGGTGCGCAGGAACTCCAGCAGCGACGTCGACGGGTCCACGCCGGCCGCCTCGTACCGTTTGCCGTTCACGGCCAGCACCACCGTCGACGACGACTCCGCTGCTGCTGCCTCCTTCCCCATCTCCTCCGATCCTGCACAGCACAGCACCTCTGGGTCTGGGGAGCCGATCGATGGTGCCGTCCTGTTTAATTATACGAGTCCCCGACCTGCTCCTGCAGCCGGCCGGGCGGTGGTGATGTTGATGCACGCGCTGACGTCGCCGGCGTCCAGGATGCGAAAGCGTCCTCGCAGCTGCAGTGCAGGCCTGTCAACAAGTCAAGGAGCGGGACAATGGCATCACGCATGTGCCCGTGCCCCCAGTGTTTGGCTCTATGTGATGTAGCAGTAGTATATACGTAGCCGGTGCATGCTTTGCAAAAAAACAAATACGGAAATGATCCAGCCAGCGTATTGGACTAGCGAGCATCCAATCAGCATGCATTTTTTCAGTCGTATAAGATACTACTAGTACAAGTGTACAACTGTACAAGGCCACAAGCCAGCAATGCAAGCGATCGGGGAGGTCAGAGATGCGCTTGGACAGGCGCTGGCGCGGGTGGACAGAACGGGCAAAAACGTCGGCGGCGGACGGTTCGCGCGAGCTGCCCTGCCCTGCCCTGCCAGTGCATTTCAGGTTTCAGCGTTTGGTCAGCCGGCGCACAGCGACGAGTGGAAAAAGGCTGCGTCGTCACTGCATGCGTTCGTCTCGCCACCCGTGTGTCGTGGCTCGTGAGTCGCGACGCGAAGCCAGTGGAGAGGTGTCGCGGGGTCCTCCTGCACACGTATGGGCTCGGTCTCCTCCGGTTTGCCGGGCACGCGAGCTTGCCGTTTGTCCGTGTATTGCAGTTGATCTATACAGTATATTGACAGTAAAGTTCCTCCCTCCGTCTATTGCTATGTATTACGCATGGGTTGGACTTTGAAGGGACCCGTTTGTTTCCTCCGTCGATAATTAGAAGGTTTCTTATTTGACACCTAAAGTCTAAAGATAACTCGATTCTTTATATGAAGATAAACATACTGGTTTTATTTTTTATGTCCAATTTGACAGTTGACACTACCATTCGTTTTACTAGAGTCTGGTTGGTTGAAGACCAAATATTTACCATACCAATTCTAGGACAAGCCAAAATGTGAGTATACGCATACGGAAATGCTCGGGGGCGGACATCCGATCTTCCAGACGCTGATGTTGCCGTGAGCCGTGATGCTGGCCTAAACACAGCCCAACAAGTGTGTTCTATTACGCTCGCTGCTGCCTCCTTTCCCATCTCCGCCGCCTCGCGAGCGATGATGTTAACCAGTTAATTAACCACCGCCCTCTCCTTCCTGCAGTGCACAGCACCCCGATCAGGGTGCCTTCCCTCTGTTTATATTTATATATTTATTATTATATAGTATTTTATATAATATATACGTCGGCAATGACGCAGGCCCAAATGAAAGTGAAACACGGGCCTCGGTCTCTCGGACGAGCAGTCAATCGTCCGCACGCCGCCAACTCCACGAACGACGACACGACGTTCCCAGTTCCCACTCGCCAAGAAAGCGGAAAGCAAGAAAGTAGGAGCATCAACCACTCTCAAATTTGATTTATTGGCAGGATGGATAATATTTTTTTTCTCCGACAGCTCTTATTCTAATCCTAATATGCTTGGAAAAACAAACACATCCACATGTAAAGATACGTGGACTACCGCTACTCCATGCGGCGATTTTTCCGATCGCCGCCGTCACAAGGAGGTTCGTCAGATTTGAATCTTCAATCACTGTTTTTTTCTTTTTGTAACTACGAATACTAGGGTGACGAGAACGGTGGCCACGGTCACCCCCATTGCCACAGGTTTACCATAATTGGATCCTAGACATTATTTTCATATCGAGAATACTAGAAGTAGAGCAAAGATTATGGGTGTGAGTTACATGCCAAGGATAGCCAACCGTGGGACAATGGTGGCGGCAAAAAAAAAAAAAACCTTTAAGCGAACATGCTTTTTAATTTTTTAGGAGTAGACTATTGGAACTGTTGTTGGTGATGGCCTATCTTACCTTTTATTTGAAATATTATTGGAACGGTTGCAAAACTAGTTTTTTAGATCATCTTTTAGGTATTGTTTTTTTTTTCTTGATAGGATCTTTAAGGTATTGTTGGAGATACCCTAACCATTACCGTAGCCTAAAAAAATGTCATTCTTGTTTAAATTGACTAAATTTATAGAAAGTATTATTAATATTTATGTTTATAAATAGATATATTATGAAAATATATTTCATAATAGGTTTAATAATACTTTTTCGATCTTATAAATGTTAGTCTGTTTTTGTAAATTTGATCAAACTAAAAACTGTTTCTCCTATAACAGTTTTCCAACGGATGTAAATAAAGTGTTATACGGGCGAGTTCCCGACCTGTACATGCACTTGTGCAGGCTGCAGCAGCCAGCAGCGAGAGCCTGGTGAGGTCCATGCAAGCGCTGACGTCGCCGGCGGCCTGGACGCGAAAGCGGACTCCAAGGTGCAGCCTGCAGGCCCGTCGAGCTGCGGGATCAATGCCACCACCCACCATTTTGGCTGATGTGATGCGTCTACGGTTGTGTTTAGTTCATGAATTTTAGGAATTTGTTTACGGTAGCACTTTCGTTTTTATGTAGTAATTAGTGTTCAATCATGGACTAATTAGGCTCAAAACGTTCGTCTCGTAATTTCCCATCAAACTGTGCAATTAGTTTTTTTTCGTCTACAATTAATACTTCATGCACATATCGCAAGATTCGATGTGATAATAACTATAGCACTTTTTAAGAATTTGGTTGGAAACTGAACAAGCCCTAGCGGGATTGGATTGGTCATCAAGCTACTGCTAGTAGCAGCCGCCTTGCCGACAAGTCAGCAAGCGATCGGGACAAGTGGAAGCACCATGCACGCACCGAACCGACGGCGGGGCGGCGGGCGCGGGTGGAGTGAGAGTCGCGCAGCCGGCGGCGGCACGCGACAGAAAATGTCCGCGGCGGACGGTTCGCGCGTGCTGCGCCCTGCTGTGCATTTGGAACATGCTAATTTGGTTTACAACTCGTGTGCCAAGCTGAAATTTGTTCGTGGCCAGATTTTAGCAGAGTAGGAGGTGTTTTGATTATATAAGCATGTGTTTGGTTTGGGAACGACGTGGGATAAGTTGAACTTTTCGTGGGTTGGGTTGAATCCATCTCTTATTTGGTTGATGAGGTTGGGTAGATTTCAGTTTTGTGTTTGGTTTGGGGAATATCTTGAAGTGGGCTATGTCATTGACATGTGAGGCCTATAAGCAAGCCTCTGTCCCTTCTTCCTCATTCAAACCGCATCTGGGAGGCCGCGCGCTACTCGCCGCTCGGGAGGCCGCTCATCGCTCCGGGACCTGCTTCAGGAGGCCGTTCGTCGCTCGTTCTCGCCGGGAGACCGCTGCCGCGCACCACTTGGGAGGGCGCGCCACTCGCCCCGCTCTCGCTCCCCCTAGGTCAAGTGGATCCGGCCAATTCGGTGGTACCGCACCGACCCGCATCTAGGGAGCATATTCCCTAGTGGGTTCGACCCACATCTCATGAACCCCGAACCAAACACCTAAGAAATCACGTGCTAAACTTGCCAAATTTTGTTATCATGGGTATGGCACTCAGACCACATATGTTAATACGAGTTTTATCAGCAAGACATAGTCACTATGGGTCTTCATTTTTGCAGATTAGGCCATGTTCGCTTGAACTTATCAGCCGTACCATTTCAGCGAAATAACAGTGTTTTTCTCTCACAACAAATCAGCATCAGTATCAGCATCAACCGTTTTTCAAGCCAGCCGAACAGAGCCTTGATCACAAGGAATATATTAGCCCAAACAGATTAAGAAATAGAACCAATTTTTAAAAGATATTGTCTTTATCTTCAAATAAACTAATATTTAAAGTTGTCTTAAGTTAATTTTTTATATTTAATCGAATTTATAGAAAAAAAGATACAAATATTTGTGACTCAAATGAGCATATCATAAAAATACACTTTATCTATTCTAAATTATAGTATGTTTTGATTTTGTAAATACATTGCTTTTATTATATATTTATAGACAGTGTATATCTAGTACTCTCTCCGTTCCAATTTATAGTATATAAATAGACATCGTATATTTAAGTGCATAGTAAAAACTAGGTATTAAAAAAGACAGAACAACCTATAATTCGGGATAGATGGTGGTATAGTACAAACTATGTTTCTTGAAAAAATAAAAATTACTTATAATTTAGAATAGGGAGAGTGGTTTATATTGTATCAAAAATTCAAAATATATTAATTTCGTATCATAAAGTTTAGTCCTCTTTTTTTTATATAAATTGCAGTTTAAAAATGTTTAATCCAACAGTTAATGCAAACCATCCCACCCAGCCACCCCACTGCATGGCCAGCGGCTTCTCGTCCTCTTTCTTCTCGTTCCCATTTTATCTCTATAACTAAAATATTCATAACTATTACATCCACAAGTACAATATTAAAGCCGCTCTATGCGATCAGATCAGAAAGACAACACGTATTCGCTCCGTGAAATCAGCTCAATTCCCATAACCACCACAGCAAATCAGAAGGAAAAAAAATCAATTCCCCTAACAATCACTCCCTTTCCCCGCGATAGCAGCCTCCGGCTCCCCCGTCATCCATCCAGCAAAATGAAAAGAAAATCAATCACCAATTACTCCTCAATCACAGGAATCCCGTCTTCAATCACCGCGTGCGTTCCTTCCCCGCATACGACACACGCAGACACGCAGTCAACTTCTCGGCCGAAACCATTGCTAGAGCCCCTGTCCCTGCCGTCCTTCCCCGCGGCCAGACACGCACACGGCGCTCAGATCCAGTCGGTCACTCGGCGGCGGAGCTCTCCAATCCAAGGCGAAGGTGACGCACAGTGGACGGGGAGCGCGACCAGCGGCCGGGTGTGCGACAGCGGGCGGTGCGGCCAACGGCCATATACGCACACAAAGCGGACGCAAGGTGAGCGTTTGTTTCCTGTCTCTCTTCTCCGGTGGTTGCTGTTTGCTTTTGCTAAAATCTGAAGTCATGTACTACTGGGTTGATGATTCTCGAACTATGATCTGCTAATTGATAAAATATTTTGAAGTGGATGCCTAGGATAGGTAGAACATCTATGTTTTTTATATTCTTCTTGCTTCTGTAAATAGATACACAAAAGAAGTGTACATATGCAAGACATCGATCTCCTAATCCTGTGTACAATTGCAGTTTAATAAATTATAAATTTTGATCGGACTTATTCACCTCGTAATCCCAAGTACAATTGCAGTTTAATAAAATTAATTTTGATCGGACTTATTCCACTTTTTGTATAATAACAATAGATGATAAGAGATTTATACTGATCGTGTTAAATGTTTTTTATTTGTTTTTTCCAGTGCTTCATGAGGAGGGTTCCAAGTGTTCTTCGTACTAAGGAGAAGCAGCTTTTCATTAGTGGCTATAAATGGGTTGTAGCTTAATCAATGGTCATCCAAGTTTGCAAATGTTTGACGTTTGAGAATCAAATGTTTGAAGTTTGAAAATCAGGTTCATAGAACCATCCAAATTCACTACTACTCATGTTATCTATGTGAGGCAACATTTATTTCTGATTTCCATTTTCAGGCCATTTTCACCTTAATCTACCATTTGAAATCACTTCTGCATTTGATGCATTCAGGTGGAGTCATCCATGGACACGAACCAGTGGCGCAGCCGGAGCCAGAGCCAGAGCCGCGTGGGATCAGCGGCGGAGGACCTGACTGTAAGATGCCAATATCTGTGCCCAGCTTTTTTTTTAAAAACAAATATCTGTGTTCAACCAATTATGTTTTCAGGCATGAACTGACTGTACTATAATGGAGAAGGTCCGACACACTAATGTCATTCAGTTCGCCGGAGCTATCACTCAGAACATACTGTAATCTTCTGACCAAAAGTAATATAGCACCATGTCTTTTTCCAATGGAAAACAAAGTTACCATAATCTTCTGACCAAAAGTAATTTTGAGTGTGCCACTGTTATTTTCATGTGTATGAAAATTATCCTATGATGGGTTGACTTCCTTATTTTTTTAAGGAACTCAGAAAGGCTTACCAGTCAGTACCCAGATATGGCTTTGATATTGCCAGGTACTTCTAGGTTCTGATCCCGACAAGAGCTGAAGAAACCAAATATACACCATATATGAAGTATTTATATATAATGAGAAACTATCATATATAGTATGTTTATGGCTGTGCATTTTTTATTGTCTCATATATTGTATTAGTTTGAATGTAAATATGAAAAGATTGCAGTTCACAAAGGTGATATCTCCAATGCAATCTAAACAACTTAGGTGATATCTTCTGTTATGCTGCTACTGTGCTTTAGTAGCAACACGATTTTTTCTCTTTTGGTCAGAATAACCTTGATGCACTCATGAGAAAAAGTGTGACCGATTTCCATTGTTGTTGCCATTCTACTGCATTTCCTTATTTCCTTATCAGTTATCACCTCCTAATGCTTCTGCCATCTTTGTTTCCCAGGCGAAGTCCATCTTCACCTTTGGATTCTACAGCTTGCTAGCAGTGCATCACCTTAGGATTCTGGAAGATACTCAAGGAGATGGTGAAATATTCCTCTTTATAGTTATAGAGGGGTACTTGTTCATTAACATTATTTTTCTCAGAATTCTAATCTCTTTTCACTATTGCAGCCAAGGTCAGGATCTTGTCTTATCTCTACTCCTAAAAAGCCTGACAATCGTCAAAACTAGCTCCCTTCACTCCCGCTCGCTTTGCCTCCCCCGCATTTGCAAATATTGTTCCTGACATGTATGGGACACTGCCTTCATTCATGTACAAGAGTTTATATTCGAGTTGCATGAGGGATTTAGGTTCAAGTTCTATGGACTTCCCTTATTCAGTCTAGCCATTTAGAATTTTAGATGCAGCTTTCATAAATTTGAGTGCAATGTACACAATCAAGTGTTTATTCTTTCAACTATGATTAATGTTCCATGACCGTATCATAAATTTAATTATGGCTTAAATGTGGCATCCCTTATGCATTTATATATTAATTTAACCCTTGAAATTCTTTATTTTGTAGAAAATAGCAATTTTATATTTGAATTAAGAGGCATGTTATTTAAAAGTTTCCTCACGGTGTAGGAGGGTGAGACAATCTACGCAATAGGAATGGAGTTTTCATTGAAATTTGTATTGTTCATGGATCTACTCCATTGCAGAAACATGTGATCAGATCTTTACTACTCTCTTTGTTTTAACTTGTAAGTCGTTTTGACTCTTCTAAATGCATAGCTTTTGTTATTGTGTTATCTATCTTTGCAGCACACGAATAATCCTTCATGTTCTCCCGCTGCAACATGATCTCAGCATGGGGAAAAAAACCTGAGTTATATATTCAAATTGTTCATCCTTTATAAAGTTGTGGACATCACAATTAAAGTATCTTTTTAACTGTACAGACCACGTAAACTTGAATCATGATGTCATTTTTTTTTTCATTGCAACGCACGGACACTTTACCTATCATCAAAATATATGTGGTTTGACTCTTGGAGAACTGGCGGCGTGCAGATATTGGAGTCGCGGGTGGGACAGCGGCAGCATGGATAAGACGATCTCCGTGAGCATAGCTAAGATCAGGTGGTCGTTCCCGTTGCAACGCACGGGTACTATCCTAGTTCTCTAAAAAAACAAAAAATGCTTAAAAAAAAAAAAAAAACGCTTGCCTAGGGGGCGGCCGGCGCACACTGGCGAGTAGGCGGCGGACTGACAGGCGGCTCACTCCGATGTGGCAGTTGCGGGCGCAGCGCGGCAGCGGGCACTCTAGGCGAGGGCGCGAGGCGCCCAGCACCTGCAGCGGCGTGGCGGCGGCGGGCGCAACGCGGCAACGGGATGCCGTCCGGCCACATGCAAAGCTGCAGCGCTGGAGCACTGAGTGGAAGGCGGAGCCACGGAGGCAGCAGCCAGAAGCGCGGGACTGCTGTGAGCCTGGACCTGGGAGGCTGGCGGCCGGAGGCTTGCTGCTGATTGGAGTAGATGACTAACCGGCGAATGAATTCAAATTGTAAGTTAATTTGGTTAATTGGCTTACAGTTTACATATATTATCCATTGCAATTTGCCTATTAAACTGACATAGTGGCTAAGACAGTCATAGTTGGTTACTTGCTTAGAGTAATTTACTGATTCGCCAATGTTTATCTTTTTGTTGTTTCAAATCCACTGTATATTTTGATGTTTCCATTTTGTATGTTGAAAACAGTTTGTATTTATATATGTTAAACAATTTCAAATCATGCTCAATTATGTGCTATGTCTGCTATATATTATACAATTACTATTTGTTGTATTATATTGTCAACAACAACCGTTTTGTTTTGCTTTTGTTCATGCACTGAAATCTATTTTAATTGCGCATTTCTGCACAAGCCATGCTACCATATAGAGTAAATTGCACTGTGGGTATCTAAACTATTAGGTGTGTAACACATAGGTACTCAAACAAAAAAACGTAACTCGTAGGTACTGGATCTACAAGTTTGGCTATCCAACGGTACTCGCGCGGAAAGGACCCAAATAAGGCTGGACATCTCACGCGGGCCTCTAGGCTGTTTTGCGAAAACCCCCCCGCTGAATCATCTCCTTCTCCTCATTCTCAGTCCTGTGGCCTTGAAGCTCTGTCTCCCTCTCTCGCCGCCCGTCTGCCATCATGCCACCCGTCTGCCTCCCACTCTCGCCGCCCGTCCGCCGCATTGAGAGGGTGAGGTCCGCTGGGGGGTTTGCCCCGCCGCATCCGGTGCGGTGAGGCATGGTGCGCGGCGGCGCGGCACCATGGCCGGCGTCCGTCGATTGGAAGGAGCACCAGCACCAGATTATGGTCAGTGCCACGAAGGCTACTCTCCTGTCCATGTAGTTCATTCTGGATCATTGTGGTGTCGTAATGCTTCAATTTGATGTAGAGATAGGTTTCTTGTCACAATGCTCTGAAATTTAGGGTTTTGTTCACTGTTTAGGGCCTGATGAGGAGTTCTCTGTAGAAGTTCATCATGGGGGATTTTTCTGTGGGTCTGTTAAGGATCAGGTTTATCTGGATGGCAAGGTGGATTGGTTTGACAATTGCAAAGTGCAGCACTGGCGTTTTAGTTCAATTCAAGAAATCAGTGTGATGCTAGGTTATGGAATTGAGAAGCTCACTGTTCTCTGGTTGTTGCCTGAGATGGTTGTGTCTAGTGGTTTGAGAATTATAGATTCAGATGCAGAAACACTCATCATAAAGCAAGTTGCATACCATGTTAACAATTTTGTGCTCTACTTTGATATCTACAAGTCATTCAAGACATCTGACTGGGATGACAATGTGGTCAATCCAGGGAAGCCAGCAGCTGAAAGGCATGATGATGATGATGGGGATTTTGTGGCTAGTGACGATGATGGTAGTGTGGATGGGGATTTTGTGGATAGTGATTATGAAGTTGATCATGAGGATGATGATTTTTTCTGGGACAATGTTGATGATGGGGTGGTTGATGAGGGGGCAGGTATGGGCATTGTAGTCAGCAAAGGGTACAAGAGAAATGCCCCAGTTGGCAAAGAGAACATGGCAGAAAGGCAATGGGATGAGATATCAACTGATGAGGATGAGTTGGAGTTACCTGATTCTAATGGAGAGGGTAAGGTTGGGGCTAACATGTCATCCTTCAGGCCAGAGGATATTGAAAACCCAATTTTCAAGTTAGGAATGAAGTTTGATTCAATAGAACTGCTTAGAAAGGCAATTTCAGAATACAGTATCAAAGAGAGGGTGGAGATAAAGATGCCATGGAATGACAAGAAAAGAATCAAAGCTCATTGTGATGTAAATTGTCCATGGTACTTGTATGCTTCTTGGGACACAAGGATGAGTTGTATCATGATTAAATCTTTTGTTGGGAATCACACATGCTAGAAGAAGTGGGAACTGAAGAGGTGCACTGCAAAGTGGCCTGCTAACAAGTACTTGGATAGGTTTAGGGCTGATGAGAAGATGAGCCTGACCAATTTTGGGAAGACTGTTCAGCTAGAGCTAAACCTGACCATTTCTAGGATGAAGCTGTGTAGGGCAAGAAGGAAGGCATGGGAGATCATTTATGGGGATGAAGTGAAGCAATTCAATGAGCTGAGGAATTATGGGCATGAACTTAGGAGGACAAATCCTGGCAGTACCTTCTTTCTAACATGCCTTGATGGTTTCTTCAGTACACTTTACATGTCTATGGATGCATGCAAAAGAGGTTTCCTCACTGGTTGCAGGCCTGTTATCTGTCTAGATGGCTGCCACATCAAGACAAAGTTTGGAGGGCAGCTGCTAACTGCAATAGGTATAGACCCAAATGATTGCATTTTTCCTTTGGCCATAGCAGTGGTGGAGGTTGAGTGCCTAACATCATGGAAGTGGTTCTTAGAGACACTGAAAGAGGACCTTGGCATAGAAAACACAACTCCTTGGACCATCATGACAGAGAAAACAAAAGGTCTTATCCCTCTTGTTCAAATAAGTGTTTCTCGAGTCGAACACGGGTTACATGTTGAACATCTCTGTACCATAACTTCTCAGGCTAATTCAGAGGAGAGAACTTCAAGAATCAGCTTTGGAGGTGTGCAAGAGCTAAATACAGTGGTGAGGTGGAACCAGGAGATGGACAAAATGAGAGTTCTCAAAGAAGGATGCCCATGCATGGTTAGAAAAGATGCCACCAAACACATGGGTTAGGGCTTTCTTTAGTGAGTACCCAAAGTGTGATATCCTCTTGAACAACACTTGTGAAGTTTTCAACAATTACATAGTGGAAGCCAGAGAGAATGCCTATTTTGAGCATGCTACAAAGATCAAGGTCCAACTTATGACCGGACACTACACCAAGCAGAAAGAGGTTACTGAGAAGTGGGGACACATGGTCATATGCCCAAAAATTAGAAAGAAGCTAGCTAGGCATGCAGAGATGTCCAACACATGCTACCCATTACCTAGTGGGAGTGGAATTTGAGGTTCATGACAGAGAATGGAAGTATGTTGTGGACATTGCAGCTAAGAAATGTGAATGTAGAAGATGGGACTTGATAGGCATACCATGTAGTCATGCAATTGCTTGCCTTAAGCATGAAAGAATTCTAGAAGACTCAGTGCTCCCACACTGTTACTCCATTGAAGCTTTCCAGAATGCATACAACTTCCAAATTTTTTCATGCTCTGACAAGACTAATTGGCAAAATGTTGGAGGCACAGAAGTGAAGCCACCTAAATATGAGAAGAAACTAGGTAGGCCATCAAAGGCAAGGAAGAAAGCACCACATGAACAACAAGGCAGAAATGGACCAAGGCTATCTAAACATGGAGTAACAATGCACTGCAGTCACTGTGGAAAACCTGACCATAATGTAGCAAGATGTGCAGCAAAGGAAGCAGGAGAACCAGCTGTCCAGAAAAGGAAAAGGTCAGCTGTTCAACAAGCACATGAGGAAGCAAGGCATCAAGAAGAATATCAGGTATGTGCAACCAGACTGTCCCCTTTATTTGGTACAAAATACCTATTTTCACTAGAATCTGTGTTTCAGGAGGTCTATACTGCAGAAGCTGAAACAGAAGCAACCATGTCCCAAGTAGACAACCCTATGCTGTCTCAACTACTGGATGAGGTACCACAACTCCCTCATTATCATCATTTTTGTTTTTGGCCCACACAATTTAGCTTACAAACTTGTTTGGACCCTTTCCAGGCCTCACAGACTATGAGACAGCATCCAGTCAGTCAACCTGTACCAGATTCAGCCTACATCGTTTCCAATGTTCCACCAGCAAGGCAAATTCAGATGACAACGGCTACCAAAGCTGGCAGGACATCAAGGACCAAGAAAGCAGCGAACCAAAAAAAAAGACAGTGAATGCCAAGAAAGGTCCAGCTGGACAGTAGGAAGGATTATGGAGTGTGTTGATGCCCTTTTGTACATCACAGATAGTTGGCTTTTGTCGAGCAAATACATTTGCCTTTTGTTCAGCAGCTGAAGTTTGCCTTCTTTTGTGCAGTGATCATATAGGTATAGGTCATATGCAGCTAGTATGGTGTAGTGCACTGGTGGGTAGGATGTGTACTGCAAGCACCAAAACTGAGATGTAATGGATGCTATTTTAGTGACTATATATGTCACTAGGTCAATCTCTAATGTATGGATGCTATTTTAGTGACTATATGTTACTGGATCAATCTCTAATGTACGGATGCTATTTTAGTGACTATATGTCATTGGATCAATCTCTAAATGTTGGCAAATGTGAATTACTCTTGTTTTTAGGTGCCTATGAATTACTCATATTTAGGTGCCTGTGAATTACTCTTGTTTTTAACTTGCCTTGCCAAATGTTGCTGTCAAAATTTCCTGTGAAAAAGGCTATTTGAGTTCACTTTGTTCAGCTCACATCTGTCAATTGTATTCACTGAATAAACACCAATGCATCACAATTCAATGAGCCAAAATGATTTGAATGGACAAAACACATTCCATTTCATTGCCAAACTGATTTGAATCAGGTTCATTGCACCAAATTTGCATTACAATTCCTACTCCTACTTGAGCATCATGCCGATGACACCAACAACAACAAACACTGAAGCAACCACACAGCACACAACTCCAATTTGACCTAGGTCTACAAGTTTCTTCAGCTTTGCATCCAAACCAACAATCCCACTCTTCAGTGCCTCCACAGCATGTTCTTCTCCCTGCAATCCTCCAAGTTCATCATGATTCACAACTTGTTGTTCATGGCCTCCCTCTCTGGTGCCTCCAATCAGTCCCCTTGCAACGAGCAAACGTTCATACTTGTCTTGAAACAAGAACCACGGGCACGTTCCTGGCACCTGCATCACAAGGCAAATTGTTCACCACATCACAAGACAAGAACACCAATCCTACAGCAAAAAATGGCACTATGCACTTACATCTCTTTCATGAAAGCGGCATTTGAAGAAAACGGCCCCAGGGACCTTAGATCCGGGACCACAGACGAGCTCCAAGACCTCCGCACCGCATGTGGGGCAGGGCACAAGCGGCATCCCAATCTTCTCCCCGCGGTCCGCCAGGCGCTGGTAACCAGAGCTCCCAACACCGCTATGGCCGGACGACTCTCGCATGATGACTTGGGGGAGGGTGCGGCGGCGAGCTTAGGGGGATCCGGCGAGCTTGCATGAGTGGGAGGCAGACGGGCGGCGTGATGGCAGACGGGCGGCGAGAGAGGGAGACAAAGCTTCAAGGCCACGGGACTGAGAATGAGGAGAAGGAGATGATTCAGCGGGGGGGTTTTTCGCAAAACAGCCTAGAGGCCCGCGTGAGATGTCCAGCCTTATCTGGGTCCTTTCTGCGCAAGTACCGTTGGAGAGCCAAAATTGTAGATCCAGTACTACGAGTTACGTTTTTTTGTTTGAATACCTATATGTTACACACCTAATAGTTTAGGTACCCACGGTGCAGTTTACTCTACCATATATATATAGAACTATTACCCTGTAGCCGGCTACAAAAATAACTTATTCTGTAGCCACTTTGAGTTACGATAATTACTATGTTAATTTACGAGATTACAGTAACTTCTTACTAAGTGGTTTACTATAACGTTATGGTAAATATCCCCATGTGTTATAGTAACACAACTATCGTAAATATGTATTGACATTATCGTAAATTAGTATATAAAATTATCGTAAATGGAGGTGGCTACAGAATAACTTATTTTATAGCTGACTACTGAATATATATATACACACACACACACACCAAGTTTTGCATTTATGGGACTCTCAACTATTGTCGCTGGAATATGAGTTCAGTAGTATTTTTTAAGTGGTTTGATTATCACAATATGTAATCCACTGTTCCAACTTCCAAGTGCCTTAAATCCTGCTTAATGATGGTTACTTTTCTCATGCCCATTCTTATATTGCCTGCAAAGTGGCACATAATCACATAATTTTGATGGCAGGGCTCTGTTAACACATAATAATTATCCTTTCTGTGGCAATGATTTATTCGCAAAAGTTTAGAACAAGCTTTAAACATGAAAAATATTATTCTACATCTTCTGAGAAAATAGTTCAATAAGGCATCTCATATGTTATAATAGTACATGTTCCTTTCCTACATCACTGTCTCAAGGTGTGCCTTCTCAACGTTTGCTGGAGCATGGGCTGCTGTGAAGCCCCTCCTTGACAAGGTTGCTTGTTTCTGCACCTAGTGATATAAATATATCATCGTTATTTTTTTGAGAGAAAGTTAAAGGGATAATATATTTCTTTTTACAAGTAGGGCCCATCTTAGTTTAGACTGAGTTCAAATAGGTTGGAGCAATTTAGCCCATAGCATTACTAGATGATATGTCTTTGCTTAGTAATTTGTAGTAGAAATCATATATGCTGTAGCTGTTGTAACTGACGAGGCGAGGTGTCCCTTCCTTCCTAGTCTTATCTAAACGCTGAGAATTTGGAATCTAAAGAACCAGAAGAACGTCCGCTCGTTGCTCCGGGAATGACAGGTGAAATTATACTCTTTATATTTACTAATATGAATAAATAAATATCACAATACTATAGGTTAGTGGATGATTTTTAGCATCCTGATGTGGACAATTAAATGTATATGTTAGTAAATGATGTGGTTTGCTAACGTGAATAGCTTGAATGAAGACATAATGACATATGTTAGTTGGATGTGTTAGTGGATGTTGATGTGGACACTTTGTATGGTGAGATAGTTGCATGTGCTAGTGGGTTGTTCTAATGGATGCTGATGTTGATATTTTGTATGGCAAGATAAATTGCTAGTGGGGTAATGTAAATAGCTTAAACGAAGACATAATGACATGTGTTGATTGGATGTGTTAGTGGATGCTGATGTGGACATTTTGCATGAGATAGTTGTATGTGCTAGTGGATTGTTCTAGTGGATGCTCATGTTGACACTTTGTATGGCAAGATAAATTGCTAGTGGAGATAGTTGCATGTGCTAGTGGGTTGTTTTAGTGGATGCTGATATGAACACTTTGCATGGCAAGATAAATTACTAATGAGGTTTGAAGATATAAGATAATATAGATATAGATATAGATTATAACACTGAACATCAACTTCTGTCCATAGTGTCATTAATGGAATATAGATTGAGCTTGTTTGGATCGTCTAAGACAAATTGTTAGCCATAGCTAAAAATTAGCCAGCTAACTTTTTTTTTTTAGAGAACAAGAGAGGTTGCCCCTACTGGAATTTATTAGAACAAAAGAGGACCCAGGGTCTTACAACATCTTATGAAACAAAAAAAAAGGAGAGAAAAAAGATTAGACAATTGCCAGCTAACTGTTGGCATGTGTATGTTTGGATTCCCGGCTAATTGGTGCATATGTCCCTAGCAATGAACTGTGAGACCAATCACAGAGCCCGACCCAACGGCAGCAGCAAGCCGGCAACCCCCTCACAGCATCAGCTCTCACGCGTCACGGGCAGGAACACACGACACATCCCGTGAAATCAAGCAGCGTCTGATCTCAGCTGTGACGCCACGTTCAAATAGGCGCGCATTGAGTAGCTACCGGTGAAGGGTTCAAATAGAGCTACCGGTGAAGGGTTCAAATAGGCGCGCATTGAGTAGCTACCGGTGAAGATCACAACAAGCAGTGACGGATCTAGAAAATACATTTAGAGGGGCTGGGAACTGATCTTTAACTCGAAACTCATCTTCAACCTCCGTTGGAAGCACTCCAGCACCTTCTTCTCTGTTGTTAATGGCTGAAAAATTCATGAGGGGCTAAGGAGGGCTTCAATGACGCGGCCAGGGTAGGGGGGCTTGAGCCCCGGCAGCCCCCTGGCAGATCCGCCCCTGACAACAAGGCAGCAAGGCCAAACCTAGCTGGCTGGTACAAATCCTATCCCCATGTACCCAGAAGGCAGGTACGCACCTAGGAGTAAAAATGAAGATCCATTGCAAAATTTCTTCAAAATCCAGTTGAAACCACATGATTTCATCGACACGTTCGCCTGCCCGACACTTATTTAGTTTATTTTTTCTTCTATTGTTCATAACTCCTGATTCGCAAGGCCACAGCTCGCCATTGCTACCTCTCTTCTGTACATCAGAACTAACACACAGGCAAGCTCGGCATGTCATGCCGTTCTTTAGTATTTTACACAGACTGATTAAGCTCTCTCGTCATGGGCAGTGCGCCTGCTGGATCTATGCTTTAGCAGTGGTGGTTGTGCCAGCAGCGGACATGCTCTCCAGGTACCTCTCCACGACATCCAGGCCACACAGCTCCTTGACGACAGGCATCGTCGCTGGCACGTCCATCTGGAACGTGATGGCGGAGTTCGCTGGACCAGTGCAGACCGAGAATTCCTTCCTGGCGGCCCTGATGGCCTCCCTCATTGCACAGTGCACCGAGGAAGCTAGAAGAAGCGGAGGCTCGCCCGATGCTGCAAACAAAGATCCGAAGCACGTTATGTCAGGACTGCAGGCAGCAATTGTTGGTGAGTTCAAATTGCAGCTTACACAGTCTTGGAATGTGGAGGGGATTGAATTGTGAGAAAAGGCTCACCTTTGGAAGAGAGGACGCGCTTCTGGTCGCGGGCGCTGTTGATCAGCTCAACGTTCAGCTGCTTTGGAATGGTATCGACCGTGGGGATCTTGTATGTCCATGTGCCATCGTGGATGACCAACCCGTCAGAGTTGGTTGTGTACTCCTCGTTTGTGAAGAAGCCTACTCCTTGGATGAATGCACCTTCCACCTGTGTTAATGATGGATAATGTTTAGAGGATCATCATATTTCCTTTGATGAAGTGATCAGCTGGATGGTTTTTATTTTTCGGCTGACCTGGCCCAAATCGACAGCAGGGTTCAAGCTTTGCCCGCAATCGTAGACAAGGTCACTCCTTAGAATTGTTGTTGCTCCCGTCAGGACATCAATTTCCACCTATGATGAAATTACCAATCATATGTCAGCATTAAGCACGACTAAAGGTGCAGCCTCCAACAATTTGGCTTGATAACTGCGCTTGCTGTGCTTTTCATGCAGTTTGGATACCTCACTAATGCCAGCTCCATAGTTCAAATAGCTTGTGAAAGTTGGATCAGGGGTCCAGTATGCATGCGCCGATAAGTTCACACTCGCCATACTTGCCTGCAAATGAGCAACAAAATGACATGACCAATTGAAATACTGACAAATATTGTGTTCCTCAGAATCATGGGATCTCCTCACTAAATTGCTACTGCTATTGCTTGTCGTTTGTTAATGTCTTAAAGGAAGGAGACAAGGGTTTAAACAATTTGTTTTATTGGCATGGTAGTGAGAAAATTGGAATTTACAAGCTTATCTTCACCTGAGCAATCAAGGCACTCCATTCCACTGTGCCAGCCTCAGCCTCCAGATTCTCCTTGATTGGCTTCAGTCTCTCAACGAGCGCAACACACGACTGTCGAACGGCTTCACAGCTAGTTTCAGAAGTGGTGCTCCCACCGGTGAACCCTCCCTGGATCATGCTCAATGTATCAGCCTGGATAACCCGAACCTTGTCCAGTAGGCTTTCGCCGCCGTCAGGACACAGCTCTGCCAATCCGAATGCTGTCATCTGCTTCACTTTTGTCCACAACCCTTGGCCTATCTCAACCCCTCCGACCTCAACAGCAATGGAACCATCATTCATGATAGACACCTTGCCTGGAGTTGGCCGAAGCCTGACCTCATATGTAATTGGCACACAAGAAATGCCACGCTTCTTCCACTTGTTGCTTCTGTTGAAGTGCTCCACCATTTCAGCTCGGCGCTGGTATTCTGGAGAGGAGGCCAGCTTATCAAACATGGTAACTAGGCTGTAGGTAGAAGCTTCACCTGCAGTCTCCCCGAAGAACACTACAAGGCTCTCGAAGTCATGAAGGTTCTTCCTCCTTATGGTGTTAGTGTCGACTGAAAGTGCTGAGGCAACATGCTCAATGATGGCTTCAGCGATGAAAGAGCCCTGCACATCTCCAGGACCCCTCATTGCTGATTTTGATGAGACATTTGTCTTGCAGACCTTGGTGTCAAATGCAAGATTGCCCCAGTTGTACTTTTTGAGAGCACCTATGATAGCAGGTGGCATCATTGGGCTCATATCCGGCGATATTCCAGCATTGATCCCAAGATCAATGTGCAAGGCTGTGATCTTGCCATCTGACTGGAACCCAACAGAGTACTTCACCTTCATAGGATGTCGACCACCTGCCATTATCATGTCTGTCTTGCGATCAAGGTACATCCGAACTGGACGCCGTAGCTTGAATGCGGCAACCGCACATGCACATGCAACCTGACAGGAAATTCAGTCATCTATAACACATTTTTCCTCAATCTGATGTGTGAATGTTAGTTCACTGTACATTGGTAACTGAAAATAGAAAAGTTCAGCACAAGCTCTAGTTATTTAGGACTTACATGTATTGCTTTCATTGCCTTTCCACCAAAGCCTCCTCCGACTCTTCTGGTGATGAGGCGGACATTATGAAATGGAATGCCAAGGCACTTTGCAACCACATTTTGCGTGACCTCAGGAATTTGTGTTGAAGAATAGATGGTTATGCAGTTATCTTCATCAGGAATAGCTAGCGCCACTTGTGTCTCCATGTAGAAATAGTATTGGGATTCAAGTTTTACCTGCAGAAACAAAAATGTCAAGCATGAGTTGTTTGCCCTTGTGGAAAAGTCAAGTATACATCCTCTTTAAACATCACAAAGTATGTACCTCCGCTGATAGAATCTTGTGATCAGCTTCAGACATCCCTTGGTTGTAATCACCAACTGGCTTAGGAGCTAAAAATGGGGGGGTTTGGAAGTAGCTGTTTCGTTGGATTGCATCTTCTATTGTCAGAATTGGTGGCTCCAGATTTTCTGTGCTATACTCAATAACGGCTTGCTTTGCTGCCATGTAGGCATACTTCTGTGTTTCAGCAATCTGAGTGGTTGAAAAATCAACATGATGCAGTAAGGTTGGAGAGACATAAACATATAAATGGTTTTGTGACCAGCAAGGAAAAATCAACATGATGCAGTAAAGAAACATTACCACGACACCAATATTTTGACCAGCAAATTCAGCAACTGGATCTGCAAAAAGTGCTTCGTCTCCCAACCCCGGGAAGCTGGAACCAACATTTTGTCCACCGCTTGGAATATCCTTTGCGGTGATAACTGTGATGACCTTCTGTGAAGCCAAAGATGATTTAAAGTTGATAGCCTTTACATGGGCCTGAGGGTGGGTGCTATAGATAAATGCTCCATAGAGGCAATCTTTGGGAGCAGGGATATCATCAACGTACACAGCTTCCCCTGTGTCAATAAAAGGAATATGGTTAAGGGCATTGTCTTGTGAAGAAACTGCAGGCACTAAAAATGTTCAGGGGTGATGCTTATTGGACAGTTCAGCGATGACTAAAATTAGTGTCAGAAATGAACAGAAGGACCATTATATGCTTTCTTTGCGGAGTATGCTGAATAAAAAAGTTATGATGATCTTATGAACATGTTTATTTGTGTATTGGAAATAAGATTGTATACCTGAAGCTTGGATCTCTGCCCCTGCTTTCTTAATTGGCTTGCCAACTGGCTTGTATTCATCAGTCAAAACCATTTCTTGTCTTGATCGTATTGGCAAATCATTGCTGTCAAACTTAAGCTGCTTCTCCGGTGAGTGCTCAATGGCACCATTTGTGTCTACATTACTATATGACTCATTGGGACCATTAACCTTTGCTGATTCATTCAGGCTGTTGGCAAGGGAAGATAGGAAGGTAAACAAGAAACTGACAGCCAAGCTGATTCTGTACTCAGGATGTGTTGTGCTTTCTGATGGTTTAACAGTCCCTTTAAGCAACCGAACAGCTTCAAGTATAACAGACGAGCTCACTGTTTTGCCCTTCAGGTAATCCTCAACCTTCCTAGCTCTAACAGCATGATCAGCTCCATACGCACCGAACGCAAGACATATATCCTCAATGAGATGGTCCCTTGATCCTGTATCCACTGAAGTCCTTGCCAAGAAAGCTGAATTGACATATGAGACAGCATTGCCGAGTGGACGAGGTGCTGCTCGGAAAGTCTCAAAGGTGATGCCATCTGAACTCCAATCGGGGATAAATATGCTCAGCAGCAGGGTCCTAGAATCACATGGAGGCTGCTGCAAGAATTCCTCCAAGGCGAGGCAAAGCCTTTTGGAAGCCAGCAGAATAGTGACAGTTGAACCTGCAGCTAGTAGTACAGTCACAATATCCGATGGAAATTGCAACCGCTGCGCCATAATGACATTTCCACCTATGGTTGCTGTGTTCCGAACAAATGGAGAGGCCACTTTGTTCAGGTGATCTGCAATTTTTTTGAAAACCACATTTCCATCTGACAGCACCTCAATTGCTTTAGAAATGGACACAACTGATCCAAGCTCAACACCCTTGCTGCTTCTGTTGATGACTGAAAGCTCTGGGATCTCTTTGATGTCAATGTACTTGTCATGAAGGTCTTGATCCTTATACACCCCAGACCCAGTGTTTGAAGCAACTATCTTCACAGAATTTTCATCGAAGGAGTCAGATTGAAGCAGTCTGTTAAGCTCGTCAATGCTCTTAGGACGATACCAGCCATCGTCAGAAACAGGAACTGGAGCACTGTTAACCTGCTCAATCGAGGACTTTATCTCAGATTTGAGAAACTCAGGGAAAGTGCAGACGGCACCACTGTTGTAGCCTGGCAGCTTGCTGACATCTGCAGGCTCATCACCCTTCTTCCAGAAGCAGTTGAGGCCCAGGTCCTCAAGATCAACATCGGCTGCAAAGCTCTTGCAGGCGTCGACGATGGGCCTGTACCCAGTGCACCGGCACAGGTTGCCGGAGACAGCCTTCTCAGCCTCTGAGGAAGTGAGCTTGGAGAAGCCGGCAGGCGGGGCTGGTCGATCAGCCGCCTTGTCGGCTTTGACAAGCGCAGAGAAGATGGACATGCACATGCCAGGCGTGCAGAAGCCGCACTGGGAGGCATGGAAGCCGGAGAGGCGCTGCTGCACTGGGTGGTAGCCATCCTTGGTGTTGCCAATGCCCTCGCTTGTGGTCACCGAGCAGCGGTCCACGCTATGGAGCAGCGTCAGGCAGGAGCTCGCTGAGAACTCGGTCACCTCGTCGGTGGCCGGGTCGTATTTTGAGACAAGGACAACGCATGCACCGCAGCCACCTGTAACAACGAAAAAATTCAAAAAAGGCAAAGAGGTTAGCTTCTTTTTTCCCCTAAGCACGCAGAAAAAATTTGTCGACATAAAAAAAATGCAAGTTGCTTAAGGTTGGCACAACTGTTCTGTGCAAAGCGCACTCCCTGCAGCTACTGTTCCTGATGCAGGGTGTAAAGGTGCCATTTTGGCCCTGTTCACTTCGCTGAAAAAACAAGTCGAAACACTGTTCTGGCTAATTTATTATGAAAGAAAAACATTATTTTAATTGAAAAAATAAGCTGAAAAGTACGGATTATAAGAGAAGCAAACGAGAAACGTCGCAATAATTGAGCCTGACATTTCGAGATCTTGCGTACTTGATCTACAGCAAACGAAGGGGCAAGGAAAAAAAAAGGGTTTGGCCCTACTGCCTAGAAAGTGGTCCGTAGCAATTTTTCCTGCTTTTTTTTTCTGGTGTTCTGATGATATACGATGAAGACCTGAAGAGCAGGAATTGGATTAGCAGTTGCCTGCCGAAAACAGAGTGGTCTTCAATCTGTGGGTGCTGTGAGTCTGTGACTGTATGTTTAGTTTCTTCGTCTGTTCTTGGTGTTTTTGCAAGAAAGCTCGCTAGATGCCTGGGACTGGGAGCTCTTCAGTTCTTGGTAGTCTTGGATTCTCTGCCTTTTCTGGCGAACACTGTGATCTCGTTGTTGTTGCTGTTAATTGAAGAGGATATAATATATTGTGTCTGATTTTTCTCGGATCAGAGGGTACCTGGGAGACAGACTTGTATGAATTTTTGCTGGGATTTCCTGTGCCTCTATGGCTCTCAGCTTCTTGGCGCGTCCGTGAGACGACTCTGACGTCCCAAGAAAACTGGGGATGAAAACGAGAAAATCGAAGGCAGCCAGGCCAGGAACAGGGACGCAAAAGGGGCCCATGAGAAGAACCAGCAAGTTAAATATGCTGCGGTGAACATACGGTGAAGCCCACACGTACGTGTACGCGAATTCCCTCGCCACCTATTCTCCTCTACTAGGAAGACAAACAGAGAAGCTAGGAAATGAACTCTCATAGGTTCACCACCTAAAACTCGGGTAGGACATCGCTTTCAAGTTTCAAGGAAGCAACGTACTACCGTGTGCTCTCCTGATGTTCAGATGATGATTTTCTAGCAACCAAGCTAGGAGCTCAGCTGCGAATTAATCCACGAAGGCAGAAGCTACAGCATCATACAAGGATGCATGCGCATGGTGAGTGACGGGCAACATACCTTCACCGCAGCCGAGCTTGGGGCCCCTGACGGGCGTCTGGGTGCGGAGGAACTCCAGCAGCGTCGTCGACGGTTCCGCACCGGCGGCCTCGTACCGCTTGCCGTTCACGGCCAGCACCACCGTCGCCGCCGCCTTCCCCATCTCCACCAGCCTTCTTGACGACTCGAGTTGCCTAGCTCCACTCCACCTCGCTCCCCTCCCGGACGACGAGTGCACCGAGAGAGCCGGAGGAGGCACTCACAGTCAGACAGCCGGCACGCGCGCGCCTATGTCTACTATTATATACACGGAGTGGCGTGTCCTGTTCCAGCGCCGGGGTCGTGTGGGTGATGCACGCGCTGACGCCGGCGGTGGAAAGCGATCCACGCGAGCCGCCAGGGTTTTCGACGGTTTCTGTCGCTGTCGACCGTAGCTGATTGGTTACAAGAGAAAAATACTGTTTCATAACTAATAAGTTAGACCGGTAAGTTCAAACGAACATAGGTCCGTCGCTGGCCACGCACTGTGCAGGTCTAAAGGACAGTATCAGTGTGATGGATGGATACCGTATCCATCGGTCATGCACGCACATGCACAGAACCATATTCTGGTATAGCGTGGTCTATAGTGGCACTGGTTAACTGGTTCCACAGCCTTGCCAGCTTCCAGCTTTGTACAAGCAGAGAGTGAGTCGTGTGTTCGGAATCGGATGGCGAGGGGACTCTGCACGGGGCAGGTAGGTCAGGTGTAGCCGTGTACTAGTGTGTATACAATGCAACAGGTGAACCGGCAGGCAGGCCCGTACCACACTGCCACGGATGGTTTGCTAACTACAATTTCCGGCATACGCCGGCCAGAACCCGAGTACTCTCCGTGGCACTGGCATGTTCATGTATGCAGGGCACCCAGCCGGCTGCGCGCCTAGTTGCTGGCGAAGTCAAAAGATTCGATATGATCCATCTAGCGCGAGAGCGACTACAGCCCCGTTTAGTTCGCTGGCAGATTTGGCGCCGCCGGATTGTTCGTCGGGCGAACCGCCGGCTAATAATTGCCATTAACTTTCTGCTGGATTTTCTGGTTAGTAATAAAGTAACCAAACTGTAGGGCATTTTTATTTCGTCAGCCCCTTACTGTTGCGTAATAATAACAAACATGTGAAAATCTTCTTTTACATACAAATCAAAATTGGGAATTCGGTGGAACTAAACAAAGGCTACATATATTATCTGTCTCCTTGTTCGTCGGGGGAACCGCCGGCTGGAAGCCATTGCTTTCTGCTGGATTTTCTGGTTAGTAATAAGTACAGCTAGGGCATAGGCAGCCCCTATATATAATATATAAATAAATATGACAAATATATATATATACTCGATATATATCGTATATATATAGTACCACTCCATATATATATAACTATATAGCAACAGGCACTATATATATGCGCTGGTTGGTACCTGGGCACAAAATAATATTCAGTACCCGACCCCTCTAGGTTGCGCCCGCTCGGACGTCCGGTTGCCCGATCCTACAGCGCGCCCCTCGAACCACGGGCGGTTTTTTCTAGCATGCGCCTCTACGATCTGCTTTCTGTCGGTTTTACTTTTTTTAAAAAAATCTGACATGGTTGTTATCCAGTCGGTTTTTCTATTTTTTTATTAAATTCTGACGTGGTTATTGTCCAGCTAGCTTTCTCTTTTTAAAATTTCTGACTAGGTAGATCGGGATTTGTTGACAAGCAATATAGATATCCTATTTAGGTATGAAGGGAAATTAATTTCCTGGAGACTGGAAAAAATAAATTTGCAGTTAGAAATATAGAAAAGATTAGATAACAAAGGTATTGAAAAGTGTGACTATAGTTACTGTGGTTCAATATTTGTTTGTTTGTATACATGGTTGTAGGGATAAGGGCGTTATTCTATGATGAAAGTCACCATACAAGATTTGTTAAATTATTTGTGTCACGTGAGAAATGGCGATAAAAAATCATACTTTTTTGCCAACAATGTTTTTTTTTCAACATCAGCACACACACAGTCGTTGCTTAGACACATACCCACCAAGTGGTATGTAAAAAAATCACGCCTAGTATATAAACATACGTCCAAACCTTTATACGTTACTATAAACAGCAAGTTGGGAGGGCACGCTACTTCAAGGTACAACACTAATCAAGGCATAAGCATTTGTGGTCCAGTAGGCAGCACATCTGTCAGAGACAGCTCCACAAGGCAAAGTTTAAGGCTTCTCTCGGTCGCCCTTCGTCCTGTTGTAGCCACGAGAAAAATGTGAGTGGTTTGTAGTTTAATTTGAAAGCACCACAGAATAACTCAATTTGCATGGAAAACAAGCCTGAAAAACAAATGTCTGATCAAAGATATTTAGAGTGCAATGTAGCTGGAGGTGGGTGCTTTGATGGAGAACGCCTAGGATTTGCACACAGAACTTAAGAAAGAACAAAAGAGAATAAATAACACTGATGAAAATATTAGCTCTAACAACGAAGCATGATCAAAGATATTTAGAGTGGACTTTAAAACAGCATGTTGACTTCTGGCACCTGACAAAAGTTGATCATCATTGAAGTTTGTTGAACTAAGCTGGAAGATAGCAAACACTAACATTTGATATCGCAAAAATGCATACAAACAGATCAGGCTGCAGGAGCGCATTTGATAATTATTGTCATTTCCCAATTTTATAACCTCGAGAAACTGACATAAGAAATTAAGAAATGAACACATTAAGCAAAAGAGATTTGATAAATTGAAGAGATCACTTTCAATCACAGACCATCCAGCATCAGCAAGCCCATTGATGACTTCTTTAAACCTCTGAAAAGGTAAAGAAAAAAGTACAATTGTGACTAAAGAAGATTCAGAATAACAATCATGAATCTGTCTGTATTGTTCAGGAACCATGAAAATTATAATAGAAAAAAATCAGAATTAGAAGCCAAACTAATCACCAATTCAATACACATTCATCCATGTTTTGAAATTTGGATGCTGGATTCATTCATAGCATGGGTGTGAACATCAGTTTAAGTCATCTTGATTGAGGTTCATGTCAGGTAGCAATTTCAACATTACAAGACATACTAGTGCTAGATAGCAATAAAAAATCTTTAAAACGTTGAATGGACTGTCACAAGGCATCAACAAATCTATCCCAACATGTGTGAACTAATCAGCTCAAAAGGAAATAGAAAAGGAAGATCATGTTGTGGTGCCACATGTGAATGGGAAAAATCTTATCAGCCTGCAATCGCATAGTTGATAAAGTTGAGGTAAATTCAGCGAACCATGAAACATATAAATATGAGCAATATACAAATGGTCTTGCAGGAAGCAAAGTGGCATGCATAATAGGATATGAAAATTTTAGAATACATGAGCATATGAACAACAATGATCAGCTTTGGGGTTCAAGAGCATATGAGCATTAGGTGCTCACATATGTAATTGTCAAAAGCGTACCACAATGATTATCAGTCAAAAACCTTAAATATGTAATATCAAGTGCATACATAGATCAAGATGGATAAATCATAATATCAATGCCAAATTGTTGCTTTTTTAACCTTAAATCTGTAATATTAACACATCTGCTTTTTTTATCTTAGCATCAAAGATGAATTTCAATCCGAATTATTGCAGCTACACTTAACTTTAGGTGTACTAAATACATGATTTTTGTGATGATTTTTGAAACATTGTAACATGGTATTTTAGTCCTTTAGCTAACGAGGGTGCCAGCCTCCCTGGGCGCCATATGATTATCCATTTGGCCCCACCTTAATTATTTGCCACACTCCAAAACTGAAGACGAATCTGTAAAAGTTTAAAATGACATACTAGGATAAACCAATACCACATAATTTAAAATGATAAGAAGCCAAATCTAAAAAAAAATATGGAAATATCAAAACAGTCTAACAAGAGGCTCACCTTTGAGGCCTTCTCTTTGAAGCTGTGTTCTCAAATGAAACACAAAGCGATGATAGAAAAAGCATCAGTTGTGTTCCCTTGCAATGGCTTCTAACACACATGCCTTCATGCAGACCTGAAGTACACAAATATAATGAATAATAATGAACCTCTAATGAACTAGTGGAAAAGCTAACTGAAAATGATTTGATTAACAAAAGGCCTGCAGGAATCTATCTGCATGCACCCTAACTAGAATGCAGGAATCTATTTGCATGAAACCGATTAATAAAATGTTTCTATGAAAACTATCAGTCTATCATATGCATGAAACCTAACTAGAGTGACAGGTAGACAAAGAATCTATCTCCACACCAATTTGGTAATGTCTCCTTTTCAATTGTGATCTTTCTGTGTGTTTATTTTTTATGAGCTAAATAAGTAAATCGATTGACAGTTTATAAAATTCTTCAAATGTGACACTTAGAAACATAGTATTCAGAAAAAAGATTTTTTTACTATTGAATTTATTAGAAAGAATTCAAGTATCCAAAACTATTTAATAAAAGTATTTCTTTTAACAACCAGAAAGAAAAACTACCTAAGCATGAAAATAATGAAAGGTGGGTGTCATTTATCAGAGATCATCTGAATTTTATTTACTAAATTTGTCCTGTGAAATTTTATTCCCCTGAGAAATTAGCTGATGGAAGATATACACAATGGCAGCAAGCCAGCAACTATACAATCGTAACCACGGCAGGAGTAGGTTATAAAGATGTTGTCGGGTTTCATTCAGACAAACAGAGGTCCTAACATGCAGTGCATAGTCAGTCTAGTTAACAGGTTGATATCTACAGATTTCTAATTCCGACAAGTTGATACCAAATGAACACACAAAGAATTATTTTGACAAGAAAATATGAAGTGGACAAAGAGGATGCTAAGGAGCAGAGGGCATACACAGTCTTGGAAGCTCCTCACATTGGAATGAAATTGTGCTGCACTAAGGAAAGAGAATTAGATAAAAGAAGTTATAAATCTTGACCTTAATTGTACATAGTAGTTCATCACATGCCATTTGCATACAACATTTCACTCCTGACAAGTTTAAATGTTCAATCAAGTTTAGAGCTCAGAAACTAATTCAATTAGAGTAAAGGTAAGTGACAGGAAGTTCCAACAAATCCTTACCAGCGTCTACATTTTCATTTTCTTATTTACTGTATTGAGATCTTTGTTGAGCTTCTGCAACAAAATTAATTTATGCTTGTTCATAAAAAAATTGTAGGAACTTGATCTAATTAGCACCAGCAGCAATACGTATTGGCTGTTTCGTTCACAGTAAGAGAAATTTAAGATGGTTAGGTAAAAAAAATGACCAGTATGGTAGGTCCTAGGATGCATCCCTTTGTGTCCTGATTCTTCAAAGTTGTGGGATTATTTGTAGTGCTTATAAGAATTTGTCAGCATATCTGGACCACAAGGAAAATGGGGATTAACATGCATGCAAGAATCTCCAGTAAAATTAACAGAACAATTTGTCAATATTAATCAGCAAATAATAATTTTTACATAAGAATACAATCAAAAGTATAGGTGAATGTCACAACAATCATAGATGAAATAAGGATAAAATTTTGTGGTTACGAAGATGCAAACAAAGATGCTGCTATGATGCACTCGGTGGTATCCATTGCCCTTTTATTCCTAACTTGTATTTTTCTGATTCAACTATAAAAAAGAATTATCTTTAACACAAGGAGTATTTACACTATTTAAGAAAAACATAATCTGAAACATTAGCTAAAGAACACAAGAATGCAATATAGCTCTAGAAAATCAGTAACATTAGCATGCATATAAAAATTGGTAGGTTCAACTAGAAAAGTAAGCAAACAGTTGATAAAATCACACACACATCATTTTTTCAGGTAGTACTCAAACGTGTAATACAGTGTCTCAATCCAGTCTTGTAGGCTATTTAGGGTCCGCCACATAACCAGCATAACAATGGCGACCAATTTGCTACAAGTGTTGTGCTATTGTGACCTATACATGTTTATGGAAAAAAGTAAACATGTGCATATGCATCGCATTAGCAACTGATGTGGATTTTTATCTAACAAGCCATTAGGAAAAAAGCTAGTTGATTAATATGCGCCCTGTTTGTTTGAGCTTATTTGGCTGATAAGTCATGGTTGAAAGTACTGTTGGCTAATTTGGTGTGAGAGAAAAATATTGTTCATTGGCTGATAAGCCATGGCTTATAAGCCAAACACGACCAAGCGAACAGGTTGATGGGAGTCCAAAGACTTGTTTTCTAGTAAACTATTTTGTTGTGTGGCAAGTAGGGTTACTAGCGTCGATTATTGCAATTATGAATCCTAAATCATCATGTAATACATAGTTCTAGAACCTTGGTGGCTTTGATTTTGCCTTGTTTACAAAGTCAAAACATGCACACTCTTATATGGAGACAGCTTGATGGGCTGATGGCACTTGACCTTGTGAACCAAAAAGAGGAGGGCAGGAAGGGAGGGAGAGAGAGAGAGAAGGCACCTACAACATACGACTATCTTAAAATGTACTATATATAGATACTACTACAATCTTAAAATGTACTTCTGAAAAAAAGTATGTATACATACTACTTTACAAAAAGATTATGTATGGTGTATACAATTTTGAGGAGTATTTGTATATCTTACAAGGGAGTAAAAGTATATACTTCCTTTGTTGTGCACATATATACTCACTTCTAATTTCATAAAACTGGTGGCTGGTCCATTTACAGAAGCAAAGCATTCTCCAATTGATTGCAGTAACTCTATCTATAATATAGATGCAAACTGCTATACAATTCTACGACATCTACAAGCTAACAAAAGTTATCTAAACTAAACATATATGCACTCACTACAAGATATCTTCAACTATAAACTCTAAACTTGCTACTTCACTGTGCCATACTCATCCCTCGTATATTCGAGCCCTTCGTGAACATCATGATTCCAAACCAATCAGCAAATTTTTTGTCAAGTTATAATGTAATATAAAAATATCAAATGATACTATGATAAAAAAAGGCATGCAAACATACACTTATCTGAAAAGGCATCTAAGCATACTCATATTTGAAAAACAGCATCTAAGCATACTCTTAATTCTTGATCATTGATTCTAATAAAAAATAAGAAAGCCGAAACACAACAGTAGTTCCATGGTCTACAATCTAGAAAACTAAGATTGGGAATGAACTAATCCATCTCAAAATCAGAATAGTAGGATGGGTTTCTCTATTATACCTGGATTGCACATTTCACTACTGCATTCTCCTGCTTATGCTAGTAAAGATGCAAAGAGAGTGCTAGCTTAAAATAGAATAGTTTCAGTTGATCAAACTTTAGGGTGTGACTGAAATCTGAAGTGTCACTCAAAAGCAACATGAAATGCTTTGCCACCATCGGGCAAACAAAATATCATGCTGAAAAGAAAATGGTAAGCAGAGGAAGTTTACCATTAGAAAATCCTAGCCTCCGGACCCTGACAAGAAATTAAAAAAAACATCAGATGAAGAATAATATATATTGCAATATAGCTTCCCATCTGAGATTACATATAGACAAACATTATTTATAAGCTGAGAATTTATGTGAAAGCAAATTGTCATATAAAATTTTCATGATATGACATTTGAATATTGCATTTTGTAGCTAATTAGGTCTTAGCAACAAACATTTTAGCTCTTCTGAGATAAAAAAAAAACTGATATATTCCTTAAGCTAAGAAGATTTAGTTCAGTTGCAGGGAACTGTGGTTAAGAAAAATAATTTATGCTTGTTCACCAGAAACTTGATCTAACTAGCACAAGAAGCAATACATATCAGTTATTGTGCATAATGACACACCACACTGATTAGGTATTTTTTTAAATGTGAAAATATGTGTTCTACCAAAAATAATTACTAGGAATTAAATGGACGATAGTTTCTTAGGTGAGTGTCTCCCTAGGTGTGATTCAGTATTACGAGTTCAGCAAGCTCATAAGTACGTAAGACCGCAAATAAAGTGACAAGATCAAAATAGTCTCCTTGATCTATTTCTATGCCTGTCATCATAGATCTGAAAATGCCATATTGTTGCTAAATCTATGTCAAACCAAATAAAGAAACATGTGGCTGGAGCATGATAACAAAGAAAAAATCCAGGAGCCTGACACTTGAAAAGAAATAGCACATTTGATGCATTCTGGTTTGGCTGTAGCAAGTGTGGACTAATTAACTTGGAGAACCTTCAAATCAGTTGTGCATGTTCATGGATTGGATGTCGATTCTCCCATGCCCTCCTGCATGGTCCTAACAATGACAAGTTGCATGTGTGTGAGATGGTTTACCAAGCTGCATGTGTGTGAGATGGTTTACCTCAGAAAAATCAAAACAAATCCATGTATGAAACGAACCTTCGGAAGGCCTGGCAACGCCCTCTGCCATCGAAGAGGCCATAGGGCGTGACAGCGTTGTGCTCATGGTGATGCGCCACACCTAGAGGCGTCGCCACCATGGGGATGGAGATCGCAACCTGGTGGGTGCCGCCGCCATGGGGAACGGGCCAGGGGACGCCGACACGACCACGGTGGTGAAGCGGAGATGGGGCGCCGCCGCTGTTGGTGAAGGGGAGATGGGTCACGGCCACTGTCGTCATGGGGGAGCACCGTCCGCGTGGGATGGCCATGCCACGGCCGGATGCAGGGGAGGGGCCCTGCTGCCGCGGCCACCACCATTGGGTCAAGGGGAAGGCGAGTCGCGATCTGATCCGTCGACGGAGGGGAAGGGACGTTGCGGCCAGGGGCCGCCGCCGCAGGGGGTTGTGGAGGGTGCCGCTGCCCTAGCCGAGGCGGCGGCGCCAGGAGCGCTGGTATGAGGCGCTAGATCCGCCAGGGTAGGGGAAGCCGGGCTCTAGCCCTCGGCAGTACGAGGCGCTAGATCCGCCAGGAGCGCCGGTACGAGGCGCTAGCCCTCGGCGGTGGCGAAGCTGAGCTCGGGCGGCAGGTCCGGAGGCTGGGGCACGCCAGCCGAGAACGCCAAGATGGGCGATGCGATGCGTCTACTCCCGCACAGCGTTGGACGGCGTCGTGGCGGGGCGGGGCGCTGGGGAACGCCGGCCGAGAACGCCCGATCGGGCGACGTGCTGCCGCACGACGGAGAAGTAGGCAGCGGCGTAGCAGCTGTGGTAGGGAGAGGGGTCGGACGAGCGGTGCCGGCGGAGGGAGGGAATAAGGAGAGACAGGGTGAGAAAATAGAAACCGCAAAGAAATTGTCGGTGGGTGGGAGAGCTTCGGAGTAGCATAGCAGCTCGAGCTCGTGAGTGGGTGGGCCGGGCCTGTGAGGGGGTTGTGGGGAACCGGCGCGGGTCCGAGGTGAGAGCGGGGGGTGGGGGACCGGCGCAGAGAAGTGCCCGTGGTTGGCTCGATGATTTGGACTCGGGTACTCAGCACCCTGGGTAATAAATAGAATATTCAGTAGTCAGCTACAAAATAAGTTATTATGTAGTCACCTCCATTTATGATAATTTTATATACTAATTTACGAAAATGTCAATATATATTTACGATAGTTGGCTTACTATAACACATGGGGGTATTTACCATAACGTTATAGTAAACCATTTAGTAAGGAGTTACTATACTATCGTAAATTAACATAGAAATTATCGTAACTCAAAGTTGTTACATAATAAGTTATTTTGTAGCCAGTTACAGAGTATTAGTATATATATATATATATATATATATATATATATATATATATATATATATATATATATATATATATATATATATATATATATACACACACACACACATCTTGCCCCACCCACGCACTCGCGGGATGCACACGCATGTAACCTTAGCAAGAGGTAGAGGTATACTAAGAAGCTAGCTAGGATGGTGATGTGATCAGCGCCGAGAAATTAAATAGCGATCTCTAACAGTTGGATTATGAATTTGCACTACGTACTAGCTTAGTTAGATTCATGAAAATGGGTCTGCACGTACGTTGTACGTGTAGCGAGTAGCGACGCTTGTTGGCCAGATCACTATAGCTGCGCTAGCTAGGCAGCGCCGCGCTAGCCTTCCGGCTACTTGGTCGGCCGTCAAGGAAGGCAGCTAGGTGGCGGCACGGCATGCTCTGGTGCGGCGAGCGGCGTCCGAAGCGAAGCCACCACCGTACCGGTCCACCACTACAGGAACGACGTGGCCGCGGAAACTCCCACACCCACCCGTGTCGTCTGTGCGATGTGCCGCGCACCTAGCTATCCACCCGACCAGACGATGCTGCCGATATCTATCATCCGGCCGGGGCCAAATAAAGCGCGAAACGCCCATCTCCACTCCACGTCCACGTCTCCAGGGCGAGACGCGCGCCCCGACCACTCGCTCGGCGGCGTCGTTTTCTTGGTGGTGCTGGATAGCGGAAACGATCGAGCGGCAGCCACAGCCCAGAGCCCAGCAAACGCCGAAGGCCATCCGTCCCGCGATCCCGGACGTACACGGATGCAGATAGGCGATAGCTACACTACGCAGTGGGAATGGGTGCGGATCGGATTCTGAGATAGCTTTCCCGTCTCGGTTCATCCATCATTCCTGCTGCTTCAGCTTTCGCCTTTCGCAGTCGCGGCAACAACAATTTCAACAGACGACACATTAATGGACGTTTTTCTTTTAATTTCAACAGACCCATTTGTGGCGGCACAGTGGCAGTGTTGGCAAAATGGCAAGGCAACATCCCGTCCGTCCGGCACAGTCAGACGGCCCACGGTTGGTTTTGTTGGCGGGTTAATTAACGACGACACCAGCAGTTGCGATATCGTATTTGCACCATACAGTACATCGCAGCGATGACTGCTCACATGGACTCTGCGTGATGTCCTGGCTGACGCAACCAAGTATTCCCTTCTGTCTCGAAATGTCGAAAGAGCTAAATTCTATGTTTTGATTAAGCCAAATTTTTATTGGTTACATTACGGTAATGCTCTCCTAAGGTCATCCGACCGTCCGAACCCGCTTTTCAGTCCGCGCCGCTCTCTTCCGCTCGTCGCGCGCCCCGCCCACAACGATCGTTCCTGTCCGTGCGCCGCAATGCTTGCAGCCCGCCGTGATGCTCGCTCCCACCAGCGACGCCAATCCCCTTCCTCTGCGGCCTTTCTCCAGTGCAGGACGCCACGCCGCGGCCACCGCACCCGCCCGCCTGCCGCGGCCTTCTCCAGGACAGGGGGGTCGCTTGCCGCGAGCACTTCACCCTACCCACCCCGCTGCACCCCCACACACACAAGCACTTCGCGCCGGCATCAAGCTCTACGAGCCGACGAGTCTCTATTCGTCTAAGCAGCAGCGTGATATGGTGCTGAAAGCGCATGTTACAAGTATATATTTCTAAGTGTTTTCATATGCATGTTGCAAGTGTTTTACATCGATGTTGCAAAAGAAGATCGGGATGCTGCATATATTGCAATGACTATACACGTATGTTTTAAGTGTATGTTCTAAATGTTTTATCCGTATCAGACGTATGTTGCAAGTGTTTCATTTGGATGTTGCAAAAGTAGATCTGGATGTTACATATATATGCAAGTGTTTCACGCGTTCTCATATGTATATGTTGCAAATGTTTCATCTGGATGCTTGCAATGGGTACACCATAGTTTTAAATAACGGGCTATTGAAAATAGCGGTAACTTTTTTTCAACAGCTATGAGGCTATAGCGGCACTACAACAGATAGCGTTTTATAAAGAAAAAATGAAAAACACCAATAATTGATGAAAAAACATGGTAAATATAAAGTTCGATGAACACAAATATGTTTCTAAGGTTCCACGAGTCTAGGTAACATTACTAATATGACATTACAACATGGTTCATGAGAGTCCAGTATTTAATTATCCAAAATACCAAATTAGTAGCAAAAGATAAGTAGAAAATAACAAATTAAATTGTCAAAATCTATTAGTGATGGCAAAATCTGAAATAGCGTCGCTATTTGAACGCTAAAGCTATGCAGTTAGCGAGGCTATAGCACACAATAGCGGTTAAAGTTGCCATAGCGACACAAATAGAAATAGCTTAGCATTGAGTCTCTCAGGCCGCTATAGCGGCGCTATAGCCCGCTATTTTTTTTATGGGCTATACACATATTTTCAAGTTTTTTCTGGTGTTTTGCGAGTGTTTCAGACGTATGTTGTAAGTGTTTTAACAGTTTCGGACGTATGTTGCAAGTGTTTTATCTGTATGTTGCAAAAGTATATCGGGTTTTGCACATGCGGCTATTGAAAATATGCTGCAGTTGCTTTTCCACGATTCTGAGGCTATAAGCGGCAGCAAAATAGCACGCAGCGTGCGCAGCGTTTTATAAAGAAAAATATTTTGACGGCAAAAACACCATTACATTTATAAAAAACAATATTGATGTCCTAAACAAGTTTAATATAAAAGTATATTTTAGAATTTTTAATAGTAGTTGTTCGATATATTTAAACTTGAAATTCTATGTTTGCATGGGCCCCGTTTGGCTTACCCTATATTCAACTTGTTCGGCTTGTTTTTTCAACCGGAAGAGCGTTTTTCTCTCACTACAATTCTGCCAGAACAGTGTTTTTCAGCCGATTTCAGCCAAGATTTAGCAAGCTGAAAGTCAAACTTCTTAAGTTATTGATTGATTAGGTTTATAAAAAAATATCAATATCTATGCTCCAAATAGATTTAGTGTAAAAATTAGAACTTTAAACTTGAGTTTTATAGACAGAGAAAACAAAATATAGAATTACACTCTTTTCTGAGGGAACTAGAGTTACACTCTTTTCCGAGGAATATAAATATCAATAGCCATATCATGAGATATTTTAATTATTACATCGGCTCCACGCCTCCACCGTTAGCGAAAGGAAAAGATTGGTTCACGAAGAACGATATGTTTGAATTTGGAAATCTAAAGCCATTAGAACAATCTATTGCTAAACCTACACTAGCTAAGAAGCTAGGATGGTGACGTGAGCGCCGAGAAATAGCGATTTTCTAACCCGCTGGATTATGAATTGCATGTATACCTAGTCAGAATTCATGAAATAAAATGGGTCTGCACGTACGTGTAGCGACGCTTGTTGGCAAGATCACAGCGCGCGCCGCTAGCCTTCCGGCCCGGCTCCTTGGTCGGCCGTCGAGGAAGACACATGCTCTGGCGGCGGCCGCACCGTACGTGTACCCGCCGCCACTGCACGACGTACGTGGCCGCGGAAACTCCCACCCGCGTCGTGTGCCGCGCGCAGCTAGCCACCCGGCCAGACGATAAGCCCATATCTATCCACCACCCAAAGGGGCGACTGAGCGGCGGCTGAGCGGCCGCCGACCCCCGAGACCGAACCATCCCACGACCACTCGCGGCGGCGCGCGTCGTTTTCTTGGTGCCGGTGTGCCGGACAGCCAGACGAGCGGCAGCCACAGCCTGGCCGGCAAGGCTATCCATCTCGGCTGATGTTGTTTTCATTGCGAGAGAAAAACTATATCATGATAAGCAAACGTCCGTGACGAGATCCCGGAATCAACTGCAGGCTTGCAGTCGTCTGCAGACGTACACGGATGCCGATAGACAGCTACACTACGCAGGCCATCTTTAATTGTAAAAATTTCAAATATATTTAAACTTGAAATATATATTTGCATGGGCCCCTAAGCTTTAAAAGATTCATCTCGTATATTCCAACTAAACTGTATGCAGTTAGTTATTTTTTCAACCTAATTTAATGGTTTTTCTCTCAAATTTAATGTGATGAAGAGAAAATAAAAAAACTTTTTTGAGGGTATCTAAACAAGGCCGCGGTGGGAATGGGTGAGGATCGGATTTTGAGATGGCCTCTCTCCCCAGTCCCCATCGTCTCAGTTCATCCCTGATTGATTAGGTTTATAAAAAATATCAATATCTATGCTCCGCGAGACTAGATTTCGTGTGTAAAAACGTGCTCCAACTTCTCGGAAAACTTCCGTTTTCATGACACCGCGTGATGTCCTGCCTGACGCAAGTACTCCCTTTTATTTGCTCCCAAAACGAGTGGAATTTTAGGTGAGACTAAGGGTCTGTTTAGATAGATAGGAGCTGAAATTTAGACAGCTAAAAATTAGTTGAATAGTTGTTAGCTATTACGTGTTTGGATCCATGGCTACTGCTGTGTGGCGAAAACGAGTGAAATTCTAGATGAGAAGAAAACAATATCAACGTTTATGTTCTAAATAGATTTATTATAAAGATCTATTTCGTAAAACCAAACATTATATACTTATTCGATACTAAAGATTAGTACGATAATTAGACTTGAGATGGGTTGGCCGAACGAAGTATAGAATCGCAACCCGCTGGATTATAAGAGACTAATGATGGCTATACTCACAATTTTCAAAATTCATGAACTCATGAAGTAATGTGTCTGCGATGAACGTGATAGCGACGCTTGTTTGATCAAGATCACCGCGGCGCGAACCTGTCATCTTAAGCCATGAAAATAATCTATCTATTGTCGCTAGAACCTGTTTGGCAGAATTCTAGGTGGCTCTGGCTCTAGCTTGTCCGTCTCCATCTACTGACGTACTTGATGTAGGCGTGTTTGATGCACCTGCCGCCACTGCAGAGAAAATCGTACGTGTTAATGAATAGTGTTCCCACCCGCGTCGTGTGGACCGCGCGCCCGTAATGTAGCGCTGAGCTATTTTTCTCACTCCTCTTAAAATAAATTAGGAGACGATAAGCCCATATTTTTCCACCACCCACCAATGTCTGAAAATGGATGCGACTGACATCACGGGCTGAGCGGCCGCCGACGCCTGTATCCTGAACCATCCCACCGACCACTCCTGCGGCGGCGCGCGTCGTTTTCGTGTCGGTGCCGGTGTGCTGGACACTCCAGACGAGCGGTGGCAGCCAGAGCCTGGCCGGCAAGGCTATCCATCTCGGCTGATGTTGTTTGTCATCATTGGAAAATTCGCTGCGCGCGCTACTACCGGTGTATGTATCTATCGTATCGAGAGACTATCAGATTCAACTTCTCATGTCATGCACATGAACGCAGAAGACTGTGAATAATTAACAAATGCACTCCAAATTCAAGGAAAATCTGATCCTATAAACTACTAAAAAGGCATCATAAAGCAAGCATGCATGCATGGATGATCCCATCATCCCATTCCAAATCAAAGAGAAATTTGTACGCAGCGATTGTCAGTACAAGATCAAGGTTATAACTTAAGGTTTAGTGGTTTACACGATAGTAGAAATTGGATACTGTCGATCGATCAACATCTTTTTGGCGAATGACGGTGCACTAGTCAAACCTAGAAAATTTGACAGAGCATATGTCAGATTCTTTTTTTTTTTTTTTGAGGAGCGAGTAGCAAGTATGACTTCTTTTTTAGTGTGTTCATGCGCAGCAATCTTAGAAAGTACGTAGACTAGTAGACGGTAGACTGCTGCCTAGTGGTCGCAGTCGAGATGTGGACATTGCAAAAAAAGAAAAAAAAAAAAAGGAAGCATAGTCAACACTGAACATCATCAATCATTCATGTCTCTTGGCTGATCGATTATTTTGAGGGATGTGATTTTCCAGTAATCTTAACTTCTCAAGCAAGCAGTTTTCTATGCCCTGCTTTCAACCGTTTCCTGCTAAAAAATCACCAGTTCAACCTGTTTATTCCAGTTTAGTTGCACACCCGTTCTTTAATTTAGTTAGACCGAATCGACAGAGGCCTCCGGTTCTAGTTTTCTCCGGTCAGACCACCGATTTATTCCTAATAATAACTATGATCTCAAGCAAGCATGCGTTACAAAACATGTCTGTAAAGTGCCCAAAGGGAGATTAGGATTGCGGATGAAATGCGCTTCCACACCATATTATAGAGTCGAGAGAACGAGAAAAACCAGGAGAGCTTAGCCTAGCTCGGCCTGGTAGTGGAGCCTGTACTGTCTATCTACATTTAGTTCTAGGTTTAATAATACTAATACGGATGCTTTTATTTTTATTAAATTTATCTTGGGAAGATATAATTTATTTAGGTGTACACGGTGTGATGCACGGCTTCATTAATCTTAAGATATGTTAGCTCTATTTTGTATCTTATCTTATCATATTTCTAATATTTAGCCTGTTTGCTTGTTTGTTTTAGCCAGAGCCGATCAGTCAGCCAACGGTGTTTTTCTCTCATAATAAATCAGCACCAGCCAAACTTATCAGCCCAGAAATCAATCAGCGAACTGACCGATTAACCCATGAAGAGTTTGTTTGTTATGGTTGTTGTCTACGCTCGATCTTCGTACTCGTTCGCCGCGCCTCCATTTTTTTTTTTTTGTCTGCGTTCCATTTGAGCTCGCTCCGACGCCGCATCTCCGTCCATCCCCATTGGTGCTCTGTTGTCACGTTCCGTCCGACGCCGTGTCTCTGTCTTTTTTTTTTTCTAAGCGAGCTTCAGAAAAAAAAAACTCAAAAGCTTGTTGAACGATATTTAATAAAAACAAAATTTTATAGAACTAAATAGCCATAACTTTTAAATGAGGGATCAAAATTAACTTCTAATTGTATCGTTGTACTTAAGCTTTGAAACAAAACCACGTTAAATATACTTGAATGATTTTTTGTTTCAAAAAGATTTTTGTCATAAGCTAAGAAATTCTTTTATTGAGTCATTGAGTGAAATATGGATAAATCTTCAAACCTCTCGTGTCACTACAAATTAGAACAACACAGGTGTGTGATTCTTGGACGAAGAAATTATCCTTGATTAAATCTCTGAGTCCAAGTTGTCCATATGGATTTTTATTTATTTTTAACAGTTTTTTTAAACTATTTTTAAATCTGACATTGTTTATTTATTTTTTTCAAATCTAACACTTTTGGTCATGCCTATTCGCATGGCGCGGCAAAATCACGTTGCCGCGCCATGCATGGGGGCGCGGTAAGAGCGATGACGTGGCAGCGACTAGGGCATTGAAACGCCGATGTGGCGGGACTGCCGCGCCCGCTGAATTTAAGGCGTGATCTTGACGCTACCATGGAGAATGGCGCGGCAAGGTGGCGATCGATCTGTTGTCTAACTGTCGAACAAAGCAGCAGCAGCTGCTGGGAGAGTGCGACAACGAAACGCGAAGCTGCGGCGTGGCGGCGTGTGCGATGCCGATACTACCGATGGCTGTGCAGGTGTTGTGTCGTCGCCACAGGCCACGGCTAGCTAGTTGTTGACTCTGAAAGGACCTGCGATGATGAGACGAGATCACGAGACCGTGACCCGTCACCATCCCCAAAAGTCAGCCTGGGCATTCGGTTAAAACCGACGAATCGGTTCGGTTTGTTCGGCTCCTGTAAACTTCGGTTTGCAGAAATCAGCAACCGATTGGTTTTCCACTTAAACGAAAACCGACGAATTCGGTGTTGGTTTGCTCGGTTCGGTTTTTCGGTTCCACCGAACCAACCGAGGCAAACACCTGAACAAATCAATAGGGAGAATGAAGAACGGCAGAACGAACAAATCGAGCAAGGTACAGTGGTCCGCTGATGCCGCCCGTAGCCGCGATGTCCCACTCCGATGTCCTGCTCAACTCGCGCTCGCAGGTGCTAGTGCTGCTCGCGACGAGCATCGCAGCAACGGGTCGCCTTCCAGTCCCGCCGCGCGCTTCGCGCCGCCCGCCCGATTTGCTCGGCCAAAGCAAGCCGTTGCCGTCGGCCTCAATCTGTCGATTCACCGGAAGCGGCCCGCCATGTCGCCGCTTCGCGCGCATCGCATCGCGCCCGCCGCCGCCACCACTGGAAAGCCGCTCGCCGCCTCCGACTCGAGGTCAGGGCTAGGGTTACTGAGTGCCGCCGACCACACACCGGTCGCCGCCGCCGCACCGCTGCAACTTGCGTGGTGCGTGGATGGATGGATAGGGTTGGGACGAGTGAATGAGTGATACAGGTCGCGTGTGGCAGCCGGCTGGGCTATACTCGTGTAACTTGGAGACTTGGAGTGTGGTGGGCCTTTATTGGGCTGGGCTGTCGCTTGCTGCTCCGTGTGCTGGCTGCTGGCTCGCTGCTTTTATTTAGTCTGTGTTGCTTGCTACTAAACGTTGATTGGTTGCTTGGTGTTTCGGTTCGGTGGCACCCAGAAACCGAAACCGAGGCCGAACACCGAAGTTCACTGAACTTAAAACCGAAACCGAAAACCGAAAAAACCGAAATTTCGGTTCGGTTCGGTGCGGTTCGGTCTTCGGTTTTCGGTGAAAATGTGCCCAGTCTGACCCAAAAGTCGAGGCAGCAAGTGCGCCACTGCGCCGTGCAGGAAGACGGGTGGTGCTCAACTGTTTGGATCCGGTGACTAAAGTCTATGAGGTGTCACATAGAGGCATCGCATGAAGTATTCGGAAACTAATAAAAAAACAAATTATATAATCCATTAGTAATCTGTGAGACGAATTTATTAAGCCGGGCGCCACATGCTTGATATGGCTTTTGCTAGTAATTTGCTTACCTAAAGGCCGCCTGGTGATGACAGTGAATTGAGACGGCGGCAACTTATAAGCGTCCTTGCCCTTGCGTAAAGACATAAAGGTAAAGTTTTGTCCCTTCTTTGGCTCTTGCAGAATTTGGTGTGCATGATCGACGGGTGAAACTTCTTCATTTTCCAGTTTCAACACCTTTATCAGGGTAGGCATCCTTTTTTCAACAGCTAGGTGCTTGGGTACACTAATTAACATATGGTAGTCTAACCACCGTTAAAAAAAAACTAATCACCTGTACGGCACATCCTGCCGACGTTTTTGTAGATGGGTTAGTTGCACTTGCACATCCCGTGACGATGCATGTATAGACATTGGTCTTGTTCGTTTTGTTTATAAGTCGTATTTTTTTAAGCTAACGAATATTATTTTTCTTTCATAATAAATTATGTAATAGTATTTTCAGTCATGGCTTATCAGCTAAGCGAACGGAACAATTACCTGTCTGGACCTAAAATGAGATGCTATGTCATGCTGGCGATCAATTCGGTTGAATTGCAAGGAGACCATCTACAAGGTACTCCACCGCAGTACATTCGCAAGATTTTTTTTCATGTAAATAATAAATTCTACTCCATGTGAGCAATGGAACGAAAACTAGCGAAAAATCGTGGCTGGAGGCTGAAGCAAATCACACGCACTAGTCTTAGGGGGGTGTTTAGTTCTACCTCCTAAATTTTAGTCGTTGTCTTATCGAATATTTAGACATATGCATGGAGTATTAAATATAAACTATTTACGAAACTAAATGCACAGTTTACGACTAATTTGCGAGACGAATCTTTAAAGCCTAATTAGTTCATGATTTGACAATGTGGTGCTACAGTAACCTGTTCTAATGACAGATTAATCAGGCTTAATAAATTCGTCTTGCGGATTACTGATAAATTCTATAATTTATTTTTTTATTAACATCCAAACACCTATTCAATACCTCTACGTGACACGTCCTAAACTTTAGTCACAAGATAAAAAAAAACAGTTGAGCACCACCCGTCTTCCTGCACAGCGCAGTGGCGCACTTGCCGCCTGGACTTTTGAGGATGGTGACGGGTCACGGTCTCGTGATCTTGTCTCATCATCGCAGGTCCTTCCAGAGTCAACAGGCAGCTAGCCGTGGCCTGTGGCGACGACACAGCACCTGCACAGCCACGGGTAGTACTGGCACTGGCACACGTCGGCAGTGTTCGGCTGGCTGGCTCAGCCCCCTCACGAAATTATTGTTCACGCCACAATAATATTTTTCTCTCACAATAATCAGCCGGAACAGTATTTTTCAGTCCTACCGAACAGGCCCGTCGCCACGCGCAGCTTCGTTTCGTTGTCGCACTCTCCCTTCGCGCTGCTGCTGTCGGACAGGTTGGAACGACTGACCAGACGGACAGCGCATCGATCGCCACCTTGCCGCGCCATTCTCCATGGCGCGCGTCGCCGCCGCCTTAAATCCACGGTGGCGACTCCGCCACATCAACATTCAATGACCTGGTCACGCCACGTCATCGCTCCCTCATCGCCCCTATGCATGGCGGCGCGCGGCGTAATTCGCCTTCGCCATGCCATGCGAATAGGCGCGGATAAAAGTGTTTGATTTGAAAAAAAAATCAATGTCAGATTTAAAAATAGTTTAAAAAAATTCTCCATAACACTAATATCACTAGGTAATAAGTCGTACAGTCTCATCGTAAAGTACAAGTATGTTGGCTAGTCGGGGAAAAACAAGAAAAACGAACATCGAGACAAGTCGACAATTGTGAAGCAGGAGAAACAAAAGATTCGGGAAGAGGGATAGAAATTTTGTGTGTGTGTGCGGGGTGGGGGGGTCGGGGTCTTACAAGAAAGCAAAGTTTCGCCGCTGCCAGTATAAGCACTGTGGGTTTGAGAAATAAAATATCTTTTTCCGTATAAAAGGGGGAACTACTATTTTTTTTAGCAGAAAAAGGGACTATTAACAAGGGATGGACGACCTGGGCCGAAATTAGGAAGAGTTCAGGATTGATAACAACAAAGGACCCTATCCAGCCTAGTTTCGTATTGGGCTATGTTTTGCAGGTACTTTGTATCATCTAAACCCACCTAGCAACACAGCCAGGTTAATCGGGCTCAACAGGCCTCCTCCGCTTAACCTTCAGTACGATGCGGTTTCTCTAAAAAAAATAAAAAAACATAGCGACATTTCCTCCCCAGTGCCGCACGCATGCGATTGCCACGGGCGCATCCACCGCGCCATCCGCCCACCGCTGGCCTTCTCCAACGCGGCAGCCTTCTCCAGCCACTACCTTCCCATCCGGACGCCGAACGCAACTCTGCCTCGCTGCTGCCGCGCGCCCATCCTGCGCAGCTCACGCTCCCGTCCGTCGCACTCGCCCATCCCGCACCGCTCGCTCCGCGCCGTCGCGCGCGCCGCCCGCCCGACCGAGCCAAGCCCATTGCTGCTAGCTATCGCGGTGGTGGTGGTGCTCGCGTGGCGCCGGCTCCGACCCCGACGGCTCGAATCGCCCGGCCCCGAGCTCCCATGTTGCAAGCGTATGTTTCAAGTGTTTCAGATATTTCGTAGGTATGTTTCAAGTTTTTCACGCGGATGTTGCAAAAGTATATTGGGATGTTGCATATGTTGCAATGATTGTACACGTATGTTCAAGTGTATGTTCCCAATGTTTCATCTGTTTTTTAGACGTATGTTGCAGGTGTGTTTATCTAGATGTGTTGCATATATTTCACACATATGTTGCAAGTGTTTTCTCTGGATGTTGCATGTGTTTGCAACTGTTTTTCAAGTGTTTTCATGTGTTTTTGCATATGTTTTAGGCGCATGTTTCGAATGTTTCAGTTCTACATACGCATATTGTAATTGTTTCATTTTGATGTTTTAAAAGTATGTATGTTGTAATGTGAGCCACTCGCCGCAGGTGCCTGCTGCAACTACTGGGACGCTGTGCATGTAGGGAAGCGGCGCAACAGACGTGGAGTGGCGCGGAAAGCAGGGACGCGTGGGTGAGTGGCGCGGGCGGGTCCCGCCTGTGCTTGCAGCAGGCGCTGGAGGCGGGCGTCACGGACGCGAAGGGGTTCTGTCCGGATTTCCGGCGCCAGCGCTGCTGTTTTGTTTTTCCAGCGACACGTACGTATTTAATAATATTTGTTGGGACCGTAATGAAATCACAATTTATGTTTTTCTTGTAGACGGATTTCCTATAACGGTATTACTTTTTTCTAGTGAGTCCCAATAAAACTCAACAACCGTGTATTTCCTTCAAAAGACTCGTTTCCTATTTCATTGAAATTTACATTACAGAATGCAACGAAATTCAAACTAAAGGGTAACAAAGTAAAATCTACTAAAGTAATAGAAAAAATAGAATTTCATCAACCTCTCAAATTTTGTATATATATTATTTATTTATTTTTGCTTCAACTATCAGAATTCAACGATGACCCTCAGAAAGATTGTATCAAATAAAAATATATAGGAAATATGTAAAGTGCAGCATCTTAATTATTAAAAATTTAGTTATTAACTAATTAATTCGAAATTGGAAGTTACACTTAGAAAAAATATATTTGAATTTCATAAACATAAAGATAGCTTGATATGATTAACAGAATGATATTCTTAAATAGGATTATACTTGAACTTTGTTCTTGTCCTTCTCTAATTCGCAAATGGATTTTTCTAATAAACTCTACTTCCTCGAATTCTATATTGAACTCGATTTTAGGTCTTTCCAATTCGCAAAATGTCAGCAAAAAACTTAGCTTGACTTAATTTTGACCATCAACCAACCAGGGCCATGAACCTTGAAATTTCAAGAAAAATCCGAGGAAATATATATGCTCGTTTGCCCATGCGCTACCCTTCATCTCCACCGGCGCTTCATGGCTATTGAGATTTCCCACTGTTGATGGGACTCATGGTTCTCCCTGTCGTTGTCCATGAGTCCGGACGAGTTTGCTTGCCTCCATTTTGAGGGACATACAAATATTAAAGGAATATTTCTCTATGGGGATGACCTTATCGACCCCCACCCCCACCCCCACCCCGACTCCTATCCAAACGCCTTTGAATCTAGGATCGCTTACATCCCGTCTTGAAACCAAACACACGGTGGTAGGGCACTGACTAGCCCACCGGCTTCACATTGATACTCATAGATAAGTTGTGATCAAGGGACGGTGTTAGAAATATTGTGTATGATTTATTTTGTTAACCTGTGATCCTGGCCGGTTAATTGTAGGTTAGTAACATGTACTTAAATAGGATTGTATCTAACGGGCAAGGATTCCTGGCTCAAAATAGCACGCGATCGCGTGACATTAGGAAAGGGGGACGTGTTCCAGCAAATCCTACATGCATCGTACACGGTACACCGTATCCGCTTCCGTGTCACGAATGGACTATTGATCCGAACGGGAGAAAACTCACAACCGGCCACGCCCCCGTCGCCTGCATATAACCCGATCGAGCAACCCCGACACAAAGCCAAGCTCGACGCGAGCAATCTCGCCCCCCATCGCCGTCGCCCACAACGTTGTCGGCCACAGCGTACAAGCGACAGACGTCGCCGATCGACCGGCACGCTACGCTAGCCATGGCGCAGAAGCGGAAGAGCATCGACGTCGTCGAGGACTGCGGCGGCCACGCGCCCGCCGCCATGTGCGCGAACGGGTGCGGGTTCTTCGGCAACGCCGCGACCGGCGGCATGTGCTCCAAGTGCTACCGCGAGCACGCCGCCGGCGCCACGGCGACGTCTACCACTACCACCACCGCTGAGAAGAAGACGCAGGATGTTTTCGAGACGCCGGCTCCGGCGGAGAAGAAGGCCAAGATCGCGTGCGCCACCGCCGCCGTCGCGTCGTCGATGTCGTCCCCTGACGGCGGCGCCGATGCAGCCGCGGCCCAGCCATCGTCCACGGAGCCGCAGACGGTGGGTCCCCCGAAGCCGGCGGCGAACCGATGCTCGGCGTGCCGCAAGAAGGTGGGCCTGCTGGGGTTCCGGTGCTGCTGCGGGGAGACCTTCTGCGGCGCGCACCGGTACGCGGAGAAGCACGCCTGCGGCTTCGACTACAAGCGCGCCGGCCGCGAGCTGATCGCCAAGAACAACCCGGTCGTGGTCGCCGACAAGATCTCCAAGATTTGAAGAAGACAGCAAGGAGAAACGAGCATTGTGATACAGTAGCTAAGCTAGTAGTTTGCAGTCAGCACTAGCCTCTCGTGTTTGATTTTGGCTTCTTCTTTTTTTTGTAAATAAACCATCGCTCATCTAGTTTAGTTGGACGATGGCCGCCGTGCACGGTGCACCACCGTACGTGTGCGTCAGCACTCGGCACAGATCGTCTCACTCTCATGTCTCCGTATGAATACCGCAGACGTATGTAGGCTTTGCATCGTTCTCGCGTCATCAAACAGATCGACAGCAGTAGGCGTACAGGATTACAAGAACGGTAATGTTGTCTGCCTAGCTTCGGGCCAGCTGGAAGCGCATCTTCCTGGGCCCGCGGACCTGACCAGCCTATCAGGCTGCACATTCGGTTTAAACCGATAATTCGGTTCGGTTTATTCGGTTCCTCAAAAGTTTGGTTTTTAATAATGAGAAGCCAATCGGTTAATTAGAGAATGCAACACCGTCTATTTCGGTTTCAGTTTCTTACTTTGGTTTTTTGGTTTAAACCGAGAAAGCCGAGCCTACCCCTAGTGCCTCACAGTCGCTCGCATCCATAGTTGGCCATGCAGCCCGAGCCTGTCGGCCCGGCCCAAGGCCCGTTTTTTTGGCCCGGCCCAAGCATAGCCCGACACGGAGGCTAGCGGGCCCGGGCTGGCACGGCCTTACCCTAGGCACGTGGGCCAGCACGGCACGGCCTGCTACAGAGTAGCCGGCCCGCTAGCGGCCCGACCTGCAGCCACAGCCTCCCCGTGTCGCGCCCCGCCCCCGCATGGACCGCAGTCCAGTCGCCTCCTCGTCTGCTCCGCTCTCCACGCCCGAACCCTATCACCTCCTCCTCGCCTCCCCACGCGGCCGCCTCCCAGCCCCGGCGGCCACCACCTCCTCGCCTCCCCACGCGGCCGCGGCGCACGCGCCAACCTCGAGCCCGCCGACAACCGCCCTCATCCCCCAAGGCCCCCACGCGGTGGCTGGCCTCGAGCCCCCGTCCCCGAAACCTAAATCCTCACCTCGCGGCTTGCGCTTCCCTCTCCCCTCTTCCCCGGCGCAGGGCGGCTCTCCTCTAGCGGTGGCTCTCCCTCTCCCTCACCTCGAACCCTAGAGCCGGCGCCGGGGACGGACGCCCCCTCCCTTTCCCTCACGCCTGCGGCGGCTCACCCTCTCCCTCACCCCTCACCCTAGAGCCGGCGCCGCGGACGCCCGCCCCCTCCCCTTTCCTCATGCCCGTGGCGGCTCTCCCTCTCCCTCACCCCAAACCCTAGAGCCGGCGCCGCGGACGGCCCCTCCCCTTCCCTCGCGTCGGGCGAGGCGAGCGAGAACGGACGCGGGACCGGGAGTCCAAGATGCCTCCTCCCTCTCCTCGGTGTCCTTGGCTCCTCGCGCGACCTCTCCTCTCCTCGCAGCGCCGATGGCCGAGCGCGAATGCCGACGGCCCCTGCCCCTCCCTCTCCTCAAGCGACGCCACTGTGGGAGCGAGCGCGCCGGCCCCGAGCTCCGCCCCGATGCAGATCCGACGGCCACCTCCTCCCCCAAGGCCCCCCGCACGGTGGCTGGCCTCGAGCCCCCGCCGCTCCTCCGCGACCCCTGCGTCCCTGCGACGGTGACCCTGCCTGCTCCCGGCGACTGAGTGGGCCTTGGGCTAGCATGGCCTGTGAAAATGGTCGTGCTTCTAGGGCCGGCCCGACACGAAAATTGGCCCATAGGGCCGTGCCTGGGCCGAAGGCTAGGCCCGTGGCCCTATGAGGCACAGCACGGGAGGCACGGCGTGCCGGGTCGGGCCGACCAGTTGGCCACATATACTCGCATCCACAATGCGCGGAGCTTCACCTGGAGTAGCAGATGCACTGCCGCTCCACCTTCCACTCGTACAGACCGCCGCCGCCTACTCGCATCCGTGATGCGCCACCGCCGTCGCCCGTCATGCCATGGAGCAGCCGTGCCGCATAGCCACCGAGCACGCCTCTGCCTCGTGCCGCACCCGTGCTGCCGCAGCTCATAGTAGTCGCTTGTCCACGCTTCGCCTTGCCCGCCGCCGCTTCTACGCTCGCTAGAACACCTCACAGTCGAGTCATCGCCAACTGGATTTAGGGTTTGGGATGGGGAGTTGGATGGGAGAGGGAGAGAGGCTAGAGGGAGTCAGACAGGTCATGGGAGAGGGGAGACTGCGAGAGGGAGAGGGCTAAGGCCTCATGGGCCTACCTAGAAAGGTACGTCGTGGGCCTTGATGGGTTGCATCGGCCATCAAACATTGGGGAAGAGGAGACGGTCAGACGGAGATTGTTGCGAGCCTAACTTTGGTTCTGTAAGGAAAATGGACCCTAGGCCCATTTACATTGGATTTTGGTGTTTGATGACCAACATAACCAAATTGGACTAATGAATTTCTATGTGATTGTTTTTATAGTCCAATAGGGTGCAAGACGTGACTTGGACAAAGGCGACGTGATGATCTAATGATCAACACCATAAGCAAGACCCTAGGAGCATAATAGAAGACCCAAGATATCAAGCAAAGTCCAAGCACGAAGATAGGAACCAAGCCGGACGCAAGATCGCAAAGAAACGAGCTCACAGAAGTGATCGCTTGACCGGACGCTGGTAACACAGTGACCGGACGCCCCGATCAAGAGGCTCGACAGCAGCAGCGACCGGACGCTAAACGAGCAAATCGACCGGACGCAGGACAACAGAGTCTGGTCGAGTACAGAGAGGTTCCAGAGCAGCGAAATTGCGACCGGACAAGTCCGGTGGCAAGTGACCGGACGCTGGCAGCGTCCGATCAGTTGATCGCAGCTCCAATGAAGTTACCCGACCGGGACGTGGGAGACCCACTTGCGCGTCCGATCAGGCACGTCGGAGACCCATTTGCGCGTGGGGAAAGCCCGAGACTATCCATGAAGTTACCCGACCGGGAGATTGGCCCTTACAAGGGATTCCTTACGAGGGGCTCCAACGAGGACTATGGGTAAGCTTGCGTGCTTCTCGATACCTCGGTAAAATACCGGAGTCGTCGATGGGAGTTTGCATATCTCTACCTTGCTCTTTAGCTTCCGCATCTACATTGATTGTATTACTCCTTTTGCGGTAGAGATAGCAATACACTAGTAAAACCATAGTTGCACCTTTAGATAGTTTATCTATTGCATAGGTTTTACTAGGGATAGTAAAAGAGGTCATAGTTTAGAAGTAGAATTTTAAGTTGCCTAATTCCCCCCCTCTTAGGCGTCACGGTCCCCTACAAGTGGTATCAGAGCCGGTTGGCTCAATTTGAACCTTTGGCTTAACCGTCGTTGAGCCGACGCTATTTAGAGTGGTTGGGATGGATAGCTCTAGGCCTCCGCACTTTGACGGTACTAACTTTCCCTATTATAAAGCTAGAATGGATTGTCACTTTGAGGCGATTGATTTGGGTGTTTGGAGAGTCACTCGTGACGGGATGAAACCCATTAAGAATTCCGATAAACCCACAAATAGTGAAGAAAAGGAAATGCATTGCAATGCTAGAGCTAAGAATTGCTTATTTGAATCATTTAGCGTTGACGTGTTTAACCAAGTATTCACTTTAAATACGGCACATGAAATTTGGTTAAAACTTCAAGAGCTCTATGACGGCACATCTAATGTTCGTGAGCAAAAACATTGTCTAACTAAACAAAATTTTAATTCCTTTACAATGAATGATGATGAGCTTGTTTGTGATATGTATTCTTGTTTCAATCTAATTGTCAATGAGCTCTATTCAATAAGATTAACAAAGCTAGATGATGCGGACATCGTGAGGAAGATCTCCATGCTACCACAAAAGAAATATGCAAGCATCATCACCATCCTTCACAACATGGAGGACTTGAGCACCATGACCCCGAGCATAGTCATTGGCAAGATAGTGGCATTTGAAATATCACGTAAGATGGGTCAAGAAGAAGCCTCTTCATCAAGCAAAGGCAAAGCTCTCGCATGTAGCGAGAAAAAGAAGATGAAGGGCAAGCAAGTTGGGACAAACTCAAGCTCAAGCTCAAGCTCCTCAAGTGAAGATGAAGAAGAAGATGAGGATGATGATGATGATGATGATGAAGATGAAGATTTAAGTGATGATGATCAATCTTCCTCCTCCACCTCCGATCTTGATAAAAAATCAATCAAACTAATCAACAAGGTGGAGAAGATGATCCAAAGGCTCAATGTCAAGGGTGTGCCCATCCAAATTTAAGATCTCATTTTCACCAATCAAAGAAATGAGCAAAGAAAGAAAGGATGCTATGGATGCGGCGAGTTGGGACACTTTGTGAAAGTTTGTCCAAACAAGCCCACACCCAAGACAAAGAAGATGGCATGCAAGAACCAAGTCCTGACATCAATAAGGTCATGAAATGATTCTTTAAGTGAAGAAAAATACCATCACAAGAGGCGAGACCGCAAGCACTCATCATCAAGCTCTTCTCGTATGTGCCTTATGGTACGAGGTAACGAAAGCTCATCCTCTAGTGAGAGTGATAGTGATGATGAAATGCCTTCTTATGATGAAATTGTGCAACAAAATCTTAATTATGCTAAAATTTGCACTAGTCAACAAAAGAGACTCAAAAAATTAAAAGAAAAGCTAGATAGTTCATAAGAAGCATATAAAACTTTGCTTGAACAATATGAGAATTTTGTTAATCTCAATATTGAACTATCTACTAAAATTGAGCAACTTGAGGCTAATGCAACAACAAATGCATGCACAATCAATGATGAGCAACTTGTAAAGAAAAATGAAAAATTAAAAGAAAAGTTAGTTAGATCACAAGATGCTTATAAAAGTTTGCTTGTTAAAATGGAAACCATGTGCAAACATTGTGAGGACCTAACTAATAAAGTTGCTAATCTTGAAGCCGTCGGTACAACCCCCACTAAGGCATCTAAAAAGAAAAGTTTTATTTTTATATGTCTAAAAAAGATGCCTTTACTTCTTGTAATAATTTATGTTTAGACTCACCCTTGTGCAACCAAGTTTGTGTTGAGAAAGTTGTTATAGATACATGCACACAAGAGGTTGCAAAGGAGAATAAGCAACTCAAGCACAAACTGGCTCACCTCACCAAGGACTTGATACAAGTGAAAGGCAAGGCGGAGCAAGCCCAACTTCATCAAGATAACACCATCAAGGGACTAAAGAAGCTTGATGAAGGACAAACCGTGGTTTGCTACGTGTGCCACAAGGAAAGTCACAAGTCCTATGAGTGCAAGGTGAAGAATGGGGGAGGAGCAAAGAAGAAAGAGAAGAAGGAAACAAGCAAGCTCTTCAACACCTACACCAACAAGGTGGACAAGAAGGCCTCTATGCCTTATCTCTTGAAGAAGAAAAATAACAAGGTGGTGCCCATCAAGGTGAACAAGCAAGCCATCAATAGAGTCAAACGCTTTTAGGTGCCAAAGGAAATCATCTCCAACATGAAGAGCACCAAGAAGGTTTGGATACCGAAAGGGAAGTGAGAAGTCTGTTGGACTTCGAGGAATTTGGAGACTTGACATAGTATGGGTGCATTTTATGGGGTGTATCATGATGGACAAAATCATTGCCAAGTAGGTTAGTGAATACTATGGACCCAAATTCTACTTCCCATGTTAGGTAACTAGATTTGATTTCTTTCAACTAGTATCAATTTGCATTTCCTACAAGTGGTATTTCTTACAAATTGGTATCTTTAAGCATCTAGTCACTTTTCATGTCTATGTTTGCATTTGCTTACTTAAATCTTTTGTCATGCATACACTAGGTATATCTTATGGTAGGCTCGCTCGGTTTCATTCTTATCCCTTGGAGCAAACCTACATGGTTTAAAATTGTTTAGGAGCATGGCACATAGCTTGTCTTATAATTATTCATCTAATATGTGCCAAAGTCCATATTGTAGATAATTTCTCTCGAATATCACCTTCAAAAATGATTCTCACATTCATGTGATGTCATCTTTCAAGTGGTATTATTAATTCTAAAATCAATGTGCATGTCTTCTACAAGTATTCCACACTTGTGTGCACAAATTTAGGGGGATGTTACCCTATAAGTTGGATGCTTTGAGATTAACACCTTTTTCAAGCTTATCATGTGTGTAGTAGTCTCATTGCAAGGAAAATGGAGTCCCCGGAGTTAAACATCATACTTCAAAATCCACCACCTATTACAAGTGGTAGAAATCAAATTGATTTCCACATATGGTATTTCTAAATCGATATCATAATGTTGATTTCATTTTGATATTTATATGCTTTCTCCATGCATTATATATATTAAATTCCCCGAAGCAATAATTTGTCAATTATGCATATGCTTTGCCTTCTACCATATGTATGCATATATTTAGGGGGAGCTTAATCTATATAATGTGAGAGTCAAGTTTTGTGACCTATTCCACTCTACACACAAAGGATCACAAAGTTTGATCCCCCCTTATGCTACTAATGTCTTCCTTTTCAGTGTTTGATTCCAAAAGGAGAGAGTTTAGAGGACCAAAAGCAAGCATTAATTTGTAGGACCAAAAGTTAGATCATAATAATTTATAAGTAGTAATGGTCTACGAGTGGTGTCTACAAGTGGTAATGGTCCGAGAAAGGAAGGATAGTGGACAATGGATTGCCTATGTGATGGGGAGAATTTGTAGAAAGCAAGGCTTAAATTCATAATACTACATGGGGATTTTTATAAGGGCAAGATAAGTTTTCAAGTAGTATCTTTTAATCTTACAAGTGGTATCCTTTAGCATCATATAATCTTGCCCTTATGCATTGCATCCTAGCAACTAGGTAGTTTTCTAAATTCAAAATTTTATTATTTGCTTGTTTTGGTTGTGTTGTCATCGATCACCAAAAAGAGGGAGATTGTAAGGAAAATGGATCCTAGGCCCATTTACTTTGGATTTTGCTGTTTGATGACCAACACAACCAAATTGGACTAATAAATTTGCAAATGATTATTTTTATAGTTCAATAGGGTGCAAGACGTGACTTGAACGAAGGCGACGTGATGATCCGATGATCAACACCATAAGTAAGACCCTAGAAGCATAATAGAAGACCCAAGACATCAAGCAAAGTCCAAGCACGAAGATAAGAACCAAGTCGGACACAAGATCGCAAAGAAACGAGCTCACAGAAGTGACCGGACGTTGGACCGAACGCTGGTAGCACAGTGACCGAACGCCCCGATCAAGAGGCTCGGTAGCAGCAGCGACCAGACGCTGAACGAGCAAATCGACCGGACGCCGGACAACAGAGTCCGGTCGAGTACAGAGAGGTTCCAGAGCGGTGAAATTACGACCGGATGCGTCTGGTGGCAAGTGACCGGACGCTGGCAGCGTCCGATCAGTTGATCGCGGCTCCAACGGTCGGGACGACCGGACGCGTCCGGTCAGTAGCACAAAAGCGGGATTTCGTCCCCAACGGCTACTTTCTCAGTGGAGCTTATAAATACAACCCCCAACCGGCCAAATAAGTCATGTGGAGCTGAGGAAACATATCAAGAATGTTGATACACCATTTTAGTGATCTTCACTTGCATAGTGCTTAGTGATTCATTAGGTGATTAGCGTAGGTGCTTTGCGAAATGCTTAGGTTGATTAGACCACCGCTTATGCGTTTGCTCTAGGTTTAGGCCTAGTGTTTAGTGATATTTGCATACCTCTTACTACCCGATGCTTGCGCGCACCATTGTTGTACATCGAAGGGGCATGTAATCTTGCGAGATCACACCAACCACATTTGTGGTGTGGCCGCCACCGTGTACCGGAGGGAACAAGGCCCGCAGTGTTTCGGTCGGAAGCTTGATAGTGAAGACGGCGAGGAGCATCCGGAAAGAGGCTTACCGAAAGGCACGTCAGAGACCCACTTGCGCGTGGGGAAGGCCCGAGGCTATCCACGGAGTTACCCGACCGGAAGCTTGGCCCTTGCGAGGGATTCCTTGCAAGGGGTTCCAACGAGGACTAGGGGGAAGCTTGTGCGCTTCTCGATACGTCGATAAAAATACCGGAGTCGTCGACGAGAGTTTGCATATCTCTACCTTGCTCTTTAGCTTCTGCATCTACATTGATTGTATTACTCCTTTTGCGGTAGAGATAGCAACACACTAGTAAAACCATAGTTGCACATTTAGATAGTTTATCTATTATATGAGTTTTGCTAGGAATAGTAAAAGAGGCCATAGTTTAGAAGTAGAATTTTAAGTTGCCTAAGTCACCCCCTCTTAGACGTCACGGTCCCCTACAGGTTCTGCGGTAGTTCGGTTCTGTTCAAGTCAGAAATCGACTTCTCAACTGAACACCGAAGTTCCTAGGATCCAAAACCAAAACCGAGCCGAAAAACCGATAGTTCGGTTCGGGGTTCGGTTTTTTGTCTTATTGTGCCCAGGCTGATCGGCCTAACTCCACTCACGGCTTCTCCATTTTATATTATTATTAAAAAATCTGAACGCTTCTCTTTTCTATTCGCCCGCTGCGGCCGATTCCACAGGGACGGACGTGCGCGCGCCGCTGCGCCTCACGCCTCGCATCGGACCCGCCTCGTGGCGCGCACCCCGCCCGTGCCTCATGCCGCGCACCCCGCCCATGCCTTGCGCCATGCGTCGCCTGCGCCCCACGCTGCGCTCCCCCATGTCGCATCAACGAGCCTTCATTGGGGTGGCAACATGTAGATGAGCACATGTTGCAACCGTATATTTCATGCGTTTCATATGTATATGTTGCATATGTTTCATCTGGACGTTGCAAAAATAGATCTGGATGTTGTATATATTGCACTGGCTATAAACGTATGTTGTAAGTGTATGTTTCAAATGTTTCAGCTGTTTCAAACGTATGTTGCAAGTATTTTATCTTGGATGTTGTATATGTTGCACTGGTTATAAATGCATGTTGCAATTGTATGTTTCAAATGTTTCGGCTATTTCGAACTTATGTTACACATGTTTTATTTGGATATTGCATATGTTATAGTGGTCCGACACATATGTTGCAAGATTATGCTATACATGTTTCATCTCTTTTAAGCATATGTTGCAGCAAATGCTCTATGTTGCAAGTGTTCCACGAGCAGACATGAGAAGTGAGCGCGGCGGAGGTGGTCCCCTTGGGCACAGTGGTCCCACGCCCACGGGAAGCGAAGCGGGCATGGTGGCCCCTCGTGCATGCGCGGCAGCAAGCGCATGCGTACCGCAGCAGCAGGCAGGGCCGGGCTGGCATGCGCTGCAGCAGGCGGGGCCAGGCTGTCACGAGCAGCAGCAGTAGCACCGCGCGGCGACAACAGCAGGAGCTGCGTACCTTGCCCTTTGATCTCCCTATGATCGCACGGTCGAACTCAAGCCCCACTAGCCATTTTTGACTGATTCAAGCAGTATGTGGGCGGGCAGCAGGCACGGGTGTACAGACGGACGCGGCGTCCGGACGTCCGGGCACAAGTCTCTCCCTTGCAAGAACTCGTAGGCGTGTAACCATGAGCTCTCGTCAAGCACCTGGACACGACATATATAGCTTGAGCACGCCGGTACCGCTACCGCTGTAGTACCCTACTTCACTCGGGTGATTTGATCCGATCTATCACACGATTTCTGGTTCGTTGGATCTGCTTTTGGCTTCCGTCCTCACCGTAAGCTACGAGTTCAGGTGGAGGCACACTCGCGCCATACAAAGCTAAAAAAATGGACGGCAAAGATGTCCGGCTCACGCGGCCAGGCTGATGATCACTGCATGGTGGCTGGGCCGCTGCCTCTCCACCAGACGCATGGTTCGAATCCAAGGCGAGGATCATATATCTTCGTGGTCATCTTGCTGCTGCAGCTGTTATTCAAACAATACGTGCCACTCACCTTGGATAAATAACATGTGACGCACTCAGTATAGTAGCTCTTCTTCGATTTGATTACGTCTAATCTGCATTGGTTGAGTAGTTGCAAATTACATGTCATTAGACCATATTTTGCTATTCTTGTTTGGCCGTAAATTCTGTGTTGTAAATTGATTGTTAGTAAATAAGAATTGTCAAAATTATTTGAATAGTTATCTGATTTTTTTTGCCTTTTTTATTTTCCGTATGTTTAATTTGGTTCCCTTTTGAAATCTTTAAATTTGGCTTCCGGACAAATGATCTGGATATTTTTTGTTCTTGTTTAATATTTTTGTATTATTTTTTATAAATATTATTTGGTTCATAGAATCAAGCGTTCGGCTGCACTTAAAATAAGCCGTAGCCGGCTCCTCTCACAAATTACTATTTATGCAGCTGGCTGCGGCTTATTTAAGCCGATGGCGGCGGGGGCGCGGGCTGTCCCCTCCTGTGCGTGCAACTGGCTGTTCTCAATCGTGTGTTTAGGGCCTTGATCGTAAGTTTTTTCACTCTCTCTCCATCACATCAAATCTTTGGACACAGGTATGAAGTATTAAATGTAGATAAAAAATAACTAATTACATAGTTTGATTGTAAATTACGAGACGAATCTTTTAAGCCCAGTTAAGCTATGATTGGACAATAATTGTTAAATACAAACGAAAGTGTTACAGTGCTAAATACTGATTCCTAACCCCAATCTAAACAAGGCCTAGGTGGCGTCCAATACTCGGGGGTCAGGATGCCCTGAAACACTCAAGTGCTGAGTAGTCAGATTCCTTTTTTAGGCTTTAGCCTAGTGCTCTATCCGCCGGCGCTCCTTAACTGCCATGCGGCTCGCCAACTAGTCACAGTTGAATGGATCAACTCTGCGTCCAACAAGCGAACCCATGCACCCTGCCAAAGAGACGTCGTCGTCGTGTGCCGTGCAAGTCGCATCGGATACACCGCTGTACACAATCGTCCTGTTGCCAAGCAGCCAACGCCACCGGTGGTCTACTGGTCTCACAAACCATGCATGAAGGCACGAACGGTGATCAGGTCAGGATCAGGTGGTGTATATATATACATACATGTGCGCTCAACTCTGATGCCAAACACGCACAGCAGCATCGATCGTCAGCCGGGCAACAAATACCAAAGGCTGCACGCACCGGCCCCGGCACCCGCTTCAGTTCCGTGTCAAATGGCTTCCCGTAAGACACTGCTGGCAGCTGCAGCCATGGCCCTCGTCGCTACCGCCGCATTGCTCCAGGCGGCCGCGTCCAAGAAGACGTTCACGGTCGGGGACGACTCCGGCTGGGACATCGGCGTTGACTACGAGGCCTGGAAAAGCGGCAAGAAGTTCAAGGTCGGCGACACGCTCGGTACGTACATGTAACCGCAACTGTGGTTGGCACTTGCCAGGGCACGACGCCGCCAAGACGCGCGACGCGCGACGCGTGGTGACTAACTTGCCTGGCTGGCTCGCACCTCGCAGTGTTCCGGCCCAGCAACGCGGGGCAAGACGTGGTGTCGGTGGACGAGCAGAGCTTCCACGACTGCGTGTCGCCGGATAACGCTCAGGTGCTGAGCTCCGGCAACCCAGTCGCTGTGGTGCTGGGGAAGTCCGGCCACTTCTTTTTCATCTGCGACGCCGAAGGGGAGTGCGAGTCCGGGATGAAGCTCGCCATCAACGTCCGCTGATCGGATTGCTGCCGTCTCGTTGCTTGCTGTCCACTCTCCAGCGTCGGCCACGCAGTTTCGACTGCAGTAGTAGTAGTTCGCGAGGGGTTTGGATACGTGGGCGGATGGACCTTCATTTCAGAGCATTTTCAGTTCCAACTTACAAATAAACAGAGTGATGTATGTATGCTCCGGTGGTCTGGTCTGGTCTGGTCCGGCTCTTCTGTCAAGTTTGCTCAAATCAACTTATTACCATATCATTCCGATTTTCCTAGTTTCTAGTACGGGATTATAAGGGTGTGTTTGGTTTTGCGGAGTCACCTCATGCTTCATGAGGTGATGCATTATGAGTTCATCCCATGAATTTTATTGGAATCAACACAGCACGACATTGGCGTGATAGTGAGCGGTGAGAAACAGTTGTGTCGACCAAGCGGATGGCTATCATCTGCTCTACAAAGACAGCTAGACATGCAGATTGAGACACTGCCATACAGCGGCGGATCGCTGAGGACCCCACGTCAAGATGGGAATGGGCCGACCGGCCGTGGCCTTGGACTCGGCCTCATGGGCCATGGGCCGACCTATTTCACTAAAAGGCTACGCCTCATTGTCCTGTTGGGTAATATCGATCGACTCCAAATTTTCTCTACTATTATAGAGCTTGAATATTCGGAAGAGGAACCAATTGTGGCCTCACATATTCCGTCTGTAATTGTCGATGATTTAACCCTATCTGAGTAATGGAAATTAATATTTCCCCTAAAAAAAATACTCAAAAAGAATAAGATACAAGATTGAAGGCGTAACTATTTTTTTCATACGTCCCATAACAGAGGGGGCCTAATTAACTTACCTCTCCATTTTGACAGGCACGAGATGGTCTCCAACATGAGACCCATTGCGGAATCCAAAGCTTAAAATGGGTTTCCAAACACAATATCTATAGTTGGATGTCTTTAACGTACCTATATGTAAGACCCATTTTATATGTCAGGAGAGGCATAACCCAAATCTGAGTATCCTCTCTCCTGCAAACCCATTTGTAGAAAGAGTGGTCTTTTGGGTGTTGTTGTTGAAGAAAACTAAAAATAGGTATTAAATCCTATACATGTAGTGCTACCAAAGAATGAATGTGTCTTATATTTTAGAGGTGGAAAACAGTCTGAAAACACGCACCATCTATTGCTCCTTCTACCATCCTACTTAGGTAGTCAGGTATCGTTTGTTGCATGCTGCTGCACTGCAAATCGAGCGTTTGATTGGCTAAGCGTGCCTGGATAAGAGAGATGTCCGAGCTAAACGTGTGATTAAATACACAGCCATTAATACAAATGGAGCAAGTCCTAGAAGCAAAAACTGAACAAATACTGAAACATAGCTACAAATTAAAGAAGACATTCAGAAATGAAATAGCTACCAACAAAATAAAAATGAAACACTAAAACTGAAACAATAGGACTTAATATCTGAAATAGAAAATAAAACACTGAAATAGCTACCAAATACTGAAACTGAACCTCTGAAAATGAAAAAAAAATGAAATAGCTACCAAAAAAAATAAAATGAAACACTAAAACTGAAACAATAAGACCGAATCTCTGAAATAGAAAATGAAACACTGAAATAGCTACCAAATCACTGAAACTAAAATAATAAAACTGCATCTCTGAAATAGATTTGAAAAACTGAAGAAACTGAAATTACTAATTGAAATTAGAAACTCAAATTACAAACTGAAATTACAAACTTAACAAGGGACAAGAGGACCAGGAGAATTTTATCGGCATTATTAGTATTCTCGTAATCAAATTAAAACTTGGTTCACAGCTCTTCAGTTCAGTGACTTCATGGTCTTTTACTTTGCTACAGGTATGAAATTATAAACTCAAAGTACAAAATGAAATTACAAACTGAAATTGCTAAATTACAAACTGAAATTACTATCTGAAAATAAAAACAGAAATTGAGAACTAAAATTACTGCACTCAAAATAATTACCCTTCTCTTCTGCCTCTGCTTCCAAGCTCCCAGTCGAAGAGAGCTCCTTGGAATCTTCGGAGCCACTTCCCTCTTCATCTAGAATTTTATCCACGGGCGCCGAGACTGATAGGCGGGACTTGATGGCAGCGGCGTGTGGGGTGAGGACAGCGCGGGACGCCACGGTAGCAGTAGCAAGCGCGGCGCCAGGCTTGGGGCTGCGGTGGACGCCTCGGAAGAGCGAGGGGAGGGGCTTCGACGATGAGGAAGCACCGTTGCTCGAGAAGGTTCTCGCGACGAGGCCGATGCGGATCTCCTCGGGGGCGGGGATGGGGACGCGGATGCGGAAGGCAACGGCGAGGGCTCAGCGGCAGGTGCTGGTGCTTGGACGCGGGCCAGCGTCTGGGTGCTGGTGCTGGGTATGTGGCTGGACTCCTCAGAGTCGGAGTCCGAGTCTGAGGAGGAGAGGAGGCACAGCAGGTCGTCGACGGCTGCGATGGCGGAATGAAAGGGGAAGAAAAGAGCGATGGTTTTTTTAGCAAATGAAAAGAGCCAAGAGCGTCATTACTCTTTTTTTTTTAGAAACCGGGTTATATTTCACAGAGATTTCTGATAGTTTACATCGCACAACTTACAAAGACACCCTTGAAAGAAAAGAGAATTACAAACAAGTCTTTATAAGGAAAGACCAGCCGGCGCCGGCGCCGGCGGTCGGAGGAGACGCCCAGAAGCCGACCACCTTCCCGACGAAGCAGCTTCAAAGTTTTGTAATGGCACCAAGAGTAGCACATCGGGAAAACCAACATGCCGTGTAGTCGTTGAACGAACAGGCCAAGCAAGCTGGACAACGATCATCTCTTTGCTGGTGTAGAAGGGGTCTGACGCCACGAACAGCACCAACCCCAGCACGCCGGCGTAGAGGACACCCAGAAGGGGATGCATACCACCAGAGTAGGTGGGATCTAAAAACCAACCCGATCTTCGCTGGTAAACCAACATCCCAAGAAACTCCGCTAGACCAACGCCGACAAAGACGAGAGATAGACAAAAGAAGAACCCGACAGGATCTCGATCAGTCAGAAGTCCAGATGTGCCAAGCTCTTTCTTTATTCTCCGAGTAGCTTCGCCGAAGGAAGGAGCTGCAGATTCGCTAACGACGTCGGCAGATCTACCACTCCTGCATCCTCCAACGGCGCTCAGGGGCAGCAAAAGCACCGGCGGCCATCTGACAGGCGCCACCGTAAACTAAACCCTGCTATATAACTAGCTATATACAAAGGGACTGAAATCCGCCGTCGATTCAACCGGTCCCCTTCCTCCTTCGACGCCGACGAGGGCGCCAGAGGCGAGAAGGGCGGCGAATCGACGGAGAAAAAGCGAAATCGTCCTCCGGTCGCCGCTCTCTTAGGTAGAGTTTGGTTGTGAGACAAGGTTAGGTGGGATAGTCCTGTCTCTGGTTTGTGGGACGGGACGAGATCATTTTCTGTTTGGTTGAGAAAGGACGGGATCAACCCGTTTTCTGTTTGGTTCTGGGACTTCAAAAGTGGGATGAGCTATTGACATATAGGGCCCACATCCATCAGATTTTTTTCTTTTCCCTTTTCTTTTTTTTTTCTTTTTTCTTCTTCCTTATTTATTTTTTCCTTCCTCCTTTCCCTTCCTTTTTCCTACACACGCATGCATCGTCTTCCTCGTCCTCCCAGGCTCGCAGCGCGGCGTTGGCGGGGCGGAGCTGGCCCTCACCCGCACGTCTCACTCGCTCCCTCACCCGCACGCCAGCAGCCGAAGGTCACCCGTGGCGGCAGCAGGCCGGATCTCGGCTGCGCGCTTGCCCGCGCGACGGCAGCCGGTTGGATCTCCCCCACGCGACAGCAAACGGCTGGATCTCCCCCGCGCGCTCGCCGGCCAGAACTCCCCCGCGTGACGGCAGCCGGCTGGATCTCCCCCGCGCGCTCGCCGGTCGAAGCCCCCCCACACTCCTCTTCTCCTCCGCATCCGGCATGGTTCCCCGCACGCTCGCCGCTCGTCCCACCTGGGACGGACCTCGTCCGTGAAATTTTGGGGGACCGGATCGCCCCGCATCTCACGTGAATATTCGCGTCGGGTACGTCCTCGCTCCACTCCGCCTTCCAACGAAACAGCGCTGATCTCGGATCCATCCCATCCCGTCCCACGTCGTCCTCCCTACAAATACACGGTTAGAGCTCTGGAAAGGACGAGAATGTTGGAGTGCGTCATTACTCATTAGGTGGGGGAGGTAGGAATACTGGACCGGCCCGTCCTAGGGTGTCGTGCGCTCGCAACGGAGCGTGACGGGTCGCCTCACAGACTTTGCAATAGGACTGGCCAGGAACAAAGCACTCTGCACCCGTTGTCAAAAAAAAAAAGCACTCTGCACCTGCAGGAGCCGGAAGCCCGGGAGGCATGCACCTAGCACTGGATCGCAATGTCTGCTTGGGCTGATGACCATCGCTGCTCCTGTCCAACGGGCTCGGCTCCGATGGGCTGCAGAGGCCCGAGGCCTGCCTGGGCTGGGTCCTGGGCGACTGCCGAGTGGTTGTTCTGGCCTGCTTTGCTTTGCGCGAGATACTCCTCGTCCTGGAACCATCCAAGGAAAAGCGGGAAACCGGGACAAGTTGGTGTCTCCATGTGCACGGCGCATGTGAGAAAGGTTCTGGTACTGGTTTAGGGTTCCGTTCGCTTGTCTTAAAAATAGCTTGTTCAGCTTTTTTTTTTAGCCGGAACAGTTTTTTCTCTCACAACAATTTAGCCGGAACAATATTTTTCAGCCAGTTTCAGCCAAATTTCAGACCAGCGAACGGGGCCTATTTGTCGTTTGTTCACTTCACCGGCGTATGGAAGTCAGGAACTACTTGCAACTTACGACGGGAGAAAAAAGTTGTGCATCTACTAGAACATGTGTCCATGTTATGCCGGTGCTGGATCTCGCCGCCATGTGATGTGCATCTCTTTCGCATCACGGGCTTCGATTCAGATCATGTGGATGGCACTAGTATTGAGACCGACCAAGCAAAGCCTGGATCGCCTTCAGCCTTGCGTCCCCGTTCATTTCGCTGAAATTTTACTTATGTTCTTACTTATGCTGATTTATTGTGAAAAGAAAATAATATTCGTTCACTGAAAAATACTGCTAAAGTAGTTGACATGAACCATGATGACGGGGACATATGGGCATACAGTATATGGCACGCACTGAACTGAACGAGCTGCAGTCGCCAGTCATCTGCTGTTGTTGAATACGGTGTACTCTGAATCTCTGTCTCTATAATCCTCCAGAAGTATACATGTATATCTCCAGTACAACACTTTCTACCACTCCAATTATTTCTCACCCAAAAAAAAAAGCCAACAAACTAATGGAATGTAACCAGCCAGGCAGCAGTGCACGAGTCCTATCCAATCCCAACCAAACATGAGTGACAGAGTGAGCAGTAAAAACCGGCCAGCCTATCCCTAATCAATCAATGCAGCAGGAGCAGGAGCAGGAGCAGCTGGGCCAGGACGAACACGGCGACTCCCAGCGGCCGCCGGTGGCCCGCCGAGGTGGTGGAGATCTGTATGGTGAAGTTGCAGGTGGTGGTGGACGGGTCCGTCTGCGTGGGCACGGCGAGGCCCTGGAATCCGCACGCCTCGTCCTTCTGGTTCTGCACCTGGAAGAAGGCGTTGAAGGCGTAGGACGCGTTGCCGTTGCTGTCCATGCCGCCGCACGTGGACCCGTACCCCAGCGCGGTGCAGTCGGCGAACGTGCACGCGTAGTTGATGTTATCCGCGAGCTTCTCCATGGCGTCGCTGCCGGCGTTGGTGTTGACGACGCACCATGTCCGGGGCAGGTACTCCACGCCGCTCGCGGGCACCAGCATCGTGTTCTGCCCCTGCCCGCTCAGGTCCATCGGGTACTTGGGCTGCCCGTCGTACCGGAGGATGCCCCAGTGCCGCTCGAAGTTGCCCGGCGCCACGCTCTTGATGTCCTCGTCCAGGAGCCCGAACAGGTACACCTCGATGTACTGGTTCGGCCGCGCCGGGGTGCCGGCGTTCGCCGCCAGCCGCTTGAGCAGGCCGTTGTAGAACCGCTGCGCGTACGCGCTCGTGGCGTGCTTGTCGCCGTCGGTGGGCCAGCCGACCTCGCCCACCACGATGGGCATGTCGCCGTGCCCGACCGACTTGAGCGCCGCCACCAGGGTGTCGAAGTTGGCGTCGAACACGTTGGTGTAGGACACGCCGTTGCCCGGGTCCACCAGCGGCGTCGCGTCGCCGTCGAAGAAGGCGAAGTTCACCGGGAAGTCGTCGTTAAGGAACAGGCTGATGAACGGGTAGATGTTCACCGTGAAGGGCGCGCTGTTGTTGCTCAGGAACTGCACCATCTGCGTCATCAGGTCCGTGATGTCGGCGCGCCACCGCCCCGCCGACGGCACCGGGTTGTCCTTCGGGGACATGTACACGTCGGCGTTCAGCGGGACCGTGGCCTTGATGCTGTCGCCGAGCCCGGCCTCGTTCAGCGCGTTCTGGATGTTCTGCAGCGCCGGGAACGTCACCTTGTCGAACGTGCCGTTGTAGGTCGCAAGGAACGGCTCATTGCCCACGGCCACGTACCTGCACCGGACGGTTCATCAAGAACGACGGGCATGAGCCACCAGAACAGAACAAGCATGAATGAGCAGCAGCAGAAGGAGAAGAGAGCACAGCATCTATCTCACTTGATTGTGACGCCGCCGTCGAAGTTGTAGCGGGACACGTTGCGGCGCACCCACTCCTTGGCAGTGTCGTAGTCCGTCATGGTGTCGAGCATGACGTTGGGGATGGCGACCATGACCTCGATGCCGGTGCCGGCGAGCGCGCTGAGCGTTTCCTGGTCGGCGTCGAACAGCTTCGCCTTCTTGATGCCGTTGTCCCTGAGGAGCCGCGCCACGATCTTGGGCGGCAGCGGGTGCGTGGCCTGCGTGCCCCAGTTCATCCCCAGCGCATCCGCCGGCGGCCACGGCGCCGACGCGGCCGCCATTGCCGCCAGCAAGCAGAGCCACGGGCGCAGCGCCGGCAGATTTGCCATCGGGTCTCCCACGCCGCCGGCCGATCGGAGCCTGGCGAGATCTCGACTCCCAACTCGCAGAAGCCAATCAATCGGAGCAGCCGAGCAGGGCAGGTAACGCAGCCGCCGGTGCCTGCTGGATGCAATGGCTTGTGTCCCGCCGCAACCCAAACAAGGAAGCTCCGAGGTCGAAAAAGGAAAGCTTTTGATTTTTGGCCGGGAAGCGAGATGGAAAGAGAACCGATTGAGAAGAGGGCGGGCTTCTTGAAAGAGAAGCGGAGGGAAGATGGATGGGAAGGTGGTGCGAAGGAAGGCTGTACACGAAACGCGGTTTCGAGGTTCCGTCCCACTCCCACCCGATCCTTGTGACAGAAACAGGGAGGCGGAACGGAAGAGGAGAGGTTTCACATGCGAGTGACGGAGATCGCAAGAAGCAAACGAGGAAAGGAAGAGGGGGGATCGACGGCTGGACGGCGACAGGGAGGGAAACGGTGGAAGACAGGGACGGATCCGGAAAGCGAAGGAGCTTTTGAATGGTAGCAGTTGCAGTGCTCGTAATCCAGAGCAGAGAAGAGGCGGCCGGCAAGAACTCCGCGGCGGGAATGGGACCGCTAGCAGCAGCAGGAATCGTGGTGGGAGTTACGGCGACATGACAGCAGCGGCCACGGGCGGACGGTGCATGGATAGCGCCGCTGCCGTATCGCGAAGCAGAGGCGGAGGAGGAGGAGGTGGTGGTGGTGGGGAGTGGAGTGGAGGAGTGGTGGAAGTGGGCGGCGGGGGGCGGTTGGGTCATCTCGGCGCGCGAGCGTTTCGGTGACGTGGCACGCGGTTCCCGGGTTGACTCGTGGAGCCCACGTGAGGGCGGGGCGCGCCTCCGCTGCTGTGCGCGAATCCCGGACGGGCAGGCAGTCAGGTACCGGCTGGGCTGTGCTCGGCTCGGCTGGGCCTGGCACAGTTGCACGCGCAACTCCCAGTCCCAGTGTACTGGCTGGCCGAATTTTTTATTTTTTTTAGTTCTTTTTTTAAAAAAATTTATAAATATGTTTCTGGAGCAAACATTTTAAAATCTGGACCCGTAGCTCGGCGCCATCGTTGAGCTAACACGTCTCGACGCCTGCGTCCCTGGCGCCGAGCTCTTGGGCTCGAAGCCAACGTGACGGTGACATGGCAGAAAGCTCGATGCCGTAGATCCTGATGTCAAGCTCGGCGCCAGGGTGACTGACGTCAAGCTTGTGTTTGAACCCCGGCCCCAACCTTTCTGTCCGTGCCTTTTTCCTCTTCTTTCTCCCCTATTTCGGGTTTTTTCTCTCCCCACCTCGTCCTACCTCATGAATGGGCATATTGGACCTTATAAACTTTGATTTGATCCATATATCTTCGAGAGCAAGGTATCCTCGCTCTCCTCCTAGTTTTTTTTTGCATCGATTCGGTATATATTAGTCGAATTTTTTAACCTAAGAATTGTCATGACTTAGGGTTTCATGCAATTTTTAATATTTGTATTAAACCTAGGTAATCGCAGCGCATGTTGTTATGTTTTATGGGTTTATTGTTGTGCATAACATTGGAAACCCTAGGTTTATAGTTGAGTGTTAATTGCTTTCGGTTCTTAGAACGAAATTGGTTGTATTGTAGTTATGGTTTTCATTGATATTTTATTCGTGATGTTTTGATTTTTATTTGTTAAATTACATCCGTTTTGTTAGATGCAAGAAATGTATCAAGAGGAGTTTTGGCGAAAACAGGGTCGTCCTCGAGAATTATACCCCGACGCGTTTAGCAAAGATGCCTCCGTCCCTCTTGACCTACCTATCCCTAATTGTGACTGTGGTTTCCCGACCCACGTGTTTCAATCGAAACATCCGGACACAGCAGCGCGGTGCTTCTATACATGCAGTCGTTTTAATGTAATAAATTATTTCCACTATCTTATTTTCTTTATTTATGTAAATATGCTACTAGTATTTTGTTGGAATCTCGTTGTGTAGGACCATGAGAGGTGCTTTTTCTTTCAGTGGATCGACGGTGCAGACAAGTTTGACCCTAGATATCTCCTTTTCGACGATTAGTTTAGAGAGAGACATCCACGTGAGCACTTCAAGCGGTGGGTTCCACCTCCCCTACCCCCCCCCGCCAATGACGGGTAAGGAGAAGCACCTAGCCGCAGTTAGATGACTCGAAGAACCTCCTCTGTGCGAATACGGAAATCGAGCCGTGATAAACCCTGAGAATACGTTGGAGTTTGTGTGTCCGAACAAACACGAAGTAAGTGAAAAGTGTATCTGTTTAAATGTTTAGCTCTATGTGTGCGTGTACTAATGTCACCTTATTTAGGTGTTTTCAATGGCGAAGTGTCGTTTCAAGGAGTGGTTGTATGGTCCTAAGAACCAATGGCCCGAAAAACCACGAAAGGTTAAAGAAAAGAAGAAAAAAGAATAATTTACAAAGCACCTCCTGTCATGTGCGAATGTGGTGTTAAATTCAACTATGGTCTAGTCCCTTCGGAGCTTGGAATAGGCCATTATTGCGGCTATATGGTTGACTATGATGAGGTTGGTTATTTTTGTGGTAAACATGAAATCATATTTTATTTCTTTTGCTAAGACATATATGATATATTTTTTCGTTTGAACAGACCACTAGGAAATACAGGTGGGAATGTTATGATGGTCAAGCTAAGTTCTTGGTCAAAGCATGTAACCTCATGTGTGCTAGTCCTTTCATTTGCCTTCTCTAGGTGTGCCTTTGGTTTCGGATCCCATATCTCTCCATCATTCCGCAACTTCAATGCATGGCCGTGTCTATCGTTGAACCAGGCAACAAGCTTATAGAAGGTGAATTGAACGATTACATTCACGGGCATACCACGTATCCCCAATAGCAACTTATTGAATGACTTTGCCATGTTGCTGCACTGAAACTCGTACCTCCATCCATCGGCGTCGTGAGCTCTCGTCTATTTCTCCAAATCCCTCATCAAACATGTGAGCCATTGTCTACCTTCTGCATTTGATGTGGTTCTGACTTGCTCCAACTTTTTTTGAAAGTACTTGTCCTCAAGCTGTCGAGCAGCCTCTTGGAACAGATCAAAATTACCCTTGACACCATCCTTCCGGAGTAGATTCTCGGCAAGGTGCCGAGCACACAAACGATGGTGCAAAGGTGCATACCCCTTTATCTGCTCTCGCACAGCATTAAGTATGCCCTGGTGCCTATCAGATATGACGCCAACCTCCCTGCCAGACTCAACCACGTGTATCCGGACGAGCCTCAAGAACCATCCCCAACTGTCATTGTTCTCCTTTTCAACCAAAACAAATGCTAAAGAAACAAACTTATTGTTTACGTAACATGATATGGCTATAAGAAGTGTGCCATGATATTTACCAATCAAGAACGTACCATTAATGGAGAAGACAGGACGATAGTGCCTAAAGGTCTCGACACATCGAGGGAAGCACCAGAAAGCACGGAAGAATATCTGCCTCCCCAATCCTTCCATGCATTTGGTTTTGGGATGTACTCATAATGCATGACTGGACTCACCGCTTTGATTGCATTGAAAAGTACTAGAAGCTGCTCGTACCCATCCTCCTAGTTCCCATATATTATCTTCCACGCTCGCTGTTTAGCCCTGCAAGCTTTACCATAAGTTATCACATAACCTCCATACAATGCCTCAACGGTCCTGATAATTGTCCGCACCTTCATGTTGGGTTCTTCCTACAATATTCCCATCAATCGCTTGGCAATGAGGGTAGATGTCAACTCCCAATGCCTCATGGTCAGCTCATGATCAGCACAATTGTATGGCCTAACAATTTTTGTGATCTTCCACCTTCCGATGACATTTTGCTTTCTTGCACAAATCCTTCGTGAGCAGCGTTAGCCGAATGACGGAAACGCCCTCCGATTCAAATCGCGGAGCACGCCCGGACAAAAGAGTGCCACGGTCTGGAGTCCAGCGAGTGCATGTTGCACGTGCCCTCCACGCTGCCGCATCGTGTCATGCTCCCCCCACTGGGAGCAGAGCAGACGCTAGGAACCGGCAGCAAATCCATCGCCGATCCATGCGTCACTGTAGCACTGCTGCTCTGATGCAGGTCCTTGTTGATGTGTGGGGCGTGGGCGCCTCCTGGTCCGGAGAGAGGCAGCGGATCGCCGGTGGAGTCGTTGGGATCGGGGCCCGACGGCGACGGAGTTCTGCTTTCGGCGGATTGATTTGCACTTCACCGCCGTTCCAGGTTACCAGGTGGCACCGTGGCAGGATCAGATGACCAATCAGGCATACTGCTATTCAACACACACGCTCCTGGATTGGAAAATGATGTCTCCGTGTTTTTTCATTTCAACGCGATTGCTTTGCTCAGGCACGCTCCTCCCCTGCCTTTTTGCTTCGTCGCGGCGTGTCCTCAATTTTCAGAGAAGAACAGAAGCGGCAAAAGCTTTCTTGTCCTTTACATACATCTGGCCCCACGCTCCCGTCATGTTATGTGACGGACACTTAAAAAAGCACCATGGTTTCATTTCGAAATTATCAGGGCCACGTTTGTGAGTACAGTAGCCGTAGTGAGTTCAGCAGCGCGTAGACAAACCCTTTAAAAATAAAAAAGGGAGAAAAAAATGCACCAGCCGGGAATCGAACCCGGGTCTGTACCGTGGCAGGGTACTATTCTACCACTAGACCACTGGTGCTTTGCTGGTGAGTGAACCATATAATATTTCTTGATTTATTTCGAAGCCGCCTGTTGGATTATTTTTTACAGTCGGTGATTTGTTGGTCACATCTGCCTTAATGCTGCCACTGAGTTTGCTGTTGGCAAAAGGGCATAACAGCTTCCGCGCCGGACAAAGGGGACCGTCGTTCATTGTTTGTGACATTACACATTCACAAATGACAAAAATTACACCGTACAGAAACAGAGCCCATCGGGAACACAGCACACTAACACTGAGCGTTTGTTGTGCGACCTATGTAAAAGCAGACCATTAGGTCCGCTTGTCTAGCATAACGATCAAAGTCGAATCGTGAGCCAATAAAGCAGCTTGATAAGAACCTATACCTAGAGCTAACATCATATAACCCAATTGAGACATAGTATTATCGCTGCATTCATGTGTGCATTTGTTTGACGATGGCTCCAACATGATTCTTCCTATACTGCTAATGGATCCAACTTGAATAAACGTTGCCCTGAAGCTAACCATGCCATGCCCTGAGAGGCCTGAAGCTAAGTTTATGGCTACCATTTTACATATCAGTGGCCTACTAAAAGTACAGCCAAGGCATTGTTTGGACCACCCATTAGCTGTTAATATTAGTTAGCTACCTAATAACTTGTAACTAATATTAGTTAGTTAACTATTAGCTGGTTTGACTCAACTAGAAAGATGGTTGTTAGTTGGGTATTAGCTAACAATTAGCTAGACCTGTTTATTTTAGATCTAAAAGAGCTAATTATTAGCTCTATGGATCAAATATGACCTAAGTTGATGAGGTCCTTTGTGGCAGAACATATTTGACAACTGATCAACGCATGTGCTTGTATTTACGACTAGTTATTACTCTATCTATTTTAAATTATAAGATATTTTGATTTTTCTATATAAATAATTTTTATTATGCGTTAGATATACATTATATCTAAATACATTATAAAAGTAATGTATCTAGAAAACTAAATCACCTTATAATTCATAACAGAGGCAGTATTTTAGTAGTTGACGATGTATCCATCCATAGTGAGGTTAGATATGCACATACAGGTGGAATGTGCGTAACTATATGCGTAGGACGAGTGTGCTTGTATATTTTTACAAGCATCGCGTCTTTATCGTGTTTACATAAACATCACAAATCAGTGCATGACAAAATACTACAGGTCCTTGCAAAACTGGGCTTTATTGCGGAGTCTCCCTCGAGGATCGGACGAAACCAAGCCCACGGCCCACCTCACTTCGTTGGTACAGGCCCGGCATCAGGGATACTTCCACTCAAAAAAAAAAAAATCAGGGTTACTGACATATGGACCACACCTGTGAGAAAAGATAGCCGGGAAGCCCGCAAAAACCCTCGTCTTCCAACTTCCTTCCCGCAGCGGCGGAGTGCGCGCCCATCAGTCCCGAGTTCCCGCCACACACCTCCATTCCCCTCCCAATCTTGTCCCCAAATCTCTGTTCTCTCTAGCGGCGAGGCGAGGTCAGGCGGGGAAGACGAGCGAGCGGCGAGGATGTTGTGGGTAGACAAGTACCGGCCGAAAACCCTAGACAAGGTCACCGTCCACGACCAGGTCGCGCAGAACCTCAGGAAGCTCGTAAGTGCCGGCGATCTGCGCGTATTCAGTTAATCTAGGGTTTCCCCTATTTTTTGTGCTGTTCTAATCACGTGTGGTTTGGTTTTCTCAGGTGTCGGAGCAGGATTGCCCGCACCTGCTGTTCTATGGGCCGTCGGGGTCCGGGAAAAAAACCCTAATCCTCGCGCTCATCAAGCAGATGTTTGGCGCCGGTGCGGAGAAGGTACACATTTTTCTTTATAAATTTGTTGGGTCTCCTATTTATTGTATAGATTTTCCATGTTGAGGCCATGCTTCGGTGTTGACATTTTTTTTAAATCTCTGTTGCAGGTTAAGCTGGAGAACAAGACATGGAAAATAGATGTAAGTCCAATTATTTGTCCTCTTCCGTATTAGTGACACTAGCAAATTCAGATGATGTGTTGAATACTTGAAGAAATGCTATTGTACATTAATAGTATTTACTTCTCAGGGAAGGCACTAGTGCCAGATAGGATGTAGATGAGAAATCCCCTTTTGTGTAATCTTGACTGTCACAACACCACGATAGAGAAGTACCACAGTTTAGATGTTTCTCTTGCTGCACGTGGTAGTTGAATGTGTATGTTCATACTTCCTGTTTGAACATCTTCTGATTTATTGAATTTGGGTTTGCTATGTATTTGTCTGGAGCATTGAGTTGCTATTTTTGCTCTTCAGACTGGAACAAGGACACTTGAGATAGAATTGCCGATGTTGTCAAGTGCTCACCATGTGGAGATGAACCCCAGTGATGCTGGCTTTCAGGACAGGTATGTTGTCCAGGAGGTCATCAAAGAGATGGCGAAGAACAGGCCAATTGATGCCAAAGGCAAGAGAGCATTTAAAGGTTAGTGCTTTATCAGTACCTTGTTTGTGCTCCTACAATTCATTGTTGGCTACTACTACAACTACTAGTTGAATACCCCATCTGTTGTGGTGGCACAAAAACAAATAATTACATGCGTGTGCACAGTTCATTCAAGTATGATATCATAGATGGAACACAAATAGTACGAATGTTGGTAATTAATGTAAAGTGCTGAGGAAGGTTTATGTTCAGTGGTATAGGTGGGTAAATAAAGCAAACTATAGGGGTATAAAATGATGATGACAGCAGGCACACCATCATCACTAACTAAAATGTTTTTAAGTAGTTGAGATTAACAGAAGTGCTGCTACCTTTTTTCTTCCTGATACTTGATGTTATGCATGATTTGATGAAGAAATATCTGTATAGTATGCAGTCGTCTCACATAATGCTAGTATGTTTACTTATTAGGTATCAACTAATAATTTTCCATAATCCGACACCTGAGACACGAGCATGCATCTTATTTAGGTTGAATGCATACCTCCTGTTGAGAGTAACTTAACCGATTCATCTGAATTTTCAGTCCTTGTGTTAAATGAAGTGGACAAGCTCTCACGAGAAGCTCAGCATTCCCTCCGCAGAACTATGGAAAAGTATAGCTCATCATGCAGGCTGATCCTATGCTGTAACAGCTCCTCAAAAGTGACAGAGGCTGTAAGATCCCGTTGCTTAAATGTGCGAGTAAATGCACCCAGCGAAGATCAGGTTGGTGATTGATGCCCTGAACTTTCATTTAACATTTGATCTTACTTTGCCTCATTGTCTTGGCTGTTGATTGACACTATGCCATGCCATATGGGTGTTCAAAAGCACTGTTGACATTTCCTAATGATTTGCTTCCTCAAGTCCAAAATATTAACGGGGAATTGGGGACAGACTATGCAAATACTTAAAGTCTCACACCATTCTTCACTTCCCAGATTGTCCAAGTTCTAGAGTTCATTGGGAAGAAAGAAAACCTGCATCTTCCAGCTGGATTTGCTGCTCGTATCGCAGCACAATCAAACCGTAATCTTAGGCGGGCAATACTGTTTTTTGAGACTTGCAAAGTGCAACAGTAAGCTTTTGTGCTTATTTGTTATCCAGTGTTTTACTGATTTGCCACACCTCCACTTACAGTTATGTTAATCTTTACCTTCTGCCAACACTGACTACTACTGTCATATTCTTTTTTTCTTTGGCTTTCAGATACCCATTTACATCAAATCAAGTGGCGCCTCCTCTTGATTGGGAGCAATATGTGTCTGAAATAGCAACTGATATACTGACAGAACAAAGCCCTAAAAGGTTCGAACTCTGTTGGATGAAGTACTTAAGCCTTATAATTCTTGTTGCATGCTTTTATTCATCTCAAAATTTAAACATGGGTCCAGCTGCAGTATTGCTTTTCTTGTACTAGGTTTTCACATGCCTATGTTTGCTGAATATAAAAGACATGTCAATGACTGGAATGCAGTGAGCGCATGCCTAGACCTGGCTACAGTGCATGTTTCTCCAAACAGATAGGAAAACTCGAATTGGTATTTGTTTTGGCAAATTCTGTTTGGAATTTGTAACAGATAGTTCATATAATTCAGTATCAGTGTTAAAAGCACCGAGTTTTGCTATATTTGTGGATGCTCTTATAGCTCAATATCATTGTCCTTTTGGTACTGAACTACTGATATAATGACACTATTTCCTGAACATCTCTTTTTATTCATCGCACATGCAGTTCCATATGTAATCATTTTTGTCTATAGTTTTTTCTTTTTTCTTTGTTGTTTTTAAAAAAGGGACCAAACTAGGAGGAACTAGGTGGCTTTATGTTAACCCAAATTTACGTCAGTGAGGACATGAACTTGTGTGGTCTAGGCATACATCCACACCCTCAACGAACTGAACTAGGTTTAGATCCTTTTTTGGTCTAGTTTCTTTGAGTTACTTCATTAGCTGTCCATGCTTCCTGATTCCTGTCAGTATTTGTCATGTAGCCTGCAACTACATGGGAAGATGTATGTTTAAAATCTAATCTAATAGTATGATGTTTCTACTACTGATTGAAAGCAGCTAAACATGATGTTTCTACTGGTCTTTTATATTCTTATTTTTACAAATTTGAATGCCTTGTGACACAGAATACTGATTGAAAGCAGCTAAACATGATGTCTGTTTAAATTTGAATGCCTTGTGACACAGAATATAGCTGGTCCTTTCCAATGTGTGCAGCTTCTGCTCTGGATTTGTTGAAATTTTGTTTACGTGTCACGATTTATGCAAGTGACTTATTGATTTTCTTTGATTTTGTCTCTGAACATTTCAGGCTATTTGCTGTACGTCAGAAATTCTATGAATTACTCGTCAATTGCATCCCACCTGAAAGTATTTTGAAGGTGACTTGATGCTTCTTCAGTGCTTTATTTCATTCCCATTCTTACCATACATGCTGAACTTTCTCTCTTGACTACTGCAGAAATTGTTGGCAGAATTATTGAGGAAGTTAGATGCTGATCTGAAACATGAAATCTGTCACTGGGCTGCACACTATGTGAGTGAACAATTCAAAAACACTATTTCACTGTTAATTAGTTCATTATTACACCCTGGGATTGTCAAATAACAGAACTCACAGGTGCATGGCATATTTAAAGTGGATTAAACGTGTGGTGCTATTCTTGACATCTCATAGTTCTAACTTTGCTTTATTTCAAAAAAAAAAATAGTTCTAACTTTGCAAGGCCCTATGTTTGCAGGAGCACAAGATGCGCCTTGGATCAAAGGCCATTTTTCATCTAGAAGGTACTTTCCCCTTCTCGTTACTGCTCCCAATAATGCTTGTTAGCCTGTATGTGTATCCTATACAATCTTATCATTGTTTTGGAACAAAATAATTTGGTGCCTATATGAATGCCCCACACTCTGCTACATAACCAAAGCATGCTGTTATAATTATGGATTGGTTTAGTTATGTATGACCTCAGCTTGAGATTGTTCTTGTTTCCTTTTATTAGTATGTGCCCGTCTCAGATTTGCCTTGCATGGTCTTAGCGTGATGATTATGTACAGAAGCCATACTTATCCGCCCCTTCCCTTCTGCAGCTTTCGTGGCCAAGTTCATGAGCATTTACAAGGAGTTCCTGGTGGCTACATTTGGTTGAGCAAAACCTCAAGCGGGGTTGTCACCCGCGAAGCGAAAAGAGGATGCAATCGGCTATCGGATTGTATCAGGGAGCATCTTTGGCGGTGTGGTCTTGTACTAAACTCGTGAACGACTAGATTCATTCTGTCTATTTGAACCATCGTCTACTCGGGTTACCCTTGTGATTCCATCGTGTCTGCCTGCACGTGGACGTTGATGACGACATGATCATACGTTGATGACATGATTAGAAATCATTTCGCTAGGTTAAGAGAACATCCTGAAAGTGCGGCAGACTCGGAAGTATCAAATAATAGCATGTGAACAGAACCAAAGAATGTCTATGAACAGCACAAACATGAGAACCGTAGCAAAGATAACGAAGCAAGCTGATTCATGTTATTGCAATTTGCAAGCGTGTTGTCTCAAATTCAAATTAAAATAGCTGTCCCCATTTACACTACAACAGCTTTTGATTACAAAGGTCAGTGCTTGCGGGGTTGGCGTCTCAGACCCTTGGCCTCACCCTGCGCCCGCTGGTGTCGCCGCCGTCAGAGAGCTGCGCCCACACGCTCTGGCTTTTCACGCCGCTGCTACATGGCTCCTCACACCCGGCAACTGTCCGTAGTATCTCTGACTGCAGAGATATGCAGTTGTCTTTGAGATAGTCGAACCCCTCGCTCCGGATCACAGCTGCAGACACATAAGGGCATCTGGAATGTTATACAGTTCAAGACTTATTTCGGCACCACCAAGCAACAGACGGGCGAAAGGTAAAATATGGTACACAATATACTGATTGAGCTAAAATATAGGAACACAATTTACTGATAGAGGTAAGGTGAAAGCGCAAGGTAAAATAATGGTCCAAACAGAAATGACTTAAATTCAGAGAGTTATCATCACTCATAATCCAGTAACCGTAACTATCAGTACTATTTTGGCACAATACTATTTATCAAGTTTCACAGCTATGCCAATTTACTATGCAATGAGAACACACTGCAGACATTTCGCCAGCATGCAAGCACCTTGCCATGCACAGCCTAGGTAAATCATCCATCAAAGTGGAACTGCCTAATGTCTAACAAGTCTTCTTGGGAACTTGGACCATGAAAAAAGCAAAACATACTAAATTTTTTATAGAATAAAAACTATGCATTCCAGAGCCTTCTCTTTCTTGTGTAATAAAGCTAGTAAGTTAATCACAGATCAAAATTATGCCAAAAGATGTGAACCCAGCCAGAGGATATCTACAAACGTCATGTGAAGGTTAAACAGATTTCATGTCAAGTCTTATTACCTGAAAGGTTTTCAGCAGCAAATTTTAGGCAAACAGATTTAAGCTCCATAGCATGCTGCCGATCAGCCAATGCTAGAGTAGTTGCCACGGAGTTTACAGAAATATGCTTGCACAAGTAAGATTCACACAACAATCTTAGCCTTGGCAACTCATATTTGTCTGCTGCAGCCATTAACTTCCCAGCTAAACTATCAAAGATAGAGCAGTCAGAGCTTGATGCAGACAACTCATCATCATCAACAAGATTGTCCCTGTAGATAAAATGAAGCACAGCCTGCAACATGGAATATTTGCACGGATGAAAATAAAATCCCAAGTTTGTTGAACAGGGAAATGGATGATGAGATTGACACCAAAATATAGAGATACCTTGAACACTACAGGATCCATGTCATCGATGACGATATCTTTGATTTCATCCTTTGTATCAGTTTCGTTCTTCTCTTCACCCGATTCATGATCGAAAAATTCAGATCTAAAAAAGGGAGACCGGGCAGCCAATACCAACTTATGGGCATGAAACTTCTCTCCTGCTACACTAAAAACAACGTCTACACCTTCCTGAGTGTCCAAAAGCGTTCCAAAATGATAGCCTATGTCAGACTCTGGAACCTCTATTGAATGTGGCCTAGAATAATCCATAGTTGATACTACAACACCCACAGTACAGTTTATCTTCAAGCAATCATCTTTAAGAAAATCTGATAGTTCAAGAGCATTACGCCGAAAGAACCTTTTATAGCCCCTGAAAAATTAAAACAGGACAATCAAATATGGGTACTTTTCAGAAACAAACTTGGTCAAATGCAGGGAGTAAAAGTCTAAGTAAAATAAAACAGGCAGGCACATTTTATATAAAAAAAAACTAAACAATCTGGAAGAGATATGTATGTGTACTATTTATTAATTACTTGGACATATATGAGCTGCCAGAAAGGGACGATATTAATGTACTTGCACAGCTGCACCTTTGTGAGGGGCCGACGGTCTGATGGACAACTGGTTATCATAGGATGAGAGAACCCAGATAACCAACATAAAGTTATTCGAATAGACAGCGGGCGCACAAAGTTCCCGCTTTTCAAGCCCACATGTAAGCATATAGGTTACAGATTCTCTAGTCCCTACCACCTTCCCATCAATTCACTGCAACGTTTAGCTTATCTAGAAATTCTAAGTAATGCGGAAACTGAAACTAATGCACTACTTTAAGAGATCTCGTGACACTAATCAAGCATCCGAAGAAAATACAGAGAACCAGCTAGATATCTCCAAAAATTTTAGTAAGTACTCCCTTGTAACTATAAACCTGAAAACTGAACTAAATATCCACACTGGATAAATACTATTAGCATGGAGCAGAAATAATGATAGGTCTGTCAGAAACATGGTACTGTTTCTTCATGGGAACATTAATTTTATTAATACTACCTCTGGTCATGACCGGAGAGAGTATAAGACAAGAATTCAAACAAACGCCACTCCAAAACGGATTTTGAATTTTTGATTGATGCAGTGATGTCACATGACTAATTTTTGGATGGCCTCATTAAGCAGTTACAGCTCAATGGGTTGAGCAAAGGAAATATTAATTATTAATGCGAACAGGGAAGCAACCAAATTAGACTGTAATAAACACGTCATCACAGGCATCTGCGTATTATAGATCACCAATTTTGTCACACAGTGTTTATTGTCAAACTCACAGGCCAAATACAAGGCTGGAGCAATATACAAACACATCCAAATCAACTAAACAAACTCAAATCAGGCACCGAGTTATGATGAAACAAAAACATGCACCATATTATGTAGATTAATCACTAAAAATATCTCCCAATAGCCACCAACTACTTTCAAATCAAATTAATTCAGCAGGTACCCTGTAACCAATCTAGCCACTCGTTCTAAACCTAAACAGAGCTCATTACTCAACGCAAGCTACTTAAGGCGGCAAGAGATAAGGAGACAAACTCCTAGATCATTACCACATGGATCCGCGGTACTTGAGGGTGTATGGCCCGGACTCTAGGGAGCGGTCGAAGTGCGAGTGCACCTTGTGCTTGCCCTTGCCGCTCTGGTCGAGGAGCGTGAGCTCGAAGAGCGCGCGCACGTCGGTGCCGTCAGACGCGAGCGCGATGAAGACGGAGACGTAGTTGGAGTTGTCCTCGGGGTTCTTCCCGTCGGGGTAGAAGTAGATCGCCCACTGGTAGCCGCCGACGGTGAAGGTCTCGCTGGCGATGTGCTTCCCGACGCCCATGCCCTTGGCGAGCGAGTAGCCCTGGATCACAAAGCGGTGGGACCCGTTCACCGTCTGCGTCACGGAGCGCGAGCGCGTCGGGGACGCCGCCATGTCCCGCGCCCGGTCGCCCGACGCCGCCGCGGCGTGGTGCGGAGGGGAGGCCTCGCCCCCGCCGCCGGGGCCAGCGTCCTCGTCCTCCATGGGGAGCGGAGCTGTGGGGAGGGGAGGGGGCGAGGGGAGGAGAGGCTAGGGTTTGGGAGCGGGAGGGTCCTCGGCGAGGTCGGGGACGGGGAGCGAAGCCGACGGGAATGGGGACACGGGCTGCTGTATTATACAGCCCAGCCGATGGGGGTGGAGCGAAGAGGGTGGAAACGTGAGAGACTTGCCAGGGTGGAATGGAATGGAGAGGAGTCGCGGGAGGTGACAAAGCCAGTTTGCAATGGTCTATCTGTCCTGTGGACCCACTTGTGTTTCAAACCTAACAATACAGCGTGCTTGCTCGCGTATCGTATCAGCCCATCCCAGCTAGAGCTAAAAAAAAGTTCATGTCGGCTATGGCCCTGTTCGCTCGAACTTATCACCGTAAATGCGTCGTTTTGAATATATAATAATTTTTTTTATAATAACAAATCAAGATAAGATCGTCATTGTCGATGCGTTTTTAGCCAAAATTTAACAGACTCAGATACTAGTTTTTAGGTTCGTCGGAAAACCATATTACTCCATCCGTCCCTAAAAGAATATAAATATCACTTTTCGAGGTAAGATAGCGTCCCTGTTCGCTCGAACTTATCAACCGTACCGTTTCAACGATATAATAGTATTTTTCTCTCATAACAAATCAGTATTAGCATCAACGTCAGTCGTTTTTTAGCCAGCCGAACAGAACCTGTATTACTAGTTTTTAGGTTCGTCGGAAAACCATATTACTCCACCCGTCCCTAAAAGAATATAAATATCACTTTTCGAGGTAAGATAAGTACAAGCGTAAAATTACGCATTTGCTCTTTCCTAGGTCAATCTAGAAATGGTTATCTTCTATAATGTTCTTCTCAGGGATGGTAGGTGTCGGTTTCATAGACCCGGGGTCCCTCGCGGACCGGCTTCCCAAAACAAAAGTTCGCCCAAGCAGACAACGCATAGCTCCTAGGCCGGTCCAAGTAACTAAACGACAGGCCAGAAGGTCGATTCAATCACCGACCGGAAGGCCTGGCCGAGGAGGAACGACGCCCGCTTCTGACTCCGGCCCGCCTCTCCGACCGGAGCGCTCGCTTCGGTCACCAGCCCGCCTCCGGATGGCCTCTCTAACCGGAAGGCCTGGCCAAACACCGCTTCCGACTCCGACCCGCGTCTCCGACCAGGGATGCGGCAAACCCCTGCTCCCTGCTCTTCTCCGACTGGCGCGATCAGAGCCGACTGGAACCGACCGACCGGGGACGCCCGCTCGGTAAGGACCAGGAAATGAACGGAGAAAGTAAGGCAGGGCGCACAAGTCAAACCGTAATACCGGGGACCGTACCCTGTACACCTGCAGAAACAGTACTCTACAACCTCCCTGACACCACAGAGCCCAAACAGTGTTGTAAGCGCCGATATCTTCCCCTACAGTATTGTGGGCGCCATTAACTCCCATACGGTAAGGCTCCTCCCACATGCATTTGGGCATCGACAGTGTTGTAGGCGCCGACATTTACCGTACCGGACGAACGTGGTAAAACCCCTTACATGTCTCCAAATAACAACAGTGTGGCGGGTGCCGACGTCTGCCATACCCGAAGAAGACAACACAAACCTCCCACGTGCATCTGACATTCAACAGTATTGTGGGCGCCTACCATCATCATGTACCCGCCGACGTGGGCAACAAGATTTAGTAGCATATGTACTCTCTCCCTCTCACTTGTAAAGCTATCCCCTTTATCTATAAAAGGGGATGCGCTCTCTCCTAGGAGACTCAGTTCATTCCAGTTCATTCAGGTTGATTCAGATTCATTAGATCGATCAAGTCCACTAGCACACAACAGCAGAACCACCAGGTTTAAACCACGAGCACACGTTCTAACACTTAGTTCATAGCGGGGCTCCCGTCTGAAAGGTCCTAATATGGCTAGAGGGGGGTGAATAGCCTATTTAAAATCTACAAATCAACTAGAGCAATTTGATTAGTATAACAAATAGCGTAATACAAAGTTGCTCTAGCTCTACAAGGGTTGCAAGCCACCTATCCAACAATTCTAGTTGCTATAATAAATAACCACACAATTTTTAATGCTACTACTCACTAAGAACTATCACACTTGCTTCACTAAAGAGCTCCACTAGATGAACTTAAAACAACAAAGCAAGCTCTTAATTCTAATTACACTAAAGAGATTGCTACAACTAGTTTGCAAGAATATAAATGAGTGAGTAGGGTGATTATACCACCGTGTAGAGGAATGAACCAATCACAAGATGAAGATTAAACCAATCACCGGGAGAATACAAATGGCAAGAGACAACCGATTTTCTCCCAAGGTTCACGTGCTTGCCAACACGCTAGTCCCTGTTGTGTCGACCAACACTTGGTGGTTCGGCGGCTAAGAGGTGTTTCACAAACCTCGTCCACACGAAAGGACACCGCAAGAACCGACCCACAAGTGAGGTAACTCAATGACACGAGCAATTTACTAGAGTTACCTTTTGGCACTCCGCCGGGGAAGATATAACTCTCCTTACAATCACCGGAGACGGCCACGAACAATCATCAACTCGTGCCGATCCTCCACCGCTGCACCAAGCCGTCTAGGTGGTGGCAACCACCAAGAGAAACAAGCGAAATTCGCAGCGCAACACGAATGCCAAGTGCCTCTAGATGCAATCACTCAAGCAATGCACTTGGAATCTCTCCCAATCTCACAATGATGATGGATCAATGATGGAGATGAGTGGGAGGGCTTTGGCTAAGCTCACAAGGTTGCTATGTCAATGAAAATGGCTAAGAGAGTGAGCTTGAGCCGGCCATGGGGCTTAAATAGAAGCCCCCACGAAATAGAGCCGTTATATCCCTTCACTGGGCATAACGCGGGCTGACCGGACGCTCCGATCAGTTGACCGGACGCAGAGCCCCCAACGTCCGGTCGCTCGCAGTTAGCCACGTGTCCCGATTACAACGGTCAACTGCCTTGACCGGACACTGCGCTGAAGTTGACCGGACGCTGAACCCCCAGCGTCCGGTCGTTTACAGTAAGGTTCCAGAACCGACTTTTGCCGACCGGACGCGTCCGGTCATGCTTGACCGGACCCTGCCAGCGTCTGGTCGCAAGGTATCTGTCTGCTGCTCCGCCTGACAACAGCACCGGACACAGCCACCAACGTCCGGTTGCTGAACGACCAGCGTCCAGTCACTTTCAGTGACCTCCATCTTTTCTGTCTAGGGCGCCGGTGAAGTTTCTTACCCTTGCTCCTAAACTTCACCACCCCTGATCAAATGTGCCAACCACCAAGTGTATCACCTTGTGCACATGTGTTAGCATATTTTCACAAACATTTTCAAGGGTGTTAGCACTCCACTAGATTCTAAATGCATATGCAATGAGTTAGAGCATCTAGTGGCACTTTGACAACCGCATTTCGATACGAGTTTCACCCCTCTTAATAGTACGGTTATCGATCCTAAATGTGATCACACTCGCTAAGTGTCTCGATCACTAAAACAAAATAGCTTCTATAATTTATACCTTTGTCTTGAGCCTTTTGTTTTTCTCTTTCTTCTTTTCCAAGTTTAAGCATTTGATCATCACCATGCCATCACCATCGTCATGATCTTCGCCATTGCTTCATCACTTGGAGTAGTGCTACCTATCTCATAATCACTTTGATAAACTAGGTTAGCACTTAGGGTTTCATCAATTAACCAAAACCAAACTGGAGTTTTCAATCTCCCCCTTTTTGGTAATTGATGACAACCCTTACACAAAGATATGAATTAAATTTTATTGTATCCATGTTGCTTGCCCAAACATATTTACCATGTGTAAAAGAATATGGACAAGTTTCATGAATCCCAAATGGTAGCAATTGCTCCCCCTACATATGTGCTAAGAGTTTGGATTGTAGCTTGCACATATGCTTAGATAGGAAATATAGGAGTCAATTTCTATCAAATGATGCTAAGGTATAAGAGATGGACCTTTGAAGCGTGATACTAATCGGAGTGCACCAATATACCATCCTTAGCACCATTAGTAACTAGACATTCACAAAAACTAGAATACCTCATGAGATCAATATTACAAGCAAGGGTCTAGTTTCCATATGATGAATATAAGTCTAGTTACTTGAGTTTGATACCACTTGAAAATAAAGTCACTAGATTACCTATGCATGCTAGTTTTTTATTCCATCATTTAAGCATATAACTAGCATACACTTCACAAGCATGGATATTGAGATTTTAAACCTTGTGCCATGCAAGCAAATATATGAAATGCACATTCAAATGCAACATACAAGTTTATGAGCTTGCTCCCCCTACTTATGTGCTTAAAATTTTAATTGATCCCTTTCCTTTATCATATATCTCATATCTCTCCCCCTATGTCAAATACTCCCCTATCACGCATATCTTTGTTTCTCTCCTCCTTTGTCAACAATTAGCATAAAAGGTGAGCTCAAATTATAGATAGGTTGGGGTGAAACCATGTGAGAATTGGATCATTTTCCCAATGTGGTTGAATCAAGATTACTTACAAAAGATATTTAACTCGGTTTGATCTAAGGACAAGCTTATTTACACCTCTAAATAAGGGTTATCTTGTACCATGTTGAGTTAAACACTTATAGCTTATTTTCTAGATCAAACATTAGGTTTACAAGCCCACAAATATGTCATATGCTACCACTAGATCATTTCAAGCATATAAGCAATAGTGGTACCATACAAGCATCAAATTCATTTGATTTTCATGAATGAGCCTATTGAAATGTGAAATATGTCTAGATGCACTAGTCATGTCCTTAGCAAGGATGTATGCCATACCAATCAACTTTTACCTTGGATTGCTCGAAGTAGAGGCATGTCATATAATTTGGGGTGTATCAACACATATTGGAGAAGTCAAGTATGTTCAATTCATTCCTTAGCTTGCAAAACCTCTTCTCATCAAGTGGCTTGGTGAAGATATCGGCAAGTTGATCTTCGGTGCCCACACTCTCAATGCAAATGTCCCCCTTTTGTTGGTGATCTCTTATGAAATGATGGCGGACATCAATATGCTTTGTTCTTGAATGTTGAACCGGGTTGTTGGTGAGCTTCACGGCACTTTCATTATCATATAGCAATGGCACTTGCTTGAATTTGATTCCAAAGTCACTCAAAGTAGCCTTCATCCAAAGTAATTAAGCACAACAACTATCGGCCAAAATATACTCCGCTTCGACGGTTGAAAGTGCTACACTATTTTGCTTCTTTGATGACCAAGATACAAGTGATCTTCCAAATAGTTGACATGTGTCCGATGTGCTCTTTCTCTCAACTTTGTATCCTGCATAATCGGAGTCTGAATATCCAATCAACTCAAGCCTTGCTCCTTTGGGATACCACAATCCAACATTTTGTGTATGCTTCAAGTATCTCAATATTCTCTTTGTTGCCTTCAAATGACTCTCTCTTGGTGAGGCTTAAAATCTAGCACACATGCATACACTAAACATCATATCCGGCCTTGATGCGGTCACATAGAGTAGGCTTCCAATCATAGACCGATACATCTTTTGATCCACCATGTTGTCACTAGCATCACTATCCAAGCTTCCACTTGTCCCCATTGGAGTACTAATAGCTTTACTATCATCCATTCCAAACTTCTTGAGCATGTCCTTGATATACTTGTCTTGACTCACAAACGTGCCATTCTTCATTTGCTTGATTTGAAGACCAAGGAAGTAACTAAGCTCTCTAATCATGGACATCTCAAACTCACTTGCCATCATATTGCCAAACTCCTCACAAAAATCTTGATTTGTTGACCCAAAAATGATATCATCAACATAGATTTGCAATACAAACAAGTCATTTCCAAGCTTCTTGGTGAAGAGAGTGGTGTCAACCTTTTCCATCTTGAATCCCTTAGAGAGTAGGAAATCCCTCAATCTCTCATACCATGCTCTAGGTGCTTGTTTTAATCCATACAAAGCCTTTCTCAACTTGTAAACATGGTTGGGTTTCTTCTTATCTTCAAAACCGGGAGGTTGCTCAACATATACAAGCTCATTGATGTACCCATTGAGAAATGCACTCTTCACATCCATTTGGTACAACTTGATGTTGTGGGCACAAGCATAGGCTAATAAGATCCTAATTGCTTCAAATCTTACAACCGGGGCATATGTTTCTCCAAAGTCAAGACCTTCAACTTGAGTGTAACCTTGAGCCACTAATCTTGCTTTGTTCCTTATTACTATCCCATCTTGATCTTGCTTGTTCCGAAAGACCCACTTGGTTCCAATCACATTATGATCCTTAGGCCTCTCAACTAACTCTCATACTTGGTTTCTTATGAAGTTGTTTAGCCAGATTTAAATCCTAGACTTGACATGGCTATTCACATTTTTGTAAAATTATATTCTGAGTGTCGGTGTTTTTGGACCACCGACGAGTAAATTTATATTTGCGCATCTGGCTCGGATGGTGTGCTTAGAGGACACAAGGGTTTATACTGGTTTAGCCAAAACGTCTCTACGTCCAGTTCGCCGCTGCTCATGTTACCGGCACTTGGTTTGCAGTAGGGGTTACAAACAGGCGAGAGAGGGAGAGGATCCCAAGTCTCTGGTGGAAGGAGTGAACGGGTGCTGAGAACTCGCTTACCGCTCAGTCGTGTGCTCATGTCGTGCTCTTGTGTCAAGATCCCCCCTTTCATAGGGTGCCTTGCTTCCCCTTTTATAGACGAAGAAAAAAACGTGGGTTACAGAGGAGAAAAAGAAGAACGAGAGAGAAGAAGGCTTCTAGGGTTGTCGGGTCCTTCTTCTCCTTCATGCGGGTCCCGCCGATCCTGTAGATGTCAACAGAGACGGCTCCATGTTGTGGCCTTGTTCGTCACTGGCGCCATGCGCAGGCGTCATCTGCCGGTCATGGCGTTCTACTCCGTCCTGGCGGACGTTATGGTGAACTGACGCGCCTGTCAGCGTTCATACGAGGATTGGGCAGAACAGCACCGGCACGCCCGACACTATTCTTAATGTGAATCCCCAGGTATGGCCCGTCATGGCCACGAGTTACATCGAGGCGTGCCAGCCTCTTCCCTAACGTTAGAGTTTTGACCCAGGCTCATATGCATGAACTTGGAGTGGTTGACGGCGGTATGGATCTCCGTCGGACGAGATGGAACCCGCGTCCTCGAGGTCGGGTGAGACGGAGCCCGTGACCTTGGGCTAGACGGAAACCGCGTCCTTGGGGTCGGGCGAGATGAAGCCCGCGACCTCGAGGTCGAGCGAGACGGAGCACACAGCTTTGGAGTCAGGAAAGACCTTTTAATACATCTCGAGCAATCTAGAGAAGTCAGCGTGGACACTAACTTCTTTACTTTGGATATCCCTAATATCGATACCTAACACCGAGATTTAATAACTTTTTTTATGATAGGAGGCAAGGCGCTTCCAGTGACTTCATGCCCATGCAAGACGCTTCTAGTGACTTTGGGCCTGTTTGGCAGAGATTCACCACTGTAAAATATGAATCTAAATCTGGGATTCACCATGGATCAGCTCCACCGTGAATCAAAGATCCACCGTGTATGTACCAGGGAACTGTTTGGCAAAACAACAGATCCAAATTCACGAAAATGAGGTTTTGGTGGGAATAACCTATTTTACCCTTAGGTTGTAACATGAGACATGTGGCTCACGTCTTATGACTATATTCATTCAAAAAGGTATATTTTTAAAACACAAATGCAATATGACACACCAAATAGATAATTAATTAACTCATGTCAACAATATTTCGATTGTCCATACATAAAAATAACTAAAGATTAACTAAATATTACGATTGTTCATGACAACTTCTCAACATTAGATAGTCTTCCATTACATCACAAACTACTAAGACATTTTGAGTGGCTATCCCTGTTTTCCCAATATACCTCACTTGTTCATCGGGTGCAAGAGAAACTCGAATATGTGTTCCATCTAGAGTACCAATACAATCCTTAAAATGTGGGAACGCTCGTCTATCATCTCTTATCCTCCTATGAACTGTAGGAAAATTAGGGTCCTTAGGTCTAATGAAATCCTTTGCCATGGCCATAAGAGAGTTAAGGACCTCATCAAATTTCCTAGACCATGTCTCACCTGAATGCTTGAACCGATTTTGAACTTTTTGACTAGACTCACTTCCGGCACATGTAAATAAAAACATGGCAAGCATCTCATAGGTACTTATATGATAGGATGGTTTCAGCCCATACCTCTCCACTAATAAATCATGGATGTCCTCGAATATTTTCATTGCTCATACGAAGTTGTGTATGGCATTCCCCCGGAGTGTTCATTGTCTCTAGCAACCAACCCATACCACTAGTGGTTGAAGTCCTTGGTGGGTTTTTATCTAGGTACATGTCACAATATATTTAGGCAAGCATAGCACCACTTAAGACAATTTTAAAAAAATCATCACTCTCATCACTGGAATCATCACTAGACATCTGCAAGAAACGATAACATGTCCACATGAGCATAAAAAAAATTGACAGCATCTCTAAAATAGCACAGGAAAGCGACAACATGTCCAAATGAGCTTAAAAAAATGACAACGTCTCTAAAATAACAAAGAAAAGCGACAACATATCCAAATGAGCATAAAAAAATGACACTAGCGACGACATGTCCAAACAACTAGGCCTTCAATTTCTTCCATACATCACATTGTACTTCCTCCTAAGCCAATAGAGCCTTTCATCGATGGGGAGGGTCATGAACATTTCTCTTTGCTCTTTCTTCACAAACAACTCAGTTGCCACAAAATGCTCATCGGTCTTATATGCAGCCCCACATGCCACAACATGTTCCATAACTTGCTCAATGGTGATCCCACCTTGCCTTTTAGACACAAAAGAAGATGCAGACTCAGAAATCTTTGAGATGTGCTCTTAGATAACAAGGGTTGTGCTACTCTTAGGTTTCTTGGTGGGCTTCTCCAAAATAACCTTAGCCTTTTTCTTACCATTGTCTGTGACAGGAGTGACCTCCTGAACATCATCTCCATTTTCAAAAGAGTTGTTGTCACCATCAACAGTGTGATGCTCAGTGGGGTGCTCAGCCTCTACACCATCAGTTGGAGTGTCATCATCAAGGGGTATGATGGGGTTGGAACTCATAGGATTCCAATGATCTTGCTCCTCATTAACAATGTTTCCAAACATCACCTTCAAGTCGTCTTCATTTTGGATAGGCTTCTTCTTGAACTTGTCAACACCACTAATTTCCTAAAACATATGAGAACGTTGATAGTTCCTGTATTCCAATTGAACCCAACCCCCGTTTGTTTCCTCATTAATTTCCTCCAAGCACCATAATCCCTTTGCTTCCTCATTAATTTCCTCCAAGCACCATAATCCCTTCTCAACTTGTCCCATTTGTTCTTTAGTTGCATTTTACTCAACATTATTCCGGTGGACTGAAAAAACCTATCAGATACCTCGCTAAAGCCTACATTGTTCAAATGTGTGTTCGGCCGATTTCCTTTTCTAACTTGCTCGGCAAAAAACTTACAAACAATTGCGGTATAACCATCAGTCCAATCCATAGCATCACCCTGACATTAATTTCCCACAAGTATTTGATCACCCAAATCAAGATTTCCCCAGCACTGTACAATTGTTGCACAAAATTGAAAGACAAATTTATACCTCATCTTCTTTTGCCCTCTTGTTGGTCGACGGAGCGCGTGTCCTCGGTTGCTGCTGCGACGAACTACTGCCTGCTTGACCAGTGGCCACACCCCCAGCGCCCATGGCTGCCTGCTGGCCAGGAAGGCTTGTTGGGCAGCCAAGGCATGCTGGTGGGCGCCGTCCATGGCGGTCTGGAGGCCGCCCGCGCCTGCCTGAGCGCCGGCCATGGCGGGGTCGACACCGGCCGCGGCTCCCTGCCAGTTGACTGGGGCGGGTTGAAGGCCGGCCGAAGGGGGCATGTCCGCGACGCCGGGAGGAGGAGCTCCGGTGGCCGCACCCTGTAGCTGACGAGAAAGCCCAACCCTAGGTGCGGTCTTTCCCATGGATGTGGACGAAGAAGGAGGTGCAGGAGGTCGAGCAGGACCGGATCTACCGGATCCGGCCATGGAGGGCTCGCCGGAGTGGAGGGATGGAGGGAGGGGATGGGCGGCGCGGCCTCCCTGGCCGCGACGGAAGAGGAGGTCGGCGCGAGGCGCGAGTCGAAGGGGCGTCGTAACCCGTGAGGTGGGGAAGAAAGGAAAGAATCGAACCGGTAAGGGTAAGGGGTGTGTAACTAGTGGCAAAGGTGGGTAATTTTTATCCAACTTTACGAGGAGGTACGGAACACCCATTCGTGGAGCACCCCCTGAGGAGCTCCACCAATTTGGTGAATCAGGTCTCTAGATCCACCGTTTTGGTGGATCTAGAGTGTTTGGGAAATTTTTGGTGAAGTGAAGTTGAAAATAATGAATCTAGAGCTGGTAAATCCCTACCAAACAGGCCCTTCATGCTTGCTTCTACTCAGCCTGTTCGGAAGGCCGTATCGTATCGTGGATTATTTACTGCGGGCTGGTTTGGTGTGAGAGAAAAACACTATTCCCGGCTGAAAATTTACGATCGTTTACAAGCAAACGAACAGGCTGACTAACTTCATGCCCAATCATTTGAAGATGCTCATAGAAAGGTAGATTGTTATACGTGTATTCTTATGGTTAGGTGTGCATACATATTGGTAATCGTCAGCGTCTATACTTTGATTCACAAAAAGGCAAAAATGGGCTATCTTAGCACAATTTCATTTCATTACACTCACATTGGTGATAGATATCATTGCTCACCTAATCCAGAAATTCCACATGCCTTTACAACAGCTCCACTATGGGACGCTACCTTTCAATACAAAATTGAGCTACATCACGGCCTAGTTCTATCGGTAATCACCGTATCTCAGAACGAAGTAACAAGCCCTACACCTAGTTCCTCCGCGAGTTCATCCCACAATGGAATGAGAGTCAAAACGACCAGAAACACTGAAGCTATCAAGGCCGCTCTCCTCCAACTTCCAACATCGCTTACGTCGTTCAAGCATGGTTTCTCTGGTGTTCTCTGAGACAAATAAGAAGGCACGAATGAAGTCATTGCATTTCTGTAAAAAAATAACAAAATAGTAAATTTTTTTCTTAGTGGATGTCTGAAGCGTCCATTTGCTGTCCATTTTACCTGACATATTAGCACGTACAAACCCCAAGGAAGAGATAGTGGTCCTCCAAGCTAGAACAACCCAAAAAAGAAGAAAAAAGAAAAAAAAGAAAAAAGAAGAAGAAAGAACATTAGAGTTGGATGTAACATTACTGAAGCATAGCCACACAGCAGATCATGGTAAAGGTTGAAAGTGAAGAATCATAGATAAAAAAAGGGAAAAGAATAATACTATTAAGAAAGACTCAACTTCCTATATAAGATATAACACAATATTTGAGATAAAAGTAGGTATTCATCAACGCTATCATCGAGTTATTATATGCATGGCATATGGATGAAATCACTTCTGAAAAGGTTAGAAACCATGCTGATGACTGCAATAGAAACACGAAGCACAAGATGGAGCAACTTACCACTCCTAGTCCAAGCAATGAGTACGTTGTTAGGCCAAATCCAAACAAAGCTTCCTTGCCAAAAGCACCCTGTTGAATATGTAAGTGGACTTAAAACACACTGTTTGATGAAAAAGTTCAATGTTTTGCTGCTAAATGGGGGCTGAAAAAACTTAATCCTCACACTGAATATATTTTTACAGAATGAGATGAGATTTTTGAATGCATACTTGTTCTCATGGAACTACAATCCAAAAAACTATCAGAGCCTATCATGACACACTACAATGGAGTGGCACAGGAAAAGCATCTGCAATACCGTAACAGCATACCTTGCTGTAGTATAAACATGTCCAGACTCCTGGACCATGGTAATATAATAATGTTTGGTGATAACTAACAATATCCTATGAAAATAATATGTATTCTAGAGAAATAGTAATATTTCAGTGATGATTTCTTGGATGCACAAGCAGTCAAAAGTTACAAAACATATATTTTGTGAAAGATAAGTATAATTACTTAATCATCAGGCATTAGTCTAAACTTGTTTATGGGATCACAAGGCATGTTACTTAGAAACTTAGCATAACAGGTGAAAGAAAAGCATGTTCAGAAAACATTGTTAGGCATTGAGGACCATCTGAAGATCTGGTAGCGTGGTTGTCTGATATCCTGACTTTATTAATCAGAACTTAACAGGAATTTTTACCTGTAATGCTCTTCCACCATCAAGACATCCAACAGGAAGCATATTAAATGCAGTAGTAGTTAAACCACACCTAAAAGTTTGCAAGAATTAGAAAAGTAACACTTGTTTGGTTGCAAGGTCTTGAGGGTTTAGGGAACGATACTTTACCAGCCTGCAATCACAAGAGGGTGGATCGAAACTGTAGCAGCATGCATAGCACTGGAAGTAAATATAAGTTCATTAGAAACAACCAAGTAGATTATTTCAAATCATGCCACAGACCATGGTTAGATTAACGTGCTTTTTTTTGACAGAGGTAAACCCGGCTTTTATAGAAAGCTAGAAGTTGATACAAACGCACACCACACACCAGCTGGGAACACCAGCCAAACAGTTAAGCGTAAAGAAAACAGAAACAGGAGTTAAGGTTGTTAAGGTTGGCTCTGGCGGTCCTCAGACTAATGTGCTCAGAAACTATACAAACAGGAGTTGCTATAGAATAAGTGACATTTGTATCTAAGTTGGTGTATAATCCACAATGGTGGTCCATAAGCATAAGAATCCCATAACATATCATTATGACTGGTTTCCTCTTGAACTGCTCTGATGAGCGCATTGTGACTGGTAAGGGAAGTGGTGAATATATGACAAACAGAACTGTGGGAAAAATAAAAATAAAAACTAATGACTAGTACAGATTCGAAATGAACCGAGTTCAAAATATCAAGTATCAGATACCTGTATCCAAGTGTAGCTCTACTAATAAGTCCAAGCAACAATGAACCCTGGAACAGTTGGCTAGGTACTTCCACTAAATCACTTGCCCCAACAGGATTTGAAGAGAGTAATAAGCCTACAAAGAACATTGAAAAGGAAAGTGCAGCTCCAGCCACAGGACCCGCCATTGATATGTCAAACATTGTCTTTCGATCCGGAAGAATGGACTTGAACTACATGAGTAAATATAAAAAGTAAGAAAATATCCAGGAAAAAAGTATGCATAATGTATCAGTCTTCTGTTCAATGCACGGCCAGAAATGTGCAGAAACTGGACCTGTTAAGGCCAAAAAAGATTGATTGCTATCGTGCCAATGAAACTACAGAGCATACCTCTGACAATTGATGACAGTAAGCATCATTAGAATTATTTAATTGTATTCGGTGAACTATATAAAGTCTTGAAAAAGAGGTATGCTACAGTTTATGTTGTAGGTTGTACGTTCGTAGCTTTTAAATCAGCTAATATAGAAGTTAACATTGAAGTACACGGCCTTATCAAGATGCACTCACAGCATGCTACTGATCAATATCAATCTAGAAATAAGAATACATTCAAGTTCAGCTGTCCAAGAAACTCCCATAGTCCCATAGATTTGACTTCCTTTAAGAAAATACTAACCTGAGTAATTGCACCAAAAGTTCCAAGGGTGAAGTTCGGAATGAAGAAAGGAATGCCTAGTTTCACATTTTTTGGGAATGCTGCCAAAAAGTGTCCAATTTCCTGCATGCAGAAAGGCGACATATTAGGTAGAATTAAAACGTACCAAAAGAAGAGGCCACATAAAAAAGCGGTTAAAACATGGTGCATTGAACTGATCGAAAAGGTCTTATGCTTTCACATGGCTTCTTTACAGGTTAAAAATAACTAATAAATGAATAGAAACTAATGGACAAACAGATGCTCAACATATTTAAGGTACAAATTACATGGAATAGTTGGATAGCCAAGACACCATAAGCCACTGGCAAAGCCGATTCCACAAATGGGAGCAGAAGTTGCATATCAGGAGGGGGTCCGGTAGCATTTGGATCAGTGAAATATGAAACAATTTCTGGTGGAAGACTGCTAATCTGCATAAAACTAAAGTGCATAAGCAACTTGAAGCTGATGTGTATTAAGATGAAGTAACATACAATAGACGAAGAGTAAGATAAGCATACCTTTGATGCAATTCCTAGCTCAACGCAGGAGAACATAGTGAGAAGGAAAAGTAACAGAGAAATGACATACTGCCACAGGGTAGTAGGTCCAGGCTCAGAAACTTCCTTCCTAAGCAAACCAAAACTAACACGTGGCCCCCCACGTGGGTCATCCCCTTCTGAATTAGGTTCCTCCACCATAAAAAGATTGTATTTGTCACCAGTAAGTTCACGCAGTTGCCGTTGAAGTTTTGCAAAGATTTCCTCCCTCTTCCCACGGAGATTCCCAATGAAAAGAACTCCTTCACCGAGATCACCAAAGGGTTCTTCTTTTGTCAACCAGAATGTCGTATAGCCAAAGAGTTTTTCCTTAATTGCCTTGACATCAACTGGATCAACCTTTTCCGGGCCTAGAAGTTCCAACAGTTTAACTGTATCGATATTATCAACACTAAAACTCAGCAGTGGTGGCTCGCTTGATACACCAGGAGTCTGGTCAAAGTAAAATGTAGCAGAACTGGTTTAGAGATAAAGAAGTATCCATGCGCATAGTATTAACACAAAGTTATCTACAGATTATAAGGAATGTGTAATTTGAAGACAACCAAAGAGACAAAGAATTAGCTTAATCATTTCAAAAGAAAAAGAATGTGCTAAGACAGGTTTAACTACATAAAAGCACAATTGGACCTTGCAGCAAGTAAAGGATAAAACAAAGGTAGTTGTACAGTCATTGTCAGATAACAGAGAGACACGGTAAGATCCAATGTTTGGGTACAATTTTAATACAACCCAACGTGAAGTGCCAGAATCTTTTAAACTAGATACATTAGCACTTTACTGTGATCACTAATCAAGGGAACAAGCACACTGTTGTTCCTTCCCACCCATATGTCAAAACTGAATGCTAAACATGCAATATCAAGTGAAAAGAACAGACCATTGAAATTGCAATGATGCATTGAGTTCCGGCAGCATACTAGGGCCCAAAATTAACTCAAGACCAACCCTACGAGGGATAGTGCCTGTGCGCAAGTACGCACCTAGCGACTCAGTTTGGGCAAATGTATTACATCACCAGGGTTAGGTTGGATTAACTATGTCTGGAATGTCACATGTTATGGGCATGTTTGGATGTTGCCGCGTGCAGGCCATGCCAAACCATTGGCTGGCCAAAAATTGGCAGAGGAATCGGCCGCGCTTGGGCTAAAAATTAATGCGGCATGGGCATGGGAACAAGGGCAAGCCAAATCTCGGCTGCCGTCCAAATGATATCCTTGCCTACGGTCAACGACCAAAATGAGGCTGGGCTTCCGCGGGCAACAATTCAAACGCGCCCTATATGCCAGTACTATTATTTACTCTAAATCTCTAATATCCTTACCGGCAACTAGTACACGCAGTATATATGAGAATTCCATTTGAAAATCAACAGTGAGTGACCAATAAGTTAGCCACGAGCTCTAATTGTGAAAAATTAGCTCATGCCACAAAAGCTCTGGCCAGTGAATTATCAAACATGCCATTGAACTCAATAGTCAATACAAAGCTACACCCACACAAAACTCTCTAGAAGGCACCCGTTCCCCAGCTAACCCAACGCCCACAGCTACCCCCTCAATACATTACCCCAATCGATGGAACAATGCCTCACAACAGAAACAAATTAACAAGCAAACCCCCCGAGTAAGTGACTATTCCTTCATTGCAAAGGTTGATCAATCGTGCATTTGAGTCACTTGAGTGTTACCCCGGACGACGAGGATGAGGACGAAAAGCTCCCCGACCGGCTCCGCTCGGATGCCAGCTCCTCCGCGGCGCCTACCTGTGTCTCAGCCGGGGCCGGGGCCGCCGCCGCCGCCGCCGAGGCTTCCTCCTCGCCATGCTTCTCCCCCTCCTCCTCGCTGCCCCCGTCGGTGGAGAAGCATCGAAGCCGGTCACACCGCCTCACGGCCCTCAACCCGACCGTCAGCCTCCATCCCAGGCACACGCCACTCCAACAGCCTGGAGCGGAGCTCGAAGCGGAGGCCCGGGGCCTGGGGAGGCGGAGGCGGGAGGCGGTTAGGTGAACAAGCGGCGAGCTCGCGAGCGCAGCGGCCATCCCCAGCTTGGCGTGCAGAGCCGAGCGGCTCGCCGAGTTCGCCGGTGCGGTGGTCGGAGGCGGGAGGCGGGAGGCGGGAGGCGGGGAGAGGGTGGTGGGGACTGCGGAGGATAGGGTGCGATGCAGAGGTGCGAGCCGAGAGGTATGGATTTGGTTTGGACCGACGTGACAGCGACCAGCAAGTTTGGCGTCGAGCCTAAAGATGGCAACGGAGCCGATACCCGAGGACGGAGATAGAATCATATTTTTACTGGTGGATATTTAAATGGCAAGAATCCATTTTCGACGAGTATAACGGGTACGGGAACGTTCCTTGTTTATCCGTCCCCGTTATCCGTTGGAGAACCCGACTATTTGAGCTGTCATGCGAGTATTAGGCCAAAAAAGCTCAACATAGGTATTTTAGCCCAAATCTGAACAATCATATATATAATTTATGTGTTCTAGAAATCCTAGTTCAATTTTTCCTCACCGTCTCCGCCAGCAGCACAAGCACGCCTGCCTCACAAGCGCTCGTGCCCCTTGCTTCCTCAGTTCGGTCTCTCTGCCACCTTTGCTCGTCCTCCTCGCAACCTCGCTCCTTTTTCTCGGCATCTCCGAGACTCCGACACTTATACCCGGGTGAAGAAGAAACGTCTCCGATTGCAAAGCTGCGACCTCAAGTGTCCTTGTTTATCAGGTATGCAGTACCCGTCGGGTATCTGTTACCCGACCGACGACCGACGGATACAGAGATGGACAAGAATCTATATCCGAGACAGTTAACGAGGACAAAAACATGATAAATTCTCCATAGCAGAGAAGAGAACGTTCCGACGATACCCGACCAGTACATCCCCATTGCCATCTTACTCGAGCCGGCGACGCTTTCCACTTTCCAGGCTCCCAGGTCCAACGCAGAAATATCCGGGAAAAAGTTCCACAGTTTCACGCAGGGGTTAGCCGGATTGTGGGACGCAGCGGGCTGTTTGCCGGCCTGGCCCAAGGATTCATATGGGCTTTAGGTTCAGGTTCTGGTCTGGAGCGGGTCCAAAATTTTTGAATGGAAAATCAATTCAGAGAAAGCAAACGGTGTTTGAATTTCAGATATGTTTGGTTTGCTTGCTGAATTTCCTCGCCTGACTTCATCCAGCAAAGCTAGCCTTGCCAGTCCAGGTGAGACAGTTGGGGGTTGCTTGGTTGTTGGCAGAGGCTTGCCTCGCCTCACCCAGCTGAGCCGGCGGCAACAACAAGGAGCTTGCTCGTGCAAGCCACCCAATTTGGCTCTACTGAGGGAGCAAGGCAAACCTTGCCTGCACTGTCCACGACATGCTCAGGCAAGATTACCAAACCCTGCCTTTCTTCGCTACCCTCGCCCAGCAAGGCACAACAGTGCGCGGCAAGGAAACCAAGCAGGCCCTGGCTCTCCCAAGTTAGCAAGGGAAACCTTGCTTGCGCAGGAAACGGGGCAGGCAGGCCAAGGAAACAAACACCATGTACATTCTAGTTCCCCTTGCCCTGCAAGGTGAGATACTGAGATGAGCTGGAGATCCAAACGCCCCCTTCGTCTTCGTGGGGACATCTGCTACGCTTCGGGTTTGTTTTGTTCGGTGCGACTGAAATGGACCATGTTCCACCCTATTTCTTTCTGCTAGAGCATTTTTGTCCGAAGCCGTGGAACGTTTTTTCCTCTGAGATGAACAAAATTTGCTGTTCCATCAAGCTAGGGAAACAAGTATAGGCTCTGTTCGCTTCGCTGAAAAAACAAGTCGAAATACTGTTTCGGCTGATTTGTTGGAGAAAAAAATACTGTTTCGGCTGAAAAAACAAGCTGAAAAGTACGGATTATAAGAGAAGCGAACAGGGCCATGATAGATACGAAGTATATTCTGAGCAGACGAAGGAAATGAGCCTGATTGAATTGCAATCTGATAACTAGCTCATCAGCTAGGTGTTTAAAATAAACAACTGGGATGCTGTCTAGCTAGGTTAAGTTGGGTTTAGCTACCAAACCATACAAACTCGAAGTGCTCTATGAGATTGTTTCGAGAGGAGGTGGTACACCGTCACCGTGACACATTTCAAGTCGCATATGCAACATATTAACCTCCTCGATTGCAGTTTTCACAGGGTTACAACTGTTGCGGCTGCTTGTGCACCACATTTATCTATTTTTACTCTACTCTCTACTGTAGTTTTGCAGCAGTTGCTGTTGCACAGCGTTGCAAAAAGTGTACCTAAGCAGGCTGATTATATTTTCTGTGTAGACGGTCCATTGCTAAAAGAAAGAAATGTCCCCAATCACACGGATGAATTCCCTGAGAAATGGATCAGAGGAATGCTTGCCGCTTTTGAGCATGTCATGTTGGCCCTGTTTGTTTGCGCTCATACGCGCGTTCGCGACGGGAGAAGCCGGATACGCCCGCCAAATGACTCGCAACGGCATCCATCGCAAACACGGCGTCCGCGTTCGCTTTCCTTCCCGCAACGGCGATTGAAAAAGCGCCCGAAGGGCTACGATTTGGAAATCGCGAGCGCTTTTCCTCTCACTGCCCCTCCCTCCCGGCCCCTCCGTCCCTACCCATGCGCGCTCACGACGTCGGCTTCCCTCCCCGTCGCCGCCTGGCTCTTCCCACCCCGCCTCCCTCCTTCATCCCTTTCGGCCAGATTCGGCGCTGGCTCTCCTCCCCGCTGTCGCCTCCCTCGTCCCCTCCGTCCGGACCGGCAGCCAGCGGTCCCTCCCCGCTCCCCTCCCCTCAACGGCAGGCAGCGCAGGGGCCCCCTCTGGACCGGCCGTCGCCTTCCACTGGCTAGATCTGCCGGCGGTCGGCCGGATCTACTCTCCACCACCGGCTCCCCTCCCCTCCCCCACTATTTTGACGGATGATATGAATATGGGTGCTTTCTGTGATGCTATTGCTAATGTGTTGGTTGGGTGATTTATTGTTAGAAACTTGAGTATTTTGTAGCAATTACATTACCCAAATAGATGTTATTTTCCACTATTATTGTACATTGCAACTTAATGGAACCATATTGCTATCTCAAACTTTAAAAATATTCCCACCATTGCCTTCAGATCATTGTGACGAACCAAAAAAAGGTATCATTAGCCTCAGGAGTACATAGGTCAATTTACATATAGGATAGATAATCTACCAGAAATAATTAGAATAGCGAAACGCGCAACTTATTCAGACAACGTATTCGCCGGATCGTGACTTATCCGCTGCTCACCTTATAAGCGAGAGTCACAAAAACGGAAACAAACACCGCCGTTGTCGTGTCAAAAGAAACTGGCAAGGATTAGGTGAGGTCGTGAGGAGACGTTCGTGAGTCAGAGCCCGTGGCCCAGCTGCGGGCTCCACCACGTACCTTTTGCACCGTCCACGTCCAATTTGCGGTACCCGAATCCACCACGGGCCCCGGCTGGCCCGCCGGCACCGGCATGAGGGCCCAGGGAAACTACTTTACTCCGTGGCCCACGAGGCATGGTCAGCTTGCCTCGCGTACCAACAAAGCGGCTTTCACGCGGAGCATGACCTGCTAGGTGTCGTCCAGACTGCCAATTTGGCCCTACATACAGGGGTCCACTGCTCAGAGAAGAGTGGAGCCCAGATATTAGGACCGGACCGGACATCGAACCGATGAGACTATTGGTTCACTGGTTTATTGGTCCAACCGTTAATAACCGGTTAAACCGTCGGTTCGATAGTTTTGGACCGGATGTGTCGGTGTTTCGGACCGGAGTCCTCAACCAACCAGTGAATTTGAACTGCATGCCCCTAATCCCGGATGGTGATGCAAAGAGACACAAGGTTTATACTAGTTCAGACAATCGGTGCCCTACGTCCAGTCTGAGAGATCGATCTTGTATTCCTTGCACCGAGGTGCTTGTAGTATGGGTTACAAGCTGGGTGAGAGAGGGAGCTAGTCCCAGGTCTCGGCATGGAGCGGTGCGGGCTGCCTGAGGCGTTGCTCTCAGGCATCGGGGGGAGCGTGTGTTATAGAGTGTCGCTTGCGCGCGTGTGAGAGCGTCATTCTTTCGTATGTTTTCTCGCCTCTCTTAGAGCTATCCCTGGCTGCTTCCTTTTATAGCCGTAAGGAGGGAGCCAGGAGTACATGAGTGAGCTACATATGGAGCCCATCAGAAGTTCACCTCAGAGCAACATAAAGTGCTGGGAATGGCGATCGGTGCTTGATCAAGCGTGTGCGTGTCTTGGCCAAGCCCAAAGTTGTTGAGGTCGTGGGAGTCCTTGTTGACGTCTAATTAGTATGGCCTCCACTGTAGGAGACATATCGTGCCTTGTGAATTCTTGACTTGGTGGAGTGCCGAGGCCTCAGCGAAAGTCTTTGTAGCTCATCGTCTTGCGAGGCTCGCTTTGCCGAGGGCCTGAGGTGACCCGTGTATGATGCGGGGTCTTAGTGGTCGCGTCACTGGGTTTAGGGTGGAAAAGTACGGAGCGTGTGTCCACAGTGGCACGTAGAACCCTGCACCGTCGCAGGGGGGATGGTAAAAGGAGATTTGACCATCGTCCCCATCGCCTCGTTGTTTGCATTCTCGCCACCGTGGGTCGACGTAGTAGTGTGTGACCAGCGCACTTAAACGGATGGGCGGCTCGCCAGAGGGATTCGGTTGAGGCGAGGCGACGAGGATGCGGGATTTGCCGGCTTCTGGCCGAGGCGAGAAGAAATAGTATGTCCGAGGATTCTCGCCGGGGGTCTCTTGACGAGGCGGAGGACGAGCAGTTGGTCTTTTGTGCTGATTCCGAGACTACAGGGACCCGGACTTGACCCTCCACGCCGCTTTGTCCTTGGCGCAGGAGTTGCTAGCACAGGGCAGTACGGGTGTCAGCAGGGGGCATAGTGATGAGCACAGTGGCAGGTAACCCCTGCTGCGCTCGGTCCCCTGTTTCGTCGGTCACTCTGCCTGTACTGCGCCAACATGCGGCTGACATTGCGGGAGTAGTTGGGCGCATTAACTGGACGTGACGTTTTGTCAGGGAGTCGGTCAGGACGGAGGTGACGAGGTTGTTGCCGAGCTCAGCCTCGGGCGAATCGGAGAATTGGTATCCCGTCCGAGGCCTTGTGGGGCGAGGCCTCGGTGAGAGGGCCTCGGCGAGGCGGAGAGTTTTGGCCTTTCGTCTGAGGCCTCGGCGTAAGCCTCGGGCGAATCGGAGAATCGGCCGAGACCTTGTGGTTGTCCTTTGGCTTTGATTTTTGCTAGGCTTAAGTAATATTTTCGGTTCTTGATAAGGGTACCCCTTCTTGTGGTATCCGACAGTAGCCCCCGAGCCTTGGGGGGAGTGCGGGCACTCTCCCTGAGGTTTTGACGAGACTTGGCTCATAGCAGCTCCTGTCAGGATTGTGTTTTGTACTTGGTGGTTCCGGTGGGTCCGCCGGGTGTAGCCCCCGAGGCCCTAGAGGAGTGGGTTTACTCCTCCAGGAGCTTTTTTCTCCTTTGAGCAAGGAGTTTTTCGTGTTTGCCGGGCCCATGAATGCGAGTTCGGGTCGCGGGGACTTGTCCTAGTTGTAGGAATAGCCCCCGAGCCTCTGCACGGAGCGAGAGGGTGTTCAGTGGTTTCCCTGTCTTTTTCGGCGGCCCTCGCGCATCCTTTTCGCTCGAAAGGAGGGGTTCGTTTGCCGAGCCCCCTCGAGTGCGAGCCTGGGTCGCTGGGTCTCGGCAAGGCCATAGGAAGAGCCCCCGAGTCTCTTGTACGGAGCGAGAGGGCGATTAGGAGTTCCCCTGGCTTTTTATACGACCCTCGCGCATCCTTTTCGCTCGGAAGGAGGGGTGGAATATGCCAGGCTACCCTTAGTGGGCGCGAGCGGTGACACTTCCGGTGAGCTGCTATCGGGTAAGTCCGAGTAGAGGCCCGTGCCCCATTTGATAGAGGTCGGCTAGTGGCCCAGAGACGCACTCCAAAAGTACCAGAGGGCTTCTCTAGTGGGTTCCAGGGCCGTTCGATTGGCCCCGGGGGCTCGGCGCCTCCCTACGGTGGGATCCCATTCAGAGAACTCCTTGCTGGTCTCGGACACGACTTAGGGCATCCCGAGCGATTGCTTGCTCGGGCCTCGGCCATGTACGGGCTCACCCATAGCTATCCCTGACTCTGTTGTCCTGGGGCGGCTGTCGAAACCTTTGGGGGGGGCCAGCCTTCGAACCCCTGGACCGTAACGGGCTCGGTGCCCTTTTTGTCGCATTTTTTCGAATCTCTGAGTGCGAGCTTGGGTGGCTTGCTTTCATTTTGAGTGCAGGAAGAGCCCCGAGCCTCCGCACGGAGCGATAGGGCGATCAGGAGTTCCCCTAGCTTTTTATGCGACCCTCGCGCATTCTTTTCGTTCAGAAGGAGGAGTTTGTTTACCGAGCCCATCGCCCATTGGGTCTCGGCGAAGTTTGCGAGAGAGCCCCAGCCTCTTGCAGGCGAGAGCGATCAGACTTCCCGGCTCTCTCGGAAGGTTTGTTTGCCGAGAGCATCGAGTGAGCCTAGGTCCTCTCGACAAGGTTTGCACGAGAGAGAGGCCTCCGATCAGCGAGTTCCCCGGCTTTTTATGTGACCCTCGCGCATCCTTTTCGCTCAAAAGGAGGGGTTTGTTTGCCGAGCCCATCGAGTGCGAGCCTAGGTCGCTGGGTCTTGGCAAGGTTTGCAGGGAGAGGCCCCGAGCCTCCGCATGGAGCGAGAGGGTGGTCAGGAGTTCCCCTGGCTTTTTATGCAACCCTCGTGCATCCTTTTCGCTCGGAAGGAGGGGTGGAATATGCCAGGCTACCCTCGGTGGGCGCGGGCGGTGACACTTCCGGTGAACTACTATCGGGTAAGTCCGAGTGGAGGCCCATGCCCCATTCGATAGGGGTCAGCTAGTGGTCCAGAGACGCACTCCAAAAGTACCAGAGGGCTTCTATAGTAGGTCCCAGGGCCATTCAATTGGCCCCGGGGGCTCGGCGCCTCCCTACGGTGGGATCCCATTCGGAGAACTCCCTGCTGGTCTCAGACACGACTTAGAGCATCCCGAGCGATTGCTTGCTTAGGACTCGGCCATGTACGGGCTCACCCATAGTTGTCCCTGACTCTGTTGTCCTGGGGTGGCTGTCGAAACCCTCGGGGTCCAAATTTAGAACCCCGGACCGTAATGTGCTCGCCACCAGCCCTTAGTCTAGAAGGAATCGGTCAGGAATATTCCCTCCATCGGTCGACAAACGGCAGCGCGCTTTTTGAGGTGGTTTCTCGGGGCTTTCTCATTGTTGTCATGCGATTGGATGCGATCGCGGTGTCGTGCAAGGTGACATAACAAATTCAAGCGATTAATGAGGAAAAGGTGGGCGCGTGGGCGATAGAATCGGATCTGGATTAACTGTGCCTGGACTCGAGGGAAACTTCCCTAATTTTGTCGCCTAACCATTTCGTCCTTTCCCTGCATAAATATGAAACGAGTCTCGCCCCTCCCCTCCTTACCTTGCCCGTATTTGCCCTTTCTGCCTTCGAGCCATTGCCAAGAACAGAGAGCGCCGGGGAGAAGAAGGGAGAAGGGTGAGGGAGAGAGGAAGAGCGAGAGAGAAAGAGAGGGAGAGAAACTTACCGCCGTAGCAGCATTCCCCGCCCCCCCGCGCAATGGCCGACGGCCCTGTCATCCTCCCGACAGATCCTTGGGAGCCGTGGAGATGCTGCAGTCTCTTGTCGACGACGGCCTTCTCCGCCCGATCACCGACCCCGATAGGCCGGAGTGGATTGCTTCGTTGGGCGAGCCGGAGCCGAGGCCACCTACGGGGTACGTCGTGAGCTTCGTGTCCTTCCACGAAGCGTGGTCTCGGCTTACCGCGAACCGATTCATGCGAAGGCCCCATTACTATGGCGTGGAGCTGCATAACTTCAACCCCAACTCCATCGCAGCGCGGCCATCTTTGTCGCCGCCATCATGAGGGGTACTTTGGGCATTGCCCCCATTGGGAGTTGTGGCTCCATCTCTTCGGCGGGGCATACCACCAAGCCGACATGCACGGCGGGTACGAGGAAGACGACGAGGGCTCAAGGGTCGCACTCTCCAGTGCGCCAAAGTCGACAAAGACCTTTACATCCTCGCCACTCATGTCATCCAATCGCCACTGGTACACCAGCTGGTTCTACCTCTGCAACGATGACAACGGATTTCCCCCCTATACTTTGGGCGGATCATGGAGGACCGTCCCGAGAAGTGGGGGTATGGCGTCCCGGGAGGATCGACCTAAGCCGCAGCCGCCCCCTAGAGGGGCTAGAGAGGTCATGGGGCCACCGCCTTACGGCGGCCATGCGGGTCGTGGCGGCCTTCCATCGCTTGGAGGGTGCTACCGCCGATGGCTCAAGGCGGCGCGCCTGCTCGACATGAGACCGGATGAGCCGATCGAGGGCATCCGGATGTCTCACGCCGCCTCCGATGAGGAAATTCTACGCCGTGTGAGGGAGATGGTGGATGGAAAGCTAAAGAGCGGTGGTTTGACCCCATCGCTCATGCGCCCTGCCGTGGGGTATCTCCCGTAAGTCACGCGCCAGCCTTAGCCCCGAGGCCTCCTCGCTCCTCACCGCTTTCCCTGCTTCTTACTTATGTTCGCGCCGCTCCCTCGTGGGGGATGAGGGATGTGCGAGACTCCCCGCCACCCGTTCCCGAGGACGCACGACAGCGGGCGGCGAACCGAGCACATGCCGAGGCGCAGAAGAAGAAGAAGGACGCCAAGGAGGCAAGGCGCAACAAGAAGATACTCGAGCGCGAAGCGCTGGAGAAACGTCGCCGGCGTCAAAAGCAGGACGGTCTCCCGGTGGAGTTGTCTCCGTCATTGCCGCCGCTATCGGAGGATTCTTTGGATGAAGATGACGGATCGAGAGGGGGCGAGGTCCTCGACCATCTCCCCGATGTCGGGAGACAGCCGCCGGGCGCCGGTGAGCAAGCCAACGCATTTCGTGGGGAGGAGGAGATGACGCCCCGGGGTTGGCAATCGCTCACCCCGCGTCTGAAGCTGATATGCCCAAGGTACGGGCACTAGAGAAGCGTGCCGTCAGCCTGGTGGGCTCGTCGGCGGTGGTGGAGCAGGTGGCAGCGGGGGCGACACGACCGTCCCCGCGAAGGGTCGAGGGGGCACTGGAGTCCGGCGGAGACCGGCAGGCACCGGCGGACACCGAGGTCGTGCCTCCGCCACCGCCACCGCCGTTGCAGAGGAGAGTCGCGGTGCCGAAGCGGTTGCAACCCCGCTCGAGGTGAGTGTTTTTTCAGCGACATTCGTATTGTCTCCTGCTCGCTTCATGGTCATATGCTGACCAAGTGGGTGTTTTGCTTTCAGTCGGAAGCATCAGGTGGAGGTGCCTGCCTTGGCGCCACGCAAGGTGTCAAGGTGAGCACTGGGCCCACAGCCCCACCCGGGTGTGGAGGTGCAGAGCAGCCAGCAACAGGTGGCGGCGCTGCCGTCGGCCGAGGCCGACCTGGGAGAGCTGGTTGCCCAAGAAGAGGCTCCCCAAGTGGCCACGGAGCAAGTGGGCAAGGAGGCACCTAGGGCCTCCGAGGCCGCCGGTGGCCGAGGCCGTGGCTCTCGAGGTTGAGGCACCAAGCGCCAGGGCTCCCGGGGCCATCGAGGCTGAAGTGGTGGAGGCGAGCGCGGCGGACCCGGTGGCCCGGGATACGAAGATGGAGGTGGGGCAACCTTTGGTGCCGCCCCTGGCCCAAGGCCTGCTGCCATCGCAGGAGAGCGCCCGGGAGGTGGAGGTTCAAGTGACCTCTTCTGACGATACTTCTCGGGGGAAGGAGGCGGCAGATGTCGAGGCGGCCAGCACCATGGAGCAGCTAGTTCTGGCTTCTGGTGAGGGAAACTTGGCCCTCGCGCGGGTATGACCCAAGCCCCGCAGGTGGAATCACCCGCGTGTATCGTGGCTGAGCCGGGATGACCCAGAGGGGGAGCCTCTATTCACCCTCGAGGATGCGGTCGAGGGGGGGCGCTGGAGCTCCTTCGAGCAATATCGCCGGCTGGCGGTGCAGTCGCTGCGAATAGCGCTGTCCGTCATGGACATCGATCTGCCCGGCGTCACCCAGGTACGCGTCTTTTTTCTCGTGCGGTGTTGTCTTGTTCTAAGTCTTCTTGCAATGCATGGCCCCTGTTCTGCCTATCCAGGAGCTCGAGGCTCGGTCCCTCGAGAAGTCGTTGTTCCTCCATCAGGAGAGGGACGTCTGGGACCAGCTCGGGCAGTAGAAGGACCTGCTTGCCAACGCCAACAAGCTTCTGTCGGTGCGGAGCATGGAGGTGGAGGACCTTCGCCTTCGCTGTGCAGATATGAAGGCCGAGGCAGCCATGGCTCGGGAGCAGGTCGCCCCTTTTGCGGCGCGAGTCAAGGAGCTGGAGGAGGAGCTGACCCGGGCGGCCGGCGAGCGGGACGCCCTCTTATCCCGGGTTGTCGAGGCCCTCAAGGCGGCCGAGGTCTCCCGGGTCGATGCCTTGGCCTGGAAGACGAAGTGCGAGGGGGAGTCCCGTTCCCTTTGTCTTATTTGTTTTTCTTGCATTCGGCCCCTAACTGCCCGATGTGGTACAGAGCTGGAGAAGGAAGCTTCCAGGGCAGCCGAGGCCTCTCGGGTCGAGGTCCAGCATTGGAAAGAGAGGGCCGAGGCCTCTCAGGTCGAGGTCTAGCACTAGAAAGAGAGGGCCGAGGGTGAGTCCCGTTGGGCTTTGCCCCTGTCTGGCTTATTTTTCTTTTGCACTTGACCCCATCCTGCTTGTTTGGGCGCAGGGTTGGAGAAAGAGGCTTCTCAGGTGGCCGAGGCTTCAGCCGCAGTGCAGGCGGCGCTCGAGGCTGAGACTGGGGAGCATGACGTGCTGTAGAGCGCAGCTCGTACCACTACGAGGCCCTGGAGGTTGAGGGGGTCTAGTCGGGTAGCTCTCTTAGGAGCCGCCTGACTGCGTTGAGTGGCCAAGTGCGGGAGTGACTTCGGGGGGCATTGCATACGGGCATCAAGCGTGCCCTGGCCGTCGTCTCCTCGCACTACGCCGTCAACCTCGAGGCCGTCAGCGACGGTTACATCTTGCCTGATGATGACGAGGAGGCCGATGAGGAGGTCACGAAGCTGATGGAGGCGGCTGAGGCCCTCGGTACGGCGCTGGCTAGCCTGTTCGAAGAAGAGGTGATTCCTTTCGCGCTGGCCGCCGATGTACGAGGCCCTGAGCCTTGACCTGGGCCAAAGGGGGCCATGTAAACGAATTGAGTTATTGTCATGTCATGACATTTGTGGCCGTCGAGGCCTTTAAAGTACTCATGCGTATGCTTTTTTAATCGATTTATATTGTTTTTCCAAGCCTCTGCCCTCTGCCCTGTTTCTAGACAAGTCTTTTGCAGAAAATTTCCTCGGAACCTGAGCTGCCCATTTGGTGAAAGGTGGTGAGGGAGGTGCCGTAGCCCAGAGGCGTAGGCAGTCTCACGGCTCGGCCGGCCTTTTGCACTCGAGGCGCGCTTTCGGTCCTTAGATTTTTTACAATCGATCTATCAGAGTACGCGAGAGAGTTTGGCGTGGAAATCTATTCGAAAAATGATTAAAAAATAGTGCCTAGGACTTAGGGGGTTCCCCCCGCTTCTAGCCCCCGAGGGAGGCTCGGTTCTACAGGGGCAGAGCCGAGTCTTGCTTATAGCGTTATCGCAATGTCGATCCCCCGTTGATGGGGGGAGTTTTCTCGAAAAATTAGAACAACTAAAGAACACCTCTTTAATATATTTCGAGAAACAATGTATACAATGCTTGGAAGTTTAAGGGTAGAAATGACGTAGCTGTTCTATGTTCCAAGCGTTGGTGAACATTTCGCCCTTCTCGTTGGCCAGCTTGTAGGTCCCGGGTTTTAGCACTTGGGCGACGATGTACGGCCCTTCCCATGGCGGGGTCAACTTGTGGCGGCCCTTGTTGCTCTGCCTCAGTCTCAGCACCAGGTCGCCCACCTTTAGGTCTTGGGTTTGGATGCGCCGGGCTTGATAGCGTCGTAGGGCTTGCTGGTACTTGGCCGAATGTAGCAGCGCAACGTCTCGGGCTTCCTCCAGTTGGTCAAGGGCGTCCTCGCGGGTAGTGCGGTTGCTTTGCTTGTTGTAAGCCTGCAGCCTTGGGGAGCCGTACTCTAAGTCAGTGGGGAGGATGGCCTCGGCTCCATAGACCAGGAAGAACGGCGTGAACCCCATGGCTCAGCTTGGTGTATTCCTCAGGCTCCAAATGACCGACGGGAGTTCGACCAGCCATTTCTTGCCTGAATTTCTTCAACCGGTTGTATATCCTTGGCTTGAGGCCCTATAGAATCATGCCGTTAGCATGTTCTACTTGGCCATTCGTTCTAGGGTGTCCTACAGCCGACCAGACCACATGGATGTGGTGGTCGTCGCGGAACGTCAGGAATCTATGACCGGTGAACTGTGTCCCATTGTCGTTGATGATGGTGTTTGGAACCCCGAACCTATGGATGATATCAGTGAAGAACAATACCGCTTGCTCAGATTTGATTTGGGTGATCGGTCGAGCCTCGATCCACTTGAAGAACTTGTCAATAGCTACCAACAGTGGGGTGTAGCCCTGGGCTTTCTCGCAGAGGCTCAACTATGTCCAGTCCCCACACGGCGAACGACAACATGATGGGGATGGTTTGGAGGGCTTGAGCCGGGAGGTGCGTCTACCGCGCATAGTACTGACATCCCTCGCAGGAGCGTACCAGCTCGGTGGCATCGGCAACCACCGTTGGCCAGTAGAACCCTTGGCGGAAGGCATTTCCGACGAGCGTCCGAGGCGCAACATGGTGCCCGCAGGCTCCCGCGTGCAAGTCCCAAAGTAGGGCTTGGCCTTCCTCGGTGGTGATGCATCGTTGGAGGACGTCAGATGGGCTTCGTCTGTACAACTCGCCGTTGCTGACGACGTAGGTTTTGGCTCGTCGCGCAAGCCGTTGGGCCTCGGTCCTGTCTGCAGGAAGCACTCCTCGAGTGAGGCGATCAAGGAGGGGGACCCGCTAGTCCGCCCCCAGGTCAGCCTCGGGAGGCCCTGCATCGATTTCCATGGCCTCGGGCTCGGCCGCCGGGGTCTTGGTAACAGAGGGGGCGTCGAGCCCTATGGTAGGCTCGACCGGTGGGCCCTCTTGTGCCGCCGAGGCGTAGTCCACCGAGGGCTTGTGCAGGTCTCTGGTGAATATGTTTGGGGGGACCGAGGCCCGTGCCGATGCCATCTTCACATGTTCGTCTGCGGCCTCATTGAACTTTCGCGCAATGTGGTTGAGTTCGAGACCATCGAACTTATCTTCAAGGTGATGTACCAGTTTGCAGTACTCCTCCATTTTGGGGTCATGACAATTCGAGTCCTTCATGACTTGATCGATGACGAGCTGTGAATCGCCCTGTACGTCGAGACGCCATACTCCAAGCTCGATGGCGATCTACAAGCCATTTACGAGAGCTTCGTACTCGGCTACGTTGTTGGAGGCGACGAAGTGGAGCCGAATCATGTAACGCACATGCACTCTGAGGGGAGAGATGAAGAGCAGGCCCGTGCCTACCCCGGTCTTCATCAGAGATCCATCAAAGTACATGGTCCAGCATTCCGCTTGGATTTGAGCAGGTGGCAGCTGGGTGTCGGTCCACTCAGCCACAAAATCGACTAAGACCTAGGATTTAATTGCTTTCCGAGGCGCAAAAGACAGGGCCTCCCCCATGAGTTCAACAGCCCACTTGGCTATTCTACCCGAGGCCTCCCGGTTCTGGATTATCTCCCCCAGAGGAAAAGATGACACCACGGTCACCGGGTGGGATTCGAAGTAGTGACGCAGCTTGCGCCGAGCCAAGACTATGGCGTAGATCAGCTTCTGGATGTGGGGGTAGCGTGTCTTAGTTTTGGAATGTACCTCGCTGATGAAGTAAATAGGTCGTTGGACGGGTAGAGCGTGCCCTTCTTCCTACCTCTCGACTACTACGACCGCGCTGACTACTTGGGTTGTTGCGGCGACATAGAGTAAGAGGGCCTCACCCTTGGTTGACGGTACCAGGACGGGAGGGTTGGTGAGCAGGGCTTTGAGCTTGGTGATGGCTTCTTTGGCCTCGGGGGTCCAAGAAAAGCGTTCGGATTTTCTCAAGAGACGGTACAAGGGTAAACCTTTTTTGCCAAGGCATGAGATGAAATGGCTCAGGGCCGCAAGGCATCCCATAACTCTCTGTACTCCCTTGAGGCCTCGGATTGGCCCCATGTTGGTCACGGCCGAGACCTTCTCTGGGTTGGCCTCGATGCCGCGCTCTGAAACTATGAACCCTAAGAGCATGCCTCGGGGGACCCCGAAGACACACTTCTCGGGATTAAGCTTGATGCCCTTTTCTCTGAGGCATTTGAAAGCGATCTCCAGGTCACCGATGAGATCACTGGCCTTTCTAGACTTGACCACGATGTCGTCCACGTAAGCCTTGATAGTTTTCCCGATGTGCTCGCCGAAGACCTAGGTCATGCACCGCTGGTATGTGGCCCCTGTGTTTCTGAGACCGAATGGCATGGTCACATAGCACTACATGCCGAATGGGGTGATGAAAGAAGTCGCGAGCTGGTCGGACTCTTTCATCTTGATTTGATGGTAACCAAAATACGCATCAAGGAAAGATAGGGTCTCGCATCCTACGGTGGAGTCAACAATTTGATCGATTTGAGGTAATGGAAACGGAACCTTTGGACATGCTTTATTTAAACCGGTGTAGTCTACACACATCCTCCATTTTCCATTCTTCTTCTTAACTAATATAGGATTAGCTAACCACTCTGGATGGAACACTTCCTTGATGAATCTAGCCGCCAACAGCTTCTGCACCTCCTCGCCGATGGCCCTGCGCTTCTCCTCGTCGAATCGGCGCAGGCGCTACTTCACCGGTCTAGAGCCGACCCGGACGTCCAAGGCGTGCTCGGCGACCTCCCTCGATATGCCCGGCATGTCCGAGGGACTCCATGCGAACATATCGGCATTCGCGCGGAGAAAGTCGACGAGCACGGCTTCCTATTTGCCATCGAGGGTGGCGCTGACCCTCAACGTTTGGCCGTTGGAGCAGTTGGGGTCGACCGGGACGAGCTTGACGGTCTCTGCGGGCTCGAAAGTCCCAGCGCGGCGCTTGGAGTCGGGTACTTCGCTACCGAGTTAGTCGAGGTTGACGATGAGGGCCTCGGCCTCCACGATAGCCTCGGCGTACTCAATGCATTCGATGTCGCAGTCAGATGCATGCTCGTGACGTGGACTCGACAAAGGATGACGCCTGCTGGGGCTCGCATTTTGAGCTTGAGGTAGGTGTAGTTCGGGACCGCCATGAACTTGGCGTAGCACGGGCGCCCCAAGATGGCGTGGTAGGTCCCCTTGAACCCAACCACTTTGAAGGTGAGGATCTCCTTGCGGTAGTTGGAGGGAGTGCCGAAGCAGACCGACAAGTCAATGCGTCCGAGGGGTCGTGTGCGCTTCCCTGGCATGACGCCGTGGAAGGGCGCGACACCACCCCGGAGCCGTGACTGATCGAGCTCTAGGAGCTCTATGGTGTTGGCGTAGAGGATGTTGAGGCCGCTGCCTCCGTCCATCAGCACTTTGGTGAGCCGAGTGTTACCGATGATCGGGTCGACGACGAGCCGGTATTGCCCGGGGTTTGAGACATAGTTGGGGTGGTCTTCCTGATCGAAGGTGATCGCCTCCCGAGACCAGTTGAGGTACTGAGGAGTGGCTACCTCGACCGAGAAGACCTCCCGGCGTTCTCTCTTTCATCGACGCTGCCAGAGGCACGTCAAGGCCCGCCAAGATCATGAAGGCATTGTGCACTTCGGGAACCTCGTCGTCCTTGTCGTTGTCTCCATCGCCAGCCGCCTTCTTCCCCGGCATCGCTGCTGGGGAGCCCGAGCTTGGCGTAGTAACGTCAGAGCATGGTGCATTCTTCGAGGGTATGCTTCACCGGGCCATGGTGGTAAGGACATGGCTTCTTAAGCATATCATTGAATACTCCGGGGCCCCTACCGAGGCCTCGGGGATTCTTGCGATCCGCGGCTACGATGAAATCGGCCTCGAGGGCCTCCTCGCTTCCTAGGTGTCCTTTTTCTTTTTCTTGGGGAAACGGAAGCCGAGGCCCCGGGGCCTTGTCCTCCGCTTCCCCTTTTTGTGTCGCCTTTCGGGAAGATGGCCTCGACGGCCTCTTCACCCGAGGCGGTTGGTGGCGATGTCGAGGAGCACGGCCACGAGGTTGGTACGCTCTGGGCTAACTATCGCACCAGTCTCGATAGGAGGTGCCAAGAGGAAAGCTCGGACAACTTCCGAAGTCACCGACGCCAAGGCAACTCAAGACATCGCTTGGAGAATCACCGGATGAAGTCTCGAGAGACTCGCTCGGCTTTTAGCGACAACTCTTGAGGTCCCAGAGTTCTGGGCGCACGATGTGCCCTGAAATTCCCGATGAAGATCTTTACCAAGTCGCGCCAGGCCAGGATCTGCAAGGGAGGGAGGTGTTCGAGCTAGGCTCGCACCGAGTCTATCGTGAATAGAGGAGAGGTTGCGGATGATGAGCAGTCATCGTCACGCCGCCTAACCGACAAGCCAGCGGTAATTTGCCACCCACAACTGGGGTTGGTCTCGCCACGATTTTGCGAGGGTTGGCCGCTTCTCTGTCAAACCGAAGGGAATGGGGCGCCATGGATGGCCTTTGCTGAAGACTCGAGGGCCAGTGGCCCAGAGAAGGACTGTGGTCCTCGCCATCGTCAGTAACGGCCGCCTCGGTGCGGGTGGTAGCCTCAGCGGCCCATCATCGTTGTGGCGTCGTCCGCCGCCGACCGCATCGTGGTCGCCTCGACGCCGCATCGATCGGCCGAGGCGGTTGTGAACCGAGGGGGGCCTTGAGGCGATCGTGCACCGAGGGCCGCTTTCGAGGTGTCCTCACACCGCCGAGACGCGGAGCTTTCGCCTCGCCAGACGCGGGCGGTCTCGAGAAGGTCTCGGAGCTCGCCGTGGAACCGCCGCCCTCCGTGGTAGAGGGCTCGCATCATCCTTCCGGACTAGCATTGCCGCCGCTGGCGATGTTCGCTAGCGCGATTGAAGATTGGGGTTGCTCACCCCTTCGCCGTTTTGATGCGCGGCGGTGGACGCCGTGGGCCCTCCACTGTGCCCTTCCGCCATCACCGCGACATTGCCGCTCTTGCTCGAGAGTGTCTCGAAGCTGCTGCAGCAGGAGTCGGTCTTGGTTGACCTTTGCCTGGAGCTCACGGAGCTGCTCCAGGTCAAGGGGTCGGAGTTCCTCGGGGGCGGCGTTCATGTTCCGTGCCGCCCGAAGCTCGACGAGCGGGGGTGTGGCGTCGCTCGCCCCTTGGCGGAGCGGGGAGCGGTTGCCGGCCCCTTCATTCTCATTACTTGCCCCTAGCATTCCGAGCCTGATGTGGAAGCACTCTCGAGTGGGATCGTAAGTGCCTTCGTCATCGGTGTCGGAGTAGCCAAAGCAGTAGTCGCTTGAGGCCAAAAAACGGTGCATAGCCTCAGGGTCGCGAAGCCCAGAGAAGTCTACTCCGGCCCACGCCTCGTCCTCCTCTGAGTAGTCGGTGTGGGTGTGAGCCGAGGTTGTGGTGGAGAAGTCGAGGGCGAATCGTCGGTGGCGTCCCGAGGGCTCAGCGTGCGCGGTAGCGTAGGCGGGGACGGCATTTCTCAACCCGAAGGGGTATGGAGACGGTGCCATCGCCGGGCCCTGCTCCACCGGAGTTGGCTCCTCAGGCGGTGGCGGTGAGTAACTTGACGACGGGCGTCGCCGCGACGTCCACCGGTGTCTTTCCCCGCCAAGCTTAGGCTAGACAGTCCCCAACCAGGGACCTCGTACCAACAAATGGGCATGGGATACCGGCAGAGCGCGGCGCGTCGCCCTAAGGTCGTCTTGGTGTCGGGTGGTCTCGCCAAGCGCCGTGCCTAGCGAAGCGATTAGCAATGGCCGGGCCGCCGCGCCTCGCCGCTGGGCATGTGCGCGACGCCATCGCCGGCCAAAGGGGCTCGGGTAGGAGGAGTACTAGGTCGACTCACGCCCTAGAGTTATGAACTCTAGGCTCCCGAACCAGATCACCATGCCGAGACGTAGGGGGCGATGTGATCTACCATCCGAACTTGTTGGGACGATCAAGCTAACAGTGCAGAGGCTCCTACCTGGCGCGCGTCAATCGCGGTGTTTCGACCGGGGTCCTCAACCAACCAAGAATTTGAACTGCGTGCCCCTATCCTGGATGGTGATGCAAAGAGACACAATGTTTATACTCGGTTCGTATAATCGGTGCCCTACGATAGTCCGAGAGATCGATCTTGTATTCCTTGCACCGAGGTGCTTGTAGTAGGGGTTACAAGTCAGGTGAGAGAGGAGCTAGTCCTGTGTCTCGGCGTGGAGCGGTCGGGCTGCCCGAGGCGTTGTTCTCAGCAATGGGGAGCGTGTGTTACAGAGTGTCGCTTGCACGTGTGTGAGAGCGTGGTTCTTTCAGATGTTTTCTTGCCTCTCTTAGAGCTATCCTCGGCTCGCTTCCTTTTATAGCCGCAAGGAGGGAGCCAGAGTATATGAGTGAGCTACATGTGGAGCCCATCAGAAGTTCACCCTCAGAAAGCAAAGATAGTGTTTGGGAATGGCGATCGGTACTTGATCAAGGTGCTGTGGCCGGCTAAGCCAAAGTTGTTGAGGTCATGGGAGTCCTTGTTGATGTCTAGTCAGTATGGCCTCCACTGTAGGAGACATATCGTGCCTTGTGGATTCTTGACTTGGTGGAGTGCCGAGGCCTAGCGGGTGCTGTAGCTGATCATGCCGAGGCCTGCTTTGCCGAGGCCTCGGAGGTGACCCGTGTATGATGCGGGGGTCTTGGTGGTCACCGCCATTGCACCCGGTTTTAGGTGGAAAAGTGAGAGCGTGTCCCACACGCACACGGTAACCCCTCGCGCCGTCGTAGGGGGGATGGTAAAAGGAGATTTGACCATCGGCCCCATCGCCTCTGTTGTCAGCACCACTGCCACCATGGTCGACGAGTAGGTGTGACCAGCGCACTTAAACGGATGGGGCGGCTCGCCAAAGGGACGGTTGAGGCGGAGGCGACGAGGATGCGGGATGAGCCCGGCCTCGGTCGAGGCGGAGAAGGAATAGTACGTCCGAGGCCCTGTCGGGGGGTCTCGGACGAGGCGGAGGACGAGCAATTGGTCTTTTGTGCTGATTCCGAGACTACAGGGACCCGGACTTGACCCTCCACGCCGCTTTGTCCTTGGCGCAGGAGTTGGTAGCATTGCAGCGAGACGGTGTCGTCGTAGGGGCATGTTGATGAGCACAAAGGCGGTAACCCCGCCGCGCCTTTGGCCCCTCGTCCCGTCGGTCACTCGCTCAGCATTTCACGCCAACGTCGGCGGTGACGCTATGGGAGTAGTTGGCGCATTAACTGGACGTGACGTTTTGTCAAGGGAGTCGGTCGGGACGGAGGTGACGAGGTTGTTGCCGAGCATAGCCTCAGGCGAATCGAAGAATTGGTATCCCGTCCGAGGCCTTGCGGGGCGGGGCCTCGGCGGGGCGGAGAGTTTTGGCCTTTCGTCTGAGGCCTCGGCGCAAGACTCGGGCGAATCGAAGAATCGGCCGAGACCTCGTGGTTGTCCTTTGGCTTTGATTTTTGCAAGGTTTAAGCAATATTTTCGGTTCTTGCTAAGGGTATCCCTTCTTGTGGTATCCGACAGGATGAATTGAACCGCCTAGAATTACTTTGAACCGGTGCAATATAATAATATATAATAATAGATAATTAGTAACATATAGTTGATCACGTATACAAATAAGTTGATAAAAAACACAATTATATAACCTGCTTCTCACTAATTGGTGCTCTAGATTTGATTCACAACATATAAAAAATGTGTATGAAAACATATAATATAATTTGTACAAAAATGACTAGAATAGTAATTTAAATATTCGTTGTTGCAAAATAATCTCGAAAGGTAAAATAAAGTGCACAATTGCGAAGAACTCGTTAAGATAATCGAAATAGATATATTATTTATCTTATTTAGAGCTCATTTGAAAAAGTTACGAAGTTATGCAGTTTAAAAGTCAACCGAGCCTGGAGCAGTGCACCACGCATGCAACATTCAAATTCCAAAGCAGCAGCCCAGCGGGCCCAGCGGTGGCAGGCGCACGCACTCGGCACTCCACGTCTCCACACGGCACCAGCTAGGACCACGCTGTAGCAGCAAACACGTACGCTATCAGCACGGACCTGGACGGTTCATATGGAACCGGCCGGTTCACCGGTTCCAAAAACCGGCCGGTTCAACCGGTTTTTATCGGTTTAATTACATAGGCGGTCTTTCAAGTGAATCCAACCAGTCTAATTCTGGTTCAGTCTTTTAGCGGTCAAACCGTCGGCGGTCCTAATAACGAGTGGAGGCGTCGGACAGGCACGAAAACGGTGAGCGCAGCGCTGCTAGGTGCTAGCGGATAGGCGATCTCTTACCAATGGCAGGACCCACACCATCAGTGACTCAGGAGGCGAGGCGCGCGTGGGGGTAACGCGAGCTCGGCCGCTCGCCCACCCGGGGGAAGGGGCCACGTCACGTCACGCCGCTCGCGCTCCGCGTCGGTTATAGCCTGGCGACTCCTTTTCGCACCTGGCTCCTCCCCCACCTGCCCGCCTCTCGCTCCGAAGCTTCTCTCCTCTCGCGTCTCGTACCAGGTGGGAGGGAGACGGGAGACCCAGGGAGCGGAGGCGTGCGAAGGTCGCTTCGCGCGCGCGTGCTGCGGCCTGCGGGGCGCGGGAGATCGGGGCCTGAGCTAGGGTCTGGGACTGGGAAGCGGAGATGTCGACGCCGGCGAGGAAGCGCCTGATGCGGGACTTCAAGCGGCTGCAGCAGGACCCGCCCGCCGGCATCAGCGGCGCGCCGCACGACAACAACATCATGCTCTGGAACGCCGTCATCTTCGGGTAATCAGGCCGCCTATTTATGTGCTGTTAGGTTTGCTAGCCTAAGGATCTAGTGAGGTGTGAGGCCGCGATACGTTTGGTGGATTTTGGTGCTGACTGTGCTTTTGCTCTTGTTGTTTGTTGCGATTCTGCAGGCCGGATGACACGCCGTGGGATGGAGGTGAGACCATCCGATTTAGGTTGCCTCGATCTGTAATTGCTCAATAGCTGTTGTCTGCACTTTGAGTACTGCCAATTTCGTTAGTTGGCGATTGGTTGACTGAAATACTGAATTCTACCTTATGCCGATTGTTCAATAATTGTGCGTGATAGGTCCCATATTTCCCGTTTGATTTGGCATCTTGAAGCATAGATGCAAACAAATGTAAACAAACCGCGGTCTGCGGATGTTAACCCCTATGGGCTTAAGAACAGGCTGCCTACTTAGGTTCCGTGCTTAGTTTGCATGCTTTCCTGATGTAGGAATCTTGCGGTTGTGTCATCTCTTACGTGTTGTTTGCCAAAAAAGTAAAGAGCGTGATCTGTAACACCTTTTTTTTTGTTCTTTAATGCCAACGGTCGTCACAAACTATCAAAGGGATGGCATGTCTGATTGACATGAAAGTTATTAATAGTCAAACTTTGAGTATGTGCGTTTTGGCCAAGCATATTGCTACATCTCTGTCTTTCTTATACAGCCAATAAAAGAACAAGCAACATAGCACTTGGGAAGTTGGAATTGTAAATTGAGTTACCGAGGCACTCCCCCTGGTTCCATAAGTCTTGTCGTTTTCGACATCAACATGGTCTTCAATAATTGCGTGCAATAGGTGCCATATTTCTCGTTTGATTTGGAACCTCACAAATAAATGGAAACGAGCTATGAATGTTTACCCCTACGAGCTTATAGCAAGCTGCCTATTTAGGAACCGTGCATTTATTTGCATACTTTTCTGATATAGGAATCTTACAGTTGTGTCATCTCTTGTATACGGACTTGATCTGTAACACCTTTATTTTGTTCTTTAAATGCTTATGGTTGTCACAAGCTACCAAAGGGAAGCATGTCTGATTGGCATATTATTTAGTCAACTCTGGGTATGTGCATTTTAGCCAAGCATATTGGTGCATCTCTGTCCTTAATTATACATCAATAAAAGATCAAGCATTATAGCGTTTGGGAAGTTGGGGTTGTATGAGCTCCTCCACCTGGTTCCATAGTTCCTGTCGTTTTGGACAACGACACAGTCTTCAATAATTGAGTGTGATAGCATGCAGACAAATGTAAATGAACTACAACTATTTACCCTTCAAGCTGCCTACTTAGGGTCCGTGCTTTGTTTGCATGCTTTCCTGATGTTGGAATTTTACAGTCGCGTCATCTCTTATGTACCATTTACCAAAAAGTAAGGAGCTTGATCTGTGATGGTTTGTGTTTCCTTCTTTAATGGTAAGGGTTGTCGCAAGCTGCTAAAGGAAAGGGTGTCTGATTGGCATGAAAATTATCTAATCAACTGCGGATATGTACATTTTGGCCAAGTGGTACAACTTGTGTCCTTCATTATACAGCCAATAAAAGAACAGGCATCGTAGTACTTGGGATTATGTAAGTCTGTCGGCTGTCCTTCATTATATAGCCAATAACAGAGCAAGGTTATAGAACTTGGGATTGTAAATTGAATCTCTGAGATATTGACTGCCACAGTAGCTAATGAGGACAGCCTACATCCTGCAGCCCTGCACCTACTGTAAATCATTACTAGCTAGTCAATAGCCATGGGCCATGGCTTCAATTATTCAGTACCACTGTACCAGGTTGTTTCACATTGGTACTGTATTGGCACGAATGTGTTAACCTCTATTTGGTTGATTCAGCTCATTAGAATTATGTGATATCACAATGCAAGCACCGTCAGTGTAGAAGTTAGAGAAACCATTTGTGATTGATAAATACACAACTATCATTTGCCAGGAAAATAAAAGCACCTATGTGATTCACGAGAGCATGGGACCCTTCCCAGTGGAAGTGTATTGGTACTAAAAAACATCTGTTGACAGAAAAATACCGACCTTCCGTCGCCTGAAGGACTAAAACTCCGCTTTTCTTATGTGATTTGGATTGTTGTTTTTTTACTACATCTTTCAGCATATTCCTTCCATTGTACATATACTTTATTTTGGTTTGTTAATGCCACAATCGACTAGCTTAGTTCAATCATTTATTTTGGGCTTTTCTATGATATCGGTGAACATCAATCATAATGTAGTTTGTAGTGTGCTAGAACAGTAGACATGGTTCACCTCGTGTCTTGTATTGGCAGCAGAACGAACTGGCTGCTTTCTGATTTTAACTGTCAGTTCGCTAACGTATGTCAAGTCTACACTTGCAGGCACGTTCAAGCTGACTCTGCAAATTACAGAAGATTACCCCAACAAACCTCCAACTGTTCGGTTTGTTTCGAGGATGTTTCACCCAAACAGTATGTTCTCTTTAGATGTTAAGGAACTAAATTATCCTCATATATTGACACCTGAATACATTGACAATAAGTGGTTTAATACCATTTTTTTTCAGTCTATGCGGATGGAAGCATCTGTTTGGACATCCTACAAAACCAGTGGAGCCCTATATATGATGTTGCGGCAATATTGACCTCCATTCAGGTATTGCTCATTTTGTCACTCAACCTATCATGTTGAAATAACCCCATTTTGTTCTATCACTGCCTGTGTATTGTATTGCTCTAATGGATTATTGTGTCCAGTAGAAAGCTCATGCGATTGGTCCCACCTAACTGAATTGACATTGTTATAATTTCAATTGCCATATGGTTTTGGAATAAATACTCCAGTTCCATACGAACAGTGAAAGAAAGAAAATGTTTTCCCCATTACCTGATGTCACTAGAAAAGGTTGGTCACAAGTTATCTACTCCCTCCATTCCGAATTGCTGACTTTTCTATGCACAATAGCTTTTGCTACACACCTAGATATACATCATGTCTAGATACATAGTAAAATATTACAATTTTGGAACGGAAGGAGTATATTTTATTGATTCTGTAATTGAAGTGGACCAGTATATGTCCACATGGGCAACATGCCTCCAATAAGTACCCAGCAATGTGACGTGCCAATGTCATGGTCTGTAGGGGAGGTCTAGGATCGCTCCTCGCCATCCTTGACGGTTCGAGACACTGTTTGTAACAAACTACATCCTTTCCTCTTAATGAAACACATGCTTTAAATTTGCGGAAAAAAGTACCCAGCAATGCAAATGCTTTCCATTGTTTGATCCTAGTATGGAAGTAGGACCTCCTATCCATTTTATGGTTGTTTTGTGAATTTATATTTATTTATATTGGTCACACCAGTTCCAAAAGGTAGTTTTGGGACATCGGTACTCAACATATTAAAATGATTTACTGATTTCTTGTTGCCTTTCCTTTGCAGTCCCTGCTGTGTGACCCAAACCCAAATTCTCCTGCTAACTCTGAAGCAGCCAGAATGTTCAGTGAGAACAAGCGTGAGTACAACCGCAAAGTCCGCGAGGTTGTGGAGCAGAGCTGGACAGCCGACTAAAACTTTATCCGCTTCGCCAGATGGTGCAAATAAGCACCTGCCTTTCCTGCTTCATCAGTCTGTATTATCGGCTTAAACCGTTAAAAATCCTCAGCTACTGTTGTGTTCTTGTGGTTCAGTCCCCTGTTGTACTGTTGCCTGCCGGTTTTCCTAATGTAGTTGTGAACGGTTTCATGAACTCCAATATTGGTGCTATTGTAAAAGATATATAGCTAAGCCAAGTTGATGCTAGGTTTGCAGAAACATCATATGCTTATTTCTCGCTGCACGAACGGCCTCTCGCGAGGTGCTCCTGTGGAGGCTGTTCGTCCTGTTTGTTCATGTTCCTAAACCCTAAATGGTGGCTCCAGCAGTAGTTACGCGGTGATCACAAAATTCAGAACGTAGAAGGCAATGCCTATTACATCATTATTGTGTTACCAATGGGGGGAAAATCGACAAAAGGCACACCATTATTGTACTCGTAGATAGGGATATGATGATAAAAGAAAAAGGAGCGAAAAAAGAACTCTACAGTGGCACAACGCACACTAGTCTGTGTGTGCACCACGGGGAGGGGAGAATTTTCAGTTGAGCGGATCCTGCTGGGGGCTTCAGCATCACGCTGTAGGCTGGCCAGCGTTTCCATCTTCAGATCATGCGACCGCTTTACTGGAGATTGGAGAAGCACCTGATCATCTGCTCAAGTGTAGCCGGGTCGACCTGGTGGCCCTGGACGATGACGACACTGGGCTTCCTCCGCTGCTGCTCCAGGCATCCACCTCCCAGTCGTCCTGCACCTGGGCGGCGAACTGCAGGTTCCATAGCACGTCCTCCACCGAGGGCCGCTGCGACGCCTCCTTGGCCAGGCACCTCTGGCAGATCTCCATGACCGTCCTCAGCGATTCGTCCGAGCACCCTTTGCTCACCACGGGGTCTGCGAAGCTCCTCCTCCTCACCCGGTCCTCGTCGGCAATCGCCCATGCCAGCTGCAAGTCGCATTGAGGGAGGCTCATTCAGTTGACTGACCCAGTGCAATGCCACTAGCTAAGTTTTACATTGTCAGGTACAGAGATAGTGATGGTACCAGTTCTTTCAGTATCTCCACTTCATACATGGATGTGATGGTCTTCCCAGACACAACCTCAAGTAAGATCACCCCGAAGTCGAAGATGTCTGCCTTATCGCTCTTCATCCGACTGTAAAAAGCAAACCATGTTGTGATTAGTCACATATCACACTGATTGAAACCGGCTGGACGGTAGTGTAAGACTGCCATTTTGAGAACTCCTACCTTTCAGTTTGGAACTTGTTTCCAGCTCCTCCCTGCTCGGATTTCATGGCCTCTGCTAGGATCGGGATGTTGTAGCTGCCGATCTTGGCGACATGGTTCTGGTCCAGAAGGATGTTCGTGATCCTCAGATCGTTTCCAACTAGGCCAGGTATGATCCCTCCGTGCAGGAACTGGATACCCTTGGCGACACCGATGGCAGCCGATATCCTCTGTGACCAGGTAAGCCTACACCCTTCAGTCCCCTCTGTTGAAAGAAATTCAGTTCAGAAAGCAACACATTAGTAACATTCAGTTCATTTCACTGTCAGAGCAGCAAGTGAAACGAAAGCGAGAGGAACCGGCAGCTTACGCGAGATCCTGCTCCTCAGGTTCCCATTCTGCACGTACTCGAACACGATGTACAGCTGGGTCACAGTGGACTCATCGAGATCGTACTCAAAGCAGTGTCCCAGAGCGCTGACCAAGTTCTGATGCCTGAGCCTGGAGATCGTCTCGATGTGACGGTTGATGCTCTGGGTAGTCCGGCTCCTCTTCATCTTCAGAGTCCTGATCGTCACTGGCGTGCCGTTGCCTAACCTTCCTCGGTACATCTGTCAGTAAAACAAGAGATGTTCATGTTACATGTGTGTGCTTCCATGGTGTTCCAAAAGAAAACTTTTTGAAAGATCTTCCAAAGAAAACTTAATAATCACGTATTCGCTTTAGGTAGCTGATGAACATGATTGCAGCAGGTGACGGTAAACTGCATGCATCAGATGTCCTAGTTCTGAGCTGACAGTGAATTGAGCAACCAAGAAGACGACACCATACCTCGCCGTGGGAGTCTTGTCCCAGCAGATGAGAGTTTTCAAAGTTATTGGTTGCAGCTTCAAGCTCGACCAAAGAGAACGATCTGTATGATGGGATCCCCAGGGCTCCCAGCTTCACTGTCTGTGATATGTATCCTTTTTTGTTTCAAATTACCAGAGAAAAACTGAAGTTATTAGCGACTGCAGCATCAAAATGAAATGCCAAAGAAGCAATTTTAATTTGTGCACAAGAACTCGAGAGCATACGTGCATCGGCGAGCAACTTGGAAGGGTAGCCAGTCGAAGAACTTTCTTCCTCCGAAACTGTGGGAGCCCTCGCCTCCGAACCTTTCATGGCTGCCCTCCTCACAGCGAAGAAGACGATGAGACCCACAGCCGAAATGGCGACAAGGATCGCCATCACAATGCCGGCCACGAAGCCTGCCTGGCTTGCGATCTTCTTCTTCTCCTTGCCGGGCACTATCCCCACGGCCAGGGCCTGGTTCTGGCAGAACGGTGACGGGTGTTGCGAACCGTCGCTGTCATCCAGGCAGTTGGTGGACACGAGCACCACCGTGTCCGGCTTCCTGTCCGGTGACCTCAAGCAGGTCGGCACGCTCCCCATGAGGAGGTTCAGCGACAGGTCGACGAACCGGAGGTTGTCGCCGCACGGCGCCTTGTCGGACAGAGTCCCGGTGAACCTGTTGCCGGCGATGTTCAGGTACCGGATGGACGGCAGGGAGAGCAGCGCCGGCGCGAACGGCCCGACGAAGCGGTTCCACGACACGTCCAGATGCTCCAGCAGGTAGAACGAGCCCAGCTCCGGCGGGAGGCCGCCGCCGAACCTGTTCCTGCTCAGCACCACGGTGACCACCTTCCTCCCGAGCCTGGGGAACGCCGGCCCGAGCGAGTTGCCGCCGACGTCGAGCACCTGGAGGTTGCTCTGCCGGCTCATGTCCGGCAGGTTCCCGGATAGGTTGTTGGACGCGAGCACGAGCGACCGCAGAGATGGCGCGCTCCCGAGGGACTCCGGCACGGCGCCCTGGAACGTGTTGTTCCGCAGGCTCAGCACGGCCAGCGACGGCAGCGCGCCGATCCAGGCGGGCACCTCGCCGCCCAGCATGTTGTCGTCGAGGACCAGCGTCTGGAGGCCGACGAGGCGCGACATGCCCCTCGGGACCTCGCCGAAGAGGTAGTTGCCGCTCATGTTGACGATCTCTAGCGAGGCGAGCCGGCCGAGCTTGCCCGGCAGGGGGCCCCAGAGGCCGAGCCCGGACAGCGTGAGCACCTTGAGGTCGGGGAGCCTGGACAGCGTCGTGACGACGGCCCCGATGGAGAAGTTCCGGGGCAGAGGCGGCGCGCCCGCGGCGCCTGCGATGTGGAGCTGCGTCACGGTGTTCCCGTAGCACAGGACGGCGGCCGTGCCCGTAGGCCCCATGGCGCCGCCGCAGAAGTCGGTGCTGCGGCGCCAGTGGCTGACCATTGGAGGGCTGTTCAGGAGCTGCTGGATCTTGATCAGAGTCCATACCTGCGAAGGCTGGAGCTGCGTGGTCTCCTGGATCAATGCAAGAAACACCGGGAAGAAGATGAGCCGGAGATGGTTCGGCCTCGCCATTGGATAGGATTTCTCGACCAAGAAACACTGCGTGGTTACTGCTTCGCTATGCTCTTTATCGAGAAACACGAACGACAGGAGCACAACAAGCTTATCAGCGAAGCTGGGGCTGTCTTTGCCTGATCTTGTACCGGTTTCTCCTGTATCCGAGAACAGTGACAGCATCAGTAGAATGAACAGCCAAACGTGGGTAAATACGAGGAGAAGAAAACATCATCAGGAAGCAAAACTAACGATAACGAGCTCATCTCCCACTTGGTCAGCAGCAGTAGAAATGAGAGGAGCTAAAGTTCAGAGGTTAAAAGGTAAGGAGGCAAAGAAAAAGAGAAGCCGAGCAAAGCTGCTGCCTGATTGGAAGTTGAGATAGCTATCGGACGCCAGAAAACAGAAGTGGACTCATCAAATCTCCAAGGACCTGAGCACAACTGACTCGCGAGTAAAACAAGCAGTTCCTCCAAATGTGTAGAGGAGAAAGCAATGAGAACCCCTGCTGCTACCCAGTTGCAAAGAATCTCACGGAATGCTCGCTACCACTTGGCGCCAAGATCGTCAGTAGTACTTTCACAAGAAAACCGTGAAACGAAGTGAATGTCACCTTGCAGTGCAGTCGCCGAAGCAGTTGGCGATGAAGGAGCCAGCAAGGAAACCCAACCTTCTTCGGAGCTCAGATCAATGGTGAAGACATCAGAACAACAACGGATAGACGACCGTTGGAAGAACGGGCTTCGTGCTCCTCCTTGCTGTCTATGCTCGCTTGCCTTGCCGGTGCTATATGCGCTGCTGTAGCGCTCGCTCGGTCAGTCACTGACAGAGCTCACTCGGCGAGTGTCGCCTAGCAGTGCTGCGGCGCAGAGCATCACGGGGGTGGCAGAGGAAGAGGCGCCTGGAGCAACGGACAAGTGGTGTCTCCAAAGCCTGAGCTGGACACGGGGAGAGCCGGAGAGAGGGGAGAAGGCAACGGACAAGCGGCCTGTATGTTTGGGTTTGTTTAACTCATAAGTCAGGTTAAAGGTACCGTCGGCTGATTTAGTGTGAAGAAAAAATATTATTTATTAGCTTAAAAAAATACGACTTATAAGATAAAAGTCCGGAAGAGATGAGTTCGCTCCAGCCTGTAGTGCTACTACTGCTCAGTGCTTTCCCTCTCACGGACACAAATACCATCACTGTCCTGTTCGCGGGGAGGAATTTAGATAAATCTGGAATAATTTGTGAGAGAGTGGACAGTGTTTTTCGTCCAAATAAAATCCGGCTGGTTTCCAACCATCCGAACGAGCCCAAAGCAGCAGATTGTGTGATGCTTCTCTGCTTTCTTGGGATTAGATTCTCTTCTTTCTTAAACCGTGCTGCTTTAGCGAGGTTTCAAGTAGTATTATTGTAGCAAACTTTTACTTTGACAATGACACTGATGTCGCCCTTTGCCATGCATGCTCTCAGGAACCGGGATTGCAATGATCTACGTACTGCGTCTCACAACGTGTCCTTTTTTACCTACTGATGAATGATGATAAGCCAGCTAGTCCTGAACTCCTTCCTGACTAAGAACTGCGACAGTACTACTAGACGTTTGGACCGACACGACGCCATTATTGCACGGTAAGGTAAGGCAAGGCACCATACTTTCCTCAGCTGTATGATGAGCATGGCTTGTATTTTTCTCGTGCTTTTCTTCTCTTTTCTTCGTACGCTCCGATTGATCCGCTTCCTTGGTCGGGTGCTCTTTGGTCTTTACACTACAACAGGAGCTGCCGAGCTGGGGGCTGGGGCTGTCCGGTCCTCGACGCTTTGCCGAAAGCGCCGAGACCAAAAGCGTGCCTGCCCGTATTCACGCCTTGGGATGGGAGGATGCAGGATGCAAGGGAGTGGAATGCACTGCACTGCACTGAAACGTTTGAGCCGAAGAACTGCAGGGCGCCCCGATGTTCGGGAGGTGTTTGTGGAGGTGAATGCGAAATGAATGCTCGTCATGACAGATAAATGACAGCATTCAGCTAAGTTGGGCCTGTTAGTTAGGACGGTGTCCTCCTGCTTGGGCAACATAGCAACAGAAACTCTCCTCTCCAGAGTTCAGACAGGATGCTGCAGATCAGGAGCAAGTGTTGTTGGAACTGAAGAGCTGGTGACGTGCCCCGCAGTCATCACGGAACTGTGGCCCTTGTGGACTTGTGGTGGAGCAACGTGCATGTGCACATGTTAATATACACGGGACAAAAATCCAAGCGAAAATTGCAGGTAGCATTTACCAGCACTTTTTGTAGCGGAAAAGATTAGCGTTATCTTTTGCTACGTTCGTTCGTTCATTAAAAATGCTTAGCTATTTAGTATTACCACTAATGTCCTATACATTTTTATCAGTAGTACTCAAAGAGTAAAGGAAAGAAAAGGAAATGCCAGCCAGATTGACTATCTTTTGCAGAGGAACCTGAAACAACCTTTTTTGCGTGCCATGCATGTCTGCCTTTTCCAATTTTTTTGAGCACCAAAACCCCCAAACCCAAAGGCAACGGCGTATGGCCTACAGCTACAAGAAAAAGTAAGAGAGAGCATCACGCACGGTGTACTACTACCGGCTGTCGCTCTTTAATCTCCCAAGCATTACTATCCTGATAAATTCTCATCGACCAGACAAACCTACCATGCTTGCTTAATTGCTACTAGCTGCCAACGTTTCTCTCTGTTAAACCTGTTATCACTGCTTATACACATAGTAAAAGACAAAGAAAAACTACGGCAAACAGACTCACAGACAAGAGCAAACCAATGGCCTACAGCCCTACAGTGCACCACACCAGTACAGCACCAAAGTTTGCGATGCAAGCAAAAGCGGCCGGATCGGAGCCTGTTGTTCCATGTGTGAGTGAGTGCACAGTGAAGACTGGTGACGGGGGAGTGAGTGCTGGTTTGTCGAGACGTACAATTACGTGAGTGCCCTGCCCGCGCGAGTCCATCGCCATCGCCATCGCCATCGGCCTCGGCCCGTCCGTCAGTCGTCAGTCGGCACACCTAGTACACGGTACACCGTACGCGCGCCATTACTGTCGCTCGCCGCGCGGTTGGTGGCGATCCGCCCCGCGCCATTACTACTCCGCCGGTGATCCATGCATGCGATGGAGCCCCGCCGCCCCGGCCGGACCCGGAGGCCATAGCAATAGCATGCATGCCAGCCGGCGGTGAGCTTTCGTAGCATCCAATCCAAGGGGCCGCCGGGCCGTGAACGGACGACGCCATGCATGGAGCGCGGAGTAAATTCGGCCGCAACCGCCCTCGTACGCCCGCCCGCCCCGACACGGCCATCAAGCCTCCAGGCCCGCCCCGTCGCTCGCTCGATGATGGCCGCGTGTTCCGCTCCAGATCGCCGGCGTACGGTGGTCACATGGCCTGGGCGACTCATTGCCTGATGGTTTTTAACTCTCGCATCTGTCGTACAAAATGTCGTTGGTGTAAAAGTGGGTTTAACGTGATGCCTTCTCAGGCTTACGTTTGCGTGTTAATATAGCTAGAAGCAACCCCTAGTGTGGCACTTATAATTGTACAACAAGATGACTATGATCTAATTACAACCACAAGATTACAATCCAAGAATAGCCAAGTGGACAGGAGTAGTAGTCGTGAGCACATCTTATAACCGCGGTTGCCAAGCCCAGCCATTGCATGAGATCTCTAGTTGAGTCTTAGGCATTGCATGCCACTGTATGGGATCGGTGTTGACTCTAAAGCCGCACATATTCTAACACCCCCCGTCAATCACAACACACATGTTAAGTTGAGATTGTTCCTAAACATCATTGTTTGCTTCACAGGGAGTGCCTTAGTAAGTCCGTCAGCAATCTGATCTGAAGTACTAATGAACCTAATATCCAAACGCTTTGCAGCAACCTGTTCTCTCACAAAATGATAATCAATCTCAATGTGTTTTGTGCGAGCATGAAACACAGGATTAGCTGAGAGATACTTTGCACTAATGTTCTCACACCACAAACACGCTGCCGAGGATGTAAGATACTTAACTCATCAAGTAGTTTTTGAATCCACATTACCTCGACAGTGGCATTGGCCAAAGCTTTATACTCAGCTTCTGTACTCGATCTAGAAATAGTTGCTTGTTTCCTTGCACACCATGACACATGGTTGCAGCCAAGGAAGACAGCAAACCCTCCTGTGGATCGCCTATCATTAGGACAACCTGCCCACTCTGCATCTAAAAAGGCACTCACAAGAATAGAATCAGATTTTCTAATCATGAGACCAAGGCCAATTGTTCCCTGTATATATCTCAGAATTCTCTTCACAACTTCCCAATGAACAGTTGTTGGTGAGTGGAGGAACTGACAGACTTTGTTAACTGAGAAGGATAAATCTGGCCGTGTCAATGTCAGGTATTGGAGTGCCCCCACAATACTTTTGTATCTGGTGGAATCTTCTGTCCCAGGTCGAGTTCCACTGGTGATTGACAACTTCTCAGTACTACAAAGTGGTGTATTGACTGGTTTACATAGCTGCATATTAACTCTTTCTAGAATCTAAGAGGCATACCGTTCCTGTGTCAACAACAACTCACCTTTCTTCCTTTGAACTTTTGAATGCCTAGAAAGTAGTGCAGTTCTCCAAGAACCTTGATGGTGAACTCCTCTAGATCCTGGAGTAGAGCATCAACCACTTCCTGTGAGCTGCTGGCCACAATAATATCATCAAAATAAACAAGCATAAAGATAACTTGATTTCCTTTGCGATAAAAGAAGAGAGAAGTATCTCCCTTGGATGGAACAAAGCCGAGACTGTGTAGCTTGTGACACAAACGAGAGTACCAAGCCCGTGGAGCCTGCTTTAAAGCCATAGAGAGCCTTGTCAAGTTTGCACAGATGAAACGGCTTGTCTTTGTCCTCATACCCTGGGGACTGCCTCATATATACCTCCTCTTCAAGGAAACCATGCAAGAAGGCATTTTGCACATCAAGCTGCCTCAAGCACCATTTTCTTGACATAGCAAGAGAGAGCACAAGTTGAATTGTAGCTGCTTTGACCACAGGACTAAACGTGTCCTCATAGTCAATGCCATACACTACCCCAGGCATTTTTTTCCTTGACGGCCAGAACCGTCACAGAAAGTGGTTGAAACCGTCAGGGAAGGCTATTCCTGACGGTAACTGTCAGGGATCAGCCGTCAGGGACAAACTATCAGGAAAAGTCAACCTTCCCTGATGGAAAACCGTCAGGGACCATTTCCTGACGGCAACTACCGTCAGGAGAGATCAACCATGTCGGTTTTTTCTTCACGGTCAGGAAAAATCTTTCCAGTACGACGCCGTCAGGGAAGGTTCGAAGTTTTCCTGACGGTTACAGTAACGGATAGTTCAGGTCGACAAATCTTAAGCTACACTCTAAAGGCCTTACAAAATAACAGAGACCCAAGTTACAATGCTATAGTTCATGCAGCTAACATATAGGAAATAGATAGAAGTTTAGTAATTACTTCATACAAGCCCTTAGACAGCAATATACAGTTGCTACTACACATCCATTCATCTCCATATCCTACAGCCAAAACAAGAAAAATATAACAATTCATGAGAAATCTTGTTAAATATGTAGTAAAACAATATAGCTGATTGCTTGTCCAACATCGCTAAATTAAAAGAGTGGCCATATAGCACTGCAAGCAGGGATGACCACACAGGATGACAATAAAGCTGAGAAAGCAAGAGCTAACCCGATATATCTATAAAACTAGGAATTTAGTAACTAAAGCAAATATGATTATTTACTTTCGTTCACGAATAAACCATCAGTCAAAGAACAAAGCAACCTGATACTATATTGGGGTTCATTTATGCTGTACAGAATAAATGAACACTACAATAATCTCCAAATTCATTGTTTTGGCAATCTGATCACACTCTTAAGAAAATTCTTACACTTCCTTCATCCCTAAGTGACAACTATCTTTAGATCCAAAAAAATGATTTTCAAAGAAACCAAATAAGACATGGAAATCATACGGTCAATATTAAAAGGCAGGGAGGAAGAAGGTAACCTACAGAGATAGGTGATGGTAGCAAAGTCACATCCAAATTTGCTTCCCCTTTCTCACATTCTGTACAAGTAGCAAAATTTGCTTCTGTAAGGCACTAAAACAGTCCATAAATGGTCGATAACCTGAAACATGTGAAAATAATCAACTGTAGGCATATGCATACTTCTATTAAGTGAGGAAAGATAAAGTAGGCAAATGATTGATGAATAATTTTTACCTAATCTAGCTGAAAAGTGTCTTAGTCCTACAGAAGTAGTTTGATCCTTTTCACCTGCAAGAAAAGGATTCCCTTATATCTATATGGTGAAAGGAAACATTAAAGTATCATATGCTAGCTAATTATAATTCCAAGATTATGTAAGCTGCATATACAATGCATACATTATTCACTTAAATGACCACAAAACCAGTCGTTACAATATATGCTGACATGTAATGCTAGTTGTTAGTGTTGCATGTATTTGAATGATTAGTTATGTTAAAACTGAACCAAGCATGAAACTTCCTACATCAGAAAGTTGCTCATTGTAAATAACAGCTTGGCACTAGTTATCTTCTAGTAGGATCAGTACCAAGAACACAAGCAAGCCAGGGATAGGAGGGTATAGGGTGATGCTCTACACTACGTGCTATCAGTGCAGAGCCTCCATGCTGCCGCACCACATCCTGAAGCTGCCATGCTGCCACAACACATCTAGGAGCTGCCAACCAACCTGCTACTGCACATCTGGACCCTGCAACACTAATTGTTAGTGTTGCACATCAGCACATTTTCATGCTTGGAATGTCTGCAAGCAAACTAGATATTCTCAACTATGTGCAGACTGCAAACAAATTTATACAGTTGAGGTTGCAACCATAAACAGGAAAGATACATCACTTGCGTATGCCATAAACAAATCAACATGCCACAGGCCTCGCATTTATAAAGCAAAAAAAAAATCAAAAGGAGCTTTCTGTACAAATAAGATAGTTCTCACACAACATTAGCACTGATACAAAACTTAAGTGGGAGCACTTTCAGCTATCCTTCACAAAGTTTTAGTTTCACAAATCATAAGTCATAAGTCAGAGGATTAAAAGTGACTAATCTGTTCTATCTACATGTCTTCTCCTGTTGCTAATGCCATCTTGAAAGTATTTACACCTAGAATCATGGAAATCCAAGTATTTACAACCTAAATCTAGAGCACAGTACACCATGTCAAAGAAGAAAAAAGAAACTATGATCTGAATCAAGAAGTATAGAACTGCATACTTGATCATTGAAGCGGTGATGCTAATTAATTGCATTCACACACTAATATCTATGTGGCGTGCATAAGAAGACCAATCAATAAATATCTCCTCCCATCTCGCCAAGAAAAACCATTCGCATCACCTCATCTACCATTAGTAAAAATGACATCTAGCCAAACTACTATGCATCGACTCAGAAAGAACTTACCAGCTAGTTCAAGATTTATTATTTGAAGGTGGAAGATCAATCATGCATCAGACCACGCTTTCCCTTTCACTCTGGCATGCACACAACATAATTTACCTCAGAATTTTCCTATACAAAAAGAATAGAAAGAATATAAGAAGAGTAGCAGACAACATCTTACCATCAATCCTGCATAGTATTGTGAGATGGCGGATAATAGCAAACAACATGGTGAGCCAAGATTACGGCACAAGAAAATGCGAATATTTTAGCCGACATGTAGTGCGTAATATTTATTCAAAACACATATGAGATTTTCAAAGAATGCTACTTCATTGTATATAGATGGCGAATCGTCGCCTCGTAAAATGAGTGAAAATGCACAATGCGAGTAAAATTCATTGTCTTTTGTTCAAGTTCAGTGTTGTAACACCTCTAGAAGGGTAAATAAATTGCCTAAAACAATCTAAAACATTTTCTCCTCCATGCAAGGGTAAATAAATCACCTAAAAATCTAAATTATTTAGATCTAAAACATTTTCTCCTCCATAGCTGGGTACCTCGTGCTACGCTGACATGGGGGGCCTGAGCAGGGAGGAGGGCCTCGCGCGGTGCCGCTAACGCCATGAATCTGTGCGGGGAGGTGTCACCCCTGGCCGCCGATGGATCACCGTCGACGTGAGCTCGCGAGTGGATATGGGACGAGGACGCCGGCAGGGCAAACCCCACTGCTTTGGCGACTTAGATTTCTAGATAATAGAGTTGTTGTCGGATACAACACAGGTTCAGGCACTTATGTGCTGATACAGACACTGGCCATTTGGCCCCATAATTCACTACAAGAATGTAAACGTAATATGACAAATGCATAAGCTACTGAGGAATACGTCTTCTTCTCCAGGTAACTCCCATCAGTGATGATCGCTGGGTGTGACGTCTCCCCCCTCTTGAGTTGCAGCTTGTTCCCAAGCTGGAGCATGAGGAAACCAATGCTTGACCACATAGTAATCTTCCCAGGTAGTGATAGTGTCTGGCAGACCCACCCATGTAAGCTTTACCTAAGGCACTGCTATATTGCCCTTCTTAACCATACGACGATCAATGATTTGCTTCGGAATTGTACCAGCTGCTTCCAAGTCTATGAGGACAGACAATGTGTCATAGACTGGAGACAAATCTACAGTAAATGGTTTCAATTGGGATACGCAAAAGACTGGGTGAATCAGAGAGCCTGCAGACAACTGCAGTCGATATGCTACTGCACCCACTTTCTGTAGGATGGTGTATGGACCGAAGTACTTGTATGCTAGTTTTGGATATGGTCTGTTAACCATAGTAGACTGAGTGTATGGCTGCAGCTTCAATAACACTTTATCACCAATAGAAAATTGATAGTTTTGGCGCTTTTGATCTACCACTATTTTCATTCGATTTTGTGCTCTTGCTAGATGTTGCTTCAGTGATTGTAAATGGAGCTCTCTGTGTTCAATGATATCAGCCATTGTTGTAGATGTTGATGCTGGGAGAGATGGTACTACTCCAATGTTGGGCTCATAACCATACAATGCCTTGAATGGGGAACACCCTAGTGTAGAATGCAATGAAGAGTTGTACCAGAGCTCAGCCAAAGAAAGCCAAGATTTCCAAGCTTTAGGTGAGTCATTAACAACACATCTCAAGTACATCTCTAAGTATTGGTTGACTCGCTCTTATTGACCATCAGTTTAGGGATGATAAGTTGTGCTCAACTGTAAGTTCACCTTGTAGAGTTTGAATATCTCTTTCCAGAAATGACTAACAAAAATGGTGTCTCTATCTGAGACAATGGATGCTGGTAATCCATGTAGCTTGACCACATGATCCATGAACAGTTTAGCAATTATTGCAGCAGTATAAGGGTGCTTGACTGGTAAGAAATGTGCATATTTTGTTAACCTGTCCACTATCACCAAGATGACAGAACAACCTTCTGATTTTGGAAGACCTTCTATAAAATCCATTGTTAAGTGTTGCCAAAACCCCTCTAGAATTGGTAATGGTTATAGGAGGCCCAAGGGATGATGAAGTGAGTGCTTTGCTTGTTGACAAATAATGCACCGTTTAACAAAATTCTCCACATCTTGCTTCATACCCTTCCATGCAAAGTGTTTCTTCAGTCTGTAGTAAGTTGCAAAGAATTCGAAATGGCCACCTAGGGAACTAGAATGGCAAGTAGCTATAATCTTTGTTTGAAGAGTGAATTATCACTTGATCCATACTTTGCCTTGATGCCATATGAGTCCTTTCTCCAAACTATAGCCTTGATTGTCTGGACTGGTGACTGCTAACCTCTGCAGTAGTTGCTGGGCTTGGGTATCAGTTGTGTAAGTATTAAGGACCTCCTATATCCAACCTAGTTGTACTGATGATACTGCTTGAATATCCATCATGTGACCAACTCTGGATAGAGCATCAGTTGTAATGTTATCTTTGCCTTTCTTGTATATGATTTGAAATTGTAACCCCATGAGTCTTGTCATTGCTTTTCTCTGCATGTCAGAGTGCAGATTCTGTTCATTGAGGTATGCGAGGGACTTGTGGTTTGTTTGGATGAAAAATTCCCCTCTCTGTAGGTAATGCCTCCACCTTTCTACAACCATGATCAAGGCTAAGAACTCCTTTTCATATATAGATAAAGACTTATGCTTTTCTCCCAAAGCTTTACTGAGGTAGGCTATGGGTTGTCCTTTCTGCATGAGAATTGCATCTATGCCATCTTGGCAAGCATCAGTTTCCACAATAAAAGGTTCTTGAAAGTTGGGCAGTGCCAGGACTGGAGTTCTGGTCATTGCTGTAACACCCTCGGTGTTACGCCCTAAACAAATTACCAAACCAAGTCATGAGCATCATGTTTACGTGAGAATGCATATGATGGGATGCGTGGATAAAATTTTTGTAACTTAAGATGATCAATAAAAATGTTAAATGAGAAGCTATGCCATAACTCATGTATATCAAGTAGGGTTTAAAACCAATTTTTATTAAAAAAATGCTATATAACATATATGTGGCACTTAAATAAAGTTTGGAATATGAAATTTGTAGATGACAATGAAATCCTTGCTGTAGAAAAATAACATTGCTAGCTAATATTTTTAATAGCCTAGAAATGCAATTTGGAATCAAGTTCAGCTCAAAAATTTAGAATATTTTCAAGTATGTTGACAGCTAGACAATGCCGTGTTTGGGAATTTATTTTGTAAAATCAAGTTAAGAAGTGGTGTCATGTGTTAGCTCGAGTTGGTAGCCTGATAAACCCTCTTGAGCATGGTGAAGGTGGTTTGATTCCTAGAACAATCGTTTAGTTTTTATATGCGCTTTAAAATTCATGCACGTGACGCTTTCTAAAGCTGGTTTGCCGGGTGAGTGCGATCACCATGCCCGGCCAAGCGACGGCGCGCCACGGGCTGGTCGCAAGATGCGTACTGCCCGCCGACGTGGGCCACCACGACCGTCTCTTGCCCACCGTGGCTTGGCCGCCATCGCCTCTCCGCCGCTGCTGAGTCGCCGTCGCCGCTATGCCGCGATCAAGCGGTGTTGCCGCATTGCCGGTCCGCCCCGTGCGCACGTGGTTGAGCTCGCCGTCGCCTTGTCATTTTTATGCACTGCGCGCGTGGGCCATGCCGGTCGTGGATGCACGTGCTTGTCCGTTGCGTCTGAGCGCGCGTCGCACTGGTCACGCCGACCACGTCCTGCCAAGACAAGGCCGAGCTGAGCCCACCTGCCGCGCCCCGTCTCTCTCTCCCTCTGTTGCCGCCGTCGAGCCGCACCATCAAATTAGCCATCGAGCGATCACCTCCATTCAATTTAGCGCATCCATGGCTTCATCATCAAGTCCTCTCGCTGCTCGACCCCACCCAGCCTCGAAGCATGCATAGCCAAGCTCCAATTTGGAGCTTTCTCCGTCGCTGTGCCGATGAGGCCGCGCTCGGCCATGGCCGAGGGCAGCCCTCCCTTAGTCCACCCTAAGCAGATTACTGTGCACCGCTAGCTTCGACTCCACCCCCTCTTCGCCCTATGTGCCTTAGCGAAACCTCTACCGCCTCACCGTCATCGCTGACGCGACCGTGCTACCGTGATGCACCGTCGTATGGCTCGGCCACACGTGGCCACACCTCCTCCGCCATCCTCCACCCCAACCGTCACCTCGCGCACTAACCAATTAGGTCTGTAGCTACCCCAACTCACTGGAACAGTGGCACCGCTGTCGCGGATGACCGCACGCTGCTGCAGCCTTCCCCAGCAAGTCATGTCACCCCACATCGCTGTAACACCCTCGGTGTTATGCCCTAAACAAATTATTAAACCATGTCATGAGCATCATGTTTATGTGATAATGCATGTGATGGAAGGTGTAGATAACATTTTTGTAACTTCAGATGATCAATAAAAATGTTAAATGATAAGCTATTCCATAACTCATATGTATCAAGTAGGGTTTAAAACTAATATTTATTGAACAAAAATACTATAGAACATATATGTGGTGCTTAAATAAAGTTGGAGTATGAACTTGGTAGATGACAATAAAATACTTGTTGTAGAAAAATAACATTGCTAGCCAACATTTCTAATAGCCTAGAAATTTAACTTGGAATCAAATTCAGCTCATAGACTTATAAGATTTTTAAGTATATAGACAGCTAGACAATGCCATGTTTAGTGATTTATTTTGCGAAACCGGGTTTAGAATAGGTGTTATGTTTTAGCTTGGTTTGGTAGCCTCATATGCCATCTTGAGTATGGTGAAGATGGTTTAAGTCTAGAAGCAACCGTTTAGTTGTTATATGTGCTTTAAAATGCATGCATGACACGTTCTTGGGTTGGCCGGGTGGACGCGGTCACCATGCTCGGGTGTACGCCGTCGCCATGCTGGTCGCTCGCGCGTGCCTGGCTGTGGCTGCCTCTGGCCTGGTCGCCATTGGCCTCTACCACATGGAGCCGCCGCTGCTGTTTGTGTGGCCGTCGCGACGTCATTGGTCCGTCTCCGCTGTTGCCAAGATTATCGACCGCTTCACGGCCATGACGCGATCATTCCGCCGCCGTTGCTGCCTCACCATCACATCCGCGCTTCTCTCTACACCTCTACGTCGCTGCTGGACCTCCGCTCGAGGTCGCCATCGCCACACAAGACGCGGCTGCAGCTTCACCGTCGCCTTGCCATTTATGGCGCTACGCCGCGCGGGCCATGGCCGGTCGGGGACACGCGTGCTTGTCTTTTCCGTCTACGCGCATGCCTTCCCGGTCAAACCGAGCATGTCCTGCCAAGGCGAGGCCATGCTGTGCCACCTACCGACCCATCTCTCTCTCTTTTATCGCCACCACCGAGTCGAGTCGCTACCACACGCAATTGACCAAATGAGTGGTCATCTCCTTTAATTCTGCTGCTACCGTGTCTCCGCCATCAAGTCCTCTTGCTGCCCAACCCCACCCCGCTTTGAATGGAGCCCTTCCGAGCTCCAATTTGGCATTTTTTCCGCCGTCAGTTTGATAAGGCCGCATCCGCCGTTGACAAGGGCAGCCCTCCTACCGCCCCTCTCCGAGCTAATTCACCCGCATCACTAGTTTTGCCTTGCCTCCCTCTCCACCTTGCGCACGCCAGTGGAACCGCTACCGCCTCCCCATCGCCGTTGACGCGACCGCACCACCGCTCGACTCGGTCCCACATGGCCACACCTCCTCCGCCATCCTCCACCCCAACCGTCACCTCGGCTAGGTCCACGGTAGTCTACTGATGTTCCCTCGCTAGCTAGTTAGGTTCTTAGGTGCTCTGGATCGCCGGGGTAGCTACACCACTGCCACAGACAGCCGTGCGTCGCTGCAACTCGCTCTAGTGCATCCCGTCGCCCCACGTTGCTGCTTGGTGTAGGCGGTTGGACCATAGTTGAAGGTCGGCCCGACCGATGGGCTAGCGCGAGCCTCTGGTGGCCGGCATGGTTGCGTCGCGTCATCGCCCACCGCGCCGCCATGCGCTGAGTCGCTGGGGTGCGCGCGGGTGAATCAGGGAAAAGTTAGGGGGTTAAGTGAGAAGGTCTAAGAGAGGAGAAAATAGTGTTAGTACTTAGTTTTAAATTGGGAGGAGTTCGAGGTCTCTTTTGCAAAATCGCTAACAGCATGGACTCCCAAATCACGGACCGGCCTCGCATGGGTCAGCGCCAAGAAAGTCAACTGCGTTAGTGCTATAAAACATGGCAAGCCACGCGTGTGGGCTGCGTGGGAGATTTAGTTTTCTTTTTCATAAGGAATTAGCAATGGTTTTCTAATTTAATTTTTGAGTTGATCTTTAGTAAATCATATAAAATCATGTTGGTGTCCAAAAATTATAAAACAAATTTTGTTAGGTTCCTAAAATATTAGTAGAAATAGACTAAGCGTTAGAATAGACTAAGCATTAGGGTAGTTAAATGCTCTTTGTTTCAATATACATTAAAACATTAGTAGAAATAAAGATATATCCTTAAATTGCAAAACTGAGTGTTTGTTAGTTGAATCCAACATCTTGCTTGATGAAGATGATAGTTAGCTTAGTATCTTAGTCATTAAAGCTAGTTTAGTAGCTTGGTATGCGCATTCTTAGTTTAAGAGTTGTCGTTGCCTGAATGCTAAGTGTTGCATCATCATCGCATGCATGTAGAGAATGGGTTGGAGGAGATCATGACCACCGACGACCATGATTTCGAGGAGATCGTCGAGGAGTACGAGGAGGATATTCTCATGTAGGAGGTCCTAGAGCTGCCACTGAATGACTCAGCTGACACCGCACCTGCCCAAGGCAAGCCCTGGTTCCTCTGTTTTATAAATGTGTTGTGCATAGATACACCTATCCTAAGAGTCTTACTAGTGTATGTTCAAGTAGATGCTATGCTTAGGTCATCGGTAGCATGAGTAATCTGTCGTTGCTCATAATAGAGGATTATTATTACTCTCATAATAAAATAATAAAACAAAAAATGGAGACATGATAGAGATATGGTATGGGTATTGTTAGGTATAACAGGTTGTGTCCCGTGGCCAATGGGGCTTAGCTTGGTTACACTGTTTTCCCTGCTCTTATCGATTGAGGACCGTCCGTTGCTGTGGATGGTAGTTAGGTCACAGACTTATTATCCTGAGCACATACTTGCTTATGGGAGCAGGAAAACTGGTTGTGCTCTTGTCGTGGGTTCTAGCTCTTTTTGGACCGACTGATTGGAGGCGGGGAAAGGTGGAGGTCTAAGCACCATACTGAGATCGGGTCTCAAGTGTGGGGGCTTAGAGTCTAAGTTTGGACGGGGACCTGGACCCCTTGACATGAGTGGAGTGGGTTGGTCTCTTTTGTGCCTGGGGTACAAGCGGGGCGTGTGTTTCGGGGTACCCAGCTAGGATACATTGATTCGTGAATCGCCATTTTTGTGAGACGGTATGACTTGGCTATGGTCTAGCATCGTAGTAAGAACTAGAAGATGAAAGATAGTGAAATGGTTCTGATTGCTTAACCCTTGCTTGAAAGTAGAATATATGCTTACCTAGAATGGTTAGGTAATGAAGTAATCATGACTGCTAATTAAATTTGATCTTAAGGACGTACTTCTAGTAATGCTTTTCGCAAATAAAAAGAAAACAACAAACCCATATTGCCTATCATATACTTGAGAGTCGGGAAACTATTCCCACTAGTCAGGTAAGTTTTACGAGTACATTGTGTACTCAGGGTTTATTTTACCCCTGTTGCAGGTGCAGCTTGAGGAGTAGCACTTGTGTGGAGGATTCTTCTGGTGGGCACAGATGGATCCTTATATCGTTTTTGCTAGATGTTTATTTTTATTCCGCTGTTTAATTATCGCACTCTGAACTCTGGTATTGTAATAAATAATTTCCAAAAACTCTTGTTGTATGAAATAGACTAAGTATTGTAAGCTCGTACTCATTATTAGATTCTAGATGTAAAACATGGATTGTTTTGAGTTCTCCCTTAGGGTGTGCTTGACGAAACTGTTCGATGTAGCTCACTTTTGAGTTGCTTAGTGTCTAGGGGAAGACGAGCGCCTCCAAAAGCATGTTATTTCGGACGGTTCTGCCACAACTATCGCTTAGCATAGCCGCTCGGGTCGAAGATGGTGACCGACCCGTTAGGTGGGCCGGTGCAGGTCCCTGGTGGCCGGCGCGGCCGCAATGTGTCCCCGCCGCCGCACCACCATGCACTGAGTCATCGGGGGTGCGCACGGGGGAATTTCGGTAAAGTCAGGGTGTTAAGTGAGAAGATTTGAGAGAGGGGGAAATAGTATAAGGGTTTAGGTGTGATTCGGAAGAAAATCGGTGACTCTTTTGCAAAAAACGCTAGCGCGCGTGGGCTCCCCACCGTGGGTCGCCTCGCGCGTGGGCCGGCGCTCGTGTGGGTCGCATCCGTGGGCCGCTATGCGCGCGCTGCGTCTCATGGGCCACGCGTTGTGGGCCGTGCGGAGGATTCACTTTTCTTTTTCCTAGAAAATTAGTAATGGTTTTCTAATTTAATTTCTGAGTTTTCTCTTTGGTAATTAATATAAAATAGTGTAGATGTTCAAAAATTGTGCAACAAATTTTGTTAGGTTCCTAAAATTGTGATCTATCTGTTGGTATAATTGGTTTATACATATACAAATTGATACTAGGAGCTATTAAATCGTTTGAGAATGCTTCATATTATTAAATTAATCATTGTAGAAATTTTTGTGGTAAATTGGTGATAGATTTAGTCCTGGAATTTTTATAGTAGCTTCATTGTATTATTATGTGCTCACTGTAATTTTTGTAGCCTTAGAATAGACTAAGCATTAGGGTAGTTAAATGCTCTTTGTTTCAATATACATTAAATCATTAGTAGAAATAAAGATATACCCTTAAATTGCAAAACTGAGTGTTTGTTAGTTGAACCCAACACCTTGCTTGATGAAGATGATAGTTAGCTTAGTATCTTAGTCATTAGAGCTAGCTTAGTAGCTTAGTATGTGCATTCTTATTTTAAGAGTTTGTCGATGCGGGACCCACAGGATACCCCGCAAGAGAGAGAGAAGATCTAGTTCAACTAGGGTTCTTCCCATGTAATCTTAGTAATAGAACTATTAAATAATCCTACTAGGAAATCTCATTGTAAACCGATTAGGACTCCGGCCTCCTGAATATATAAAGGAGGCCAGGGCTCCTAAAGAAGGGGACAATTGGTACGACATAACACTTCATAATCAATCCAACGCAAAAGGCAAACGCCGATTGGGCGTAGAAGTCGTTACTCGATCTACGATCGAGGGCTCCGAACCAGATAAATCGATCGTCTCTTGCGTTCACCATCGAAGTTCAAAGATACGCGAAAACCGAACGACATCGCCACGGTACCCCGTGGTAGGCTATCGATGGTAAAACATCGACAACAGCGCGCCAGTAGTAGGGCTTCAGCGACTTTGCATCCGAGAGCTCGATGGACCTCAATAACATGATCTTCCCGACGGGATCGATTTTCATCTTGGCTCGTGGATCTGCGAGGCGGATAACTCGGCAAGCTTCAAAGTCATCTCCTCAAAGATCCGGATCATCATGAAGAATCCTCTATTTCGACAACTACGACGGATCAACTCATCGTAAGATTCGCAAACTCATAATACCCGATTCAATAAGATTCCATCCGACTCGAATTCAAGCTCCGTGATCCGAGATGAAGTCTTATTCGAGTGCTTTCAAGAAGTCGAGTTCTTGTTTGGCAAGATTCCGAATACAACCCAAAACAACTCGGATTATCCTCGTAGTTTTTCAAAAGGCCGAGTTCTTTTCCATTTGGGCCGGACAACACGACAAAATCCTATCGTGGGACAGTTTGAAAGGTCTTTCAAATCAACACTTGGGATACCAACGACAGAGCTCGGGGAGGGTCTCGTTCTAACGATAACATCGCAAGACCAGATCATCCATCGCCGAGATCTGCTTCCTTAGGATAGCGGAACCCAACTAAGTCGGCAAGACAACGACAACAACTATTCTACCTTACCAAGAGGGAGACTCAATCTACGACGTCGAGGCGCTAATCAAGTCATCAAAGAATTCTGACAAAGATGACAACTAACGACAATAACGGAACAGCTCACGCACGACGGGAAGTGTTGATGGTTCGACGCCCTCGGTCGCCATTAAACCCCCCGTAAGCACCCGATGTCGTCATCGATGAATCAATCCAACATATCACCCTTTGCTCGTGGCTACGATGGAGAAACCGAAAAGTCGAGACAGGCTCGAGAAAGGAAAAACAAGTTGAAACAAGGGCGCCAAAGACCGCGCTCCGACAAACAGAGAGAAGCTCGGACTAGATACGAGTCGAATTGGTGAATACGATAAAAAAGAAGATCACAACAAGAGGTCAAGGGAGACGACAAAGTGAGTACGCCTTACGATAAGATTCGAGAAGCATTAGAAGAACTCGGGGCAACTTCACATCACGGGAGAAGTACGAACAGCTCCAGGACTTGCTCCGGTCAACGATCCCAAGAACACATGAAGAGAGAACCCGATCAAGAATACCTGCCAGATCAACAACCCATAGGCAAGAAGATCAAAATCAAAGGAAGTCCGCTTTTGAAAGACTTGGACCAGGCGGAAGCCATAACGGGGAAAGCAGGAGGGAACATAGTCGGGGCCATCAATTTGAACAACCAAGGAAGACCAGGAGTAGAGGGCCTACCCAGACAACCTCGCAGAATTATTCCCATCAAAACAACACTTGGCCAGAAGAGGGAGCCGAATCCGAATTCAAGGAAGCCGGAACGCATGATAGATTCCCCTGTTTTGCAAACAGGTTGGCATCAGTTCGATTACCTCACAAATTCAAACCGTCTAATCACTCCAAGTATGATGGCAAAACCGAACCAAGACAATGGCTCAGAATATATTCACAATCAATTGAACTAGCCGGAGGAGACGATGATATTAAAACCTTGTTCTTCCCCATGGCACTGGAAACGATGCCCCTCCAATGGTTTGATAAATTGAACCCAGGATCGATCAGAACTTGGGAAGACTTGCAAAGAGCTTTCTGCGAAAATTTCGCAGGTATCATCACACACCCGATCACTCATGCCGAACTGAAAGGACTCTAGCAAAAGGGGGGCGAAAGTCTCAGAAATTACTATCGGCGATTCGGTGAACCGCGGGCTCAAGTGCATGACATCATCGAACGAGAAGTAATTGAAGCTTTCTCTCATGGAATCATGGCTAGGTGGCAATTTCAAGATTTCTGCAAAGAAAATCTGAGAAACAATGAAGAATTCGACGAACAAGAGAAAAAATGATTACTGCGCAGAAGAAAAAAAACACGAGAAAGGTTCCTGATAGAAGCAATCAAGACAACCTCGGATAGGCAAAATCATCAAGTAATGTACATCAAGAAAGAAAGCGTAGACCGGACAATACCGTGGCAATGGCCGACAAATCAAAGAAGTTTTCTAAACCCGTAAGATATGAAGACATTGAAAACATACGTTGCCCATTACACCCTAACGGAGACACACCATCGAAATCGCTACACTTTCAATGATCGATACGAGAAAAGATAGTAAGGAGAACACCAAAGAGGACAATCACAAGAAAGATGAAGACAACCACGAGGACAAAGGATTTCAAAACCCGTGGGAACGGTAGCGAGTAATCTTCTCAGAGCTCCAGATTGCACAAGCAAACGTCAAGAAAAACTAGCACTCACGAACCATCATGACAAAGAGAATCCGGCTACACCAAGATATCTCAATTGGTCACAATATCCAATCCAATTTTCAAGAGAAGACCAATGGACTAGCGTGGGAACGAGGCCATTACCCACCGGTTTTAGACCCAACTATTGCCGGATGATCTGTCACCAAAGTACTAATCGATGGGGGAGCTGGACTCAACATCATCTTTTCAGAAACTCTAAGGAAGATGGGACTACAACTCGCTGGGATGATTACACCAACAAGCACTCCCTTTTACGGAATAGTACCCGGCAAAGCAGCCATGCCACTCGGACAAGTTACTTTACCCGTCACTTTCGGAACTCCTACGAACTATCGAACAGAGTTTATCAAATTTGAGGTTGCGGACTTCGATTCGTCATATCATGCGATCCTCGGACGCCCAGCACTGGCAAAATTCATGGCAATACCACATTACCCGTACTTATTGCTTAAGATGCCAGGACCCAACGGTATCCTTTCTCTTCGAAGCGATTTGAAGCGTGCTTTTGACTGCGACGTTCAGGCGATCCAAATTGCGGCAAAAGCACAGGCCGACAATGGGAGAAAACAAATAGCCACAATTGCTGCAGAGATAAGCCAAGAAGAATTAGAAATACCGGCTAAAAAGCCCAGCATCATCACACCACCAAAAGAAGCCGACGTCAAGCAAATCGATTTGGGCACTAGCGATACCTCCAAGACAACAACCATCAGTGCTCACCTCTCGGCAAAATAGGAACTCGCGCTCACCAACTTTCTTCGGGACAACAAAGATATCTTCACCGAAGCCTACCGACATGCCGTGTCCCAAGAGAGTTAATGAAACCTGTAATTGATGTTAATGAAAACTCCAAGCTCAGTAAAGCGGCACCACACGACGATTCTCACCCGACAAAAAGGCAGCGATTAAAAAAGAAATCACAAAACTGATGGCAGCCGGATTCATCAGAGAAATCCTTCATCCGGACTGGCTAGCAAACCCGGTCCTTGTGCAAAAGAAGAACACAGATGAGTGGCGTATGTGCGTCGACTACACGGATCTCAACAAGCATTGCCCAAAAGATCCATTCGGGCTACCACGCATTGACCAGATAGTCGACTCAACAAAGAGGGTCCGCCTCATTATCCTTTCTCGATTGCTATTCAGGGTATCACCAGATCGCATTAAAAGAACAAGACCAAAGCAAGACTTCTTTTATTACCCCGTTCGGTGCTTACTGTTACAAGACCATGTCGTTTGGACTAAAGAACGCTGGAGCCACATACCAAAGAGCTATACAAACTTGCCTTGGAGATCAAATCGGTGAAAATGTGGAGGCATACGTGGATGATGTAGTGGTAAAAACAAAGAACCCGCATACCATGATTGAAGATTTAAAGCAAACATTTGAAAACTTGAAGAGATGGAGATGGAAATTGAACCCAAATAAATGTGTATTCGGAGTTCCTTCAGGCAACTACTCGGATTTTTGGTCACCAACAGGGATTGAAGCCAAACCAAGCAAATTCGAGCTATAAACAGAAAATGAGGCAACCTAGGACTATCAAAGATGTTCGAAAACTAACAGGATGCATGGCGGCCCTCAATCGTTTCATATCAAGACTCCGGAGAAAAGGGGTTACCCTTCTTTAAACCGCTAAAGAAGACAGACAAGTTTGAATGGACAAAGGAGGTCGACGAAGCTTTCAAGAAACTTAAGGCATATCTCACATCCTCACCAGCTCTCACACCCCCAAGGAAAGATGAAGACATGATGCTATACATTGCGGCGACTACTATCAGAGTCAAGACGACAATAGTCGTGGAAAGAGATGAAGAAGGACGTGTGTACAAAGTACAAATGACGGTATACTACATCAAATAAGTATTGTCTCGAATCAAAAATCCGGTACCCGCATGTACAAAAAAACTACTCTCGCCCTACTTATCACCTCACGAAGCTTCGCCACTATTTCGAAAGCCACAAAATTACCGTGGTGACGGACTTCCCACTCGGAGACATTTTACACAACAGAGATGCGACAGGATCGTATATCAAAGTGGGCGATTGAACTTGGAGCTCTTAACATCGACTTTACCCCACGGAAAGCAATCAAATCTCAAGCCCTTGCCGATTTTGTGGCCGAGTGGATGTAAATTCAGCAGCCTTTATCGATACAATCCTTGATCACCGGAAGATGTACTTTGATGGGTCGCTCAAACTAGGCGGAGCCGTGCAAAGGCTTCTCCTCATTTCCCGTAAGGAAAACAACTCAAGTACGTCCTTCAGATATTATGGCAAGCTACAAATAACGAAGCGAATATGAAGCCCTCATCCACGGGCTACGAGTGGCAATTACCCTCGAATAAAGAGATTACTTGTATATGGCGATTCAAAGAGTAGTCATCAACCATGTAAACAAAGATTGGGATTGCACAAAAGAAAACATGGGTGCTTCATCAGTCTTGAATACGGAAACTTGAAAAATATTTTCAAGGATTAGAAATTTTACACGTCTCAAGCGTGATTCCAACATTGCGCAGATGTCCCTTGCCAAGCTCGGATCGAGATAGAGCAAAGGTTCCACCCGGCGATTTATAGAAGAGCTATCAGTTCCTCTATCAAACAACCCGGTGAGACATCCAACGAAATTCAAAGCTAAAGGCGTTCGGATCTTGGTAATCAACACCTCATGGACCCAAGTTTTCATCGACTATATCAAAGAAAATAAACTACCAAAGAGATAAAGCGGAAGCTACCCAAGTTGTTCGCAGAAGCAAAAACTACGTTTTAGTAGGAGATAGACTCTATAGAAGAGCGGCTTCATCGAGTACTCTGAAATATGTTTCATTTGAAGAAGGCAAAGAGATCCTAGACGAGATACACTCAAAGTTGTCATGAAATCATGCCGCTTCAAGAACACTGGTTGGAAAAGCATTTCAGACCGGATTCTCTTCGCCAACCGCTCTAAAAGACGCAGAAGAACTTGTCGAAAAATGCAAAGGTTGCCAAATGTTTGCAAGACAAGCCCATGTGCCACCACAATCTTATCTCGCATCCCACCCGCTTGGCCTTTTTTCTGCATGAAATGGGATCAAGTGGGACCCTCAAGAAAGCAAAGGGTGGCTTCGAGTACATCTTTGTGGCAATCGACAAGTTCACCAAGTGGATTGAATATAAACCACTCATGAAGTATAAGCAAACCAAAGCAAATGAATTCATCCAAGAAATTACGCACCGCTTTGGCATGCCCAATCGAATCATCACAGATCTAGGCTCCCCTTTCCACATTCATGTAATCTGTAAGTCGGGCACAAGACCGTGGTTTTAGTATAGACTATGCGTCTGTCGCACATCCAAAAGCCAACGGACAAGTAGAAAGGGCCAATGGACTCATACTAGCCGGATTAAAACCAAGATTATACGAAGAACTAATTGACTATGGGTCCAAATGGATTGAAGAATTGCCAAAAGTTGTATGGGGGCTACGAACTCAAATAAGCAGAGCAACAGGCCACTCACCCTTCTTCCTAGTTTACGGATCAGAAGCCGTACTACCTGCCGACTTGATCTGGACATCACCAAAGATAGAACAATACGATGAAGGAGAAGCAGAACAAACAAGAAAATTAGAACTCGACAGCTCAGAAGAAGTCAGAGTAAATGCCACCCTACAATCAGCCAGATACCTACAAGGTTTAAGGTGGCACTACAACAAAAGTACCCATCCTCAATCATTACGAGTTGGAGACTTAGTACTAAGAAGGATACAAAAGACTAACGGACGACATAAGCTCCTCAGTCCATGGGAAGGTCCGTTCATTGTCACAAAAGTCACCGGACCAGGCACATACAAGTTAATAACCGAAGATGGAAAGGAAGTAAGCAATACATGGCACATCGTACCACTAAGAAGATTCTACGCGTAAAAACAAGACATGCAAGCCACAAGGGACCAACATTCACAATCGACGAAAGGACGATATTCTTCGACAACATATGTATTTGTTCATATTCATGATCAATAAAGATGATATTCATCCACAAATGTCTTATCATGACTTCCAACGAGTTATTTACCCGAAATAAAAAGCAAAATGGTGAAAGTACTTTGAGCTTCCCACCGAGAGCAAAATAGTCGAAAACACGCTTGAGCCCGGCCCGATGAGGGTAGCTAAAAGCTAACACCAAACAAAAAGCAAAATGGTCAAAGCACGCTGAGCTTCCCACGAGAGCAAAATAGCCGAAAACACGCTTGAGCTCACGCCGATGAGGGTAGCTAAAAGCTAACACCAAACAAAAAGCAAAATGGTCAAAAGCACGCTTTGAGCTTCCCTACCGAGAGCAAAATAGTGAAAACACGCTTGAGCTCCGCCGATGAGGGTAGCTAAAAGCTAACACCAAACAAAAACCAAAATGGTCAAAAGCACGCTTTGAAAGCTTCCCGGCCGAGAGCAAAATAGCTAAAAATACGCTTGAGCCCACGCCGATGAGGGTAGCTAAAAGCTAACACCAAACAAAGAATGAAGCCAAAACTAGTCAACCAAAATCTGAACTCTAAAGGACCCTCCACTCTTTCGTTCAAAAAGCAAGAGGCTCGGGGGCTACACTACATCCAGATAGGAATACTTTTTCCTCAGAAAAAGTACAAGCGCCACTCAAAAGGCAACATTCTATGCATTCTATGCCGAGTCGTTTTCTCATAGCGCGGTGCCAACACAAAGATTTAACAAGCGCTACTCAAAAGGCAACATTCTATGCATTCTATGCCGAGTCGTTTTCTCATAGCGCGGTGCCAACACAAAGATTTAACAAGCGCTACTCAAAAGGCAACATTCTATGCATTCTATGCCGAGTCGTTTCCTCATAGCGCGGTGTCAACACAAAGATTTACATCTAACAAGTCACAGCGTGGACAAAGCACTCGACAAATCAAGGGGTCTCGTCAGGATAACACACAGAGTCGTTTGGTGAAGCAGACAGGACGATAACACACAGAGTCGTTTGGTGAAGCAGACAGACAAAATACTCAAAGAGACAAGTAACTTCGACCACACCTGTGCAAACAATACATCAACGAAAACAAAGAATCTTCATTTAAAGAGGAGTGTAATATTACAAGAAGCTTCACAAGAAGCCGGTCAATCGGGTCGCATTATCATCGAGAGGGAAATGTCAATATCTAGATTTTCTCGCAACTCTCATCGCTAAACCGTCGACCTCGTGCTCCATCCTCTCAACGGCGTCAAGGTATTCTTGGCTCTCGGCTTCCTCTGCTATCTTGGACAGAGGCGCCTCAGAGCAAGGACCCGGACTGGCTAGCACATTTTTGGTACATATTTGGGCACATTTCTTCGCAAATTTTGAAACGACCTTAATCCATGGAATGAATCATGCGCCCAAGATTGCCCGTCGTCCGGAGTCCGAAGAACATCGCCTCTCGAACGAAAAGATTTCCACAAAACATTCCAATTTTCAATTGGTCACGCCAGCTTTCTCGGTCAAGCTTTCAATAGTTCTTTGGGCTGCACAAGATCTCTATCACCTCAAGGCTTAATCACTTAGCAAGGGCAAGTTCTTCCTCAAAGATGAGTAATTACCTCCTCAGCCTTGTTATGACTAGAACGGACTAGAGCCTTCATCTCATCGACGCTCTCCGAGAGCTTCACTTCTCGCACCGTAGAACTAGACAGACACCCAAGAACAAGTCAAGAAAGAAAAAAAAATCAAAATACAAGATACAGTGCAGAGCCCACGACACCTTTGCATTCATTTTTCGCAGACTCCCAAGGTCTCCGACTCCATTACCCGCACGAAGGGTTTTCTCCTCCTTTTGGTGCATCTCGACGCTCATCTCCAACTCAGCCGGAGAAGGTCAAGATCGGCTTTTAGAACACTCACCTCAGAAGACAACTTTCTCTCATTTTCGATGAGAAAAAAAGAAGCCGAGAATGATCACGGGAGAAAGACCGAGCCAAAACAGATAAAGAAAAATAAAGCGAAGGACAGAGGAAAACGAGCATGCAAAAAAGGAACGGCAGTAAAACCTACCAAGTTTTTCACCAAAAGAAGTCGATAGGCTCCCCAGTGCAGTCAGCTCCGATAATCGATGGGTGGCATCGAATCGCTGCACCACGCCATCGGAAAAAGAAGGACCACCGGAAGCAAGAGTAGGGAAGGAGAAGCCGGATGGAGCGAAGAAGGAACGACCAAAGCAACCTTCGTGGAAGCCGGAGTTAAACCTTCGAAGGACCTTCCACGACGCGGCCACAAATACCTTCGAGTGGCTAAAACCGCAAATCCAGCCAGTAGCCTCGAAGCCCCCACAAATGACTCCATCAACGTAATGTCGTGAGTCCCGAGGCTCGGAACTTCGCTGGCACGGGCGGGAGGCGTAGAAGAAGTCGAGGAAGGAGTAAGAGAAGACGAAACACCGAATAGTGATAAAAGGAGCGCCGATAAGAACCAGAGGAAGGAAAATAAAGGTCAAAAAGATAAAGCTGGAATCTACTCACCCGACCACTCTCTTCTTTGCGGTTAAGAGAAGGCTTCGCAGGGGGGAACCAGACGGTAAAAAAACGCCCTCGCCACCCGGCGACGAGCGGAATGGTCGGCAACGGAGCCGCTGGAAGGAGCCGGAGCCGGAGCCGCAGAAGGAGCCGGAGCCGAGACGTGGAAGAGCTCAGATCAAGGAGCGGTAGAACTCGGTGACCGGAGCTTCCAAAGAACTCGATCATCGAGTTTCAGAAGAAGTCGAAACGGAGCTTCGGAAGAACCCGCCCCCCGCCTCCGATTACTTCAAAAAAAAAGATCAATACTAAAGATCAAGACCAAGAAGAGAAATTCAATGCAACAGAATATGAAAAACGACTCACCGACGCTGCGTGATGAGGGGTACTTCATCATCTTCTTCATCCTCACCAAAGAAACCAGAGCACCTCTTTGAAAAAATGAAAAGTAATCGGATCATGAGAGAGACAAGAAAATAAAAGAACAAAGAGCATTAAATGAGCTCACCTAAGAGCATGCTAGCAACAACCGGAGTACCCGAGAAAGTACTTGGTTTGCGAGGCTTCTTGAGACAGCAGCGAGCGATGAAGACCCATCCGTTCGCCCCCCTTTCGGGACACTGCGAGGACCACGAGGGACTATACGAGGAACATATTCTTCATATACATCAACAAATCCGGAAGAAACCCCAGGAAGAGCGGTAGTGGTTTGGGACTTACTAATTGCAGAAGTCCCAAATGAGTCTACCTTCGGCCTCCGCCACGACAGGAAAGCGTCAGAGAGACCGGTCGACAAAGTTCCGCCCAAACTCCTGCGAAACGGATAGAACACCGAGTCAAAGGAAAGCTAAGCAAGAGCAAACGCAGCTAGAGTGCATAAAGTACTCAAACAAAAGATAGACAACTCACAAATGGGCGGGTTGTTGGTCGAGAACTTGGTGACACTGGGGAATAACGCCACCCCTTTCAAAGATCTTCTCAAGACGCCGAGTACCTCCTCACCGGTCACTCAAGAGTTGGGACCATGCGTGAAGGATCCTCGCCCCCGTAATACTCAAAGCCGAGATGTTCCCACTCCTTCAAAGGTCAACCCGTGACGAAGAAAACTCGAGACGATACCAAAGCCGGTCAAACCTCTCGCCGCTTCAAAGACATGTTAATCCTATCAAGGAGCGGTTGGATCACTTGAATCTCAACAAAGCGATTCAAGTTTCTTGTCCCATCGGTCATTCACCACAGGGCCGGACTCCGGGATGAATGGCAAGGAAGGATTATTAAATTGGCAAAGATAAAACCACTCGGCGCTACCAATCTTTTACTGAATCGACCAGATCATAGTCAAAAAACTTAATTTTGAGACCTCGACAAAACTGAATTCCACAACCGCCAAAGAACGCTTTGTCTCTTCACGGGCGGGGCCGAGGTTTCAAAGTAAAGAAAAAGCGAAAAAGAGACAGAGAAGGAGGATTCCAAGGAAAGCTTCGCAAATGTGAACGAAAAACAAAGATGGAGAATGGCATTGGGGTTAGGTGGTTCGGACTAATTCCAAAATAACCAAGGAACTGATGAAGGAAAGCGAAGCAGAAGGCAAAGTCCGGCCATGCGGACAAAAGAAACGAAGAGGACAATCTCACCAGACCCGGAGCTGGAACCCGATGTTCGCCGGAACCCTCCATTCAGCGATGACTTTGCTTTGGATCAAGCCATCGCTAACGAGCTTGCATAGCTGGTCTTCGCTTGTTGTTGGGGCCGCCAAACCTTCTCGAAAGCAGCCCTCATAGCCACAAACTCCTGATTTTGGATCAATGAAAGGGATGATTCCTCGCTCACGGAAGGTCGCCTTTGAGACTTGCTTGCGGTTTTCTTCTTTCCCATGAACTGGTGGAAGCAAGAGAGGCGCTAAATAAGATGTAGGATGATGATGCTTTCGGTTACTGGCAGCCGGTGGCGGCGGCATTTTGAAAGCTAGGGTTTAAAGGCAAGAGTTGGGCAAAGAAAGGGTCTTTAAATAGATTTTTCAAAGAATACAAACGGCCCACAAGGCTCGATAAAACACAATGTGGGAATGCGACGGTCCATTTACCGACGCAGCTTAAAACAATGGAGGCACAAATCCATACAACAAGACAAACCAACGGGCAGATTTCAGACTTATCCGTCCAAAGACCACGGCGAGGTTTATCGATCGCTACAAGAACAACTCGCCAAAACAAGAAGAAAGAAGGAAGAAAGAAAAGGCTACCTCACAAAGGAACAAGAGAACCCAAAGTTATTTGAGAAAGAACCCGGAATCTCATGGATAACGGGATCGCAATGAAAAGTAAGAGACAACTCGTAAGACAAGATTAGTTACATTACAAGCGTAAGATTACAAAACTTAAAGACAAGATTCGTTACATTACAAGCGACTTCAAAAATAGAAGATTACAAATCTTACAAGACCCAACGAACTCGGCACTACTGAAAAGCGAGGTAGCAAAGAGGAACACACACACTGCTGGCTAGGCTCGAACGACTACGTGTCCCAAATTGCTACTCGGAAGGACAAACCGCCATCACCCTACTGCTTTTCTTCAAAGGAAGGACGCAGTGCACTCAAGGCGGAAATTGGCAAGACGGCAGACAACTTGGAGCAGAGAAGGCAAGGGCATCTGCTCTACCCAAGACCGATGTGATACTACATATGGTGTTGATCTCAAGCACGGACAGCCTCAAGACAAAGCGACGAGGATCAACCTGTAATCGCCAGATGAAGAAACGAAGCCCGCATCACAAGACTTCCTCCAACTACCACCACATACATCCCGGCACATTAATGTCACAAGGGATTAGCCTACCTCTAATCCCTATCACAAGACTTCCTCCAGCTACAACAAAACACACACAGAACTACAAAATATGCCCGGGGTTGCTCTACTTCACAAACTACCATGCTCATATCCACGAAGGTTTCAACGGAATATCCAATAGATGAAAACTAGCACTCCGGATCAGTATTTATAGACCAAAGGAGCGGCGCACATGGACCAGAGCACCGATGAAATAAGCCCGACAAAGAACACAAAGAAAGGACAGGACTCAATAATGGACGACTCAAAGTAGAGAGAAAAGCAAAGGTCAAGACGAGCATATTCGGAAGGATATACCATCACAAGACAACCCGTGAACAAAAAGCATTTACACTCAACCACCACCATACAACTACATATGACAAAGAACAGACTATCAAAGAATACGCCAAGACCTTGCATCCGAAGTTCTTCCCCGAACAAAACATCACGGGTATACGCTCGGGGCTCGGCTAGCATCACAGATTAATCAACACTAAGCCGTGGAATCCGGCACTCATTTCAACTACTCCCGGGCTCGTAACCAAAGACAAAAGACAAAAAGTACAAGAAACTCAAGACTACAACGACGACGACGCATCAAGATTTTTCAACCGACTTCTTTTTCAAAAGAAAAGAACTCGGAGAAAGCACGAGGTCATGGGATACATAGCCCTAGAATTTTTTGAAGATAGGAATCGACCTCCAACTTTTGCAAGCAAAAGCAAGAGGCTCGGGGGCTACACTCAGTGAGTGCAATTTTTATAAAAAATTGCACCCACCCAAAAAGAACCCGGACATAGGCTCAGAGGCTACACACCACGAAACTACTCGGATGATGGATTAATACAATACTAAAGGACCGCTTCGGGAAGATACCACGTAAACTACTCGGATGATGGCTTAATCCAGACTAAAGAACCGCTTGAAAGATACCACAAAAACTACTCGGATGAGGACAAGATTCAAATCTCGTGGATTACTTGAGCATGGATTTTCAAACAAACATAAAGGATCAAGACCCTCCAACTTTTTTGTTCCAAATAGCAAGAGGCTCGGGGGCTACACTTTCAAGAGTGCACTTTTCTCTCCAAAAAGCGCACACCATCAAAAAGACTTCCTCAACGCAGACTACTTCAAGACATTATGACAAAAAGAACCCTGAACGAGCCATATTCGAGTTCTTTTTGACAAAACTTCAACGAACAATCGAGAGCAACTTCAAGACAAGATCCTCCAGCTCCTTGTTCCAAATAGCAAGAGGCTCGGGGCTACAACCAGATGGATGTACTTTTTCTTCACAAAACACTCACCACTCGAGGGTCCCAAGAAGCGCTACAAGGTTTCACTCTAGAAAGCACTCGGATAACATTTTGTTCCAACCTAACAAGACTTGAAGGAGCAAAGCGAGACTTTCGAGCTCAACCATGAAGTGCTCTTGGGCTTGTCGATCACGGGACCCACAGGATACCCCGCAAGAGAGAGAGAAGATCTAGTTCAACTAGGGTTCTTCCCATGTAATCTTAGTAATAGAACTATTAAGTAATCCTACTAGGAAATCTCATTGTAAACCGATTAGGACTCCGCCTCCTCGAATATATAAAGGAGGCCGGGGCTCCTAAAGAAGGGGACAATTGGTACGACATAACACTTCATAATCAATCCAACGCAAAAAAGGCAAACGCCGATCGGACGTGGGTCGTTACTCGATCTACGATCGAGGGCCCGAACCAGATAAATCGACTGCCTCTTATGTTCACCATCGAAGTTCAAAGATACGCCAAACCCGAAACGATACTGCCACGGTACCCCCGTGGTAGGCTATCGGTGGTAAAACATCGACAGAGTTGCTGTTGTCTAAATGCTAAGTTGCTGCATCATCATCGTATGCATGTAGAGAACGAGTTGGTGGAGATAGTGACCACCGACGATCGTGAGTTCATGGAGAGCGTCGAGGAATACGAGGAGGAGATCCTCTTGAGGGAGGAAGTCCCAGAGCCACCACCGATTGACTCAGCTAACGCCGTGCTTGTCCAAGGCAAGCCCCGATGCATAACCTCTATTTTATAATTCACCGTATATATATATATATATATATATATATATATGTTTTGTATTTATGTTACAGGAATTTTATGGAAACCACATGCATAGATATACCTGTCCTAAGAGTCTTACTAGTGTAGGTTCGAGTGGATGCTATGCTTAGGTCATCGATAACGTGAGTAACTTGCCGTTACTCACAATAGGTAACTATTATAATTATTCTCATGATAAAATGATGAAAGGAAAAATGAAGACCGAGAAGGAATATGGTATGGGTATTGGTGGGTGTAACAGGTTGTGTCCCCATGATGTGGGGGATATGACCCCCGGTATCCACAAGACAAGGCATGGGCCGCACCATCAGAGGTGGCACAGCCCACAAGATCAAGGCGTGCACGACACTGGTCGACGTGCACCGTAAAATATTGTATAGTACCAAATAGGACATTTTCCTTGTAACCCTACCCCTCCAGAGTATATAAGGAGAGGCAGGGGTCCCCTAGTCGATAGCTACTACATCTTAATACAATACACCAAAGACACAGGACGTAGGGTATTACGTCGATCAGATGGCCCGAACCTGTCTAAATCGCTATCTCTGCGCCTTGTGTCACCATCCGGTTCCTATCACGCGCACCTCCACCGATCAATCTACCTTCGTGGGATACTCCTTGGAGGACTGCCGAGCATCTTTTGTTGACAGTTGACGCCCACCGTGGGGCTCATACACGCTGATCCCTGGCAAACCAGATGGCATAACTCAAGATCAACATCCTTCGTGGCAACTCGGCTGATCGCGTCAACATCCTTCGACAACCACGGCGCACATCTTCATATGTGGATTGACACCGCCAAGCTCCGACTACGTCCGTCCTACTCCAACATGAGATCAACTTCGTTCCAGCCGTCAAGCGAGCCGCTAAGCGAGCTACCCGCATCGCCAACCAGATAATGCCATACGACGCCGACCAGACTTTCTGTCTATAGCTAAGTCACGCTTTAATATTTTTCTAAATATTCTCCAATCTTCGTATATCGCCATAATGTTTCTCTGAGTTGTTTTCTCCATGTTTGCTCTCCAAACTATTTTCTGAACCCCCGAACAGTCATGTTGATGCTCGGATGTCCTTAGAGACGGCCCTGTCTTTGACTCCTGCCTACACGTGCACGAGCGTCTGCCCTCTACGTTATGGGTGGTCGACAGTGGCTCCTTAGCAACGTTTTGTTCTTCCAACACGCACATGGGCTCCGCGCTCCACGTTATGGTTAATGGGCTAGCTAGGGCTAGAGACTCAGCTACACACTAACTGGTCGGACGGTTTATATTAAATATAAATATATCTTCACACCAACTGATCGTCGAGCTGCATATGCTATTTCATCGTCATTGTTGATTTTTCTCTAGAGTTCATATATTTTTACATCATGTACTACTCGTTCTACATATTAATATTGCAGGATTATCGTCCAGGTGATCAGACCACTTGGTGCTCGAACTTCTCTATTGATCAACTGGTCGGACCGCTAGGTTCATGGACTTCATTGCCGACCAGTTAATCGGACTGTTCGTCAGTCGCTTCTACTCAATGCTCACTTCACCGCTGACTAGTTGACCGGACTCCTCGGTGCTCGGACATTGCCGGCTACGCCGGGGACTCCTCGGTGCTCAGACATCATCAGCTACGCCGGGGACTCCTCGGTGCTCGGACATCGCCAGCTACGCCGAGGCTCCTCGGTGCTTGGACATCGCTAGCTATGCTAGGGACTCCTCGATGCTCAGACATCGCCAGCTATGCTGGGGACTCCTCGGTGCTCGGACATCGCTAGCTACACCGAGGACTCCTCGGTGCTCAGACATCGCCAGCTATGCTAGGGACTCCTCAGTGCTCGGACATCGCCAGCTACGCCGGGGACTCCTCAGCGCTCGGACAACGCCAGCTACGTCGAGACTCCTCGGTACTCGAACACTGCCAGCTATGCCTAGGACTCCTTGGTGCTCGGACATCTCCAGCTACGCCGGGAACTCCTTAGTGTTCAGATTCTTCGTGCAAGCATCGCCAACTAAGCTGAGGACTCCCTTGGTGGTCAGATCTTGCTACATCTCATCGGTGTGCTATCAAGCTGCTCCATGTTGTTCGGATCAGGGTGCTAATCTTGGGCAGCACGTCTGGGGTCTTGATACGCGCATGTCAGGTGATGTCGGCAAGCTTTCAGACTTCTTTTCTTTGACACTGCTACAAGATTCATTCTTCATCTTTCAGTAGGCTCGGGGACTAAGTGGCTACACTTCACCGGGCGGTGAATGTAGTGCTTATTTCTTGATTTACCCTCCTTATTGACGGAGTCTAAGTGGCTACACTTCTCCTAAGTCAAAAAATTTTTAGATTTTGAACTTGAGCTCCTTATATCCTTATGGCAAGCCTTACTTGGGACACGCTGCTTGGCGATAGTTCACAACTGCTCGACGATAGTTCACATCTGCTCAGCGATGGTTCACACTGCTCGACGACGGTTCACGCTGCTTGGCGATGGTTCACAGCTGCTCGGCGATGGTTCACGCTGCTTGGTGATAGTTCACAGCTGCTCGGCGATGGTTCACAACTGCTCGGCAACTTATCACGGTGGTTGGACCATGAGTTTGGTTGCTTGGCTTTGTTCGCACCTGCTCGGACAAGCTCAAGACGACATTGCACAACGGATACAAGGCACTCGGGGACTAGCTATGGGGGATATGACCCCCTGGTATCCATAAGACAAGACATGGGCCGCACCATCAGAGGTGGCCCAACCCACAAGATCAAGACATGCACGGCACTGGTCGACGTGCACCGCAAGATATTGTATAGTACCAAATATGATACTTTTCTTGTAACCCTACCCCTCCAGAGTATATAAGGAGAGACAGGGGTCCCCTAGTCGATAGCTACTACATCTCAATACAATACACCAAAGACATAGGACGTAGGGTATTACATCGATCAGACGACCCGAACCTGTCTAAATCGCTGTCTCTGCGCCTTGTGTCACCATCCGGTTCCTATCACGTGCACCTCCACCGATCAATCTACCTTCATGGGATACCCCTTGGATGACTGCCGATCATCTTTTGTTGACACGCGGCTAATGGGGCTTAGCTTGGTTACACTGTTTTTCCTGCCCGTGTTGATTGAGGACCGTCCGTTGTTGTGGATGGTAGTCAGGTCATAGACTTATTATCCCGAGCACATACTTGCTTATGGGAGCGAGAAGGCTCAAGTTAAGCTCTTGTCATGGGTTCTAGCTCTTTCTAGACCGACTGATTGGAGGCGGGGACAGGTGGAGGTCTAAGCACCATCTTGAGACCCAGGGTCTCAAGTGTGGGGGCTTGAGTCCAAGTTTGATGGGGATCTGGACCCCTCGACAGAGTGGAGTGGGTTGGTCTCTTTTGTGCCTGGGGGTACAAGCGAGGGCGTGTGTTTGTGGTACACAGCCTATGATACATTGGTTCACGAATCATTGTTTCTATGAGACGATATGACTTGGCTATGATCTAGCACCATAGTAAGAACTGTAAGAGGAAAGATGGTGAAATAATTCTAATTGCTCAACCCTTGCTTGAAAGTAGAACATGTGCTTACCTAGAATGGTTAGCTAATGAAGTAATCATGACTGCCAATAAAACTTGACTTAAGGACTTACTATTAGTAATCCTTTTAAGTAAACAAAAAAAAAACAACAAACCATACCGCCTATCATATCCTTGAGAGTCGGGAAGATATTCCCACTAGTCGGGTAAGTCTTACAGTAGTATATTGTGTACTCGTGGTTTATTTTACCTCGCTTGCGAGCTTGACTTGAGGAGTTAGCTCTTATATGGAGGATTCTTCTGGTGGGCACAAATGGATCCTTGTATTATTTCCGCTAGATGTTCATTTTAATTCTGTTATTTAATTATCGCACTCTAAACTCTGGTATTGTAATAAATAATTTCTAAGAACTCTTTGTTGTATGAAATGAACTAAGTATTATAAACTCGTACTCATTATTGGACCCTGGATATAAATCATGGATTGTTTTGAGTTCTCTAGTGGGGTGTGCTTGACAGAATGGTCCGATGTAGCTTACTTTTGAGGTGCTTAGTGTCTAGTGGAAGATGAGCATCTCCAAAAGTGTACTAATTCGGTGGTTCTCGCCACAATTGCCACTTTGAGGTCATCAAAAGCTGATTGGTCTGCAGAAATTCCAAACAAACCGCTTTGAGTCCGAGTATGGTCATCGCTGGCTTAGTCATGACTCCATAGTTTTTGACAAACTTTCTGTAGTAGCCTGTTAAACCTAGAAAGGCTCTTTAACTCAGTCATTGTTGTAGGCATAGGCCAATTTAGCATATCTGTTATCTTATTAAGATCCATGGATACCCCTCTAGAAGATATGATGTGGCCGAGGTACTCTAAACTATCCTTAGCAAATGTGCACTTGGATGCCTTCAAATAGAGTTGGTGCTTCCTTAAAGTATCCAGTACTTATGTCAGATGCTCAGTATGTTGCTCTAGGGAAGTATTGTATATTAGAATGTCATCTAAGAAAACAAAAACAAACTTTCTCAGAAAAGGTTGTAGAACTTGGTTCATGACACATTGAAATGTGGCTGGTGCATTTGTCAAGCCAAAAGGCATAAGTTTGAACTGATAATGGCCTTGATGTGTCTTAAAGGCAATTTTGTGCTCATCCTCAGATAGCATTCTAATTTGATGGTATCATGACCTCATGTCTAACTTTGTGAACACCTTTGCTCCTGATAGTTAATCCAAGATTTCTTCAATTACAGGCATTGGGAATCTATTTTTGATTGTGATGTCATTTAACTTTCTATAGTCAACACAAAATCTCCAAGATGCATCTTTCTTCTTAACTAGGAGCACTGGAGAGGCAAAAGGGTTGTGGCTATGAACAATGAGGCCTGCTTGTAACATCTTCTGCGCCTGCTGTTCTATGTCTGTTTTGTGGATTGGAGAATAGTGGTAAGGTCTTGAGTTGATTGGTATGGAACCAGGAATAAGTGGGATGGCATGGTCATAACTTGTCTGAGGTGGAAGGACTTGGGGATCAGTGAAAACATCTTTATATACTGCCAAGACATGTTGAATGTCTTCTAGGAGGTGATTGGTCTCTAGGGCTATGGTGGGAGAATGCTCTGGTATGTGGTCCAGCAGAACAAAGGCCAAAATATCATTGCCTTTAGTTGAATTATACACTTTGGTGGCTGAAATAGATGATAGTTGAGGAGGTGGTGGAAGAAGGCCTTGAAGTTTAATGGTTCTGCCTTGTTCATAAAACTTTAGAGTCTTGTTCTTCCAATCACATTCCATAGGACTATGTGCTTGGAGCCAGTCACATCCTAAGATGGCATCATAGGGTTGCATCTCTAGTACCACCATGTCAGTGGAGAAGCTTCAGGCAACTAGTATGGTCTTCACTAAATAGTGCATTCAGAGATAATTGACAAAACTCTTCATGTAGTTGATCTTCTACTACCAATTCATTCAGAACATCATCTGAGAGTTCCCTGCCCAGGTCATTGAGCACAATACATTGACTTATGGTTTGTGTCTCTTGGAGCAGACCTCAATGTGTCCTGGCACAAATTTCTCACCACAATAGAAACATAAGCCATTTACTTTGCGATAATCCCGTAATTGTCGGTCCTTCCATAGGGTAGATGTTTGTTGGAGTGGTTTGTAATCGGCCTTTGGTGGTGCATAAGGCCTGATCTGATTATTTGCCCAGCTGTATCTTGTTTTGTTTCTTTCTATCATACCTTGCTGAATCCGGACAACATTTGACGCTTTCTGCTCTGTTTGTGGCATTTGAGGCTCCACTGTACCCCTGATCTCCTCCTTAAGCCCTCTGATGTATTGTGGCATGAAAAATAGCTCATCATAGTTAGAGTTGTGCTTGGTAATATCATATTGTAGAGCTTGAAACTGGGAAGTGTAATCTTCAACTGTGCCAGTCTGTTTGAGGTCCAGCAGGGCATTCATGGTAGTTCTGAAATCATCAGATCCAAACTCCTCTTCTACCACTGAATAGAAATGGTCCCAATTCTTGAAGGTATGGTTTTGTTTGTAGGCCTGGTACCACTTAGCAGCATTCCCTTCAAAATGGAGATGGGCTGCAGTGATCCACATACCGTTTGGAAGTTGATACAACTCAAAGTAGCTTAGGCAATTATCTTTCCAGATTTTTGGATTTTGACCATCAAACTTTGGGAATTGCATCTTTGGCATAGATTGGGATGGCAAAGCAGTCTTCTTGTCATGTTTGGGAGGTGGCTTCCTGTTCTTGGATGATTCAGTTTTGTGAATGCCCTTATTTTTGGCAAACACATTCTCAAACATGTTGAGCTATCAAAGATGACAGATACTAAGGAGTCATCTTCAAAAGGGCTGTCATTGTCAAACTATCTCATCGTGAGTTGAGCTACCGCTGCACCATTAGCCTTCACTTGTTGAGCTATCAAGTGCTGCTCGGCTATGTAGTGGTCCATGGCTTGTACTCGGATGTCCATTTGAGTTTTCATTTGTTGCTGGACTTCTCCAATGTCATTGACTCTAGTGAACAGCAGATCAAACTGCTCCATGACCTGATCCCACTGTGTCTTCTCCTCTTCAATATTCTTCTACATGTTGTCTATGAGGAGCCGAGTGCCTTTGAAGGTTTTATTGGAGCCATGATGAAGGATGTGAATTAGACTGAGACACTATGTGAACAAACAACCAGTTTGGACTATTCCTCCCCATGTTACTGTCTGGCACTATCATCGCCACCTGGGAGTGAGGCTGAACCAAGGAATTTTACATGGGAACAAGCGTCCCACAACCCAAGTTCTAGGACACTCCCCCGCCAACACCACCACACCGATTGGAATGAACCAACTATGGAATTTTACACAAGAACAAGTGTCTTGCAACCCTCAAGCGTTCACCCAAACATGCTAATCAAGGAAAAGGAGCAGAAATTGGGTCATACTGAGGACGGGAGCCTTGAGTCTTCGGGCTTGAAGGCGCAGTCGTGTGTCCCCTGACGGTGTGGTCCTCTTCTGTCTCGGTTTACAACAAAAACGTAGGGAAAGAGAGAGCGTCCATGATGGAAGTTTTCTAGCCGAGGGGAGAGCTCCTGGCCACGGGGAAAGAAGTGATCTGGGCTAGTGATACCTCAGTTTGAAACCCTTCGCTACTAGCCGCACCTTATATCTGTCAATTTTCCCATCTGACCGCCTCTTGATTTTATAGACCCATTTGCAATCTCTTACTCCCACCATACTGGTAATTAAGAACGTTTTAGACAGCATTTAGCATACCAAGAAGTGATTAATTAAGGTGTATTTTTCCCTGTTTACCCTTATTAAATAGGGTTGCGGGTTCTCCCATGCAACAAATGTTTCACAGCTAGATTGGTTAGTGCGCTGCGCCCGCGGGAGGAGGTGCACGGTTTGATCACTTGCAGGCGCAATTTTTTTTGGCTTGATTGACGCGTGATTTTGCATGGCACTGTGTTTGGGCCCGTGCTGGATTTTTTTCCTTTGCGCTTGCATGTTCCCTTGTTTTTTTGCTATGCTTGCGTTGGCGCGATTTTTGCCGTGAATTTTGGATGGCTCCGCATGTGTTTTGCCGAGACGCCGTCCGCCGCAACAGAGTCCGGCTCGATGAACGAGTGGACGACTCCGGCATGATGGCCTTCACTGAGACGTCGTTCGACCCGACGCTCTGCTGCGCGTTGAGTCCTGCTTGACCCTTCGATGATCGACGACGCTGACCGTCGCCGAGTCCGGCGCGAGTTCCTCCTGCGCGACCTCCGACGCGACTAAGTCCGGCATGATCTTGACGTCGTCCTCCGTGTCAAGAACGAGCTAAGCAAGCGCTTCCTAGCCTCCATGCGTGCAGCGAGCAGCGGCAACCGAAGCGGCGCTATTTACTCCCGTGAATGAATGAAGGGAAGGCAACCGAAGAGTCTAGGGGCATTCGCGTCCAAAACCACGTAAACAAACCTAAAGCGACTTCAATTACGCAAATGACGCCAGAGGCAAAAACAACTTCCTTTACCGATACAGAGGGAGTACATTTTTTCCTTTCTGAGGTGGTACAAGATGCCAAGTTTTATTTTTGTGCAATGCAGAGAATTCAACATCCATAGCATGTTTCCAATTTTTATCAGCTAAAGCATGTTGCAGAGTAAGCGGACCTTCTGAAGTAGTTGCTAGCTGACCATAGCGAATTGTACCATTGGTGTAAACCTTGGGCTTTTGGATACCTTGCAGAAGGCGGGTCACAGGTCACTGAGGTGGCACAGGGAGAGGCGTAGGAGCGGGCGACAAAGGGGATTTAGGCGCGGGTAGTGTGGTCGATGCAGGAGATCCGGCGCCCTACGAACCTATAGCTCCAGCCATAGAAGATCCAAGCACCAGGGCTAAGGAAGATGCGGCAACCCTGTTACCCCCATCCTCGGAGCTGAGCGGGATGGAGCCATGCTAGTTGTTGCATGCGTAGTGGCGGAGCGGGGTGTCGACATGAAGACAACTGGTGTAGTCACCGACGGCTGTAGATCCAAGGAGGATCTAGGAGCAAGAGGCACAGGTGATGCAGGTGGATCAGCGTCTGGATCTATGCTTGTCCCTACCGAAAAAGGAAGGTGTGCTAGGAACATAAAATGACCACTAGGAACTGTAGGAGATGTGTCATTGGAAGCCAAATTTTCGCCAAATCCTGCATACTCAGGAGAGGGGTTAGTGCGTCGGGAACCATTATCAAATGAGCCACAAGAATTGTTGTCCCAAAACATGATGAAGGATTGAGCAAGGTGGATGGAAGGAGAAGGATCTCGGATCTAAGACGAGCTCCGGCGTTGGGGTGGAGGTGGGCAAAGGGATACACATTCTCATCAAAGACAACATCACGAGAGATATAGATGCGACCTTTAGCAATGTCTAGGCACTTGAACCCTTTATGCATATTGCTATAGCCTAAGAAGACACATTGCTTAGAACGAAATTGAAGCTTGCGTGAGTTGTACGGACGAAGATTAGGCCAGCGCACACATCCAAAAGTGCGAAGAGTCAAGTATTCGGGTGTTTGGTGAAATAGACGCTCTAGGGGAGTTTGGCCATGGATGAGTTTGTTGGGGAGACGATTTATTAGATAGGTGGCTACGATGAAAGCTTCATCCCAAAACTTTAGGGGCATAGAGGCATGAGCGAGTAGCAACAAGCCTAATTCAACAATATGGCAATGTTTGCGTTCAACGGAGCCATTTTGTTGGTGAGCATAGGGACACGAAACATGATGAGAGATCCCAATGCATTGAAAGAAAGCATTCAACTTTTGATATTCCCCTCCCCAATCGGTTTGAATGGCTAAAATTTTTCTTTCAAACTGACATTCAACCATGGCTTGAAATTCATGAATTTTTTGAAAAACCTTAGATTTGTGGTGCAACAAATAGATCCACATAAATTTATTAAAATCATCAATGAAGCTGACATAAAAAGTGTTCTTGCCAGTATACTTGGCCATGCAGCCCGAGGCACGACGGCACGGCACGAAGCACGTTTTTTTAGCCCGACACGAGCATGGCACGACCCGATAACATGCGGGCCCTGCTAGCCTTACCGAGGCAAGCAAAGCACGTGCTGGCAGCACTCGCCAGCCCGTGTGGTCGGCACGGCATGGCCCGGCTGCATGCCACCCACCTAGCCACCCCTCCCCTCTCCTCACTCCACTCCTCTCCCCTGTGGGCCCAACACAAGACAGCTGGGCCGCCCACCATCCTTGCCTCCCCCCCTCATATATAAGCCAAGCCCAGCCGCCATGCCATGCTGCTGCCTCTCCCGAACCCCACGCAGTCATCACTCCCCACCCCCGAACCCTAACGGCCTAACTCTCTTCCTCCCCCCTCCCCACCACCAAGCCCAGCCCCTCCTCAAGCCGCAAGCCCGCAACCGCACGCCTCGTCTTCCTCCCGCGACGCGGCGTGGATGGCCTCTCCCTCCCTCACGGCCTCCCAACGGCAGTAGTGACGCAGTGTCGAGCTCGACAGCAGCAGCAGCGTTGAGCGGGCGGCCTCCTCCATCCTCCACGGATCCGACCTCATCCATCCTCCTCCTGCTCCCTTCTCCGCTCACCCCGACGGATCCAGCAAAGCGCCTGGCTGCCTCCCTCCGCTTCACAGACCCCCTCCCCACAAGGGCGAGCGCGCCGGCGGCGGCGGCCGCTTCCCATGCGCCTCTTCCGCCTTCCTCGTGCGCGGCGGCGTCTCCCTCGTGCGCCGCACGACATCCGCGGCTAGATTCGAACGACGATGGGCGGATTCAAGCACGCCAGCAACCACCGCCTCCTTACCTCCCCGCACGGTCCCACATCCAGCCTCCAGGGCGAGCGCGTTGGAGACGGCCGCCGCTCCCCGTGGCTGCCCATGCCACCTGCTCTCCCCTTCCCTCTCTCTGTGGGCCTCGGGCCAGCCTGGAACGCTTGGCAGGTTGTGCCTTCTCGGGCCAGGCCGGCCCAAAAAATGGCCCAGCAGGCCGTGCCTAGGCCCTTGGTCAGGCACAACGCCCGACTGGGCATGGCCCGGGAGGCCCACGTGCCGTGCTGGCCCGACATCCTCCGGTCCGTGCCTGGCACGGGTCTGTGCCGTGCCGTGCCGAGGCGGCCTGATGGCCAAGTATACTTGCCAGTAGAGGTTGGCGCTAGGCCCCATACATCGGAAAACACAAGTTCTAAAGGACTCGATGAAACACTGGTTGATTTCGGATATGGTAGATGGTGGCTCTCACCTTTCTGACAAGCATCACACATAGTATCTTTATTGGACTAAAAACAAAGGGAATGTGATTCTTGCTAAGAACCTGATCTACTACTACAAACGTTGGATGACCAAGACGGCTATGCCACCTAGATGAGGAAGACTTGATGGCTCCATACGTTGTTTTATTTGGGGGTGAGCTAGACTTCAACGGGTAGAGGCCACCTTCACAGTTGCCTCTAAGGAGTGGCCTCTTCATTGCCTGATCCTTGACAACAAAATAATAAGGGTGAAATTCAATGAACGCATGATTATCAGATGTGAGTCAATGAACAGAGGCAAGATTTTTACTAGCTTTAGGGACATAAAGGGCATTGTTTAGAAGATCTTGTTTAGGGGTACGAACAAAACTTCAACCAATTTAATTGATTCTCATACCTGCGCCATTGGCGGCATGCACCTAGTCGGTGTCGTGGTACTTGTCTCATATGGTGAGTTTCTCCAACCGTTGGTGATGTGGTCGGTAGCCCCGGTATCGATATACCAGTTCGTGTCCACGCCGTAGGAAGTGGTGGCTGCTGAGGCAGACCGGTTCTCTGGCGGTCCGCTGAAGGACGCACCAAACCTCTTGTAGTAGCGTAGGACGGTGTGGCCTTCCTTGCCACACAATTGGTATGTGGGGCGGTCGGCGTTGGGGTGGTGGTGCGGTTGATGACGGCCTCCATTGTCGCAGCCGTTCCCATGACCACGACCACGGCCACGGCCAGCACCGTTGCCGTAGTTGCCGCGACCACCTCCTCCACGGCCACCACGGGTGACCAAGTTTGCCGAAGAGCCAGAACCACCATGCAGCAGATCCATCCGCTGCTCCCAGCTAACAAGCTGGGTGTAGAGTTCGCCCAGGGACAGTGGCTCCACGCGCACTGCCATGGCGGAGACGACGGGGTTGTAGTCGACGTCGGGGCCGATGAGGATGTAGGAAGCAACCTCCTTGTCTTCCAACTTCTTTCCTGCAGCCGCCATGTCATCCGCTAGGGATTTCACGCGGCTGAAGTACTCGGCGATGGTGGATGAGCCTTTCTGAGCGGTGGCGAGGGCCATCCGCTTGTTGATGACGCGACCGCGCGATTGGGAAGTGCACATATCTTTGATGGTCTTCCATATTTCCGCCGTGGAGGTGCAGGTGGAGACCTGAATCATGATCTCCCTGGAGACTGAGGTAAACAGGTAATTAAGTGCCTATTGATCCTTGGCAAACCGAGTTTCATACTCGGGGTTGGGGATCAGGTCCGTCAGTTTGTCGGCACTCTTGGGGATTTCCTTCGCCGGCACTGGAGCATCGGCGTTGATGAAGTGGGCGACCTTTGCGCCTCACAGAGCTGAGGTGACCTGCGCCTTCCACAGGATGTAGTTGTTCTTTCCCAACTTCTTTGTGACGCGACACCCTATGGGGAGTGGAGCACTAGCAGTGGAAGATGACGCCATGAACTAGGTGGAAGAACGTGGCTCTGATTAAAAGTGGGTTTAACGTGATGCCTTCTAAGGCTTACTGTCGGGATCGGTGTTGACTCTAAAGCCGCACATATTCTAACAGTTGGCAAATTCAGAGCTCCATCTATCTATATGATGCTGTTTGGTTTGAGTATTTTTCGGAGTGACCTGATCACACCCTGCGTTACTTTTTGTCTGTTTCACTTGTGTTGCTAATGAGTGGTGACGGGAGCGGATAGCACTCTGATCCCAATAAATCGATTACGCCTGATTTAGGCGCCGTTGTAAAAACCAGTCGGAATTCACTGTTTATGACTGGAATTCACTGCTCACGCTCTCACAAATTCCTCCAGATTCATCCAGATTCCTTTCAGCGAACAGAGCCTTAGGCATTAAACGATCATATGTTTTTTCGCACAGTGAACCAAACAAAAAAACCATAAGTGCTCGCATGGTTTCCGGTCCGAGCGCCATCTATTACCATTGACGTTCAGATCTGGACGCCAACTTTGCTGGAACACACACACCGTGGATGGATCGTTTGGTTCATCGTCGCTGCGCTGTGTCTGTTGTTGGGAAATCACAAAGAAGACGACTCCTTGCAAGTTGCACCAGAACAAATCAAGAGAACAGCTGGCGGAATGTGATGCTGCCGTGCTCAGTGGCGGAACCAGCAATTTTAATGAAGGAGGGCCGGACAAATATGATAGTATTTTTTAGTGTGATAAAATATACATAATTATATGTTTCAATAACTTTTTAAATATTTTTACACTATTTATAACTAAATTCATAATATTTTTAATAAAAATGAGTGAAAATTAATATTTTTTGTGCTATAAATTTAAATATTTATATAGGTATTAAACAAAGTCTACTGTGCTTTGGTTTGGGGGTGGGGGGTCCGCCACCGCCTGTGCTGCCAGTTTCATTATGCAACGTAAAATGCGACATAGTTTCAGCAGCCTGCAGCTACACTACACCGTATGGTATGCCTACATTATTGAGTGAAGAAAACGGTACGGTAGTACTTTACAGACAAATACGACGCGAAGATTCGGGTAAACATAAAGGAAACGCCAAATGTAAATAAGGATCTTAAACTTTGGACGTTATGGCAATCTGGCCCATGTTGTTGCCTCATCACTGTAGGGTCTTGTGGTACAATGCAAATACCATGGGCCGATGTATGTTCATGGCAAGGGGTGTGATGATTATGTTCAATTTTCCACCATATACGCACCCTTATCGTAAAAATCTATGCACCTACAAGACTAGCACACCCCCTTAAATTTTTTCCAGCTCCGCCACTGGCAAATACTACTTCAGCTGCTTGTGGTCCATGTGGAAACTCCATATGACGATAACGATGACTGCCAGATTAAAGGAGGAATGGATCATTGAAACTTCAGGCAGACATGGGCACTGAAGGCTGTGCTGTTGCCTCTTCGTAGTGGCATGAACTTTGGATCAAAACTAATGCCCCACTACGTCATCATTTCCTGACTGGCGTTGACTCAAATCTAGCCCCCCGGTCAAAGGATTAGCATGTCCAGATCAGAGGACCGCTGAACTCAAGGATCAATTTTGTAGCGAAGTCTGGGAAAGCGCATGGACAAAATCCCTAACCGGTTTAGCCGGTTTCGGTAGATTCACCGTGAAACCTACGAATGCGTCCAAGAGGAACTCTGTGGGGACAAGCTCACACTGGTGTAGTGTGCTCTAGACTCTGCAGGCCAGCTAGGACGCCCTCTCACACTATGGAGACGAGAGAAAAACATGTGAGGTTGGAAAAGTAAGGTAGAAGAAGATAAAAAGATATATTTAATAAAGCTAGAACATTTATTGTGAAACTGGAATAATTTTATTATGAAGATAGAAGAATATGTTTTATAGAACAAACCACAGGTATTTTGAGAATATTTTCTCATTTAAATGAACATTTTTCTTGAGCATTTGGAACCTAAAACATGCTTTTATTTGCAGATTATTTTAAAAAGTCAAATATGTAGGTTGAAATAGCTAAGTTAAATAAAAATTATGATACATCAAGTTTTTTCTCGATTTATTCCATAAATTATTGACATCATTCTTTTCAATGGTAGAAAACATGTTTATTGACATCATTCTTTTCAATGGTAGAAAAAATGTTCAAATGTCATATGTGTTAACTTCGTCAATCTCAAGATCTACCAACTTAGTTTTTTTAGGTGCTCATGGAAACTTGGATAGAGGGTATACGTGCGTGTGTTCATAAAATAAAGGTGATTTTATACACATGTGTGAACGTTGTGATTTGCCAAAAAAAATGTTAGAAGAAATCTTCCATTTTAAATTGTGAGACGTTTTGGTTTTTCTGGATATATTGTTTTATCATGTATCTCGAGATACTGTAAATATAATGCATAATAAAATTTATGTATTTAGGAAAGCTCAAACGATCTTATAATATGAAATGGAGGAGTATATAAAAATATATAAAACTACTCCAGCTACAAAGAAAATTGGTTGATTCTTTCCCACGAGCTGGGCTGCTCCATTGCTTCCTGCTGGGCCTATATGGGCTGGCCGATCTCCTGCTGTCTGCTGGAGCCGCCAACCGACATACTAGATCTCATCGTTCCCGTCCCCCTCCCCCTCCCCTCCCCTCCCCCTCGCTCTCTCGTAGCTTCTTTCCTGCGGCGACGGCTGGGCGAGCAGACGCCCTCTTCGTCGGGCCATTCAACGGCGACGAGCATCCACCTGGTATGCCCTCCCCTTTCCTTCTCTTCCCTTGCTGCAGTGCGAAACCGTGCACCTCAAACCCTAACGTAAGCAATTTGTTTTAGGCGGATCCGGATCTGACCCGATTACATGAATATACGTACGCTAACTTCGATTTTGTTGCATAAAGTTATCGGTTCTACGTATGCACACGCATGTCCTATGCTGGATCCGCCACTGAGTTCCTAGAGCTGATGGGCTATGGATCAATCCCTCCCTTCTCTGCATTGCTAGAGAGGCTGACAGAGGATGTGCATAGATCCCGATCAAAGTATGATTAATGTTAGGTAAATTGCATCCACCTGTATTGGTTAGATTCGATTATGCATACAGTGTGAATCTCTTAGCTCGGAGGATTATGGATCATACTGCTGTGTTTGTCATAGGTCAATATGATCTGGGAATGAACTGTTTTGGGTACTATAAGTGGGGGAAAAGGGGAATGGGTGGTTCTGCGCTTGCATTAGATTGATGTTATCTTCGAAGACATTTTGTCTCCGCAGTGAGAAATATTTAGGTGGTATTGCTGAGTCTTCTGAGCACTACATATATAGGTTGCATTTGTGCAGTTTTTAGGTATACCAGTATATTTTACAGCGACATTCTATGGTAAAAGGGTTTAGGTTTAAACAATGGGTATTTCTTGTATGTGCATTGTCACCTGTGTTACCTGAATAGGCAGTACTGTTAATGAATGTGGGAGCCCTTAGGATTATAGGTATGGTGTTTTGCAACGAACACATATTACTCAATGACTGTAGCATCTCTTGTAAACGACACGGATAGTTTTTTTTGGTGGTTTCATGTTTTTTTTTTACCTGTTGTTATTTTGGCTGATGACACGATATTGCTTAAAAATTGGCATGTGATGTGCAGTGGCATAAATAAAGTGGAACTTATTCTGAGCACCCATTTTATGTTTTTCATTGCAGCTCTGTAGGTTTTTTGCACTATACTTTCTAGTGGTTCTGGCCTTCTTGACACAATGGTGAAGCTGACAATGATAGCTCGTGTCACTGATGGCCTTCCACTGGCAGAAGGGTTGGATGATGGGCGAGATCAGAAGGATGCTGATTTCTACAAGCAGCAAGCTAAACTTCTTTTCAAGAACTTGTCAAAAGGGCATCACGAAGCTTCACGGATGTCAATTGAGACAGGGCCCTACTATTTCCAGTATCCTTGTGCCATTTATGGTCCTTATATATATATATATATATATATATATATATATATATATATATATATATATATATATATATATATATATATATATATATATTCTGAACTAGGCTTGCATATTTGTATATGATTTATATATGATGCATTGATGTGCATCAAGCCATTGCACAGTTGTTTTTATATTTTTCTGATGAGTGATGACCAATATATTGTATATCAGCATAAATAGAAATGGAGGACTGACTGCATGATTCCCTGCAATGGCTTCAGAATGGCTATATTAACAAGACTATCTACACCATTTTTCTCATTAGTGGTTTATTTTATTTTCCGTTTTCATCATTCATTGCTTAATAAACATTATAAAAAGGCACCAATCAGCACTCAGCAATCATGCTTGTGGTTTAACCCCTCCTGTTCTTATCATTTTGTGATAGTCTTGTTGTGCCTTGATTCAAATGTATAGCTACATCATTGAGGGCCGAGTATGTTATCTGACTATGTGTGACCGCTCTTATCCGAAGAAACTTGCATTCCAGTACCTAGAAGATCTGAAAAATGAATTTGAGAGGGTCAATGGCAACCAAATTGAAACTGCTGCAAGGCCATATGCTTTTATCAAGTTTGGTATGGTTCCTGAGTTCACTTGACAGCATTGTTTTTGTTTATCATTTCAAATTCTACTGCTTTACAACTTATTCGTCTTCTGTTTAGATACATTCATCCAGAAGACTAAGAAACTGTATTTGGATACAAGAACTCAAAGAAACCTCAAGAAACTGAATGATGAACTCTATGAGGTGCATCAAATTATGACTTCAAATGTTCAAGAGGTTCTTGGTGTTGGTGAAAAGCTAGACCGTAAGATCTCATTCATTTTCTGCCAGCGTTTCATTATTTGCATGTTATTAAACTGCTATACTTGTTTGTGACATGAATCCAAAGATTAAATTATTAGTATAACCAAGGTGCTTTTTCTTTAAAATGGCCTTCTCTTCTTTTCCTTATAGGAAGTATATTCACCCTATTGCCTTTTTCAAGTTAGCATTCTTGAACTGCCATTTTCTGATTGTTCCCACTTGTATTTCATCTTTTCACGGCATTGCATAAGTTTGTCTGCATTAATAACAACAACTTTAATTCTATGCATTTATGCAGAGGTCAGTGAAATGTCAAGCAGGTTGACTTCTGATACAAGAATATACGCACATAAGGCAAAGGACCTCAACCGGCAGGTATCCACATGCTTAATTGCATAAAATTCATGGTTTACATTTGCCAGATGAGCTGAGTTGAATTCTCCATCAATCTAGATGGAATATCAGATCCATACAGTGCTTGTTGGATAGTAGTAGTATCGTGCTAGTCTTATTTGTAGTTTCATAACTATAGTTGGTTTTATTATAGTCTATCCTTTAAGGTAATTAAATTGTTTGGTTGCATACTGTAACTTTACTGTTGGATTAAGTTACAAGTTGTGTCCTCAGTTAGCATTGTTACCTGCGTGCTAGAACTACAAGTTTCAGAATATTTTGAATTTGAGAGCTAGAACTACAAGTTTCAGAATATTTTGAATTTGAGAGCTAGAACTACAAGTTTCATAATATTTTGAATTTGAGAACCGTGGGATTTTTTATGAATTGCATGTCCTACACGTCCAGCGTTCCCCTAACTGTTCTGACCATATCATTTTGTTGACATGCAAAATTTTCAAATACCAGGCGTTGATTCGGAAGTATGCTCCTGTCGCCATTGTCATTGGGGTAGTATTGATGCTGTTTTGGCTCAAGAACAAGATATGGTGATTGTACAATATGAAGGAAACTGGGCCCTTTTAACACCGGAGAAGAACAGATGGAGAAAAAAACCAGGTCGATTCTGGATCAAGAAGATGCTTTGGTGACTTGTATCCCGTATCTGCCCATTCAAGCGAGTACTTGAGCTGCCCTTTGCTCCTCCCTATAAGCTAGTATATTAAAAGTGAATTCATTGTAGTGCAGACCTTATAAGAAACTCAGATTTTGTGCATCCGTGGAACTCGTAAATACAAGAGATCTGTAGAGTTGACTTTACGACAGCGGGGTTGTAATTTTTCTGGTGGAACTCAATGTAAGGATTCAGGCTGATCTGATGAGTTGACTTCACTCCGGCATGCTTATTAGCTTGAGTTGATTTCACTCCGGCATGCTTATGCCCAATGTGCCCTGATTTAGTGATTTACACAAGGGCCCGTACACTGTATGGGCGGGCTCGTACAGTGTATGAGCATGAGCTACTTGCTAAAGACGTGTGTAGCAGATTGTTGGCGGTGACGTTTGTGAAAGATGAAGATTGTGAGTTGGCTGGCGGCGTCACGGATATTCTATCCTTGGATTGAGGGCATGTTGCCTTTCAGCATGACCACTGTGTGCGATTGTTGGACGATGCATGTGCTTCACCTTTCTTGCTGTTCCGTCCAGCCTCTTCTTCGAAAGAGATTGCTGACCGTGGGGAAATTTTTAGAGAGTCAGGATTATGTTGTCGTGACGAATTCAGTCACCAGTAAACACAGGGAACGCAGAGTAGGCTGATCTGCTTAGCATTTAGAATGTTTCTAGAACTAACTCCCAATCCAATTCAAATCCAATTCAGTCACTGAGCAACTTTCTGACGCTCTGTAGGTCAGAGACACTCGTGTATATACGAGCACTACAGTACATGGCGGCAAGCTAATAAGAAGAGGAATTGCGAAAGAAGCGAGAAGTAGCAGCTGGCACCACCGATCATCCAACGCCAACTCGCTTGTCCCTGCAGAAGACAATCGGAAGGGGAAAAGTAATTTGTTATTAGCCATTAATTACTGTTCCATCATTCAGATGCAAACAGGGAACGAATCGAGAAAAGGAACTGGCCAGCTACTGCTGCTCGATCATCAGAGACGGGAAGCAGTCAATCACCGCCAGCAAGCGCTCATCATCTTTTAATTCAGTAATTCCCAGCGCGTGATGAGCAAAGCAGCAGGATCGGCAGAGTTGATCCATCGAGAGCGCACGCACCTACGAGGACGAGGACGAGGAGGGAGTGCCGCCGGCGGGAGGCTGCTGCTCCTGCTCCCGATCGCGGTCCTGGTGGTGGCGGAGGTGCGCGCGGATCTCGTGGATCCGGCCTTGGGCCTCCTCGACGAGTCGGCGGCGCTTGCCGTAGGTCTGCTCGAGGCGCCGCTGCAGCTCGGCGGCGCGCGCCCGCGCCCGCTCCAGCTCCGCCAGCGCCTCGGCCAGGCGCGCCCGCGCCGCCGCCAGCTGCGCGTCGGCCGCCGCCTCCCTCCGCCGCAGCTCCGCCACCGCCGCCCACCGCGCCCGGCTCGCGTCCGCCGGCCGCCTCCCCTCGCACATCTCCCTGCGCCCCCGCCAACCGCCCTCCTCAGGTGGCCCTGCCCCGCGCAGCGGCGTCGCCTACGCCTACGGTGGCCCTGCGCTGTGGGGGCTTTCGGGATTTGGAGTTGTTGGGTGGGCGCACGCCGCACGGGCCCGTTTCTCTTCTCTTATGGACGCCCCCCCGCCGTCGTGATTTCGTGATCGCAATCATAACCGTCCTTGCCTTGCCTCCTCCCCTCTCCTCTGCTTTGCTTGATTGCGACAACCGACGAGACGACTCTCCTCGTTGACTCATGTCACTGCAAAATTGCGCTGCAGATCATCACCCAGTTCGCTTGACTATTTGGCTTATAAGCCGGCTGATGCTATTTCGTTGCGAAAGAAAAATACTATATCATAACTGATAAACATGGCTGATACGATCGAGCGAACAAGGTGCATCATGGCCCATGGGTTCCGGTTTGGGCTTGGGTTGCTGCCTACCCATGCCATCTAGTCTACCAATCGCCAGTTCGACTAGTCATACCACCAGATCGACGGCGTTAGTGGGGGTGATTGGTGAAGCATCTCCTTCGTATTGCTCGCAATTATTGGTTGATGATCCAATCTTTTCTTTTCTACCACTGGCACCCCGCACGTTCCTAATCCTAATCATGCAAATGCAACGCACACAGCCGGCCTGCACTTTGAGACCCTGCCAAACGCCAAGGATTGGACGGCTATGATTCCCGCAGAACCCGAGTCTCCGTGGCAACTGAACTCACAGCCAAGTCCTGACCAGCGAGCGCGGCCAAAGTCGTGTGCGCGTCGCCACGGGGTCGGGCACTCGGGCTGGGTGGACCGTGGCCGTGCTCTCGCGCAGAGGACTGTCAGTGTCAGTGTCTCGTCGGGAGACTTGGTCTCGGCGGCGGCACAAGCGCCGACATCTGGCGATGATACTGAAGCGTGCTTGTTCACGCAGGCTAAGAAGTCGACAGAGCGTCGTGTCGTAACATTTGGCGCCACACCGGCAGCTCCATGGATGCCGCCACCGGCCTGCTCCAGCTGCAACGCATGGCATGCGCATGCCCCCGCTCTCTTGGAGACGGAGACTACCCTCGGCCTGGCCAAGCTACTAGTATTGAGTACTGACTGCTTCTTGCTCAGCCCTGCTCCCCATCTATCTATATATACACATGCAGATGCAGGTTTCCTTGCCAGGCCTGCCGGAGCCAAGAACCAGAGCGCAAGCTAGCTAGTTAGCGGCATTCGATTCCTGAAAGCTCAAAGTCGAGTGGAAAGAGTACGCTCGCTAGGTAGCTGCCTAGCTCTGAAACACCTAATAATGGCTTCCAAGCAGATGCTCCTGCTCGCCGTCGCCGTCGCCGTCGCCGTCGCGTTCCTCCCAGCGCTCGACGCCGCCACGGAGCACTGGGTGGGCGACGACAAGGGCTGGACGCTCGGCTTCAACTACACCGCATGGGCCCAGAGCAAGCAGTTCAAGGTCGGCGACACGCTAGGTAACTAAGCACTCAGCTCAGCATGCATCCTCATCGACATCGATCATGCTTCTTGTGCCAAAAAAAAAAAACTCGTTCTCCGATACGGCGATACGAGATACCAGAGATGAGGACCTGAGTTGGTTGCCTTTGCGCATGCATAATTGCAGTGTTCAAGTACAACAAACCCAGCCACACCGTGGTGGAGGTCAGCGGCGCCGACTTCGCGGCGTGCAGCACGCCGGAGGCCGCCAAGGTGATGGCCACCGGCCGGGATCAGGTCGCGCTCGACAGCCCCGGCCGGCGGTGGTTCGTCTGCAGCGTCGGCGCGCACTGCCTCAACGGCATGAAGGTCAGGATCGACGTCCTCGCCGCTGACGACAACGCCGTGTCTCCGGTGGCTCCGCCGCCGTCCGGCCACGCGTCCAACGTCCAGGCGCGCCTCGCGCAGGCCGTGCTCGCTGTCGCGGCCCTGCTCGTGCTCTAGGCTGACTTCTTGTCTTCTTCTACGTCTACGTGAACCGGACATTCTATGTCAGATTGTCAGGTCAGAATCAGAACTGTGTTTGGGGCCGCTCCGGTCGTCGCCTGTATGGGCGAGCGCACGTATCACGTATGTGATTTCATTGTGTACTTTTCTTTCTGGAGGGAAAACTTCATGGTGTATTTAATTTGTGTCCTCCATTAATATTCTTTTAAACTATGGCAACGATGATTCGTTCGACTTACCCTATATTCGGCTTTTTCGACTTTTTTTTTTTCAGCCGGAACAATGTTTTTCTCTCACAACAATTCAGCCAGAACAATATTTTTCAGCTAGTTTCAGCCAAAATTCTGCCAGCCGAACGGGGCCTTTGGCACTGCAGCTACATGTTTAATTTCCCACTATATATGTTGGCGACGATCAGCTGCTTGATGTTGTTTACTTCTTGAGATGAGATTGTTCCATCTTGTATGTATGGTGTACCAAATGTACTTTGCAATTGTTTGCGCTGCAAGCTAAGTATAGTTCTAGTTTCAGCATTGCTAGTAACACATAATTCAGTTTGTAAAACTCGGTTGGAACTAGATGGTTTTAGTCGTGTTTCAAAATAAACAGCGCTCAAATGCCAAAACTAGTAGCTGCAGTGTCTCTGCTCCTTGCAGCAGGGAGGAGCCCTTGCCTACGAGCATGGATGCCACCTGTTTGCATGTGCTTCGTAGTTCAAAGTGATTATTGTCACGCTTAAAGTGATTTTTTTTTGGCTTGCTAGCGTCCGGACGCAGCATTCAATTTTTTCGTGCCGTTTTGCGCGCCCACGTGAGGCCCGCGTCGCCCCGAACGTCGCCAGCATCGAGAAAAGATGGAGGAGGCGGCGGATGCCCAATTGGCGCCGGGAGGAGGATGAGACACTGAGGTGAGGCAACAAAAGGCGAGGAGGAAGATGCAACGTCCGATCTACTTTCAAAAGATCCAGATGCAACACTTGTTTGCAACATACGTCTGAAGACAGATGAAACACTTAAAACATGTATCTTAAACACTTGCAAAAACACTTAACAACAATTAAAACAATTGTAAAAACATACACAACATCAAGATAAAACACTTACAAACATATGTGTGAAACATATGCAACATCATGATAAACACACTTGCAACATACGTCTTAAAAAACAGGTGAAACATTGGGAACAAAAGGTTGCAACATACGTGTGCAACCATTGCAACATATGCAACATCTCGATCTACTTTTGCAACATCCATATAAAACACTTGCAACATACCTCTGAAACACTTGAAAGAGACGCTTGCAGCATGCACTTTCAAGCGTAACATCTACTTGTTGCTTGGACGAAAATGGAGACTCGTCGGCGCAAAGCTTGACACCGGCACAGAGCTCAATGCTACGAAGTGGCGCGGCTCGGAGGTCACCGGTGTGGAGCTCTGAAAGGATCAAGATGCCTAAGAGGTGGGGTGAATTGGGCTAATTCTAAAATTCTTTGCAATAATTAAACCCTACGGTTAGCCCACTTCATCCCTTGTGCCTAGAAAGTGTTTCTATTGTTCTACCGCATAAAAGGTTAGCAACCTATGTTCCAATCCTACTCTAGCATGGCAATTCTATGAATGTAAAGACAAAAATTGAATTGCTCAAAGTATATACTTAAAGTAAAGAGAGAAGGAGGAACACGGCAATGTTTTGCTGAGGTATCGGAGAGTCACCACTCTCCACTAGTCCTCGTTGGAGCACCCGCGCAATGGTGTAGCTCCCCCTTGATCCGCGCAAGGATCAAGTGCTCTCTACGGGTTGATTCTTCGACACTCCGTCGCGGTGAATCACCCACAACCGCTCACAACTTGAGTTGGGTCATCCACAAGCTCTGCCGGATGATCACCAAGCTCCCAATCACCACCAAGCCGTCTAGGTGATGGCGATCACCAAGAGTAACAAGAATGAACTCTCACTTGACCATGACAAGCCTAATGAGAAGGGTGGATGCATATTTTGCTACTCTTGCTTTCACTAATGAGGCCTCTCTCTTGGATTCTCAAATCTCAATCACCTCACTAGGACCTTGCTCTTCTTGGCACTCTCAAGGGTGTTTCTCAGCTGTTGGAATGAGCAAAAGTGATCCCTTGAGTGAATAGAGGAAGTATTTATAACCCCTCATTCAAAACGAACCGTTATATGCCTCTACGGGGTGACCGGACGCTACGGTCAGTTCTCCCCAAAACCGAGCAGTTAAGTGGTGACCGGACGCGTCTGGTCATGAAAACCGCTCTCTGGAACCTTACTGGAGTTGACCGGACGCTGGCACCCAGCGTCCGGTCACTCACCTCTCAGCGTCCGGTCAACATTTGACCCTCCATTCACTTTCAACTCTCAATCATACGTGAATGAAGTTTGCTCCAATTGATCTAAGGGCTATTTAGTAGCTACATAGTGCTAGATTTGACAAGTGTGCACCACACCTAACCCACTAGACTCACCTAGGTCAAGCTACCCGTCCATACCCCCGTTAATAGTACGGCCAAAGGAAAAACAAAGTCCTAAACTACTCTAAGTGTCTCTTTAACTCCAAACAACACTTAGAACTAGTCCATCCTTAACCTCATCGTCCATCCTTTGAAAACCAAAATGATTTCTATCGTAGGGGCATGACAACCATTATTGCCCAATCAATTTCCATTACCGTAACCTAACTTAATTGCCTCTGCAAAACACACGTTAGTCACAGTAATCACGTATTGTTATTAATCATCGAAACCCAACTAGGGGCCTAGATGCTTTCAATCTCCCCCTTTTTGGTGATTGATGACAATACTACCTCGAGTATGTAAAAAGAGATGAGGTTTTCAACATGCTTGGTTCATATAAGCTTTTGACAATAAGAACAAAAGAGTTAGACAAGCTTATATGACCCAAGCCAACATGATGTACTCAATAGATATGAAATAAGTATGAGTACAAATAATAAAGCTCATTTGCATCAGAGTAAAATGCGGAAGCAAAACAAATGAGCATAACCAAGTGATATGACATATAAATAATTCAATGTAGAGAGCACACATGTCACATATCACGATCACGTAGATATCACTATAACATAAATATAGTTCGATGCATGAAAGTAAACACATGAATGCATAATAGTGTATCACACATAAAAAACCAAATATAATAGATAAACTCCCCCTAAATGAATCGCTCCCCCTAAATCTAACATACTCAATCCCTCTCCCCCTTTGGCGTCAAACACCAAAACCTAAGGGTCGGTCGGCGGGGCTATAGTGGACGAGTCAGGCGCTGAGGTGCGAGGAGCGAGCTGGAACAGTGTGCCATCATCATCTGATCCTGAGCTTTGAGCTGTATGACCCTCTGTAGCTGGAAGCGACGCTGAAGCGGTATGGGTCAGATCAGGGACTGGTGCGGCCTGTGACTCTATAGGTATGACTATAGGAGGCGGCTCTAATGATGCAACTGAAGAAGGGAGCATCTCTATAGTCCCAGTAATAGGTGCAACTATGGAAGGACTTGGGACATATAAATATGGCGGAGTAGGCTGTCCTATTAACTCACTAAATGTAGCACCAAGGCTCCTAGAGACTATAGTATCTAGCACAAGCAACGAGGAAGTCTGAGCCGGTGTGAAGCCCGTCTGTAGAGGTGTGAACTACGGGGCTAGCACTGGCGAGGCAAACCACTGGGACACCTGCTCTGTAGGTGAAGGAAACTATGTCACTGGTTGTCCCTGACTCTGAAGCCCACTAGGTTGTAAAGCTGGAGTCATAGAAGTGGTGGCAGGCTGGCCGATCTGGGGTGAAGGCTGTGATGGTGGAGCCCCAATAGCAGTAACTATATGCTGCATAAATCCCAGTAACTACTGCTGCATGAGAAGCTGCTGCTGATGCATGGCCTGCTGCTGCTTCTGCTGTCGCTGGAACTCATCCTGCCTAGTCTGAAACTATACAAATGTAGCAGTGGTCTCCTAGGCCTACGAGCCTGATCCTGCCTCATTCGCTCAAGTATAGCAAGTAGAGCGGGATCTATCTGTGGTGCAGGTGGAGCTAAACTGGAGCTACCAGCCTCATGGTCATGTCGTCGTGGAGGCATCTGAGGGATATCCTGGCAGTCGTCATCTGAACTATCGCTGGGGTCGCTCTCGACCATACCTTCCTGCTGAGCATGAAGCTCCTCCTCTGTAGCTGCTATGCCCATGATGGTATCATCCTGCTGGGCTGTAGTCTATGGCACCTCTGGACGATGGAGCGGCTGGCTAGGTGTCCTCACCGCACTGTGGCGGAGCATCTGAGTCATGTTATATGCAGGGAACTCTGTAGTAGCACCACTATACTCTGCCAGCATCTCAGGTGGCCTATGAATCAAAAAAGTAATCTAGTGAGCATAGGGCAACTATCGGTGATCTCTAAACCCCTCTACAATAGTATCCTCCATCTCTGATAGTAAGAGATCCCAAATATCGAACACAGTCTGCTGCATCAGGGCATTCAATAGCCATAACTGAATGCGAGTCAACCCCTCACGATATCCCATCCTCGGAAGTAGGGTCCTCCTCATGATAGCATCAAGCACTCTAGCTGTAGGAGTGAGGTCACTGGGTGTCCTACTCGACCCTTCACCGAATGGCTCTGTGAAGCAATGGCGGACCAAATCAATAGGAGGCACCATACCGCCATGAGGACGTCTGGGAGGCGCTGTCTGACCATAGCAAACCTCATGTAGCCGAACGGGTTGCTCCTGAAGCCTGAGAATCTCTCTGACCCTAAAGCTCATCAGCCTGTAGTCTCTGCCTTCGAATGCAAAGTGAATGAATCTGTGTTGTGGGTCAATCCAAAGTGTAGCATATAACTCACAGACCCATGATGATACATATATGCCTGTCTATCCAAGTAAATCTGTCAGCCTTGGTAGATAAGATAGGTAAGGGCGAATCTGCTCTCCTGCTGCTGCTACAATGGACTCAATGTTGCACACCCTCTGAGACCTAAATGCTGCCCCACTGTTAAGATATGCATTATAAAAATCTTCCTGTAGTGGTGTGTAGAAGCCCTCTGAAGCACGCTCGTCCCTCCTCGGCGGGAACCACTACTCAAACTGCACAAATCTAAGTTGCTAAACCTACTTGGCCGTGGTGGCCCTCAAATCCAGATGAGTCACTGGAGGTGGACCCTATGGTCTAGGAGGCGGACGAGAACCCCTCCACTGTGTCTCTGCCCTCGGTGTCACCTAGGTACGAGTACGACCAGAGTGGCGTAACTGTGGCTGAGGTGCCTAGAGGTACAATGTGGGCACTAGAGGTGCTCATGAAGGCAGAGGGACTCTAGCGAGGCTCTCGTGGTGGCGCTGGCGATGCTGGCTGTGCGGGAGGTGGCTCGGGCACAGTGCGAGCAGGGCATGGCGGCATGGGGTGCGGTGGCGTGGGATGCGGCGGCGTGAAGGCGCGAGCGCGGATGCTGGGCACGAGCGCGGGGCGAGGTCGCGGTGGTGTAGGCGTGGGAGTAGGGTGGCGCGGCGAGCTGTGGAGACGAGGCGGCGATGTCGGCGTGGGCGGAATAGGTCAAGGCACGACGCGGCGGTTGGATTATATGGTGGCCCCCGACGGATTAGAAAAGGAAACAACAAAGAGTCCAAAAACCGTACGACATTTACTGACCGGACGCTCTGGTGGCAACGACGGGACGCTGCCACCTAGAGTCCGGTCGACTCCAGAGAGGTCCAAATCCCCTGGAGTCACGACCGGACACGTCCGATCACCACTGACCGGACGCAGCCAGAGTCCGATCATTCCTGCCTTCTTCTCCTTTGCTTGACCGAACGTAGGATCACCATCTAACCGGACGTAGGAAGAACATTGGTCCAGCGTCCAGTCACTCCTTCGCAGCACAAGTTCACCACCTATGAACTGATCGGACGCTGGACTTCAGAGTTCGATGCAGCGTCCGGTCACTCTTCTTCAGCAATTCTTCAAAGTCCTTCGCGCTGCCTGTTCGCAATCAAGTCCCAACTTCAATAAGACCCAAATAAACATCAATTGGGACTGATGTGAGTGACCTCTCTTAAACCCTTAATTTTTTCAAAATATTTTGCCTTAGGCTATTATTCTTTTTAAGAAAATAGACAATAAAAGGGTGATTGAAGAGAAACGACAAAACAACATTCATGCATATGCAATGCAATACTTGAAAGTAATTCTAGTTGCTTGTCAAGTTTGATCCAAGGTTAAGCTTCTTCACACGCTTTTTGGCGGTTATCTTAACCATGTAAGACAAGCCCTATATGCATTACCATAAAGTAAACATGCTGTATATTACAATGCAATGCAAGGGACAACACAAGCTTATTTTCTAGTGAAGTTACTAAAATCAAGCACATTGAGCTCATTTCTCAACCGACAAAAAGTCACCTCATCTAGCGGTTTAGTAAAGATATCCGCCAATTGATCCTCGGTCCTTACACCTTCTAATGATATATCATTTTTTGCAACATGATGTCTAAGAAAGTGATGGCAGATATCTATGTACTTGGTGCGAGAGTATTGAACCGGATTATTTGTAAGTTTTACCGCACTCTCATTGTCACACAAAAGAGGTACCTTTTCTAAACTACACCATAGCCTAGCAAAGTTTGCTTCATGTAAAGTATTTGTGCACAATAAGCACCAGCGGCAATGTATTCCGCTTCGGCGGTGGACAAAGCCACACTATTTTGTTTCTTGGAGGACTAAGACACAAGTGATCTACCAAGCAAATGGCACCCTCCGAATATGCTTTTTATATCAACTTTACAACCGGCATAATCCGAATCAGAATAGCCAACTAATTTAAATCTAGCTCCTTTGGGATAGCAAAGGCCAATGCTTGGTGTGTGCTTAAGGTATCTAAGGATTCTTTTAACGGCACTTAAATGAGCATTCTTAGGATTAGCTTGAAATCTAGCACACATATACACACTAAATATGATGTCGGACCTAGATGCGGTTAAATATAACAAGCTACCAATCATAGAGCGATAGAGAGTTTGATCAACCGTATTACCTTCCTCATCTAGGTCGAGATGTCCATTAGTTAACATTGGTGTCTTGATTGGCTTATATTCATCCATTTTGAATCTCTTGAGAAGATCATTAGTATATTTCTCTTAAGAGATGAAAATTCCTTCTCTCATTTGCTTGACTTGAAAACCAAGAAAGAATGTAAGCTCTCCAATCATTGACATCTCGAACTCCTTCGACATCAATTCACCAAACTCTTTGCAAGAATCTTCATTTGATGATCCAAAGATGATATCATCAACATACACTTGACAAATAAAGATATATCCATCAAGCTTCTTGGTGAATAGTGAGGTGTCGACCTTTCCAATGGTGAAGCCCTTCTCAATGAGGAAGTCCCGAAGACGCTCATACCAAGCTCTTGGGGCTTGCTTAAGCCCATATAACGCCTTGGACAACCTATAAACATGATTATGATATCTAGGGTCTTCAAACCTAGAAGGTTGATCAACATAGACTAGTTCATTAATAAAGTAATTTAAAAATGCATTTTTCACATCCATTTGATATAGTTTCATTTCATGATGTGATGCATATGCAAGGAGGATACGAATGGCTTCTAGTTTTGCAACCGGTGTAAAGGTCTCTTCAAAATCCAAACCTTCAACTTGAGAGAACCCCTTTGCAACTAGTCTTGCCTTGTTCCTCACAGCAACGCCTTGATCATCTTGCTTGTTGCGGAACACCTACTTTGTTCCAATGACTCTTGCACCTTGTGGTCGCTCTTCAAGAGTCCACACTTTATTGCGGGTGAAGTTGTTCAACTCTTCATGCATGGTGTTTATCCAATCCAGATCTTGAAGAGCTTCTTCTACCTTAGTAGGCTCAAAGCAAGAGACAAAAGAGTGATGTTCAATAAATAAAGCAAGCTTTTTAGAGCGAGTCATTACTCCCTTTGATGGACTCCCTATGATGAGATCTTGTGGATGAGCTTGTAGTAGAGGTGAATTTCTTCTATCAACCACTTGAGGGGGAGGTTGTGGAGCATCAACATCATGTGCTTGTGTCACTATTTGCTCATGGGAGACATGAGTGTCTTTATTTTCTACTCTTCCATCTTTATCACCATCTTGTGGCACATTTGATGAAGAAGGTGAAATAATCACTTGCACATCATCTTCATCATCATTAGGCTTGATGTCTCCAACCGGAATGTTCTTCATAGCCTTCCTCAATGGTTCATCGCCTACATCATCAAGATTCTCATGTGCTCTTTGAGAGCCGTTAGATTCATCAAATTCTACATCATATGTTTCTTCAACCAAGCCGGTGACATGATTAAATACTCTATATGCTTTGGACTTTGATGAGTAACCAACAAGAAAACCAATATCACAACATCTTTGAAACTTCCCTAGGTGTTGCCGCTTCTTACAGATGTAGCATTTGTAACCAAACACCCTAAAGAAGGAGACGTCTTGCTTCTTCACATTGAGCAACTCATAAGGTGTCTTGCCAAAAAACTTTTGAAGGAATAGGCGGTTGGATGCATAGAATGCGGTGTTGATAGCTTCCGTCCATAGAGCTTCGGGAGTGTTGTACTCATCAAGCATTGTTCTTGCTAGTGTGATCAATGTCTGGTTCTTTCTCTCAACCACACCATTTTGTTGAGGAGTATATGTTGCGGAGACCTCATGCTTGATCCCAACTTCATCAAAATAGGCTTCAATGTTTCTGTTGTCAAATTCTTTTCCATTGTCGCTTTTAATCTTCATTGAGCTTTACTTCAAACTCATTTTGTGCTCTCTTGGCAAACTTCTTGAAGCATGATGCAACTTTGGATTTGTCATGAAGGAAGAACACCCATGTATATGATATAGGTTGTTGTATCTAAATCCCTTGAATATCACTTGATCATCATCTTTCTTGTATACAACCACTTTCTTCTCGGTAAATAGGCATTGAAAGCCAAGATCACATAATTGTCCAACGGATAGCAAGTTGAAGCTCAATGAAGCAACATATAGCACATTTGAGATTGAATGATCATTTGATATTGCCACTTTGCCCAATCCTTTGACTTTGCCCTTTGAATTATCTCTAAATATGATTCTTTCTTATCCATCTACTTCTTCATCTAGTGAGGTGAACATACGAGGATCACCGATCATATGTTGTGTGCAACCACTATCAATTACCCAATGACTTCCACCGGTCTTGTAGTTCACCTACACACAAGAGATCAAGCTTGTTGAGGGACCCAAACTTGTTGAGGGCCCTTCACTTTCTCAACAAGTGACTTTGTTATCCAAATTTTCTTAGGCCTATTCTTATTGGGACGTCCTAAGAACATGACTTTCATTTTACCACTAGAATCCTTTCTAAGCATGTAATGAGCATTGAAAGTAAAGGGTCTAGCATGTTTGGGCAAGGGTTGTGGTGGTGGAGTTTGACACTCATGGGCAAAGTGGCCTTCTTGTCCACACTCAAAACACCTCTTTGGCTTTGGCTTTGGCTTTAACTTATGTTGTTGTTGTTGAGCTTGAGCCTTCTTCTCTTGGTTTGCCAAATACCCAATGCCACTTCTATCCATCTTCATGACGGTGTTCATTAATAGCTCACTTTGAAGATGCTTGCCTCTTGTGAATTTGCTCAATCCAATCTTGAGATGTTCTTTCTCCAACTTGAGCTTCTTGTTCTATTCTTTGAGTGCATCATTATTTTTCTCTTCCTTGAGTTTCATGTTCTCTTCTTTGAGCTTCTTATTCTCAAGAATCAAATCACCATCACGATCAAGAGTTTCTAGCACTATAGTGTTGGTGGTTTTGAGCTCTTCAAGATCTTTCTTGAGCTTTTCATTATCATTCTTGAGCTTGACATACTCATCATAATTATCGGTCTCAACCACTTGCTTGCCCTTGTTACTAGAACTTTGCTCAATGCTCTCAATGATCAAATCATCACATGATGTAGCTATATCAATCTTAACAACATTGTTAGTAGCATCATGTGGCTCATTGGATAAAAATTCTTGAGCAATGACAAGATTATCATGATTGATCTTGAGAGTTGTATATTCATCTTTTAGCATATTATGGCTAGTGATGAGCTCATTATGTATCATCTCAAGTTTATCATGTTTTTCTTTAAGCTCTTTCTTAAAATATTTGAGCTCCTTGAGTTTGGATGTTATAGCATCATTTGCTTCTCTAAGCTCAACACTAGCCTTTTTTGCTATATCACATTTAGCTAAAAGAGAATCATTCTTAACTTCTAGCTTGTCATTCTTAGCTCTAGTCTTCCTAATGATCTTAGTATATTGATTTAGCAATTTAACAAGATCATCATATGAAGGTGATTCAAATTAATCATCATCACTATCACTATCACTATCATCATTATTAGCATGACCATCACCACTACTATCATCATCATTTGATACCTTTCATTCATCTTTGGCCATAAGGCATAGGTGTGTAGAGGATAATGGCGGTGGTGTCGGTGAGGATGATGAAGAGTCAATCACAATTGCGGCCATCTTCTCATTATCACTATCATCATCGGATGAGCAACTTGATGAATCAATATCCGTGAGCCAATCATCGACGATATATGCCTTGCCATTCTTGTTTTTCTTGTGGAAGTCCTTCTTCTTGCCATCTTTCTTCTTATATGGCTTGTTTTTCTTCTTCTCATCTTGTTCTTCATTACTTGAGTCATCTTTCTTGCCCTTGTACTTTTTCTTGTACTTGTCTTTCTTGGGCTTTGTGCATTAATGTGCTAGATGACCAAGTTTTCCACAATTGTAGCAATCCATCTTTGAGATTGGCTTCCTTCTATTGCTAGTGAAGAACTTCTTTTTCTTGCCATCGAACTTGATGCCACTCTTATTGAGCTTCTTTAGCATCTTGGTGGTTCTTCTCACCATGAGAGCAAGACTTGCATCATCAATTTTATCATCACTTGAGCTCTCATACTCAAGCCTTGCTTTTCCCTTCTCTTGGCTAGCTTTGAATGCTAAGTCCTTGTGATGAGGACATGACACCCATGCATATGACCATGTTAGGCGCATGGTATGGAGGGGTAGGAGGCCAGCAAGGGTGTCCAAGTCAAGAAGGAGGCCTGAGGCTAATTCGGTTCGAGTCCCCGAGGTGGAGGCCCAAACACGATACATGGTCCAACGGACCAAAAGACGGTGTCGCGGCACCCTGGTAGATTCTGGATGCTGACTTGTTTCGACGATTTCCATTGATTATGAAGGATTTTTTATGTGAGACCACTTGGATTGGCTTCCTTATCAAATTAGCTTTCGAACCATATATAGATCGTCGAAAATGGAGTCTGGATGCGTCTTGGGTGACCAGTTTAAGGTAGATTGGTCCTGGACGCCGAGGCAGACTCGAACTTGAGTTGCTTTGGGCCTCCACCTCGGGGACTCGAACCGAATTAGCCTCAGGCCTCCTTCTTGACTTGGACACCCTTGCTGGCCTCCTACCCCTCCATACCATGCATCAAACATGGTCATATGCATGGGTGTCATGTCCTCATCACCTTGTCTTTCTTCTTAGTAGAGGATGAGCCATCTTGTGGTGCAATGTGCATGTACATCTCATGAGCATTGATCTTTCCTAAGATTTAAGTCGGTATAGCGGTGGAAATATCACCTTGATGAAGCACGGTCACAGTATGCCCATATTTATCAATGGGGAGGACACTCAAGATTTTTCTTACAACATCGGATGGTTGCATTTGAGTGAGTCCAAGCCCATTGACTTCCTCTACAAGAACATTCAAGCGTGAGTACATTTCATTAGCACTCTCTTTGGGAAGCATCTCAAATGAATTTAGATTTTTCATAACAAGATGATATCGTTCCTCATGCTCGCTCTTAGTTTCCTCATGGAGCGCACAAATATCCGACCATAGTGCATGTGCGTCTTTGTGGTTCCTCACCCGATTGAACACATCTTTGCAAAGGCCTCTAAAGATGGTGTTTCGAGCCTTTGCATTCCATTTTTTGTAATTTACTTTATTGCCTTGAAGGTGCGTGGGATCCCGAGGTTTTGGGAATCCTTGTGAGGCGGCTCTAAGTATTCCAACCTCTAGAGCCTCTAAATATGCCTCCATGAGGATTTTCCAATAAGAAAAATCATCCTCCTCAAAGATAGAAGGAGGACTATCCCCGTGAGACATTTTTCTCTAGACGGTTAAATCTAATTTCGTGAGCACGAGGCTCTAATACCAATTGAAAGGATCAAGATGCCCAAGAGGGGGGGGTGAATTGGACTAATTCTAAAATTCTTTGCAATAATTAAACCCTACGGTTAGCCCACTTCACCCCATGTGCCTAAAATGTGTTTATATTGTTCTACCGCACAAAAGTTTAGCAACCTATGTTCCAATCCTACTCTAGCATGGCAATTCTATGAATATAAAGACAAGAATTGAATTGCTCAAAGTAAATGCTTAAAGTAAAGAGAGAAGGAGGAACGTGGCGATGTTTTGCCGAGGTATCGGAGGGTCGCCACTCCCCAATAGTCCTCGTTGGAGCACCCGTGCAAGGGTGTAGCTCCCCCTTGATCTGCGCAAGGATCAAGTGCTCTCTACGGGTTGATTCTTCGACACTTCATCGCGGTGAATCACCAACAACCGCTCACAACTTGAGTTGGGTCATCCACAAGCTCTGCCGGATGATCACCAAGCTCCCAATCACCACCAAGCCATCTAGGTGATGGCGATCACCAAGAGTAACAAGCATGAACTCTCACTTGACCATGACAAGCCTAATGAGAAGGGTGGATGCACACTTTGCTACTCTTGCTTTCACTAATGAGGCCTTTCTCTTGGATTCTCAAATCTCAATCACCTCACTAGGACCTTGCTCTTCTTGGCACTCTCAATGGTGTTTCTCAGCTGTTGGAATGAGCAAAAGTGATCCCTTAAGTGAATAGAGGAAGTATTTATAACTCCTCATTCAAAACGAACAGTTATGTGCCTCTGCGGGGTGACCGAACGCTCTGGTCATGTTGACCAGACGCTTTGGTCAGATCTCCCCGAAACCAAGCAGTTAAGTGGTGACCGGACGCTGAGCAGCGTCCGATCAGCACTAACCGGACGTGTCCGGTCGCGAAAACTACTCTCTAGAATTTTACTGGAGTTGACCGGATGCTGGCACCCAGCGTCCGGTCGCACCAGACAACTTCACCTTGATCAAATGAACTGACCGAACTCTGCGCCAGCGTCCGGTCACACCGGAACCAGCGTTCGATCAACATTTGACCCTCCATTGACTTCTAACTCTCAATCATACGTGAATGAAGTTTGAACCAATTGATCTAAGGGCTATTTAGGAGATACCTAGTGCTAGATTTGACAAGTGTGCACCACACCTAACCCACTAGACTCACCTAGGTCAAGCTACCCGTCCATACCCCCCTTAATAGTGCGGCCAAAGGAAAAACAAAGTCCTAAACTACTATAAGTGTCTCTTCAACTCCAAACGACACTTAGAACTAGTCCATCTTTAGCCTTGTCGTCCATCCTTTGAAAACTGAAACGATTTCCATCGTAGGGGCATGAGAACCATTATTGCCCAATCAATTTCCATTACCGTGACCTAACTTAATTGACTATGCAAAACACACGTTAGTCACAGTAATCATGTATTGTCATTAATCACCGAAACCAAACTAGGGGCCTAGATGCTTTCAAGCTCGTCGGCGCCGCACCTCGGCAGGGGCTGCGGCAGGTAGATGGAGCACGGCTGTAACGGGAGGTATGAGTACGGGCAGGGCGGCACGAGGAGGGTGGGATCCGTCCCGCGAGTAGGGGGTGCACGCCGCGAGTGGGCGATGCGGATGGAGGCGGCGCGGGCGGGGTCTGTGCGAACAGACGGAGATGGCCAAACAAGAGCATTACTGATTTTTTTGAAACTGGTAGCTCATAGCGACGGCGGCCAGACGGAGCCGGCGGGAGGGGCCGAGGCGGGCGCGAGCGGACGGTCGGGCGGGGTTGGCTCAGCGGCGGGAGACGGGGCTGGCAGGGTGTGGCTGGGGCTCAGGATGGGCGGCGTCGGGGGCGGGCGCGGCCCGCGGCCTAGGCGGTGCTGCAGTGGGCGGGGCGCGGCCAGGGCGGTGCAAGGGCTTCGGCGGGCGGCATTGGGGGCGAGCAGGGCTCCAATCTGGGCGGTGTAGGGGCTTCCGCGGGCGGGGCAGTCTGGGCATGTTGCGGCCGGTGCAAGGGCTCTGACGGCCGGTGCAGGGGCACTGACGGCACGGGGTGCGCCCTTTGCCTCACGACGGGAGGAAGATGCGAATAGAACAAAAACGAATTATTATCTCCTGTGTAACGAGTGGCATGGTAGGTAATTTTCTCCAACTCCACCAAATTGGTGAATCTAAAGGCGGATCCACCGTTTTGTGGAGCAGATCCATGGTGGAGCTGCTGGATCCAAAAGCGTTTGGCAAAGAAAAAGTGATTCTGGATCTGGTTTTTTTTTTGATCTGGAACTTGTAGAGCTCTGCCAAACAGGCCCATAATGCTTGTTGCAGCCAAATTTGGAGGGAGCCAAAGTTAGGGCGGCAATGAGCTCGTCCAGATTTTGCATATGTTTTAATTTATTTTAAAAAACAAACTAGGCAGATAAGGCCAATTATATTAGAATCCAGACTGGGGCAAACAATAGAAATATAGCGGAGCCATATGACCACAACAACGAAAGCAATAATGAGAACTATTAAAAACAATACAGATAAAAATCAGACAGTTGGGTTGAGACATCAACACAACCCGCACACACAATGAAGCACCACCAAACCACACCACTGCCCTCAGCGAAAGAAAAGGCACAACTGATGTCACTCTGCAATCAGGCCAACACCACTAGGACCTGATGACGAAACTTCAAGTCAACATGGCTTGATGTTGGTGTGCACATGCATATAGGATGACAAAACTACCAATTCAACATGGCTTGATATTGGTGTGCAGATGCATATATAGACACTTCAGAATTTTGGCAACTAACCAAATAAAAGCTATCCACTCTATTCCAAATTATAGATTTCTCTAACTTCAAACGAATTTATAAAGAAATATTTTTTTTCAAACACACAAAATGTTTGCATGTCTTTATGTTAAGGTAGAGATAGTTATTTACAGCGTGCCTTCGCGGCGCTCTAGGGGAGGCTTACAATGGATAGCCCTTAAACTTCTTGCCCCCCTATTGTACATCTTTAAAGAATATACATTGACATCTACAATACCAAATAAATTTACTCTTATGACATATTGCGTATAGTTGATTGGATAAAATTAAGTTGGTGTTGACAATTAACATTGATACATTTTTTAGACACTCGATCAAAATTAGAGAAGTCTTAACTAACAACAAAGTCCTCGGAAGGATATGGAACAGTATTTGTACCTTTGACTTGCTATTTTCGACCTTGTTGTCGAACTCCGAGGGCCTCGACAACACCATGAACATTTTATCTTTCACATTGGATGTTAATGTTAAACTTGATGTATAGAGTTAATTAGACTTTGTAATGAATTTAGAGTTATGTTTGCTCTCATCTGGAATACGCTTGGCCGTAGTTCGAAGCGAATAGGCGGCACTGAGACCATGTCAAACAACGTAACACGCTTGTTTTTGTAGATGAGATGCTTCCATTCTTTCACTTTTTGTCATCGGTTATTCCGATGCAAAGTTTTCACTTCACTACAGTTGTATTTGGCCCGTGACTCCTGCCGCCCTGAGCCTGCTTTGGAGCCCGTCGCAGCACTGCAGCACTGACCGATTCTCCAACATCCTGGGAACCAAACAAACAAGATCTCGATCGTCCTCTATATAAGAATGCACTGAATTCGTGCTTCTGAACTCAGAGCATCGCATAAGCACAGCCAAGGGAAAAAAAAAAGAGTCCGGCAGGCATCCGTCTCCATGGCTTCCAAGCAAATGCTGGCTGCAGTGGTGGCCGCCTCGATGGCCCTCGTCTTCCTGCCCACGCTCGCCTCCGCCACGGATCACGTCGTGGGCGACAGCCAAGGCTGGACGCTCGGGTTCGACTACGCCGCCTAGGCCGAGAGCAAGCAGTTCACAGTGGGCGACACACTAGGTACGTACTCGCAGCTGGATCAAAGGCCTTATACTATATGCGACGTACATATGCACATAGGCCTCGCTCTCTGATCCGGCGACACTTTTAATTTGCAGCGTTCAAGTACGCTTCCAGCTCCCACAACGTGGCGGAGGTGAGCGGGCCGGACTTCAAGGCGTGCAACAAGGCGGCGGCCACCTCCGTCTGGAACTCCGGCGACGACCAGCTCAGCCTCGACAAGCCGGGCCGGAGGTGGTTCATCTGCACGGTGGGCAGCCACTGCCAGCTTGGCATGAAGCTCAACGTCACCATTCTTCCAGCCACCACGGCGACCCCGCTGCCGGCACCAGCGCCGGCGCCGGCGCCGTCTCAGCCTCAGTTGTCTCGGCGCGCTCTCTCCAACTGGTGATCGAATTGGTGATGGAGGCAATGCAAGCCCTCCATGCCAGAGTAGCTGGTCGTCGTATTTTCAATTCTGCCTCGATCGAGCCCTTGTACCGGACTGACGTCGATCCGGACTCCGGAGCTTGTTCCACTGCTATACGGTCGGTATACGCCATCCTGATCGAGTCGGCATGGTGTAATAAAAATTGTAGGACCCGTGCGTGTGTTCAACGCATGATTTTCGGATGCTTTTCGTTTTCGCTCATACACACCTCCACTGTACGTACGGATGCGGAACCAAGTCGAATTGGAAACATCGGAGTCGGGCTCGATCACTCCGCTGTATATAACGGCCGCCGCTACCTGCGCATGGCTCGCATCCTCATCGCCAACTTCCAGCCGCCTCTCCCCCACCTCCCGCGATCCTGCCCCTGCCACCAGCAAGAAGTCCGCGGAATCATCCACAAGCCCTAATGGCCGCCTGCGTCGAGGCAGCAGCCACCGCCGTCCGCGACCCCGGCGCCGCGCGACCGACCGGCAACAACAGGGCGCGCACTGCCATCGGCACCACCGATGACTACGAGGAGACCTGCTGCCTCGGGATGGGCGCCTTCGGCGCCGTCGTCAAGGCGCGCCACCGCGCCACCGGCCAGACCGTCGCCATCAAGCGCCTCGCCGCCGGGGAATTCTGCAGCCAGATGGCGCTGCTGCGGGAGGCGTGGTTACTGGAGGCGAGCGGCCGGGACAACCCGTTCGTCGTCGGCTTCCACGGCCTCACCCGCAACCCGGCCACCATGGCCCTCTGCTGCCTCGTCATGGAGTGTGTCGGTCCGAGCCTCAACGACCTCCTCCACCAAAGCCGCTGCGCTGGGATGCCGCCGCCACCCGAGGCGATCGTGCGCGCCGTCATGTGGCAGCTACTCACGGGCGCCAAGAAGATGCACAACGCCCACGTCGTCCACCGGGACATCAAGCCCGAAAACATCCTCGTCAGCGGCGAAGGCAGCACCGTCAAGATCTGCGACTTTGGGCTCGCCATGCGCATGGATGAGCCGCTGCCGTACGAGCCCGCCGGCACGCTGTGGTACATGGCGCCCGAGATGCTGTTGGGGAAGCCCGATTATGACGCCCTCGTTGACACCTGGTCGCTCGGCTGCGTGATGGCGGAGCTCATCAACGGGTCTCCACTATTCATGGCCTCCGATGGAGCAGGCCAGCTCGCCGCCATATTCGACGTCCTCGGCGCGCCAGATGAAACGACGTGGCCATGGTTCTCGTCCACACCCTTCGCTGCCCTGGTCCAGATGATGCCAGAGCTATACATGAAGCGGAGCAACCTACTGCGCGAGGTGTTCCCCAAGAAGAAGCTGTCCGAGGAAGGATTCCAGGTACTCAGCGGCCTGCTCACTTGCAACCCCGACAAGCGGCTCACGGCAGCTGCCGCGCTCAAGCAACCATGGTTCACCAAGATGAACGCACCGTAGCTGCTGCCAAAGAAAGAAGTGTCATCACCGGTGCTCTGTGCATGACTTTGAAGTATGCTTCCACCGTTGTGTGCATGTAAAACTTAGTTGTTCTTCTCAACACAGGTTGTAATGTGTGAAAATTGTGATATACTGATATAAATTGCATTGTTTGAATTGGATCCATTTTGCTGCTCTTTTGAATGAATTTGATTATTCGCCTTGCCACAAATAAGGCACTAAACTCTGAACTGATCTGTCTTACCACAAATAAAGCACTAAACCCTGAAGTGATCTCTCTGAATATTGGTATGCCAGCAACTGGAACAGTATGTATACATGCCAGAATCGAATATGGATACTGGTTCAAAGCCCATGAGTCTCCCTGCATTCTTTGTTCAGGCGTATCAAGAATTTGACTACGTGACCATCAACAGATTGCGGGCTATGGAGGAAATTGGCAAAGCAATAGAGAAATGGAAGTAACCTAAGCCAAGGCCAACGCGCTGTAACATGTATGACAGAAAAAGATCGGTGTTTCCCAAATTCAGATAAAACCATTTCCACTCGCTTCAAAATCCACTCGCCATGAAGAACCAGGGCCTTCAAATCTCCACGCATAGGTACAAGCAAACTATAAGACAAAGTACAGAACTGGACGGAATAAGAACAGCTAATATCTATCTAACCACCTTAGATGACAATGCAACCATCCACTGCGAAAATGGCACATTCGAAGAAACCAACAGGAGAAACCTAGCAGGATACGCCTTAGACTGCACCCTTCTGCAACCAAGCAGCATTGCAAAGGAAAAACAGAGGGGAAAAAACATAGCTGGATCTTGAATGACTCGAACACCAGCAGCTTCTGCGGCACAAAAGACGTCTCCTTGGACCGGGCTCAAATAGCTGATGGCATGCGGTGAAAATTAACGGCCATTTGCAACAGCCGCCTCTTCAGTTGTTAAGTTGTTGGGTTGACGTCTTCTGAGGCGACACCATTAACAGCTACTGCCACCACACCATTTTCCACCACGGAAATTTGCCCCCTTGGTGTGACACCGTAACACCTCGGTGTTACGAGCTGACTTAGCATCTAAGTTAAGGTCTCAGAGAAATTAAGCCGAATGGGTTTTTGAATTTTTAACAAGTTAGAACACGTATGAAACGGGAAAGCGATCTTGGTAAACAAAAACAAGATATAACTTGTGTATGGTGTTTATGTAAAATGATGAGCGAATAGGGTAGATAAGAATGCAACTGTAATTTTCGGAAGTGAATATTGTAACTAGGGTTTTTGGAGCTCAAACATCGAATCCGTGATTTAACGGGAACTTTCGTTGGATCGGCAAGAATTTGGATTGTGTTTAAAATATCATTTTTGACGAATTAAATTGAGTAAAATAGTTAAAAGGTGCTCAGATGTTTTGCTCCTATGGATTAGTAGGAAGTATGGCTATTGCAGGGAGTACGGGTTGGTCGAGGTTAATAGGGTTAGGCCTTTTAGAAATTAGGGCAAAAGTGTTAAAAGTTGCTTAGCTCCAATCGAAGCTTTCGACTTTTCGAAGTCGGAAAAAGGAAGTAGACAATGTTGTTTTGACATCCAAATTCTAAGAAAAATTGTTAGGCACCAACTTCACGTTCTTATATTATTGGTTGTCCCTGAGTGTGCACTTGAGCATGGCTTAGGTGGTAGTGATGTTGGGTGTTACGATACCCTCGTAAATTTGCTCTAACTTCGTTAAAATGTGTCTGAATTGTGTCGTTGGCGCTCCGTTCATGAACGGGCGTTCAGAGCGACGAGCCCATGTTGGCATACATCTATCTTCTCCTCTAGTTGCTCCATGCTCTTGGTGATTGCTTCACCAGATAGTTGGCACTGCTGGCTGTAGGATAGGAAAATCAGTTGAACTTCATCCGGGGTCGTTAGCAGTTTTTGGCTCGCTTTAAAAACCGTGCTTAGCACCGTTGGTCCCGTGGGCACGGTCACCATCCGAGCACGAGCGCTGCCGCTGCCGAGTTCCAACTGTGGCCGGGTCACTACCGCTGGCCAGCTTGTGGCTGGCTGACGCCGTGCGGCCTTGCCCCGGGCGACGGCCAGTCCTAGCTGGCTGCGGCTGGTCCCGTTGCTGCACGCACGCCATGCTTGCATGGCTGGCCGCTAGGCCGCGCCGTGGTTGCTGCTGCATCGCGCGATCAATGTGGTGCTCGCCCCGCCCCTCGCCCTACCTACCCCACCTAGTCCTTAAGCTAGAACCTTGCCGTCGTGACGAGTCGAGGGCCGGACGCAGCGGCGATGGGACGCTTACCTGCCCTGTTTTGCCCGCTAGCCGACACAGGCGATCTCGCTTGGGTCCTGCCGCTTGTTGGTATGAACGTCGCGCCAAGCCGCCTAGTCTCGTCCCCTGTGTGCACGAGCTCGCTCTGCCACCGCCGACCGGAGCCCCGCTTTAACACGCCCTACCGCTCGAGCTCATCCGCATGCTTTTTCTCCATGACGTGGCCTCAGCCTGGGCACCGTGCCCCACCTTTCAAATTTGCCTAGCCCATGGTTTCTCAGCCCATAAGTAGCAGGGAGAGCTAGCTAGCCGCCTGAACCACATCTGGCCAAGGTAGAGTCCTACGCCGCGACAATTCGATGATTAGCTCGTCATGGGCCATGTTCGCCACCGTGACCTTGGACCGGGGAGAGAGGTAGGATTGGAGCGGTAACAGTTCAATTGCTCGTTACCCTGAGTTTGCCTTGACTTCCTCCATCCGGTGCTTGCACTATTTTGGCAAGAGAACTCGTCGGCGACGTGGTGACGCGTCGGTGACCGGCTCGGAGTGCCGCCGCGCGGTGCGGACACACGTGGCCGGACCACCCAGCTCAGTGCTCGGTGAGTTTCTGGTGCTTCCCTGCCGTCTCTACCTCTCCGTTAGTGCCCTAGGTCATCGGAACAGCCGTGCCGCCGCCGCGGATAGCAGCTCGCCGTTGTCGCTCGCGCTAGTACATCTCTGAGTTCCTAACCGCAACCCATCCTTGCACGTTTAGTTGTAGATGGTGGTCGGCTCCTTACTTCTGTCATAGCACGCCTAGGTTGCCCGACGTAATCGCCCTATGCCGTCGGTCGCTGCGTCGGCGAGTGCGGGGATCCCCAAGGACCTCCCCGTGGTAAAGGTGGAAACAGCCGAGGGTTTGTTTGTAAAACCATTGTCGGTAGGAATAGTGCGCATAATAGTCATGTTATTATCTAAAAGCTCGGGGGCTTTTCTGCAAAGCTGGCGTGGCGCGCGGGCTCCCTTGGCCTTGGGCCGCGTTGGGCCATCGCGACGCACGCGCGCAACCACGCCTCGCGTTGGGCTGCTGGGCCGAGTAAGTGGCCGCCGGCCCTTTTCTTTTCTATAGTGTTTCCTAATTTAATTGCTAAAAGCAAACTTGTAAATTCAATAGAAAATTTTGTAGTTAACCAAAAATTTTGAAACCAATTTTGTTAAATTCATAAAATTATGATCCATCTGCTTTTATTCACCTAGTTTCATAATACTTTCAAGAGTAACCTAATTAATTTGAATACTTAATATTACGAAAACACATACTTGTAGGAGTTGTTGTGGCAAATTGGTAGTAGTGTTGGCTCTGGAATTTTTACACCAAAATCCTAACATTTTTAGGCGCCCACGGTAATTTTTGCGGCTCCAGAATAATTGTTTTGCTAGGATAGCTAATGAGCCCTAGTTCAAATATATATATATACATATATATATATATAATAAAGAAATACTTTGAAATGGTATAACTAAAATACTGTGGTAAAATAGCGCGTTGTCGACAACATGAGTACATAGCCTAGTACGTTAGTCATTAAAGCCAGCTCGTTGGCTTAGCAATGTAATCATATTTTACAGTGGGGATTGTCGTGTTTATTTATAACAATCACTAAAAGTTATAGAAGAAAAGTTTTATGATTCACCATTAATTTTTATTTTCGCTGTAATTCTGATCATATGTTGTTCTCCACTGCAAGATAAAAATGTAAACCTAAAATGTATAAACTCTTTTACACGTAAAACTGTCTTAATTCCGCTATTGCAGTCGACTTGTTTAGGTACTTTAACGTTGTAATAAAGTGATGTAAGAAATTATTAAGAATGTTGTAAGCTTTATTCTCTCATTTAAGATCCTGATGGAAAAAATTGGATTTTCGAGTTCTCCCTTGGGGTATGCTCGACGGAAAAGCACGATTTAGTACACTCTCTTGGGTACTGAGTGTGTAATGGAAGACAAGTACTCCTGAGAAGACATTAGATAAGGCGGTTCTGCCACATACACTACTAGCAGTTACTGCCAGTGTACCATTCTCTACCACAACATTTTGTTCCCCTATTGCCTCAGGTTTCTGCAGACTCTGCTTCCCATCAGTAGCTTGATTGTCAGCATTGATGGTGGCAACCAACTTTCTAAACTATCTGTATGAACCGGTATTTCCGTTGTTATCAATGGGAATGGGGAGTTGCCTAGTTTCAAAAAAAAAAATGATCTGCTGGATGCAAAAAATTAGCAGTTGAAATAGTTTCTCCACATCCATACGAGGGTAAACACTACTGATGGTGTTCAATAATGTTAAATGGCAAATCCACTAGAAAACTAAAGCTAATAACTGTGAATAGCCATAACTACAATTGTACTATAACAATAAGAATAAATGTCTGCAGGATAAATTTAACTTGTTTTAGCAATTGAAGAGGTGAATATTTAATCGAAGAAAAGGAGATTAGATGTAGCGAGTTCACTATACAACTTGTTAATGGAGGTCATAATTTATCAGAGCAAATAAGTGGTGGCTTAAATGGTGCTTCGCCTTGATATTCTTTTTCGAAAAGAAATAGCCCAGTTGTTTTAGGCCAGAATTTATCAGATCTGTATACTAATTCTCGCAACCACTGTTATAGGAGAGGCATCAGAAACTGCAGAAATGTCTACCTGAAGAATTCTACAGAACAAAGATAATGCCTTTAGCTGCAAACCTGCAGGAGTTATACTAGCCACAGATGTCAAATTCAAATTTCAGCCAGAGGATCAATTAAGAGGATGAAATGGCTGATTGAGAATCGAGAAACTGTCTTTGAATTTTGACGTGTCAATATACTACATAAAAGGGTAATAAGTAGTTTTGGTACACAAGCTATATGAGTCAAATAAATTTACTGTTGATTTCTGTATGACTTCTGTATATATGCATTGCATTTGCTTGATCAGCTATCAATGTTTTTTTTTTTGAACGTAAAAGAGTGTTTATGTACAGGACAGCCTTGCGGCCTGGGAGGAAATTACATGGTCTCACAGCCCAAAGGATCAACAAGTGGTGCGTCAGTGCTGCGTAGGCGTAAAGGCCCTTCTTTTTTTTTTCCCCTCTAGAACACGACTTCACGTGTATTTCATCGAGAAGAAAGTAGCACAATACAAATATTAGCTATCCGAGGCGAGATGCCAGGATAGAACAAGGTCCCTAGCAGGCTAGCACCAACGAGAAAAGCGTAGCAGACTACATCTTGAAAAAACTATGCGACGAACAGGTAGAGACCAACACTAAGGCTCTACGACCACTACCAGAAAAGCCGAGATTGCAGTGAACCCAGCGGCGATCCACTCATCTCCTTCGTCCATCACCCTCCGCCTCGCCTGGTCTGCCGTGTAGTCCCCACGTTGTCAAAGACGCGAGAGTGTAAAGGCCCTTCTGTATTGCTCCAGGTCATCCTTGACACGCCCTGCTACCAGGGTGGCTGTGGAGTATATGTTATCGAAAATTCTGCGGTTGCGTAACTTCCACAAGTTCCATATGACGTAGATGGGCGATGGCCAATCCATTAAAATCACGTCTTTTCTCTTTTTGGATCAGCTAAAAGTGTAAAATGGAATAATTGATCTTATTTATCATATGGCTATATGGACAGTTGACTGCCTGTTATGAATAAAGGTAGCTGGAAGGGAATTGAGACAGGGAAAGAGCAAGAATGGGGAAGAACAGGACCTACATTGAAAGAATTGAGAAATCACTCTCAACTTGGCAACCTAGTCTCCTCAATACTATGGGAAGGGTCGTACTCATTAACTCAGTTCTTGACAGTAAGCTTATATATGTCATGTCATCCATGCAAGTGCCTCCGGGGGTGTTGCAACAGATCGACAAACTTCGACGGGCTTTCTTGTGGACTGGAGAACCAAACACCTCATCCTCCAAGTGCCTTGTGGCATGGCAAATTGTCTCCGCAACAAAGGAGCTAGGTGGATTGGGAATCAAAGACCTTGGGACACACATCATCAGTCTTCTGCTCAAGTTGATTCATCGCCTGCACTGCGCTACCTCCTCAACCTGGCGCTTTGGATCAGGCAGCGGGCAAACCTGGCAACCTTAAAGAGGGACCTGCGAGGACATCATTGGAAAATGCTGAGGACTTTACTGTCACTTTATCAGGCTATCACAACTGTGACATTAGGAAATGGAAAATCAACTTCGTTCGGGAATGATGTCTGGGTTGGCGACGACACATTAGCAGATCGTTTCCCAGCCCTCGTTTCTCACTGCACTCAAAAAGAGGCTTCGGTCAGTATTGCAATCACCTCAAATCTTCAGAATGCTTTTGTTAAGAGACATTGCAGCCTTGGAGGATGGCGCCAGGCACAGGCCGTGGAAGCCGTGGCTGGAGCTTGCACTTACGCCGGCAATCGTGTGGACGGTGGACCTGTAGCCATGCGAGCTGCTCCCTGAGCTCACCTTCCGTCGCTGCACTCCAGCAGGAGCTCCGGCCTCCGGCAGCCCAGCGGCTGGGGCTGGGACGGGCATAAGGAGGCGTGGCGCTGAGGCGAGTGGGTGGGTGGGTGGGTGACTACGGATCTACTGGCTTCCTGATTCATGCATATGAGTTGGTTAGTCTGCTTGTGGTAGAACCTACATATCCGGGTTAAGTTCTCGATTTTGTAGCAGTGACTTGTATTTTCATGGACTTATTATAGGATTTAACGGCGCTATACTTTCAGTGGTAGGCGACGTCTCCGTCGACAGCGAGGCGTCAGTGATGACTTCGTGAATCTCGAGATCTGCCGACTCAGTCCTTCGGATATGCTCATAGGGGTAGGATTTACGTACGTGTGTTCATATGGGGTCGGTGTGCGTGCGTGTCGTGGACGTCCGTGTTGTACCGTGTAATTAAAAAAAATTATGCTAAAATGTGTTACATCCCGTGTCACCGTACCATAACGATCAGTGGAGAAAACTGACAAAACAAGAGAATTTCGGAGCCTCACAGTCGCAGGTACCAGGATTGATTAGCTTCGCCTGTACGCGTCCGCGGCTCGCCCAAGTCGGATACGATGACCAGTCGAATTCAACTCGTCGCTACCAGTGTATATAATGGCCGCCGCTCGCATCCTCACCACCGTCTTCCAGCTGCCTCTCCCCAACCTCGCGCGATCCTCCTTCGCCCCAATGGCCGCCTGCGTACAGGCAGCAGCCACCGCCGTTCGCGACCCCAGCGCCGTGCTACCGACCCGCAACAACAGGGCGGGCATCGCCATCGGGACCACCGATGACTACGAGGAGACGTGCTGCCTCGGGATGGGCGCCTTCGGCGCCATCGTCGTCAAGGCGCGGCACCGCTCCACCGGCCAGACCGTCGCAATCAAGCGCCTCGCCGCCGCGGACTTCTGCAGCCAGATGAAACTGCTGCGGGAGGCGTGCTTACTGGAGGAGAGCGGCCGTGACAACCCGTTCGTCGTCGGCTTCCACAGCTTCGCCCGCAACCCGGCCACCATGGACCTCTCCCTCGTCATGGAGTGCGTCGGCCCGAGCCTCCACGACCTCCTCCACCAGCACCGCTGCGCTGGGATGCCGCCGCCACCCGAGGCGATCGTGCGCACGGTCATGTGGCAGCTGCTCACGGGAGCCAAGAAGATGCACGACGCCCACGTCGTCCACCGGGACATCAAGACCGCAAACATCCTCGTCAGCGACGACGACATCACCGTCAATCTGCGACTTTGGGCTCGCCATGCGCATGGACGCGTCGCCGCCGTACGAGCCCGCCGGCACGCTGTGGTACATGGCGCCCGAGATGTTGTTGGGGAAGCCCGACTACGACGCCCTCGTTGACACCTGGTCGCTGGGCTGCGTGATGGCGGAGCTCATCAATGGGTCCCCTCTGTTCGTGCACACTAATGCAGCAGGCCAGCTCGCCGCCATCTTCGACGTCCTCGGCGTGCCAGATGAAACGACGTGGCCGTGGTTCTCGTCCACACCGTTCGCCACCCAGGTCCAGGTGATATACGTGAAGCGACGCAACCTACTGCGCGAGGTGTTCCCCAAGACGAAGCTGTCCGAGAAAGGATTCCAGGTACTCAGCGGCCTGCTCACTTGCAACCCCGACAAACGGCTCACGGCAGCTGCCGCGCTCAAGCACCCATGGTTCACCAAGATGTAGCTGCCTAAGAATCGCCGGTGCTGTGTGCGTGACTTTGGAGTATACTTCTACCGTTGTGTGCATGTAAAACTAACTTGTCCTTCCCAACAAAGGTTGTAAATTGTAATGCCTGATGTATTGTTGCTGTGAAACTATGATATACTGATATAAATTGCATTATCTGTCTTTGACTCTTTTTGCTGCGCTTTTGAATGAATTTGATTATGTTAGCACGTCCTTCTGGAATAGATCATAGATTAACTTGATTCGGATACAATCAGATTACATGACCTCAGGGGAAGGGAGGTCTCGAGCTTAGCATAGCAATCTAGGTGGAGAAAGGAGGAATTGAACTAGGCAAGGGAGATAGAGCTCTAGACCTAGAGAGAGAGGCCAGAGGAGGGAGACGAGGAACAGATGTAGGAGAAGACTCTTCTGATAATTCATCCGATGCCTTCCCCATCTGCTGCCTTCCTTCCTTTGTATTGTTTGCCTATTGCCGCCTTGGGCCCTCCATGGGCTGTCCGTGTTGGCCCATGGCCAATACCAGCTCGCCACTAGAGAGTACCTAACACCCCCTCCTTTAATTTTGGCTTGCCCTCAGGCCAATGCAGAGAAACCAATTCAGTCATGGCCACCAAGGGAAATCATCTCCTTGACAGATGCATCAGTAGAGACCTTGACGCACGTCGCATAGTCAGGTTTGGTAGTACCTTCCATGAGCCCAGGTATAGTGTTCAACTGTCTGTAAAGTTCCTCAACCATCTTGAGTGCTGCACTGCCAACACTCTTCATTGTCATCACTGAGAACCAGTATGGAAGCATGGCACCAACAATCAGTCCAATGAAAACTTTAGGTGTCAGGACATCAACAGTCGAGATCGCAACACGGCTGACAAAAGCACCAAAGAGGGCAAGAGACACCAAGGCTGCTGAACCAATTGCAAAACCCTTCCCAATTGTAGCAGGAGTGTTTCCAGCAGCATCAAGAGCATCAGTTCTCCCACAAATTTTGTGGCTCATGCCAGCCATTTCATCAATTCCTCCAGCATTGTCACTGACAGTAGCGATAGTGCTGAGCATTCCCAGAGCAGCCACAGCAGCACCATACCCCATTCCGGCAATATCTCCAACATTGTCACCAACATTGTCTGCAATGACAGCTGGTTTTCTCAGATCATCTTCAGGGATATTCCTTTCGACTTTTCCAACTAGATCAGCACCAACATCAGCAGCTGTGGTATATATTCCCCCATCAAGTAGTAGTTGCCATGCATACTGTAATGAATTACGTGGGTTACTGCAGTTGTAACCAACTGTGAACAAGGTGCCTGTAGCAAATGACACCCAAGGATGCTTTGGCAGTATGTCATCAGCTGCAACCAGAGATTTTATCCATTGCACTAGAGCTGCATAACTATAAAAAGATAGCCAAGGGGTTGGTCTGAGTTGAACTCCAGTACCCTGGATCTCAAACTGCAGAGATAATGATCGAGGTGGAAGCAAAGGTGACCTCAGTTTCACATCATTTCCCAAACCATAAGTGAATATGCCATGTTGATGAATCAAAGGTGGCCACAACATCACTGTACTCGATTCAGCCATCTTCTGAGATCTCTGATGTTCCCCATGCATAGTGGCAGTGCAATCCAACAACAGAACATCCAACAAAGGAGTAGGGAAAAGCATGGTGATATACCTGTTGAGCGGTCCGCTGAACAACTTGTGACCACTTGTTGGAACAGACGAAGACGTACTTGCAAGAGCTATTGTCGCAACCCACGCGGACAGCGTAGCGCCTCGGCCAGCAGTGTGAGCATGGAGCACCACCACAGAAGGCTGGAACGCGGCCATGGCATGGTCGACGTAGCTGGTGTTGACGATGGAGGTGGATTGGGCGCTGGTGGTGACTGCAACCTTTGCTATCGTTGAAGCTGTTGTGGTAGACGCCTCGGTGACGTTGCAGGCGATGAGTGCCGTGGATGTGCGAAGCACCTCATAGGTATCATCATATTGTCAAACTGTAATAGGTACATCATCAGCAATGGCATATGGTCAGACTAAAATAAGCAGCACCATAGGCACACACTTGTATATACTGATGAGAAGATGGCTGCAGCAGCACAATAGACATGGATTAAAACATAGGCAAAGAAGGTGCGAAGTCACTCCGTATAGGGTGATAAGTTCCTGAAGCCCTTTGGCAACATCATATTTACGGCGAGAGTGGAAGGGAATGAGTGGCTGAGGTTTAACGGGTGGTGTAGCCACGCTGAGCGATTTTGGGGTGACGTGGCCCATTTCTCCTACCGCGGTGAATCTTGTGATTATAGAGGGAGATCGCTTCCTCACAATAAACCTATAAAATAACAATGGCAGTAACAATGAAGAAGCTAAGAATCTTTTTTGAATGAAGACAGGATTTTTGGAGGCCTCAGAAGCATAGCAATCATCATTTGTTCATCAACTTGGAGGTTCAAGGCATGCTGACAACTGGTTTACCCTCTGAAACTGCATAATATAAGTAGCAGCCATGCCCAGTACCTCACTAGCGAATGAACATCAGATTATATCATTGAGCAATGGATATGGAATTTTCATCACAGGCTCAAGAAGGGGAAAAATAGCAAATGGCAAACACTGAGAACATCAGATCATAACCAATCTCCCTCTACAATCACAAGGTTCACCGTGGTAGGGGAGCTGGAGCACGCCACCCCAAAATCGCCTGTACACTTACACGATTCAGCACAACAGAGGAGATGGGCCACGTCACCCCAAAATCGCTCAGCGTGGCCACGTTGCCCGTTAAACCTCAGCCAAATCACCCCAAAACCTCAGCAATGTGGGTAGCGTGGACGATTTGGAGGGATTACAGAGCCTTTGCAACAGTGACAACGAGCTAGCATATTACTTTATCTACCATTGGCTCGATTACTGCTGGATCTGCTCTCTATCATTTCAAGCAATAATTTTTTGCCTTTCAGACAACCCAGCCAGAAGCTAAAATAATGAAACTGCACCAACTGAGAGCACAACAATACGTCGAGTACTCATGAAAGTATAAGATGCAAATTACAAACTACCAACACTGATGGAATAAAGAGGGCATGCTAATATTGTCCTAATTTTTGAGCATCTGCGTTAACAGGAGTACCCAAAGGAAAAAACATGTCTTGGCAATGCCGAAGGATGCTAGATATATTTGTGTAACACCTCACACTGGTGGCAGGAGTCACAATATTTTTTAGATAGATATAGATGCTTGAACTACTATGGCTCCAAATAGTAACAAATATGAGCACAGTTACCTGAACCAAATCTTTCTCTTCTATCACACCTTAACTGTTCCGCCTTTGGCAATGAGCTTGGCCAATATCTGCAGGGACAAATTTAGAGAGGCATTATGATTGATCAGGGTGCAAAGCCTAGAAGTGTGTAGACCCTTATGACTATGCCAAAACATAGAGCCAAAAAAACAGCAACAGGGGAACCCCCACTGTAGCAATGTTACCTCCTTGCTGATCTTTGCACTTATAGTTCCATTCTTAATGGATGCTATCAGTTCAGAAAGCTCTAGAGGTGTTAATTTGATCTCATCAATGGAGACTTTTTCATCTTTGAGATAAGTAGTGTCATTGCCAATTGGTGCCGTCCTCCCACAGATGAACACAGAGAAGGCAAACATTGGAACAACAAGCATTCTAGGCCAAACCCTAGAACACGAATCAAAGTCATCGAAGGGATGAATCAGAGAGGCAAAAGCAAAATCCCAAAATACAAGAGGAAACGGGAGCACCTGAGACTGCTATGTGCCAACCGTGGCACCGCCGAGACCCACCTGCACTGGGCACGGCCACCATGAGCGGCCACAGCAGGAGAGAGGGAGAGGGGGGAAGATGAGGACGATCGGCCTGCAAGGCCATGCCTCTACCCTGCCCTGCACCGGTCGTGCCACGGCCTGGTAGTAGATCGAGATGGAGGGAGAGGGGAGGGGGCCGCCCGTGCCGTGCTGCGCCGCCGCGGCGCGCCACCTCGACGGAGGACGGCCAGCGCGGCGGGCTCGGACGGTGCGCCGGCACACCGGGAGAGGGGGAGAGAGAGAGAGGCGTGCCATGCCGAGCTAGGCTCGCCTGGTGCCGAGGCCCACGGCCACGCGCAGCGCATGGAGGCCGCCGCATTCGGGGCCTGCCGCAGCGCCGCCACCTCGGGAGAGAGAGGGTGAGGGAGAGAGGAAGGGGAGGCGATGGGAGCAGCTGCGACGGCAGCGGTGGCATGGAGGGAGGTAGAGGCGCAACGGCGTGGGAGTGGGAGGTCAGGGAGCGTTTTTTCCCCTGAGGCCGGAGATATTTGAGGAGTAACGTGTGGCTGAAGTTTACGAGTCACGTGGCCTAGCTGCCCTGCCGAGGTGAATCTTGTGATTGTATTGTTAACTAGTCCATTACGCGTGCCCTCACGCGCGCTGGCAAATCACTTGGTTAAGGCGCAGGTGAAAAATATGTTTAATCTTTGCATGGAAACAATATTAGGAGTTTAATGTAGATATTTCATGCACAGAAACCGAAAGATTAGAGCCTTTTTATATGGTGCAGGACACATCTACTCTGCATACTTTTGAAATCATGGCATTTTCTATGTGTGGTAATCATAGAAAAGACATTTCTAAATCATACACATATCTGAATTTCGCACCGGAATGGAGCCTATTATGAAATTCTGAAATCTTGGAGAGTAACAATGCTCACACATTTAAGCAAATTTGAGTTCCATTCCAAAGGAAAACAAATCATAGCAGCACAAAACATAGAAAATAAAAACTCCACTCCAACCCAAGGGAAAGAATCTTTGCTCTCACTCTCTTGCTATGCTTGCTCAGATTCCTGTGGCTTCTTCCCACCATTCTAAACATCTCAAAGTATCAATTGCTGTGTTTTAGAATCTATAGTTTTTCACTATCCACTATATCCTATTTCAGTGGTTAAGGAAACTCAAATGATCATCATCTAAACTAGGAGGACAGCCATGTGGCAGTCTCTAGAGTTTCTGAAATATGCCCCCCTTAATCTGTATAGCACGTGGATAGTTTATCATTACTGAGAACTGTGAAATCTTTAAGGAATATAGGGCATGCTTGAAATGTGACAATGTAACAGAGATTTCACAGGAAAGGTGGCAACAAAACATGTCAATATACTTTTCTTCATACAAGGTGACTAAAATATTTAGATAGTTCAATTTTACCTGATCGTTGACGAAACAAGCAGCACTAGAATTGTGGCAGAACCCATGAAGCGGGTTAAGTAAATTGTTTCATTGCGTCATCATCCACCTATGCTTATAAATATTACTTGGAAATGATTAGTAATTACGTAAATTGGCAACCCAGGAAGGAAATTCAGAAAGAGGGAGCAATCAAAATCAAGTTGCAATCCTGTAATGCAAGTTGGCACTCTAAGTAGAAAACAACTAACTAAGAAGGTAAGCTGGCTGGCTAAAATGTAGAGCAGATCTTTGGGGATTATGCTCTAATACATTAACTAAACTATCTGACACAAGCAAATTGATGTAGACGGGATGGAACCCTGTCATGAACATATTATATTACTAAAAAGGGCTATGGCATATATAAACCAAGATTAAGGCATCTTTGCTTGTAGTTATATATTATTTTAGTTTAACTATAAATAGCTTCTCAAAATGTACTACTTTAGCTTGATCCAGAAAATTCAAGATGGGAAGGGGAGGAGGGAAGGAATTAAGCCATCTTTGCTCGTAGTTCTATATTATTTTAGTCCAACTATAAATAGCTTTTCAAAATGTGCTACTTTACCATCCATGAAATTTAGAAGGGGAAGGGGAGGAGGGAAGGGACAGCAGCAGTTTTAGCATGGGATACCAGGAGGAAAAATTGCTTAAAAGAAAATTAAACAAGGGAAAATAGAATGCCTAAAAAAAGGGGAAAGGAAGGAAAATAAACGGATCTATCCATCAGCCCTTGACTGTAGCCTGTAAATTACTATACTAACATAACAACATGCAATAGTTCCAATAGACCACCAATAGTTTTAAGAGACCATCCAAACCATGTAACAGTTTTTTTTTCTCGAGAATCAATGCACTAAGCACAGAAGTAATAACAGACCAAGGAAACCTACTAAAACAGCACAAATATCGGACTGGGAAAACTGCCTGAGCCGCAAGCTCACCAAAAGAACAGAACCTGAACCACCTCATGTGTAGTTTGCTTTCTACCATTTGCCAAGGTGGTAAAAGGCATACATAGGTACATGAAAGATTCAAATTAAGTCACGCACAGAAAAAACATAAACAATAGACGACCGAACCATAACAAAACATGTGGTAGTAGGAAAAACTGTTGTTCATGGACTGCCCCATTGGCATTTTATTAACGCAGCCACAAATTAAAGAGTCGAAAAAATGAGTAGCCCCATCAAGATCAGGTCACCCCCATGAAATTCTATCAGTGTTGTACACTACAATCCATTGAACGAACTGAATATAAAGACAATAAAGACAAATGAGCTTCAGTCTTATTGAACTTTTGTATAAAATTAGCTCTATGAAAATTAGGTGTCACCTCAATCCTCAAAAATGAGATGTTGCTTGTCCACTCTGATAGTACGATTGGTAGCGACCGGCAAAGTCGTTGATCCCTTTTGAACAGATATAATACATCAATTGGTTGAGAAATATATTGCAATAGGAAAATAAAGGCTGCAATAATGGAGTGAGGAGAAAAAAAATATTGAGAAAGACCATCAATATACAAGGGTGCGGTTTATTACCTGAAGGACTGGATATGCAGTAGCCATACTATCTTGTGCTACAGAAAGAGGTACACCACTGAGCAGCCATGTGCAGCATTCATTTCATTAGAGGGAAAATAATATCACCTTGCGCATATGACATATTAGACAGAGTTAGAAATTAAAAAATTTCAATCATTAGGGGGAAAATAATATCACGATGCATGAAGGAAGATAAAAAGAGTTTTTTAACTGCAGGTTTAGGGGATTGTCTGAAAATAAGGACAACATCTTTTCTTTTGAGCTAACCATGACAGCAAAATGCAATGTGTTGATGCATGAGCAGGCTTGAATCTGTAGGCACAGTAATATATCAGGCTGGTACCTATAACCATTTTAACTAATGGATAGAGCTGCTCCAGTTACTGTTTCGAACAAACAAAGAGACTTCAACTCAGGTAATAGAAAATACAATATTGAAGGGGAAAAATTGGCATGCAGTGGACCAGCAGGAACACAATTTCTATGTGGCTGCAATGTGGTGGCGGATGGTCCAGACGTGGCTACAGACATTGCAACCAAACGAATCAGCAGGACGGAAGCAAAGAAATCTTGAAGCTGGCAAACGTGGGGGCGCAGAGCCGGAGCAGGAACAAATTACCTACATAATATGCTGACGTCGGCAAGACGGCAAACCGGCGGGCCGTCGAGGAGCCTGCAAACGAAGGCAAAGGTTAAAACAGCACTAAATCGAGCCGCGCAGGCGGAGCATGAAAGGCAAAAGGGGCGGCCGCCGAGAAACCAAAGATTAAAGCCGAAAATTAAAAGGAAGCAAACCGGATGGCAAAGAACAGAACGGCAAGCATAGGAAGGTTGCGGTTGAGACACGGAAGACGGCGCGGGCCGGTGGCGACGTGTACTGTAGCGCCTAACCCTAACAAACGCCAATCCACGAGCAGAGGGAGGAACACGGCGGTCAATAAGGCGGAATGCAGGAAGAACCAAAGGCACAAGGAAAAACGCAGCCATAGCAAGGAGGACCGAGCAGCGGCTGGGGAAGCCGAGAAGCACGACGCAGAAAGAAGGGGCGAGCAACAATGGTAACCAAAACCTGAAAGGGACGGCCATAGGCGCGGGAGGACTGATCCGGTCATGGAGGCCCCCAAAGCTTCACGCTTGGTGCTCTACACAGACTTAGGGGAACGACCGGATCCGGCCATGGAGGCCCCGGATCGACCCAGCAAAGAAGGCAACAAGCACAGATCGCACAGATCGACGCTGCCCACCGGCGAGGGAAAGAGAGGAGGAGCAAGGAGAGAGGCCACCTTCACCTGCGTCTGCCGTAGCCGCCGCCGTGAGAGATGAGGGAGAGGGAAGAGGCGCGGATGCGGACGCGAGAGGGAGCGGTGGAAGGATCGGGAAGACATAATCGGAAGCCGGCGTATATTTTTGATGGGCCTGCTCCGGAGCAGAAGGCACACAACAACGAGACAAGGTAAGGGAAAGCTGTGGAAGCGAAGCCACAGCGGCAGAAGCTGCTCCCGGGCGAATCTGCTCCAGACAACCATGACCACACGATCGAAGATCCAACGGCTGTAAACGAAGGAGTGACGTGGATAGCCTGAGAGGCGGCCAAAGGAAACTGCCTTAATATATTAGAATATATAAATAAATTGCCGGCTTGGGCCCTCCATGGGCTGTCCGTGTTGGCTCATGGCCAATACCAGCTCGCCACTAGAGAGTCCCTAACGTATTATTCATCTTGTCATAAGTAAAGCACTAAACCCTGAAGTGATCTCTCTTAATATTGGCATGGCAGCAATTTCAACAGCATGTATACATGTGTTGGTGTTTTCGGACCATCGACGAGTAAATTTATATTTGTGCGTCTAGCTCGAATAGTGTGCTCGGAGGACACAAGGGTTTATACTGATTCGGGCGGAACGTCCCTACGTCTAGTTCGCTGATGCTCGTGTTACCGGCACTTGATTTGTAGTAGGGGTTACAAATAGACGAGAGAGGGAAAGGATCCCAAGTCTCTGGTGGAAGGAGTGAACGGGTGCTGAGAGCTCGATTGCCGTTCAGCCGTGTGCTCGTGTCGTGCTCATGTGTTAAGATCTCTCCTGTGTCGAGATCTCGCTCCCCTTAATGGGGCGCCCTGCTTCCCCTTTTATAGGCGAAGGGAAAGCGCGAGTTACAGAGGAGGAAAAGGAGAAGAACGAGAGAGAAGAAGAAGGCTTCTAGGGTCGCCGGGTCCTTCTTCTTCTCTTCATGCGTCAATCACCCGATCCTGTAGATGTCAACAAGGACGGCCCCATGTCGCGGCCATGTTCGTCACTGGCGCCATGCGCAGGCGTCATCTACCGGTCATGGCGTTCCACTCCATCCCAGCGGACATCGTGGTGAATCGACGCGCGCCTATCGGCGTCCGTCTGAAGGTTAGGCGAGCAAAGACCGCACGTCCGGCCACGCTTCTTGATGTGAATCCCGTGTATGGCCCGTCATGGCCACAGGTTACATCGAGGTGTGCGACCTCTTCTCTGGCGCGTCGAGTTTTGACCTGAGCTCATACGCTTGGACCAGAGTGGTTAAGCGGCGATGGGTCTCCGTCGGACGAGACGGAGACCGCGACCTTGGCGAGACGGAAAACCGCGTCCTTGGGGTTTGGCGAGACGAGCCCGCACCCAAGGGGTCAGGCGAGACGGGCCCGCCCAAGGGGTCGGACGAGACGGAGCCGCGCCCGAGGTCAGGCGAGACGGAGCTCGCACCCAAGGGGTTAGGCGAGACGAGCCCGCGCCCCAAGGGGTCAGGCGAGGCGGCCCGCACCCAAGGGGGTCGGACGAGATGGAGCCCGCGGCCTCCTCGAGGTCGGAGAGACGAGCCCGCGGACCTTGGGTCGGGCGAGACGGAACAACGTCCTTGGGGTCGGGCGAGACGGAACCCACACCCAAGGAGTCGGACAAGACGTAGCCGCGGCCTCGAGGTCGGGCGAGACAGAGCCCGTGGCCTTGAGGTCCGGCGAGACGAAGCCCGCGGCCTTGGGGTAGGACACGACATTTTAATACGTCTCGAGCTATTCGGAGAAGTCAGCATGAACTCTAACTTCCTTACTTTAGATATCCCTAATATCGATACACGACAACGTGCCAGAATCGAATATGGATACTGGTTCAAAGCCCATTTCACTACGTGACCATCAACAGTTTGCAGGCTATGGAGGAAATTGGCAAAGCAACAGAGAACTGGAAGTAACCTAAACCAAGGCCAACGCGCTGTAACATGTATATGACAGAAAAAGATCGGTGTTTCCAAAATTCAGATAACACCTAGCCCAAAAGATCAAAACCATTAACATTCGCTTCAAAATCCACAACTGGACCTCATTTCTATTTCCACATGTGTTTGAATTGGAGCTCCAATTCAGTTCATCTAACCCAATGCCATGAGCCCACGAACCAGGGCCTTTCACATCTCCACACCTAGGTACAACTCCAAACGAAAGACAGGACAAAACTCTGGAATAAGAACAGCTAATATCTATCTAACCACCTTAGATGACAATGCAACCAACCACTGTGAAAATGGTACATTCGAGAAACCAACACGAGAAACCTAGCAGGATACAGAATCGCCGTAGACTGCACCCTTCTGCAATCAAGCAGCATTGCAAAGGAAAAACAAAGAGAAAAAAAAACATAGCAGAATCTTGAATGACTTGAACACCAGCAGCTTCTGCGGCACAAAAGGTGTCTCCTTGGACCAGGCTCCAATAGCTGATGGCATGCAGTGAAAATTAACAGCCATTTGCAACGGCCGCCTCTTCAGTTGTTGGCTTAATGTCTTCTGGGGCGACACCATTAACAGCTACTGCCTCCACACTATTCTCCACCACAGCGTTTTGTTCCCCTATGGCCTCAGGTTTCTGCAGGCTCTCCTTCCCATCAGTAGCTTGATTTTCAGCAATGTTGGTGGCTGCCAACTTTCTATTCATGACCTGCAGGGTGAAAATGGCAGTTGAAATAGTTTCTCAACATCCAAATATGGGCAAACGCTACTGATGGATACCATGAAACGGGCTGAATAGTGCCAAATTGCCAATCCACATGAGCTTATAATAGGAAAAATGCTCAAACCAATTCTACAGAACCTCCATTGCTGCATATAACCCGCAGCAACAAGGCTATGAACTTGTACATGTTCAAAGGAAATATTAGGGAACATAAGCTAGATTTTCATAGTTCTCAGGTTAACAAGGGAAACTGCAAGTGCTAGCATTCATACAACTGCAGTAGAAGAGGGCTCATTACATGAAGTAGATTGGTAGTCACTCACACACCTCAACTGGATGCTGACGCTTTGATTTCTTCTCCTGCATTATCTTTTCACGGTCATCATAAAAGCTAAAGTCATCCAAGATGGATGTCTTGCAGACATGATCCTTGAAAATCTTTAAAACCTGAAGGCCTTGGTCAAGCTTAACCTGCAGACACCATGAAAAAGTATGGGAAAACTTAGCTACCGCAACATTAAAAGAGTACTGGCTTCCTGATTCATGCATATCAAGAATTTCTGCTACAATGTGTTACCATCAACAATCAGTGGAGAAAACTGACAAAACAAGAGAAAAACTGAAAGGAACTTAACTCACCTCCTGCGTATCTCTGCTGTTTGTAACTGGTTTGTTTTCGTTATACTCAAGAATGATGTGCTTCAACGAGCTGTTAGGAATGTCCTTCACAATGTGCCACTTGACAGGGAAGCAACCAGTCCACTTGTCCTGCTGCCAGTATTCAACTGTCTTGTTAAAATCAACCCGACCCACCATCTCAGCCAGACCAACAAACTGTCCGCTGGTGTTAACCTGGAAAATCGAGGAAGACAAGTAACATCAACATCCAACCTTACACACAGGTTCACAGAAGGGGGAAAAAGGCTCTTAATAGAGGATAAGGATCAGACTTACAGAAAACAACAGGAACACAGGACAACTGCTTGATTTTTCCTTAGCCTCTTGATAAGCAGCATCCAGCTTTTTATTTCCACTAGGGGTGCTTGCCCAAACATTGTACTTAATGCTCTTGTGAACATCATCCTCACTGTATGATTTAATAATAAAAATTTTGGCATCTGAGTAGGTCTCACCAAAATCAGCAAGGTTGTACTGTTCCTGCTTAACAGCATTAGAGGCATCACTGCTGGGAGGCTCCTGTCCTTTTGCATCAACAGCTGCTCCAGAACCCTGTTGGCTTTTAAACAGACTACTTCTTGGTCCACGCTTCAACTCATCCAAACCATCCAAGTTTCCATTGCCAAAACCATAAGATCCGTAGGTTTTTCCTCTTGGCCTGTACTTCCCATTCGAAAACGCATTCCACCCACCATACAGCCCAGGACCATAGACATGAGAACCATACCAAAAGCTAGGTGCATAAGTGTTTGTGTTGTACATTCCACTACCAGAGTACATTGAACTCATGAACCCAGCAGATGGCAGCCCCATCGAAGAGTTCTGACCATGCAAGCCCTGCAAGAATGCCCATGTTCAGAAGCAGTTGATGCCCATACAGCAAACTAAGAAAGTATGCAGGGTATGTACATTTCACTTAAAAATGCAACTGAACATAGCTTACATTGCCCCAAAATAACACAAAACCTATCAATAACTTGATTATAACGCAAAAAATTGTAGTGCTGGTTTATCTATCTTTCTTTCCCAGATACTGATCATTAGGTCTAGACAGAACAGAAATTTAATAAAGTTATGTGGTACATGGATCATTATCAACGATCAGTATTCACTATTCAGTAAGTAACACAATTTGTGGAGTAAGCTCAATAATAGATGACAAAGTCCATGCACTTTCATATTCTGACTATACCTTATTATTATTAGAGACTGTCGATGTAGGATTCCCACCCGAGAATTTCGGATGCTTTTCTGAAGAGGTACGGCCACCAGACCATGGGTAAGCCGTTTTGCTACCTTGATTCTGGTAATTACCAAAACGGCCATTTGGTTTCAGAGGCAACGTTTCCTTCTTCAGACCTTTTACATCATCAATGCTTTTCAGAGTGGTTTTGGAGGAATCCAACAAGACAGGCTGCTTATCAGCAGCAGTCGCAGTAGAAACATCTTCTTGTATCGAAGGAGATGATTTGCCAGTTTTAGCCTTGTATACTGGTTTGCTGGCAGTAGTCTTTGGCTGGTAGTATGTGGATGGGTACTGGTAATGCTGTGATCCATAAATCTGACCATCAGCAATACCATAATGAGGATAGCAATACATGTCCCCATAAACACCCTGAGGAGAAACAAACAAGACCAATTAATCCAAGTACACTTTGTACAGACTAAAATTGTGAGCATGACTTTCATTTGCTGTGTCCAACTAATGGGGTGGACAATGTATTGAACTATGGAGATGAGTGACTACAAGCTTAATGAGATGTGAAGAAGGGGATGAGTACTCACAGGGGAAAGTGCATCCCCTCCATCCTGGCTCACGTAGACGGAATAATCACCCCAACCTAAGACAGAGTTAAAGGCAAGTGCTCTGAGTTCGGGATCAACATGTAACTACACAGTTGCAGTTTCTACTGCTAATCCACTAGAAACAGGTATATTAACAGACTAATAAACAGCACTGCTTCACCTCCACAGTAGTAAGCTCCAGGGTAGGCACCATAGTACATGGCAGCATCCTTGTAATCCTGCTGCGCCCATGGCTCCGCTGAGGACGCTGGAGGGTTCAGAGACACCACCTCACCCTTGGGCACACCATTCAGCCCTCCCGACCCCTGCAGAAAAGATTCAAAACTTAGACTCTGGAGGGCTGCTGCCGCTGGAATTGCACGGGGAGGCAAGCGGAACATACCTTGTCCTTCGTCTCTGGGCCCTTGCCGCCTTTGCTCTTGGGATCCACCAGGGACAGCGTCTGCAGTAAATCCGCAACATCTGGAGCAAATCAAGTCAAGGGAAAACTCTGATCCAGGAGCTTCCAAATACACAGACCAGAAGATCACGGATTCAGCAGGGAATTCTAAACCGCAGAGTTAAACTAGGATCGAGGAACAGCAGCGCAGAACAAAATTCACAACAAAAACTAGAACACCACACACTCCACAGTCGGCGCTTGTAATCAACACGAAACGACAAAAAAAAAGTCCATAATCCTGTGCTTTCACCAACAAATCGCCTGCGGCTAAGAAACCAAGCTATTCGCTGGTCCAAAAAAGGCACCAAAACCTTCGGAAAATCGCCCCAAAAAAAAACGCAACCAAATCAGGGGAAGGGTGGAGCTGCAAAGGGTTCTCAAGGATACGTACGGCAGCGGGCGCGACGGCGGCCATGGTGTCGATCCGGCGGACGCGGGGAGCGTGGCGGCGCGGTCCAAAAACCCAGAGAAACCCTAACGAGGCGGAGCGGGGGGTGGGGTGGTGTATGGTAAGTGTGAGGGCAGAGGTGGAGCCGCCCGCAACCGTGGGGAAAAAAAGAAAGAATGAAAAGGGGAGCGAGGGAAACGAGTGGAGAGAGAGCGAGCGCGTTATTTACAATCGCGCGGCGAGGGGTTTGGTACCGTTTGGAATTTTCCTTTTCGACGACGAGGTTGTGGGCCTGGGCCGGTGGGCTGGATGGGCTTTTGCAGGTGGGGGAAAGTGGAGTTCGTCGTCTTGGAGTTGAATAAGGGCCCACTGGGCACGTGCCGAGTTCGAGCCCTGACAACGATCATCGCCGCCGCCTCCTCAGCATCGACATGAGCAGCCGCAGCGGCGCAGCCACACCGCTCGATTCCGATGGCCGCGGAGGCGCCTCCTTGCCGCTACCGCCGGATCCGGAAGGCCTCTGACCTCTCCGCCGTCAGCGCCGCCGCGCCCTCTAAACGGGTACTCCCTCGCCAGTCGCCCCCCTCTTCCTGGCCTCGTCCACGTTTTGCGTGTCTTCAACTATGTGTTCGTAGGTCATGCATGATGTTTTAGATTCGTGGAATAATCAGCCAGCAGGCATGACACTTTTTCATTTTTTTTTTATAAGTCTTTTTTTATAAGTCTTTTTTTTTATTTCATTGCTACCTTGCCCGTCACTGCGGGATTGTGAACAGACACAATGTAAGCTCATGTTCATTTTCAGTTTTTTGTTTTATACAAAACATTTTCTGTTTAACTGCAAGGTTGCTACTTGCTAGTATAGTGTCACTATGTGTTAAAATTGGTCAATTGGGACATCTGTTATGCACGACCTTGATCCTGTTATCGTTTAGAGTGTACCTGGAAACAGGAAAATATGGGACTCATGTATTGATATGAAATTTTGTGCTTTACTTTTTTCCATGTTCCTTATACCAAAACAAAATTTCAGGTGCGCATGGGAGAGAGACGATGCACCAGTCATGAGGACAGGATCAGCAGCTTACCTGACGAGTTACTCATCTTGATTATTGACAAGCTGGACATACGCTCAACAATAACAACCACCATCCTATCGAAGCGATGGCGTGATCTTCCTCGGCGTTTGCCAATATCCTATAACCTCACTGTCGATGACATCCTCCCACCACGCTATCACCGCCTGAAACGCCTTAACATGGAGGCTAAGTGAAACATCCTCAATTTTCCGCGAAGAGAAAATCCACAGAATGAATTATAATATGATGAAACCAATAGTTGATTCCATCATATTATCATATATCAGTCGATATCACAGTCATACATCGTAAGATTACAAGAATACAAGATATTACATTACTGGGGAATACACCTATTACAGAGTTAATCTAGCGGAAGACTATCGAGTGAAGGCTTCTCCTTCACGGGTCATTATCGAGTTGACGTGGTGCAGGCGTGAGATTCCACCTCCGAACCAAACTTGAGCGTGAGCACGAGACCTTCTAATCCTTCTATAGTCGAAGATATCCGAGAAGCGAAATCACACACCGCGGATGTGTGCGAGCCATGGTCGAAGACCGATGAACTTTAGTGGAAAAGATAAAACAAGAGGATCCGGTGATCCTAACATTTGGTATGTGGTTTGCATCCTTAGCGCATGAGAAGTAAGTAACAGAGTGGTAATGTAATAATAATGTCCGATTTTAACACATTCCCCAGCCCACACACATCCATATCCATCCATATCCATCCTCCAACCATCCATCCCAAACCATCTCCACACCACACACCTTATCTCACCTCACACACTCCCGGCCGACAGCCAACTCCTCTCGGCCTTGTCTCAACGGCCCATGACCCCAAGGCTCACGACCGAAAAATACCCCAAACCATGGAGGGAGAATAGAAGGACTCATCTCCTATCTAGTTTAAGCGAAACCCAGGAAAGGTCCATAGCCGACAAGTCGACATATGTATCGATCGATCAACCATACACTCTGCAGAGGTTTCACATACCCACAAGATAGCCATCCTCGACGGTGCCCCGTCTAGGCATATTCCGGCCGCTTGCTAGCCTAGAACGATGCCACCCTACCTCTCACCCTCGAACATCCCAAGTCTAGTCTGGATGGCTGATCATCGTGAGTCGTGAAGCAGAGCCGGGCCCGCCGGATGTCAAGAGCCGGTCCACAAGGCCTCCTGAAGTCTCGGAAGGGTGTGGGGGGAAAACCGCGCACCCCGTACCTCCCTTGCACACGTTCGCCTAGCATTAGTGGCATCGCTCTACCAAGTAGTCCGACCGTCCCGCACCATATAGGGCGAGTGGGATGTAAAGGATTCCGGTGAATCGAGTACTAGTAAGTCCTTAGGGTGACCAAGCCGAAATGTCTTCATCGGGGTTTCCATTTACCGTGCCACCACAAAGACACCTCCACCCAGGCTCCACCTCTCCGGGGTTCACACCCAAGGCCACCTCCAATTACCATTTACCCACCACAGGTATTCCATATCCAAGTGCCTGTAGTACCACCATGGCAAGACTCATGGTAGGCTCGTCGTTATTCCAGCTTCGGTCGACACAACCCTCACTCTCCACGCACCCAAGACACACGCAAAGACGCTCACACACCACCACCGCACCACCCATAGCCAAACCATTCCCAGGGGGTTCACCACCAACATCACATCCCCGATATAATGCGAAGTAGAGTTAATAATAAGTATAGTGGTGTAATGTGCAAGCAAGCAGGCAAGTAAGCATATATAAGCGAGCGAATGCGCAAAGCAGGGTGACGTGGTAGAGTGGGTTGCATCAGGGTAATAATGGCTCAGGTAGTAGCATGCATCAAAGTACTAGCAAAGGAATAATTTATAAAGCGCTAGCAGTTCTAGATATTACGCAATGTCTAATAGGATTCTCTAAAAGAGGGTGCTGCCATGACACCTGCGATGTAGAGGTAGTAGTGGTACAATTCTCGATTCGTTGGCGTTCCATTAGCGGGGTCTCCTCCTCCTGTGTTGACTCCATTCCACAGTCCTTGTCGTCATCCACGTTCTCTTGGTCCGATCGTCAGCTACTCCGCAAAGCGACACGCAAGGCAAGCGAGCACTCAACACTTGAAAAGACGACGAGTCACAGGAAATCCAATAACGCCATCGATACAATAAGAGATACACGGCTTAGCCCTCTCGGTGGTTGTCCGATTTCCTCGGGCCAAAGAATCACAAGTGGTGGTTTGCTAAGCACAAGCTTAAGTCATGGCCAAGCCAGTATGGCTTTACGATAAACGGTTTAAGCCAAAGCTTATCCAGAGCAAACACCACGGCTCACGATCTTTCGATCTGGTGTCATTGGGTTGACGGGGATTGGAAATCGGGCCCCAAGAAAGAAGATCGACGGGGTTCGACTCTTATAGCCTTATCCCGCAAGCCACAATTGGACACAAGTAGCAAACAAGAACGAATAACACTATTGTAACTTGGCTCCAATGTACTTTGGCTCACCCGCTATGGTAGGAAGCGGTAGCGCAAAGAGGTTGGACAGCGACGGGTCCTCTCGATCCACGCGACACAATAGCGTCGGGAGCTGAGAAGAGAGTTGCTCAACACGGCAAAAGATGCGGGGGTTAGCTAGGCACATCCATGTCATGTTCTCAGACACATCTTCGGGAAAGATGGTTTTAGACGGTCGATCGGGTCGACACGCACGGGTCCGAGGTACGACTTAGACCATAGCTTTGCTAGCAAAAGGGAATAGTCTGGTCTTTGATCCAATCGTCACGGGCAAGACGGGATCGAACAGAGCGGCTATCGGGGCAATAAGAGCAAGAACAACCAAGAGCAAGGTCTACTTCTAACGCACACGCCACGACAAAGACGGGGCATCGGAAGGAGCGACACTCAAGAATACCAAGTGCGTAAGCCACTCGTAGGGTACCCGACCTGGGTGCACTAGCACTGAGATATCTCTCGGATTTGAAGCGGTGCGGTTGTCACAGCGAGAATCAGAGAAACGTGATGGTCAAACGGGGTACAAGCATACAAGGGCTTGAGCACGAAGAAGCAAACAAAAGCGAAAGAGAGGCGTAGCTCCATGGTCATGGCGAAGCGAACTTCGCGACACAAGCTTCACCAACGAAGTTGGCACCCATCGTTCCACGATTGTTATCTCCGTGTCATCTCCCATAGGACTTGGTCATGGAGGGCTCAAGGCGTGCGGGTGATATCCGCATCGGTGTTAGTATCGACATCGAATCCATCATGACCATGTTCTAGGGCTGAAGGCAGGAGCTAACACTCGTGGTACTATGAAGTCAACTAAAAAGTGAGGGGTCGAGTTACACTCGGCATCACGGTCATGGCGAGACGGATCCCGCGATCGTAATGTCTGAACAAGGTACGATCCCTCATCCGGCTCGAAGGCTCGGCACACAGGCAACAACACCAACAAGCAGTGATAAGAACCAAACACGACTGAAAGACGCAACAACTCGACACGATCATGGAGTGGCACAATCCATAGTCAAGTGATGGATAGATCCCGTAAAACCCAGTCATGGGCGGTGGTGTCGTAAGATTTGGGCCCAACAAGGTAGATATGCGTATATGGAAAGATGTGAGATGGGGCTTTCCATGGTCTCGGCAACAGTGAAGTTGGCCAGGTGCGGTTGTAACTTGTCCCGGAGGGTTGTGGCTTCTTCCTGCGGCACCGAGGCCGCCATTCTGACTATATGGCTAGTTTGTGGCTTGCTACGGCTCGCCATAAGTGGCTAAGGTTGGCCAGAGGTCAGCTACGGCTTGGCCGGGCATGGCTAAGAGCATCGAGTCGAAGGCTTAGTCATAGTTCATGGTCGAGGGTGCTTGGAATCATATGGTGGCATCCCGGTAGTATCAGATGTGTCTTGCGCGAACGGTGTGAGCGCAAGTAAAGAGTGGCTCTTTAGTTTTGAGGGTCAAAAGTACTTAAGGGTTGGTCCACTTCGTAGGGTTCGGTTTTAGAAAGATTACTAAACCGGTTTCACAATTTTCCGATGCCATTTGAATTTAATATGAATTTTCAAAGCCCGGATTGGTTCCTAAAAAGAAAAGGGCCGCTGTTCAATTGAAATTGCATCAGGTCTTTGGCTCGAGGCTTGATGGGCACAGTGTCTTGCTCGAGGCGAATTGGGCTTAGTGCACCGGCGCCCACGCAAGAAGAAGAGAGGGAGGCCACGGGCAGTCTTTGGTCAGTGTTTTCGGTTAGCAAGCCGTCCAGTTGGGCTTCTTGCCTTTGGAGGGGGGAAAGCTACGCCGGCCAGGCCAAGTCAGCGGCGACTGGCGATGTCGTTGTCTATGCGCGTGCAAGGTCACGACGAGGTTCACCGATGGTGGTCACGTGGCTGAGCTAGAACAATGAGGCGGAGGTGTGGCGGGTGGAGACCGGCAAAGATGGCCTTGCCGGTCGCCAACGGAGGATGCAACAGGTCGCAGATCGGGGAACAGGGGCTCGAGAGTCTTCTTCTTGTCTTGGCCGAACGTGGTGGTGAAGGCGTTCGCGGCTCTGGTTCCCGGCGTGGACGCGGCGCCGGCAAAAAGTCGAGGCGAAACCGCGCGACGAACGCGTGTTGGTGGTGTGGCGCCCCGACCGGTGATGGAGAGGAAGCGTACGGTGTCGTGGGTCACTTTGGTGGAGGCGCGAAGGGTCACACGCAGCGCAGGCGGCGCGCTCGAGGTCGCCCACGCACGGTCGGGATGTCGACGGGCGAGATGGAGTAGGCCACGCGCCGAGGGACTCAACAACGCGTAGAGCGGCTCGGTGGCATGGTCACGGTCGGCAAATCGCGGCCTTTGCTCGCTTTCGCGGCGATGGCGAGCTTCGGCACGTGACGAAGAACGGCAATGCGCAAGCCTGAGAGAAGATGACGGCTTGTCGGGCCGTAGCTCCATCTGGCAAAGTGTCACCGGCTCAGTGCCTTGACGTAGGAGCAGACGATGCGCGACGCTGGCGAGGACGGGCTCGGGCGAGGGCGTCCCAAAGCGGTGCATGAGGGCTGGTCCAGCCGGTGCGGAGGGCTTGGTGAGGTTGAGTGCGGGGGCACCGGGCTCGCTCGGCGTGACGCTGGTAAAGACGGGCGAGGAGCAGCTCTTGGCCGCGGCTCCGGGGGTAGCGGAACACGACGACACCGGCGTGGAGCAGGTGCCGTCGCGGTGCAGTCCAGTGCCTGGTGGTGACCGGCTCGGGGTCGACGATGTCCTGAGCGGCGGCGTGCTCGCGCGGAGCGGCCCTATGTGTCCGCGTTCGCGCGAACGCTGGGGCGGTAGAGGCACGGCTGGAGGCGTGGTGTCTTAGGGACGAGGCGGAGCGCGACGGCGAGGTGGCAACGGCTCGACGAGGAGCTTGCCACGGCGTCGAGCACGGGCAACGCAGCTCGACGGGGATGGGCTCGGCTTTGGCACCATGGTCGTCGGGTGGAGCAGAGGCGGTCAAGGGCCTCCGCGGCTACGTAGCTGGGCAGGGCGACAGCCGAGGGGAAGAGGAGTGGCCCCGGCACTTGGGGACTCCTGGTGCGTACCGAGGTCGAGGCGGACGGTGGTGACAAGGCAGTGTCTAGTCCACTGCCATGCGTGTGCGCCACAGCAAGGATGGGGCAGGGCACAGGGCTCGTGCAAGGCCGTGCGGTGATGTGCGTGCGCTTGCTGGCGTCTAGCCGCGAGGCAGCCGTGCGTGGCCGCGGTGGTCAGCTGGCTGCGTGCACGGCGCTACGCCGCGAGGTTGTGTTCCATGGCACGAAGAGCAAGGACGCAGGACGCTCATGGTGGTCTGGTGAGCACAGGGGCGGCGTGGGGGCTTACCGTGGGGCTTGGGGCAGCAGGGTAGCGGTGTGGTGGCGCGTTGGGGCCGTGGCGGGTTGGTGCGGTGCCGTGCAGGCTGCGACGGGAAGGAAGACGATCGCGATGTCGTCCCTGGCTACGGCGTCTTGGCAACTCCGGCAAGGCTCTGGCTTCTCTTCTACTTCTTATCCTCTCTTCCTTCTTCTTCTTCTTCTGGCTCGGACGTTGGCCAATTGGAAGGCGCTGAGCGGCGGCGGGGGTAGGATGGCGCGGCGTCGGTGGCAAGGCGGCTCGCCGAGTAGGCTGGCCCGGCTTCAAGCCATGGCTGCGCATCTGCTGCGGCGAGGTGAGAAAGGCGAATGGCGAGAGATGGGAGGGAGCATCTGCGGTACCGGGAAGGGAAATGGTGAGGCGAGGCCTTGGTGGGGTTCTTATAGCCCGCAGTTAGGGTTTCGCAAGGTCGGTGGCGTCTGGCGTCGCTTGATGGGACGGTCGGTGCACGTGGCGGTCATCCGGAGGCTGGAGCAGGTAGCGGCTTGGAATGTTCGTGAAGAGGAGCGTTGGGCCTTGGTCGCGTCGGTCGGGCGCGGCGTCGGTCGAACGCGGGGCGGTATTTGGCGAGCTCCGGACCAGGACGTGTGCACGCCTCGGGCGTCTTGAGGGTTGGTGGCGCGAACAGGGGCGGTCGGGATGCGACCACAGCCTCGGATCTGTGTGCGGCGGCCTACCTCTCGGTGCTTGGTGCTCTGCTTTGTCCAGCGAGAGGAAGAAGCGGCGAAGGGGATGATGAGGTGGGTTCAATGGCCCACCGCCAAATGACGTCGTTAGAGGTGATGACGGCCGGGCTCCATCCGTCAACTGGCGGGAGGAAAGACGAGGGCGACGGCTTCTTTGGGCTTTCAATTGGGAGGCCGGCGGGCATGCTCTTCTTCTTGTCCGCGTGGGCGGCGGCGAGGAGGCCAGCTAGGGCCTCGTGGCTTCTTTGAAATGCATGTCTGACAAGCTTATCATGAGCGAGCGCTGAAGCGGTGATTGTGGGTCAGCTGTTAGCTATTGGGCAGCTGTCTGGCTGTGTGAAACAGCCAGCGGAGTTGGAGAGCTGGGCTAGCTTTGGCACCTTGGGCGAAATGGCTTTCTGTTTTTTCCTCCCTTTTCTAATTTCTTTTCCATTCTTGCTTCATTATATTTACTTCCGAGGGCTCTAGGTTGGTATACACGTGTTGCCAACATGTACAGCTCCTAGTGGGGTCCACTAGAGGTCAACTAGGGGTAGTGGGGTCCATGTCAAGGGTTCATGAGAGATTCTAGAAGGAGTTAAAAAGGATTCGCTACGGACTTGTGCTCTCAAACACGAAACACTAAACCAACAAAAGAACTCCGACGAACTCCTATAAGTAATTCTATATGCATGCAACAATTTATTTATAAATTGTTCTTAGTTTGACCTAGCATCTACATGTTTCACACTTTGCAGGAAAAATTTTAAAAAAGTTCGTATTTTTAGCTTTTCCAAAAACCCGGGTTGTTACACTAAGGCAGCGTACGAGGCAGAGAAGAACATGCACAAGCTGACCGACATCTATGCCATCAAGGCTCGGCATGAGCGTTGGATGGCCAAGATCAGGCCTCTCAGTGCCATCCTGGAACGCTACAAGCGCCGGGCCATGAGGCGCTATGTCAAGCAGGTGAACGCATTTCTTCTAGCCCAAAGAATGTGCGTCAGCGCCGACCTGTCCACAAGCTGAGGCTACAAATGCTGGGACGTTTGCATGAAAACATTGATGAATGGGTCACTGCAGCCATTGCCAAGTGGGGTGTTGAGGACTTTGAGCTTATGATTGATGGCTATTGCGTATGCTATGACCTCAAGCAGCTGGATCGATACCAGAACGTTCCTCTGGAGCGGCTTGTGCTATCCAACTGCCAGCCTCTTTGTGCATGGAACTGCCTGACAGTACAGAGGCTCACCAAACTCACATTGGGTGCAGGTTCATATATGGGAATCATCAGTAGTATTCTTAGAAACTGCATAGAGCTAAGGGATTTCAAAATCACATCTTCTCGTGTTTGCCAAGCTGCTCTACGTTTCTTTGTGCCGACGTCGAAGATAAAGAGTCTGCAAGTGGATTGGTGCTGCTTTGGGAAAATATATCTGATGTCTCTGCCTTGTCTTGAGACTTTCGTTTGCCATGGTCGCCCAACCAAGTTATCCTATGGTGAGGTGCCTCGCCTTAGGCATGTGAGCTTGGACTACTTACAGACCGAATATAACAACATCGACGATGAATCTGGTACTAGTAGGACATATCCACCGAGCAAATTCTTCAAAAGGATCCCACCGCTAGATTCCCTTGTTCTGCAGTTCAAAGGACCCCGGGTGAGTAATCATCGCTTATCTCTTATGCATACTTAAGTAATTGTGTATTGACATTGCTGTGTCATGTAAAAACCGTTGTGTATTTATGTATACAGATGTGGATCGAACCTTTTGTTGTTCCTGGTGGTCAGCTCAAAAAACTGTTCATCACAAATGTCCCAGTGAACTGGGACGTACTATGGATTCTCCTACTGCTTGGTGCAGCACCAGCCTTGGAATCGTTCCATGTTCATGTACGTTTTTTCTTGACCAAACTTACTGAAAACATATGCGCATGGATGTTGGAAATACTAACTGTAAACCCATCTGTTCTGAAATCTGACAGATTGACAACAACTCGGAGCAGCGAGGCTCAGGTGATCTTTGTGACAGTCTGGACGCCGATGCGCAGCAACATCAGAACCGTCGCCTGAAGGAGCTTGTTGTGGCAGGCTTCAAAGGATTGGGGTGGCAAACAGGCTTTGTCAGAATGATCATGAAGAGGTCGCCGTCGCTGAGGCACGTGCACCTGCTTGACGGCGAGGTCAGGGACAATGAGCAGGAGCTGGGGGCGCTGCAGATCGTCCCACGGCGCCGGGCGTGGCACGAGTGTGAGCGAGCTGTGGTGCTGGATGACCTCACCGCTGGGTTTCGCTTCCTGCCTCGAATAATTCTGGAATGAGCTGCTTAGCTTCTTCCTTGTTCAAATAATATCATTCCATGCCTTGTTAAATCGGTTTAAATTATGAAAAAGAATGTAGAGTTACACGTGTGCCTTTTTATTTATAATAAGGATTATGCGTGTGCCTTGTCACCTTCGCTTGGAGACTAGTATAGTGCCCGTGCAAAACGCCACGGCTGCATTTCGGGGATACACATGAAAACAACCCAATGGGAAAAAAAAATGTTACGGACAATATTTGCAATTGCAATTGATCCGTTATAAATAATTTGGCTAAAAATGTTCCTCTATCAGGGCTACTTGCTTACTTCTACAGTTTGACAGTATCCTGTTCCTCAAATCCAATGAATGCTAGTGCTTCTCCACTTGTCCTCATATCCTCAGTAGTCTCCTGAAAATATGCAAGACAAAATAATATATTATGAGTGGCAGGAAGAATATGATAGTACTGCTGCTACTAAACATTTGGTCAGAAGCAATTTAGATGCGTCAGCTTCACTGGTGCGAAATAATGCTGAACCAGGCAACTAACTCTTGTACCAGCAGCCTATCTACTCGCTGTTTCTGTGAATACAGCAGAACCCAGAATCGGTCAGTAGAGTGTGCGCTTGCGAGACAACAATGTGATATTATTTGTTTCCAACAAGAGATCACAGATGAGAATGAACAAATACTTGTATTAGTTCACCTTGTACAGAAAATTTTATCAGTAATTCTCTTTTGTTCATAACCTACCAGCTACATGCCTTAATCTAAACAAGATCTCTGTCACGTCCCCAATCACAAATCATAGACATAATAAATATTTTATATGGTAAGCAACTGAATCTGGAAGTCCAGCACACCACCACGCTTCTGGTAAAGCCAATGTACGTGCACCTAAAACATTTAGCAAATTGTAAGAACCAGACATATAACGCGCCATGTTGAAACCATGGGAATTCACGGGATCAGAATTTAGAAGTCACAGGATCAAGTAGTGTCAGCACTCATATTACTTGATTCAGTCTATATTTAGCCAAGAACTCTACCTGCAGATCAGAGGGGATGCTAGGGGCCACCTGAGGTGCATCATTTTCAGCATCAGTTGTATCACATGAAACTAACAGCTTCCTTCCTCTTATATAATGCTTGTTGGAAGTGACGCCAACTGCATGGTAACAACATAATTGTAGCAATCAGATCCAGTCACTGCTCCCATCCTAATTGTAAAAAAAATTCAACTTAGCAATAGAACATTCAGAAGTAACACTTGAGCACAAAAGCATATATTTGCAAGCAGAGAGGCAGCAGTAACACCTCCAACAATTCAATGATGGCCTTGTTTAGATTGCCTCAAAGTTCCAAGTTTTTTCACTCTCTCTCCATCACATCAATTTTTGGACGCATGCATGGAGCATTAAATATAGGTAAAAAAAGTAACTAATTGCACAGTTTGGTTGTAAATCACGAAACGAATCTTTTGAGCCTAGTTAGTCCATGATCGGACAAAGTTTGTCAAATACAAACGAAACGTGCTACAGTGTCCAGATTGCAAAAATTTGCAATCTAAACGAGGCCGATGAGTAAAAACCAAGATACAAGGTTCACTTGTTTATTAGGTGAGACATTTCATCAAACGACATGTGGGCGAGTAAACAAATGGTGCCCACCATATCTCAGATCCTACTAAAACCCAAAGCAACCCATCCGTTCTCAACACCATTGAATTAGATTACAAACCAGGAGAGATTATTATACCAAGCTAACAAGAAGAAATAGCAAGAAAATTATACGATGGTCTTAAGGCAGCTAAGTAGGGCAGAGATTGGTGTCTTACCAGTTCAAGCTTCCGTCCTAGACTCCTAGTGAGGGAAGAGGGCAAATAGCGTGGATAACCGCGGTTGAGTAGCAGCATCTTGAGCTTGCTGCCGTCGTCTGAGGACAGTAGTTGACCAACATAACACTTGTCTGTGCAGCTTATACCAGTAAGCAACAGCTATAGGATAGTAGTTGAGAAAGAAAATATTTATAAGCAAGTAGGAGAAACAAAACATTAGTGATTTCATCAGAGGACCAAACAAAGCAGCATGGGTGCATTATATTGGTGTAGGGAAGAAGCATGATCTCTTTTATTTCTCTAATTATATCGTATTACTGGTGCTCTGTGGAGATGAACTTATCTCACCATGTATTTTTATTAGCATTAGATTGTTACATTTCCAATAAATAAAAATTTGAACCTATGTCAACATGCTGTAAAATTGTACCAGCATCATGCCAACCTAATCGAACCTAAACGGAAAATATAACCCACTAAATAAGTCATAGTATCTAAGAAACCCGAAGGCTGAATCAGCTAATGCTGGGTTGCGAAGAGGAAAACAGTAATGTGCACACAAAGCAAAAAGACCAAAATTGATCTAGCATAAACAGAGAGAACGGTTCATCTGGGGCACTAATACATTTCCCAAACCCAGTTATGTTGCATAAACGGATGTGTAGTCAGCTGAGTAAACATATGGCCAACTAAAGTTGCATGAGTTCCTTACCCAAAACACGACAAGAGGAGAAAGAAATACCGTACCAGAATGGGCAGTGGGCTCGTGGCTGCAAAGTGGTGACCGGTACCCAAAACACAGCAAGACGAGAAAGAAGACGGTGTTCCTCATGTGTATCCTGCCTATGAAGAACTTGATCCTGTTTTAGAGTGGCACAAACTATTGTGTTAACCACTATACATAAAATTTATTCAAAGGAAAAGGGAGGAGGACACTTACAAGGAAAATATGAAGCTCCTGTAGAAACACTCTCCATCTCCATGCACTGGCCTAAATTCAGAATAGGCACGACAAAGGTTGAGTACAGTTGAATGAAATTCCACTCCTTGCTCAGCAACCATTTCGAGGAGCTTGTAATGCCTAATGATCCCAGCCATGTGTACTTTCTGCACAAACACAAGAAAAAAGGAATTCAAATCAAAATGATCTGAGCCAGGTAGCAACAGTTCTAATATTGGTGTCGGCTGGTTAGGGGTTGGCGGCAAGCAGGGTAGGGGTTTGTGGCGAGCAGATCACGGCAAGCCTATTTTGAACAACATCAAGTAAGTATTTAACCTAAACAAGAAAAAAACTAATTTACTACAAAGTATAACAGCCTAACTCATGATTGTCGTCAGATTGCAGACTGTAGAGTGTTTCATTGTTGTCGTCAGATTCTAAAGCTACCAAACAACATGGCGTGCAAAAATTAGAGCACAGTAAGTATGGCATCATTGCTTCGAGTTAGCAAAGGAATCAGAGAAAAATTAGGATCCTACAAGGCCTTAACACCACTGCATAACAAGTTCTTGCCCAAAAATTAACACTACTGCATAACATGTGCACATGCCACATCACACAACTGGAATCAACTCTCATCAGCACTGAACATTCAGAGCATGAAGCAAACTGGTTCAATTGTTTCAGCACAAGAGAAGGGAGAGAAACCAAGCCGTAATGCACCTTAATGATCTTGAGCTTGTAGAACACATCCTGCAGGCCCTTGTAATTCTGGATCATGTCTCCGTCTTGGCGTCGAAGTTAACCTTGTGCATCGGCACAGCACCGGGATGCGTCGCGTGACCGCGTCCATCAGTTGGCACGCAACCGCGCCTGACGCCGCCTGTAGACCATGAAATCGACGAATGGTTCTAGGGACTCAAAACTCGAACAGAACCTAACCGCTTAGCCCGCATCCTCCCCAAAGATTCGCGAAACCTCGGCTCCACCACTAACGCGAACAACACAGATCGGGAAGACGGACTCAGGCGGGCGCTGCTTACCTTCTCCACCTTGGAGAGGCCGAGCTGCAGCATGGTGTTTCTCCACGCCGGTTGCCTGTCCTGGCCGGCCGCCGGCCCGGCTAGCCGTTGCTTGGCCAGCGCCTAGCACGGGAGGGGGGCGCAGATCCAGGCTGCCCCGACCTCCTGGCGGTTGGCCGCCGCCGCCGCCGCAGGCCGCTGCGCGAGCGCGCGAGAGGCCCGGGATCGCCTGCCCTAGTCGCGCCGTGGGGAGAGGATCGCTGGAGCCCGCAACTCGCGCGTGTGGGAGAGGAGGCATCGGGGGAGAGTCGGAGAGAGCGAGTCGCGCGTGTGGCCATGTGGGAGAGGAAGCGTCGGGGGAGAGAGGGAGTCGCGCCAGGGGCGTCGGGGAGAGAGGGAGTGAGAGCGGGTGGACACGAGGTGGGTTGAGCGATGAAGGTTTGATCAAAGAACATGAGATCTGAGTGAGGAAGGGTGCGATTGGTTTGTGATCAAGTTGGATAGGATATATATCCGTGTATATATTGGGACAAGGATATTCATGATGCACGTTTGGTTGGACGTATATGATAAGCTATTTATTTAGTTGTATGAATGAAAGTGGATGGGACGATAATAGTTGACTAATTATATCTCTTATTTAAAAATAGTATCAACTAATTAGACACTAATAAATATGCACTAATACTATTTATATCATGGTAATCACTAATTTAAAATAAAATATATTAATTAGCACCACTAAATATCCTAATTAACACATAAAACATGCACTAATCAATATATTAACACTTATCAAAACTAATCCTACCCTTATAATTTTTAAGTATTAAAATAACATACTAATAATCCTTAATTTATTTAAGCCTTGTTTAGTTCCTCCCCTAAAGTTTACTCTATTTCCCATCGAATGTTTGAACACATACATGGAGTATTAGATATAGACTAAAATTTAACTAATTGCACAGTTCGCGACTAATTTGCGAGATGAATCTTTTAAGCCTAATTAGTCTATGATTTGACAACGTGGTGCTACAGTAACGCGTGTGCTAATGACTGATTAATTAGGCTTAATAAATTCGTCTCACGGATTACTCATGGATTCTGTAATTTATTTTTTTATTAGTATCCGAACACCCCATGCGACACACCCATATGACAACCGATGTAACACCCCAAAACTTTACACCTTGAATTTAAACAAGGTCTTACTAATGACAAAGATTATAAGACATGGATAAGTTGGTTCGCCAGATTTTTTCGGACCATAAAATTCACCATCTAGGTGGAATATTCTGTATCCATGGATTTCTTTACCTAATGATCCATCCAACCAAACACACCTCATTCATGGATGGTCCTATCCTGTCCAATGAGATAAGCAGCCAAACACATCCTAAGAGTAAGGAGAGGTTAGAGCGGATCTGATGCGTTCGTTTCAAATGTATATTGTTTCTGATTGTAGTTTTTTTTATGCATCTAGGAGAGATCATGACTACTGAGGTCATTAGTCGGAATTTTTCGAGTCCGAACGTTCGGACCCGAGTCTTCCGCCCATGATTCCGGCGTCGCTGTGATTCCCGCCTGATTGGCCGATTGTTTCACGTGAACACAAGTGCTTTTTGTGTATTGAGCTGTTTATTTTTTGTTTGGGCCTTTTTAGGATGCTTTGGCCCATGTTGATGATTTGATTCAATCTATCACTGCCACGCTGTGTTGTCCTCCGTCATCATGTGAGTAGGTGCTACAGTTTTCCTTTCTTTTATCTTTTTCTTTTCATTTCTTTTTCCTTTTTAACTTATTTTTCTTTAATTTTATTTCCTTTCCTTTTTACTTGTTTTCTTTTCTTTATTTTTGCTTATTTTTATTTATTTATTATTCTTTTCCTTTTTGTTTTCTTTCTTCGCATCTATCTATTTTTACTCTTTAATTTATTTTTTCTATGGTTCTTTATTCTTATTTTTTGTAGTTCTTTATTCTAATTTCCTTTTTTATTTTACTTTTTTATTTTATTTAATTCAATATTTTATTTATATTTTTCATGGTTTATTCTTTTCTTCTTCTATTTCTTTCTCCTTTTTTATTTCTTTTTATGTTTTAGTGGATTTCTTATTTTCATTTTTTTCTTTTCTTTTCATTTTTTTTGCATCATTTATTTTTTATTTTTATTTTCTGTTTTATACATTTATTATTGTTTTCATTTTTAATATTTATAGTTTTTACTTTCCTTTTATTTCTTATTTTTTCTTTTCTTATTATTTTTTATGATGTTCTATGTTGTTTTTCGTGATGTTCATATATTATACATGTGATGTTTTATGTGTTTTTATTTTCACATGTTATACATGTGATGTGCTGTGATGTTTTTTTATGTTCACGTGGCGCCTATATATATGTAATGTTCTATGATGTTTTTTACGATGTTCGTCTATTATACTTGTGATGTTCTCGTAGTATACATGTGATATTTTATGGTGTTTTTTTTAATGTTCACACAATATGCATGTGATGTTCTATGATGTATTTAGTGATGTTCACATAATATATATGATGTTCTATAATATATTTAGTGATGTTCTATGGTGTATTTTAGTGATGTTCACTTAGTATACATGTGATGTTCTATGATGTATTTATTAATGTTCACGTAATATATATGCGATGTTCTATAATATATTTTTAGTGATGTTATATGGTGTATTTAGTGATATTCACTTAGTACACGTAGTGTTCTATGATGTATTTAGTAATGTTCACGTAATATAGATGCGATGTTCTATAATGTATTCAGTAATATTCTATGGTGTATTTAGTGATGTTCACTTAATACACATGTGATGTTTTCTAATATATTCTAGGATGTTTGAAAAGTATCCGTGTGATGTTCTTTCAAAAAAGTTTTCTATTACGTGTTTTTATTTTTTTCTTATACTTGGCTCTAGAGTTTATTATTATTTATTTATATTATGTATTTATTTTCATATGTATATTATAATACTAATTTTATAAATCTAAAACTAGAATATTGTCTAAACAGAGAATATTTTTCTTATGAAGACGAAACATTATTCTCTGAACCTACAACATCGCGTCTGCTCAATAACTGAAAATGTTTTATCTTTATTAATTAATGTTCGTTAATGAAATTTTATCTAAATATATCTATGTGGGGTCTTGTTTTGAAGTATTTATTATAAGAAACATAATGGTACAATCCGAATTTTAATTTAGATACTCGGTTTAGTAGTTATGATTTTTGTTAAGTTTATACCTCACGCAAATCAATGAAATGGAAAAATTAATTTGTACTTCGGTCCCTCACTTCCTGCGAGCCTACCCACGCAGCGCACATTGCAGCTTGGTCGGCGCGCGCTGGGAGCGGACCAATTGGGCGGGAAAAGGTGCCGGACGAATGTTACCATCCGATTGGGCGGACTCTAGCACCGTCCGTCATTAGTTGGGGTAGCTGTAGGGAAGTTTGATACTGGTGGTTTTTATAGTGGTAGAGATGCAAGGGATGGAGCTAGATGCTCGGATTCCGTGGTTCAGGGAACAGTGTGGCTTTTGGCTTTTTTTTTTTTGTAAGATATGATGTAATACAAAAACTAATGTTTGGTTGCGCGTATCTGCGCGTTACGATCGAGATAAGCCAAAGAATCCCGCCAAACGGACTGTGACCAACGCGCGATAGCCGGTTGAAAACAAACACGGGCGGGCATTTCCCAAAACACGGCCTCGGAGGCGAGTTGCGGAACCAAACAGGCCCGAAGGATCGTCGCAGTTGGCTTGGCTTGGTGTGATCAACGATTCCTCATAGCATCTGAAAAGATCTTAGTACAGGGCACGCGCTGTGGTCGACTATCGTTGGCCGGTTAATGCTGAACTGTAAATACTCCTTTTTTAACAACCAGAACGCTTAGCGTTGACATGACTTTATAAGCACCGTCGTTTGTTAGAAATTCTCTTGTATTGGTACATGTATGAAGTTTAGTTTTCAGGTGCTGCTACGCTTATAAAGCTTGAGCTTTACTTTTTAGTTATGATTTATGAAGTTTGAACAGAGTGTATAAATCATGAAGCATAAAAAACTCCTGAACTTTACTTTGCCTCTCGTGCAAACACAGGGATTTCCACGGGCAACGGTAGAGAAAAATCCGGATTCCCCCTCAAAAAAAAAATCCCGATCTGGAATTCCAAATGGAGCCTGAACTGTCAACTGTGGCACAGAGCTTCGGCCGCATCCGGCACGGCGACACCACACGGTAGCTAAACTGTAACAACGTATCTTTTTTTTTTCTTTAGAAAAGCCAAAGCAACTACTGTGTCTTCCTCACCGGCCCGTTATAGACTATAATATGTTTTGATTTTCTAGATATATTAAATTTATTATATATTTAGACATAATGTACAATTACTCTCTCAGTTTCAAATTATAAAACAATTTTAGTTTTTCTAGATGCATTGTTTTTATCATGCATCTTGACGTAACGTATATCTAAATACATAAAAAAGTTATGAATATAAAAGTACCAAAACGTCTTATAATTCAGAATGGTGAGTGATTGCAAAAAAATATACATTATAAAGGCAAAGACCCTGTTCGTTTCACTAAAATTTGGTTTATACGGATACATATGTTGATTTGTTGTAAGAGAAAAATATTGTTTATCCGACGAGAAGTACTGTTGAAGTAGTGCTATAGAACAGGGCTAAAACTTTTTATATTTTAGAATAAAGAAAGTACTTAATGATTTAGGTTCCTCGATACCCTATGAGCAAAAGGTCAAAGCTATGTAAAGACGTGCACGGTGTGCCAAACAAACTCGGAGCAGAAAATCAACAATCAACTTGTCCTGGGCTCGTTGATACCATTGACACCTCAAACCCACACGTCAAGCTTTCTCAATATATATATATATATATATATATATATATATATATATATATATATATATATATATATATATATATATATATATATATATATACACACGGGGAGAATTATCTATTTAGCACTGAAACAAACCAGTCTTTTATATTTGGCACTAAAATTTTTGAACTTTCTTATCTGGCACCAAGTTGAAATTTTCTTCCGTAAATAACACTACTGTCTATTTTGGCTTGCAAAACAACGTAAGTGCCCTTGTTTGTAGTAGGCGTTTGGAGCACGCATGCACGTTGCTGCTACTTCTGCATGCATGCTGCTGCTGCTTCTGCACAAGGCTGCTTGTTGCGTTCATCATGACCTTAGGACTCGTCGAAGCTGAGCACGCCGTCGCCGTCGAAGTAGTAGGCCAGCGCACTCTCGCTGCTGGCGGTCGACTCCGGTGAGGGTACGTCGCTGGTGTGCGAGTTGCTACTCCACGCGGGGGTGGTGTCGCCGTCATCGTCGCTGCAGGCACTGCCTAGTTCTCTGCCAAGACCGCTTGCTAGCTTCCTGCGATCTCCACCATGTGCACCGTAGCTCCTTTCGTCCTTCCCAGCCTCGCCGGCGCAAACATGATGAAGAGGACAACGATGGCCACGACGCACGCGGAGGTCGCTCCTGCCGCGGTGCGCTGGTGCGACTATGGCGTGGACGATGACGCCGACATCGACGCGTTGTTCGGGACATACACGCCGCCGTGCGCCCTCGCGCCCCCGCTGCCGCGGACCTGCCGATGCCGCCTCAGGAGTTTCTTGCGCGGTCTGGGCGACACAACTATCACTACGACTACGAGCACAGCGACTTCCAGGCCGTTCTCCACGGTATTCGGAGCGTTCGGATCCCAGCCGCCGGCTTTGCTTCGATGCCGGTGGATGCTTCTGAGGGCTCCCCAAGGACACCAGCAGTAGCGGTGGTGCTTGCAGCGCCGCTCAGCTATACCGACGATGCCACCGAGGCCGATGTGGTCACCATCAAGACGTCGTCCAAGATGAAGCAGCCGCCGAAGTACGACATCGACGCCACATTCTGGACCATGAAGACAGAGGCCATGGAATGTCCCTCGCCAGACTACCTCAGCCATCGACAGGGAGGGGAGATGATGATGATGGACCGCGCCGACCTCATCGACAAGATGCATCGCTTCTCCACACACTACGACCTCGCCCCGGGAGCGTTCCACCACGCAGTCTCCTTCGTCGACCGATTCCTGTCGGCCAAGAAGATCAACCGCGACGAGCGTCAAATTTGCCTCCTCGGCGCCGCAGCCGTCTTCGCGGCAGCCAAGTACGAGGACAGGAACACCGTGCTGAAGATCAACTCCGACCACGTCGCCATGTACGCTGGGTGCACCCGAAGCGAGGCTGTTGACCAGGAGCGCGAGCTGGTTGCCGTGCTCGGCTACCGCCTGAGCGGACCCACGGCCTACACGTTCGTCGGGCACTTCATGAGGCACAGCCAGGAGGAGGAGGTGGTCAGGGCCCTAGCGCATCACCTGGCCGACATGGCGTTGCCGGACTACAGGTGTGTGGCGTTCCTGCCATCCGCCGTGGCCGCGTCGGCGATCTTGCTGACGAGGACGGCCCTGTACTATTCGACGGCGGTGCCGGTGGATGCAGGCTACTATAGGCTCGAGGAGCTCAGCGACTGCATACAGGCGATATACGACATGCATGAGAACCTGTGGGTGTGGCCAGGGGTGCGCCCAGATGATGGTACACTGGGAGAGCACTGCTCAGTTCCGCTATTTCTTGTCTCCCCTGTCAATGTTGATTGCCATGCATTGACTGACCTGTACAAACACGCTGCTGCTGCTGCTGCTGCTGCTAATAGATGGTACAAACCTTTTCATCACGTCTGCGCCGGCGAGGCTGGGAAGGACGAAAGGAGCTACGGTGCACATGGTGGAGATCGCAGGAAGCTACAAGCGGTCTTGGCAGAGAACTAGGCAGTGCCTGCAGCGACCATGACGGCGACACCGCCCCGGCGTGGAGTAGCAACTCGTCCACCAGCGATGTCTCCTCACCGGAGTCGACCGTCAGCAGCGAGAGTGCGTTGGCCTACTACTTCGACGGCGACGGCGTGCTCAGCTTCGACGAGTCTAAGGTCATGATGAACGCAGCAAGTAGCCTTGTGCAGCAGTAGCATGCGTGCAGAGGTAGCAGCAGCGTGCGTGCGTGCTCCAAACGCCTACTACAAACAAGGGCACTTACGTCATTTTGCAAGCCACTTAACATCGTTACAGGTGAAAATAGACGGTAGTGCTATTTACGGAAGAAAATTTTAACTTGGTGCCAGATAAGAAGTTCAAATTTTTTAGTGGCAAATATGAAAGACTGATTTGTTTCAGTACCAAATAGATAATTCTCCCATATATATGTTGTACACCGGTCCAAGAAAATATGGATCGTGGAAAAACAGACATAGAATGTTTTTTTTCTAAATACTCTACCTATTTTAAATCATAAAAGTTGCTTTGATTTTTTTAAATATATCACTTTTGTTATGTACAGTACCTAAATACGGAGTATATGTTATGTCAGAAAGTTAAAATGATTTATAAGTTGAAAATAATGGTGTATGTTTTAGAACAGGAAAACATTTGCACTGACTGAAGTAATGAGAAGTGAAAAATTGGTTCACCTCAACACTTCCCGGCACATTAATTTTGTATTTCTCAAGAAAAAAAATCATCAGCCGTAGATCCTGAGCCGTCAAGCCGATCCAACGGTCGGACACCTGCGCGCCGTATCTCACATGTCCACCGTTCCCTTCGCCGGACAAGTTGAGCCCAACCCTAAGCAGCCCCCCCGCGCTAAACCCATCACCGCCACCATGCGAAGAAGCATCGGCGCCGCCGCCGCCGCCGCCGCCAGGCGGCACACTCCACTCCCATACTCCTGCGCCCCCGCCTTCTCCTCCTCGTCTGGAAGCGGCGGCGGTGATGGCGGTTTCGGGCACGGGCGTGGACGCGGCCTGCCGGCCTCCGGGCAGCCGCGCGCTCCCGGGAGGCCCATTTCCGACGACGATGGCGCGGATCCCTTCTCCGCCACAGCATCCGTCGGCCGCGGCCGCGGGGAGCCTGCGGTACCCTCATCCCCCAGCATCCCGTCCTTCGCCGTGTTCTCTGGCGTCGGTCGCGGCCGCGGATCCCCACTGCCCCCGCCGCCACCCCGCGAGGACGCCCCCAAGCAGCCGAGCTTCACCAAGCGCTTCGACAACGCTCCTCAGCGCCCCGATCCGGAGCCGCCGAGTCTCGATGCCTCCTCCTCCGCGGCGCCGCTCCCCCGCACGCTCCCGTTCTCCGGCGCCGGCCGCGGGGCCCCCCGGACGCAGCAGCCTGCACCGGATAAGCCTCCGGAAGAGAACCGGTTCATCCGGCGCCGCGAGGCGGCAAAACAGGCTGACGCCGAGCCGGCGAAACAGGCCGCCGCCGCGCAGCAACCGAAGTTGTCGCAACAGGAAGCCGTGGATCGGGCGGTTGAACTCCTGGGCGGCGGGGACCGCAGCGGCGAAGATGGCGGAGGGCGTGGTGGCAGGGGTCGCGGCTCCCGTGGCCGTGGCCCGGGCCGCGGCCGATTCAGGGGGCGCGGGCGCAGCGACGGCAGGTCCTTTGACGTGGAAGACGACCGGCAAGCGATCTACTTGGGAGACAACGCTGATGGCGATAGGCTAGAGAAGCGGCTCGGCGAGGACAAGATGCAGACTCTGGAGCAGGCGTTCATGGAGGCAGCAGATAATGCGCTGCCAGATCCAATCGAGGATGGTTACCTCGAGGCTTTTCACACAAATAGCATGGTGCGTACGGAGCCAGAGTGGATTTTGTTGCATTTTCCAATCTGGATGTGCTTGTGACTTTCCTGAAAGTTTTTGTTGCTGTGGATTTGTGCATGCAGATCGAGTTTGAGCCAGAGTACCATGTGAATTTTGGTAATCCTGATATTGATGAGAAACCACCAATGTCCTTGGAGGAGATGCTTCAGAAGGTGAAGCCCTTCATAGTTGCATTTGAGGGCATCCAGAACCAGGAAGAATGGGAGGTAATTTCTTCAATTGGTTGCACAGTTTTATGTTTACCCTCGAAAATGTTTCTGCTCGTATCGTATATATACTGTTTCTGTTGTCACTTGAATTAGGTATGTATTAGAAAATCCCAAGCCTTCATACCAGTGGTAAAAATCCATTTATGTACAGCTACAATTACAATACAAAATGGGTCGATGGTTGGGTAATATTAGATGATCATTACCTGCTCTAGACAGGCTTGAGAAGAGATAGAACATGTGAACAACATAAGCTGCAATCATGATATTACTCTTGTCTACAAATGTCTACATTCTACAATTTTGGTGCCCATCTAGTCCTGCTGTCATAACTCTGCTGACTACTATATACATAAATTTATCTAGATTGGCCTCTTATCTTTAGGTATATTAGTAGTTTTCTATTCAGATGTGACATAACTTTACACAGCATAAGCTTATATACAGATCAATTTTGTTAGATGCCTTATTCTATATTTCAGCTTTTACTCCACTTATGGAAGTCCTTACAACATCACATTACATTTTGTGTCAGATCATTAAATTAACATAGCAACTAGTGCATGCAAACATTAATGGTTGTATTCTAATACGATATATTTTGTGGCGGAGTATTTTAACTGACTCAATGTATTCTACTCTGTCATTATCAGGAATCTGTGAAAGATGTAATGGCTAGAGCCCCCCATATGAAAGAGCTCATAGATATGTACAGTGGACCTGATGTTGTGACTGCAAAACAACAAGAGGAGGAGCTGCAAAGAGTTGCAAACACTCTTCCAGAAAGCATCCCTTCTTCAGTAAAGCGGTTTACTGACAAAACTCTACTCTCTCTTAAGGTTTGCCTTCTTGTGACAACTTGTTTTCTGAACATTCCTTGGTTCCATTGGATCGATTTGATATGCTTGCATTTTCAATCATTCAACTTCTGAATCTCCCTTTGGTGATGAGTAACATGATTTGTGGTTAACTTGAAAATATGATACAGCAACCAGTAGCCAGGTTTCTTTTAAAAAAAAATTGAGACGCCTTGTGTTGGCATATTTATTAAACTTATTAAAGTTCAACTGCAATAAACATTTTATCCTCTATTCCAAATTGTAAGTCATTTTGACTTTTCTAGGTACATAGCTTTTGCTACATAGTAAAAACTTTGAATCTAAAAATGCCAAAAACGACTTACAATTTGGAACGGAGGGAGTATTTACTTGGTGTTTTGTGTTTCATATAACATCTCAAATGTTTTGCCTGTTATGAGTATCATTAATGTTCGTTAGTCTGGTGTGGCGGTCTTGTATACCCTTTTCTGGAGCATATCTTGTGTGGATAGATATATTCAATTGATAACACAAGAGATGTTCTGTTGTATCTTCAAGTGCTGCCTTTTAGTTTCTTCCTACTTTTTCTTCCTTTGACAATAGGGTTGCTGCTGTCATAACATTATGATTGTTATTAAAAATTCTGTCCCTATTTCTGTTCATTGCAGAACAATCCTGGCTGGGGTTTTGACAAGAAATGCCAATTCGTGGACAAGTTTACTTGCATAGTTTCAGAGCAATACAAGTAGAAAGGCCTCTTATACTCTGTTGTAGTAACCATCTTATTTATCCTCCAAGGAGATTTGAGGGGTGTTCTTTGTTTTGAGAGAAGATGTGATGCCCATATCTAATCCATGCAATGTTTTTTTCTCATTCACTGGGATGCTAGTTTGATAAATAAAATTGCTGATAAACATGGTTTTTTTGCGAGATTTCTCTCCCTGACAATTTGGTTCTGGGGAGAGGGAACGTTGGCCCTGTTCGTTTGAACTTATCAGCCGTACCGTTTTAGTGAAATAACAGTGTTTTTCTTTCACAACAAATCAGCATTAGCATCGGCCGTTTTTTCAGGCAACCGAACAGGGCCGTTGCCGCTGTTCTGTTCCATCATATGAAACTCCCATTCCTTACTCGGGCTTACTGAAATGCTCATTGAAATATGTTGTTTTGGGAATGAAAATTTGTTAAGAGCTAATCAAATTATGTTTTCTCGTGCCATGGGCTTATGGTCTGGATCGATCATGTTTAATGTGTTTTCTTGTGCTATGGGCCACATTCCCATTTCTGGACCAGTTATTTTCTGCAGTCACTTCGCAAATCTGAGTGGACCCTGGAGCGCTCTGTTATGGAATTCTTGGAGTGGAAGTAAGAATACCAGAATCATAAGGTGAAACACTCACATACCAGTATGGCAGTATCGAATTGCCCGTGCGGTTTTTCTCTACTGTACAATATACATGTATAGCAGGCTAGCGGCCTGTGTATGCCTTCTCTAAATGCAGTGTGTACTTTAAACGGCGCTTGATCCAAAAGAGAGCCGAAATGCCAACCTATCTAAACTCTAGAGCTCGACTCTGGTCCTGCTCGGTACAAATCGTCGTCTTCTTTTTTCTACGCTATACAAAAAGTGAATCAGATATATCGTTGAAAACTTGAAATCGCAGATGTTTGCTGCTAGGCATGCTCAGGCGAGCCCTTATGGTGCCTGAAATGCATCTCGTGCCTTGTTTAAATTCAGAGGGTAAAGTTTTGAGGTCTCACATAGGGGCGTCGTATTGGGTGTTCGGATACTAATAAAAAAATAAATAAAAAAATAAATTACAGAATCCGTCAGTAAACCACGAGACGGATTTATTAAAAACAATTAAGTACATCATTAGTGCATATGTTAATGTAGCACCACATTATCAAATCATGGACTAATTAGGCTTAAAAGATTAAATCTCGCAAATTAGTCGTAATTTTTAGTCTATATTTAATATTCTATGCATGTGTCCAAACATTTGATGAATATGGTGTAAACTTTTAGGCCTCAGTATCACAATTCAGGGCCATTCGTTCGTCCTGAACTTGGCTGCTGAGTGAAGTTACCTCAGAGCTTTGGAATCGTGCTGCTGCAGCAGCAGAGGCTGGTTCTCGTTGATCTGGCTGCCCAGCGGCACGTACTGGGACATGATGTGCGAGTACGACTACAAACAACGGCAGAGAATTTTCAGTTGAGCTGCCATCAGCACAAACCTCTTTGCATCCAAACGGTTCAGTCCGTTCACTGCTGAAACATGTATCCTTTTCAGATGGACATGTACACACTACTATGAGCCTGTACTCTTATTAAAAAAAAAGAGAGCCTGTACTGGTGTCATGGCGATGAACCAGCCGAGAGCCTCGACATGCATGTTGTTATCTGCGTGACAGGTCCAGAAAAAAGTTGGTCGTCACCGTCACCGTCACCGTCACCGTCACCGTCAGATGGCAGAGTGCATTGGCACTCGGGCATGTGTGCGCGGCAAGGCCAGCTTCTCCCTGCGCTTCACTCGTCCAGGTCTGGAGTCTGGACTCTGGAGGACGTGGACCGGAGCATTTGTTTTGTCAGAACTCAATCAAAAAGGATAAAAAGACGCCCAGCCGCACGCCCTCCGTAAATTTTTGAAACAAAAACCAGAATTCCGCAACCGACACTCGTAGGCCCCACTAGCCGGCGGCACATATATATGGGCATGCAGCATGAGCCCGTCGGCCCGGCATGAGGCCCGTGTTTTTGGTCCGGTCCCAGCACGGCACGGCCCGTCACTGTGCGGGCCCAGACCGGCATGGCCCGATGTATAGGCCCATGCCTGGGCCGCACCCAGGTACGTGGACTGGCACGGCACGGCCCGCAAACTAGTGGAAGGCCTGTTGGAGGCCCGGTGCTTGCATTGGCTTGCTAAAAAAAAATAAAGGCACATCCCACTACTTTCTCTCCAAACCCTATCCCACTCCCTTTCCCCTACTTGCGCCGCACGCACATCTCGCGAGGGCCGCGACTCCCGCAGTCGCGAGTTGCGACGCCAGGCGCGCCACTCGCCTCCACGGCCCCTAGCCCCGAGCCGCTGACGGTGCCACCTCCTCCTCACCCCCCCCGACCTCCTCCTGCTCCTCCTTGGGGGCAAGCTGCTGCTGCGGCTCCTGAGTCTGCTTGGTTTTGCTGCCTGGCTCCCAGGCGTCGCTGTCCTCCCTCCACAGATCCGGTCTCTGTGGCCCCGCACCACTGGTCGGCGGCCGCCCCCTCCTCCACGGCCCCCACGCTGGCGCACCGCAGGCACCGGCCTTGCGGCGTCGAGCGGCGCCCTCCTGGCCTCTCTTTCCCTCTCTGTCAACAATGGGCCACAGGGCGACCCGGCCTGCTAGCTTGGCCGTGCTTCTCGGATCGGCCCAGCATGAAAAATCGGCCCGACAGCCGTGCCTTAGCCGTCGGCCGAGCGAGAACGGCGGCCGTGCCGTGGCGCCCGCTGCCCATCTATATAAGCGGCACAAGGACACCCGCCAGCGCCGCGCCCGTGTTCGTGTGCAAGTGGAACCACCTTCCGCCTCCATGAGTTGAGTTCTTTGCGGCTTGCGGCAGACACCAAGCGCCGCTCTGCTCCCACCACGCCACGCCGACACACAATGACGAGTGCTCCGCTCATGCGGTTTCGCCCCGATCCGCCACGCCCACCCGCACGCTCCGAGGCTCCACGCCACGGCCGCGCCGTCCACCGTCGCCCGTCGCCATCGCCATCACTTTGCCGAGACGCCGTGATGATGAGACATCACCATGCCGGACACACCGACGCCATGGTCTTCCCCAAGTTGCAATTCGTTTCAACTCACCGCCACGTCGCCCTCGGATTCAGCAGAACCGCGTCATCAAGCTTTTGGTCATAACTTTCTCATACGACATCAAACGGGCCGTTCTTGGGTGCGTTGGAAAGAGGACGACGACGTCGTCGTTTTGGATCTGGTCCCAGCTCCAGAAGGTCCGTGGATCATTCTATGTGACCACGGTAAGGTGTCAAGTCACCTATTTGGGCCAACTTGGCCATGTATCATGTCGGGCTTTAAGCCCAAGTTGTGGGCGCCCAACCCTGGCCGGCCCCAACCCTAGGTCGAGTCTTAGACTATAAATACAGCCGTCGTCGCTGCTACACAATTGGGTTTTGTTTAGAGTTTAGTTTTCCATCGAAACCCGAATCGTTCATTGTAACTGTGTGACAAATCCTTTACAAAGATGATCCAAGGCCCCGTTCTTGATCTCCTCCATCGTGTCGATTAGTCCTTTGGAACCGAGTTCTATAACCCTCTATTGATATTCGCGTCATTCATATTTGCAATATCGATTAATGTGTTTTACCTTCTTGCTTGTGCTCTTCGATTCGCTTGCAGTAAAAGCCTTCTTGGCGAGGTCAATCAAGTTGTGCTTGGTTGATAACCAACGGAGCAGTGGTGTAACGGTTGCAAGGTTCGAATCGCGTCTGATTTGAAGCCGGATCGCCAACGTCGAGATCTCCACAAATCGAACTTACCGGCTACCTCTCGGAAGATCGGGCCTGTACTCATCAATTGGTATAAGATATTTTAGGTTTACCGCGAGGTATAATCTCGTTTGCCTTATATTCGTATTTGTTCATTACCTAGAGTCTAAAAAAGCCCAAAAATATTTCAATTTCCGCTGTCCTATCGTCCTTTGTGCCTTTGCAATTTCGTTTCAGATTCGTGTTGTTGAGTTTGTGTCCGTGGTCGAGTCTTGTTGCTGGTTTAGGATTGTGTTCGTGGTCGTAGTTCAATCGCCTGCTGTTTGTGATTTTTGTTTTCCGCCGCTATCCCATCCACCGCTCCCAAACAACAAATCAAAGCCACCACATTACTCGACTTGCCCGCTTAGCGCCTTATGTAACTTCTCGCCGCCGCCAAGAAACCCTAGACAGGTTGCGGTAGCTCTTATTTTGCTCATCATCGCAGCCCTCCTTACATCATCAGGCGAATACCTACTGTTGTTAGTCACGTGTGACGATCCTGTGATCGGTGCTAGAGTTTCAGGACGCTTTGCACTAACTGCCGCCGCCGTGTTGTGCCTCCCGAAAAACATACCTTGAGATACCTTCGGTAAAACAGGCATAACTTTTCGCTCGTTTCTCCGAAAAATCTGAAATTTTTTCAGCAGCTTCTTGACACCATTTGGAGCCGACCCAAACTCGGCTTCGCCCTGTTTGGTTTCATCAGAATTGCCAAAAAAATTCGGGAAAATATAGAAAAAAAATTGTCAAAGTTTTTGCACGCTTTTCAGAGAACGTGCTGAATTTCTGTAGACCACATCCCACCTCAGTTGTAGGTGTCAATTTTTGTGGTTGCATCTTTTGTGATCCTTGTTCAGAGAAAAGTATATAAAAAATAGTAAAAAAAGTAAAAAAGTTCGTTTCCTATTAGTGCCTTTTGGAAAAAAAGGAGAAATCCGAGAAATTCGGGCTGCTTGTTCCATGAGTTCTTTCGATCATCCTTTGTTTTCACCTTGTTGCGCTACGTCTCATCACGTCTTAGCCAACACCTGTGATTTGTACTTTGGATCCGGATTGAACAATCATTAATCTGCATTCGTTAATTGCTAATCCTTGCTGTCATATTGTGTGCCTACCCATAGCTCCACATATTCTTCTGTCAAAGACAAGTTCATCTTGCAATCAATACCCACGCCCACAACAGATTGCTTCGCCACTTTGGTTTTGCTCTGTTTGGCGTTGGTAAGAATCTGAGCAAGACGGTGGTAAGCCGCTTGTGATTTTGCATTCCACTTTCACCACCATCACCACCACCACCACTTGTTTCCTTTTAGTTGATAGGGATAATATTTTGGTGTTGTCTTTTCTATCTTCTAACCATGGCGGGGAACTCCGACGGACTTCAATGAGTGCGTGTCCAAGGGCGAGCTTACAACGTTCATGACCGAACAACGTAATCTTATGACCGAGCCGACGCTGCGTGAACAATCTGGTCACCCGCATTGAACAACTTTTTGAGCAACGCCCTCCACCTTATCGTCTTGATGATGAAGATGCGATGCTTTTGGTGATGAAGATGCGTATCTTTGACGGTGGTGCCCGTCACCGCCTCAACTTCAATCGTCATGGTATGGAAGGTAATAATAATGGTACTAATGATCCTTTTGCTAAAATTAAATTTAGTCTACCTCCTTTTCTTGGTAATGTTGATCCGCAGGCATATTTAGATTGGGAGCTTGCATTCAACAAAAATTTGATTCTCATAATGTTCCCACCGAGCATAGAGTTAGACTTGCTACTAGTGAGTTTACTAATTTTGCTTTGTTACGGTGGAGTGATCTTTGCAATGCCAATAATCTCATTGCTGTGCCTCAAACTTGGAATGTTTTAAAGCAACGTATGAAATCTCGTTTTGTTCCTCCTTATTACCAACGTGATTTACGTTTGAAATTACAAACTTTAAAACAAGGTGATAAAGGAGTAGAAGCATACTATCAAGAATTGCTTATTGGTTTAGCACGTTGTGGTATAAACGAAGATGATAATGATGCTAGTGCTAGATTTTTTGGTGGTTTAAACCATGATATACTGTAACATACTTGATTACAAAAGAATGGCGCAATTTTTCTCAATTGTATCATCTTGCTATTAAAGGCGAACGAGAAGTACAGGGGACGCAAACAACACCACCTTTCAGGTCTAACAATGGGAGGAATTTTAGCGGCGTTCGAGCCGGAGACGACCAAACTTCTGTTGCACCACGACCATCTACAACTTCATTTTCTTCCGGGTAAGTAAATTGTCTAATGTGCGCTTCCACAAACCGAAGAAAGGTGGCACTCCGGTGCTTCTACTAGCTTCTCCTCGTCCGAGCTCTAAAATCATTTGCCACCGATGCAAAGGCATGGGACATGTCATGAAGGATTGCCCCAGTCGTCGCGCTTTCATTGCTACCGAGGATGGATATGTAAGTGCTAGTGATGTTGAAGATGATTTAGCCCTTGCTGCTAACATTGATGCAGATCCCACCGAGGGCGATCAAGACAAGGAGGCCATCACCATTGACTCAAGAGCTCTGCTGCCATGGACTACCCTAGCCTTCTTGTGCGCGCGTGTGTTGAGTACACGTGTGGGACATGAAAAGAGATGAAGATCCAACGCCACAATTTGTTCCACATGTATCTCATTGTGTAGGGTTGTCGTGTTCTCACTATCATTGATAGCGGAAGTTGCAACAACTTGGTGAGTTCAGATTTGGTTGACAAGCTTGGCTTGACCACACGACAACATTCGTATCCATATAAACTTCAATGGTTCAATAATAGTGGTAAGACTAAGGTAACTAAATCAAAGACGCATTAGCTTTTTCCACAGGCTCTTATCATGATATCGCTGATTTTGATGTTGTCCCTATGCAAGCTTGTTCCATTTTGTTAGGTCGATCATGGGAATTTGATAATGATGCTTTACACCATGGTAGAACTAATACATACACTATCATACATAAGGACAAGAAAATTACATTGTTGCCTTTGTCTCCTCTCGGATATTATTAAACATGCTAATGAGATTAAAATAAACCTCCAACAGATATTGCTAAAAATAATGGGATTAAGTTAAAAGGAGGTGCTTTTCTTGCTACAACTTCGCTCTCTGCTGAGTTATGTGATAATCTGATGCACCATGTTATACTATGTTTTGTCAACCTTTTATGTCTCGGTGCATTGCTGCTTTGTCACTAACCTTTTGCAGGAGTTCGCGATGATGGGATAGAGTCGAGGACGACTCTAATTCTAGAAGGAGGGGATGATGAGGACATCGCCAAGATGGAGTCGAGGACGACTCCAATTCGAGAAGGGGAGGATGATGAGGACATCACCATGCTGGACATACCGACGCCATGGTCTTCCCCAAGTTGCAATTCGTTTCCAACTCAGGTGACACGTCGCCCTCGGATTCAGCGGACACGCGTCATCTTTGTTTGGGTCATAACTTTCTCATACAACATCGAAACGGGCCGTTCTTGGATGCGTTGGAAAGGGGACGACGACGCCGTCATTTTGGATCTGGTCCCAGCTCCAGAAGGTCCGTGGATCATTCTGTGTGACCACGGTAAGGTGTTGCGTCACCTATTTGGGCCAACTTGGCCATGTATCATGTCGGGCCTTAAGCCCAAGTTGTGGGCGCCCAACCCCTGGTCGTCCCCAACCCTAGGTCGAGTCTTAGACTATAAACACAGCCGTCGCCGCTGCTACACAATTGGATTTTGTTTAGAGTTTAGTTTTCCCTCGAGAAATTGAATCGTTCATTGTAACTGTGGTGACAAATCATTTTACAGTGATACAGGGCTCCCGTTCTTGATCTCCTCCACTGTGTCGATTAGTCCTTTGGAACAGAGTTCTAGAACCCTCTATTGATATTCGCGTCATTCATATTTGCAATATCAGATTGCGTGTTTTACCTTCTTGCTTGTGCTCTTCGATTCGCTTGCAGGAAAAGCCTTCTTAGCGAGGTCAATCAAGTTGTGCTTGGTTGATAACTAACGGAGCAGTGGTGTAACGGTTGCAGAGTTCGAATCGCGTCTGATTTGAAGCCAGATCGTCAACGTCGAGATCTCCACGAATCGAACTTACCGGCTGCCTCTCGGAAGATCGGGCCTGTACTCGTCACGCTGCCGGCCGACTTACTAATGTAAGTCTCTCTTCGGTGCTTCTTCATCTCCGCGCGCTCTCCATTTCGGGCCCCCATTGCTTATCCGGCTGTTTTCTTTTTGGCAAAATAGTCGAAATCGTCCCTGAACTATCGTGCTTGGCTCAATTTCGTCCCTCAACTATAAAAACGTCCGATTCAGTCCCTGAACTATCCAAATCGGGCCAACTTCGTCCATTCACGACGTGGCACGCCACGTTGGCTTGCCTAATCATCGCCAGCGGCGCCTTGATTTTTGGCCCAACAACGAAGCCCGATGGGAGACTAGGGCGCATTTAAATAATTAAAGTAGTGCCTTGTTCATTCAAAGTGATGACCATGTCAATGTTTACTCGCAAGGCATGCCTTAATGCAAATGATACATGTGCCATGCAATCGGGCACTCAAACTACATGATGCTCTTCTCACGATGACACTATGTCATTTCCTATTCTTTTCGAGAGTGCTTTCTCCTCCACGGGCAAATGAAGTGGATCAATTTTGGTGAGCCGGTTCCTCCTCCCGAAACATTGATGGTTGCCTTTGCAGATGTCCCAGCCTGCCGCAAACGCACTTGTCTCGATTATAATAGATGCACTTCCACAGAAATGCCTTTGCGGATGCTTCAAAGAATGGCTCGGATTTTGTGTAAGACACCCTTTGTTTCTTATGGCGGTGAAAAAAATGGAAAGAAATTACTTTACTAAAATTTTGTCTTTTAAATCACCTCACCGAAATTTGCTAACTCAAGATAGGATGAATTGACAGATGAATTGGTGTGACTTGAAGATGGTACTAGACGCTTTCCTTTACGTTGCTTGGATTGTGCAGGTTCCATTGCCAATGGATTGATATTTGCCTGCTTGTTGCACTTTGGTGGCATCTTCTTTGTGAAGGATTGTGTGACCCCGAGCCTCCCTGCAGCTACACACCAAAAGTTAAGCGATCTCAAATCAAAGCAAACAAATAACACGATAATAAAAGAATAAACACCATTGTCACAAAGGCATGTTCCGGAGTTGTGACCATCCCTTTACACCGACCACATTTGATTTTAGTACCAACTCTTGATGACTTAGTGCTTGATCTCTTTGGCTCAAGGATCTTTCTCCTGTTTTTCTTTGGCCCGGCTGGCATCTTTTTCACTCTAGGAGGCAATGGTTTAGGATTTTGGGACACAGCCATGCCGACTCATGCTCTGAGTTGCGGGACATGTTGATATGTCCTCTTGTATGCCTCAAGAGAAAAACACATATGCACATATTTATTAGGCTCTTCGTACATCTTGAGCAGGCGGCAAGACAAGCATGTGCGCATGGAATCCTGAAAACTTGCCAATATCTCGCATGAGCATGTCCTGTTGTTGAGATCTCATGTGAACCTCCATTTTTATCTCTCACTTCAAAACCAAATTTCACCATTCCACAAGACATGACAAGATCTTGGGTCCTATGCCCGATCTTACATACCTTCCTGATGATGTTGGGGCATATTTCCATTAACCACCTCTCACTGTTGCTCCTATTCTCTTGGATTCTTCTAGTCACAAGGATCCTTATGTCCTCCAACATTGTCAAGATAGGCTTAAACCTTGCTTCTATAATCCAACTATTAAATGATTCACTCATGTTGTTATCAACAGATTCACAATTGGATCCAACCTTGAACCAAGCTCGGCACCAATGTATGGGGTCTGCATTCTGCAAATCTTTCCATCCTCTAGGAGTTTTGTTGGTGATCTTATTCTTGTAATGATTAAACAACATCTCATTTGAAGCCTTCGCAATCTTCCAGAACCTCTTTTGGTACTCTTGTAGCCTATGTTTTTCCTCCAGTTGGCATAAATGTGTCGTGCACACATCCTATGCTCAGCTAATGGAAACATCTCATTCACTACACTTAAAAGCCCCTGCATTAATAGATAAACTAAATGTTATTATCCAATTTTAAGGATCTCCGTGGCATATATGTCATAGGTTGTGGTCACAATTACCTTTTGTTGGTCTGTTATAAAAACCCATCCTTCTGCACCATAAGGGATATAGATATCTTTTTGAAGATGCCCAAGAAACCAACCCCATGAATTTTTGTTCTCATATTCGACAACAGCCCAGGCTATTGGGTAAATCTGATTATTGGCATCCCTTCCAACAGCTGACAGCAACTCACCTTTCATAGGCCCCTTAAGAAAGCAACCATCAAGCCCAATAACTCTCCTACATCCATCCAAGAACCCCCTTCGACATGCATCCAAACATATGTACATTCTCTGAAATACATGGTCAGTTTCTTCAGGATCTAGAGCAACATGCACACTGGTTCCATGATTACTTCGCTTCACTCAATGCATAGTCAAACAACTTTGAGTACTCGCCAGTCTGACAATCCATTATCTTCCTGACAACCCTTGCCTTTGCCCTCTTAATCATTGTGATTGACACATCGACACCCATGTCTTCTTGTACTGTCTCCTTCATTGCTCTAGCTTTCCATGCTAGATTAGCTTTGATTGTACTCTCATACTTGTCACATATTCTTTTTGTAGATAACCTTTTATTTTTAAGTTCTGGGCAGCATGCATGATTTGGATTATATGTCACAATCTGAAACCAATCAGTCCTGGAGTTGTATGAAGCATGGAGAACCCAGGACATCCTTCCACATGCATACAGACCCTAAGCCTCGCTTATCATTCTTGGGATATCTGATATTTACCTTCATCTTCAATGCATACATTTCTATTGCATCTTTCAATTGATCCCTTCCTCTAAAGCACATATCCACAGCAAAATGTGGAGTCTCAGCATGACTATCAAATATTGGAAACCTGCAGTTCCTTCTCCTTGAAACACCATCATTGTCCTCATCATATGATGCATCATGATCTGAATCAAAGTATGCAATGCCATCTCCACCTTCATTGGCTTGAGCAAAATTGTTGACATCACTACCTCCAGGAACATCCAAAAAATTGGGGTGTCAAATGGAATATCTCCTCTCTTCCTCGCAATTGACATAAACCTGCTTTGTATTTATTTCTCATCTCCCTTACTTCATCATCTTCATCACTTGTAAATCCTGTGGCATCAAAATCACTTCCTGATTCTTCTTCCTCCTCATTTTCTGCATGTTGATCACCCTTTTCGTCATTCTGACCATCCTCATGAGTGGTAGGAGCCTCCAAATACATAATATTCACATCCCGTCCAAAGACATTGGTTACCTTCTTGTTCATTCAAATCCATAATGTTCTCATCTCTGAATAAGGCAAAGACGTCCTCATCTCCATATTGTGTCTCTGTACCTTCTTCATTGCCACTCATGTCCAACTCAATTTGTTCAGTGTATATGTCAATAGCACCTGCAGATCCTATCTCATCAAGCATATCCAGGCAGGACTTATCATCTACAAGCGACCTCATTCCACTATTTAGCTTTGCACCAATTGGCAACCAAAGACATCCTAACGGATCTCCGAAAAGTGATGTGATCTATCAAATGGCCATTGAGCTCGGGATTGATAATTTGTCCTTATCTATGTGTGATACTCCCAAATCCCCATTGCAATATTGCATCTGTGACCCATCAAGAACAAATTCCCCATTGAAATGAAATCTAACAGTCAATACCTCAGAATCTCCCATGTTAATTCCGCCCTACATATCCATTTCGTGGTCAAATTCCATAAAAAAAAATCGGAGAACGCATTAAAAAGACAAAATGGTCATCCAGGTAAGATAACTTTCATCTCTTTACATCAATCTAGAACGCATTAAATAGATTACTAACCAACTTCATCCATGCAATAATTCAATACAACACTTGTAAAGCGTGGAAAATTAAAACAAGGACATGGCATGTCGAGAAAGAGACATGGACCAACCTATAGCGGACATGACATATGACACCAAACATAGCCATATAGTTTGGTTTTTGGGCACTGAAACTCATATGGCTAAGGCAAACTAGGGACAACCTTTTTGTCTCGAAAGTTGATTGTGAAATCATGTCAAAGTGGTCAACTGGTCATGCCTCAATGCTTTACCATTTCAGGTGCTATATGAACCACACAATAAATAATTCAATATCGTTCATCTTTGTGCCATCTGCCATGCATCATGCATGACCTCTTTGCTAATATGCCTATGTATCAAACATAGCATTGTGGAGATCCACATTGCCTTCCTTACATAACATAAAACTGGGAGTTCAAACATGAAGGGGTTTAGCTAGGGCTTATTAGGAACAATCTAGGTACTTCTGTAGAGTGGAGACACAATATCATGTAGATGCGTCTGGAACAAGAGCAATCTACTGCATACAAGTTTATTGTGGTCTCTGACAAGTGTTTACTATAATGCTTAGCAGATCACGACACCAAAAAAAAACATCATAGGTTCCAACTAAAATATCAGAGAAACTGTTTGGGAAATAGAGACAATAAACAACAATTCATGTAAAAATCCACTGGATGACCAACTAACATTACTTTGGCCTAATTTGTGATAAGGGCACCAAAATTCAATCCCCATTTCCACAATTCTGTAAAAAAACTAAAGGTTCATGGGCAAACTGGTCTGATCTGATTTTTCCCTGAGGTCAGGGTTATTAACCTGCCAAAATTATGTAAATGTAAATATTGCAATTTTTATTATTTGGAGTCTGATAAATATTCCTAATAATGTAAACTAACAAGATAGTAATATTTTTATATCTTTTTATAAGGTTTCATCATCCCTAATGTTTGGATGCATTTCCTCAATGGTTTTTCTAAGTGCTGGATCTGCAACAATATCTTCAGGACCAAGCACATGATTAGAATCGCCCTCCTCCACAAAATTAGCATTTTCATTGCTAGTTTCTTCTGCTGGAGGTTGGCTCAACTCTACTGCAGCTGCAGGCAAACTAGTTTGGTCTAGTTCTACAATTGGTTGGCTCAAATCTACATCTACTGCACTAGCTCTGGTACTTACTGACTCTTGCTCTGCACCTTGAGATGGCGCTGGAGGAGGTTGGATGCTTCCTTGCTCTTGCTCTGGATCTGGCGGTGGAGGAGATGGAGGATGGATGGTTTGCTGTTCTTGTTTAGCAACTCAAGAGAAATATGATGCAATAGTCCTTGTCCTCTTCATCTAATTGGAATCAAAAATTCAAAATTAGCAGTTGAAATCAAAACTAGCAGAGATTACTTGAAGTAAATACTTAGAAGAACTGAAGAATTGAAGAAATACCTTCACACAGGGACAGGGGGCTCCGGCAAGCAGCAGCCGAGGGGCGAGGGGCGAGGCTCGGCCCTGCCTGATTGCGAGGGCCGAGGGCGACGGCGGCCGCCGGGCGCCGGCAAGCGGGGGCCGCGCCGCCGTGGGGTGGAGCAGGAGGCGGGAGGCAGGAGCGGCGGCGCGTGCCTGGTACGAACGGGAGGCCGGAGGCGGAAGCGGAACCGCGGAACGAAGGCCGAAGAGTCGCGACTCGTGAGCAGCTCCCGTGGTCTGCCCTAGTCTCCTCCTTACTGGGCTTCGTTGTTGGGCCAAAACTGAAGGCGCCCCTGCTGGGCAGTGACTAGGCAAGCCAACGTGGCGTGCCACGTCAGCGAATGGACGAAGTTGGCCCGATTTGGATAGTTCAGGGACTGAATCGGACGTTTTTATAGTTGAGGGACGAAATTGAGTCAAGGGACGATTTTGACTATTTTGCCTTTCTTTTTCTTTTTGATCCGCGCGCGTGGCGGTGGCTCCCAGGTTCCGCACGATCGGATCGTTCGTCGTGCGTCCGCTGGTACGTCGGCGCGATCTGATGTGGTTTTGCCGGGCGGCCTGATTCGGCCTCACGCGGCGGATTCGGGCCCGGAAATGCTTCGGCGCTGATGATAAGATGCCTGTCGCGCGGTGCGTCAGTACGGATTTCGGAGAAGTGCGCGGTTTGGGTGAGGTTGGCGCCTTGAGATGGCTTCCTTTGACTAGTCTGGAGCTGATTTAGCTCGCGATGGCGGTAATCTGTCTGGCTCTGTAAAAGGCGGGATTTTCCTCGGTGGACACCCCCCCTGGGAGGCATCGGGTGATGGAGATGTCATCGCCTCATCGCTGGCTGTAGTGACGACGGTGGCATTCGATTCCGCTTTAAAGGACCTTGGTGATTGGGAAGCAGGGCGTGTCTTTAAGGGGGTTCGCGATGGCGATGAGGGCCCCAGTTTTATTCCTCCGTCCTCCCCGCTTTTGTCCACCTGAACTGGTCCTTTTCTTGTCACAACGGGCGAAGGGAGGGACACTTCTTGAGCAGTTGAGCTGAAATTCCGATGCTTGCTGATTGGGTTTCTCTCATGGTTTTTCTTTGATCGGTGAATTTATTCTTCTCTGTTGGGTATTCTTGCATGTGGAGATTGGAAGGAGGAGCGCCCACGGATGTAACGCCAGACTGAGTTGCATGGAGGGATAATGCCAGAGTTGCGAAGTGGTGCTCGGAGAGCTTGCCTGAGGTCTAAGAAGTCAGACAACGTCAAGGCTGCAGACCCAGTTGGGAGCCCAGCAGTGCCACCTCCTCAGGGCAGGACTAGAAGGCGTGGAGGTGCTGTGGCTGGTAGTGGTAGAGGTAACAAGGCAGCTGCTAAGGGTAGAGGGAGGTCAGCTTCGAAACACAGAGGAAAGGGGCTCGAGACTATTGATTTGAAGACTGATCTGCCTTGCAACAACCTCCCTGAACCTGGTTGCCGGCGAGGCAGTTATTGGCATAGCCCAAAAGGACCTTTGTTTGAGCAAGGCAGCTGCCCGTGCTGCCAACTTAAGAATGGCAGGTGATTTTGCGGACAAATTTGCAGTGGCAGAGGATGATGCCACAGCCTCTCCAGTGCCTGAGAGGGTATGGATTCACTGTCCCTGACGTGTTTCTTTACATGGTGTGCAATTTTGTAGATTGATCGATCAAGTGTTGTCCTTTGACCTATTAGAAAGCCTTTTTTGTGCTGTTTGGTCTTGATGTCTTGTTTTGTAGTTCCATCATGTAGCTTGTATTATTCAGAGAAGTTCACATGTGCCCTGTTGTGTTAGATACAATTATTATCACTGGGAGCATGCTTCTCTTGCGCTGTATCTGTTTACTTTTCTGTAGAGTGTAGCATGCAGTCTTAGGCATACATGCTATATGTTGGGCACAATATTAGTTCTTCTCATATAAAAGCAAAGAACAAAACCAAAGTTAGAACCTACCATGGTGATGATCAATCTGAATGGTGAAGAGGAACAAAATCGTTGGCTTTGGTGTGCTTGATAGATTGCATCTTTATTTGCATGAGAGAAATCAAGTTCTGAATTATTGGATTGTACCATCAGAATACTTTTGGTTTTTAGAAAGTAGTAATGATATAGTAAAGAACTAGCACAATGAACTCAAGGAAATGGAAATAATAAACAATATCTTCCTGGATTAGTTGTTTTTTGCCTATTGTATTTCAGTGATTATTAAAACAATTCCTCACACCCCTCTTCAACAATTCTTGCCTTTGCAGTCTCTTAGGGAATACAGTAGGTGTTAATCTTTTTATCAAACACGCAGGAGAGCGCCGTATCTTTATATTAAGAACGAGAAAGGGCAAAAGAACCCATGCAAGAAACCACACACTCACACGAACTCGTGGACTCAAGTTTAAGATCTTTAGAGAACAGAGATAGCAGAGAGATTGTATTCCCCATTTGGGACAGACATTGTGAAGAATTTGCTGGCACATTCAGTGCACTGCATTTACATTTTTAGGAATGGGCACTAAAGACATATTCACTTGGCAAGATAAAGTCTTTATTGTTTAAATAGGTTTCTATTTTTTATTATAATCTTAGTTTGCCATTTGAAGGGCGGGCCTGGTGCAAGCGGTAGAGTCTTACCGCATGTGACCGGAAGGTCCCGGGTTCGAGTCGCGGTCTCCTCTCATTGCACAGGCGAGGGTAAGGCTTGCCACTGACACCCTTCCCCAGACCCCGCACAAAGCGGGAGCTCTCTGCACTGGGTACGCCTTTTTTTTAATCTTAGTTTGCCATTTCTTGCCGATTAACTTGCCTATATGTATAGTTCTGCAGCTATGAATTATAAGCACCTATACGTTATCCAATTGTTGCAGGTTCAAGTAGGCAATTCCCCAGAATATTTAACTGGTAGAAAGTTAGGCAAAGGTGGCTTTGGCCAGGTTTATGTTGGAAGAAGAGTATCTGGTGGATCTTCTCGTATGGGTCCTGATGCACATGAGGTTTCTTCTTTTATCTCTTTCAATTGAATGCTAAAGTTCTATTTGGTACACCATTCAAATATCTGGGTGAATGTCCTGTAGGTTGCACTAAATTTTGAGCACCGAAGCAGTAAGGGATGCAACTATGCCCCCCCCATGCGAGTGGCACGTTTATCAGTACGAACCTTCATAATCCTCCTCCTGTATTTCAATTATTCTCTGTGGATAATGATCCATTATCTTGTCTGACCAGCACTCTCAATGGTTGTTATGGCATTCCATCAGTCCACTACAAGGGTCACCAGGAGAGTACTACATTCTTGTGAGTTTAAAGTTAGTTATTAACTGCCAAAAAATGTATCCGACTTAACTGGATATTTTATTAAACCTGCATTCCAAATTTCAGGTAATGGATATGCTTGGTTCCAGCCTCTGGGATGTTTGGAATTCTGTAGGACAAGCGTAAGTATCTTGCCAAACTGTTTACCTTATCCATATGCTTTCTTACTCCCTACTGATATCAATGCCTCCAATAGGGTGGCTCCTCAAATGGCTGCTTGCATTGCTGTTGAGGCAATATCAATTCTTGAGAAACTTCATTCAAAAGGGTAAACCGAAAAGTATTCGATAATTATAGTAAGATGCATGAATTTTAGTGTACTTTTGATGCTAACAGTCACATGGTTTCCTATCATTGCCAGCTTTGTACATGGCGATGTGAAACCAGAGAACTTTTTGCTTGGTCAGCCTGGTTCACCTGATGAGAAGAAGCTTTTCCTGATTGATCTTGGTTTAGGTACCTTGTTCAAAATAACATAATCTATGTGTGAAGATATTTTGTTCAAAATAACTTAATCTATATGTGAAGATAGTAAGATACTATGTCTCACATTGTTGAGACACTATGGCCTTCGCTAGTTGGCGTTGGCTTCTTAGGATATGTTTTATGCCCCCACTGACCTTTTCTACACTGTTCTGTGAATTTTAAAATTATGCAGCATCCAGATGGAAAGAAGCAGCATCTGATAAGCATGTTGAATATGATCAGAGGCCTGATATCTTTAGGTTAGTTAGATCTTGTGGTGCATGTTACTGTACTAGCTTCTCTCTGTATAAAATTGTATCACCTCCTAATATTAACTATCTCCTCTTTACATTTTGCAGGGGAACAATTAGATATGCTAGTGTCCATGCTCATTTAGGTCGTACTGGTAGTAGGAGGGATGATCTGGAGTCACTGGCATACACCCTTATTTTTTTAATAAGAGGAAGATTGCCTTGGTAAGGTTATCAGGTAGCCTTAGACATGCTCAGCTTTGTCTGTGTAACATGTTCTGTTTGGTCTTGGACCTGTTTTTGCTAATAATGATTTAATAATGCAGGGAGATGACAAGAGTTTTCTTGTTTGTAAGAAGAAAATGGCCACTTCTCCAGAGATGCTTTGTTGCTTCTGTCCAGTTCCATTCAAATATTTTCTTGAGATGGTCACCAATTTGAAATTTGATGAAGAGCCAAATTACCTAAACTTATTTCTGTTTTTGATGGTTTGATTGAAGAGCCTGCTTCAAGACCCATCAGAATTGATGGAGCTCTAAAGGTCTGATCTGCCATGAACACAACATATTACCATTTCCAAAGTTCGAACTATTTTATTCATTTGGAAAAATCCAATCGTTAGTTTATTCTGCTTCTTTTAGTTTTGGTCATGAATCTGTTGCACATACTATAGGTTGGACAGAAACGTGGAAGAGCACACGTAAACCTTGAGGTCGAAGAACAACCAAAGAAGAAAGTTAGGTTGGGGAGCCCAGCAACTCAATGGATTTCAGTGTATAATGCTAGGTGGCCCATGAAGCAGAGGTAATTGCATTCAAATATGCCAGTTGTATAAATTGCTCTTTTATATTTGTGTATCTAAATACAGTATCTTCTATTGGCTGTGATGTCGTATTTCCTTGCTCTTTAAAATGGTATGTTCTAGAGTCTAGACTAAGTGCTTCCTTTGCTCACAGCACACAGTATCACTAGGGTTCTGAATGATTATTTGTTTGTTTGTTTATATTTATGTGATTTATTTGAATACACACTTGGCATCTCATGTGGCTTCTTATCGTTTCACCAGTATTGAAATTTAGCCACTAAAAAATCTTGTTACGACCATGATTCTTTTTCTCTGAGAAAGAGGCTTTTTTGTGCCCCTGTGCCCTTTTCACTTTGTAAAATTGTAATCAACATGCTTTCTAGACATAACATAAACACATGATAAAACAAGAGCTGGCATTTTAATTCCTGATATGAAGAACTTCTTTAGATGGTATCAAGGATATGATGGATAAATGTAGCTGAATTAAGCAGTATATCTTTTTGGTCATGTTTGGGATAGCGCTAGTGTGAACTCCCCCTCTAACGGTCATACATCTTGCATGACCCTAGTTTTGCATAATGCCTTGGCAAAAGTAGCAGTCAACATTGTTGTACGAGTTAAAAATAAAGCATTACATGCTATTTCTAGTACTGTGCAATCTAATCTAGTGTAGCTCCTATTTCTCTGTGTGTGCATGTGTGCTTTCTTTTTAGTTTGAAATATATGAAGTCCCACTGGTTACTCAGCTATTTATTCTTATTTTTGCTGCTTCCCCCTATTTAAGTATGATTTAAAAAATTTCACTGTAAAAGACACTGCTTCTTTTGTCTTTAGATATCATTATAATGTAGCTGATTCAAGGCTGCACCAGCATATAGAAAAAGGTAATCGAGATGGTTTGTATATAAGTTCTGTGGCTTCTTCAGCAAATTTTTGGGCTCTCATCATGGATGCTGGGACTGGGTTTTGTTCTCAAGTTTATGAGCTCTCACAAGTGTTTCTGCACAAGGTACACTATGATCTCTTTCTTTCCCTCTGTCACTCCCTCCATCACTCCATCTCCTGATTCTAGGTTGTGTATATTTGTAGGAGTGGATTACAGAGCAGTGGGAGAAGAATTATTACATAACAGCAATTGCTGGAGCAACCAATGGAAGTTCCTTGATTGTAATGTCTAAAGGTCTGTAGATTGTTTTTCTCTACTAAACAGTTTTCAAATTAGGCCCGGTATGCAGATTGGAATGCAAATAATCAGATAATTTTTTTTGATGGTCAATAATCAGATAATTTTTCATGTTTTTCCATGATGTTTAGGCCTAGACTTCCAAGTTGCAGGTTCGGGTACACTAAAATCGCTGCATGGACTCCATATTTCCATATGCCATATATGGTATCATCAGCCAATTATTGTGTCAGCCAAAGCATGACAGGAAACATATTATGTCCCCATATTATCTACCTGTTCTTGCTAATATCATTAGTGTGCCATTAGCCATAGTTCTGATAAATGACATGCTAATGTTAGTTTTACTATTGGTTATTATAGTTCTGATATACTAGTGATAAGTTGATGGCGCGAGCAGTTTTCTGTTGCTGAGCATTGACAGGACGTCTATGTAATGTGTGTTCCTTGTGAACTGTTAACGTCTTTTCTTCCATATAAAGTATTGTTCTGACTTGGTATGCCTCATCACTACAGGAACTCTGTACACACAGCAGTCATACAAAGTCAGTGAATCATTTCCTTATAAATGGATTAATAAAAAATGGAAAGAAGGTTTTCATGTGCCATCTTTGGCTACAGCAGGGAATCGTTAGGGAGTGATCATGTCAAGGAATGCAGGCTATTCTACTCAGGTTACATATCTACTTGTATCTATCAGTTTTTCTTTAGAATACAAGCTGTATTTACCGTTTCTTTCTTCCTTTTTTTTTGCAATACATCATATGGAATGGTGATCATGTTTTTCATGAATTATGTGGTTTCTCATGTGTCAGGTAGGTTAATTTGTGCTGTATTTTCCATCTTTATTTATATTTGGAGTTGACTGATCATCAATTCCTCTAGTCTGATCTTTTTTTTTTCCTCTGGAAATTAATTTGATGAGTCTTTTTGTATTCTTGTTATTTCTTTTGGTCCCCATTGCAACCTTGTCTGTGAATCCTTTTGAGGCACCTCATGAAACTACATAATCTGAAGTACTTTCCTCTGGGTTGTAAGAATAACTTTAACTACAAACCCCAACTCGACATTTGTAGGACTAATTCTTCTTTAAAATAAAATTTCTTTCTTGTATTTGATTATTATTTTTTAAGCTGCCTGCAATTCATCAGTTGTGGTCCTACACGCCCAAGGGTCCCAAAGTTAGGCTCTGAATTCTGATAGAAATGCATCCTGCATGGAGAACTCCCCTTGCTCATCACTCTGTAGAGTTACTTGTCCCTTTTTTTTGAAAATAAAAGAGTTACTTGTCCATCATCAAGAGTTATTTGTAAAAACATTCTGTGCTACATTATTGTGTATGGATATGCATTTTAACTCTATAATTTGGTTGACAGCAAGCTTCTATGCAAAACACCCAATCTGTAAACATATGGTCCCAACTCCCAACGGAGCTGAATCTGCCTTGAAACATACAGGTTGTGGAGCTGGACTTCCTGTATCCTAGTGAAAGTATCCATCGGCGATGGGAGACTGGTTACAGAATAACGTCGACTGCGGCTACGCCAGACCAAGCTGCTTTTATCTTGAGCATCCCAAAGAGGAAGCCCATGGACGAGACGCAAGAAACTCTTCGTACTTCCGCCTTCCCCAGCACCCATGTAAAGGTATATGTATCTATATTTGCATCCATTATCCATGCAGTTTACTATTTAGGAACAGATTTTCTAGTTCCTTGTTTCTGTCTATCTACCAATCTGACACGGGACAAAAAAAATCAGGAAAAATGGGTGAAGAACCTGTATATTTCCTCGGTCTGCTACGGGCGAACTGTGTGCTGACGTGTATGTTGGAGTTCCAAGGTGCACAGATAGGCTTTAGCAATGTGCCAATATCCTACTTCTGATTGTAAAGGATGACCTTGTCCATAAGTTAGGGTCATATTTGTTAGTATATTGTGTTTTGTAGAAGTGCTAAACGCTCATTTGATGAGCTCGGCGGACGCCTCCACCGCTGGCGCCACACGGCGATGCTGTAGATTCACCTTTGTGCTCCCGTACGTAGCTTTTGACGACGTTGCTGTAACGGGCTATGCTTTGCTATGCTATTGCTACCTCAAAAGCAAACACATTCGTTCATATATGCTGAAGATTTTACACAAAACACGACACATGTTCAGGGCTTCAACAACAGCCCCATGCATATGCATCCCATGGAGACGACTAAACAAGCTAGGCGCGCATCAATACGCCCAATGCGCCCAACCAGGCTAATCGCACACGGCGGGGCCGTGGTAGCGCAGGGACCCCTGGCTGACCATTCGCAATGGCCTCTCCCTGGTGGCCGAGGCGGCGGCGCGCGTGGCCTCCACCGCCGTCACGACGGCCGTCATGATGCTGCGCCCGTCCTTGTCCGTCTCCCGGATGAACCTGGTCACTCAGAACCTGCCACAGCCCAGGTACGAGAGGTAGGAGCTCTCCAACCAGACGTCGGCGGGGTTTGCGTAGCCGTCGACGTATGCCCAGACGTGCCGGCGAACCGTCCTTCCGGCGGTGTTCAGGTCGGCCGCGCACAGGTCGGACGCTCCGCCGTCGGTGAAGCCGAACCACAGGCCGTAGTCGGCGACGTACTGCGCGCGTCCACGGAAGGGCAGTGCCCAGTCGCCTTCCTTGCGCCACGACGCGCGCGCCGCGTCGAACGCGTACGTGCCGTCCCTCGTCGAGATCCTGATGGCCGAGGCGGCGCCGGCGCCGGCATCGGCGAACGACTCTATGGTCACATTCATGTACCTCTCCAACGGCGGCGAGGGGAGGAGGCTCCAGAACCAGTCCTCGCTGTGGCGGTCGTAGGTCAGGGCCTCGAAGTCGAGGCAGTCCTGCTCCTCGTACCCGGGGCCGCGGCCGAGGTGGTAGAGCCTGCCGCCGGCCTCGGCCCACGTGGACCCGTGGCCGTGCCACTTGACGTGGCGCGCGTCGGGCCCGGCGCGCACGGATTCCGTGCGCGTGTCGAAGATGACGGTGTGCCGGTTCCTGTCCACGCTGACGATCTTCTCCACGCCACGGCCCAGCGGGAGGAACTGCCGGCCTCTGGCGCAGCCGAAGCGCTCCAACGGCTGCGGTAGGGCAGCGGCGGGCTGTGTTGCTGCCGCCTCCGGCCCGTGCTGTGCGCGCCCGCCTGCAGCGAACCGCTGTGTCGCCTCCGGCCCGTGCTGTGCGCGCCCGGCGCCTGCAGCGAACAGAGGGCTCGTGTCGATGCGGTGCAGCGTGTGGATGTCACTGCCGCCATCCATGATGAGGTAGATAAACCTTCGGATCGGCGTACCACGCGTCGACGGCGGCGCCGCCATTGGATCGATGTCGATCCGATCTTTGCCTTAGTGCAATCGAGTCAGCGGTAAAATAATAATTGGAACAGTCTAGATCAGTGCTAGCGCCCGGAAAATACCGATCCATGAACGTATTATTGCAACCACACCGAACTAACTGCTGCAACAATAGACTGAAGGAGCTGAAACATTTAGAACATATTATTGCAACACTGGTGTGAAGCATATGAAACAACGATCGAAATAAAAACACATGCAACATGGAACATCTACTGCAACATGAGATTGAAGCAACTGAAACATACTGCAACATCTCAAAGCAGTACTACTGCAACATCGTAAAAACATCTGTTGCAACAACCCCAAAAAATCCCATTGCAACATTCAAAATCATATGTTGCAACATAAAAAAAAACCATTGCAACACGGCGAGATCTGACCCCGAGAGCTCGCCAGAACCCTAGCCACCGCCGCATCCCTTAGATCTAGAGGAGGAGAAGGAGGGATCAGATCCAGAGGAGGAGGGCTCAGATCCAGAGAAGGATCCACTTACCTCGCCGGAAGCCGCAGCCGTCGCCCTCTTCTCCGGTGGCATGGAGGTCACGGAGGGAGGGAGGGGCGGCTCGCCGCAAACCACCGCCATCGCCCTCCTCTCCTGGGACATGGAGGTCGAGGAGGGAAGGAGGGAGGGGGGAGGGAGAGAGGGGCGGCTCGCCGGAAGCCGTCGCCGTCTCCCTCTCTCCGGTGGCATGGGGTCATGGAGGGAAGGAGGGAGGTGGGGAGGGAGAGAGGGGCAGCTCACCGGAAGCCGCCGCCATCGCCCTCCTCTCTGGTGGCATGGGGGTCGCAGAGGGAGGGAGGGGCGACGGGTGGGGGACGCACGGCTCGGGCGGGGCGGCGCCGCGAGCGGCTCGGGAGGGAGCGGCGGCGAGCGTCTCCGTATGGAGCGGGCTAAGCGACGTGAGGCAGGTGGATGAGGATAAGACGAGGGGAGCGAGTGGAGGAGCACGAGCCACGTCCGGAGGTGAAGAAGCGCGTCGGACGTCAGACATATAGCATTACCGATCAACTTGAGGCTACCAAGGCTAGCGATATGTTTATTATATATATAGTCTGATTTATTGATATATGTCCTATTCCTACTCCTAGTAGAACACTATTTGCAGTACAATATATAAACTAGGCTTAAACATGGTTGTATTTGGTTCAGCTCTTGAAAAGTGCTTCTGCTTAAGAAAAAAGGCAGAAAGTCAAACAGCGGATAGAAACAAAAACAGTTGTTTTTTTTTCCTACTCGAGAATTTCATTCATCAAGAAACATTAGGGTTACAATCAGTAGTCACCAGGTCAGTGACACAGGACGGGGCATACTGCTACTCGCCCATCCTATTGTCCCCTCAAGCATCACGCGAAACAATTCCTGTCGCTCCCTGTCCCTGCTCCGAGTAGATTTGTGGGCTTTTGATCCAATTGGATAATCGGAGGGAATACCATATACGTCTATACTAGGGAGAATACTCTATATATTTATTTTTGTCACCAAAATCTTGGGTATTCTATGGAATACCTACCAGGGAATACCCCTGGCACCGCCTGATGAGGATGCTGTGGATATTACGAGTCATTGAAGTTTTTTTTAAACTCATTGAAGTTATTAAATATGTAGCAATTGCCTGAGCTATGGAAAGAAAGAAAATTAGACAAAGGCCGTGTTTGGCCGGGCTCTGGCTCCGGCTAAGTGGCAGCTCCAGCGGAGGAGCCGCACCAAACGCGCTGGCCGGAGGAGCTGCTTCTAACTGTCCACCAGAGGAACCGAAGCCCTTTTGCACATACGGAGGAGTCCAGATTTGTGGCTTCGTCGCTCCGGCTCCGCCTTCCGCGACAGAGCACCGTGGGCGGAGCCTAGCCAAACACGACCAAAGATGTTGCAATCATGTTCATCTTATTTAAGTGTGATCCGTGTGGCAGAATCGTCCAATTTAACCTAATTCTAAGTGTACTTGCCATTGCCAGCCATTTGACACTAAGTACATAAGAGACTAAGTTAAATCCGGTAGTCTGTCGAACACACCCAACAAGAGAACTCGAAAATCCACGTTTTCATCAGGATCATAAACAAGTGAATAAAGCTTACAACATTCTTAACCATTTCATACATTACCAGAGTACATAAAAATCAGAATTATTACAAAACAGATTTCATAAAAGCAATGGTAAAAGGCTATTTTACATAAAAGAAGCGGAATTTAATCAGTTTTGAATATTGAAATAGAAGTAGAGATGTAAGAACAAACTTCTACAATCGCGATGACAAAGGAAGCCTCGTTGTACCCATCAGGAGGTATCCACACACAACAACAGTTAGCTCCAGCATCCACTGTTATCTGCGACAGGGGGAAATAAAACCTTGAGTACACAATGTACACCGTAAGACTTACCCGACTAGGTAGGAGTAGTCTCTCGACTCTCAAGGATATGCAGGGGCTATTTGACTAGCTATTTCGTTGTTTTTGCATAGAAGCATTACTAATAGTGCGCCCTTATATTCAAAGTTTTAGCAGTTACATCAAGTTCATTACTTAACCATTCTAGATAAGCACATGATCTACTTTCAAGCATGTGGTAAGCAATCAAAATATATTTCATGATCTAACAGTATCCTCATCGTCTCCATATTCCAGTTGCATTAACTACGATAGCAGTAGTGCGAAAAGTGGTATCCATATCTAAGGAGGGCGGCGATTGCAATCGATGTACATCAAGCTGGGCAATCCCAAACACACGCCCGTATTTCTCGAAGGAGCAAGTACAAGGCTACCTTTCCTCTTGTATGACCCAGGTCTGAAAGCGACCCGACCATCCCGGGGGACCCACCCAATGAGGCCCGCCCCGCCGAGCAGCGACGAGTTTCCCCCTCACAATTTTGGTCCATGGACATTCCCCGCCTCCTAACAACTCCTCGAATGGTCAGTGCAACACTCCAATAAACTTTTTAGGGACCCTGAGTCGTAGGAAAGTACTTAGCTTCACGATCAACTGTAACTCAGGCCCCTGATATGTGTTCGGTACCTTCAAACTTGCCACATCGCTACTAACGGTACGGTCCTTAACCGACACAGGCGGAAAACGTGCACCTAGAAACGCTCCCTGTTGCACCCACCAATCCTCCAATAAAAATCCATTTTCCCACTTCCCTCCCGGTCTCCAATTATTATCCATCTCTGAATCCATGTGATAGTAGTAATATTATAACCATCATCTATTTCTCACGAGTGACCGTCCATCACTCGACTTCTATCGTAGCCCTATAGCATGGCATACTACACGATTCCTGTCATACTAGTACGACTCATATGATAGAATATTTATGCTGGTGGGTTTCAAGCAACTCCTGAAACTTAATGCACAAACAACATAATAATAAGTGCTTGAAAAATAGAGGTTATGCACCCGGACTTGCCTGAGTAACTTGTATTATACAAAGTTAGTGTTCCTTCATCTTCGGGACACGATCCACCATCATCTTCAGGCCTAGTCACCATTACTCCATCTCTCCGCTTGACGCCAACATCCTTCAGTTGATCCATCGATCGACCATCGTTCCTAAATGATATGCATAAATGCAATGCATACTTAAGTCAAACAAGCATACACATAGGCATTACAAACTTATAAGACAAGCAACACATCGATGTGGATAAACAAGGGTAACTAAATGTTGGAGGTTTGACTCTCATCCTCTCCTAGCGACTTACTATTATCACACAAGTGAGCAAACACAACCATTTGCATTTTAAACATACAAGTGAAAAGCTTATCATAACATGTCAAGCATACTTCTACATACTAAACACATTTTGCCTAGTCATCATGTAAAATAGGTAGTATAGACAAACGTATATTAACCCTAATCTAAACACCTAACATATATAAAAGCTTTAATAATTACAACCAAGGAATAAAAAGGTGGCACACCAAACATCACTTTTGGACATGAAAAATTTATGGGTGAAACATTTTAACTAAACATAACTACTACATGAATTTTATAATTTCTGGATAAGCAGATTATTTACTAACAGTTAATTAAGATTTAATGGCAATAAAAGCATGTGACACATGATAAGTCAATAACTCAGTAAATAAACACCCATTGAACATGAAATTTTTACCACAGTACAGGCATGCAACATGTAATCTACCATAAAAATTTTACAGCAATTGGATTCATATAACAACATATATGAATTTAGCATTAAAAAGCATTGGCAAATATCTATAGCAAAACTTTTGTACTAAAACATGTCATATTATGTATCTACTGCATAGATCTAGTTGTGTTGTGTAACAAAACTAGTTTAACATTTTTATGATTTTTCTACGATTTACTATGAATTTTCAAAGTTTTAGCCGATTTAAACATAAAAAATAAAAACCATAAAAGACAAACACTTTGTACCGAGGCCCCTCGAGCTTTTCCTGATCAACCCATGATCTAGCAAGTACTATTCGTGTGATTCACGAGATTTATATTCGAACCCTCGAAAAAGCTTCTATTTAAGCGTGAGGTCCTTCTCTTCTTTTTTCCTCGTCGACCGAAGCAGAGGGGATGCCTTTGCCACCCGACTCGACTGTGAGGAGAGTCGCGGGAGGCGAGGAGAGGGCGCCAAGGGGCCGCAGGACCAGAGCGTGGCCGTGGGGATTGCATCTGGCTGAGGATGGCTGCATGGTCGGCCTGGCCAGCGCGCTTCGGGCGGTTAGCGCGGCCAAAACAATGGCGGGCGGCGGCAGATTACGGCGGCGAAGCTCCTCGCGACGAGATATAGGGCTGCATGACGATGGTGCGAGAACGCGATAAGGAGGGGCGTGGGGCGATGAGGCGAGATGGCGGCTGGCGTGGCTGCCCGCACACGTGCTCACGTTGCGGCCAGTGGCGGTGGCGTGAGCCGGCTCCTCCTCTTTCGGCCGAGGTGCGCCCGGGTGGAGAGGTGGACGAGGTGGAGGTGGTGGTGTACGCGTGGTGGGCGCGAGGGAGCCCGGAGGCAAGGGAACAAGTGGCGGTCGCGGGGCTCCTCCCGGGTGACCAATGGCGATTGGCGCAAGCGGTAGAGCGAGGGAGAGGCGAGAGGGGGAGGGAGATGGACCGCGAGGACGAGCAAGGCGACCTCAACGTGCAGAAGAAGGCAGGGAGAGGGAGCAGCGTGGCGTGGGCGGCCATGCCGCGCACTGTGTGTAGCCAGAGCGCATGGCAGGGCAGAGCAGGGCATGGGCGACGGCAGTGTCCATGTGCTCGACTTGGGACGACTATGCAGCGGATTCGGTCAAGCTATGGGTCCCACGTACTGTATAAAATATCTCCAATTCGGTGTAAACTCCAACTCTTATTAAGGTACCATGATGACTAACGCAACAGATTAACAGATAAACATGCTCAAACTTGGGTTTGTCAGGCTGATTTCAGAAACTTAGAAAATTTCCAAGTCCCCCAGAAAACTGAGTTTGACTCAAACTTTTGATCTTTAACTAATCTGTCAAACATCTAAACTAGGCACAAGTAAGCACTCAACCACAAAGTTCATAACTTATACTAAGTTTTTCATACCAACATATTTTAAAGTTTCTATATAAAATAATTATTTATTTATCCTCCAAAAAGCTATTGATGAGAAATTAAAACAAGGTAAGGTTTTTGGCATTTTTAATCATTTTCTCCACATTTTCCAACATAAACCCTAAATAACTTTTGTTCGCAAACTCATTTAGAGATGTTTAATCACAACAGCAAGGTTGATTGACATCACACATATTAATTTTATTCACGAAAGTGATTCAAACAAATATGTACTTATCATTTCATGTAAGAATTTATCACCAAGCATAAAAAACTTATTTATTAGGCTTTATTAAGCCTTAAACTATTGTTAAACAGGTATGTAACACCGGGATGTTACAATCCGCTTTTATCAATTAGCAACACAATGATATACAAAACTGTGTTCACAATTGATCTAGACTACATGTACAATATTAAATAGTGTGTAGACCGTGAAACAGACTGTCTGTTATATGACTTTTCTTTTTAACTGTCTCTATATCAGATTCGATACAGACAAACACACAAGTTCAGGGCTTGAGACAGCCCCATGCATACGTATATAGCATATGCATCCCATGGACATTTCCGGAGACGACGAGCATGCATTCCAACGTCTTGTGGCATGTGCACACAGCACACGACTAAACATGCTAGGCGCGCACGCATCAATACGCCCAACAAGGCGCCCAATAACAAGGGGAATTGCACTCAGGGCCGTGGTAGCACACGGATGCTCGGCTGACCATATGCATCTCCCCGGTGGCCGAGCGGCGGCGCGCGTGGCCTCCACAGCCGTCACGACGGCCTTCATGATGAAGTGCTCGTCGCTGTCCGTCTCCCTGAAGAACCTGGTCAAGCAGAACCTGCCACTGCCCAGGTACGAGAGGTAGGAGAACTTGGCGTGGTTTGCGTGGCCGTCGACGTTGGCCCAGACGTGCCGGCACGCCGGCTTGCCGGCGGCGTTCAGGTCAGCCGCGCACAGGTCGGCCGCTCCGTCGTCGGTGAAGCCGAACCACAGGCCGTAGTCGGCGACGTACTGCGCGCGTCCACGGAAGGGCAGCGCCCAGTCGCCTTCCTTGCGCCACGACGCGCGCGCCGCGCCGAACGCGTACGTGCCGTAATTCCTCGTCGAGATTCTGATGGTCGAGGCGGCCCCCGCACTTGCTGCGCTGGCAGCGGCACCGGCATCGGCGAACGACTCTAGGGGCATATGCGTGTAGCTCTCGAACGGCGGCGAGGGGAGGAGGCTCCAGAACCAGTCCTCGCGGTGGCGGTCGTAGGTTAGGGCCTCGAAGTCGAGGCACTCCTGCTCCTCGTACCCGGGGCCGCGGCCGAGGTGGTAGAGCCTGCCGCCGGCCTCGGCCCAGGTCGAACCGTGGAAGTGCCACTTGACGTGGCGCGCGTCGGGCCCGGCGCGCACTGCCGCCGTGCGCGTGTCGAAGATGACGGTGTGCCGGTGCCTGTCCACGCCCACGATCTTCTCCACGCCGCGGCCCAGCGGCAGGAACTGCCGGCCGGCGGAGCAGGCGAAGCGCGCCAACGGGCTCGGCAGGGTAGCGCGCGGCGGCGGCGTCGCCGGCCCCTGTCGTGCGGGCACGCCCACGCCCACGCCCGCCGCGAACAGAGGGCTCGTGTCGATGCGGTGCAACGTGTGGCTGTCATTGCCGCCGTCCACGATGAGGTAGATGAACCTTCGGATCGGCGCAGCACGCGTCGACGGCAGCGCCGCCGGGGGTGCATGTGATGAGCGATGGACGATGATGGATGGACTCTTCACGTACCTGGCCGGGCCGACTACTACTACTTGCCACGTTGATGACCTGCTCCACGCCACGTCAGAATCAAGAAACCCGATCCAATCCAACGGAACAGTCAACGCGCGTCGAACCACATGATGAACCCTAATCTCTAGCCCCAAGCAGGCTGATGGTCCTCCGACTCGAATTCCTGCGAGAGTTCGAGGCTGCGACATGGCCATCGATGTCTCCTCCCCTCCGTCCGGCGTCCGTTAGCGACGGCTGGTCGCGACCTGGGCGATGATCCCGGGATCGAATCGGAGCACCGCCGTCTGCAGGATGAGCAAAAGCCCGCGACGTCCGTGTTCCTGCATGCGTCCAGATCTCCACCGACGACGATCGAGAGACGAGAGGCGCCACTCCGGCAGTCCACCAGAGTGTCCCTGCATGCGTCCAGCTCTCCACCGATGACGAGGTGTTTGTGAATCACCGCCAGAGTGCCTAAATCTTCATGCAACAAGACAACCAACTGGTACAATTAAAATAACAACTCACAAGAGATCATTTATAATTTTTCTGTAGTCAAATAATGATAAAATTACACCTGAAACATAAGAGAAGTGTTAAATTAAAACTCATCAAACGGTTCGAAAAAGCATGAACAGCAGTAAGATCCTCACTCATCAGGACTCGAAGCAGAAAAAGAAGGCACTTATCTTTTGTCTTCTACTAGTATTGGTCTCATGCTCATTGATTTTTAAATCTCGTACTCTCGTCTACCATACTTCCCATACGGTTGAGCGTATGGAGCAACACCGAGCACTTGAATTGGAGTAATCCGCTGTGATAATTCAAGATACGTCTGAAAACATATGAAAACATCGAGATGAAACACTTGCAACATACGTATAAAAACACCTGAAACACTTGCATATATATGCAACATCCGATCTAATTTTGCAACATCCAAATGAAATACTTACAACATACGTCTGAAACAGATAAAACATTTGAAACATACACTTGAAACATATGTGTATTGCCCATTGCAACATGTGGAACATCTCGATCTATTTTGCAACATTCTTATGAAACACTTGCAACATGCCTCTAAAACATCTGAAATATTTGAAATGTACGCTTGCAACATGCATCCTATCTTGGTGTGGCCTCCTCCGCCGTCTGCATCAGGGTGGCGCAGCCATAGCCGGAGGCGAGGCCGAAGGGCTTCTGCGCCAGGGCTCGATGCTTCCCATGCGCGGCGACCTCAGTGGCTAGCTGGCGGCCGAGGGAGCGTTGCCACACATGGGCGCGGCGCTGCCCGCGCTGTCAGGCGAAGCGGGCTGCAGAGCAGAAGCAGCGGCAGGAAGCAGCGGAGCGGGGCGGTGGAGCAAGAGAAGGAGCAGCGCGGGGGTGGAGCAAGAGAAGGAGCAGCGCGGGGTGACCGTTGATGGCGGAGCAGGCGGGGTGACTGTCGACACGTGGAGTAGAGCGGAGCAGGTCTCTCGTCTCCTTCTCCTTTCCTTATCCAATCGGCACAATTGAAGAGACAAACGCCGCACGGATATACCGTAATAAAAAGATGAGCAGACGCAGAACAGAGGTCTATTGGTTTGTATGTAGGCCCACGAAGGGGCGTCCGGACGGACCTCGGACGCCCTACATGTAGCATTTTCTATCACTGAAACAACACACCAAATTCGTACATGTGCCAAAACGGCTCAGGGGACCCACATGGCAGCCCAGCGTTTCACCAAATAATAAAAAAAACTTGGGAATGCCTCATCATCATATCGTGGAGCGCAAGCAGGCTTCGGATCATTATATCCTGAAAAAAGGCAACCCCACTACGAAATCTCCAAAGAAATTCAAGAACTTGAACAAACCGGCTCTAAACTTCACGCAATTTTCTTGAGACATGAGTCTTTGCCAAAAATGTGAAAAGGACCAAGACTTTACCTTGGATTTTGTGATTTTGGAAAAAGAAAACTAACGAAAAGGCGATCTTTCAAGATCTATGAAATTCACCATGCTTGTGTAGAGCATGGATCAAGAGATGGTCACGGAATTCTACTAGACATCCTTTGCACCCTACATTCACCATTAAAATCACTCCAATCCAGGATCAAGCAAGTTATTTATGATCTAGTTCATCTATTCTAAATTATAAGTTATTTTGCTTTTTCTAGTTACATACCTTTCACTATGCACCTAGATATACATTATGTTTATATACATAATAAAAGCTATGTATTTAGAAAAGACAGAACACCTTTGAATAGATGGAGTAGATGAGTTCTCGCTTGACCAAACACCAAAAGCCTCCAAAGAAATTTGGTCCAAGGTATGCAATCAACTGGGACAAACAGAAATTCTTGATAGAAAAGCTTAAACATAAAAAATGCAATGTTACTACCACGAAAGGATCTAGATCAATACAAGGTTCAACAAACAGAGGTCATGGACTGAGGGGGTGTTTGGCACGGCTTCTCTCGAAGGGCTCCTCCAGAGGAGGCAGAGCCGTTTTAGAGGAGCCATAATTTTTGACTCCTTCAAACAGGCTCACTACTCTGCTTTTTACTGAATAATGGCTCCTCTAAGAAAACGTTTGGTCAGGCCCTAAGTCCAAATCATAGATAAAGGTTTTAACTAGATTATTACCACCTTCATTCCCTCTAATAAGAAGTGCTCGGCAAAGATTAATGGACTGAGACCAAGATCGTCATGTACCTTTGAGTTAAAAAAAAAGTGTTAGGCCACACTAAGACCCATCACTTATTTCACACTGCCACACTAGGTTCAGCAAGATCGCTAACCAAAATATTGGATACAAACTTGGGAGGGGATTGATTCAAACATACGACTGATCCGGATCCCAACCGAGACTCAAGTGAGTTAGCTCATGCGCACACCTATTACTGCAAAACACGACTCAAGTTCAGGGTTGGAGATTGAGACATCCCCAAGCATATGCATCACATGGAGACGAGCATTAGGCAGACGCGCATCAATACGCCCAACAAGGCGAATCGCACACGGGGCTGTGGTAGCTCACGGCGGACGCCCGGCTGACCATTTGCAACTCTCCGTACTAGTACACGAACAAGCTGTACTCCTTGTTGGAAAACCCCTTCAGTCCCGGTTTTTCAACCGGGAGCACAACTTTAGGATTAAAGGGCCCCTCATTTAGTCCTAATTTTTCGCCCGGGATTAAAGGTCGGTTGGTAATACCAACTGAGACTAAAGAGGCCTCTCGGCCTAGCCACGTGGGCCGGCTCTTTAGTTCCGGTTGGTATTACCAACCAGGACTAAATGTTTTCTTTTTTTTCTTTTTTTTGTTTCTATTTTCAATTGATGATTTGTTTTGGTTTTCGAATAGGTTTTCGAATACGCATTCTACGCTGCTAATGATATACGTATTCTACACGCTTATAATGTTCGAACATTTTGTACAAACTAAAATATGAAACTAACGTATATATTACATGCATATACATATATTGTACGTTATTTTATGTACATATAATATGTATATATATATTACAAATAAAACTTGCATTGTATATTCTATCATATCTTTGGGATAACAAATTCACTCTATCTGGTTTGGCTTCCATGTTTCGTTCATGTCATTGTAGAACTCGTCGGCGGGGTTTAAGACCTTGTCATTAAGAAATCCTGCTACGGTCTCTTGAATTGCTTTCAGTTGGTCACGTCGTATAACTTTTTCCTTCAACCATAGAGTCTTCAATAAAAGTTAAAGGAAAAAGTATTAATATATATATATATATATATATATATATATGTGTGTGTTGGTCACGTGATTACTTATATATAGGAGCAATAAAAGAAATTATGAATATATTTATATAACGTACTTTGAGGATCTCTTCAGGAGTTCTTTTTTAGTACGCCATGATTAACTCGCAAACATAGTATCCGTAGTAGTTGGTCTCCTATTCTTGCCTCATAACCCACTTTTACGAGAAAAAAAGATCCGGTGAATTGAAAGCATGCATGGTGTTAATTGAATTATATATATATATATATATATATATATATATATATATATGTAGCTAGTACTTACTTTGTGTGCGATTACATCCAGTAGCGCTTTGCAATGTTTTATGTGATGTTCCTCAATGAAATTTTTCCAAACACTGCGTCCAATAAAATAAAAAATTAATTTGACCTTTAATAATGGTTGCAGTTAAGAGATCGGGGTATATATAGTTGCTAGAGAGACCAAATTACCCTTGGATAATATCTATCATGTCTTGGTACTCTGTTTGCTCTTTTCTTAACGAGTCTAAGATGTTCAACCGACTATTGGTCATATCGATGACCATCAATATCCAGTAATTGCTGCATATGTTTTTATACACAAATATGATCGACATTAACTAGAGTCAACATATATATATATATATATATATATATATATATATATATATATATATATATATATATATATATATATATATATATATGGGAGATAGCTTAGCTACTACGCAAATAATTGAACAAATGTCCATATGATTGATATTAATTATTTAACACTCACTTGAAGTTGTATGGGAAGAGTATGTCCTTGTTTTGTTGGTTCACTAAGAACCTCATGAGATTTTTCTCGAGTTCAGCTTTCCATTCAGGCGGGGGATTAGAGTGTTTGAATAAGACATTTGGATCAATGAAATCAACATCATTATCCTTTCTTTTTTTAGTTCTGTCATCTCATATCTGCATATATAAAAATATAGTGTGAGGATATATAATTTATATATATATATAGCTTTATATATATACACTTTAATAGTAGAAAATAATCACACTCATAGACAATAGCAGCTAATGAGACTTTTGTCGAGAGTGTCCAGGTGGCATAATTGGTGTAATTCTAAAAACTCGACATATATAACGTCATCGCCACGGAAATAATGTTGGTTTCTAACTCTGATAGAAATAAAGTTCTCTCCCCGTTCACACGCCGCCATGTACCACTTGTTTAGCAGTTATATTCGTGTACTCAGTTCACCTAAGGCCTCAGGGTTGTATATACTCTTTACATGTTCAAATTTCTTTCAAGGATCCACTTTCGGAGCAGATGGTCCTTCAGCGAACACTTGGGCAAGGTCCAAACCAGTATCCTCGTAAAACCGAACCAGATCCTCAAAATCGACGTCTAGTAAGTCTAAGTTTGAACCATATTTATTACGAATGACAAGAGGGGGTACTGATTGTTGCGGTTGTTGTTCGAGTTGTGCAACACCTTTCTCTGCTCTAGTCTTTTTCTGCGCCGCCTCAAATGACTTGGTGAGAGAGCGGTCGTAGTCCGATTTTGGCAGGGCTGAAAGGATCAAGATGCCCAAGAGGGGGGGTGAATTGGGCTAATTCTAAATTTTCTTGCAATAATCAAATCCTACGGATAGCCCAATTAACCCCTTGTGCCTAAAAAGTATTTATATTAAACTAATGCACAACAACCTCGCAACCAACGTTCCAAACTTACTCTAGCAAGCAATTCTATGGATGTAAGACAAGTATTGAAATGCTCAAAGTAAATACTCAAAGTAAGTGCTCAACGTAAATAGAGAGAGAAAGGAACGCGGCGATGTTTTGCCGAGGTATCGGAGAGTCGCCACTCCCCACTAGTCCTCGTTGGAGCACTCCGCGCAGGGTGTAGCTCCCCTTGATCCGCGCAAGGATCAAGTGCTATCTCGGGTTGATTCTTCGACACTCCGTCGCGGCGAATCACCCAAAACCGCTCACAACTTGAGTTGGGTCACCCACAAGCTCCGCCGGTGAACACCAAACTCCCAATCACCACCAAGCCGTCTAGGTGATGGCGATCACCAAGAGTAACAAGCACGAACTCTCACTTGACCACGCCGAAGCCTAATGAGAAGATGGATGCACACTTTGCTACTCTTGATTTGCTAGTGAGGCTACTCTCTTGGATTCTCAAATCACAAACACCTCACTAGGACCTTGCTCTTCTTGGCACTCACAAACGTGTTTCTCAAATTTGTTGGAATGAGCAAAGATACTCCACTCACGAGTGGACCTTCTATTTATAAGCCACCTGAAAAAAGCGAACCGTTATGAGCTTCTGCGGGACGACCGGACGCCTCGATCGTGATGACCGGACGCTCCGGTCAGTTCAACCCATGAACCAAGATTAAAGAGTCGACCGGACGACGGCGGTCCGATGCACGCTTTGACGGACGCGTCCGTCGCGCATAAAACCCTTTATCGAACCTTACTAGAGTCGACCGGACGCTTTGAACCCTCGGGTCCGGTCAAGACCGACCGGACGCGCGTCGGTCCTCTTTCCCAAGTCTGGACCCTTCTTTGGAGTCGACCGGACGCTGGTCCTCGGCGTCCAGTCACATGACCTTCCAGTGTCCGGTCACATCGGACTTGTTCACCTCGATCAAATGAACTGGCCGGGACCTGCTGCGGCCAGCGTCCAGGTCATGACCGAGCTGGCGTCCGGTCAGTGTTTGACCCTCCATTCACTTCCAACTTCCGAATATATGTGAATGAATTGTGCTCCAAAAGATCTTAGGCATTCATAGGAGCTACCTAGAGCTAGTTTAAACAAGTGTGCACCACACCTAACTCACTAGACTTAACTAGGTCAAGCTACCCGTTCATACCCCCTTCATAGTAATGCGGCCAAAGGAAAAAACAAAGTCCTAAACTACTCTAAGTGTCTCTCCAACTTCAATTGACACTTAGAACTAGTTATCCTTAACCTTGTCGTCCATCCTTTGAAAACCGAAACGATTTCCATCGTGGGGCATGACAACCTCAATTGCCCAATCGATCTCCATTACCATGACCTAACTTAATTGCCTCTCGCAAAACACACGTTAGTCATAGTAATCTTGTATTGACATCAATCACCGAAATCCAACTAGGGGCCTAGATGCTTTCAATCTCCCCTTTTTGGTGATTGATGACAACACCACCTCTCGAGTATGTTATGGAGTGAGGTTTTTGACGGGCTTGGTTCATATAAGCTTTTGTCAATAAGAACAAAAGAGTTAGTCAAGCTTATATGACCCAAGCCAACACAATGTACTCAAAGAATATGGATTAAGCATGAGTACAAATAACAAAGCTCATTTGCTTCAAAGTATAAACGCGAAGCAAAATCAAATGAGCATCACACAAGTGATATGACATATAGATAAAGCAAAGTAGAAGTCACACATGTCAAATATCACAATCATGTAGATAGCACTATCACATATATATAATAGTATGCATGAAAGTAAACACACGAATGCATAAGTAATAGTGTATCACACAAATAAAACTCCAAATGTATATAATAGGCTAATCTTTGATAACTAGCTCCCCTAAAACTCGCTCCCCTAAGTCTACATACTCAAACCCTCTCCCCTTTGGCGTCAAACACCAAAAACCTAGGGGTCGGACGGTGAGGGGCTGCAGCAATGGACAAGTCGGTATTGAAGTACGTGGAGCAAGATGGAACCGGCGCCATCATCATCTCGACCTGAGCTCTGAACCGACCGACCCTCTGAGGTGAAGTGTCATTTGAAACAGTCTGGTCTCGAGCTGGGCTTGTGCCGCCTTGCTGAAGTCGCAAGTATGTCTGTCGTGAGGATCTCGACGGGCGACAGCAGACGAGGGAGCCTCTGAGTAGTCATGATAGGCTGGAGCTGCTTTGTGAGACGGACCGGGCAAACATGCATGTGAGGCGGAGTAGGCATGCCGGTCAACTCATCAAATGATGCTCCAAGACTCCTGGAGGCCGACGACTCGGCACAAATAGTGAGGAATCTTGCTCTGGTGAGAAACCCGTGTGATAAGGAGTGAATCATGGGCTACACCAGTGAGGCTAACCATTGGGACACTGTGACAGGAGGTGAAGGAAATCGAGCCGGAGGCTGTCCTCGACTCTGAAGCCCACCGGGCTGTCATCATCTTTGAGTCGTCAAGTGGTGGGAGGCCGTGCAAGTCGGGGCGAAGGCAAGGGCAAGGGGGACCCCAATAGCCGCTCACTACATGCCGCATGAATCCCATGAGCCGCTTCTTTGCATAAGTAATCTTTGGTCTTGAAGAAGCTGCTTCTTTGCCGCTAAAACTCGCCTGACGAGCTCAAATCTTGAGGTTGGCAACCGCCCTCTCCTGTGCACTGTGGTTCGATCTCGCCAGCATCCGCTCAAGAATAGCAATGAGGCGGGTCATGCAGTGGGCAGTGGAGCAGAATCTGGAGCTACCGCCTCTGCATCGTGTCTGCGTGGAGGCATCTCGAGGTATAGGCCGGTAGTAGTAAATGCCGAGCTGTCACACATGTACTCACTCACCTCCTGCTGTGCCTCTAGCTCCTCCTCCTCGATGGCTGCAATCCTCCGATTATCTCATCCTGCTTGAAGCCAGCAGACTGCACGCGTCAGGCGACGGCTAGGCTGACCAGGTGCTGAGGAGTGGCGTGTGTCGATCCTCTGTGACGGGTTGTAGGTTTGGGAACTCAGTAGTGGCACTGTATACTCATCCATCATGCCGTGGGGGCTTATCAAGCACTACTCTGCGGATGAGGAATGTGATCCAATGAGCATAGGGAAGCTGCCTGCGACCCTTGAATCCCTCAAATTATAGTATCCTCCATCTCTGAAGAAGGAGGTCCCGGATGTCAAACACTTCATCTCGCATGATGGCATTGAGAAGCCGGAGTCATGGCGAGTCAGCCCTCCCCAGATCCCAACACAGGAAGCAAAGTGTCCTCCCGATGATGGCCTCTAGTATCCTCATTTGTAGGAGTCAAGTCACTAGGGTTCTGCTCGACCCCTCTCCAAACGGCTCCTTGAAGCAATGCCGCACTAAATCAGTGGGGGCACTGCCCTCCATGAGGACGCCTGGGAGGCCCACGATGTCCATAGCACACCTCATGCATCTTCTGAGCTGCTCCTGTAGTCTCGATATCTCCCTAACTCTCTGCCACTAGTCACTCTGTAGTCTTTGCCTTTGAAAGCAAAGTGAATGAAGCTGTGATGAGGATCAATGTAGAGCGAGGCATAAAACTGACGGACCCAAGAAGGTACATATATGCCCGTCCAGTCCAATCAAATCTGTCGATCTGCAAATATGACAAGTATTGCCGAATGCCCTCTCCATTGCTTTGCCACAATGGACTCTATCTCGATGCACCCTCTGTGATCTGAATCTTGCCCTCTTTGTTAAGATATGCATTGTAGAAATCCTCATGCAAAGGGCGTGTAGAACCCTCACCGCTCTCACATCCCTCCTCGGAGGAAACCAAACCTCAAACTCAACAAACCGCATGTTCTTTGAACACCTTTTGGTCAGAAGCGGCCCTCAAGTCGAGGTGAACCACTCGGAGGCGGACCACAGTGGTGCAGGCGGAGGCGAGAACCCCTGCTGACTGTGTGGCCAGCCTAGGTGGAATCTAGACAGCCTGTACGACTCGAGCGGCGTGGGCCGAGGTGCCGGCTCGGTCTCCCCGACTCTCCCGAGTCTCTGGGCTGGTGAGGCTCTGCTGGTGGTGAGGCTGCCTGCTTGTCTTGTGGACCCTCCTCAATGGCGACCCGTCGTCACCGCAAGCGTGGCGGGGCCCCATTTGGACTACCGTGGACGACGCTCAACCTCCTCAATCGCAGCTCATTCTTTGGTGAAAACGGCCGATCTGCAATGACAACTCCGCTTCGGGCACCTCCTCTCTCGGCACGCTCTGCACCTCTCTGCATTCTTTGCGCTCTCGCCGCCTGCGTCGGGTACTTCCGCTTCTTGGATGTCACCGCTTGGTTGCCTTGCCCTTCGATCGGGTGGGTTGCGCGGCGAGGGCCTCCGATCATCATCACAGGGCCACCACCAACGTTCTTGGTGCGAGCCATCTGAACAGACAAGATGGTGAACTGCCGCTGATGAAGATCAACTGTCAAACTACCGCTTTCGAGGCTTGGCCTCGTTCCTTACTCGCGAGCTTGGCTCCGAGATGACTGCCAACTTCGATTTAAACACAACGGAACCGACTTCATTTGCACGATAGAATAGATAGATATACAAATAAATACCATATTGCTAATAGATGCGAAACCCTAGCAGAGAAAGCAATGTAGATGCGAAATTGAATCGAATGGCTTTCTACCTGACGATCAGCGAACCGAGAAGAGATAAGATGTCACGCGGGGGATCCTCGGAACCGGGCTAGGGTTAGGTCAAATGCCCTGAATGCAATGGGGAATCAGTGCGTTTAGAATTTGATCTAGGTCACAATTGGAGATCAAGATTGAAACACAAAACTTGCCATACCAATCAATGGGAGGAAAGGGCAAGCGCACTAGGCGAAGACCGGCAGCCTTGGCAGCGATTGACCGGTGGAGCTTGGGCGCGAGGAGGCCGGCGAGATGCTGAGCAGGCGTGGTGGCTCGGCTGCGGGCTTGGCTGGAGCGCGGCTGGCGAAGCGGTGCCGAAAGCGAGGCGCTTGGCGAGGCGAGGGCACGACGAAGCGATGGCGGCTGCTCGAACTAAACGCTGCAACGGCCTTGGCTAAGCGATGGCGGCTGCTCGCTAGGGCACGCACGGCGGCGGCTGGCTAAGGCGATGGCGGCTGCTCGAGCTAGGGGACGGCGGCGCGGGCGCGAGATTGGGCGCGAGAAGGTGGCGGCGCTGGTTAGGTCAAAGAAGAGGAACACGGCTCGGATAAATACTCCCCCAAACGCGACAGAAAAGGAAACCGAAAAGAGACGAAGTCGCGCGAGATCCACTGACCGGACGCTCCGGTGGTAGCGACCGGACGCTACCACCCAGCGTCCGGTCGATTCCAGAGAGGTCCAAATCCTCTGGAATCGGGACCGGACGCGTCCGGTGGTCCACGACCGGACGCAGGCAGGGTCCGGTCAAAATAACTTGTCCTTCTTTGATCGACCGGACGCTGAACCCTTCCTGACCGGACGCACAGACGCAGCGTCCGGTCACTCCTTCATCGCTGATTCACCTCCACAGGAATCGGCCGGACGACGGACAGCAGCGTCCGGTGCAGCGTCCGGTGCACCTTTTCCAGCAAACCTTCAACCTTCCTTCGCGCTGCCTGTTCCCAATCAAGTCCCAACTTGAATAAGATCCAAATAAACACCAATTGGGACTGATGTGAGTGACCTCTCTCAAACCCTCATATTCTTCAAAATATTTTGCCTTAGGCTATAATTCTTTTTGAGGAAATAGGCAACAAGAGGGCAAATGGAACAAAACGACAAAAACAACATTCATGTATATGTAATACTTGTAAGTAAATCTAGTTGCTTGTCAAGTTTGATCCAAGGTTAAGCTTCTTCACACGCTTTTCGGCGGTTATCTTAACCATGTTAGACAAGCCCTATATGCATTGCCACAAATTAAACATGTTGTATATTACAATGAATGCAAGGGACAACACAAGCTCAATTTTTAGTGAAGTTACTAAAATCAAGTACATTGAGCTCATTCCGCAATCTACAAAATGTAGCCTCATCTAGCGGTTTAGTGAAGATATCCGCTAATTGATCTTCGGATCTTACACCTTCTAGTGATATATTATTTTTAGCTACATGATCTCTTAGAAAGTGATGGCGGATATCTATATGCTTGGTGCGAGAGTGTTGAACCGGATTATTTGCAAGTTTTACCGCACTTTCATTATCGCACAGAAGAGGAACTCTCTCTAGAACTACTCCATAGTCTAGTAAAGTTTGTTTCATGTATAATATTTGTGCACAACAAGCACCCGCGGCAATGTATTCCGCTTCGGCGGTGGACAAAGCCACACTATTTTGTTTCTTGGAGGACCAAGACACAAGAGATCTACCAAGCAAATGGCACCCTCCGGATGTGCTCTTTCTATCAACTTTGCATCCGGCGTAGTCCGAATCGGAATAGCCAATTAATTCAAATAAAGCTCCTTTGGGATACCAAAGGCCAATGCTTGGTGTGTGCTTAAGATACCTAAGGATTCTTTTTACGGCAATTAAATGTGTTTCCTTAGGACTAGCTTGAAATCTAGCACACATACACACACTAAACATGATGTCGGGCCTAGATGCGGTTGAATATAACAAGCTACCAATCATAGAACGGTAGAGAGTTTGATCAATCGAGTTACCTCCCTCATCTAGGTCGAGATGTCCATTGGTAGGCATTGGGGTCTTGATTGGCTTACATTCATCCATCTTGAATCTCTTGAGAAGATCTTTTGTGTATTTCTCTTGAGAGATGAAGATGCCTTCCTTCATTTGCTTGACTTGAAAACCAAGAAAGAATGTAAGCTCACCAATCATTGACATCTCGAACTCCTTAGACATCAATTCACCAAATTCTTTGCATGAGTCTTCATTTGATGATCCAAAGATGATATCATCAACATATACTTGACAAATGAAGATATGTCCATCAAGCTTCTTGGTGAATAGTGTGGTGTCGACCTTCCCAATGGTGAAGCCCTTCTCAATAAGGAAATCCCGAAGGCGCTCATACCAAGCTCTTGGGGCTTGCTTAAGCCCATATAGTGCCTTGGACAACCTATAAACATGATTAGGATATCTAGGGTCTTCAAACCCGGAAGGTTGATTAACATAGACTAGTTCATTAATAAAGCCATTTAAGAATGCACTTTTCACATCCATTTGATATAGTTTCATTTCATGATGTGATGCATATGCAAGAAGGATACGGATGGCTTCTAATCTTGCAACTTGTTGCAAAGGTTTCTCCAAAATCTAAACCTTCAACTTGAGAGAACCCCTTTGCTACTAGTCTTGCCTTGTTCCTCACAACAACACCTTGATCATCTTGCTTGTTGCGGAACACCCACTTTGTTCCAATGACTCTTGCACCTCTTGGTCGCTTCTCTTCAAGATTCCAAACTTCATTGCGTTTGAAGTTGTTCAACTCTTCATGCATGGCATTGATCCAATCCGGATCTTTAAGAGCTTCTTCTACTTTGGTAGGCTCATAGCAAGAGACAAAAGAGTGATGAGCAATAAATGAAGTAAGTTTTGAGATCGAGTCATCACTCCCTTTGTTGGACTCCCTATGATGAGATCTTGAGGATGATCTTGTAGGAGAGGTGTATTTCTTCTATTGACCACTTGAGGAGGAGGTTGTGGAGCATCAACATCTTGTGCTTGTACCACCATTTGCTCATGGGAGATATGAGTATCTTCATTTTCTACTCTCCCAACTTTTTCACCATCTTGTGGTTCATTTGATGAAGAGGGTTGGTTAGTGACTTGTACATCATCTTCATCATCTTTTGGCTTGATGTCTCCCACCGAATATTCTTCATAGCCTCCCTCAATGGTTCATCACCTACATCATCAAGATTCTCATGTGCTCCTTGGGAGCCGTTAGATTCATCAAATTCCACATCATATGTTTCTTCAACCAAGCCGGTGGCATGATTAAATACTCTATATGCTTTGGACTTCAATGAGTAACCAACAAGAAAACCTATATCACAACGCCTTTGAAACTTCCCTAGGTGTTGCCGCTTCTTCTAGATGTAGCACTTGCAACCAAACACTCTAAAGAAGGAGACGTCCAGCTTTTCCCATTGAGCAACTCATATGGTGTCTTGACAAGGAACTTTTTGAAGAAATAGGCGGTTGGATGCATAACATGCGGTGTTGATTGCTTCCGCCCATAGAGCTTCAGGGGTGTTGTACTCATCTAGCATTGTCCTTGCAAGAGTGATTAAAGTCCGGTTCTTCCTCTCAACTACACCATTTTGTTGAGGAGTATAGGTTCTGAGACTTCATGTTTGATTCCAACTTCATCACAATAAGCTTCTATGTTTGTGTTGTCAAACTCTTTGCCATTGTCACTTCTTATCTTCTTGAGCTTCACTTCAAATTCATTTTGAGCTCTCTTAGCAAACTTCTTGAAACAAGATGCAACTTCGGATTTGTCATGAAGGAAGAACACCCATGTATATCTTGAATAGTCATCCACAATCACAAGACAATAGAGATTTCCTCCCAAACTCTTGTATGTTGTTGGTCCAAATAAATCCATGTGTAGGAGTTCTAGCACTCTTGTGGTTGACATGAAAGCTTTGGTTGGATGAGTGTTTGCAACTTGCTTGCCGAACTTGACATGCACTACAAAGCTTGTCCTTTTCAAACTTCACATCCTTCAACCCTCTCACCAAATCATTCTTCATAAGCTTCTTGAGTGAGCTCATTCCAACATGAGCAAGTCTTCTATGCCATAGCCACCCAAGTGTTGTTTTGGTGAATAGGCAAGTCTTCAAGTTTGCATCTTCGGAGGTGAAGTCAACTAGATATAAGTTGTTGTATCTAAATCCATTGAATATCACTTGATTGTCATCTAACTTGGATACAACAACCTCCTTCTCGGTGAATAGGCATTGAAAGCCAAGATCACACAATTGCCCAACGGATAGCAAGTTGAAGCTCAATGAAGCAACATAGAGCACATTGGAGATGGAATGATCATTTGATATTACCACTTTGCCCAATCCTTTAACCTTGCCCTTTGAATTATCTCCAAATGTTATTTTCTCTTGTCCATCTACCTCTTCATCTAGTGAGGTGAACATACGAGGATCACCGGTCATATGTTGAGTACAACCACTATCAATAACCCAATGACTTCCACCGGTCTTGTAGTTCACCTACACACAAGAGATTCAAGCTTTAGGGATCCAAGCTTGTTGAGGGCCCTTCACCTTCTCAACAAGTGACTTAGCCACCCCAAATCTTCTTAGGCCTACTCTTGTTGGGGGTCCTAAGAACATGACTTTCATCTTTCCACTAGAATCTTTTCTAAGCATGTAGTGAGCATTGAAAGCAAAGGGTCTAGCATGCTTGGGCAAGGGTTGTGGTGGTGGAGTTTGACACTCATGAGCAAAGTGGCCTTCTTGTCCACACTCAAAACATCTCTTTGGCTTTAGCTTTGGCTTTGATTGTTGGTGTTGAGCTTGAGCCTTCTTCTTCTCTACACTTGCCATATATCCAATGCCACTTCTATCCATCTTCATGATTTGGTATTCATGAGTAGCTCACTTTGGAGATGCTTGCCTCTAGCAAACTTGCTCAATCCCTCCTTGAGATGCTCTTTCTCCATTTTGAGCTTCTTGTTCTCTTCCTTGAGAATATCATTGTTCTTCTCTTCCTTGAGTTTCTTATTTTCCTTTTTAGCTTCTCATTCTCAAGGATCAAATCTTCGTCATGATCAAGAGTTTCTATCACAATGGTGTTGTGACTTTTCATCTCTTCAAGATCTTTCATGAGCTTCTCATTGTTACTCTTGAGCTTGACATACTCATCATAGTCATTGCACTCAACCACTTGCTTGCCCTTGCTACTAGATCCATGCTCAATGCTTTCATCAATTAAGTCATCACATGAGGTAGCTATATCAATCTTAACAACATGGTTAGTAGCATCATGTGGCTCATTTGGTAAGAATTCTTGTGCAATAATAAGGGTATCATAATTGATCTTTAGAGTTGCATATTCATCTTTTAGCTTATTGTGACTAGTGATAAGCTCATTGTGCACCCACTCAAGTTTATCATTTTTATCTTTAAGCTCTTTCTTAGAAGATTTGAGCTCCTTGAGTTTGGATGATATAGAATCATTTGTTTCTTTGAGCTCATCATTAGCCTTTTCTAATGTATCACACTTAGCTAAGAGTGAATCATTTTTAGCATCAAGTTTTTCATTTGTAGCTCTACTCTTTCTAATGATCTTAGTATATTTTCTTAGTATTTTGACAATATCATCATAAGTAGGTGAGTCATCATCATCGCTATCACTATCATCATCACTAGCATGTTCATCATCACTACTATCATCACTCTTAGTTACCTTGCGTTCGCCTTTGGCCATAAGGCATAGGTGTGTAGATGATGATGGCGATGGTGGTGGTGAAGATGCAAGATCAATAGCAATGGCGGCCACCTTTTCATCGTCACTATCATCATAGGATGATCCACTTGATGAATCAATGTCCGTGAGCCAATCACCGACAATATAGGCCTTGCCACTCTTCTTCTTCTTGTAGAACTCCCTCTTTTTGCCATCTCTCTTCTTGTATGGCTTGTTCTTCTTCTTTTCATCTTCATCACTTGAATCATCTTTCTTGCCCTTGTTCTTGAACTTGTCTTTCTTAGGCTTTGTGCATTGATGAGCTAGATGACCAAGTTCGCCACAATTGTAGCAATCCATCTCGGAGATTGGATTTCTTCTTGAGCTAGTGAAGAACTTCTTCTTCTTGCCGTCGAACTTGATGCCACTTTTGTTTAGCCTTTTTAGCATCTTGGTGGTCTTCTTCACCATGAGGGCAAGGCTTTCTTCATCATCTTCATCACTTGAGCTCTCATACTCAAGTCTTGTTTTGCCCTTGTCTTGGCTAGCTTTGAATGCTAAATCCTTCTCTTTCTTCTTTGTAGAGGATGAGCCATCTTGTGGTGTGATGTGCATGTACATCTCATGAGCATTGATCTTTCCCAAGATTTGTGTTGGTGTAGCGGCGGAAAGATCACCTTGATGTAGCACGGTCACAATGTGCCCATATTTGTCAATGGGGAGGACACTCAAGATTTTTCTCACAACGTCGGATGGTGACATTTGAGTGAGTCCAAGCCCATTGACTTCCTCTACAAGAACATTTAATTGAGAATACATCTCATTAGCACTTTCTTTGGGAAACATCTCAAAAGAATTTAGCTTTTTAATCACAAGATGATAGCGTTCCTCACGCTCACTCTTGGTTCCCTCATGGAGCGCACAAACGTCCGACCATAGTGCATGGGCGTCTTTGTGGTTCCTTACACGATTGAACACATCTTTGCAAAGGCCTCTAAAGATGGTGTTGCGAGCCTTTGCATTCCATTTTCATAATTCACTTCATCGCCTTGAAGTTGTGCGGCATTCTAGGTCTTTGGGAACCCTTGAGAGGCGGCTCTAAGAATTCCAACATCTAGAGCTTCTAAGTAAGCCTCCATGCGAATTTTCCAATATGGAAAATCATCTCCATCAAAGATAGGAGGAGGTCCATCCCGTGAGACATCTTGCTCTAAGCGATTAAGCTTAAAAACGTGAGCACGAGGCTCGATACCAATTGAAAGGATCAAGATGCCCAAGAGGGGGGTGAATTGGGCTAATTCTAAATTTTCTTGCAATAATCAAATCCTACGGATAGCCCAATTAACCCCTTGTGCCTAAAAAAGTGTTTATATTAAACTAATGCACAACAACCTCGCAACCAACGTTCCAAACTTACTCTAGCAAGCAATTCTATGGATGTAAGACAAGTATTGAAATGCTCAAAGTAAATACTCAAAGTAAGTGCTCAACGTAAATAGAGAGAGAAAGGAACAGCGGCGATGTTTTGCCGAGGTATCGGAGAGTCGCCACTCCCCACTAGTCCTCGTTGGAGCACCCACAAGGGGGTGTAGCTCCCCTTGATCCGCGCAAGGATCAAGTGCTCTCTGACGTTGATTCTTCGACACTCCGTCGTGACGAATCACCCAAAACCGCTCACAACTTGAGTTGGGTCACCCACAAGCTCCGCCGGTGAACACCAAACTCCCAATCACCACCAAGCCGTCTAGGTGATGGCGATCACCAAGAGTAACAAGCACGAACTCTCACTTGACCACGCCAAAGCCTAATGAGAAGATGGATGCACACTTTGCTACTCTTGATTTGCTATTGAGGCTACTCTCTTGGATTCTCAAATCACAAACACCTCACTAGGACCTTGCTCTTCTTGGCACTCACAAACGTGTTTCTCAGCTGTTGGAATGAGCAAAGATACTCCACTCACGAGTGGACCTTCTATTTATAAGCCACCTGAAAAACGAACCGTTATGAGCTTACGTGGGACGACCGGACGCTCCGATCGTGATGACCGGACGCTCCGGTCGGTTCAACCCGCGAACCAAGATTAAAGAGTCGACCGGACGACGCCGCGTGGTCCGGTCAGCCTTCAACGGACGCGTCCGTCGCATAAAACCTCTTCTCGGAACCTTCTTTGAGTCGACCGGACGTTTGAACCCTCGAGGTCCGGTCCGGTTAAGACCGACCGGACGCGTCCGGCCACTCTTTCCCAAGTCTGGACCCTTCTTTGAGTCGACCGGACGCCGGTCCTCGGCGTCCGGTCACATGACCTTCTCCAGCGTCCGGTCACATCGGACTTGTTCACCTCGATCAAATGAACTGACCGGACCTGCGGCCGGCGTCCGTCATGGCCAAGCTCCGAGCCGTCCGGTCGGTGTTTGACCCTCCATTCACTTCCAACTTCCGAATATATGTGAATGAATTGTGCTCCAAAAGATCTTAGGCATTCATAGGAGCTACCTAGAGCTAGTTTAAACAAGTGTGCACCACACCTAACTCACTAGACTTAACTAGGTCAAGCTACCCGTTCATACCTCCCTTCATAGTACGGTCAAAGGAAAAAACAAAGTCCTAAACTACTCTAAGTGTCTCTCCAACTTCAATTGACACTTAGAACTAGTTATCCTTAACCTTGTCGTCCATCCTTTGAAAACCGAAACGATTTCCATCGTAGGGGCATGACAACCTCAATTGCCCAATCGATCTCCATTACCATGACCTAACTTAATTGCCTCTGCAAAATACACGTTAGTCATAGTAATCTTGTATTGACATCAATCACCGAAATCCAACTAGGGGCCTAGATGCTTTCAAGGGCCTTTTGAGATTCCTGCTTTTTCTGGTCCACCTTCTTTCTTAGAAGATCTGAAGGTAGGTAGAAGTACGGTTTCTCCGGGTTCTCCCTCACTTCTCGTTGCTCTCTTAATTTTTCGAAGAAACTGTTCACATCTTTTTGTACTGCAGCATTTAATTCCTTTTCACTTTTCTCGTAAGACAGTTTTTGAGGAATAACTGGATTAGAGGAGGCTTTCTTCTTTGTTGGCTGGTGGGCCAACGGCTTTGTTTGCGGGGCGGACCTCTTAGGAGCTGGCTGTTTCTTGGTCATCAAGGGAGGCGGGGCAGCCGTTGGAGACCTCTTTGGAGGCGTTGGAGACCTCCTTGGAGGTGGCGGCGGCGGCATTGCATAATCATTGCCCGAAGCACTATGATGATCTAGAGATTGAATAATTGGACTTAGGTGGGCGGAGGCCCTGCTGTGTGAGCACAAAAAGAATAATTAGGTATAAGAAATTGTTATTATTAATCATGCATGTCAATAGAAAATTAATGAAAAAATCATTTCGTTCACTTTTGTCCGCACCTATTGTCTGACAGTTGAGGAAGCGGCGGTGGACTAGAGACCCCGGGAATAATGATGTAACGCTTGCGCCATAGTATGAATGTCTTTTCTGCTTCTCCTAGAGTTTTCTCCCCATCATCTCCTGGAATGTCAAGAGCCAGATTACTAAAACATTTGTTAACTCTATCCACTGAGACGCTAACATATCCAGGTGGTATTATTGCCCCATGGATTCTTAGTGTCTCGGTTGGATCTAGAGGAGAAAAAACACCGAGAGCCACCATGACTGTGGCATTCCCTTTTGAAATATGTAGCTCACATGATGTAAACGGTGCAGTGATGCCATCTACGGGGAAACGTAGCATTACGTCATCTTGATTTGGCAACTCCGTGGAAGCGCAGCTGCTTTTCAACTGATCAGGGGGGCTAATATTAATGTTGATTCCTGGATCTGATGCCTGCCTTTGGGCACTCATTGCTATTTGCACTTGTTTTATGATTTCATCCTGCATTCTAGCTTGCATGTCTTTTTCGCGCTCCTGTGCTTGAAGCAACGCCTCCCGTGACTCACGAACATATTCCTCCATCCTACTGATCCGTGCTGCTTCCTCATCCTTCCTTCTCTGCCGGCTTCTATAGGTATATCTGTCATTAGGGAAACCATGCTCCCAAAAATGTTCCGTCCTAAACCTCTCGTTCGGCCACTGTGTTCAGCAGTCCCGATGGCATACGTCAGTTCATCCTTCTCTCTATTAGGCTTGAACGCACCAATAGCTTTAGCTTGTAGAGCATAAGAAAATCTTTGTGTTGCTCTTTCAAGTTTTGGGCCATGAACCAGCTTTCCGGTCTCTAGGTCCAGTCTTCCCCCATGAGCGAAAAACCAATTCTTCGCGCGTTTGGGCCAATTGAGTGATTCTGGTGTGATACCCTGGGTAAGAATGTCTGCTTCCATTTTTTCCCCACTTGGGAATGGCAGTCGTGTAGCCACCGGATCCCATGCCATGGTGGTATACCTTCTGTCAGGCATTCTCTTGGTTCCTTCTCACCCGTTCCTCACCCTCTTCCGATATCTTGTACTATACAAAATCATTCTAGTAGGGCCTCAACTTCACGAGCGGGCCCCTAGTATTGAAATTAGGCGTTAGGTTCTTCTTGACGTATTTCATGTATAGAGATTTCTTCCAAGTCTAGAATTGTGTGGCCATCTTCTTCATAGCCCACTTTCGAACTAGCTCCTTCAATTTATCATCATTGATAGCATCATAATCATCCGCTTACAACGTGAAATGTTGAAGGATATCATCCAAAATTAAATTCTTATCAAGATCAGAGACAAAACTAACATGAGGCTCGTTTATCTTTTGCTTCCATTCACGGGCACTGATCGGAAGTCTGTCCCTTACAAGGTACCCACAGTGTTGCACGAATTTCCTTGCATGTGGATCAAGTGGTTCGCCTGTCTCAATATTAAATTCTGATATTATGTAGCGCCCCTCCAATGGCTTTTTCAGGCCTTGAATATTTTTGCTTTTCGCCGTTGTGGTCGTCGATCCAGAGGACCACGTATAAAAAAGAATAAATAAATATCATGTGTACACATAATAGATGATAGATATTCAAATATATATATATATAATATTCAAATATATATATATATAAATATATATACCTCGCCAGTATTTTCTTGCACAATATTTTCTTGATTATTTTTAAGAGCCAGGTATTGACTCCCGTCATCTATATCCTGCTGGTCACCATCGGCAAATTGAGTGCTGGTGTTGATAATATCCATTATTTCTTCATGCATGTTGTCTCTCGGGACAGCTATCTAGCTTTTACACCACTAGATATATCTATAAAAAATAAAAACCATATATCTATAAAATATTAGAGAGAGGGAGGAGGAAGGCGCAACCTCGGAGGTGTCGCTGTCAGGTAGAGGCATGGACAGGAAGACGCCAAGGTGGAGGACGCCGGTGGAGGCTTCGAAAGGCGAGGGGAGGTCCGCTACAGGCGCCGCGGGGGCGCGCGCACCTTGCGCTGCGGCGACCTTGGTGGGAGGAGCGCCGACGGCGGCCGGCAGCGCTTCACTGGCGGGGGCTGCACCGAGGGGGGCGGCTGGCGTGGGGGGTGTTGGGGGTGCCAGAAGCTGGGTCGATATGACCATCATCTAGCTTTCTTCTTTTCCAAATGTGAAGCACTTGATCCATCTTTTTGTGACCATCACTTTCACTATGACCATCATCTAGCTCCATCACTTGATTGGACCACCTTTTTTAATTCACACACTTAGATTTACTTTATAAACAAAACAAAAACCTATAAGCTTAATTTATTTTAAATGAGGAAAATCATATGATTTACCAATTCAGATTAGTCAATTTATATTTTCATTTGAAAAGCCGAGTTAAACTAATTATATTTTAATTATACACGTGCTTGTATTATTTAATCCATTCAAATTTTAACAACATAAAAGAGAAAAGCATGTGAGTATCCAAACGACTGTATCATATATGCAACGTGCTTAAACTAATCAAGTGTAATTAAAACACATTTGAGTTAGCAACTAATCATATTAATGTTTTCATGTAAAATATCGAGGTAATAAACCTATATTGATTTTAGTTATAAAACTAGTTACAAGTATATTAATCAAATTAATATTTAACAATATATGAAAAAATAAATGACATGAAAAGCATTAATACTACTGTGTAGAGCGCGTCAATACGAAACTAACGCAAAAGGAACTACTCAAATCGGAGAGTAAACGGCTGACATTATATGATAATCGTAAATAAACTGTCTTCTACTTTGATCTTCGATGGTATGCACGTACAGGACAGGGCCACCATGGCCATGGGGACGGAGCTCCAGCCGTGGGGAGGAACAGGCAGGGCTGAGGCAGCGGGCGGCTGCTGCCTACAGCGCGATACCGGCGCACGCAGGCATGGCCCCACCGCAGCTGGGCTGGGCCCGTCCGGGTGCATTGGCTGGTCGGCGCTGCTACCTGCACGTGCGTAGCGTAGGGGAACGCGCGAAGGGGCACGCCAGGATACGGGGAAGGGGAGCTATGGGGCTGTGGGTGCGTCCAGGGGCGCACGGCCGAGACGGAGTACGAGACGGCCGGAGACGACGACGATGAAGAAGAGCATCTATGGAAGAGCTCGCCGGAAAAGAATCATATACTTGGGACGAGGGCGGGGTCGGAGAGGCCGATGTGGCGGACAGTGAGGCCACGGGCGACGGTGACGAGGACGGCGGCGGCAGTGGCGATGGGCGACGAAGACGAAGAGTGAGGAGGAAGAAGAAACGACTGCCTTATATAGGGGAGGGACCTTTAGTCCCGGCTCCTGTAAACGCCCTGGACGAAAAGACCTTTAGTCCCGGCTGGTAATACGCGCCGGGACTAAAGGTGTATTTTGGCGGGCCACAAAAAATGTAGCCCACCTTTAGTCCCGGGTGGTAGATCTACCCGGGACTAAAGTTGGGCTGCAGTTTCACTTCCCGCCCATTTCAAGCTCCATTTATTTATTTTTTATATTTCTTTCTATAAAATGTTAAAGTCTTGTTAATTGCACAATAAATTAAATACAAGGCATAAAATCATTTTAAAAGAATATGGATTTACTTTTGCTTTATTGCACACAGAAAATTTATGTGACATAAAGTTTTTTGTTTTTTCTTATAAATATTGAAACATAATGTCATTAATAATTACTATTTCGTTAATGCAAAAATGTAATGTTTAATTTAAATCATTAAAACTTTTATTTTCGGTTGGAAATTTGTTTTCACACTATTTTAACGTAAATCTTTCCATTTTTTCATCACTCATTGTCCAAAAGTGACATGGAAATCCCCCCATCAAACACAAATTTAATCTGAACATAGAAAAAAAAAGAAAACACCTAATAAACATCTCTGAATTCACAATTATTACATAATACCTCTAATACACACTATTAAACATCACTATATATATCAAGCGGGCATAGTAGTGAACTTCTTCTTAACGTATATCCCTTGTTTATGATCGCGCCGTAATCATGAAGTGTCCACATCATTTAGCTGGATGCTTGGGTCTTTGTTTACTGTGAATGGTGGAATTCGGTCATCCTTTTCATAATCTTCGGATATGTCTGACTTGTCTTCAATTTCGACGATGTTTCTTTTCCCTGAAAGAACTATGTGGCGCTTTGGCTCATTGATTGGGTCGTTGTTGTTTTTCCCTCTCTTCGGTTTTGTAGACATGTCCTTGACATAGAACACCTGATTCACATCCTTGGCAAGGACGAACGGTTCGTCTTTGTACCCAATATTGTTGAGGTTCACGGTTGTTATTCTATACTGGTTGTCGACTGCTACCCCGTCTCCAGTCGTCTTTACTCATTGGCACTTGAACAAAGGTACCTTAAAAGTAGGTGCATAGTTTAGTTCTCATATCTCCTCTATGTGGCCATAATATGTTTGCTTATTTCCATTATGGTCGGTGGCATCTATGCGGACACCACTGTTTTGGTTGGTGCTCCTTTTATTTTAGGCTACTGTGTAAAATATATTCCCATTTATCTTGTATCCTTTGTATGTGAGGATATGCCACGATGGCTGCCTAGCCAACAAATACAGTTGCTCATCAATACTCTCATCACCCTGACATTCTTTTCGCAACCAGTCGCTGAAAGTTTCCATGTGCTGACGCGTAATCCAAGCTTCAGACTTCCCTAGAAACTCGGATCGGAGCAACTCTTTATGTGTCTCGATATACGGATCCACCAAGGAGAAGTTTTGTAGAACTATGTAGTGCGCTTTATTAAAATAATTATCCTGCATACCAATATATGGTTTCTTCCCTAGTGTTCCTTTTCCACTTAGTCTCCCTTCGTGTCGCGATTCAGGAACACCAATCGGGTCAAGGTCGGGAATAAAGTCAACACAAAACTCAATGACCTCCTCTGTTCCATAGCCCTTGATGATGCTTCCTTCTAGTCGAGCATGGTTGTAAACATATTTCTTTAGGACTCCCATGAACCTCTCAAAGAGGAACATGTTGTCCAGGAACACAGGACCAAGAATGCTAATCTCCTTGACCAGATGAACTAGGAGGTGTGTCATGATATTAAAGAAGGAAGGAGGGAACACCAACTCAAAGCTAACAAGACATTGAACCACATCATTATGTAGTTTAGCTAGATTCATTGGATCGATTGCCTTATGAGAAATTGCATTGAGGAATGCACATAGCTTCACGGTGGCTAGACGTATATTTGGAGGTAGAATTCCTCTTAATGCAACTGGAAGCAATTGCGTCATGAGCACGTGGCGGTCATGAGACTTTAAGTTTAGGAATTTCTTCTCTGGCACATTTATTGTACCCTTTATATTTGAGGAGAATTCAGATGGTACCTTGATGCTTGCTAGGCATTCAAACATGCTTTTCTTCTCTTCTTTGCTAAGAGTGTAGCTGGTAGGACTTAAGTAATAGCGTCCATCATCTGTCTTCTCTGGATGCAGGTTGTCTCGTTCTTTCAAACACCGCAGGTCCTGTCGTGCTTCAAGTGCGTCCTTAGGCTTCCCATACACACTCATGAAGCCTAGCAGGTTCACACAAATATTCTTCGTCAAGTGCATCATGTCGATCGCGCTATGCACCTCTAGGACTTGCCAATAGGGTAGCTCCCAAAATATGGACTTCTTCTTCCACATGGGTGCATGACCGTCGGCGTCGTTCGGAACAGGTTCGCTGCCATGTGCCTTTCCAAATACTACTTTCACATCCTTGACCAAATTGAGTACATCCTCACCAGTTCGGTTGCCCGGCTTGGTCTGGTGGTCTGCCTTACCTTTAAAATGCTTGCCTTTCTTTCTTAGGGGGTGATTCGTAGGAAGAAATCGACGATGGCCAAGGTACACGACCTTTCGACATTTTTTCAAGAATATACCTTTAATATCATTGAAACAGTGCGTGCATGCATTATTTCCCTTGTTTAATTGTCCTGAAAGATTACTTAGAGCAGGCCAATCATTGATTGTTACGAACAACAATGCTCGCAGGTCAAAGTGCTCCTGTTTGTGCTCATCCCACACACGTACACCTGGTCTGTTCCACAAAAGTAGAAGTTTTTCAACTAGTGGCCTCAGGTATACGTCGATGTCGTTGCAGGTTGCCTTGTGCCTTGGATGAGCACTGGCATCATAATAAACTTAGGCTTCATGCATAACCAGGGAGGAAGGTTATAGATACATAGAGTAACATGCCAAGTGCTATGACTACTGCTCTGCTCCTCGAAAGGATTCATACCATTCATACTTAAAACAAACCTTAAGTTTCTTGCATCATTTACAAACTTTGGGAATTCTCTATCGATTACTCTCCACTGGGACCCATCAGTAGGGTGTCTCAACATATTGTCTACCTTACGATCTTCTTTGTGCCATCGCAACAACTTTGCATGGTCTTTGTTTCTGAACAAACGTTTCAAGCATGGTATTATAGGAGCATACCACATAATCTTGGCAGTGATTTTCTTCGTGGGACGTTCGCCCTCAACATCACCAGGGTTATCTCGCCTGATCTTATACCACGATGCATGACATACCAGGCATGCGTCTAACTTCTCGTACTCCTCGCCACGGTAGAGGATGCAGTCATTAGGACATGCATGTATCTTCTGGATTTCTAATCCCAAAGGGTAGACTACCTGTTTTACTTCGTACGTAGTGACGAGCAATTCGTTATCCTTCGAAAGCATCTTCTTTTGGATTTTCAGTAACTCCCCAAATCCCTTGTCAGATACACCATTCTTTGCCTTCCATTGCAGCAATTCCAGTGTGGTACCCAACTTTTTCTGCCCCATATCACAAGTTGGGTATAGCAATTTCTGGTGATCCTCTAGCATGCGCTCGAACTCGATCTTCTCCTTTTCACTTTTGCATTCTCTTTGTGCGTCACGAATGGCCTGACCAAGATCATCAGTGGACTCATCTTCTGCCCCTACCTCTTCTTCAGCTTCCCCCATTGCAGTATCATTGAAGGCACCATATTCAGCAATAATGTCATCATCGTCCCATTGTTCTTCTTCACCTTCCTCCATTATAACCCTGGTTTCTCCGTGCTTCGTCCAACAAATATAGTTTTGCATGAAACCTGACTTCAACAAGTGTGAATGAAGACTCTTTGATCTAGCATATTCCTTCAAATTCTTACATATATCACATGGGCAGCACATGAAACCATCGCGTTCGTTTGCCTTGGCCACACGTAAGAAAGAATACACGCCCTCAATGAACTCTTGGGAGCGGCGATCAGCATTGTACATCCAATGCTAGCTCATCTGCATTACATGACATACATACCATATTAAAAACCTAGAACATAATTAGTTAATTATACGGCATGCATGCCACCACACAAGGTATTAATTTATGAAAGTCTCGCTATAATGTAGACAATCCCAACTATCACTAAAAAAACTAAAGCTAAAATGCACTTCAGCAGCATAAGGATTTCACGACCAATCCCAACTAAAACAGACAGATCATGCGTTTGTTCAACATCTATGGGCTTCTTCCGCAGGATCACTGCCTCATCAGCCGTCGTAGCCGCCTGTGCAAAAGAGTTTTGCATGTATTCAACATACTCTTCCTCTCAGTACCAGCCTGAACATCCAGTGCCATCCCACTGAAATTAAAACAAAAAATTAGAACTTTAATCACAATCATCATGAAAATAAGTATAAATTAACCATAATCATCAAATGCGACAAAATAACTCACATTGCGATCCAGACACTTGGGACACTCCTTCCTCACCCGGTACTCCATCACAATCTTCTCCTCACACTTGCCGCATGCAATGAGAAGGAAGTCCGGCCTCAGTCGCTTTGGAACCCGATGAGAGGCCGAGGACCCGGAAGCAGTTGCCATCTACTCTCTATACTCATTTTTAATATAATATAAATTTCTCATTTTATAAACAAATAAAATTAAAAAAACTCTAAAATTCTCTATATCACTAAACCATGAAGTGTGCTATGCATGCTAGAAATGAAAGCTGAATACTAGTTTTGAATAACTACTTTAACCTTCCTTCATCCAAATATGCAAACTTTAAAGTGATTTTGAGCTTAAATGGCTTACAAATAAAAAAAATCCACCATAAAAACCACATATATCTAGTCTATAAAATAAGATATGCTACTGATGAAACATGAGAGTATAAAGTTGATAACCTTTAGAACCGAAGAATCGATGGAGGAATCGAAGAAATCTCGTGATTACCGGCGATGAGGAAGAAGAGAGGCCGGCGATGAAGCAAGAACACTGAGCTCGAAGTGGCTCGGGCTCGGGAATGAAGAAGGGGTATATAGGAGGGGACCTTTAGTCCCGGTTGGAGACAGCAACCGGATCTAAAGGTCCCTTTCTAGTCCCGGACGGAGTCTCCAGCCGGGAGTAGACTTTTACTCCTGGTTGGAGGGACCAACCGGGAGTAAAAGTTAACCTTTAGTCCCGGTTGGTAGCTCCAACCAGGACTAAAGGTCTCCTGCAGCAAAAGCCTGTCGCAGTAGCCGTTGGGCAGGGACCTTTAGTCCCGGTTGGAGCTACCAACCGGGACTAAAGGTTTCTCTAGTCCCGGGCGTAAAAATACCGGGACTAAAGCCAAATTTCGAAGTGGATCAAAAGTCGTTTCTCTACTAGTGCCAGTATCCGAGTCGGCCGCGCGCGTGGCCTCCACCGCCGTCACGACGGCTGTCATGATGAAGCGCTCGTCGTTGTCCGTCTCCTGAAGAACTCGGTCACGCAGAACTCATCATTTGCCAGTGTACGAGAGGTAGGAGAGCTCCAACCAGCCGTCGACATGGTTTGTGTGGGCATCGACGCTGGCCCAGACGTCTTGCACGCCGGTCTACCGGCGACGTTCAGTCGGCCGCTCCGTCGTCGGTGAAGCCGAACCACGGCCGTAGTCGGCGACGTCTCGTCGGCGCGTCCACGGAAGGGCAGCGCCCGATCGCCTTCCTTGCGCCACGCAGCGCGTGCGCGCGCGTCGAACGCTTACGTCGCCGTAAATCTTCATCGAGATCCCGATGGTCGGCGGCGCGCGGCATCGGCATCGGCGAACGAGTCTATGTGCACATGCTGTCTGATGGAACGGCGGCTGGGGAGGAGGGTCGAGAACCAGGTCCTCACGGTGGCGGTCGTAGATTTGGGCCTCGAAGTCGAGGCACTCCTGCTCCTCCTACCGGGGCCGTGGCGAGGTGGTAGAGGTGCGCGCCGCCTCGCCCACGTGGACCCGTGGTAGTGCCACTTGACGTGGCGCCGCGTCGGGCCCGCCGTCGCGGCGTGTCGAAGATGACCGTGTGTGCGGTGCCGGTCCCACGCCGAGGATCTTCTCCACGCCGCGCCCGGCGGAAGGAATTGCCGGCGGTGGCGCGCGATCGAACAGCGCCAACGGGCACGGTAGGCTAGCGGCGGTAGCCGTGTCGCCCGGTGCCCGTGTTGTCGCGCGCCCTCCTGCGGTGAACAGAGGGCTCGTGTCGATGCGGTGCAGCGTGTGGATGTCATTGCCGCCGTCCATGATGAGGTAGATGGACCTTCGGATCGGCGGCACGCGCGTCGGCAACAACGCCGCCATGTGTCGATCTCTAGATCTGATCTTGCCTCGTCGCGATTGAGTCGCTGGATTGGCGGGGTTGCATGATGAGCGATGGACGATGGATGGACTCTTCACGTCGGGCGGTGCACCTGGCGAGCCCCTACCTGCCACGTGGATGACCGGCTCCATGCCACGTCGGAAGAAACCCGATCCATCGTAACAGCCAACGCAAGCGTCCAACTTGAATCCCTGCGATGCTGCGACATGGCCATCGAAGCTGTTCTGTCCCGCAATCATTCACTTCAAGGGATCGGGATGTCTCCTCTACTCCGTCTGTTCTGCTCGCTTCGTTGAAAAGCCAGACTAAAAAGTACTGTTCGTTGATTTGTTGTGAGAGAAAAACACTGTTGCTTTCATGAAAAAGTACGGCTGATAAGCCAAGCGAACAGGGCCGAGGCTGAGAGCGCCGGCTGGTCGCGGCCTGGGTGATGATCCCGGGATCGGATCGGAGCACCGCCGTCTGCAGGACGAGCAAATCAAGGCCGCGACGTCCGTGTCCTCCCATCGACGACGAGGTGCCGCTCCGGCAGTCCGCCAAAGTGTTCCTGCATGCGTCCCAGACTAAGACCCATCACTAATAAATTACCTAGAAAGACTTATCACTTATGAGCCTGATACAAGTGACAGTTTCTTTATGAACAATTGTTACTTATGAGCCTGATATAAACGAAAGTATCTTTATGAACCGTATTTGCAATGACTGGTTATAATGTTACAATTCATCACTAGAATTGTCTATTAGTGGCGGGCCATTGTTAGGTCCCAACCAAAAAAAGGGTTCTTCATGAACAACAGTTACATATGAATTTGTCATCTTTGGGTGTTTTCATGTAGTGAGAGAAGGAGAACGATACATTTGATCTCACTAACGTATTTCATTCAGTGGAACATGGGGGCTAAGGGGAACGAGGCCCCTACTCAACGCGAAAAATGGAGCACCCTCCCCCACCACACATGCACATATACCACCGCCACATTTTCTATGCATGCATGGATGAAGAAGGAGAAACAAAACAGGGGAGGATGAAGAGAAGGAGAAAGAGAAGTAACTGGCCACTCTAATCGGACATTATATCTGCCACTGAAATCTATGATCATGATCAATGACTTCTCATATGCTGGAGCATTCCGGACGTGATCAAGCACTTTCGCATGTGTGAACAAATTTTTTTTTATGGTCTGCTATGTATATTTATCTCTTTCTGCATAACATCTTTTCATTTCGAGATGCATGATAAGATGAGGAACAAATTAACCATGCTAGTGGTTAGTTCTGATTATTATCTGCCACCTAACACATATCCAGTATTCAGGCTTTCAGTAACATGCTATATATACGACACTCGGCAGTCAGAGAAGAGTGACTTGCCGGCTTGCCGGGGGATGTCTGTCACGAGAAATAATCCAGGCCAAGGCTGGTGAACCTTCGTGTGCCTTTCTCCTCAAATCAGAATGCATGGGGTGGGGGTGGGGCGGTCGTGCTGGATCGGGCCGGGCCGGGGCGGTGCACGGTCCGCGAGGCTGGAAGGCCAGCCAGTGGGCACTGGCGCTGTCAAGAGAAAGGTAGCGAATCAAGGACCCCCCGGCCTGCTGCTGCCTTTCCCAAAAGCCGTGATGATGATTGGGACGTGGCCACTGCTCACTGCTTCGTTAGCAGGATAGTCACCCAGCATCAGCTTCCAGTTCCAGCTTTTTTAATTTTCTGAGCAGATCATGTGGAAGTGCTCTGCTGCCCACTACACGTAAAGAGGCTTGTTAATTAAGAACATCAATTCCCCTTCACGAACATTTACAACCCTACTGTAGTACAGCACGTACAATTCATATCTCGATTAATGGTGCTCTCTATGTTCTTATAATCTTACTACTGGGAAAGGAAACAGAGTGTAGCACACACTATTCTTCGTAGAAAGCTAGACTGGCCAGCTCTCTTGCACGCCTGACGATGCCACATGGACCAATGGGCGTCGTCGTTAGCTAGCTTCCCACCATCTGCATTCTGCAGCAGAGAAGGGAGAAAAAAAAAACAGCAGCAAGCTTGAGTTTTGGGTGATCAGAGTAGTTGACGAGAACCATCGGTCGCCTCGCCTCGCCCATGGCATGGCACATTATCTTACTGCTCCGATGCTACCTCCAAAGCGCCTCAAAGCAAGATCCCAGAGAGCTGCTACGACTGCTAGTGGATGATCATCGTGAGGCTAGCTTAGCTTAGCTAGGCGACTGTGCAGTGCAAAGTATGGGTTAGAGTAGCTAAACAACTACCGCTAGTCGCTTTGGGAAGCAGGCAGATAGGGTTATTTAACAAAGAAGAAGCAATCTAACCCCGGCCCACACAAGAGTATATATTATCCACCGGCCGGCCGGCCGGAGCCCACGGGGGGAGCGAGGCAGCGGCCATGCCGTGCGTGGCCGAGGCAGTAGGGTCTCGACTACCGTGGCTGTGTCGTGGGGACATCCCTCCGGCCACCGTCTAGTAGGACGCCTCCGAGAGCACTCATGTGTCAGCATGCATGTGTTACTCTGTTTATTATACGTGTAATTCCTTCTAATTAATACATTATAGGAGTATATATATACAGTCAGTCGCCAGTCATTAATTGGATTACACCTCTATATATAGCTAGTTAATTAATTAATTATTATATTAACAAACACAGCGTCCCCGATCTCGATGCGTACGTGCCCTTCTTCTCCTTTGAAGGAATGTGTGCCCAAGTTGTTGTACGCGAAATAAAATTTCTTGGATCGGAGAAGAAGACACATCTATAGCACTGCACGCGCGCGGCTAGCCGGAGCACGAATCTCCGAGCATATTGAGATGAGTGGAATAAGTTGAGATGTCTACTTTTATGGATGGATCGATATATAGCTTGTTAGCACATATCCGTTGAAGTCCAAAATTACATAGATGGTTAATCGTACTATAGTATACAATTAATTAAGGCCTCATTTAGGACGGCTCAACTTCACCAGCGAATCATTCTTTTTGCTTTAGCTCTAGAGTAGCATTACCAGTAAAGCTAAAGTTGTTTTGGTGTTGTTTGGCAAAACAACTACACATGTAGATTTTCCTAAAACATGATCACGTAGAATCTCACATAGGGCCCACAAGTGTGAGGTGAAGCTGTGAAAAGCAACTATTTTCAGCTTTATCTCATACCATTCCTATATGAGAACATGATTTAAGGAGCTTCATTGATGAAGTTGTTTGCAAATGACTTGTTTGGCAATAAATAGCTTTAAATAACTCATGAAGTTGATGGTGAAGCTCAAACAAGCCCTAACTCTTTGTTTGGATAGGAAGCCTTTTGTGAAGTGCCAGAGAAATACCATTGTTTTATGAAATACTTTATTTTTTATCAAAATTGTTCGGTATTTAGATGTGACGGAGCTTTGCCATGAAAAGAGGAAGGGCCAATATGATATGAAGTGGAAAGAGAGGGGGCAGATTAGTGTTTCACCACCACTTAAAAATGGTCAAACTAGGACTTTGATGAAGGATTTTTCTAGCTTATAGGGGGGCCACGGCCCACTATGGCCCTCACTAAGCTCCGACACTGGTGTTTATAGATGCAAAACATGATAATGTCAAAACCTAGTATTTTCAGAGTTTCAGAAAACTTCCATTCAAGATCTATTTTTCTCTAAACCATGTTTGGCACAACTGTGGTTTATAAATTAAACCACATGTTTTTTGTGTGTGAAGAATTCGATACATACCATGCATGGTATTGCAAAATATTTTGGTTTTCAAAAGGTGTTTGGTGTTTGATAAAACTTTTATTTCAGTTTGTTTCAAAAACTATATGGTGTGGTCAAAACCTTAGTCCTGGGTTCCTAGTTCAATCCTTTGAAATCATCTTCTCACTTAGCTAGATTTGGCTCATAAAACCACTTTTTTTCCAGAAAAGTTAATAATTTCTTGATGCCATATTTTTTGAAATAAAACTGCGATATCTAAAGTACATATCCTAAATAGTAAGCTCCCTAATAAAGAGCACAATTTTAAAATAATTAAGATCAAAATATGGGCGGCTGTGATCGCGAAGTAGACAGTGCCACAGCCGTGCGTGGAAGCTACAGTGGCCACCGCAAGCGCCAGCGCGGAGAAGACAAACTGACGCTAGCTCCGATCCAACCCGTCCCCGGGAAATTAAAAAAAAGTCCACTAGAAAACAAAAAACGATATTGTACTATATACTAAGTAATTAATCCACGCCAAGACTGATTTTTCTCCCATGTCCCATGCATACCTAGCAGGCTAGCACTAGCTACCTAGGCAGCACCGGATGCATGTGGACCCCATGGCCAGGAGAGGGAGAGATTTTGTGTACATTGTGCAACTGCTTATTGCACACACATTAACGTGTAGGGGGGGTAGGGGTACGCACGGGCGGAGGGTCGGGCGCATGCATGCGTGGCTGCTGGCGGCCTGGCGCTGGCTCGCCCCGTACGTGCGTGAAAAGACGAAGCGGCCCTCTCTCGATCCACGGGAGAAAATAAAAAGCAGAGGACGGACGGAGCCGTGCATCGGGTGCATGCATGCATGGCATCGGTCTCGCGCACACCCACAGCAGCCCTGGTGAGCTATCGCATTCGCGTCGCATGCATGCGTGCAAAGCAGCGACGAGCCAACGACGACGACGCCCGTTGCCCGACGGAGAATCGGATGAGGCGCCGTCGTGTGGCCGCCGGCCGGTCCGTCCCTTGCCTCGTTCGTCTCGGACGTACCTCTCGGTCTCGGCCGGGGGCTAGTTTTTGCACGGGAATGGGACTGTGTGCTGAGCACAGAAAGTGCGTGCTGGTCGCGCGCGCTGCTGCATCTTTCTAAGTTTTCGTGTAACCGTGCAGCAATGCAATGTCGTCACGTCGACCGGTCGACGAGACGACGACGACGCGTCGGACTCGAATCTCCCCCCCAGGATCGTCGAGCATCCAAGGCGCGATCGATTTCATTCTCGCCAGGTCTCTTAAAACCAGTTATTATTGCCCCTAGCGAGTAGCCAACTATAGGCAGGTAAACCGGATCCAGCGTGTACGTACATGGTTTTTTTTCTCGGTTTGTGCGTCTTCTTATTAAGGAGGAAGGTTTTTGCGGTTCAAATGCTTTGACAGGGTTAAAGGGGACTATAACATATTACAATGAGGCTCAAGACCTCTCTATAGAGGTCAATGTACTTAGGCTATTATACCGGACAGAGACAACCCAAGTGTTTTGCGCCGACATTGCTCGGCCTCGTGTTTGATTACTGCGAGCAAGCTGGTGAAGTTGGGTGACGACGCCACGGAAGCATCTTGCATTCATCTCCTTCCACATCTCCCAAGCAACTAGGGCGAAAACGGTGTCCACATTGATCTCCAAGCGCCTCACCAATCGAAGATCATGTCTAAGTTGGGGAGGCCTTGCGGGTGTCCGAGCGCCACGAGAACACTCCACCATACCTGCTTGCTGAAGGAGCAAGAGACGACGATGTGTACGTACATGGCTATACTGTGGCAAAAAGAAAAGAGCATTACGTTACTGTAGGAAACCATGTAGAGAGGCATCTCTATGGATCTACACTGCTACTCATATGTTAGGTCCTCTTTTTCCGGTGCTTTAAACCGATTGAGTTTCGCCTATACTGATACATTTTTGGTACTGTTCACATGAGTTTTTTTCCTCTTTTTTCCGCCTCAAATGAACTAGAAGTTAGGTTTTTTAGCTTCACTGCCTTCGACTTTTTTTTTAACTCTTTAGCAATAAAGAGAGTGCTCGGCTGCACTTCTTGCAAAGGGGCCGTTCGGCTGGCTGGTTGCCAGCGGGCTGGCTTGTTTCCTCACTCACGAAATCACTGTTTACAATCAGCCGAAACAGTATTTTTTTCTCACAACAATCAACCGAAACAGTATTTTTCAGTCCTGCCGAACAGACCCAAAGCTTCAACTGCAACTGTGTTGTACAGTTGCTACAACTGCAGCTGCAGCTGCGCTGGAAGTAGCGCAACCAAAAATTCTAAAACTAAAGCCGTTCAAAGCTTCGTCAAAGATGACCTTAGCTAGTTTGTTTCTGATTTTTAACTTGTTACCGATTCAACTTACGCCTTGTTTAGTTCAACTTCAACTTTTAAAAAGTTGCTACAGTACCTGTCACATCGAATGTTTGTGGCCCGTGCATAGAGCATTAAATGTAGACGAAAAGAAAAACTAATTGCACAGTTTGATGGAAAAATTGCGAGACGAACGTTTTAAGCCTAATTAGTCCATATTTAAACACTATTTGCCAAATAAAAACGAACGTGCTACATTAGCCCCAAAATCTAAATTCCTACCGCTAAACAAAAGGGCTTACACTTATTCCTACGTAAGAACAAAACTCATGACCTCGTCCATCAATTGCTTCAGCTACCGCACACCCTACGACAAGAGTGAAGAGTAAAGACTGAAGAGTGACGTCCGGCGTTAAGCTGACCGATGACAGGTGGGTCCACCCAGACTCGGGCCCCACGGGCAGTGGCGAGGGCTGCGCTGGCTCTACAAGTAGGGCCGGGGTGAAAACGGATAGAAGAAGCGCGGGCTCGACTCGAGCCCACCGCAAGCAGGAGAGGAAACGCGGCAAACTGACAGTTGGCTGGAAGCGGGCCCAGGGAGGAAAGGCCCAACGACCGGTCTCACCTGCACGTGGGGCCCGCTTCCCAGGGAGCTTGTTCCTTCCGCTGGAGCCATCCTCTACGGTTACTGTTCTCCGTTTCCGTTTTCTTTCCACAGCCAACTGTTTCTTACTAGGCTCCATTAATATTGTTTCCATCAGTTCAGCTTTCCAGATTTCTGGACTGTGTATATGCAAGGTATTTCTGATGCCCGCTATGGTATTTGGAGGTGACATTATATTTGGTAATATGATTAAGGGAGACAGAGAATTTAAAAAGGATCATACTCATACCATATACAAAAGCTGCAATTCGAGTTCGAAAAGGAATCCATCCCCTAAATGTGGCATGTAATTGGCACTTGCCTTTTTCATTCTCGGCGTTGCCATTTTCGCTCGCTGCTGCTTCACGGTTCACGCACCTTTTCCTTCCTCCCAAGACCCTCTCCCAGCTCGTACCAGCAGCTTACATTACTGCCCATGTACTCGTTATCATTATTAAGCTATAAGCAGCGGCTTGGATTTGAGCGAGCAGGCCGAGAGCGGGGGGTGATTAGATTATAGAAAACCCAAAGCACGGAGACCGAGAGATGGGCACGCAGGGTGGGGGATAGAAGAGGCAGGGGAACGGGGCACCAGATCAGGGTTCAGGGGTGGGGGACATTGCATCTCGCTTTCGCATTGCACTTGCACGCACCACCATACGCCGCACAGCTGAGCTCTACGCCTACTCCTAGTCCTGTACAAACCTATTCCGGCGTGTGGCTGTACCGCTAGCCTTAACCCCTAGAGCGAGACGGAGGCCTACGGAGGAGGAGGGAGGAGGAGAGGGTGTTCAGGATTTCAGGAGCAAAGTGCAGACTGCACAGCGGTGCTGCCTTGCCAAACTGCTACGGTGCTAGGCTGTGCTGCTGCAGAGGCGCCGAGGCGGGGCATTCGTTCCTCCCCGTTACGAGGAGAGGAGGAAGATTTGGTGGGGGGTTTTTCACCGCAAGAAAAGATGGATTCTTGATCCCCGGCGCGTCTGGTTTGTTGCGGCAAGCTGAAGCTTTTGCTCGGCAGTCGATTTGGTCCAGGATTCGCGGCTCCCGGGTCAGAATCTTGCTCTGAGAGGCGAAATTTCTGGGAGTTATGAGACAATGAGGGAAGAGAGCAACAAGAAGAGCAAGGTATTTCCTTGCTTTCAGTTCAGTCTCGGATGTGCCTCTTTGTTCCGTTTGCTGTGTTTTTTTATTGATCGAGCTTTGTGGGATTTCTGCTTGTTCATTCATGCACGCAGCTCTCCTGGTCGAAATCCCTCGTGAGGAAGTGGTTCAACATCAAGACTAAGGCGCAGGATTTCCATGCGGATTGCGACGCCGCCCAAGGTAACGCTACTTTAGGAATGTTCGCTGAATGGAATTTTCGTCATCCTGCGCTTGACGTTTCTCGCGTTACCAGATTTTCAGGTCTAGTTCCTAGGTTTCATTCATAGATAGATGCATTACCATCATCAAACATGTCTCGATCCTACACGTTCCTGGTATTGGTCTTTACAATGTCCCAACCAGACACCTTTTCCCCCAAGTGATGCAGATGTTTGTCTGTTGCTGCTTGGAATTTTTGTATCTTTCTCGTCTCATGGCGTGTTTACCTGCCTAAGTTTGCACTTTCATTTCCGAGACAACAGCTCTGCTCAAACGGACTCAAGCAAATGGTTTTTTCCTTTGCATCTGCTGCATTTTGTTTGTTTGGGCTAAATTTGCTTAGTGATTCAGGGAGGGACGGGAATGGCGGTGAATGGAGGACCAGCTGCTCAGAGAGGGAGGCAGGCGCAGCCAAGAAAAGCAGAACTGGTCAGTTAAAGCATTTGGACCACGCTTCTCTCCCTTTCTCTGTCTTCAGGCATCAGAGATTGTAGCTACCTCCCTTTTATTTTGCCAGAGCTCCTCTTTTTGCTAAACTGATTTCATTGGTCGTTCAAATAGTCTTTGTCTATGTGTTTTTTTACCGGTTGATCTGATTATTCTTTGTTTCTGTTGTTCCTTAATGACTTGTAGACCGGTCGTCGAAGCGGAGTAGTATGGACCGAATCCGAGGAGGAAAAAACGATGTCGTGGATGCGGCACGCCTCACAGAAGTTCAGAATTACAGGTAGAGCTGCTTTTTTTCCACTCCATGTGCTTCTTTGCCTTGTGAGATTAGAAATCAAATGGAAAGCGTGGACCAACTGATCTGTTGTGTGCTAGTAGTGTTATGGTAGTGTGCATCTCAGATTTTCAGTGTTTGTGCTTGTAGGTAGTTCTTGCAGTTTGACTTCACTGCAATAATCTGATGAAGATCTCTTTTGTTTCCCTGCTTTTGTAGAATCTTTGCCTCCACGTGGAATGTCGGAGGTAAATCCCCACCAAGGGGATTGAATCTTGATGACTGGCTCCATTCTTCACCTCCAGCTGATATCTATGTGTTAGGGTGTGTAGTGCCCAAGGGCTTCCTAAAATTTAAACAATATTTGACTTCACCATATGCTCTTGAGCTATTCCCTTTTAACTTCTTGTTCTTGTTGTTAGATTTCAAGAAATTGTTCCTTTGAATGCTGGAAATGTTCTAGGCACTGAAGATAATCTCCCAGCGAAAAAATGGGTATCCCTTGTCAGGAGGACACTGAATAAGAATCCTGGTTCATGCTGTTATGGTGGCTATCGCACGCCATCTCCTGTTCCTGATCCAGTTGTAGAACAAGATGCTGATTTTGAGGGATCATCGAGAAGGCAGGACAGTTTATCCTATTTGCACTGTCGGTCATTCAACCTTAGCCGGAGTTTAAGAGTTGAAGGGAACCATATGCTGCCACACCCAAGGTTGGATCGTAGGTTCAGTGTCTGCGACCCAGGTAGCTTGGGAGGCAGGCCAAGTGATTTTGATGGGAACTTCCCATTCATGGGATCACCAGATGATCATTGTATCGAGGAGAATACAAGCGATGGAGCATATTTTTCACCCTTCCCATATGGCTATGGTGCCTCTGCACCTATGGAAGAAAATGATTATCAGTCAAATACATCTAGGTATCTTTTTTTTTTTCTCAACATGTCCATAAAAGTTTGCACATGTGTGTTCTGGTACACATTTTTATTTTTTTTAATCATTTGAGCTTAGTTATTGCCTATGGTACTTTGTTTCTATGTTCCTGAAAATAACTCCAGAAATCTTCTATTTATACCAGGTACTGTTTGGTTGCCAGTAAGCAGATGGTCGGTATATTTCTCACCATTTGGGTACGCAGTGAAATAAGAAGTGATGTGAGAAACCTGAAAGTTTCTTGCGTGGGTAGAGGGCTAATGGGTTATCTTGGAAATAAGGTAAACAATGTACATTCTGCACGGTTTTCATTTTTGTCTTGCTACGCATTTTATTTAGGAATTTTTTAACTAGATTACTAGAAAACGGTTTGTTGTTCTTAGATTGATCACCTTGGATGTGGATGGTTATCTGTTGTTACTACGATATAGACTACTGAGCATGTTTTCATTTTGCTGCAGGGGTCTATATCCATAAGCATGTCTTTGCACCACACAACCTTTTGTTTTGTCTGTTGTCATTTGACCTCCGGTGAAAAGGAGGGAGATGAACTTCGGAGGAATTCTGATGTTATGGAAATTCTAAGGAAGACTAGATTTCCACAGGTCCGTGGTGCTGCTGATGTCAAGTCACCAGAAACAATTCTTGAGCATGAGTACGCATCGATGCTCGTATTTTTTTTTCCTGAGGCAATGCTTCTTATATGCATAGTGATGTAGTAGCATCAGAGAACTGGCACTAATTGGATATTCCTTCTTTTTCTAATTGTAGTCGTATCATTTGGCTTGGGGATTTGAATTATCGGATTGCTCTTTCGTACTGCTCAGCTAAAGCTCTCGTTGAAATGCATAATTGGAAACAACTATTGGAGAAAGATCAGGTAATTAGCTACTGCTCTGTTACACAACATCTTTTTCTAGTCAGTGTGACTGAGGATCATGTTTGACATTACTTGTTTGAAAACAGCTACGGATAGAACGAAGGTGTGGGCGTGTTTTCCAGGGATGGAAAGAAGGCAGGATTTATTTTCCTCCAACATATAAATACTCATTCAACTCAGATCGTTATTCTGGTGTGCGTCCAAAAGAAAAGCGGAGAACACCTGCTTGGTAATTTCTTCTGCCCTATTATCCACAAGAATTGCATCCTCCATTGAGTTACTCCGAAGGAATTTCCTGATGTATCTTTTATTTTAATCTTATTGAAGGTGTGATCGCATTTTGTGGTATGGTAATGGCCTCATGCAATTGTCCTATGTTCGCGGAGAATCTCGCTTCTCTGACCACAGGCCAGTGTACAGTATTTTCATGGCTGAGGTTGAAAGCATCCGCCACAGAAGAAGAAACATGGGCTATTTCAGCTCTAGAATTGAGGTGGAAGAGCTTTTGCCATATCCATACAGCTCTGGAGAAATGAAGTTCTACTAATTTGGCTGACATAGGCATATGATTGGAGCTTGTTTTCTACTTCAACTTAGGTAGGCTTGGTCGATTCTCGATAAAACTGCTTGCTTTTTACATGTATGCCTTGTATTTACACAGCAGCGTTGGTGACACAGGTTGCCGGTTCCTTGATGAACAATAACTGGGGTCGTAGATTGGTTGGATGGTCAGGTGTAAACCTGACTATTTTTTCATCTGGCTTTCATATAGCATCCAGTCAGATGATTGAGAAGCACATTGCACAAAAACTAACATAAAGGTAACCGTTTTGTTTTGTTGCAAAAATCTAGAACTCCTCAATAGTCCAAGATCCTAATAGGGTGTTCTCTGCTGATTGACCTGTTTTTGCAGGATAGTTGGGCAATTTTGCAACTAACCATTTGCCTGTGGACAGCCATGTTGAAACAAGGATCGGCCCGCATCTGTACATCATTAACCACACAGCTCAGAAAAAACCTCAGCCTGTTCGCTTGGTCGTGTTTGGCTTATAAGCCATGGCTTATCAGCCAACGAACAATATTTTTCTCTCACACTAAATCAGCCAACAGTACTTTCAGCCATAGCTTATAAGCCAAACAAGCCTAAACGAACAGGGCAACTTGCCCCCCATTTGGTTCTCTCTTTTTTTAGGGATGTTAATAAACATACATATTTTTTTCTTCTCCCTTTGCCTTTGGGAAATCTGTTAGCTTGAGATTTTGGGGTGTATCAGCATGAGCATGAGGTGTAAAATCATTGCAAATCGGTAAAAGGTGAAATGATGCTTGAATTGAACTGATCCTTGATCATGATCTCCAGTGCTGAGGGAACAGTGATAGATTGATGTGACTTCAGAGGTTTGCAAAGGTGTAATCATGTGCATAACCTTTTTTTTATCTTTGTCCCTGTGGTGTAGTACCTGAGAAGCAAAATGATGCCTGCATTTGCTGTGCTCATTGCTGTGGCAGGGCAAAAATATATACGTATATACTAGTTCTGTTAAACCTTTTCTAATTCTAAGGCCCTGTTTAGTTCCCTCTCAAAATACCAAATTTTTCAAGATTTTCCGTCACATCGAATCTTTGGACGCATGAAGCATTAAATATAAATAAAAAATAAAACTAATTATACAGTTTAGACGAAATTTACGAGACGAATCTTTTAAGCTTAATTAGACTATGATTAGACATTAATTGTCAAATAACAACGAAAACGCTACAGTATCGTTTTGCCAAAAAATTCGGCAACCAATGCATGGTGTTATACTTTATCAGCTTGCTTGTCCTCTACACCAGACAAACTGTCTGTTTTGGGAGCATTCATTCATGTAGCCCAAGTGTTGGTAGTCTTGTGATCTTCCTTGCTGGTGAATTCTTGGAGACTTTTGGGCCCAGGGAGAGGGCGACGGGACGGGGGAGTCACGTGCTGTGATCTCACCACTCACCTACGGAGTACCATCTTGGCGACCTGTACTTGAATGGTCATGGCTCGTGAGATGTGATTGAGAATTTAAGATTGGAGGCTTTGACTTCTGACCGGTTGTTGCCTGCTGATGTTCCCGTTTACTGGAATCCTAGGTGAAGACTGAAGAACAACCCTATCTACTGCTAGTAGTAGTATCTTAAGCTGTCAAAAATGTCGGAGTGGAAGGTGAAATCCAACCAATGTTCAGTTGAATCTTGTCAGGCATGAGCATGAATTGAGATCCAGATTAGCAAATGTGCGGCTGGTAGTGGTAAACGTTCCTGGGGGTTTCAAGAACGAATAGCGATAGGAGTAGAGAAAAGCAAAAGGATGAGACGGGGAATCGATAGATGCTTGCTGCTGCTGCGCAAGAAGCAGGGACAGTGAAAGATAAAGCGGCAGTAAAAGGGTAAGGAAACTGTAATGTAACCCGACCCGGTGCATGTGACGGATATCTACCTCTGCCTGCCTGTTCATGCTTTTGACCCTTTAGGTAGGTGTTTGGCTGTCCCTTCTAAACTTTAGTCGTTATCCTATTAAATGTTTGAACACATACATGGAGTATTAAATATAGACTAATTACAAAACTAATTACATAGTTTGCGACTAATTTACGAGACGAATCTTTTAAGTTTAATTAGTCCATGATTTGACAATGTGGTGCTACAGTAACACGTGCTAATGACGGCTTAATTAGGCTTAAAAATTCGTCTCGTGGAGTACCGATAGATTATGTAATTTATTTTTTTATTAGTATTCGAACACCCCATACAATATCCTCCCAACACACCTCCTAAATTTTAGTCACTGTTTCCAAACATCACAGTCGTGAACAATGTCTCTCCTGCCGCATGGTCCATGGATAGTACGGTGTTCTTGGTCTTGGCATCGATTGTTCGGCTGGCCGTTTCCGGCTGGCTGGCTTTTCTTTTCTTTTTTCAGTCAAAACAGTATTTTTCTACCATTATTTTCTGGCACCTACCGTAAAAACCAGCTGCTACAGTGCCCAATTAATGCCAGCCGAACACTCCCAGGCTCTTGTACGAGCCGAGCAGGGTCGTCGTCGTTCTCGTTAATTCGGCCGACCGTTTTTTCCATAGTAGTATAGTCAGTACTAGTATACAAATACAAATACAAATACAAATACAAACATCGATGACGACGGCAGCACGCGAGCGAGCGAGGTGGCCCTGTGGTATTGGCTCTGTTCATCTTGCAGCTTTTTGTTGCCTCGTGCTCTGTGCATACTACGAGTACTCTGCGGTGTTCTGCAAATCTGCAGTGCTGGTGAGTGGTGACCTGTGTGTCTGTGTGATTCGATAAAAGAAATACGGTCGTCACAGTACGTGCTGCGTATATTACGCAGTATAGGAGCCTGTTTGGGTAGGAAGATTTTAGTTCTACTAAGAGCATCTCCAACCGATCCCTCACTTAGCCCTCTATCCATCTTTTGAGGGTCAAACCGTAAAGGGGCCGTTCGCTGGTCTGGATGTTCCAGCCAGCCGGCTACTCCCCTCACAGTTTACTGTTCACCAAACCAGCCGAACAGTATTTTTCTCTCACAACAAACCAGCCGGAACAGTGTTTTTCAGCCAAATTTCAGACCAGCGAACGGGGCCAAAAACAACTCTCCAACCGATCCCTCATCCGACTCCCACCCGATGAGAGACCCTCATCCATCGCCTCCCATCCCTCACATGTAGGGGATCGCACGAGATCCCTCATCCACGGCGGGAGCAACCGCCGTGAGCCTGCACGCGCTCGGGCATCTCCGCTCGTGCTTACTCTGCGTCGACGCCGCCGATCTCCGACGCTGCCGTGCCGGCTCCATCGTCGACCAGGTATGCCCATCCTCCAATCGTATTAGTAGCTGTAGAGACTAGGAGAGAGAGACCGCATCTACTAGATCCCATCGTGGGGAGAAGATAGATCCGCACATCTACGGTCGGTTGGAGCAGCAAGCACGGCTCGTGCGCTGGTTGGGCAGGTCAGCAAGCTTCGCCGTGCTACTGCTCTGTGCCTGAGCAGCAAGCACCGCACGAGGTGACGGGATCTGCTGTTTGTGCTGCTATGCCATCCACCGTGAGAGAGAGGGAGAATAGGAAGTAGACAGCAGAGAAACAGAGTACTACTGGTTGCTGCTTGTGCTGCTAGGCAAGTATTAAACGTGAGAGAGATAGAGCTCAGAGAAGTAGCTAGAAGCACATGGTTGTACTACTGGTTGCTGCTTGTGCTGCTTGTGCTGCTATGCCATCCACAGAGTACTACTGGTTGCTGCTTGTGCTGCTAGGCATGAACTCATGTAGCTCATGTGTGCGATTACGAACTTCACGCTGTGTAGGTCTCACTAGCTGGCCAATACCCTCATAGTGGAAGTCGTCCTCTTCATTTCGCTCATCTTTGACTATCATGTTATGCATAATGACACAAGCTGTCATAATTTCTCTAAGTGTTTCTTTATCCCAGCTACGAGCTGGCCCACGAACAATGGCAAAACGAGCTTGTAAAACTCCAAAGGCTCGTTCCACATCCTTCTGTATTGCTTCTTGTGCCTTGGCGAAGTATTTTCTCTTGTTGCCATGCGGATTAGTTATGGTCTTCATAAATGTTGCCCACTTGGGATATATACCATCTGCTAGATAATACCCCATTGTATAATTATGATCATTGATGGTAAAATTAACTTGAGGAGCCTCCCCTTCGGCTAGCTTGGAGAAAAGATGTGAACGGTGAAGAACATTGATATCATTGAGAGACCCTGGCAAACCAAAAAAAGTATGCCAAATCCAGAGATCTTTGGAAGCAACAGCTTCAAGGATGATAGTGGGCTCACGCTTATGACCAGTATATTGACCATGCCATGCCACAGGGCAGTTTTTCCATTGCCAATGCATACAATCTATGCTACCAAGCATTCCTGGAAAACCTCTGCGCTCACCTATTGCAAGTAATCTGGCAGTATCATGCTCATTTGGAGATCTTAGGTATTCACCTCCAAACACTTCGACTACAGCTATAACAAACCTTTTAAGACTCTCTAGGGCCATACTTTCACCAATGCGAATATATTGATCCATAAAATCTGTCGGTACTCCATAACTGATCATCATCAATGCTGAAGTAACCTTCTGCAAACATGATAACCCAAGTCGTCCACATCTATCTCCTTTTTTGCACAAAATAATTGTCATGTTGTTCTATAGCTTGCATTATGTGAAGAAACAGAGGACGGGCCATTCTAAACCTAAGCAAAGAAATGAGAATAAAAAAACTTACACATAGAAAGAGCATGAGAAAAGAGGGCAAATGAATTGACCAAGATATTTACAAACCTGCGTCGGAATATAGATTCCCCGTAGGTTGGATGCTCTGAGAAATAGTCATTGTAGAGTCTAAAATAGCCACTTTCTCTTTCTCTATGAATATAGTTCCGGCCAGGTATAGAACCTCCCCAACGTGGACTATTCAAAGCTAGATATTGAGTGTGGGCTTGGTGTAATGCACTAAGGATGAGCTCAGGCTCATCATCATCATCCGAAGATGAGGATGAATCTAAGCGAGAGAGACGACTCATTTCTGGTGGAGAAGGAACAACAGAGTAGAGAAGGAGCAAAAAACGAATGAGTTGGTGTATGAACCAGGTGAGTGTGCAAGCATATATAAAGATAAAATTAGGAGACATTGGAATATAACCGTTTGGAGTAGAGCCATTTGAAATAGAGCCGTTCGAAATAGAGCCGTTGGAAATAGATTCGTTTGAAATAGAGCCATTTGAAATAGAGACATTGCAACAAATTTGCTGGAATATGGACTTCTAAAAAAGAGACGTTGAAAACATTGTCATTACAAAAAATGGCCATTGGAATGTAGCCATTAATCAAAAGTATAAACGTTGAAAATATAGCCGTTAAAAATGGTTGATTTGTTAGTTACAAGATATGCATAAAATAGAGGTGGGAGAAAGTAGGGAGGCAAATATGAGGGATCGGATGGAGTTCACAGCTAAGTAGGGGATGGAATCTGGATAAGGGAGCCCTACTTTCAAGGATAGGGGTTCAAAATTTGACGGTTCGGTTGGAGATGCTCTAATCAACTAGATTTTACTAGTCAACTAGATTTTAGTTCTAACAAGTACTAGTAGACTAATTTTTAGTTCACATCTCAACTATAACTAGGGCCCTGTTTGGATCCCTAACTAAACTTTAGCTAGCTAAATTTAGATGCTAGGGATCTGAATAGCCTGACTAAAAGAGCAGTTAAAGTTTAGCGGAGTCAATTAGATGAAGGATCCAAACACTCCAGCTAAAATTTAGTTAGGAGAATTTTTAGCTGGCTAAACTTTAGTTGTGTCGATCTAAACAGGGCCTAGGAGTAGTTCACTAAGTAGTAGTAAGAAACAAACTAAAGTAAACTAATAGCTACTAGTCTATATACCCAAACATCATACACTAAACTTTAGTCGCCTAGATTTTAGTTCCAACAACTAGTAGTAGACTAACAATTTGTTTCTCCCTCCTAAACTTTAGTCCTTGTCACATCGGATGTTTAGATACATGCATGTAGTATTAAATATAGACTAATTACAAAACTAAATACACAGATTGAGACTAATTTGCTTGACGAATTTTTTAAGCCTAAGTAGTCCATGATTTGACAATGTGGTGCTACAGTAAATATGTGTTGCTGACGGATTAATTAGGTTTAATAAATTCGTCTCGCGGATTACTGAGGACTTCTCTAATTTGTTTTATTATTACTATTCAAACACTCGATGTGACACTCTCATGTGACATCCGAGGTGACACCCCTAAACTTTAGTCCATGGATTTAAACACCCGCACATGTCATTGTTGAACAAAACCTTTTAGGTATTGTCTATGAGAATGGATTTTTTTCTGTCAAACCAACAAAACTTTTTAAGTACGCACTCATGCACACCCTACCCCTATGAGTATCTATAAATAAATGAACAGGACTAACCAATTTGAAGATTGATGAAGTCACCACCATATGCGTCTCGTTGCTTGTCAACGGGCACGTCACCTACCACTGAGAAAATAACTTCGTGAAATTTTGGAACAAATTTAGAAAAATGCGAGCACCAAGCAAGGTGGACAAGTTTACCGCAAGGAAGTTCATTTATAAGGGCTTGTTTGGCATGACTCCTCCTCAAGTGCTCCTTCGAATGAGCCGGAGCAATTGAGAAGGAGCCACAAATTGCAGCTCCTTCTCTAGACACAAAAAAGTTCCAGCTCTTTTACTATTCACAAAAAAAACGGTCCTCCTCCTAAAGTGTTTTGAACCGCTCCTCTACCTCCTCCGCAAAAGATAATGCCGGAGCCGGAGCCATGCCAAACAAGTCCTAAGAATGGTTTCTTGAAGAGAAACATGAGAATTCATACCGAGCAATTTGAAATCAGAACTAGAAAATGTTGTTCGAATTCTACCATAATCTACTCTAGAAATAGAAATACTATTTACCATTTCAACTTTGACTTCTACTATTCACATTTTTAGTAACAATCTTTTTTTAAGAGTTACAGTTAAGTAAAATAAGAAGTGTATCATTGGATTGGTTGTAAAAAATACTTTAGGCGTATCATATAGTTATGGCTATCTATTTACATTGTACAAATTGCCTAATACCGTAAAACTGAGGTTTCTGTGATCAGTCGGAGCTCCTCTTCGGTAAACATTTCTTTTCAAGTAACCGAGACCCTACTAAATGGATAGTACGAGCCGCAGGAAGATACTCGGGACTGGTTCACTTTGCAAATTCTCTGAACCCGATGAATAGTATTATTTTCGTCTTATTTGGCAAATATTGTCCAATCGTGGACCAACTAGTCTCAAAAGATTCATCTCGTGATTTCCAACTAAACTGTGTAATTAGTTATTTTTTTATCTACATTTAATACTTTATGCAAACAGCTAAAAATTGATGTGATGAAGAGAAAGTGAAAAAACTTGGAATTTGAATAGTATATAAACAAGGCCTTGATGACCTATTATGAAGCGAGAATGTGCAAACGTGACAGAGGATGACGACACACGCAGTCCTAGGCCCTGTTTAGTTCACCTCAAATCCAAAATTTGGCACTATGTAAAAAGAAGATTTCCCGTCACATCAAACTTGCGGTACATGCATGGAGTACTAAATGTTGACGAAATCAAAAACTAATTGCACAGTTTGATGGTACTTTACGAGACGAACGTTTTGAGTCTAATTAGTTAACGTTTGAACAATTATTATCAAATACAAATGAAATGCTACAATAGATACTGTAGCCAACTAAACGAGGCCCTATATGGACACACGGGCCTGCTGTGTTTAGTTGGGATGAAAGTTGGAATTTGGGTACTGTAGCATTTTCGTTTTTATTTGGCAAATAGTGTTCAATCATGGACTAATTAGGCTCAAAACGTTCGTCTCGCAATTTCCCACTAAACTGTATAATTAGCTTTTTTCATCTATATTTAATGTTTCATATATGTATCATAAGATTCGATGTAATGGATACTGTATCATTTTTTTGGAACTTTTTTTTGAACTAAACAAGGGCTAACATAACTCTGCACTCTGATCTCTGCTCCCTGCAGCCCTGCTGCGTACCCCCTCATGCCATTGGCCATTGCCATGCCAAGCCATATGCCAGAAGCCTCTGAAGCCCCTGCGCCTGCGGCTCTGCAGCCTTTGCCCTTGCGAGTTGCGAGCAGCAGGCAGCAGCAGATGCACTGCACGCCTGCACGGCGCTGCAGTACGAATCTCGACGCAGCCCATGTGTGGCCGTGTCACTCACATAGCCGCCGTCCTTTCAACCACGAGCCAAAAAGAAAAAAAGAAAAGAAAAGAAAGAAATAGTCGTACTGCCCGTGCCCGTTGTGTCCAGTGTGTCCTGTTGGCCATGCATCATGGGCCATGTTTAGTTCATCCAGAATCCAAACTTTGACACTATGTTAAAAAAAGATTCTTCGTCACATTAAATTTACGGTACATGCATGGAGTAATAAATGTTGACGAAATCAAAAACTAATTACACAGTTTGATTGTACTTTGCGAGACGAACGTTTTAAGCCTAATTAGTCAACGATTGAACAATTATTAACAAATACAGACGAAATGCTATAATGTACTAGTGCCCGTAGATTTCAGACGGCGCCAACTTTGACAGCAACTAAACGCGGCCATGCATGTATGGGGGATGGCGGTACTGGAGACTGGAGTACTGGTAGGTACGGTACGCATCTGTGCCACTGAAACCGATGGGTGGGTGGATGGATCTGAAATCTGATCTGATTATCTGAACTCCCCAAAAAACGAAAACTCGAGTAGGAGTACGAGTACAGTGTACAGAAATGAAAAAAAAATCGAGTAGGAGTACGAGTACAGTGTACAGAAATGGAAAAAAAGGCGTCCATGGACCATGGATGATTGGATGTGAGCTCCAGATAGATGGATGGATGGACGGACGGACGGAAGGACGAGTAGACGGCTGGCAGGTAGTAGTAGTAGTGGGCTAGTGGCTGCACGGCTGCACCGGCCTGCGTTGCACTGCTGCTTTGAGCTGCATCTGCTTGCACGCAGGCTACTCTAGCCATTTGCATTGCCTTGTTTAAGACCTCGGACGCGACTGTGGCCGCAGCTGTTTTTGTTTCATGTCGCCCCTCCGTCTCGGCCGTACCATGCGCTTTATTTTGCAGCTAGCGGAGTGTACGTGCATGGACGTTATTAGGTGAGGACATGAATTGCGTTCTGGTCGAGTCAAAATTAGTTTACAATTAGGGCCTTGTTTAGATCACCTCCAAATTCCAATTTTTTTCACTTTCTCTTTATCACATCAATTTTTAGCTGCTTGCATGGAACATTAAATATAGATAAAAAAATAACTAATTGCACAGTTTAGTTGGAAATCACGAGATGAATCTTTTGAGCTTAGTTGGTCCACGATTGGACAATATTTACTAAATAAGACGAAAATGTTACTATTTATCGGGTTGAAATTTTTTGTAATCTAAACATGGCCTAGTAGTAGTACTACATTACATGCATGCGAAACTAAATGCACGACAGAGGTCATCAGGTGCTGATGACTGAATTACTGCCACATGAAGCCGTGTCGGGAATTCGTCCTTCACATCACTCCTTGCGTACTACTGTACGCCACAAGGCCGTGTCACCAACCCGTGACCAGGTACCTACGGATGACAGGATGAGTAGTAGTAGAAGGCAGAGCAAAGCGTATAGTACGTATGTATGGATGACTACTGGCACGCTAGCTAGATGGCTGCAGCACATACGGAAAGGGCCCCAGCGCCCCCAATGCGCGCGGCGATGCCCCATGGGCTATGGATAGATCAGCTGGTACGCCACACGGCCCACATCCGCGTGCTCTTGGTATTGCATTGCAATCCGTGCCAGTGCCACCAGAGCACGGCTACGGCTCGGCTCGCTACTCGCTAGGGCGCCGGCCCGCCGGGGACTAGTGTGAATTGCGGTGCAGGACGTCCGGAAACTGCGGCCTTGTCTAAGGTTAATCAGTATTCGATACTGTAGCACTTTAATTTGTATTTAATAATTATTGTCTAATTATGGCTTAACTAGATTCAAAAGATTCGTCTCGTAATTTACAATCAAACTATGTAATTAGTTATTTTTTTATCTACATTTAATACTTCATGCATGTGTCAAAGATTTAATATGACGAAGAGAGAGTGAAAAAACTTGCAATCTAAACAGATGCCCCCGCAGTACCCTGCCTGCCTCCTGCCACTGCACTAACTTCAGAGCTACTACGAGCTAGTAGTAGCTAGCTGCTCTCTGGTAGGTGTACGTACTTTACTCCTAGTGATGAGCAAGCGCGTCGTAGTAGTACTGTACAGTACGTGCAAGCGAGCAGCAGCCCAGACGGGACAGCATTCCCATCCATCCCATGCACATGACATGCATGCATGTCAGCATGTGTGGCCGATAATGGAGCCGGTGACGGCACGTATATATAGTACGTGCGTGCGCGCGTTCGTTTACGTACTGCATGAAACTGTGCCTGTTCGCGTCCCTAGCTACTACGTGCACGCGTACGACGCAAAGTCACGTATGGTCAAGGTCAAGGTCAAGGTCAACACATGGCAGCGCTCCAAGCTCCAATGGTTTGGCTACACGTCGTTCACGCCACGCGCGCGCCCGTCTATACGACGGCGGCGCGGCTATACCCACCAGGCCGGCGCCGCGCCCTCCTGGATCGGCTCCGACCTCCGATCCGTGTTCCTAGCTAGCTCGCGCATCATCCCAGAGGCGCAGCTGCATGCCTTGCCTGCATGGTAGGGGCTCGTTCGGCTGGTAGAATTTTAACTGAAATTGACTGAAAAACACTGTTATGGTTGAATTGTTGTGAGAGAAAAATATTATTCTAGCTAAAAAAAGAAACCAAACAAACCGAACATGGGGTAAGCACAACAGGGCCATCATGACAGTACCCGAATTGGCCAGGCCGTCCCGTGCATGCATGCGCGTGCGCGACACACTGCGATCCGTATTAGACCATGCATGGGAGCATGCACGCGAGCCGGCCCGCCATGGGTGCGAGCATTATATTATTCACGGAACGCACGCGTCTGCCCCGTGGGCCGTCAGCCCGGCGCGCGCGTGCGGATCGCTCTCGTATGCTCACGTCCTGTACGGTGGACTTAGTCTTCCGTGTATGTCCTTGCAGAGTCTTTTTTTTAAGGATTCGAAAGTACATTATTGGAGAGATGATTTTCTTAGCAGAGCAATAGGCACATGATTTTCTTAGCAGTAATATGTAAAAAAGAATGGCTCATATCAAATTTCTCCTTATTTCCTCCATTCAACACACGCTATAGTAACAATCATGCATGGCGAAATACATCCACTGGCAAGAGTATACATAACAACCAAATAGGCATTTGTATTACGGTACAAAAGAAAGCTGAAAAAGGAACATCGAATATTATAGATAAAAATTGAATAAGCTCAATTAGTCCTACATCTCTAACATTCACCCGATCAATCTGATTAGTAGGTAATAAAAATAATCATGGTAATAATATGATACTCCCTCCGTTCAAAAAAGAATGCAAAGATAACAACATTAACTAGCTAATTGGACTATTAAGTAGCTATTAAAGGAGGTACAATGTGGGAAGCATAAAAATGCTCCCCTTCCCTCCTCTCCTAACCTCCCACTAGAGGCACTGCCTAACACTAATCTCCTGATGTTTTTTCCTTCAAGCCCGCAGAGGCACCATTGCTACCTCCTCGTTCGGATCAAGGTACTAAATAGCGTTCGTAGCGGTTTGCATACAGTGGGTTTGAACTCAGCGCCCGCTATTTAATGCAACAAGCCACTATAGCGGCTGTTATTTGACATGGCAGTCCGCTATAGCGGTCTAAGTCCAGAACTTAACTAGTTCATTCTTAATTTAAAATATATTTATCAAAAATTAACTCCTCAAATACAATAAAATATCTATTTACACTATGTTGTATTTGGTTGATTTTTCTAATGTGTAAGAAATTCCTTTTTTAAGATATACATATACCTAAATTATATGCGATTATTATATAATGTTATTGGAACTTAGCGCCCGTTATCCGCAATCCGCTACAGACCCGCTATTTGCTATTTGTTACCTGCAGAGGTCTATCATCGTGACGCCTTTCTCCTTACCCTATCTACCCACCTCTCTCCCCCGCGTCTCTAAGTTTCTTGTATACCTGCAAGGCGGCCTCCTCCCTCCCTGCTCCACAGTCCACATCTCCCGTGTTCAACGATTGATTGAAAACAACAATTGGGGTGTTCCTAGAGACAAATTAAACACTTGCAAGTGAAGTAATAGTCCATTTGCTGTATACTTAGATATACATTATGTCTAGATGTATAGTAAAAACAATGTATATAGAAAAATTAAAACGTCTTATAATTTGAAATGGAGGGAGTATAGTAGCAGAATTACAAACTCTCTCTTATAATTTGAAATGGAGGCATCTTGTACTAGAAAAGAGGCCCGAGATCGACGCCTAGGCTACACCTCGCCTCCGTACAGCCCAAAACTAAAGCCCAGACGAATACTGTGCATGATTTATGCGAGCAGCAGCCGAAACGCACAGGCCGAGCAGCAGCCAAGACGCACAGGCCGGGCAGCAGTAGGCAGTGGCACATGCCGGCCGGGGCAGCAGCTACGTGGGCTAATCAACGTGGGCCAGCAACCCAGCACAATTATATTCTTCCGTCAATCGTTGCTAGCCCAGGTCCATGCATGGCAAGAGCCCATCTGAAACAGTGCACATGGATGATGTGGGGGAGAGAGAGATGAGCACACAACTTTATAGCCATCACTTTTCTCACTAGCAAGTTTCATAGCGACTACTGTAATAGTTAACTCTAATATAAGCTTAGTTTTATATGTTTATTTCTGTCGGTGGCGGAACCAGCAATTTTGATTAAGGAGGTCGGACAAATATGATGACACCTTTATATACATAAGTGTACATCTCAACAACTTTTCAGTGTTTTTATATATGTAGTTAGTATTCATAACGAAAATCACAATATTACGATAAAATGGATGAACTGTCGCATTTTTGTGCTATAAATTTAAACATTTATAGGGGTATTTAAAAAAACTTCCACTGTGTTGGGGGGTGGGGCACGTCCCCTGCTAACGCTACGGTAAAATCACAATAGACATTTGTGTAACAGTATACTTTTACGATAATTTAAAAAAATGTGTGTCTATTTATTGGAATTACACATAATTTTAATTGTATATATCTCTATACTACAAAAAAAATATATATGGGGTACACACTTGCCTTCCAAAATAGTATAGGATTTTTAAGGGAAAAATAAATGTTTTTATAGTTTATTTATAATATAGATTTTTGAGTAACTCAGTTTTCAATTTTCAGTAATATCTGAATCTTCTTAGAAAGTTATAGAAGTTAGTGGAGGACCAAGCTACGTCCTTGTATCACCATGGGAGGCTCCAGCTTTGCACGTAAAGCCCCGCGAATCGTGCTGCGAGAACACATAGGTGGGATGTAAGAGCATCTCCTACAGGTTAGCTAAAAATAAATGCTAAATCTCTTGATTTAACCAACATGTAAAATAGAAAAGCCTCTCAAAAACATGATGGCTACAGCAGCCTAGCTAAATGGTCATTTTCTATATTTAAATGGGCCAAGGCGGTTGGTTTGTACATGGCCACCAGGCACAGTTCGCAACGCAAAGACACAAGACTGTACGCAAAGACATGGCCGCTGGCTTGCTTTCATAGCAACGCACGCCGCCTCCCGTTCTGTTCTCAACGCACGGCAGCCGCCTCCCGTTCTGCTTTGCTCGCAACACACGGCAGCCTCCCCGTTCGTTTCTCAACGCCGCCTACCCCTTGGCGGCGCACCAATTGGTACTGTTGTCCACACTCGCCGCGCGCCGCTTTCGGTCTGACGGTGGAGCCGAAAGCAAGAATCATGATGAGCACTTCATGCATTCAGATTTTCTCGGTGAATCCATCCTTCGCCAGAGCTCCATCCTTCGCCACAGCCGTAGGTGTGTGTGGAATGGATTACGCCGAGTTCAATCTGCTGAATGAAGTGGTGGATTCATCATCTTCGGATGATGACGATGAATGTATATTGCCGCCTGCAGACATAGTAGCAACGGATATTGGCAATGAACTACGTTATCGTGGTTCCGTTGAGGGACATCATGTATTAAATCGTGATAGACGATCGAGGCACGTGAGACTTTATCAAGACTATTTTTGAGATGATCCTACATACGGGCCAAATTATTTCAAGCGCAGTTTGTACGCACCCCATATTTCTTTTCAATTATACCTTGTATATGCATTCGATTTTCGCCTAATTAAATTGTCTTCTTGCATAGATTTGAATGAGGCGTCATGTGTTTGTCCGTATAATGAATGCCAGTCGAGGAGCATGACGACTATTTTGTGCAAAAGAGAAATGCAAATTTGGTACCCTAGGACTATCTTGTTTGCGAGAAGGTTGTGGCGGCATTTGGATGATAGCTTATGGAGTAGCGGTGATGCTACGGATGACTATATGTTCGTATTGGTGAGAGTACTTGCTCTAGAGAGTTTGAGAAGGTTTGTCGAGTCATGTTGTTCATATATTTGGTCATGAGTACATGAGAATGCCTAATGAACATGATCTGACTAGATTGCTTGCAATTGGTGAGAGAAGAGGTTTTCCAGTGTATGCTTGGTTCCATAGATTGCATGCCTTTGGACCTAGAAAAATTGCCTGTTGCATGGCGGGGTATGTATCGTGGGGGCACAAAAAAGGATCCTACAATTATACTAGAAGCGGTTGCTTCTAAAGATCTTTAGATTTGGCATGGTTTTTTTTGGGATGCCAGCTCTCATAATGATATCAATGTTCTCCAAAGATCTCCTGTTTTTGCAAGGCTTCTTTGAAGGTGAGGGTCCACAGGTTAACTATAGCATCAATGGAAACAATTATATAATGGGTTATTATCTCGCAGATGGCATATATCCATCTTGGGCCACTTTCGTGAAGACCATACCGAACCTCAAGGTAACAAGAAGAAATATTTTGCTAAGGCACAAGAAGCATGTAGAAAGGATGTTGAAAGAGCGTTTGGGGTTCTACAAGCTCGCTTTGCTATCGTTCGAAGACCACTTTCGTTTGTGGGATGAGGACACACTCGGAGAAATCATGAACGCTTGTATCATTATGCACAACATGATTGTTGAGGATGAGGGGATGACGAAGATGATTTCAATTCTGACGGCATGGGAGAAAAGATGATGAGTATCCATGATAGTACCCCTGAGCTCGATGCTTTCATTCAAAATTACAAGAACATCAAGGACAAGAAAACGCACACACAACTTCAGGCCGATCTTATTGAGCACTTGTGGCAAAATTATCCAGATTTATACAATAATACTATTAATGATTGATTTCATTTATCGTTGGACTGTAATGATGTTATGCTTATAATTATTGTTTCCTACACGATGGTGACCGTGCTTAATAAAAAAATAATGTGCATGGTTGTTGGCTTATTTACATTGCATAGATTTCGAATATATGTGTGAAGGCCACCTCACAAAATGTGATACTTGTATGTAACAAAATGTGATAATCCAATTGTATACAACCACCACAATATCATCTTTCAGATCAATCCGATGATTCAAATAATTAAGAAAACCGAGAACAATATGATACTTTATCTAATTTTTTTTATATCTGGTACAAGTATGTCATTCTCGAGCTGTTCATATTCATCGGTGAGCTCTGCTGTTTGGTGGACATGGTACTCAGATCGACATTCATAATTCTCTCTTCTTCAAGGTTCCTTTCGAACTCAAATTTGTCTTTTTCAAGTCTGATCCTTTCTTCCTCAATTCTGCTCCTTTTCTTCCTCGATTACGATCCTTTCTTCCTGCAATGCAAAGGCTTTTTTGCACCTCTCCTCTTTCTTCAAATCCTTCTCTATGTCACCTCTTTCTTCTTTGCCAACATATAATCCAATGCTTCGATCTTTGGAACGTTGTCGTAATTTGTCTTTCTCCTTCTTCTTCCTCAGTAGGTCTGTCCACTTTGTAGGCATTGCCGCCTCACTCTCTTCACCATTAGCAAAGGACAACTAATTGTGTAGCCGCTACATGACTTGAATTCGCCGTGGTCTTTTGCTTTTTCCTTGAAGTCGTTCCACTCGATTGCTTCTATTTTTCCACTTGGCCTTGTCTTTCAATTTTTCCCAAAGAATGGAGGTAAGGGAAATTATGGTCTTTGCTTGTCCTCGACTTGAACATTTTTAATGCATTTTTTTCCTACAAAATCAAACACATAGAGACCGCATCACATAGAAAACATCATATACAATTGGTCGATAGTTTCGAAATTACAATCTTTTGCTAGCGCTTCATGGATGGCCAACCGAGAATTATTTTGCCGCTTCTCCATTATCGGAGAAACATCATATACAATTGGAAGGGCAAGGTATGCTATCTTACCTTATCAGGGATAGATAAACCACTTTGATTTCTAGCCTCTATCTTTGAAACGCAACCAGCATATAAGTTCACAGCATATAAGTTCACATCATGTAGAATACCAGACCACCGGCTCATTAGGGAGCTTTATGCGTCGATCGAGATCAAATGTCTTGTTGATATGAAAATAATCATATATTCTTTTCCAATATGTCGAACGTGATTGATCAACTCCGTGAACTGGATCCAAACTCACATTTAGCCATGCTGAGACCAACAATTCGTCCTCGTCTTTACTGAAATTCTTGGACCTTTTCTGACTCCCTTTCACACTTGCTAGGGCCTCATCACAATCTGGCGTTTCATTAGGAGTTGGGACATTATCAGACAAAGCTGCAGGATTACATCCCCTTGTAATGATGTCGGTAAAAGATCTTTCCGAATCCATGGTGCCTGTGAAAAAATACCACAGGGACAATCAAGATCATAGACTCAAATATGATTTCAACAAACAGGTAAAACTGAAGCATTCCAGATGTGGTATCATTCACTAGTAAATCAAGATCATAGATCAAAACAGTAAATCAAGATCATAGACTGAAATATGATTTCATTCACAAGTAATTGCCAAGAATGCTTTCATTCACAAGTACTACGCAAATACATAGCTATTCACAGTTTGCATCCGAGCTTACATGTTCATTTCAGGATGTGGTACACAGCTAGAGAGTTTCAAATCGAAAAAAAAATCGATGAATAAAAATCTACTATTGATAGCAAATTAGATGACACTTGAATAAGTTTCAGAAAACTCGACCTCAACTCATTATATGCACAGTTCAGCAATTGGATGATCACAAAGAAGAGGGTAACATACTTGTTCACGAAATTAAATTACTAAACATACTGAAATACACAAGCTCTAGTTCAACAAATAAATTTGTAAATATGCACAATCACTACCTTCACTTTCATCGCAACTAGTCGAACTTCTACTATCTAAAAGTAGCAAGAATGCTTTCATGATTCGAGAGCTCACCAAATCTGAGTTCACAAGAATGCTTTCATTCACAAGTAATTGCCAAAGAATGTTTTCATAAGCCAATGACTCATGTGCTACAGCTGCTCTCTCCGAGATGATGACTACTCAACCTCCGTGGAGTAATTTAATTCGAGAATGGTGGCGTGTACTCCTTTTTTCAACTTAGTGGAGAATGTGAGATGCAACCAATAAACAGGGAAAAACTCATACAAAATCAATTCATATGGATTGTTTTCTACACAATATTTGTTTATGTTCAGCCCATGGTAAGGCCACATTTAATTCAGGATGATCTGGTTGAAAGATCATTTTTTGCTAAAGATCATACTAACAAGTCAACATGTATGATGAAACTCATAGATCTGACGATTATCCTCTCAATGGACATAACCACAAGAACAATTATAGCTGAAACAAGACCAATTTTGTAAGGCAAGCAAGAGACATCACACATCACGTGGTGGGTGACTTGAGAGCAATTAAATGCACATGATTTCACATCGGCACAACAATGACTCCAATAAACCAACCATCAATATTTGATTATTAAAAACAAAAAATTGGATCTAGGTATTTGGATCTCACCGAATACATGCCGGACAGCAAATTTGATGCAACAAGTGAGGCGACATTGGGAGGAAGAACTCCACGCCATGCCCAGTACCCCTGCACTTTGCAACCAAAGGCAACGACGGCTATCATTGTTGCTCCCAACCGTGGCCGACGAGAAGATGGGGAACGAGTGGAGCTCGGAAGAATTGGGGTCCCGTGGCCGTGGCTCGCAGACATCGATCCCCTTCTACTTGTGCTGCGACATGGTGCCTCGGCAAGACGATTCCGAGGTCCACGAAGGGATGCGCGTCGTGGAGAGAGGAAGAAGTAGGTGCTTGAGAAGAAGCGGCGCGAGATGGGGGAAAAAGCAGAGCACGACAGGGGCGCGCACGCGGGAGCGGGAGAGGCTGGTCTTGGAGAGAAGAAAATCGAGCGCGGGAGAGGCGAAGCCTACGCGCGGGATTCCATTGGCACCGACGCGCGGAGAAGGAAATCGAGCGCGGGAGAGGCGGCTCACAACGGACGGTTTCCATTAGGCGCCGCGGATAGCAAGCGAGCCTCGCATGCGAAAAATGGCCAGCGACGACTGCGGGATGGCAAGCGGTGAAAAATAGAAGACCGGATAGAAAGTCTCTTGGACAACTTTTTTGGGCCACAGTAGCTATAATAGCCTACACAGATGCATTTAGCCCATCTGTAGGAGATGCTCTAAGAACTGGAAATTGTGGCTTTTACTGTTTCATCCTCACATCTGTGGGCTCGGGATAAAATTGCCCCAATATAGGACGTAGGAGGGAGAGGCAATGGCTGGCGCGTTGTCCGGCCGGAGCTGCGCCATCGCCCGGCACAGAGGCACCGCGTGGCTAGGCCAACACGTAGCAAGACGTCGGCTAGGTCAACATGGAGGCTGCGTGGTCCCTCAACGCGGAGGCGGAGTGCGTCGTGGGAGGGGCGGCGGCGGGCCCGAGCTAGTGTCGTCCTTCAGATTGTCTTCAACAAGGAACCCATATAGGCACCCAAACTCAAAATGGGTATCAAGAGACTCAAAATCAGCCTCCGACAGAGTACCTATACGGGAGACTTATTTTGGGTTGCCTGAGAGGCATAACCTAAATATGGACATCCTCTCTCCTGGAAACCCATTTGCAGAAAGGATTCTCTTTTGGGTCTTATTGTTGGAGAAGATGCCGAATAGGTATTGAACATTTTTGCCTGTAGCGCTACCCAAAGGACGAATGGATCTTTTATTTTGGGTGTTATTGTTGGAGATAGCCTCAACGTAGGCGAGGGAAGTTTTTTTTTCTTTTTGCGATTCGTAGGCGAGGGAGGTGAGGCAGAGTGTTGTGTCAGCATAGGAGATGAGGCCGAGGAAACTTGTGGTTGATGAGGTGTAGAGAGAAAAAGAAAAGGTAAAAGAATGAGAAAAATCTAATGAAAAACAAAGATATTATGGGTATTTTACTGTATACAATCATTAAGAAAGTTGTTTTACTAAAAGTTTTTTCTAACGAGAGAAGCTGAAGCAAAGAAAAAACTATTTTATCAGAAAAGCTTCAATCACCAAGAAAAATTGTTTTACTGAAAGTTTTTCTAATGGGAGAAGCTAAAGCAAAAAAAAATATTTTATCAAAAAAGCTAGATTTGAAGTTGTCTTAACCGGAGCTAGAACCCTATCAAGGAGCCCATAGATCCTCGTTCAAGTGTTGTAGGAGTAAAGGGCCGTATAACGTTTCAGTAAAGCACTAATGCAGTGTTCCATAATCCATAGGGAGAAAAAGAAAAAAAAATGTAACCTGATGGGAATATGGGATGGATGCAGGAACCCGGAATAATGGTACACGTTGCTACGTGGTGACAGTCCCAATTCTCCAGCACGCATCACCGCTGTCGCCTCGCCGCAGGCAGCCCAGCAGCAAGCTAGCATGCATGCACGCACGCAAGCACACGGCGGCACGGATGCGGCCGAGTACGGCAGCACAGCAGCGCGCTCCACATCACCTTCCCCTCGCCACGTACGCGCCCACGGCCTCCACCTGGCGGCGCGCATGGCTGCGGCCCTCGCCGCGCCACCCCTTCATATACGCCGCAGCTCGCCACGAACCCTCGCATCGAACGCACAATCGCACTTGCACACCACACTAGCTACCACAGACGACGGGCGCCATGAAGGTCCTGGTGTTCCTGCTCCTGCTCTCTGTGTGCTCCTCGCTGGCGCTCGCATGGCAAACGGACACGGGCTCCGTCTCCGGGTCCGGCCGGCCGTACCACTACGGCGAGGAGAGCTTCCGCCACTGGACGCGGTCGCGGCAGGGACGGTTCAGGGTGCTGGAGCGGTTCACCCACGAGCTGCTGGAGGACGCCGTGGGCAACTACCGCGTCGCCGAGCTGGAGGCCGCGCCGCGCGCGTTCCTGCAGCCCAGCCACTACGACGCCGACGAGGTGATGTTCGTCAAGGAAGGCGAGGGCGTCGTCGTGCTCCTCCGAGGCGGGAGGAGGGAGTCGCTCTGCGTCAGGGAGGGCGACGTCATGGTCATCCCCGCGGGCGCCGTCGTGTACTCCGCCAACACGCACCACTCGGAGTGGTTCCGCGTCGTCATGCTCCTCTGCCCCGTCTCCACCTCTGGACGCTTCGAGGTATGCCTCGCTTGCATCCCTTCTTGTGCTTTAATCTGGCATGCAAAGAGAGCTGACGAAACTTCTTCGTGCTCTGATCGGCAGGAGTTCTACCCCATCGGAGGCGAGAGCCCGGAGTCGTTCCTCGGCGTCTTCAGCGACGACGTAATCCAGGCGTCGTTCAACGTATGCATGCGCTTCATTGTCCTCACGACCGGGTTTCTTCTCTTTTGCATCGATTTTTCTCTAGCTAGCAAACTAACCAGATCTGAAAACTGACCATGCATGTGTCTAGACTCGCCGGGAAGAGTGGGAGAAAGTGTTTGAGAAGCAGAGCAAGGGCGAGATCACGACGGCGTCCGAGGAACAGATCCGGGAGCTGAGCAGGTCCTGCTCACGAGGAGGCCGCAGCAGCCGCGAGGGTGGTGAGTCTGGTTCTTCTTCTTCCAAGTGGGAGATCAAGCCGTCCAGCCTCACGGGCAAGCGGCCGACCCACTCCAACAGCCACGGCAGGCACTACGAGATCACCGGCGATGAGTGCCCGCACCTCCGGGTGCTCGACATGAAAGTCGCCCTGGCAAACATCTCCCGTGTAAGCTAGCTCGCATCTCTTTCAGAATTTCAGCCGAAACTAATCGAAACAGCAACCGATGCTTTCTGATATATACTGGCATGCGTCATGCGTACGTGCAGGGTTCTATGATGACGCTGAGCTACAACACCTGTGCCCACAAGATAGCCATCGTCGTGGACGGCGGCGAAGGCTACTTCGAGATGGCGTGCCCGCATGTCTCCGGCGGCCGGTCGTCGCAGCGCCGGGAGCGCGAGCGCGCGCAGCAGGAGGAGTGGGGCAGAGAGGAAGAGGAGGAGCGGGAGGAGGAGCAAGGTGCCGCGGGCAGAAGTCGAGAAGCTACAGGCAGGTGAAGTCCCGCATCGAAGAGGGCTCCGTCATCGTGATCCCGGCGGGGCACCCGACCGCGCTGGTCGCCGGCGAGGACAAGAACCTCGCCGTCCTCTGCTTCGAAGTGAACGCCAACTTCGACGAGAAGGTGTTCCTGGCGGGCAGGAACAGCGCGCTGCAGCTGATGGATGGGCCGGCGAAGCTGCTGGCGTTCGGGGCGGACGACGAGGAGGTGGTGGACCGTGTCCTCGGAGCACAGAAGGATGCCGTCTTCCTGCGCGGGCCCCAGAGCCGCAGGGTCTCGTCGGCGTAACTGTATGCATGCGATGTATAGTTAGCGGCCGCTCATCGGCCTCGACGGTCGTGGCCACCGCGGTGGTCTGGTGAGGTTAGAGTCGAATAAAGTAGCTGGCTCGCCGGCGTCGCGTCATGTATGTACGTCCAGTGGAGGGTGACGCTCGGGCCTGTGTGCGCGCAGGCATGTCTGTACGGGAATATGTAATAGTCTATCTGCCTACCTATGCAGGTGAAATAATGTTGTTTGTGAGGCCGCGTTTAGTTTTAAACTCAAATTCTCAAAAAGTGTTACAGCAGTCATCACATCGAACCTTGCGATATGTGCATAGAGTATTAAATGTAGACGAAAAAAAACTAATTGCACAGTTTGGTTGGAAATCGCGAGACGAACATTTTAAGCTTAATTGGTCCATGATTGAACATTAATTGTCAAATAAAAACGAAAGTGCTACAGTAATCCAAATTCTAAAATTCGGCCAAACTAAACACGGGCCGAGACATGCTATATCTGCTCTTGGAAAATGCAAAGGCACTCGGGGTTCTGAAACCTTGTAAACACCCCCGAAGAAGAGTAAAATTTAACAACGGTCCTTAAAATAGTTTAGAGGTGTCAACTAAGGGCCAAAAGTGTCTATTAAGGCCCTACCAAATTTTAGTAGCTCCCGCTCCTCTGAACCAGCTACTGTAGTAGTAATATAGCTCCGGCTCCTCCTGGTTAGTAATGTAGCTCGGGCTCCTCTTGAATCGGCTACTGTAGTATAATGTAGCTCTAGCTCCAGTAATGTAGCTCTAGCTCCTCCAGAACCGGCTTCTGTAGCAGTAATGTTCATATGAGTTGTTTTTCTTCTTCCTCATGAAATGAAGAAGTCTAAATAAGCCAAAAAAATTTTGCTCCTTCCCATCTGCCCCTCTAGCGTTGTAGCATGGAGCCAGAGATAGAAAGAGCCCGGGCTCTGGCTCCTCCTAAAAGGGCTTCGTCTTTGGATCCTCACGTGGAGCAGCTTCGCTGGTGGAGCTACAGCTGTTTTTGTTTGGTAGGGCTCTGGCTCCTCTAAAAGGGCTTCGTCTTTGGATCTTCATGTGGAGCAGCTTCTCTGGTAAAGCTACGGCTGTTTTAGAAAACGTTTGACAAAAATGGCTTCAAAGTTATAGTTTTGTAATAATTTGTATTAGTTTTGTGAGAATGCCAGGAGAAGCCACTTTTTTTTTTTGCTCCGTCTCCTCTATAAAAAATGTCTCCAACTCCTCCAAACTTCTTGCAAGGAGATGTTTTTAGGTGCCTGTTTGGCTGGCTCCCTGCGAGGAGCCGCAAGAAGCAGGAGCCAGAGCCTTGCCAAAGGGGGTCTCAAAATCTTAAAATACATTTTTAATTGTCTGAAGGTGTCATCTAGGTCCCCACCAATTCTCTAAATGTGGTCTTATCCAAGTCTAAACGGATGTTTACTCGACCTGCTATTCTACGTGACATGTCAATTTAGCGCTTACATATGGATATGACATCTACATGTCAACGACCAAGCTACACCTTAGAAAAATCGTTTCTTTTTCATAAGGTCTCGGATGAAGATGATTTTTATATGAAAATTGTAGCTCTTGATGAGATCTACAAACTTTATACTTTTGAGTTTTTTTTCATTTAAGATTGTTAATATACTCAAAAAATAATATAAAATTCCAGCAACATATTAATCGCGTACCAAGATTTGTGGCGTTAAAAAAATCTTTCTTGTATGGTGTCAAATAAAGATACTTTAAATGAAATTTTAGCTAAGATCTATAACTTCCTAGTTTTGAATTTTGTCATTTGAGATCGCTAAGATAGTCAAAAAGATAATATAAAGGTTTCCCTTGAACTCCAAAATGTTGGGGGTGAACCACTTGAATGACGTTTGGGCATGTGACTCCACTAAATTCATAGCTGACTGAGGTCCTGCGTCGATATAAAGCAGGGACTCAGTCTGTTCGTTTGTTGGTTTCAGCCAGCCCAAACCAGCCAACCAACAGTGTTTTTCTCTCACAATAAACCAGCACCAGCCAGCCTAAACCAGCCCATAAATCATCCAGCGAACAGGCCGACTGACTTCACTAATTCTTGTCAAGGCACGTAGACAAGATTGAGCATACTTGGAAGTCGAGGGTGGACAAAACACTTGAAATGAAAATTAACATCTCGAGATTAAATCAAGGGTATATAAGAAAAGATAATGAGATACAATCCATGACCAGAAAGAAACACATGGACAATCAAGGTTTTGCCAAAAGTTATAATCAGGACAGCCAAAAATGGTGATATGTTGGTCAAGTTCGTGTTCGGGCTTTGAGCTTGTCAGATTATCTTGCCAGAGCGTCGACAGGGAGAGAGACGCGAGAGAGGATAGGGATGAGAGAGGGGGCACGCATTGCAGGAGAAGATGTGAAAATACTATTATACTCTTAAAAATTAATTAGAAAACAGTTTCTAGCCCATATATTTTTGGTTTGGGCCAACATTTTTTTTGCAAGCACTGTAAAAATCGTCAAAACATGAACAGTTTTCTTTATTGTGACAACCAAATACAAACAATAATACAAATGCGACGCCCAATTCTCTATACTTGACAACGCTCAACCAATACTGTACAGTGACACAACAAATCCTGAATGTCTGAATCCCCAAACGCCGTGGGCAACAGAGTTAGATGAGCCATGATGCTCACACGGCCGAGATGGCATAGACGGCGACAGCCGCGAATGCTAGCACCAGGCTCACCGCCCCCCGGATGGACGCACCGCCGGACGTAAGGTACGGCGCCGTCGGCGTCGTCTTCGATCCAGTGCCGGTTCCTGCATCGGTCCCTGTCATGTAAGAAAGAAGCCGTGGACAGCTGAACCGACGAGCAACGGTTGTTTGTCGCCTTACCTGAGGTGGCTGGTACGCCGGACGATGGCGTGGCCGGCGTCGCTGCGCCCGGAGCGCTGCCGCCACCAACAGCTGCCAAAGCAACGAATGCGGTTAGCACGCGTCAGCAATATGCAAAAATCATGGCGCACTTACGCGCCAGCAGCTCTGCTCTGCGCCGGTGGGATTCGGTCGGGGTGGAGCACTTACAGTTGCACTTGCTCGCCGGCGGGGTCTTGACGTTGCACGCCTGGGGGAGCTCGAGCGCGCGCGTCTTGTCGATGGTGACGCCGCCGAGGGACGAGGAGTCGCCGCTGAGCGCGGCGCAGAGGCACTGCGGGTTGGTCCGCACGACGCTGGCGAGCTGCGAGCAGCACGACGACGGCGGCGCCGACACGTTGCCGCTGATGTAGTTGAGGCACGGGTACAGGCTGATCAGCGTGGTCGTGCACCCGGACTGCGCCGACGCCGAGGCCACCAGCGCCGCCGCCACGGCGGCCGCCAGGAACCACGCCACGGCCGACGCTCCTGCTCTTGCCATTTCTCTCCTCACTTCGGTAACGCGAGAGGCCTCTCTGAGGTCTTGGACTGAATGCTGAATTACCGATTTGTGGACTGAATGCTGAATTGCCGATTTGTGTTGTTTGTATTTGTGTGCTTGAGTTGTGTTCTTTGGATTTGTGTTGATGAGGCTTTTATAAGAGTGGTTCGTTTGGGAAGTTGGATGGGTTGGTTAACTTTGGTGATCTGCCGCTTCCTAATCTGTCAGGAAATCATCTTTTTCGCGTCGATTCTTTTGAGTGCCATTTTTGCAATTTTTTCAACCTGGCGGATGGACCTTGTCGTGTTAGGTGCTGCAAACAACGGTAGAACCAACAATTGTGGTCACTGCTTTTTTTGAAACGGAATTGTGGTCACTGTGAGCACGACGGGTGGCCAGAATTTTGTAGAAGGAACCGTTTCAAATTTTCAGCCCGGATATTGCTACTTTCGCTGAAGACAGAAATAAATCATGAGATTTCCATTTGATTACATTTATTTTATAAGGCGGGTGTACATTACAAAGATTCAAACCGTTTAACCTTTAAATCCCGAGTTGTGTTCAAGCTGCACTTAAAATAGTTGCAAGTATAGCTGTACTTATAAACTGTCTGTAAATATGGGGAACGTCCAAATGTGCACTATAAGTCCTCCCTCCAAGATTCGGCTCCTCTCTACTATAGTTGGTAAGTGAGAGGTGACGTCCTACTGGATTATGTGTTCGTTTGTTCTTGGGGGCTGCTAACACTGACGTCTACCATCATTTGTTGTTGTTCAACTACCCTGATGGCTTTACCAAATCGTTACCACTTCCAGCCTGTTCGCTTAGTCGTATTTGGCTTATAAGCCATGGCTTATCAGCCAACGAACAATATTTTTCTCTTACACCAAACCAGCCAACAATACTTTCAGCCATGACTTATAAGCTAAACAAAACTAAACGAATCTTAGTACTGCATGTGTATCGTTGTTTCCTCTCAGGCAACAGTACTTTCAGCCATTGTCGTGTCGTTGTTTCCTCTCAGCTAACTGCATGTGTATCGTAGTACTACACTGCTATCTTTTGATGACGAATCTTAATAACACATACCGATATCATAGATATTAATAATTTCTTAATAAACTTAATTAAATTTAAAATAGTTTGAACTCGGTATTATGCTAGAATCGTAATTTTTCTAGATGAAGAGAGTATCAGATAATATTAAGCTTGAAGCGTCTGCCTCAGATGTTGTTCAAGCATTTTATCGTAAAATTTTGGGTGTATGTCACGGGTAGTAAAATGAGCCAATACGGCAAAGTCATTCCCTTCGGTGACAAGAACATGTACAAGATTTGGTTAAAATTCTAAAAATTGCAAAACATTGTTTATGTGTATTGGTCTGTATTCAAGAGGTGAGGTAGTATCTTGGGGAGTTGGGGTGAAAGATAGTCGATGGACAGAACAAAGACTTACACCCTGTTTGGATGTTGTACTTTTGAAAAACCGTGGTATTAAGAAACTTCAGTTTTAGAATAAGGGAGGTGCAAAAATCAAAGTTTAGAAAAAAAAGAGATTTAGACTGGAGTTTGTGAACTAAAAAATATAGTTTTAGCAATAGTATGGTTTTCAAAACTCGAAACATCGTTACATCCAAATAGCTTATAGTTTTCAAAAGAGTGGCCCCGTTCGGCTTACCCCATATCCGGCTTGTTCGGCTTCTTTTTTTAGCCGGAACAGTATTTTTCTCTCACAACAATTCAGCCAGAACAGTGTTTTCAGCCAGTTTCAGCCAAAATTCTGCCAGCCGAACGGGGCTGAAATGATAGTTTTCTAACAAAATATTTTGCATCCAAAAAGACCCTAGCAATAGCAGGATCGAAAGTTCATAATTGCCCTTGCGGGAGATGAATACATGTGAGAAGGCAAGGGCGAGCAAGAGAGCATAGAGTAAGACTTCGTTTGGTAGGGATTATGGTACAACTTCTGATGTTGTTTTTTTCTGGTTTAATTACCAAACGAGTGTGGGATAAACAGCTTCACGCATGAATCTCTCCAAAACGCGCTCTCACAAGCCAAGGACCGCTAGTGAAGCTGAAAATACCAGCTTCACTGAGCTTCCTATGGCACTGGTGGGCCCAACGTGATCATGGGCACATTTGCCCGGCCTAGGCCGGCGTGGGGAGGGAGATGTCATCGCCGGCGTGCAGGCGTGCGGAGTAGCGTCGTCGGGCCGCGCGGAGGGGCACGAGCGCGGAGTCATCGGAGCATGGGCCTGTTCGCTTGGATGAATCTGGAGGAATTTGTGAGAGAGTGAACAGTATTTTTCAGCTCTGATTTTCAGCCGCCTTTCGTGTCAGCCGAACGGCGCCCACGCAAGAGAGAGGGCGCTTGCTGAGGCACACAGATGGGCGTGGGTGAGTGGATAAGGAAGAAGAAATATAAGGGGAGGGAACAAAAAGGGACGAGTTTTATGGCCACTTAAAAAAATTCTATTATGAGAAGTTATTTTGTTAAATGGGTCATCAAAACAGCTTTAGCTCTATCAGTTGAGCTGCTTTTCTTGAGCTATATCAAATGGGTCCTAAATAAAAAAGGGAGAAATTAGGCAGAAAACTGGAAGAAGGCTGGATCGATATATCCTGTCTACGGCATAACATTGGGGGGAAAAAATAAGTATTTCGTTTTGATTTCTCATTGTGCTATTTATAATATACTGTACAAAATAATGATCACAAGCCAGCTCAAATCCCTGAAATACTAATATCCTTGTAATAGTTCCTTCTCAAACCACACAAACACAACGCATGCTGCATGCATCCTACAACACCGCATCCCAATCAAACGAAAATGGATGCAGCTATGGAGAGTACAATGGTGACAGCTGCCACGGACACGTGAGAACTCCTAATCGCTGAGCTGGGCACCACCACTGGCCTCTGGGAGAACGGCGGCGAGTCCACCGCCGGAGACGTCGCCGTGGGATCCACCGGAGAGTCTGACGATTCAGGTGGAATCGGTGCTGCAAACGTGTCGATCACATCTGTCAATAAAGTTCAGAGAAGTAACCTGGCATGACATGAACGGAGAAGGCAAAGTCCTTACGCAGTGGAGGAAGCGCGGGAGCGAACGCGACAGGTCCTGGAGCTGGGATTTGCGTTGCCGTGTCTGCAAAAATTACCAAAACCGAAAGGCAGCTTTCAGCGGTTAATCTTGGTCATTAATGGAGACGGGTATATAAAGATTGCGGCGGCGAGCCGGCGACCACCAACCTCGGCACTGGAGCGGGACGGAGGTGGAGCTGCAGAGCTTGGGGAGGGAGATGGCGAGCGTGCGGTTGATGGGGAGGCTGAAGGGCACGTTGCCCGTGAAGATGAGGCAGGCGCAGTCGGCGCCCGTGCGCACCATCTCCGCCAGCGAGCCGCAGCACTGCTGCGTCGGCGAGCCGCCGCCGTTGGTGCTCCCCGTCACGAAGTTGAGGCACGGCGTGAACGTCGTTATCAGCGACGCCGTGCACGACGTCGCGATCTGCCCTGACGCCGGCGCGGCGGCCAGCAGCAGCAGCAGCACCGCGGCCACCGCCGGCGGCGGCTCCATCCTGTCACGCCGGCTCATCATCCGGCACGCCCTCTGGACTCTGGAGTCTTGAAGGGAAACTTTTTTCGAGGCAGCAAAGCGAACTGCAAGCACTGTGCTCTCGTGGTGTGTATATATATCAGACAGTGCTTGAAGTGGTAGATGAATATTGGGTCAAGTTGGTTGCACGAAACTGAGCTAAAATGTTGACCCATGCCAGTTGCTCGTGATCAAAATGATTCTGTTCTTTTTTTTAATCTTCTATTAGGTGAGGTAGGAATGGTTCGTGACCTGACCAACAAACGAATCACTGAAAGAGCAGTACGCAACTACGCAGTGCTACCTGCGGAGTTTCTACATACCAAGTTATATAAAACCGTTAAAAACATGAAAAAAAGGTTTTGGCGAGAAGTTGAGCAAACGCAAGACACACAAAGCCCAGAAAGCTCGGGTGGCGTGCTTCCTACGTGCCCTGGCAACTGCAAGGGAAGCTAATAAAATTTCGACGCAGATAATAATGCAAATCAAACCAATCAAGATGCAATAAGAGAAACACACATAAGCGGTGATACAAATCAAAACAATCATGTACAAACCTAATTGTAGTGAGTGATTTTTTTTTTAGAGAGAAGAGAAGAAAACAAAGCTTGTTAGCCTCGAAAACTACTTTCATGTCTAACCGAGCCCATTTTTTAATAGATCCACTGGATCCCGTAGTCTGAATGTTTCCTGTTAGACCAATACTAGAGGCCCATGTACGTCTCCATGTCTCCGTAGCCCACGAGAACTCAGCGGCAGAGCGCAGAACGCGTTCGTTCGGTCCGAGCATTTAGTCCCACATCACCAGCTGAAGGCAGACGCGCCGCGAGCTTGCGCTATAAGATGAGCGCCCCGTGCCCTGTTAATCCTTACTTAGTGCCCGTTGGGGAGAACGGGAGAAGTTTGGCTCCCGCTAAAATAGCTTCAGTCATGGCAGCTTTAATGGTGCAGTAGATTTATGTGCAGGGCTGAAGCAGTTTTTGGATCGTCGTAGAAACAGGTTTTTTTTGGCTGTTTAGAAAGATAGTTTCTTCTAGTAATCTAAAAGGATGAATTGTCGGCGCATCTTCTTTAACCTCTAGCGTCGTAGCGCGCCATGGGGCCACGCTCGTACCGGCTCTGTCCTCCACGCCAGCTCTCCTCCACACCCTGGCGTCCGGAGCATCGGCCACTACGCGCGTTGTGTGGCCATGCGCCCGCCCTCCCTCCCTCCCTCCTCGCATGCGTCTCCGAGCACTACCGTTGCAGCCGCATCCTCGTGCGCCTCCGCCAACCATCCTTGCGCCGTCAGGGGTTGACCCGACGCCTCCGCATGAGCTGCGCCCTAGCACAGGCGCGCCGCATCTGCCTCGACGCCGGACGAGCTCCGCGCCGCCGTCGTGCACCCTGTGACGCCCCTACGCCGCCGTCGCCCACGTCGACGCGCCTCGGGTGCAAATCAGGCCACCGGCCGGTTCTGGGCCCACTCTCTGTTGCTGAGCCAGAGGAAGCTACACTTTTTGGCTCCTACTCTCTCTCCTCGCCTCTCAGCGGGTTTCCCGCGGAGCCGAACGCGGAGCGGAGCCATTCTCTGCCGTTTGGCTGGTGGAGCAGCGAAACTGCTCCTGGAGCTGGTCTAGGAAGGCCCCTTACCTGGATGGGGTCGACGAGCGATCAGGAAGGCCCATGGCCTAGGTCAGTGGTAGGGGGCACGCGTTCACGCGGCCCTCGCCAATTCTATAAAATTAAATAAATTTTGGTCCCTAGAGAATTCTGCTTTGGTCCCTAGCATCAGGCTGGCGCGAGCGGGGTTTTCCTTTTGGAGCCTTGTCACTCTGAGCACCTTTGCATTGCGATCCGATTCGGGGCCCTCTTTCGCAATTGACCTGCTTTGCTCATCAGTAGACTTTCTAGGTTTGTGTTACTTTTTTTTTTGCTTCTGCTCATCAGTCAATGTGCAAAGTTTGATTGTCTGATGCCAACCATCAGATACAAAAATAAAATGCACTGCTTCAGGAAACTTTAGTGCAAAGCGGAAATACCTGACCAAAAAGAAGTTTTCCTCATGATTCCGTGGAGGAGCTCCCGTCGCCGAGATCCCTTGGAGCAGGGTCACCGGGCTTTTCTCGGGCGCGTTCGTCGGCTGTGGTCGCGGGGAGCGGATCTCCTTCAGTGACTCGGAGGACTACTCCGACTCCGAGCCGCCCTCACCGCCGCCGCCTAGTAAAGGTAAGGCTGTCGCGGGGCCGTGTGGGCACCGCCGGCGTGTGCGTCGTCATCGTCGTCTCCGGCGGAGGCCCGGGGACTTCATGACAGCAGCTCAGCATTCACACCCCCAGCTCGACCCGGCTCCTGCTGCCGCCTCCCGCCAACGCCGTGACCCTCCTACGGTGCACCCTGTTCATGCCCTGGAGGAGCCGGATGTAACACCCTCGATGTTACACTGTAAACCACTCACTAAAACACTACATGAGCATCATGTTATGTGTTAATGCATGTGTTGGAATGCTTTGGTGAAGTCTCGTAATGCAAAATAATTAATAAAATGTAAATCGGAAGGTTATTCCATGATTCACGTAATTATCAAGTAGAGTTGTAAACTAATTCTTATTGAACAAAAATGATATAAAACACCTATGTGACACTTAAATAAAGTTGAAGGTAGAAACTTTCTAGATGGCAATGAAATACTTGTTGTTAAAAAATATTATTGTTAGATAGTATTTCTAATAGCTTAGAGATGAAACTTGGATTAAAATTCAGTCCAAGACTTAGCAAATTTTCAAAGTTGAAAACGGTGTGACAATGCTATATTAGCGAATTAATTCTGAAAAATTTAGCTAAAGGCTTTTGCTTGGTGGGTTGCATCCAAGTAATTAGTTGTCGATGGTTTAGGGGTTGGTTTAGTTAGTATGTGCTTTGATCATAAATTAATTGCTACAAAAAGCTAAAAAAATGTTGTTTGGGCACCGATTGACAGCATCCACTTAGCATGCTCATATTTTATTCTCTAGTCTATCTTGGTCCAAGTATATTGCTCCGTTCAGTAGCCTTATGTACCATATTCAGCTAAGCCGAGTTGGTTGGGTCATAACCGAGCTAGATGGGTCGTGGTTGACGCTTTAAAAAGCATGCACTGCACGTATTGGGCCAGTTTGCCAAGTGTGCGTGGTCACCGTGTGCCTAGGGCGCCGCTGGCCATCCTGACCGGGCGCCTAGCGCGCTGCACACTGCTGCTGGCGCCGTTGTCGGTGCCACTGTGGTTGCACACGCCGCCCTGCTACGCTGCCCTGGTCCGCTGGCCACTGGTGCCGCTGCCGTCGCGTCACCGCTGCGGCGCGCACCACCCTCCACTAGCTCCGCCGCCCGTCGTTGTTTTCGCTCGGGTTGTAGTGGCATCACATGGTCTAGCTAAAATCACAGCAATGCGCACGTTGCATCCTGGAGCTGCGTTGTCCGTAGCGCCGCCATGACACCCGCACGCGCGCATGTTCGCGCTAGAGGCCAGCCGTCTTCTCGAGACGACGCAGCGCTCCCACGTGTTACTGGCCTCGCTCTGAGCCACGTCACGCCAAACTCATTTTTGCAGAGTCTAGTCATTCTCAAAGCAATTGCGTGCGCCAGGTGATAGTTAAGGCACTAGGCTACACGTCAAGACCACGCATGGCCATAACCGAGCCCTATATAACTCCAAATTGGAGTTTACCTCGTCGCCGGTCAGTAGAAGCCCCAATAACGTCGCGCCTAAGGCACCAATTGTTTAGGACCCCAGAATCCAATTCCATGGCACCAATAGCTTCACCTTGATCCCCTATGCACCCTGCGCAACTCAGCTGAACCACTACCGTCGTCCCCGGGGTGTCGCCGCGGCCGTGTCCGGCGCGGAGCGCCGCCAAGCTGCTCGGTCGCTCGTGGCCAGCGACACTCAGGCCGTCCCAGACCAAACAGTCACCTCGGCCAGGTTTCTGGTGAGTCACTGAAGCTCATACGCTAGCTAGTTGATCGCCTAGCTGCCCTAGTTCACCGGAATGGTCGCACCGCCGTAGTGAACCACCGTGCGTCGCTCCCACACGCGCTAGTGTGTCCCCTAGCTCCCTACCACATTCTAGGATCGTCATTTGAGCTAGCGATGGCGATCGACCCCTCAGAAAAGCTAGGGCGGGTCCCAGTTGCTCGGCGTGAGCGTGGAATTCTAGCAGAGGTCGCGTCGTCGCACGCACCGCCGCCAGGGGCTTCGCAATAGGAATTAGAAGAAATCCAGGGTGCTAGGTGAAAGGGCAGAGAGAAGGAGAAATAGTGATGAGGACCGCTGGTTAATTCACAATTAGCACAAGGTCCTTTTTGCAATGTTGCCAGCACGTGCACGGCCTCCCCGCGTGGGCCGCATTTGCTGGGCTGGTCTGTTGGCCGTGGGTCGCGCTCTGCTGCTTTCGTTTTCTTTTTTCTAGGAACTGGCTAATGGTTTTCCTTTTAATTCCCGAGCTGAGATTGTATAATTAATATAAAATTGTATAGGTGTCCAAAAATTGTGAAATAAATTTTGTTAGATTCCTAAATTTGTGAGCTATCTGTTAGTATATTTAGTTCATACAGTTCTATAGTGTCTTTAGGGTTACTTTATTTATTTTAGAATGCTTGTTATTATTATCATTATTTAGAGAATGAATTTTTGTGATGAAATGGTAGAAGTGCTAGCTTTGAAAATTTTACAGTAGGCTCATGATGATATAGACCCTCTCTGTAATTTTTGTAACCCTTGAATAGCTAATTTATTAAGGTGGCTAACATACCTTAATTGAAAGCATATGAAATCATTTAAGAATTTAGTTGTAAGGCTATTGTTGTTGATGCAACGATGTCTCGTTTAATAAAAATGATAGTTAGTTGGTATGTAATTAGTAGAGCTAGCTCAATAGCATAATAAGTGTGTTTGTATTTTAAGAGTTGCTGTTGTCTAAATATTAATTGTTGCATCATCATCATTTCATGCATGTAGAGAACAAGTTGGTGGAGTTCGTAACCGCGGGCGAGCAGGAGTACGAGGAGGTGATTGAAGAGTACGAGGAGGAGATTCTCATACAGGAGGAAGCCCTGGAGCTACCGACGACTGACTTTGCTGACACCCCGCCTGCCCAAGGCAAGTCCTGGTGCATAACCCTTATTTTGAATAATCACTGGAAATATATATATGATGTGCATTTACGTTGCATGATTTATATTGAAACTACATGCATAGATATATCTACCTATGAGTTCTACTAGCTTAGATCGAGTAGCTGCTATGCTTAGGTTTTTTGGTAACGTGAGTAACCTGCCGTTACTCACAATAGGTGATTATTATTATCACTCTCGTGATAAAATGGTGAAAAGAAATGGAGATCAGGCAGGGATATGGTACGGGTATTTGTGGGTGTAAGAGGTTGTGTCCCGCGGTCAATGGGGCATAGCTAGGTTACACTATTTTCCCTATCCGTGCCGGTTAAGGACCGGCTGTTTCATTGGATTCTATTTAGGTCACAAACTTATTATCCTAAGCACATACTTGTTTATGGGAGCAGTGAAGGCTCGTTGCTCTCTTGTCATGGGGTCTGGCTCTTTCTGAACCGACTGATTGGAGGCGGTGATGGTGGAGGTCTAAGCACCACACCGAGTCCGGGACTCAGGTGTGGGGGCTTAAAGTCCAAGTTTGGATGGGGACCTAGATCCCTTGATAGGAGAGTGATGGGTTGGCCCTGTTTGTACCTGGGTTACAAGCGGGGCGTGTGTTTAAGGATACCTAGCTAGGCATATTGATTCACGAATCGCCGGATAATCTAGTACGACTTGTCTATAATTTAGCACCGTAGTAAGAACTATAATATGAAATATGATGAAATGGATCTGTTTGCTCAACTCTTGCTTGAAAGTAAAACTGGTGCTTACCTAGAATGGTTAGATAATGAACTAATCATGACTGCTAATAAGAAACATACATAAGGATTCACTACTAGTATTGCTTTTTGCAAAAAGAAAACCCAGTAAACCATAAAGCTTATTATATTCTTTGGAGTCAGGAAATTATTTTCCACTAGTCTGGTAAGTTTTGCGAGTACATTGTGTATTCAGGGTTTATTCACCCATGTTGCAAGTGCAGCTTGAAGAGTAGCTGTTGTGTGGAGGATTCTTCTGGTGGGCACAGATGGATCCTTGTATTATACCGTTAGATGTTTATTGTAATTCCGCTGTTTAAATTACGCACTCTGAACTTAGTATTGTAATAATGTATTTCTAAGAACTCTTGTTGTATGAAATAGACTAAGTATTGTAAACTCGTTCTCATTATTGGATCCTGGAGGAAAAATGTGGATTATTCGAGTTCTCCTTTGGGGTGTGCTCGACGGAATCCATTTGATGTAGCTTGCTTTCGGGGTGCTTAGTGTCTGGTAGAAGACGAGCGCCTCCGAAGATGTGTTATTTCGGGCGGTTCCGCCACACCGGACGCAGACGACTTCTACCAGGTGCAGAGTCACCGTCGATGGCGTTGTCGCTCGCCGCCCAAGCCGGCAAGGCCTGTCCCGCCGGCGTTGGTAGGCCTCTGTTTCAACTGCTTGGCGAGCTCCCATGTCAAGGCAGAGTGTAGCTTCCTAGCAAGGTGCTTCAATTGTTGGTGCATGGGCACCGCGCCTTTGCATGCCCGCTCCCTGTAAGGCCCACGGGCACCAAGCGTGGGAGCTCTCTGCCGCGATCACCAAGGGGTCGATGGGTCTCCCGGTGGTGGCCGACGGTTGGTGGCCGGCGGGCTCGGCGCGCCGATGATGACATGCCCTCGGCGTGGTCTGCCTCCATGGGACGGTCGCCATCGGTTCCACGCTGCTGCGCTCCACCGACTCCGCCTTCCCCACCTCCCCCGCCTCCACCGCCACCTCTGTCCTCTGGCGCCATCGTGACTCCTGTGGGGGCGGCCGTCGAGGCTACGGAGGGAAGCCGTGCGGCATGCCAGCGTCACACGGAGTTTGTCGTCATCCCTCGTTCAACGGAGTTGCTAGCTACCGAGGACGCGCTCGGCCTTGCGCTTGTCGCGGTGGTTGGCGGTACACGGCCACCGGTGTCGCCAGCCATGGTGGTCTGGTTCCTCTTCGAGTGCTTTGGCTTGACAAAAGAGGATGCAGTGGTTCGATGCCATGATCCAGAGGATTTCGTCGTACGGAGACCTCGTCCTTGCCACCACGGATCGGGCTAAGTACCCCTGGCGACCATGGCGGAGGACGTCGTTAGGCGATCTTTGGATTGTTCCGGTTTAGGGTGCTGGTGGGGATGAGGCGCGTCCCCCTCCATGCCCGGAACACGACCACGTCGCAGACCATCCTCGGGCCCGCTTGTGCTGAGGTTGATGTTGTCCGGCCAAGCGATGTCTCGGCGGATGACGACCTGAATTTTTTCGTCACACAAGATGGTGTTTGCATCCACGGTTCATCCCCGGCATGAAAGGTCATGTTCATCCTGGACCCCGCATCCCCAAATTTCCATGGAGGCCGCTCGACCGTGCTTCGGTGGCTGCGCCCTCATGAGGTCAGGCTCGGTCGCGTTCGAGATTGGAACACACCACCTACGTCCCCTACGGATGATGGCCATGATGGGGGTGATGTTAATGAAGACGACGGTCCAAGCGATGACAACTTCCACCATGGGGTTCATGATGGGTGCGACGGCCCGCCACGGGGACCGACCCCTGAGGATGACTACTCCGGCGGGCGCGACAGCGACGACGATGGCTCTGCCGATAGCAACTTTAACCGCTATCATCCTAGGATCGACCATCGCTGTTGTGGTTGCTCGTCGCCGTCTTACCTGACCGCCTTGGCAAGGCCGTCCGTACTGGTCGGGACGGTTTGTTGCCCGCTGGTCCCTGGCAGGCATGGGCTCATGCGTGCGGGCGTCACAATTGGTGGACCACACGAGATTCCGGATGTCACGTCGCCGCAGCCTCGAGTGCGTGCGCCTGTGCGTCCTTGGGAGCGCGTGCCTGAGGCCCCATCACTATCGAACACTGCTCCACACCCCGCTGATGTATCTCCTTTTCAGCTGACTTCCATGCCGGCCACACCAGTCGCTGTAGCGCTGACTTCTGCCTTGGGTGCCAAGGGCGTCTGCCGGCTGCTGGTACCGCCGAGCCCATCTCCTATGATGCTGCGTGTGCCTGAAGGCTCTTCGGCTCTATTTGTGGGAAACACTAGCCCCACGGGGGCGAGCGTCGTGATTGGTGGGCCACGCGAGATCCCGGATGTCGCATCGCCGTGGCCTCGGGAGTGTGCACCTAGAGCTCTGTCAGTTGCAGACACTGTTGCTCCATGCATTGCTGATGTCCGCCAGCTTTGCTGCAGGAAGGCCACGTCTGGTGTAGTACAACAGGTGGGAGAGGCCCCCATGCTACTTGAGGCTACGGCGCTGACTTTGGTCGGCTCGGGGATCAAGGTCACCAAGCCATGGTTGATTCTGCCGAGCCCCTCGCCCCACCTGCTCAGGGCGTTCTCACCTGGGAGCAGCACGTTTGGGCTGGTGGGCCGGATACTCTTGTTTGACCCTGAACTTCATTGAGGAGGGACAGGGGGACCCAAGCTTGGGGAAGCATCTGGGCGGGCACATCTGGAGGTTGTTTCCTCCTATTGGTGGGCCGACTGCGTCACAGTGGAGCTCGCTGGCCCATCTCGCTCGGCCCCTTCTTCGGACGAGGAGCACTCGGACCACGCGAGGACGCCATCCAGAGTTCCTTCCCCACCTGTGGCCTTGACGCCCATGGGTGCGGCGGCGGTTGTGGCGCCAGCTCCGGTGTCACCAAGTGCCATCTCGCAGTGTCTACAGTCGTAGCTTTGCTCTGCCATCACGAAGCCGATCTTGGTCGAACATCCACGTCTCCGTGTTCCTAGGAGGCGTCATGCGGTTGAATGCACATTCTCACCGCCACGTCGTAGCGGGAGGCTGGCAGCCAAGAGCAGATGCAGAGCCTCCAACCCGATCGTGCAAGCCCAGAACGTGTTGATGGCAAAATGGGGAGTCCGCCAGCAGGATCAAGCGCCGCAAGCCGATGCGGAGGGCGATTTCAATGAGTAAATGGCCCTATTCGGCGGGCCTCTCTCGGAGTCCTAGCGCGAGGCAATCAGGACACTCTTCCCGGTAGGCTGCGCGATTGAGGGCATCCAGCTGGTGGAGGGGGTTGACCTCGAGGTTTAGCCTACCTCTGGGTACCCGCTCTAGGTCACCCAATCGTTGCCTATGGCCTAGTTTACTAGCTCGCTGTCGCTCAGCCCGTTGTTGCTTTTAGTCCCTCTTGTGGTAGTAGACGGGCTTCGTCGTAGTTTTTTTTTAATTTTTTCGCTTCTGTTTTCTTCCTTCTCCTTGTCTACCTAGTGTTGAGCCGTTTATTGTTTGGTACGGTATTGTCTACTTTCTCTTAATGAAATACGTGCAACACGGCACGTTCGCGAAATAAAAGTTGTACTCTATTGTGTCCATCTGACCATGTGAACCATTGGATCTTATTCAGTGTCACAGCGTAACTTTCCTTCAATATGGAACGTACAATACCGATCCAAACGGTATGCCATTCAATGCCTTATTGTCCGGGTACTTGTGGAAGTGTCAGACAAAAATATTTAGGATACCAATGTCAAATGTTAATGTCAGATTACAAAAATGTTGATCTTAATGTTGGCTTAAAAACTATAAACCATCTTTAGTATCTTTCTTTTTCTTAAGTGCTAATTGTCACAGCCTGTTCGCTTGTTCGTAAACGATCGTAAATTTCCAGCCGGGAACAATGTTTTTCTCTCACACCAAACCAGCCAGCAGTAAATAATCCACGATACGATACGGCCTCCCGAACAGGCTGCTAAACTGAAGATAAAAGAGGACGTTGTTCATAAAATCAACAGTTCACATCATATTTGTTGTGTCTACGCACTTAGAATATGAAACAACACTACGAATTGCTCCTTTCGATTGCAGAGTTTCTACTTCTAGACGTGCGGAAGATTTGGCGAGACGTTGACCAAACACAACAAAAAGTCAAAAACGTCCAAAAGCTCGGGTGGTGATTCCTAACCTGCTTACCTGCCCTGGCACGACAACAGCAACAGGGCACCCAATTCAACAAGTTTCGACCTGCCAAGAACAGGATCGTCACTACAAATCATAGCACAACCACTTTCGATGTGAAGACACGCTCTCGCCAGTCAACCGAAGCCAGCAATGGCGGCAGCTTATCATCACGCCGCCGCGCGCGGCCTTGCCCTGGCCCTCGTGGCGGCGGGGGTCCTGGCGTGGCAGTGCGCGGCGCAGCAGACGCCGTCCGGTCCGGGCTGCATGCCGGAGCTCGTCAGCCTGAACCCGTGCATGGACTACATGTCCGGCAACGAGACGGCGCCCGACGGGCCCTGCTGCTCGGCCGTGTCGGGCATGCTGCGGTCCAGCCCGGGCTGCCTCTGCATGGTGGTCGGCGGCACGGCCGCGTCGCTCGGCGTCGCTGTCGACGGCGACCGCGCGCTGCAGCTGCCCGCGGCGTGCAAGGTCCAGGCCCCACCTGCCAGCCAGTGCAACGGTAAGCGGTCCTGACAATCGAGGGAATCCAATGATCGTGGTAGTTTCGCACGGGCACGCCGCACGGCGGAGAATTGAGAATGGCGAGCTAAAATTGCTGAGCGCTTTTGCAGCCGTGGGAGTTCCACTGCCGTCTCCGGCGCCGGGGACGACCACACCCGGGGTTCCAGCCGCGGAGGCGCCGTCTAACGCCAACGTCACCCCTGCAGGTACAGGACTAGCCGAGCCGTACATACTTTGAATAGATTGGGTGAGCCCAAGGAGACGTTGTCTTAACGGTTAACAGTGAAGACTTGAACTCTGAATTTTTGACACTGTAGGGTCTGGGTCGAAGGCTACACCAGCATCCACCCTTCCATACTCTGACGGAAACGATAGCAAACCAGGAACGTTCTTCGTCTTCGCCGCCGCTGCACTGGCGCTGCTCCATCGTTTCTAAGACGCGAGAGCTTCTTGTGTTCGTCATGGACGGTCAATTTGCACGGTTGGGAGGTACTTGTCTTGTCGCTCCAGGATTCAGTGGGACACAACACTCTTGCGCTGATGTGCACTTGGGCACTTTCAATTAGCGATCACGCTAGCTGTTTGTTCACGCGTTGAAGCTCCATGGAGGATGTGATTTGTAGTCTCTCAGGATTGATGTCATGATGAAGATGTGTTTGGCTGTTAATTGAACAGGTCAATCGGATTTACGTATTTCCGAGACTCTTATATAGAGAAGTAAAGAAGTCACAGTCAAGTTGACCGTTTGACTTACCTGTATCTGTATGCAGCCACGAGCCACACCTCACGCCTTCCTTCTCCCGGCTTCCTCGTTCCTTCCCGCAAGAAGGCGATGGCTCATACCACATGCGCGACACCAATTTGCATAAGCTAATCTACACCAAGCTTGCCGATCAAAACTCTCCTTCTCTCTGGTCAAAGTCAGACGAAGTTGCCTGCCTCATCCACTCGAACTGGAAGTATATGAACAGAGGCGAGCAGCTGCACTGCCGCATCGAGACATCCGTCAGAGCCCAAGAAAAAAGCTCAGCAATGGAGGCCACGGCGACGCCAAGAACCCAAGAAGAAGTCAAGGCCGGCACGGCGAAGGTAACCGTGGGCGAGGTGACGCTCCGGAAGTTCGAGCTGTCCGACGTGGACGCCATGATGGCGTGGGCGTCGGACCCTGAGGTGGCGGCCTTCTGCCGGTGGGAGCCGTACGAGTCGACGAAGCCCCTGCTGGCGTTCCTGCGCGACACCGTGCTCCCGCACCCGTGGTTCCGCGCCATCTGCGTCTCCGGCGCCGTCGTGGGCGCGGTGTCCGTGTCCCCCACGTCGGAGCGCTGCCGCCGGGAGCTCGGCTACGTGCTGGCGCGCGCGCACTGGGGCAAGGGCGTGGCGACGGCGGCCGTGCGGCGCGCGCTGCGGGACGTGTTCGCGGACCTGGAGCCGGAGGGCCTGCGGCGCGTCGAGGCGCTGGTGGACGTGGGCAACCCGGCGTCGCAGCGCGTGGTGGAGAAGGCCGGGTTCCGCCGCGAGGGCGTGCTGCGGCGGCACTACTGGCACAAGGGACGCGCCAGGGACATGGTCATGTACAGCCTCCTCTCCGACGACCCCCTCCCCGAATGATCCCCGTGCCGGATTCCTCCATGCATCATCTCGATCTCAGCTCCTAGCATCTCATCTTTCGATCTATGGAGTAGAACTTTTGGTGTATATTCACAATTCTTGTTACATACGGAACAATATGTACCGATGCAATCATGTAAAAGTGGCCGTGCCAGCATGTTTTTGGCTGGTGTCTATGTTTGGGACCAAAGATTCAAAGAGTTGCTGTTTGGTACCGCACGTGGTGCTTTGCATCTGCTGCAACACCAAGAACACCTGCTTCGCCGCTTGGCGCCTCGAGGAAAGCTTCTCGACGACACGTATACGTGTCTATGAGCGTGATGCCATACCAAATGCGACAGGTGGAAGCGATTGCCCAGAGAACAAACACTGATCAATCCAACACGTCACTCTGTTCCTAATCCAGATAAACTAAGTGCTGGCGTGGGGCCTACACACTTATGTGATTGTGTGCCCCACCACCACTTTGATTTGATTAGTGTGGCTGAAAGCTGGAAAGCTGAGACAGGACGCAAAGCCTCCACTAGTGACTGAGCATCACCGGTCACCACCAAGCAAAAGCAACGCGCCGGACCGGAAGCTCAGAGATGGAGCAAGAAGCGCCTGCCCAACCGGGGTCCGTGCCCGCGGTGACGCTCCGGCGGTTCGAGCTCGCCGACGTCGACGCGATGATGGAGTGGGCGTCTGACCCCGAGGTGACGGCGTTCATGACGTGGGACGCCTACACGTCCCGGGAGGCTGTCCTCGCGTTCCTGCGCGACGCCGTGCTGCCGCACCCATGGTTCCGCGCCGTCTGCCTCGGCGGCGTCGGCGACGGACACGGACCCCACCGCCCCGTGGGCGCGGTGTCCGTGACGCCCACCGACGACGCGTGCCGCGCGGAGCTCTGCGTCCTGCTGGCGCGCGCGCACTGGGGCAAGGGCGTGGCCACGGCGGCGGTGAAGCGCGCGGTCGCCGCGGCGTTCGGCGACCTCCTGGGCGTGGAGCGCGTCGAGGCGGTCGTGGACGTCGACCACGCGGCGGCGCGGCGGGTGCTCGAGAAGGCCGGGTTCCAACGGGAGGCCGTGCTGCGGAGCTACTGCGTGGTCAAGGGAAGGGTCAGGGACATGGTCGTCTACAGCGTCATCTCTACCGACCCTCTCGTTGAGTGACCAAGACTCGAGAGGTGTGACAACGCGTGGCTCGTGCGTTTCAGCGTGCGAACTAGCAACTGGAGCAAATTTGGTGCCGAATGCATTGGCAGAGGTCGTACCACTTGTCCATGCCCGATGGACCTGGACTTGGCAGTGCGTTTTGATGCAACCAGTGCCTTTGTCTGGTGGCAATTTCGTCAGCATCAGACGACGCATCGCGCCAGCCAGCGACCAGCGTAGTACGTGTCACTGTGTCCCTCAAGGCTGAAGATTTGTTCAGTGAATTTTGTTGTTTTGCTTTATGCGTGATGCATGAAACTCGCAATGGGAATGAACGTCTGTTTTCTGGTGGACATGGGCTGTGCCTGTGCCAGAAGTCTGGTGTCTTTGGCTCACCTGTCAAAGTGTCAATTCGTAATGGAGCTCAGTGGTGTTTTCTGTTTTCTGTTTGGCACCGCACGTGCTGCTGCAGAAACACCTGCTTACCAGATTGTGTGCCCCAATTTGAATGTCGTGGTAAAACCAACGCACCCATAAACAAACAAATAAAAGAAGAGACCTGAGTAACGGCTAGAGCCAGGATTTACACCGTGCTATTCTGGAAACAAATCCTTTTCAGTACCGCAGAGAAGATCCACCACGGATCTAGGGCGTGGTCAACGACAGGCAGGTCCTATCATCCACACGGATGTAACAAGATTCAAGAGTGTGGTGAGACCATTACATATAGGCTAATATATCTGCAACAAATGGATTTGCATATACTATTCCATAACGTGGCTGGATGACCCAAAGTTGTGCAAGAAAACGAAATGGCATTGCTGCTTGCAGACCACCAACAAGCATCATCTCAGCTACGAATTACAGACTTATTACTCTTCTTCCGCTACTGATCTCCAAGAAGACACACTTCTTCTTGGAATTATTAACCGAACTTGTTTTTCCCGGACCTCCATTGATCGATCGATATATAATAACCAAAGAAAAACAAGGCTCAAAGAGGACACGATGCCAAGCACAATGCAGAGGTATCATCATGCTTCCCATCCCCTGAGGACGGTGGCGCGCGCGACGCGGTTGACGCCCAGCGTGAAGGCGCCCATGCGGAGGTCACAGTTGTGGCTCCGGCACATCTCCTTCACGTCCCCGAAGGCGCGCGTCATGTACGTCCGGAGCTCCGCGTTCACCTTCTCCTCGTCCCACATGAACCCCTGGATATTCTGAACAATCCAAAGCACGTGCCCACTGCCACGGTTCAGTTTACATTACAAGTGTTCTGTAGTCTGTGTGGAAGCACAGGAACACTGTGCGGTGACAGATGGGCAGCTCAAAGGAGAAGAACTACGGACCTGAACCCACTCGAAGTAGCTCACTGTGACGCGCCCAGAGTTGGCGAGTATGTCGGGGAGGATGAGGACGCCTTTCTTTGACAGGATCTGGGGATGGGATGGAATACAGGGGGAGGGATCAGAAAACATTGCAGAAAACAGTCGGTTTCTTCACTGTCACTCTCTCTGAAACTGTTAAGGTATCAACTTGCCTCGTCTGCCTCTGGGTCTGAGGGGTGATTGGCAGCCTCGATGATGTACTTTGCTTTTATGTCGTTAGCATTATCCCTGTCAAAAAATGGTGCAAGTGAACAATTTATTCAGGCCTGAAGTCGCAGGAACAACTATTATAGGATATAATAACTGAAAATAATCGACTTTTCAGTAGGGTGAAAATGACTGTAATGAGAAGAATTTTACTTATTTATGACTCCCCCAAGCGCTGCTGGGATGAGGACGTCGCACTCTTCAGTGAGCAATGAGTTTGGATCGATGGCATCTCCCCCATTGAAGCCCTTGATCCCTCTGTTCTCCGCCGAGTGCTTCACTAGCTGGGCAATGTCAAGGCCATTGACGTTTTTGACAGCGCCCGTGACATCACTGATAGCAATCACCTTGCCACCGGCTTCATTGATCAGCTGAGCTGCCCAGGAACCAACGTTACCGAATCCCTGAAAAGGGTGAACAAGTCACCTTTTACTCAAGAGATAACCTTTGCAGATAAAATGTTTAGGTGTGACTGATTTTCAATGATAAACTGACAAGGTAACCTTAATCATGAATTGTTCTTGTAACCAGAGCCGAAAGGCACATATTATACAATTGATGGAGTACGAAATTTTCTCTGATGTGAATTTTTTAAAAGGTAAGACTTAACCTACACATCATTTACCTGTATGATGAAACGCTGGCCTGCAATGCCTTTGTCATGCTCTGCAAGCAAAGCTTCAGTAGCAAACAGAACTCCCCTTCCAGTAGCTGCATCTCTTCCCAACGATCCTCCAAGGTCCTGTGTGTTGAGCAGGAAATTCACAATACATGCAAGATAATGAGAAGGTAAGCCAGCATCCTCTGAAGAGTATACTGAGTATACTGTCCAAATAATCATTATTCCTGCTAAACACGTAATCTTGTTGCATCCTAGATAAATTCCAATGGATTGTGCTTGATAAAATTCCTAATTTGACCACCTTTTTAGAAATCTTCACATTATTTTACGATTTTGATCTGGAAACATATTTTTTCAGTACATATATGTGTTGAAACTGCGATATAGATAGTTACTTACAACAGGCTTTCCTGTCACAACAGCTGGTGAGTAACCATGGAACTTCGAGTATTCATCAAGTATCCATGCCATTGTCTACATCCATAAACAAACAAAATTGGCCATATTAAAATAAACATATACAGATAACTAATTCTCATCAAAGTCATTTATGAAATAATATTTTTGTTCAAAAAAATATGAAATAATATATAAAAGAAAATAACCTGTGAGTTGGTGCCCATATCTGGAGCTGGAATGTCAGTATGGATGCCAATTAAGTCATGGATTTTCTGAGTAAAAACTCGGGTAAGCCTCTCAAGCTCGGAGATGCTCAGGTCTCCAGGGCTACATCCTATTCCACCTTTAGCTCCTCCATATGGTATGTTAGCCACTGCTGTTTTCCATGTCATCAGTTGTGCCAAGGCATTGACTTCATCAGGGTCAACCTGAGTTAAAGAATTTTAAATGTCAGGACCAGATTTCACTAACGGATTTCCAAGTGTCTTAAATAAAGAGGAAAATAAATTTGAAGGAAATGGATAGAATCATATACCCATATAACTTGGATATTGTGAGTTGTCCCTAAGTAGATAGTGGAAATCCAATATTTCAGCAATACATGGGATTCCTAAAAACTAAGAATCTATGCTTAAGGACCATTTCATCTCTTTATGCTCAAGGAAATAGAGCCAGAATGCGACCCCATATTTTCTGTTGTTCCCAGTTTTCAATGTACTTATACTTGGTCTCAAGAAACAATCCAATACACTTTTGTTTTTCATTTGTTCAAGGAGATATCTCAAAACTAACATGATCCACTGAGATATGTTTGTGTATGGCAGATTTGTGCTTAAGGAAATAGAGCCAGAATGCAACCCCATATAGCTCAGATATTGTTTTGTTGTTCCCAGTTTTCAATATACTTATACTTGGTCTCAAGAAACAATTCGATATACTTTTGTTTTTCATTTCTTCAGGGAGATATCTCAAAACTAACATGATCCACTGAGATATGCTGCCTATGGCAGATTCCTGAAAAAAACTAGAATTTATACTTAACGATTGTATGAAGCCTTTATGCTTAAGGACCATTTCAGGTCGGCAAAGGTGTGGAAAGAATCAAATGCTGACTAGTGTTACAGATAACAAAAGAATGGAGCAACATATTTGCTAACCTCATGGTGGTATCTGATTCCGCCCTTCATAGGTCCCCTAGCGTTGTCATGTTGAACCCTAAATCCAACATAGGATGCCAAAGTCCCATCATCTTTTGGGATTGTGCATTCAACCTGAAACCACAAATTGCTAGTTACTCAAAAGTTGAACATACTGTTTCAGATGAGGGAAAGCCCAGAAGAACCTTATAAAATACTGATCCTGGTTAAGTAATGTTTTTTTTGTGTGTGTGTGGGGGGGGGGGGTCATCATCAGGAATACAGGAAACACCCTGAGCAAGTGAAACAGCGGGAAACAGAGGAACCACCCTGAGCAAGTGAAACAGCGGGAAACAGTTTACCAGATCTAAAAGAACTGTGGTGGTTTTATCACCTTGATCTCCCTGAATGGAATGAGCAAGCTCTTCTCCAGCTTGGAGTCGAGGCCCAGCAGCTTAGCTGCCTGCTTGAAGTTCCTGCTGGTTGCTGCCAATGCATTCATCCTGTTCGACGAAATTTCCCTTCAGAAACACACCTGAAATTGAATCTGGAAGCCCAATGGAATGAGCAAGAACCCAAAAGGCCTTACTACAAGAGCTAGAAGAGGCATAAACAAATCAAACCTGTTCAAGAAAACCAAGGGTATATTTTTCTATCTTCCCAAGGAACAACAAAATATAGTTACCGAGGAGAGGCTGTCCAAGCTCTGGAGGAGTTTCAAGGTTAGCAGGTCTACTATATATAGCCGCTTGGTGAGGTTTGGTTTGGTCAAGAAAGTACAGAGATGATAGTAGTGACAAATCGCGGTTACTTCCCTATAGAACAACTTTATTAACTTTATATATACAGCATACGGGTGATTGGGAACTAAAATAACTGCACGCGTTCGTTTCTGGTAGAATAATCTGCTGTCAAGCTATGTGAAGGTACCAATCCTTTACCATTGTTGTGTTGGAGGCTGATCTCTTTTCAGGGATCTGGTCATGAATTCATGATTCAGGCAGTCCCAAAGAGGTCAGGCACTCACTGCTTCTTTAGTTCTTTTCGTATAAAAGCATCCAGCATTTAAGCCGTAAAACCAGTAAAAATGGGTGCTCAAGAAAGTCTCTCTCCACTGCAGCAATAGAAATATGCCCACTTGGTTAGATCTACAAATTGTACTTGGCCTGGTGACATAGGTCAGTACTGATTGTACAGCCAGTGTCACATGCTGAGTATTCAATTGCTGATTTTCAGCCCGTGAAGAGAGCACATAAGGAGATTTTCTTTTAAGTAATAAAGCAAATAACTAAGGCTGCCTTTTTATTCTAATGAACTGGAACCAGATGTGCCAATTTCTATTTATAAAGGAGAGGAGTTACGTACAAGAGACCTAAAGAAACTGTACAGGCAAAGAAAAGAGAAACAGCCACAAGGCAAAGAACTACCGAGTACTACGGTTGTCATAGTACAAATATGGCCAACATAATTCAAAAGATATGCGTTATCGCTAAAAAAAAGAAATCAAAAGGTATGCGTATGCAGCGCTTCTACATGTTTGCTAGTGTACAGTTTCGCATGGTTGCCATTTAGTTAGACGCAATTATGACTAATGCAGCGAAAAAGTTTCACTATAAATGTTACTGACAACATTATCTGTGCAGATTCAGAAATACCACGGAGGATATTCAGTTTTGAAAAGCACATGGCTGAGGCCGTGGAATTATTGAGGCCTTCAGTGTTGCATCTGTTAGTATAATATACCAACTAAATCACAAATTTGCCATGGATTGGAAAGTTGCTTTTGCCCTCAAATCAAGGCTTATATTCAGAGTTCAGACAATGCATTACACATGACATAGCCATATCTGTACTGTGCAGCATGTGTAGCATATGCCAATATAGGCCAAACAATGTGCTGGCAAGATCACATGGCCTGAGTTAAGCTGGGCAGAGTCATTTTAATAAACAGACCTATATATTTGCCTAAAAAATAACATATATACCTGTTAGAGTAGTGTAACGCGTGAGCTTGCTCCCATAGTTATAGGATAAGATCATAAGATAGCATTCGTGATTGGGTTCGCCAACCCGATAGACGAGAGCATATTCTAAAAGAACAAATCGAGAAAAGAAGATATGTTCTGTCCTAGACCCTTGCTCTCAAGAGTAAGACGAAATGCAGCAAAATTCAAGCTTCTAACTTTAGGATGCCTGTATTATGATACCATTTGTTCTTGTAGAGTTCTAAAAGAATATTGAAATAAGCTCTCGTAACTCAAGAGTAGTTAGGTGCTTGGTGTTCGGTATTGGCTCCTCGCCACTATCGCAGTGAACTTTGTAACATTTGGTTACCTCCCTCTTAATGAAAAACGGGCTGAACACCCGATCTAGAAAAAAAAACTCATAAGGCGAATTTGAGAGATTCTTCCAAATCTTCTGGTTCTCTGCTCACTATAAGCTAGGAGGGCATTCTCATATATATGATGAAAGAAATCATTCAAATGCAAGCATGATCCTGCAGGTGCAGACATCTGAAGAAAGATAAGGTGATGTCTATATATTTATTTCACAAGTTCATTCAAAATGATACGACAAAGTACTATAAAAACTAAAAATGCAACATGTGAAGCCAATGAAACATGATATATAATATACAATTTGAAGAAAAAGGAGCAACACACGTTGATCACATGATGCACCAATCATGTAAACAGAAACAAACAGTGATCAATCAATAAGACCAAATTCTCATCCTCTTCAGTGAGTTGAGAAGACACGCAGCTCTCAATCACTTTCGAGGGGGAAAAAGACGAAAGTCCCCTTTGTTAAAATAGAACCGGAAGCTTTGTTTCAACCTCTCGAATTAATCTCAGTAGCAAATTTTGGTTGACCTAAATAGTTCAGTCCACCACTGTATTTTGTTTCAGGGTGTTGATCACTGCAATTATAATAAATTAAGACCGGAAGCTTTCAGACTGAATCAAAGACGACGACGACGACGCAGCCGCGAAACAAGCAGAGGAGAAAGGTCTTACACCCAGGCAGGCACTCAGCTAGCACCTAGCAGCGGAGGCCGGCGGAAGAAGCGACGTGGGCGAGGAATTCCACCACCGAGTGCGCGGTGCGTCCGTGCCATCCGAGCGGGGCATTACGCGGGGTTTTATAGGGGAAACCCACTCCTGCGACGCATCATGCATGGAAAATACTTGTGCCCGGCCGGGGCAGCCAAGATACGGGGGGATTTGGAACTGGTGCCAAAGCGAGCGCGAAGGCTCCTCCGGCCGGCGTGGGGGAGAAGTAATTGGGCGATGACGCCAGGAGCTCGCAATTGGCAGAATTGGATCCACCTGGGATTCCAATTCCCAACTGCTTTGGGGTTGGGTTGGGTTCGGTGCGTGCGTCTCTCATTCCATTTCCATCTTGTGTTTTTCTCTTCGATCTGATGATGATGACGACGACGATGACGATGATGATGACGAAGAAGAAGAGAGGGCCGCCGCACGCTTTGTTTCCTCCCTCGTTCGTCGATGATCCGACGGCTGCGTTTGGCCTATTTTTCCGGCTTTTTCGGCTGGAAAGGCACGCCGCAAGAGGAATCCGTTTCGTGATGACGCGGCATTCCAACTCTTTAATCCGTCGCCGCAACTCCTTCTGTAAAGCGATCCGATCTCTGTATAAACCATTGGTATGTACTACTCTACTAGTCTACTATCTACTGGCGTGTTAGCCCCCCTTTAATTCACTCATCTAACTATTAATTGTATAAACCTGATCTAACAAGGAGTAGACGCAGGATGAAGCTGAAAATTACCGGCTATAACAAACAATTGTCTATTGCATGTTAACCTCCATTTGGGTCCACACAACTAACATTTAGCCTGTTCGCTGGGTCGTATTTGGCTTATAAACCATAGATTATCAGCCAATCAGCATTATTTTTCTCTCACACCAAACCAGCCAACAGTACTTTCAGCCATGGCTTATAAGCTAAACCAGCCCCAACGAATAGGACGATTATTTGTGTTAACTAGAAAAAAACCCACAATAATTAATTGTTAGTTGGGTGGTAGTTAAGAACATTAGCTGACGGTTGAAACAGGGCCTCAGCTAATTTTTAGCAGCTAATTATTGGTCACGTGGCACGTGCGATCAGCTAAAAGAAACCAACTAGTTGCTAGTTTGGTGGTAGGTAAGATATTAACTGGTTTTTTATTAACTAAGGATCTAAACAAGACTTTAGCTACTCTCTCCATTTTAAATTATAATCTAGATATATTGTTTTTACTATGCAGTGTATAAATCTAAGTATATAGAAAAAAAATATGTATCTAGAAAAAATAAAGAGTTAAATGCACCATTGGCCCTCAAACTTGTAACCATATGTCACTTAGGTCTACAAGCTTTAAATATGCATTTCGGGTTCCTAAATTTATTAAGTGGTGCACAACCGATCCATGTCAGCCGTGTGGATATTTCTTGCTGATACGGTACACTGATGTGGCATATTTTTCTATATTTAAGCGCTCCCTTTTCCTCTTTCCTCACTAATAGATTCTTTCTTCTCCTTGCTTCCCTCTTCTCTTATGGTGACTGCAGCCCGTAGACACTTACGGTGTCGAACGGGCTAGTGCCGACATGAGAAAAGAGAGAAATAAGGATCCATTCATGTGAGAAGAGAGAAGAAGAGGGGTTAAATATAAAGGATCATGTCATGTTAACATGCCACGTAAACAAGAAATACCCATGTGGATGTTATGGACCTATGGTGTCCCCATTTAACAAGTTTAAATTAAATGTATTTTTAAAGTTCGTAGACCTAAATGACACGTCCAAGTTTGAAGGTCACTGATGCAATTTAACTCAAAACAAAACATCTTAGAAGGAGTAATTTTTTATCAACTAATTGTTTGCATGGGATTCAAACAAAGCCCTTAGTCTAGTCGTGTTCATTGAGGAATTGAAATGCCTCCTGGTGGGTGTGATCAACGTGCACAATCACGATGAATCATGTGTCTTGGGACAAATCTCCATCACCAACGCAAAACGGGAAACACATACACACGGCGAACCGCAAGATGCGGCCTGCAATGCTAGTTGGCGCAGTCGGACTCCAACATCCTCACCGACTACACAACTGTTAGATTTAGAATTTACACACAAGATTCTTTTTTTTTCTTTTAGTAAGTAGATAGAGATTACTACACTACAACTGCATCCTTGTGTTATGGATGAAGCATCATGCTGCATCACATCCCCCCCTCTTTTCTTGTGTCATGGATGAAGCATCATGCTGCATCACATCCCCTCCTCAAACAAAAAAAAGGGTAGGTTCTTCTTTTGAGCATAAAGGTCGGTATCTACAACGGCGGTAAAAGTTCCGAACCTTGCTGCATCAACCTGCACTTGAGTCGTGTATGCCACACACTGTTCACCATCACCGGATAGCAAATGTGCTAGTACGTTGACCCCATTGTTTACCAAGACCTCTACGATTCGCTAAGCGCAAATTATTCGGCGGACTGGATGTCCATTAGGACTACACTTGCGTGCAAAAGAAAGCGCTCGGCGTTCCTTTCGGTTATGGTCGAGCAATATTTTACAGCGCAGTGGGCTAAAGCGAAAACACCCGTCTCGAGCTGCAAGGCAATGCCAATCATCGTGCGCAGGCCACGGGAAGACGAAAAGGGGGGCCCTAGACGCGGCGAAAGTGAACTGGGGGGCTGAGCCTCTGAGGGAGGGACGAACACGAACTGGAACTGCCCTGCAAGAATGGCCCTTGCAGAGTCCACATAGCCTAGATAGAGAAGATGAAGCGTGAATGGAAGTTCGTAAAAGAGCCAAATAATCCTTTGTCAGAGAAAAGTGGAAATACTACGTTCAAAAAAAAGAGAGAGGGAGAGAAAAGTGGAAATCAGAGGCATGCGTGCGTTGAGAAATGATGCTGTGCTCCTACTTTGCAACGCCGCACCTAAAGTTTGGGATGGCGAAGGATTGGTTTCGGTTAAAGAAATGGGTGAAAATCAAAATCTTGTCGATGTGAAATGAATGAAAATGAAATGCATACCCGAAATGAATGAAAATGAAATGCAGAGTTTAATTTAAACAGTTTGTGGTCGCAGGTTTTATGATCAAAATCCACGTGCACAACCAGCTTGCGGATGTTTCATACCACCTTAACTGTAGTCGAAATTAAAATGAAGCCTACAGGTCATGGTGTGTAGATGACGTGAGGCTATGGCATTGCTAAGTGTTAACATGCGTGTACGAACAATGCGGAAATCTGATTTGGCAAAACTTTCATCAATTATGTGTACCACCAGACCAATAAATCAGCAGCTTTCGCTAAACCAAACTTAGCAATAAATCAGCAGCTTTCGCTGAACCAAACTTGTAAAATGCAGTAGGCGGCTATGATTTGCATCGTGGAAAACGATGATTAAAAAAACCTATCCGCCACGGACATGTGAATACCTGCTCTGGGATGGCACTTCTCGAGACAACAATGAACACGGCAAGGAGTCAATCAGCAGAAGTCTCGTCAAAATAAAATCACTCTTAGAAGTTGGGGAAAAAACACATTGCAGGATACAATATATTAAGGTTCCATAACTGCAAGATTATCCTAGGGCAAAACATCATTTCAGGAAACTGTCTAAACAGAAACCCTTCATAAGATTTGTTGGAAGGTAAGGCTCGTTCGCTGCAGCTAAAAAGCTGCTGCCGTTGCCATAAGCCGCTGCTAGCTTATCGCTTCTTGGAGACACCGACAGTCTTTCCACGCCTGCCAGTAGTCTTAGTGTGCTGGCCACGGACACGGAGGCCCCAGTAGTGACGCAGACCACGGTGGTTCCTGCAAAACAAGTAGATGTAAGTGATGATTTAGGGAACATACACATATAATGATAAACAGAATTCTGAATTTGAAGACCTGAGATACTACAATGATACAACTACATATTATATTCACAAAGCCAGAATGGTCATCAACACTGACATTACAAGAGAATGCACTACGGACAGTTGGGCACAACATGTATGCTGACACTAAAGATTGGATGTCTCGAGATAACAATGCTAAAACTGTTTTGGAAGTGACCAGCAAGATACCCAAGACTCAGGAGTCAGGACTGAGCATGAGCAGATTATCTGCTATTGCGAGTTGGCTAGAATGGCTACACTGCAGCTACTTGGACTCAAAACACATATACCCAGAGCTACTTCAGTCAAGTCTCAACTAGTTCGATCCGACAGTTCTAAAATCACTGTGAACCTAACCAAACTTCTGTAACAATGACCATAAGGCCAACCAACAGTATCCTGTGTCCATCAGGTTTCCCTCTCATTTCATTGACATATACCAGGCCAACTAACCATCGGATGGAGAAAGCAAGCAGTGCACAATGTAGGCCTCAATCATCAATGACAGTTCAAATAACCCAGCATACTTGCTTGTGTGTGTAGATATGCATGATAGCACATCATTGTAGGTAACTAAAGGCCCAAACATGCTCAGGTATACCCTAAATGCTACTAGATAGACATTTCCCAACTTCATAGCTAATACAACTGGCTGTCAGCAACACAAACGAAATCAATAATTCAGACTAGTATAAACATGAGCTAATATTAGCGTATTAGACCAGTATGACATGTTGCTATAGTTACGAAAGCCTACAGATAAATGACAAGTATACGAATGTCATCTAACAGCATCATTTCTCAACGAATAAATGACAAGTATACCTGATCTTCTTGAGCCTCTCGAGGTCGTCCCTGAGCTTCATGTCGAGGGCGTTGGAGACCACTTGTGAGAACCTGCCGTCCTTGTAGTCCTTCTTCCTGTTGAGGAACCAGTCCGGCACCTTGAACTGCCTGGGGTTGGCCACGACCGTCATCAGCCGCTCCAGCTCTTCAGACGTCAGCTCGCCGGCCCTGCACGCCCACCGACAAGTCACAACGTATCAGCCCCATCGTCACAAGCGAGATCTGATAAAGATCCCCGGAGAGAAAGCAAGGTGCTTGCCTCTTGTTCATGTCGATGTCGGCCTTCTTGCAGACGATGTTGGAGAAGCGACGCCCGACACCCTTGATGGAGGTCATGGCGAACATGATCTTCTGCTTCCCATCCACGTTGGTGTTCAGTAGACGCAGGATATGCTGGAAGTCCTCACCGGCGATCAGCGACTGCGGCCACAACATCGTCACGGAATCAGGACACGATAGAAAACCATATGCACACCAAGAAGCAGCGGAGAGGAGTGGGAGGGGGAGGTTACCATGGTGGCCGCGGCGTTGGATCGGTCGCGCGGGGCGAGGCGGAGACGGCGAGGGGGGCAGGTGCTGGTGGGCGTCCGTGCGGCTAAGGTTTTTGAGGCGGGGTTGTGGGCAGGCTTATATACGGGAGAGTAAAACCCTAGAGCTTCATCGGACGGCTGCCATTTGACGGGCCAGCGGAATGGATCTATGCAGGCTTCGTTGGTGGCTTCGTGGGCCTTGATTCGGCTCACGGGCATTCTGCGTTTCTTTGGGCCCACGTGGACTGTCAACTACTCCCAACCCCTTTTTTAACGGTCGTTCCCACGTTCCGCCGTCAACACTTAAAAAAAACAATAGTGACACTTAAAAGAACAAAGGGAGTATAGTACTCCCTTTGTTCTAAATTATATAAGTCGTTTTGACTTTTCTACATATATAATGAACCTAGATATATGTTATGTAAAAGCAATGTATATAGAAAAACCAAAATAATTTATAATTTGGAATAAATGGAATATCTAGAAGTGATATATACATGAGAGAATTATTTATCTGACACTGAAATAAATCGGTCTTCCTTCTAAGGCACTCTCGAAATCGAAGTTCCTTATTAGCACCGAGTTGAAATTTCCTTCTCTATTTGGCATTACCGTCCATTTCCTTCACTAATAGTATTAAGTGGCCACCAAAATGGCCCATATGTCCCTATCTATATCAGAACTATGTGGTGTCAAATAAGGAAAGCATGATTGTTTGCATGTCAAATAAGAAAAGCATAAATGCTGTGGTTGTGAAGTAAGGAAGAGATCAGTTCTGGTTTCAAAGGTGGTTTTGATTATAATAGTGGACGTACACGTGCGACACGCACATATCTATGATTATAGCAAGTAATGTTTTATTGTTGAGGTTTCTATAAGTATGATTGAAACTAAACACAATTACATAGCAGAAATCTAGAGTCACAAAATCAAGCACCATCATCTCGGTGAAGACGTAGTGACGGTTTAGTTTTTTTTTTTTTTTTTGGGGTGGGGGGGTGTTCTGATATCGAAGTTCATGATGTGCTAACTGCAACTCTATATATGATGCACGCATAGGCATGCATACAACTTCCCCTTATTAGGTTCATCTCTAGACATGTGGTAGAAACCGTTAGAGTTTTCCTAGGCTGAGACCTTAGCTCAGACTCGCTCTACTATTTTTCCCATTCAAAAGATCATCCTATGCTCGACAATACCTTAGGGAGTTCTTGCTCGATTGTTGATTGTCGTAGACAAGACAAAAATTGTTGCCTTGGGGAGTTCTTGCTCATTGTTGATGGGCATAGAAAAGGCAAATATGGTTGATGTTCTCAAATGGTCGACCTCGGTCCATCATGATTAAAACTAAAACAACATATGGATATAGATAATCAAGAATTATCAAATAACATTATCCTGAAAATGAACCGTAGAGAGATGTACCATGAACATTACCATATATAGATATTTTGGATTACGTTGACTTATGAAGGCACATATTCAGGTTATATAACCTCTGTGAAAACAGTTTCATTTTACATCCATTCATGAAGATACATTAATATTAAATGCAATATCAGTCCTGAAAGGTGTACAATTTCAAAGCTAAGTTACAGGAACGTATCGCCATCATCGACTGGGATATTTGAACCGCATGGAAATGCAGTCTTTTAAACGAGAAGGCGTCGTTACAACATAGAAAAAACTACTTTGTATTGAGGAAAATACCAGAGTCCAAAATGATCATGCAAGTTCGCACTTGGGAAAGCATCTCTAACAGTCTAACGTGCGACAAGTGCAAACGCAACGCAATAATCCAATTCCTCTTCCATGTCCCACCTTCAGATCGATTTGCAGGTATCTATTTGGATATGGTCCAGGTATGTGACGCACAAGTGCCTTGAACAATTACAACTGAAATATGCCACCCAGCCATATTCATCCATCCATGTCTTTCTTCACGGCGTGTTACTTCTGGAGTTGAATGCTGTAAGAACCAGTGTTTGGATCTTTGACGGCTTTGAAATTGTCAACACTCATTCCGAAGCGGCCCAGCACAGAGTTCCCCAGATCTTTCAGCTTTGCTGCAAGAGATAACATGGGTCCATTAGTAGCCAAAAGAAAAACATGTCCATTACTTGATCACTAGGCACAACGGCACATGAGATTATCAGTAAAAAACAAACATATCCTGATAACAAAAGGAGGGCATTGAAATTTAATGTTGTTCAGTGGTAAGCTTTATGAGCAATGTAAAACTTTGGCATTTTCCTTGCACACAATATATCCTAACTCATAAGCACTTCACATTTCATCACCGAGTGTTTCTTGAAAGAATATAACATGACAGCAGAGATCTGCGTCTGCATGTACTCCTAAAACAAACAAGCGCAGCAAGAGAAGCCACTTTACAGAAGAGATGTCTATAGCTTTCCACAATGATGTCACAAAGCGCCAATAACGCTGTTTGAGATACTTGAAAAAGGCAGCACATTACCAATCACTTCTTCCTTCATCTTTTCCCTCTTCTCAACTGCCAGGGGCTCAAGTCGGAAAAGCGACCTCGTGGCTTGTTGATTTGAAGGATCCACTTCAATAACCTTTTTCATATCTATAAACAGTGATAGATTCACAGCAATCAGAACTTATGAACTTGAAAAAAATTATGCATGCTTATGTGGCAATAATGTGAAATTGACACATAAAAAATCACATAGGAGAAAAAACATCTAACCGGCAATAGCTTCATCATAGTGTTCAAGCTTTTCATGCGCTTCTGCCCTCCGAAGCAGGGCTTTCAGGTATGTTGGATTGAGCTCAAGTGCTTTTGTGCATTCTTTAATCGTCTCATCATGTTTTCCCTAATAACACAAAAGTCAGCATTGGGGTCTGCTTGTAACGAGACTTTATTCGATGCCCTCCGAAGCAGGGCTTTCACGTATGTTGGATTGAGCTCAAGTGCTTTTGTGCATTCTTTAATCATCTCATCATGTTTTCCCTAATAACACAAAAATCAGCATTGGGGTCTGCCTGTAAGGAGACAAAAAACATCTTTATTCGACAGATGTGGTGGTCCAAGTAAATAACTAAGAGACTAAGGTGAATAGTACACATATTTGAAACTAGACTAAACAAGTGCAAATATTTAGCAAAACTAGAGCAAATCAAAGGATTTTGACTACCAAAACACCAGGTAAAACAGCTTGAGTCTAGCAAGTTCAGGCAGCATATTCAAAACAGCATTTGCTAGCAAACTTACACAGGAGTGCAAGGACAAGCCCTCTGTAGGTGAAAACAGTAAGAAGGAATCATATCGATCAGGGGATAACAGTAGTGGCCGTGGGCCAGTGGGCACGATCTTTATGAAAAATACATAACCACACTGTACTACTGAATTTTCACGACATTAAGGAGTAATCATGGCACACAAATCTGTATATTTTTCTCTGCCCACCAAAGTTATGTTCCAATCAGGAAAATTGCTTACCAATTTCAGGAAGCATACAGCACAATTAGAATGGCATGCAGCACGTATATCCTCAGCAGATTCCAGCTCAGCAGCAATTTGCAACGCCATTTCATACTGTGATAATGCTTCCTCATATTGTCCAGCACCAAAAAGCTTGTTTCCTTCTGCTTTTGCATCATTTGCTTGGCTTCTAGCTTTCTACAGCAAGCAGAACGAGTACTCATTTACCAGAGTGCAATAAATCTCCCCAGAAAGGATGCTATAGAGAATTCAGACCCAAACTAGCAAATAATTTAACAATATAATGTTGTCGGTGTTTCGAATCACCGGCAAGTAAATTTGTGATTTGCGTGTCTGGCCCGGATGGTGTGCTCGGAGGACACAAGGATTTATACTGGTCGGGCGGAATGTCCCTACGTCCAGTCTGCTGCTGCTCGTGTTACCAGCACTAATTTACAGTAGGGGTTACAAACAGGCGAGAGAGGGAAAATGTCTCAACTCTCTGGTGAAAGATCGAACGAAGTCGAGTCTAAATGAGCTTGTTTTAGCCGTGCCCCCTGCGGGGCGTCCTGCTTCCCCTTTTATAGGTGGAGGGGAAGACGCAGGTTACACGAGAGAAAGAGAAAGAGAGAGAAGCGAGGAGGAAGAAGGCCTCTGGGGTTGGAGCGCCCTTCGTCGTCCTTTACGTGGGTCCCGCCGGTCTTGTAGACGATGACGGAAATGGCTCCATGTCGCGACCCTGTTCGCCACTGGCGCTATACGCGGGCATCGTCAGTCGCCCGTGGCGCTCCATCCCGTCCCGGTGGGCGGCATGGTCAATAAGTACTCTTGTCAGGAGCCGTACGGGCGTTGGGCAACATATCGCCGGCACGCCCGACACTGTTGGTGACGTGAACTCCTAGGTATGGCCTGTCGTGGCCATGGGTCACGTCAAGGTGCGCCTACTTCCTTTTCGGTATCAGAAGTTTGACCCTAGGTCCATACTCTTGGATCCGTAGTGGCTGGAAGTGGTACAAACCCCTGTCGGGCGAGGCGGAATCCCCCCTCGAAGGGTATGGCGAAACGAAGTCCCCGCGCCCGAGGGGTCTGGCGAGACGGAGCCCGCGCCCGAGGGGTCGGGCAAGACGGGGCCCGCGCCTAAGGGGTCTGACAAGGCGGAGCTCGCGCCCTCGGGGTCGGGCGAGATTGGGGCACACCCTCGTGGCCGAGCGAGACTTTAAATACGCCTCGGACCATCCGGGCGAATTATCGTTCGTGGCTATTAATTTCCTTCTTCCGGGTATCCCTAATATCGATACCCGACAGTAGCCCCCGAGCCTTCGGAGGAGTAGAATACTCCTTTGAAGTCTTTTTCCAGACGGAATGACTCTGAGGGCCTTGGTCTTCCTTCATGGCACGCGGGATGTCTCGCTAGGGTTGCGATCCCTTTCTGCTACGATCGGACTCTTCGAGAGCATGCAGCCGCGGGATTCGAGGGTCGGAAAGGATTTCTCTTGATTCCGATCCTTCCTCAGGATCCGATCGATCCGCCATTGTCATGCGACCGCGTATTCGGTCTCCTTGCGAGTCCAACTTCCCCCGAGCCCCCGCGCGTAGCAAGGGTCCGGTCCAGGGGTCGGCTCGTCTTGTGATCGTCTTCCCTCAAGCGTTTTTTCGATAAAACAGAGGGGTTGAGCCGTGCCATGTTTTCCTCGATGGACGAATCATGGTGCTCGGTGAGCTATTAACAGGCTAGTCCGAGTGGAGCCCCGACTTCCCGTTCACGAGGGTCTGGCATGGGACAGCTGGTGACCGACTCCAGATTCCTGGCGGCGAGTTCATATAGTTCTTGGGTCCGTTCGACCGGTCCCAAGGACTCGTCGTCTTTCTTCGAGGAAAAACCATGGACTGTGCTCCGGTCAAGACTCAAACGTGGGCAAAACCGGGCAAAACACCTCCTTTAATTTTCGCAAAAGTCCACTTTTTCTCGTTGAACTCCAAAACCGGACAAAACACCTCCTCAACTTTTAAAAACGTTCATCTTAGCTCCCTAGCCCAGTTATAAACGGTCTTGAAGGTAGTTTTGTCCTTTTCTTTTTATTTATTTCAGCTAAATATTTGAAAAATCACAGTAAATCACAGAAAAAATCATAAAATGAAAAATCTAATTTTGTTGGACTCCACATGAGTAGATTTACAAAATGAACACATAATATGGTATGCTTTAGTACAAAGTTTTTGCTGTAACTTTAGATTTATGTTTTTTAATTAAATGGAATAATTCATAGCTGCAGTTTCTATTGTCCAATTATGGTAAAATTTTTATGGTGGACTAGTTATTATATACTTAAATTGTAGTAAAAATTTCATACTTATTGGATCATATATAACTTAGTTATAGATTTTATTTAGATTTACGTTTGTTAAATATAAATAAATCTATAACTAAGCTATACATGATCCAACAAGTATAAAATTTTTATTACAGTTCAACCATACAATAATTAAACATTTCCTCTTATACTCCCGATTCAATTGGCGGAATTGAAAGGAGATCCTCTCACCTCTGCGAAAGCCACAAGCTCACACGCTACTGATGGCAGAGGAACACATGCAAATGCAAATGCAAATACAATGCAACAACCGCTAGCTTACGCATAGCTTAGCTCCTTTCAATATACCATATCCCGGTGCATATGCCACACCGTATTACATTACATTAGTACATTACTACAAGCACAACTTTGATATTACACGCCTAATATATATATATCGTCGTCTCTGATATCGAGACCGGCATAATGAAAACGTCATCAGTACAACCCAATAGATAATAGTACAAGCAAACAGTAGCCGTATGTCATCCTGGCAACGTATATGCCAGCCAGTTGCTGTGTGTGGTACGACGCCGAGATGGATCAGTCTGTGTCTGTCACTGGGAGGATCGGAGGTGTCCCTGGAGATCGATGAGCGCGCGGCGGGGCTTGCGCGCCGGGTTGGGATTGGGCGAGGTCTTGAAGGGGAAGGACGCCTCCATGGCGATGCCGCAGAGGCCGCCGTTGCCGGCGCCGCGCTGCATCCGGATGTAGCCGCCCTCGCCCCATGAGGGGCCCCACGAGTTCTTGACGATCCAGTAGGGCGTGCCGTGGTCGCTGACGCCGTAGCCGACCGCCGCGACGCCGTGGTCCAGGTCCGTGCCGCAGTCGCCCGTGAACACGCCCTCAGAGTAGAACTGGAACGCCTGGCCCCCCGCGTCGATGGCCACGGACACCGGCTGGTGCGCCACCGCCTTGGCCAGCGCGTCCTCGCTGCCGGCCGGCACCATCTGGTGGCCGTCGATCGACACCTGCACCCGCCCGCGCCCCCGGGCCCGCACGCCGTCGCAGGTGCCGTTGGAGGCGTGGTACGGGTACGCGGACTCGGTGGTGATGCCGCCGTAGGACTTGATGAACTCGAAGGCGTTCTCCATGAGCCCGCCCTGGCACCCGTTCTCGGCCGTGTCGCAGTCGACCAGCTCCTGCTCCGACACCGACACCAGGCTCCCCGTCCGGATCGCGTTGATGCCCTCCACGGCCACCACCGTGGAGAAGGCCCAGCAGCTGCCGCAGCGGCCCTGGTCCTTGACGGCGGTCACCGCGCCATGCTGGCGCCAGTCCACGGACCGCGGCAGGTCGGTGGCGTCGTCGTACATGAACCCCGGCACGGCGGGGACTCCCGGTCCCGGCGGAGGTCGTTGATGCGGGAGTCGGCGAACGTGGACCGGAACTCCTCCGGGCCCATGTCGCCGAAGCGGTTCAGGCGGAGGCGGTAGGGTCGGTCGCCGCGCTTGTTGTGCGCGTGGATGAAGCGCACGTTCTCCTTGAAGGTCCCGAACCGGCGGCCCTTCTCGCCGTGGTGCCGGTGCACCCGGTGGTGCGTCTGCCACTGCTCGTACAGGTCCCACAGCGCCTCGTCCGACGCCAGGTCCCGCTCGTCGAACTCGATGGCGCGGCACAGCTCCACCGCGGACACGACCACCAGGGCCACAAGGAGAAGCGTCGTCTTAGCGAGCTGCTGCGCCATCCGGCAAGTGCTTGCAACCTCCTACTAGCACCCTTGTGTGTAGTTATTAGTGGCTGGCTGTGCTAGCGACTGGGGAGCTCGATCACTCGGCTGCTGGAGTGTGAGCTGATGGGTTGGGACGACAAGGGAGGGCTGTATTTATAGCGCGGGGCGGGCGAGAGGCGCCTTGCCGCCTTTGCCTTTGCGGCGGGAACGATTTGATTTGAATTGATGGCGGTAACAGAAAGCGTGGGGAGATGGTGTCAGATTCAGCTCGAGGCTGAGGCCGGCCGGCCGATGGCTGCGGCCTGCGGCTGGGCGGCAGCCTCAACAAGTTGGCTGCCTCGGCTGGGCTCTTGGGCTGGCTGCCCACTGGGGCGTCGATGATTCAGGCTAGATTCATCCGCGTCTCCTTCCATGGATCGTTCGCGTCCGGTGCCTTCGTGGTGGCATGGTGGGGGTGTCCGGGCCGGCCGTATTGATATGTGTGCAACAGTTTTATGGATGCTACTCGGTAGCCATGGACCCATGGTGTGATGGCCGTCGAGGAGATCACAGCTGATCACAGGCGGCGTTAATGGCGGTGGTCGCTGAGGCCGAGGAGCTACGAGTACTATGAATCTATGGTTGCGATAAGGATTCTGGGCGTTGTGACTGCGGTACAGGAACAAGATGAGACTTTTCCCTGTGTGTCATTATAAAAGATCGTAATCCCCTCCGTGCTCCTAGAAAAATTCAGCGGTCTTCAGCGCCACTACTTCAACTTTTTCGGGTCATCCATGCCACTTTCGTCAGTTCAGGCTCTAACGCCGTCAAACTACAGGTGTGAAAAAAACAAAAATGCCCTTAAGTTCAAATATGTTATTAATTTTTTGAGCATCTTAACGACTTCAAATGAAAAAACTCAAAACTAGAAAGTTGTAGATCTCGTCGAGATCTATAATTTTCATATAAAAATTATTTTTATTTAATTCCACAAAAAAATATGATGATTTTTCTAAGATATATTAATCATATCAAATCATATTTTTTTGTGGAATTAAATGAAAATAATTTTATATGAAAATTATAGATCTCGACGAGATCTACAACTTTCTAGTTTTGAGTTTTTTCATTTGAAGTCGCTAAGATGCTCAAAAAAAATAATAACATATTTGAACTTAAGGGCATTTTTGTCTTTTTCACACTGCAGCTTGACTCGGCAAGTTAGAGCCTAATCGATTTGAAGTGGCATGGAGGACCCGAAAAAGTTGGAGTAGTGGCGCTGAAAACCGCTGAATTTTTCTAGGGACACACAGGGGATTACGATATTTTATAATGGCACACAGGGAAAAGTCTCGAACAAGATTGCGTTCCCATGCTCCACAGATTCTTGGACATTTTCACGTCTTCTTAGAACTGAATACTAGACTACTAGTAGCTAGTTACGGTAGAATGTAGTTTAGCCAGGCCCACAGCAGTACACAGGACCGGGGACCCAACTCTCAGTAACCGGGAAAAAAAGAAATCTGAACTGCTGATTGATGCATAACCCCAGCGCAGTGCTACCACTACCATGGACAAACGATTGGGAAGAAACCTTCGAGGCTAAGCTTGAACAGAAAAAAAAAACGAACTCGTCAGAAGTGCGTGCGGTCTCCGTACCAGCATCAGGGTTGCTCGGCAGGCAGATGTTCTCCTGTGGGATCTCCAGCATGACGCTGACGCACCAGGCGGGCAATTTTAAAGTTGCAACCTCATCAAGCCTTGTTGATAGCAACACAGCGACGCAACATGCCCAAGCTAGCAGGCGGCAGCTAACAGCAGAAACAGATCTACGACAGCAAACGAACCCTTGCTATGTTCACGTGGCATTGGCAACAGACAATCTTAGAATTATTAGCATAGAAAAACTCTGGGATCAAACAGAGGAAATAGAAGCACCAAAGGCAAACATCTTGGAATCAGTTAATGTGGCCTTGTTTGGATGTAGTCGGATTGACATCAATCCACATGTGTTAGGGTAGATTAGAATGGAACTTAAACTAAACTATACCCCAACATACATGGATTGAGATGAATCCGACAATATCAAAACAAGGCCTTAATGATAACCAAATTACTCACAGGGAACCAACCTAATTGTGGGCTCCATAGAACCCGTTTAACTAGCAATATGGGAATTGTGAGAAGAGACCACCATGGGTTTTGGGTGCTAAACTGCAATAGAATCTACGCACAAACTTTCTCCTATTCCTTTCTAAGACTACTAAGTTACTGTTGCCTTGCCTTACTTCTTTGCTTTCGCCTTCTTGGATACATCATGATGGTCTGTCCGCACTAAGGTTCAAGGCAAACACAGGGCTGTCGCCCGTGTGAACCTTCATGTGCTCTGTCCTCGCCCATGGGGCATGGCCACTCTGCAGCCCTCCCACGGGCCAGATGAAACCATGTTTATAGAAAAACCATAACGACTTATATATAATTTCAAAACAAAGAAGAGACATGTTTCTTTATTGACCAACAGTAAGATACATTATGTAGTTGTTTCAAAAAAATAAAATGTCGTTGGAGTGATCATTTCATTCAACTAGTGACACAAAAAGTCAATGAATCAGCTTCCAAATTATGGATCAAATGACATGAAATCTAGAGAACATTTAGAGCGCTGGGCTCTAAATAATACTCCCTCTGTTCCAAACTATAAGTCGTTTTGACTTTTTTTGGTTCATCCATTTTGATATGTACCTAGACATATTATTTAGGCAAATTTTGCTATTGGACATACCAAATGACGCGTCTTTGCTAGTGGATACTGCGTTTTTCATCTTTTGCCGTGAGACACTCTGGTTTTTGGAAATACTGCCAGTGGGCACCGCAACCCAGTTGCACCCGGTTTTGGAGAGAGAAAACTTCGTTTTGGACATCGGGTGCCCTTGAACCAGACTTGGCGCCGTCCCAACCTGGTCTGGTTCGACCCAGTTGAACGACCGGCCCACACCCGACTCCGTCGTTAGGGTTCCAGGCGCGCCATTTCCCCAATCCCGCTGCCGCCGCTCACTCCCAATCGCGCCGCCACCCACTCGTCTCCACTGCTCGTCGCGCCGCCGTCCACCCAGTGCCCGCCGCCGCTGACAGATCGAGCGTCGGCTGTCATCCGCCATGGGGGGTTGAGGATCTAGAGTTCCCCCGCACCCCGAAGATGAAGTCCCCCAGCTCGAAGAACGGGCAGTGCCCTAGGTCTCTGCCTAGGGTTCCGCAATTCAAATGGCTAGTGAAAGGGTGAGTCTTTTGAATCCCTACTGTTTGCAGATGAATGCCTGCAGATGTGGTAGAATGCTTGCGGTTTTGAAATCGTTTAGTTTGGTTGTTATCCTTTGTGTTGATTTAGGATGGATCCGACTTCCGCGTGTAGACTGGCGATTAGCGTACCTGCATATGTAGAGCAAAGACCAGATGGGCTCGATGATTATCATGTAACTGCTAATTACATGCGTGTGGTAGACAAGGATAAATTCTCTTGGATGGGGTTTCTTGGGTGCCTTGGTGAGGAGATAGTCCATGGGGTCGACCCAGAACTGCATGTCACCTTCTTTGACAAAACCAAGGATGAGACAGTGCGCATAGATTCTGATTATGCTCTGTTACATGCATTTGATGTGTATTGGGACAGTAGGAAGGTGCCACTGACTGTACATGTTGTTGACACTGGTCCTCGTTTGCTAAAGTCTAAGTGTTGTAATGCCAATGCCTCTCAGTCTTCTCAGTCTGTTATTATCACTCAGGAGAGTCAGGTTAATTGTCAGCCAATAGCTATGATACTGCCTAATCTAGTAGCTGATGACAATGGTGAAGCTGTTGATCTTAATGTTGATGGTAATTGTGAGGCTGATGCTGATGGTGATGAGGGTCTTAATCTTGATAATGATGGTGAAGATGATGATGCTATTGCTGAAGAAGAAGAAGAAGATATTGCTGAAGATGACTGGGGAGAGGCTGATGAAGTGGAGTATGTAGGAGCAGATGATGAGAATGAGAAGTACAAGGATGGGGTCAATGATGATGGTGATGCTGACCCTGCTTACTATCCTAACAATGACCCAGAAGATGATGACCCATTAGTTGTGGACGATGGGAGGGACTGTGACGGTGTTGTTCATGTCACTGACATAGATAACCCTAAGATAGGTCTTGGTGTTACTTTTGAAGATGATTTCTGCTTTAAGAGATGTATTAGATAATATGCTGTTGAAAGCTCTAGTTTGGTTTTGGTTAATTGATGAAACCCTAAGTGCTAACCTAGTCTATCAAGATGTTTATGAGATAGGTAGCACTACTCCAAGTGTTGAAGCAATGACGAAGATCATGACAATGGTGATAGCATGGTGATGATCAAATGCTTGAACTTGGAAAAGAAGAAAGAGAAAAACAAAAGGCTCAAGGCAAAGGTATAAAATATAGGAGCCATTTTGTTTTAGTGATCAAGACACTTAGTGAGTGTGATCACATTTAGGATAGATAGCCGTACTATTAAGAGGAGTGTAACTCGTATCGAAATGCGGTTGTCAAAGTGCCACTAGATGCTCTAACTCATTGCATATGCATTTAGGATCTAGTGGAGTGCTAACACCCTTGAAAATATTTGTGAAAATATGCTAACACATGTGCACAAGGTGTTTGCAGGGTTGAGATGGGTTTGGGTCCCTCTCTCCCTCCCGCCGAGCTTGTGAGGCGGGATTCGACGCTTTTGGAAAAATGAAATGTCTATTTTCTATTGCGCCGGATGCAAAATTCTTGGTGGTTGGCACATTTGAGCAAGGGTGAAGAAGTTAGAGTTGAAATGGAGTTGGTCGAAATGATGTCAAGCGCCGGTCCTGTGGACCGGACGCCAATCCGTAAGCACCGGACGCCGATCGCTCATGGCCCGGTCAAGGCCGACTTTCTTCTGCACGATGGGAAGGGTTGAGCACCGACGCCGGTTCAGTGGTCCGGTCAAGGTGGACCGGACGCGTCCGGTCAAGAAATACGCCTCGGGAGCTTATCGAAACGACCGGACGCCGGGCTTCAGCCGTCCGGCCGATTCGAAAGGAGCAAAGTCCGGTCGAGGCCGATGACCGTTGAGTCTGGACACGTGGTCGACATCAAGCGACCGGACGCCGAGAGCCGGCGTCGGCCACCGACCGGAGCGTCCGGTCGTAACGCTGCTTTTGCCCAAAGAAGGGGTATAACGGCTCTATTTGATGGGGGCTCTATTTATAGCCCCATGGCCGCTCAATGGACAACTCTTGCACATTTTCATTGACATAGCAACCTTGTGAGCTTAGCCAAAGCCCTCCCACTCATCTCCATCATTGATCCATCATCATTGTGAGATTGGGAGAGAATCCAAGTGCATTGCTTGAGTGATTGCATCTAGTGGCACTTGGTATTCGTGTTCTTGTTCATGGATTTCGCTTGTTTCTCTTGGTGGTTGCCACCACCTGAGACGGTTGGAGCAGCGGTGAAGGATCGGCACGAGTTGGTGATTGTTCGTGGCCGCTTCGGTGATTGTGAGGGGAGTTGTACCTTCCCCCCGTGGAGTGCCGAAAGGTAACTCTAGTAAATTGCTCGTGTCATTGAGTTACCTCACGTGTGGGTCGGTTCTTGCGGTGTCCTATCGTGTGGACGAGGTTTGTGAAACACCTCTTAGCCACCGAACCACCAAGTGTTGGTCGACACAACGGGACGTAGCGTGTTGGCAAGCACGTGAACCTCGGGAGAAAATCGATTGTCTCTCTTCTTTGTCATTCTCCGGTGATTGGCTATATATTCATCTTGTGATTGGTTCATCCCCTACACGTTGGTATAATCACTCTACTCGCTCATTTACATTCTTGCAAACTAGTTGATACAAGCTCTTTAGTGTAATTAGAATTGAGAGCTTGCTTTATTATTTACATTCATCTAGTTGAGCTCTTTAGAGTAGCAAGGTTGAGAGCTCTTAGTGAGTAATTACATAGCTAGTTTGTGTGCCTAAGTATTCATTGCAACTAGAATTGTTGGATAGGTGGCTTGCAACCCTTGTAGAGCTAGAGCAAGTTTGCATTACGCTATTTGTCATACTAATCAAATTGCTCTAGTTGATTTGTAGATTTTAAATAGGCTATTCACCCCCCTCTAGCCATATTAGGACCTTTCAAGTGGTATCGGAGCCGTGGTCACCGCTTGATTGAAGGCTTAACAACCTCGGTGTCAAATTATGGCTCAAGTTGTGTTCAACCATGTGGGGGCAAACCACCATTCTTTGATGGCACAAGCTATGATTATTGGAAGAGAAAGATAAGTGTGTATCTTGGTTCAATCAATGATCAAGTATGGGATGTAACCGAGAATGATTATGCTATCATTAATCCCGACAATCCCACCAACCAAGATAAGTCTAACAAGCAATGCAATACAATGGCTCTCAACACCCTATACAATGCCCTTGATCCAAAGGTGTTTGAGCAAATCAAGGATTGTGAAAGAGCAAATGAAGTGTGGAGGAGATTGGAGGAAACCTATGAGGGCACACCGCGGTGAAGAGTGCCAAGTTATACATCCTCAAGGACAAGTTGACAAGTTTCAAGATGAAAGATGATGAGAGCATACCGAGATGTTCCATCGCTTGCAAGTCATTGTCAATGATTTGAAGGCTTTGGGAGAAAAGATCAAGAATGATGATGTCTCTCATCGGTTCTTGATGAGTCTACCTCAAAGGTTTGAAATGTTGAGAATGCTAATCATAAGAGGAGGATTGAAGGAGATCACCCCCAACCAAGTACTAGGTGAAGTCATGACACAAGAGACATACCGTGTGGAAAGGGAGGGGGATGACAAGGAGGACAAGAAGGAAGATGAGGACAAGAAGAAGAAGAGTGTAGCATTCAAGGCTAGCTCATCATCATACAAGAACAAGGGCAAGTCAAAGAAAGAGTCAAGTGATGATGAGGATCTTAGTGATATTGATGATGAAGCTATGGCTCTCTTTAATGCGCAAGATGGGCAAGTTCATGAAGAAGAAAGGCTATGGTGCAAGAAAAAGAAGAGATCATACCAAGAGCAAAGAATATGTGAGAAGATGCTATAATTGCAAGAGTCCCGATCATGTGGTAGCCAATTGTCCTTACAATAGTGATAATGATGAAGATGAGAAGAACAAACACAAGAAGGACAAGAAAGAAAAGAAGGAGAAGAGGAGAAGAGAATGACCTTTCAAAAGAAGAAGAAGGGTGGAGGCTATGTGGTCACTTGGGATAGTGATGGCTCATCGGATAGTGATGACTCTAGTGATGATGGCAATAAATCAATCAAGAAAGCACTAGCAAGCATCGCCATCAACGACAAGCCCTCCATCTTCGACACTCCATCAACGTGCCTCATGGCAAAACCTACCAAGGTAAAATATGATGTGAGTGATGATGATGATGAGTATGAAAGTGATGCTTGTAGGAGTGATGATGAGGAGGAGGAATACTCCAAGGAGGAGCTCATGGACATGTGTGAGCAAGTGCATACTTGCTTTGAGATGAAGAGAAAGGAGTGCAAGGAATTGAACAAGAGAGTCAAATTTCTTGAGCAATCCTTTGATGAGCTCAATGCCACTCATGAGGGGCTAGTGGATGCCCATGAGAAGCTTGGCAAAGCTCACTCTAAGCTTGAAAAGGCTCACTCCTCTCTCATTGAGCAAATCAAGAAGGAGGAAGCCAAGGAGGAGCAAGTGATAGTTACATGTGATGTGGGACTAACATGTGATCTTATTAATGAATCTACTTATAAGCCTATTGCTATTGCTCCCACTAACCCCTCTTGTAGCACAACCATTACCACTCCACCTATGAATGATACATCACTAATGGTGGAAAATGAAACCCTCAAGAAGGAGGTGAATGAGCTCACTCGTGCCTTAGGCAATGCCTATGGTGGAGATGCCCGCTTGCTAAAGTGCTTGGGTAGCCAAAGGTTTTCTCTCAACAAAGAGGGATTAGGCTATACCCCAAAGAAAGGCAAGGCGGCCTTTGTCACTCCCAAAGCTAGCTTTGTGAAGGGCAATGGTCGGTTTTGCAATAGATGCAAGCAAGTTGGACATATAGAGCAAAATTGCAAGATTAACAAGAACAAGCTACCTAATGTATCCTCAATCAAATTTGATTCTTGTTACATGCTTTATAAGGGTGCCAATGGTGTGACGGCTAAGTTTATTGGTACACCGATTGTGGGCCCCAAAGAAGAAGGCCATTTGGGTACCAAAGACTTTGGTGACTAACCTACAAGGACCCAAGCAAGTTTGGGTACCTAAAAAGAATTGATCTTCTTTTGTAGGTAAATTATAAAGCCGGAGGAAGGCATTGGGTGCTTGATAGTGGGTGCACACAACACATGACCGGTGATCCAAGAATGTTCAATTCAATCAATGAAAGCAAGAGCAATGGGATTGATAGTATCACATTTGGTGACAATGGCAAAGGCAAAGTCAAGGGACTTGGTAAGATTGCAATATCCAATGACTTGAGCATTTCCAATGTGCTACTAGTAGAAAGCTTGAACTTCAACTTATTGTTGGTAGCTCAATTGTGTGATCTTGGTTTCAAGTGCATATTTGGTGTGGATGATGTAGAGATCATAAGTGTAGATGGCTCTAACTTGATATTCAAAGGATTTAGATATGAGAATCTATACTTAGTTGATTTCAATGCTAGTGAGGCTAAATTGTCAACATGTTTGATCACTAAGTCTAGCATGGGTTGGTTATGGCATAGAAGGCTTGGTCATGTTGGAATGAAACAATTGAACAAGTTGATTAAGCATGACTTAGTTAGAGGCTTGAAAGATGTCACATTTGAAAAGGATAAGCTATGTAGTGCATGTCAAGCCGGAAAACAAGTTGGTAACACACATCCTAAGAAGAGCATGATGAGCACATCTAAGGCATTTGAGTTGATGCACATAGACTTGTTTGGACCAACCACATACACTAGCATTGGTGGAAACAAATATGGATTTGTGATTGTGGATGATTTCACTAGATACACTTGGGTGTTCTTTCTTGGTGACAAGAGTGATGTGTTCGCAATATTCAAATCATTTGTCAAGGGCATTCACAATGAGTTTGAAACAACCATAAAGAAAGTTAGAAGTGACAATGGTAGTGAATTCAAGAACACTAGAATTGATGAGTTGTGTGATGAATTTGGAATTAGACATCAATTCTCGCCAAGTATACTCCTCAATCAAATGGGCTAGTTGAAAGAAAGAATAGAACCTTGATTGATATGGCAAGATCAATGTTGAGTGAGTACAATGTGAGTCATTCATTTTGGGCGAGAAGCAATCAACACGGCTTGCTATTATAGCAACCGACTCTATTGTCACCCCATGATGGAGAAGACACCCTATGAGCTATTAAATGGAAGAAAACCCAACATAGCATACTTTCGGGTTTTTGGATGTAAATGCTATATATTGAAGAAAGGCACTAGATTGAGCAAGTTTGAAAAGAAATGTGATGAAGGGTTCTTGCTTGGTTACTCCACTACTAGCAAGGCTTATAGAGTTTGGAATTTGGCTAGTGGTACTCTTGAGGAGGTTCATGATGTGAAATTTGATGAAACAAATGGTTCCCAAGAGGAAGATGAGAATCTAGATGATGTGAAAGGCACTCCATTGATCAATGCAATGAAGCACATGGACATTGGTGATATAAGGCCTAGAGAGGTGATTGATGTTGAAGATAACAAGAATCAAGTACTCTCTAACTCAAATGTGCAAGCTAGTGGTTCTCATGATCAAAGTCAAGCAAATACTAGTGATGACAATGTGCAAGATCAACAAGTGTCTAGTTCATCATCTCAACCAAATGCTAGAAATCAAGTGCAAGTGCTTCAACCAACCAATGTTGCAAGAGATCATCCATTGGACACTATCATTGGTGATATTTCAAGAGGTGTGCAAACTAGATCAAGATTGGCATCATTTTGTGAGCACTTCTCATTTGTGTCATCCATTGAGCCTAAGAAGATAGATGAAGCTTTGAATGATGTTGATTGGGTCAATGCTATGCATGAAGAGCTAAACAACTTCACAAGAAACCAAGTATGGGAGTTAGTTGAGAGGCCTAAGAATCATAATGTGATTGGAACAAAGTGGGTCTTTCGGAACAAGCAAGATCAAGATGGGATAGTAATAAGAAACAAAGCAAGATTAGTGGCTCAAGGTTACACTCAAGTTGAAGGTCTTGACTTCGGAGAAACATATGCCCCGGTTGCAAGATTGGAAGCAATTAGGATCTTGTTAGCCTATGCTTGTGCCCACAACATCAAGCTATATCAAATGGATGTGAAGAGTGCATTTCTCAATGGGTACATCAATGAGCTTGTGTATGTTGAGCAACCTCCCGGTTTTGAAGATAAAAAGAAACCCAACCATGTGTTCAAGTTGAGAAAGGCTTTGTATGGATTGAAACAAGCACCTAGAGCATGGTATGAGAGATTGAGGGATTTCCTACTCTCTAAGGGATTCAAGATGGGAAAGGTTGACACCACTCTCTTCACCAAAAGGCTTGGAAATGACTTGTTTGTAATGCAAATCTATGTTGATGATATCATCTTTGGATCAACAAATCAAGAATTTTGTGAGGAGTTTGGCAAGATGATGGCAAGTGAGTTTGAGATGTCTATGATTGGAGAACTTAGTTACTTCCTTGGTCTTCAAATCAAGCAAATGGAGAATGGCACATTTGTGAGTCAAGGCAAGTATATCAAGGACATGCTCAAGAAGTTTGAAATGGATGAGAGTAAAGCTATTAGTACACCAATGTGGACAAGTGGAAGCTTGGATAGTGATGCTAGTGGCAACATGGTGGATCAAAAGATGTATCGGTCTATGATTGGAAGTCTACTCTATGTGACCGCATCAAGACCGGATGTGATGTTTAGTGTATGCATGTGTGCTAGATTTCAAGCCTCACCAAGGGAAAGTCATTTGAAGGCAACAAAGAGAATATTGAGGTACTTGAAGCATACACAACATGTTGGATTATGGTATCCCAAAGGAGCAAAATTTGAGTTGATTGGATATTCGGATTCCGATTATGCGGGATGCAAAGTTGAGAGAAAGAGCACATCGGGCACATGTCAACTATTGGGAAGATCACTTGTATCTTGGTCATCAAAGAAGCAAAATAGTGTAGCACTTTCAACCGCCAAGCGGAGTACATTTCGGCCGGTAGTTGTTGTGCACAATTACTTTGGATGAAGGCCACTTTGAGTGACTTTGAAATCAAGTTCAAGCAAGTGCCATTGCTATGTGACAATGAAAGTGCCGTCAAGCTCACCAACAACCCGGTTCAACACTCAAGAACAAAGCATATTGATGTCCGCCATCATTTCATAAGAGATCACCAACAAAAAGGGACATTTGCATAGAGAGTGTGGGCACCAAGATCAACTTGCCGACATATTCACCAAGCCACTTGATGAGAAGAGGTTTTGCAAGCTAAGGAATGAATTGAACATACTTGACTTCTCCAATATGTGTTGATGCACCCCCCACTATATGACATGCCTCTCCTTCGAGCAAAGCAAGGTAAAGTTGATTGACATGTCATCCATTCATCACTAAGGACTTGTTTAGAGCATCTTGTCATTCCTATCATGTCCTAGGCTCATTCATGAAAATCAAATGAATTTGATGCTTATATGGTACCACTATTGCTTGTATGTTTGAAATGATCTAGTGGTAGCATATGACATGTTTGTGGGCTTGTAAACCTAGTGTTTGATTTAGAAAATGAGCTATAAATGTTTAACTCAACATGGTACAAGATAACCCTTATTTGGAGGTGTGAAGAAGCTTGTCCTTGGATCAAACCGAGTTACATATCTTTTGCAAGTAATCTAGATTGAACCAAAATTGAGAAAATGATCTTTATTTCACATGGTTTCACCCCAACCTATCCATAATTTAAGCTCACCTTTTGTGCTAATTGTTGACAAAGGGGGAGAGAAACAAAGATATGAGTGATAGGGGAGCATTGGACATAAGGGGAGAGATATGCTAAAGGAAAGGGACCAATTAAAATTTTGAGCACACAAGTAGGGGGAGCAAGCTCATAAACTTGTATGATGCATTTGAATGAACATTTCATATGTTTTGCTCGCATGGTACAAATTCCAAGTTTCAACATTCATGCTTGTGTGGTGTATGCTAGTTATAGGTTTGAATGATGAAATAAAAACTAGCATGCATAGGCTAAAAGTAACTAGACTCATGCTCACATTATGAAAACTAGACCCTTGGTTTTAATGTTGATCTCATGGGGTATTCTAGTTTTTGTGTATGTCTAGTTACTAATGGTGCTAAGGATGGTATATTGGTGCACTCCGATTAGTATCACGCTTCAAAGGTCCATCTCTTATACCTTAGCATCATTTGGTAAAAATTGACTCCTATATTTCCTATCTAAGCATATGTGCAAGCTACAATCCAAACTCTTAGCACATATGTAGGGGGAGCAATTGCTACCATTTAGAATTCATGAAACTTCTCTATACCCTTTACACATGGTAAATAAGCTTGGGCAAGCAACATGGATTCAAATGAACTTTAATTCATATCTTTGTATAAGGGTTGTCATCAATTACCAAAAGGGGAGATTGAAAGCTCTAGTTTGGTTTTGGTTAATTGATGAAACCCTAAGTGCTAACCTAGTCTATCAAGATGTTTATGAGATAGGTAGCACTACTCCAAGTGTTGAAGCAATGACGAAGATCATGACAATGGTGATAGCATGGTGATGATCAAATGCTTGAACTTGAAAGAAGAAGAGAGAGAAAACAAAAGGCTCAAGGCAAAGGTATAAAATATAGGAGCCATTTTGTTTTAGTGATCAAGACACTTAGTGAGTGTGATCACATTTAGGATAGATAGCCGTACTATTAAGAGGAGTGTAACTCAGTATCGAAATGCGGTTGTCAAAGTGCCACTAGATGCTCTAACTCATTGCATATGCATTTAGGATCTAGTGGAGTGCTAACACCCTTGAAAATATTTGTGAAAATATGCTAACACATGTGCACAAGGTGTTTGCAGGGGTTGAGATGGGTTTGGGTCCTCTCTCCCTCCCGCCGAGCTTGCGAGGTGGGATTCGACGCTTTTGGAAAAATGAAATGTCTATTTTCTATTGCGCCGGATGCAAAATTCTTGGTGGTTGGCACATTTGAGCAAGGGTGAAGAAGTTAGAGTTGAAATGGAGTTGGTCGAAATGATGTCAAGCGTCCGGTCCTGGACCGGACGCCGAATCTGTAAGCACCGGACGCCGACGTCAAGCGTCCCGTCAGTCACTGACTCGGGCGCACAATGGGAAGGGTTGAGCACCGGACGCCGGTCTGCGTCCGGTCAAGGTGGACCGGACGCGTCCGGTCAAGAAATACGCCGGGAGCTTATCGAAACGACCGGACGCCGGGGCTTCAGCCGTCCGGTCGATTCAAGGAGCGGCGTCCGGTCGAGGTGATGACCGTTGAGTCTGGACACGTGGTGACATCAAGCGGCCGGACGCCGAGCCGCGTCGGTCGGTCTCGACCGAGCGTCCAGTCGAGCAGCTTTTGCCCAAAGAAAGGGTATAACGGCTCTATTTGATGGGGCTCTATTTATAGCCCCATGGCCGGCTCAATGGACAACTCTTGCACATTTTCATTGACATAGCAACCTTGTGAGCTTAGCCAAAGCCCTCCCACTCATCTCCATCATTGATCCATCATCATTGTGAGATTGGGAGAGAATCCAAGTGCATTGCTTGAGTGATTGCATCTAGTGGCACTTGGTATTCGTGTTGTTATGTCATGGATTTTTCGCTTGTTTCTCTTGGTGGTTGCCACCACCTAGACGGTTGGAGCAGCGGTGAAGGATCGGCACGAGTTGGTGATTGTTCGTGGCCGCCTTCGGTGATTGTGAGGGGAGTTGTACCTTCCCGGCGGAGTGCCGAAGGTAACTCTAGTAAATTGCTCGTGTCATTGAGTTACCTCACGTGTGGGTCGGTTCTTGCGGTGTCCTATCGTGTGGACGAGGTTTGTGAAACACCTCTTAGCCACCGAACCACCAAGTGTTGGTCGACACAACGGGACGTAGCGTGTTGGCAAACACGTGAACCTCGGGAGAAAATCGATTGTCTCTCTTCTTTGTCATTCTCCCGGTGATTGGCTATATATTCATCTTGTGATTGGTTCATCCCCTACACGTTGGTATAATCACTCTACTCGCTCATTTACATTCTTGCAAACTAGTTGATACAAGCTCTTTAGTGTAATTAGAATTGAGAGCTTGCTTTATTATTTACATTCATCTAGTTGAGCTCTTTAGAGTAGCAAGGTTGAGAGCTCTTAGTGAGTAATTACATAGCTAGTTTGTGTGCCTAAGTATTCATTGCAACTAGAATTGTTGGATAGGTGGCTTGCAACCCTTGTAGAGCTAGAGCAAGTTTGCATTACGCTATTTGTCATACTAATCAAATTGCTCTAGTTGATTTGTAGATTTTTAAATAGGCTATTCACCCCCCCTCTAGCCATATTAGGACCTTTCAGCTGTGCTTAATGAAGTTGAACTTGTAGTTCCATATAGTGCGTCACGGCGGTACCAAGCATATTGTAAGGCCAAGAGATGTCAGTGGAGGATTCAAGCATCTCAGTTACCTGATGGCAAGACATGGCAGGTATGTGAGCTTTGTAATGCTTCATTTAGTTTAATTTAATTATCAATTATTGTGTGCTAACCGTTGGTTGATGGCTGCAGATTAAGAAGCTACCACACAAGCATAATTGTGCCAACACAAGCAAATTCCAGAACAACTGTATGGCTAACAATCACTGGGTGAAGGACAGAGTTATAAACTGGCTTAGGGAAGATCCAACTATTGGAGCTAAAGATTTGAAGCAGAAGTTGGAGGAGAATTTTTGTGTACAGCTGAGCTACTACGTGGTTTGGGACGGCAAGCAAATGGCCTTAGATGAGATCATGGGTGGCTGGGAAGATAGCTTTGTACATGTGTTTTCTTAGAAAAGGGAGATTGAGAAGATGAGTCCTGGCAGTGTTGTAGAGATTGAGTGGGAGATTGTAGATGAGAAGAGAAGATTCAGTAGGATGTTTGTAGCACTAAAGCCATGCATAGATGGCTTCCTGCAAGGTTGCAGACCTTATTTAGGAATTGATTCCACAATTTTGATAGCAAAGTGGAAGGGACAGTTAGCATCAGCTGTAGGGATAGATGACCACAACTGGATGTGATCCATTTCTTGCCAACACTGTTCTTAATCTAAAGCCAAGTGTAGTTGATAACATGGTCACATCTGCCATCTTACAGGGTTCCAAGATCCCCAGTCACTGGGAGGCAGACCAAACAACAAGCTGGAGGTAGCCTAGGGGCACAGACTAGGAGTCAGAGCCCAAGCGCTGTATTTAGGAGCAAGAGGGAGGGGCCTGATGCTCGTGACTGGGAACATCAAGATGTAGCAACCTTTTGAGCCACCTGTGCTTTTGGTGTGCTTTTGTGTGGTTCTATGAACTTGCTATTGTAATCTGTGTGCTTTTGAGCCTAGATATTGTCTGCGTGAACCTGGTATTGTAATCTGGTAATGTAGTGAACCTGGCTATTGTTGGTGTGAACTTGATATTGCCATCTGGTATGATATTCCATAATTAATGATCTGGTATGTCTGTGTTTGTCATGCTAAAATTAAATCAGCTGTTAAGTTGAAGGTAGTGATGCTGCAATTTTAACTTTACAACTAAAAAAGGGAACAAATCAAGTTGAAGTTACTCCATTCAAACTGCATTTCATTCATATTTCACAAACATTACAAAGCATACTTCATGCTTGCTTGTATAATACCATGCACAAATTAAGAAAGCAAACAACACCTACAAACACACTGGCCCCAACCATCATCCTAACAACTATTTGCTCTCCAGCTATTCTAGCCACAACAGTGCTCTGAGCAACTACAACATTGTTCAAGTTCAACAGAGAATTCTCCAGAGCCTTCAACGCAGCCATCACTGCTGCACCATCCATGCCATCTCCAGCGCTCTCTGGCTTCCACATGAAGAAGTTGCAGGTACCGTTGCCCTATTTCACAGCGAAAGCCAAATCAATAGGATGAACCCTACATCCGATTTCAAAACGCCCAAATGTAGCAAGAACAAAATCAAGAAAACTCACACAGTCACGATTCCTGCAAGTGTAGAACGGCTTGTCTGGATTTTTTGTGATTCTCGACATCCGCTCCACGACCGTCACCGTGTGGCAGAAAGGGCACAACGCCTGCCCCTCTCTCGCTCCACGCGACCCAGTCGACGAAGAAGCGCCAGATCCTGTAGCCATCTTCTATAGGGCCGCTCTCTTGTCGACGACGCCCGCCAACCTACGTCGCGCCGGCACCCCCGCCCGACCGGCCGCCGCAGCCTATGCCGCCGCCGCCTCTGCGGTGAAGAGGGGAACGAGGAACAGACCGGAGTAACGACGGAGTCGGGTGCCGGCCGGTCGTTCAACTGGGTCGAACCAGACCAGGTTGAGACGGCGCCAAGTCTGGTTCAAGGGCACCCGATGTCCAAAACGAAGTTTTCTCTCTCCAAAACCGGGTGCAACTGGGTTGCGGTGCCCACTGGCAGTATTTCCAAAAACCAGAGTGTCTCACGGCAAAAGATGGAAAACGCAGTGTCCGCCAGCAAAGACGCGTCATTTGGCATGTCCAATAACAAAATTTGCCTATTATTTATCTATATGCATAGCAAAATGGATGTAACAAAAAAGTTAAAGCGACTTATAATTTGGAACGGAGGGAGTATATGTAATATATATACTATATGATTTCGGTGAGTAGTCAATGTAAAAGCGCTGCTATTTCCGTCAAAATAAATGTAAAAGTTAATGAATGCTCTCACATGTGCACGGTTTGTATCAATTTTAGCGTGTAGGTCAACAACATTGAAAGTGGTTTGATGGCTTACCATTTCTATTCAGAATGCAGGTCCAACAACAAACCTATCCGGCTTTAAGCTCCATGATCCAACCTCAACTATTGGTTAAGAATTAAGATTGAGATCGAACTTAATTTGTCCCTTTGTCTGCAAACTATTAATTTCGGACCTCAAGCTTAAGCCCAACATTAATTATTGCTACTACATTGCTTTACACTGTGGGTGTGTTTGGTTGCCTGCGTAGCCCAAGCCTACGTAGCTAACTAAGCCAGGGCAGCCCAAACCTCTCTAGTTTAGTGCAACGTGGGCTTGTTTGGTTGGATGGATTCGTGTACCTTGGCCTGAGATAGATCCTGTTTGGTTGGCTGCATATCTGGTGGGCTGCATCTAGCTAGATGAGACCCTGTTTGTTTGGTTGGGTGTCTACAGCAGAGTGTGGTCACCCTTTCTCCACCACGGTGCCCTTCCCTCCGTTTCCCAGCTTCCGCCTCTCACTACTCCAGTTCTATACTTAAGCCAATACTTAATAGTTCAGTTTCTCTACTTAAAGACGCAATACAAACCATTAGTCCTTGAGTCACTACTACACTAATCATATTACCGCACTTAATCGATCACTTCTTGCTAATGACCCAACTCTGGATGGCAATGATTAACACAAGGATGGCTATGACAACATCCCTCCCATTGACGTTCATGGTAGGATTTGTAGTAGTACTCTTCTGAGTGATTGATGCCATTGCTTTCGAAATCTCTTCTTGTTTTTCTCCATGACTCTGGATGGCAATGATTAACACAAGGATGGCTATGACAACATCCCTCCGATTGACGTTCATGGTAGGATTTGTAGTAGTACTCTTCTGAGTGATTGATGCCATTGCTTTCGAAATCTCTTCTCCTTGTTTTTCTCCATGATTGTACCGATTGTACACAGCAATGGCATCCTCCACTTGTACAAGTTATTTGGATAATCAGAAACATGAGCCCGGCACTGCATCCAATTGTTGTATATGCCTGGCACTTGACCTTGAATACCACGTACCACTTCATAGCTGAAATTCACAAACAACAATCACAAATCATGAATCTCATAGTACAACCACCATTCATTAAGAACAAGAAATTCAGTAGCCAAAGTTTTTTTTAGTGTTTCTTTTGATCCCGGCTGAAGCGCTTAGGCGAGTTGCTGTTTTGTACTAAAACCTTTTTTTTTTGTCTTTTCCCCGTCTAATAAAAATTACAGCAAAGCTTTTGCCTTAAAAAAAAGAAATTCAGTAGCATGTTTGCTCTTAATACATCACAACGAGTGCCGTCATTGCATCAGTCGCCAAAGTTTTGGAATGAAAAGTAAACCACCCTATGTGCCGTCTAGACAGGTCTTTACGGGCGTGTTTGTTCCCTGGACGTTTCCGGCCTGGCCGGACAAGAGGGCCAGGCTCCCGGAAGGCTGGCTCAGCAGGGCAACCACTGCTTGTTTGGTTTGATTTCCCAGCAGAGTCAGTCTCGCGCCGGATTGTGTTTGTTTGCCTGGATACGAGACGTGGTTACCTTGCACTAACATAAGGTAGAGTTACCCTGCACTCTTTCATTGGGGCATTCCATCGAGCATTTGGCGGGCACGAACTGCTCTTCTTCTAACCAGGCACGAATACCACCGTCACCTCCAACCACATCAGAGCGCAGCAATGGCGGGCAAGGTGGGGCGCACGTCCACTGCCGCCAAAGGCTCAAAGCAAAGCAAAGAACACAATGGCATCTCCGACCACTGCCGCAGCGCTCCTAGTCGTCCTCGCCTTGCTGGCCCCGCCTGCGACGTCCGCATGTTCGGCGGCGGACCGCGACATGCTGCTGTCGATCCGCGCGGCGCTGTCGGAGGAGTGGCTGGGCGTGTTCTCGACGTGGACGGGGACGGACTGCTGCGCGGGCTGGTACGGCGTGGCGTGCGACCCGACCACGGGGCGTGTGGCGGACCTCTCCCTGCGCGGGGAGGTCGACGACGTGCCCTGGCTGAGCCCCGGTCGCGGCCTCCTCTCCTCCGGTGCGCGCCGCCCTCCCCTCCTCTCCTTCCTCCGGTGCGGGCGCGGCGGTGAGGGGCGGGCGCGACTGGTGCGCGCGGTGGTGCGCACGGCTGCGCTCGCGAGCGCGGGTCGCTGCCGGGACAGGTCTCGCCCTCACCGTCGCTGCCATGGCCGTCGTCGTTAGGCTCGTCGAGAAGAAACGCGTGAATGGAGCGAAGGGGTGAGGAGAAGGAAAGACACCGAAGGTAACCGTATGAGACGTGTGTGAACCGAGCGAGCCGTGGTTATGGGTTAAAATTAGTGAGCTCATGGAGATGCTAATGAACTGAATATGGACACTAACAGGCGCCAACAAATCCAAGAGAAATTGAAACATTAAGCTATGTTCTGCCCATCTTTGCAGTTTTTTCGTTCACGATGCAATTACCTTGTTCGTTCTCTCTGTTCGGTTCTGTACAACCAAAGCTCCAGGGGGTCTATACAATACTCTCCTAACTTATCCACCGATAATAATAGATCATCAAACACTTTCATGTTTGCGATCTCAGGTTGACTATTGATGCTTAGTTATGGCATGGTTTTATCCTAACAGATTTGAGTAGCTCCCTGCTCTTGCTTTCCAATTCTGCTTGTGCCAATCACAACTTGCCTTGTGCTGATCACAACTTGTCTGATGCTACCACCGGACAACACCATGCCAATTCTGCTTGTGCCAATCACGACTTGGCTTGTGCTGATCACAACTTGGCTATTGCCGATCACAACCTGGCTATTATTCTCGTCTATCTGGTAACTTCACTGCCTGCCAATTACTAGCTTAATGTGCAGCCTTTGAGGCTAGGCTAGGCTTGCATTCATTGGTCACTTACAGTGAATTGATCTATTTTTTGCTTACTTTCCAAGTGTTGCAAAAAGGAGGCCGAACTGGTTTCTGAATGGAAGAAGTAGCGATTACAATACTCGCAAAAGAAGCAGAAGCAGAAGACGAAGGGATTACGTCTCCTCTCCCCTGAGATCAGGCTGAGCACCAGGATTCAGAAGGAAATCATAAGTCTTGTGCTGCCTACAGAGAAAACGCCTATCCCTATCATACCTCCTGTTATTGTATGTGTAGAAACAGCTTTGCATCAGTTTACATTATATGCACTTTATTTATCTGTTTACTCTACTTGCAGTATGATTGCATCAATTGTATCATGAAGGAAGCTGAGTTGATCCTTGAGTGGCTGAGGTTGGGGTTTGGTCCCTACGGCTTACATCATGACTTGAGCCATGGCATTCGTAACCGGGTGTTTTGTCTCATTAAGAAGTATTCGCGTGCAGATCCGTGTTCTGCTTCTGTTGCTACCTGTGCTGTGCTGTTGGTAAGTGTTGGTGCTATGCCAGAAATGACAAGCTTTATTTGTTGTAAACTGGTATTTACTCTTTGATGGGTAACTTGCTTGCAAAAATTGCAAAAAAAAATTTCTAGGGAATCACGAAAGAGTCTGAGCTTGTCTGTAAGAAGCTGAGGCAAGACGATGATATCTTAGGTGGAGAGAATACCTTGAGTTTAGATATTTGCACGTCGGCCTTGGATATGTTGGCTAGTGATATGGATGAATATGTGCTTAAGAGGGCTAGAATTGATGGCTTTTGCTATAGGATTCACTTTGACCCAGCTTCAGCAGACATACTTACCTGGTATGATATATATATACTGATTGGTATATTTCATTATGTGTGTGAGAAATGTTTATAATGTTGTGAGGGGTGAGAAGCATGTCAATATCATTTTCGTATATCTACTCTTTCCAGGCATGAAAAGGAATGGCGACATAGCAAGGCTCAAGATACCGAACTGGGTAAAGTGCACGTTGATGGTGCTCATGAGCTAATAAAGGAAAATCATGCAACCAAAAACAAGGTATAGCAATGAACCAGCTCAAATTAACATTTTGTTCACAAAATTCTCAATCCTTTTTTGCTGACTTGAACTCTTCTCTAGCTGGAAGAGGATGTGACAGTCAACGGCATAACCAGAGGCTCTCATGAGTTAAGTAAGGAAAATCATTCGACCAGAAACAAGGTATAGCAATGAACCAGCTCAAACTAACAGTTTGTTCTTACAACATTCTGAATCCTTTTATGCTGACTTCAACTGTTCGCTAGCTGGAAAAGGATGTGACAGTCAACGGCATAACCAGAGGCTCTCATGAGTTAAGGCCCTGTTTGGTTGTGCTTTTGGCTTTGGCTTTTGGCCCCAAAAGTCAAAAGCCCAACCAAAGGGGCTGCTTTTGGAGGGTGCTTTTTTAGAAGCAGCTGCTTTTCCGTAGTTCATTTTTGAAAGCTGGGTTGACCCTGCTTTTGGCTTTTGGCTTTTTGCTTTTCGAAATTGGTGGAATAAAAAGCTCTTCCATAGTTGTTTCAAGAGAGATAAAGATAAAAGGTATATTTTATACTTGTTTAACCAAACAGCTTTCAGCTTTTCTACAGCTCACAGCCCACAGCAGCTTTTTCCCACAGCCACAGCTCAACCAAACAGGGCCTAAGTAAGGAAAATCATTCAACCAAAAACAAGGTATAACAATGAACCAGCTCAAATTAACAGTTTGTTCTTACAACATTCTGAATCGTTTTTTGCTGACTTGACCTGTTCGCTAGCTGGAAGAGGATGTGACAGTCAGTGGCATAACCAGTGGCTCTCATGAGTTAAGGAAGGGAAAGCATTCAACCAAAAAGAAGGTATAGCGATTACTCCGCACAAATTAACAGTTTTTTTTGGCCTACCTTCTGAATTTTTTCTGACTTGAGCTGTTTGCTAGCTGGCTGAGGATGTGATACTCTACAACGAAACCAGAGGTGCGTGGAGCGAGGGCTTGTATCCTGAGCGGACCGATTAAAAAGGTTAGTGGAAATTATATGGCTATAGGGGAAGTTAGGAAGGCTTTCATGCATGTATACTTGTATATAGTTCTGAAACTTGGGGGAAGATTATCTTGTTGGTCCTGTGCGTTACATGCAAGGGTAGCGGGTGGTTATGGGTTAAAATTAGTGAGCTCATGGAGATGCTAATGAACTGAATATGGACACTAACAGGCGCCAACAAATCCAAGAGAAATTTAAACATTAAGCTATGATCTGCCCATCTTTGCAGTTTTTTCGTTCACGATGCAATTACCTTGTTCTTTCTCTCTGTTCGGTTCTGTACAACCAAAGCTCCAGGGGGTCTATACAATACTCTCTTAACTTATCCACCGATAATAATAGATCACCAAACACTTTCATGTTTGCGATCTCAGGTTGACTATTGATGCTTAGTTATGGCATGGTTTTATCCTAACAAATTTGAGTAGCTCCCTGCTCTTGCAATTAATTTGTGTTTTTTTAATGTCCATCCGAGGCACTAAAAAACATTTCCTGTTCCGTATATGCACTCTGTTTTTTGTCCATGCGAGGTACTAAAAACATTTCCTGTTCCGTAGTATGCACTCTGAGTTTGACAGATGCTCTTTGTTATGGTATGATTTTTTCTTGCAGATTTGAGCAGCACCTTGCTCTTGCACTTATTTTGCTTTTTGTCTGGGGTACTAAAGACTGTATTTAATTAAGTGATTAAGTAATTTTACCTCCAATCTTTCAAGAAGTTACCAGACTAAAAATAATCAACATTTTCTTGGCTATGTATCTCCGATAATTCACTAACCCAGCTGTACTCTCTGTATTACCACAATGTTTTTCTGGGTTGAGTATTGCTGTACCGATATTTTTGTACCAATGTCCCATATCGGTGGTATATATCTTAATGATACCTTCCCATGGACCACAAAATCTTATTTTCACGCCCGGGGGTGGGGGTGTTAATTTTGTGTTTTGTTGCACATGTTGTAATGGACCCACCCACACTCAAACAAAGAAAAAACCTGGCTGGCCTGCATTCCCTTCCTGATGCTTCTGTAAACCTGAGATGAAAGGCTACAATTATGTTATGTCCATCTGTTCGAATCATTAGTCTGTGGTTCATATGTCTACAGATGCTGTGCTACTCTGGAATTCATAATTAGTCCGTGGTTGGTGCCAATGTTTTCCTAAACGGTAAACGATCTTTACACGGTCGCCCTTCGTTTAGCGTTTAGGCTGTTTACACGGTGTTTAAACGAAGTTAAACGGTCTAAACAGTTTTGTACTTTAAAAAAGTACATATAATTATATATGTGCATGTAAAAAATCAAATATTCTATCATTTATACATATTTATCCGAGTAAAAATCAATTATTTTGATATGTATATATATTTATGCATGTGAAAAGAACAAAATATAGATATTTATACATATAACATATCAAGTGTACATATTTATAAATATAATAAACTTAAGTATATAAATTTATCCATACAAAATTTAACTAGATTTACCTCGTGTTCGTCTAAACAGCCGTTTAAACAGCTGTTTAGCACGTTTAATAGTGTTTATCTCCGTTCCGTTTAGGCCGTTTAGACCGTTTTTTCTCGTTTTTTTTAACGTTTAAACAGTCAACCGTTTAATTTTCGTTTACCCCCTAAACAAAACAGTTTATCACTGTTTACCATTTAATAACCGTTTAAACGGCCGTTTAAGCCGTCTAGGCGAACACTGGTTGGTGCCTACAGATGCTGCCCTATTGTGGAAGTCATAATTAGTCCGTGGTTAATGTCTGCATATGCTCTACTTTTCCTTTCCTGTGTAGGGTAATCATGTTAAAAGATGGAACTGCTGTAATCAAATTTACGAAGAAAGAAACTCGCTGTTGCTGCCAAATAGATTTGGCCTTTTCATGACCGATCGCCAATGTTGCGTCAGTATGCTCGCAGGCGGCAGATTCCTGCTACTTTGCCTAACTGACAGCCAGGGGTAGCCATTAGAGCGTCTGTAAGAGATTAGCCAAAAAGACTATTAAATTTACTGATTTAACCACTCTCTAAAATCGATTTGACAAAAAAAATACTACAGTACTGCAACATACATCAAGAGGCTGAACGACCAGTGAGGTATGCTGTCCAAAAGTAGAGAGCGAATGAGGTGAGACGTATAGTTACTAAATTTGGAGTCACTCGAGTCTGTTGGTCTATTTTTACTTTAATAATAGCTACATTTATCTTTAGAAAATGATTTGGCTAATTTCTTGGAGATGCTCTTGGCCAAGATGTTTATACCGATATCAAAGGTTAACAAATTTAACTGAGTTTTTTAAATATCCAATTGCTTGATGTTCGCCACTTTAAACAGGAGGATTATGGCGAGAACTAGTGATTGTGGTATCTGCAATGCGGGCAACATTCACTAATTTCTTGGAAACGAACAGGGCCGAGGTAGTCGTTGAGCACGTGTGCGCTAGTTCATGCCCAGATGCCAAGGAGTGGCTCTTCCATCTCATGGAGACTACTAATCATAGGCAGTTCACTGATTTTGGTTATGGCCTGTTTGGAACGTGAGAAATATTTCTTGATCCTGTGTTTTTCGGTGAAATTGAACTGATTCCTACGAAATTCCTGCGTTCCAAATAGACCCTTACCTTATGGGCATTTTTTGGACGGCACCTCGAAAGGCAATTCATCAAGCAATATTTTGGAGCCCCGTTTCAGTCATGGGCTTTGTTTAGAAATTTATCTTCTACTAGGTAGCGTGTCCGTGCGTTGCTATAGTGTATCTAAACTTTTGTAATAAAAACATGCGGATCGTATGATAAGATAAAAATTAAATACCGATGTTAAAGTGACATTTAATCAAAAAGCAAAGTTTATGAAATTAACACAGTCATGGAGAGTGCGGTGTCGTATGCTCACAAACTCTATTGTATGGACCCTTCCGTGATTACTAAGATAATGTTTTATATTGGCAGGAAGAAATCTCCGATATCCATTTCTTTCCTGCGTCAATAAATCCATGAATAAGTTGCGCCGCATCTCCATACTATCCTGTACACAAGTTTGAATATACATGTAAATATTAGTGTCCGTACGTTGCAACGGAAAATAAATATATTTTCTTGACTACCTCAGCGCCGGTCGAGCGACAACCACATTCGAGATTGATGAACACATAGGCAGATGCTCCACCCACACGATTTATTCTAAAAGATTATCATACTAAGACCATTTTATTTGCTTCTGTAATAAATAATCTGACCATTTTAGTTTTCTTGGTAGTACAAAGAAAACCTAATAAAATCAATTACCTTAAATTTATTCTAAAAGTCAGGAGCTTTGATGACCATTCCATTTGATTATGCTCAATAACACACCTGCGCTGGCGTGCACGGCGCAGCACGTTGCGCCACGTGCTCGTAACCCGGCGAGCGGTGCTCGGGGTCGCGTCCGCCAGGTCCAGCGTAACATCCTAGACGGAGGGAACGAACCCCCACAGTTTGCTCGGGCTGGCCAGAACATCACTGCTGCGGCGATGCTTCTGCACGGCCTTCTCGAGCCCGCCGACCCTAGGAACAGGTAATCCACCAGAACCTCCGGGCGCTGGTGGAAACCATCGCCGTTCAACAGACGGAGAGCTCCGCGTCGCGACACCGGCTCGCGACCTCTTGCCCCACCGGGGGAATGGGGCCGCACCAGTCGAATCGCTCCATCCACTCACCACTACAGTTGCCGGCGTGGGGCAGCAGGCCACGACTGCACCACAGCCCGACCCGGCGCTCGCTCCACACCGACCACCTGTGCGCGAACGGCTCGGACTGAACCGTGACGCTCGCAGCGTCATCAACAATCGACGCCATGCCCGGCATGATGATGACGTCCATCAAGTGGCGGCGAGAGCAGGCGGCACGGGCCCCGCCCTGACCATCGAGGAGTGCGGGGACATGCATCCCAGGCATGGTGGTCGACCAAACGACTGGAGCCCCAGTCCGGATGGCCCGGGGGCACGGGCTTTTGGTCGTCGCATCCAGAGGGCGCCGTTCCCACAACGCTTTCGACCACCCACCAACATCGCCAGATACACCGGGGAAACGAACCCCGATATATGTCTCGAAGACTTCCGGCTCGCTTGCCGAGCCGGAGGAGTGGATGATGACCACTTCATCATTTAGTATCTCCCCATCTGCGTGGGGGAGCATGTTCAAGCATGGCTCGAATTCCTCCCGCCCGACAGCATCCACGACTAGGCAGATCTCAAAAGGGTCTTCGTCGGAAATTTTCAGGGGACATATGTTCGTCCTGAGAATTCCTAGGACCTCAAGAGCTGCCAGCAGGAGCCCAACGAGTCCCTACAGGATTACATCCGCAGGTTCTCAAAACGGTGTAACTCCCTTCCTGATGTCGTTGACGCGGACGTCATCAGCGCGTTCCTCTCTGGGACAACCTGTGAGTCCTTGATCCACAAGCTCGGCTATCTAAAGCCCCGTACCACCCGTGACCTGCTCGACATCGCCACGAACCACGCCTCCGACGAGGAGGCGATCGAGGAGGTCTTCAGCGGCGGTCGGGACAAGGGCCCCCTGAAAGGACCTAGGATGCCGCCTAGAGGGGGGGGTGAATAGGCGTTTCTGAAAAATCAACACCTTTAAAAGCGGAAACGATTAGTAATAGGAGTTTCCAAAATGGAAACTCCAAATCAAAGTAATACCACCCCTCACAAGTTAGCCACAAAGTATATAAAAGATACTAGATAAACCTAGGGAGCAAAACAGCTGCAACCAAAGAGTTAAAACAAAATGCACTAGTCAGTTAATGTCGGAAGTCCCGACAGTTTGGGTCAGAACTTCCGACGTGTCAGAAGTCCCAACGTATGGGTCAGAACTTCCGACGTGTCAGAAGTCCCGACAGTTTGGGTCAGAACTTCCGACGCAAACTGTCAGCACTTCCGACCCTTACGGGAAATGAACTACAAGTGCTAAAATGAACTTTGTGATGCCGATAACTTACAAACCCACTTCCTAGTGGTAAGGTAAGGTGTTGGGTCACTCTCTTGACGTTGATAAGCCACCACTCCGTAGATCGAGTCCCAAACCCTAAGAAATAGCTAGAGAGAGGAGACAACCAAATACAAGTAATTTCGAGCAAATCACAACAACAACAAGCACGGGAGACAAGAATTTATCCCGAGGTTGGCGAGCCCCACAAAGGAGCTCCTACGTCCTCGTTGTTGAGGTGACCACTTTGGTCGGAGTCTCTTCCACCTCCTTGCCTCACTCAAGGATACCACAAAGGTCACTTGAGTTTCTTCACTAGAAATCAAGGGTAATACAAACTTCCCAAGGCTCTTCCACAAGATGGAAGCTCTTGGGCGACGCCTCGCCGGCTAGGGGAAAATCCCCAAGAGTAACAAATGCAAATCAAACCGGCTTGACGAAGAAATCAAGTGCTCAAGCTTGCTCAAAGTGTTTTTCTCACTCAATCCACTCTCCAATCACTCAAACCCTTTAGGAATTGAAGTTGGAGGCAAAGGAGAGAAGAGTGGCGAGCCTAGAATGCTTGGGGGCTGTTTTGGCCGAGTGTTCGTTGCAATGAAATGAGTGGCCCACGGTTAGAATGGAGGAGACGGGTATATATACTCCAAGGCAAAATCTAACCGTTCAGATCTACGTCGGGAGTTCCGACGCAGATCTCGGGACTTCCGACGTATGAAGAAAACACTGTTCACGCAAGGTCAAAAGTCCACTCGAGACAGCCAACGTCGGAACTTCCGACAAACGTCGGGACTTCCGATGGTCGGAACTTCCGACGAACGTCGGGACTTCCGACGGGCACAGTCAGCAGGTCAGAAGAACCATCGATGCCGGGACTCCCGGCTTGGGTCAGGACTTCCGACAAGAGTCATGACTTCCGACTGTCGGGAGTTCCGGCTTACGTCGGGACTTCCGACATCCACGATCACCGCTACAGCAAAGGATGGAGTCAAGACTTCCGGCAAAGAGTCATGACTTCCGATCGTCGGGAGTTCCGCTTACGTCGGGACTTCCGACATCCATCTCACAGCAGCAAGGATGGAGAGTCAACACCTGCAAGAGTCATGACTTCCGACTGTCGGGAGTTCCGGCTTACGTCGGGACTTCCGACATCCACAGTCATAGAAAATTATTCTACGTGCTCGTGAAGTGCTAGAGTGTCTCTCTTTTGATTTTATTATTATGCTTGAGCACTCTATCTTCCTCAGACCACCTAAACTTGCATCCCTCTTAATAGTACGGCATACCTATTAACTCAAGATCAAAAGAAAAACGAAATTAAACCTTTTGAGTTGATCTTCTTTAAATTGATGCCGTGTCTTTCAATCTTCATCAAGTGAGGGTGCCAACAAGTCAATATTGATCTTGTCACTTGAGCATAGCCATCTTGAGCACGTGACTTGATTCCATTCATCAAATATGAATAACTCCAAATGCATCAAGTCACTTTAATCAACTTGTCCAATATAGATTTGATCCTTCACATCAATATGACCATCTTAGCTTGATTAGTACCTCAACTAAATGCAAGTACTTTCTTCTTCACCCTAGCTAGGTTCTTCGGCCGCCAAGCCGTCGCTTGCCCTTCACCCTTGCTTAGTACCTCGAAGCCTTTCCTTGCTATCTTCACCATCTCAAGCCATCATGTCACATCTTGTGTTGAATCATCCATTCATATGTATTGTTATCTTTTTCATTTTAATTTAGCAAGCTTCAAATATGAGACCATTCCATATGCAATCCCTTATGTCTCATTAATTGACTCTTATCGTGCTTGCTTTCACATAGATCATTGAAATCCCACAATAAATAAGCATTTGCATGAATTCCATTTGCATTGTTGTCTTGTGCTTGAACTAGATTGTTTATACAACAATACATCATTTTGGCTTTATACAATTTCATCAAGTATCTGTGAGATAATCAACTTCCCTGTCTAACACTTAGCAAACATAAAGAGTCCTTTAATCGTGTTGTCATTCAATCATCCAAAACTCACTAAAGGGCTAGATGCACTTTCAATCTCCCCTTTTTGGTGATTGATGACAACCCGATTAAAGCTTACAAAAAAGATATAAACAATTAGGCTTTTGGATTCAATGATTTATGAGAGGCTCCCCTTAATGTGTGCAATATGAATTGAATTCATAAATGACCTCAAATGTCAATTTGCACATACTAAAACACATAGGAGATCCCCTTAAATCATTGCATCCGTAAGTGCAAGTGTGTCAAAATAAAAACCATGATGCATATGACATGATATATCACACAAGACTAAACAAAAGCATCACACCATACAAAGTCACTCTAAAACATGCATGGTTCTTATGAAAGTAAATACATCATATATATCACACACATAGCACTCATCACAAAGATTTCTCAAGTCATATCTCTCCCTTTGTCATAGCTAGTCTCCCCTTTCCTAGCTAGACACAAGGTTGCATTCTTGAAGCATTAAACATATCTCTCCCCTTAAGCTTTCATCTCTCTCCTCCTTAAGCTTTAATCATATCTCTCCCCCTTTGTCATCTATCACGAAAAAGGGTCACACACAAAGCACAAAGGGTGCTTAAGGTTAAAACTTTGTACTAATCTCTCCTCTTTGTATTAACCTCTCCCCTTTGTCATCTTAAAGAGGTTGTACTTGTCACTTGTTTACAATTCAAAATAGATCAAGTACATGGGTTTACTAGCTCATGAACAAACTCATACACTAACCACTAGATCATATAATCATTCGAGCAATAGTGGTAGTCTATGAATCTAAAAATTTTCATTTGTAGTGCATGATCCTATAAGCATGTACTATATGCACTAACCGCATACTAGTAAGGGATGAAAAATGATCATGCACAATACAATGATACCTTTGCTATGTTGGAGAGAAAGATAGTCATATAGATTTCAATTCATTTCTCCAGTAGCACCATGAAGTCCAATTATAAGCTTGGTGAAGACCAATAGATACCAATTCTTTGAATTCCTATTCTTCACCCATATGAATTGAGAATCACTAATGATCAAGTGCACTTTTCTTGTTGTGGTTGGCTTGCTTCTTCTTTGATCATTGCTTGCTTGAGAGAACTGAAAGATGCACCACTTGTAATACCACTTGAAATTTCATGATACCACTTGAAATTTTATGACTTGTTCTCTTTTGGGTGTTGCTTGCTTTTTAGACCAATCTCTTGATTTTCTTCAACCAAGTACCTCAAATGTCCCTTTTAGATTACCACTTAGATTTTAGCCATCCAAGCCTAGAGCGAAGTGACCTCTCTCAAAGAACCATCCTTGATACTCACTTGAAATAACTTGAAAGAAAATCACTTGATCCACTTGAAAGATTTTGTTTGATTGATCCATATTGTTGGACTTAATTTGATGAATAACTTTAAATCATTCTTTAAGTCCTTTTCTTTCTACTTGTTTAAGTCTTTTTCTTTCTATCAAAAGATCTCCAATTATCACTAGAATTTAAACTCCATCTTCATCTTGATCTTGGTCTTGATCTCTAGCTTGAGTACCAAATGTGTACTAGATACACTCTTCAAATAAATTGTCTTGTACTCATCATTTGTCATGCTTCTATCTCAAACCAAAACCAAAACATAGGTACCTCAATCACTTATAGATATGATTCTAATTTGCGGACCTTTGAATCTAAGTGACTTTTGATCAATCCGATAATTGTCACTTTCCTGGCAGATTCTGTACTCTTCAAAGAATAAATCATATCTCCCAAAGTACATATCCAAAAATCACGAAATTTGGTGAAGATGTGACACACTAAGTCTTCTAGTAGCTGTAAAAATTTGAGCTTCTTTGGACTTCTATATTGCTACTAGATTTCATATCTTTCCACACAGGTACATGCTGAAAACTGCTGCACTATAGCTGACAAGATCTACTCCAAATCCGAAGTATCACTTATCCAAATCTCATAAAATTTGCACAGCAACTAATACCATAAGTGTAGAGCATGCAAACCAAATTTCAAGCCAATACAAATAGATTTGATTACTCAAACATGTCTATGATCACTGCTAGCTTAGATTTTCAATATTGGACAGATTTCAATAATTGAGCCATTTTTCTCCAAATTGAACCAAACTTGAAATCAATTTGTTTGAATACTCTCACAAGACATATGTCCATTCAAACCACTTACTAGAAGAAATCTTATGAACATATCCAATCAAACCAACTTCAAACTTGATTACTTAAGCATTTAATCCATTCAAACATCTCATAGCAAGCAACATATGCATATGTATCCAATTCAATTAACTCATATGCACCCAAATAAACTTTGATCAACAAGAGGTATACCTTGATAGCTTATGATCATCTTTGCAAGCTTCAACTCCACTTATTTGCATGCCTTCAAATATATCAATAAATTCCTACAACTTGAATATGACACTTGTATGTTGATAGCATATGGACTTCACTCAATTTTGACTTGGCATTGGGATAGAATTGCACTAGGCTTCAATACTTGACTCAACATAAGATGAACAATAATAATTCCATTGAATCAAGTCTCCAATGCCATGGTACCTACAAACGATCATCCACTTTTCGATGGTACCCAAACTAGTTTGGGTCCTCCCATGTTAGACGCAACATACTTAGGCATAGCCTTAGTATGAATAGCGGAATATTTTTGCAATACTAACCAATAGGGTACCATGACAAACCTTGCTAGGCATAATATTTGCATTAATTGAAATAGGCTTAGGATTCTCACTTAGGGGACATGAATTAGCCAAGAATTGATTTTCTCTTTTTCGAATATTTGGCAAATTTATGATTTTCAAAATTTGAGAGATTTTAGTGGGACATAGGGATATTTATAGACTTGAGAGAACCATGTCACATGTGATTAGGCAAATAATCAACCAAGGGTAGCAACAATCACAATATAACATGACTAGGTCACAAAGACCCAAAAACCACATGATTTTCAAAAACCACACCACCTACACATGCTAGTTAGGGATTTTGAAAAACATCTATCCTATATCACACAAATGCACACACTAGCATATAAAGGGCCTTAGATGCACTTACAATGCATGTATGTAAATACATATCTTTGCCTTGAGCCCATAATATCACCACTGAGATAATACATGGCATGACAACATCATGTTGACCTCACTTGTCAAATAATCATACCATATATGAAATCAATTTTCATCCAAAGGACTACAAATAATACTAGATAGATTTGTTAGTCCACAATATCACCACTGAGATAATACATGGCATTACAACATCATGTTGACCTCACTTGTTAAATAATCATACCATATATGAAATCAATTTTCATCTAAAGGACTACAAGTAATGCTAGATAAATTTATTAGTCCACAATGGTGCAAAATAGAAACTGAGCTCCCCCTAAATAAGTACCACAAGTAATTTGAATGACTTTCAACAAGCACTTTATTCTTTTAAGAATTTGGGAGTCAATTTTCTATTTTGACCCACACAAAGTAATTTGCCATATTTAAATTTCGTTGAGACATACTCACAACCCACTTAGGTTTGATAGATCACAAGATTCTGAGCAAATTAAGGATATATGAAATCATATGGATCAAACCTCAATTGCATCCCAATTAGTGCTCTGGTTCCTGCCATACCAGACACGTCCGGTAGGTGCAGGACAGAAACAATTGAAGCGCTGCTTGTAATTCTTCGTTTTAGCTCTAGTACTTCTTGTATGCCTGCATCTGAACAAATGCATTGCTCTACTAGAGAGCCATTAAAAGCATCACATGGCAAACATGATAATTATTAAATGAAACTAATTAGTCACTTCCGATTATTTCACAAATATGCTTATTTGTGAGCCATTGAGCACTAAACACAAAGTGGCTATCCTATAAGGTCTTTAGGTACTTGTTACCAATGGTAGAGATGAAGTAAACGATATGGTCATTGATTTATCTTTGGGTCAACCATATATGAGATTATGATAAGAATTGATTGATAGATTGAGTGAATATTTTCAATTTGCTTGCTCAACCACCCCGAAGCTTTCATCTCACCACCAAGTACCTACATTATCAACCTAAGCACATTTTGGTACCCAACTCTTGTTGGGTCCTTTTGGGTTAGTCAACAAGTGCTTAGGCACCCAAATGGCCTTAGTACTAGTTTGTGGTGAACACATCACCTTGCTAGTGCTAATTCTATTTGTGGTCTTCCTAAGCATATTATCGTAAACAAATGTGTTCGGCTTAGGGATGTTACCATTTGGGCAATCATAGCTTAGATGCCCCTTTCTTCCACAAGCATAGCATATGCGACCTTTTTGTTTGCTCTATGCTTGTTTTGCTTGTATGGACATCCATCAACCTTGTGGCCCATCTCATTGCATCCATAGCATCTTCTTGTTGCAACTTGGGCTTCCTTTCTTGCCTCCTTGTACATTGGGCATTTCTTGGTTGGATGCCCCAACTTCTTGCACATGAGATAAGTGCTTTGTCCATCACTTTTCCTTTGGTTGGCCAACTTGTTTGAGGCTGTTTGATCGGCCACTTCACACTTGTCGGCCCAACTCTTGTGTGGACACATGGTAATCTCATGTCCATTCACTCCACAACCATAGCATAGTCTTTTTCCATGTTTCTTGCTCTTGGTTGTGTTGGCCTTGCTTGAAATGTGATTCTTTTGTTGGGATTTGGAGGAAGCAAGGTTTGAACCCTTCTCAAGCTTCTTCACCATGTTAACACGGTTATCTTGAGAAGGTTGTGCTCTCTCCTTACCCTTCAATCGAATCACATCATTTCTTAGCCTTTCCGCTTCTTCCTTAAGCTCTACATTTTCTATAAATTTTTGCTCAATCGAAGATTGGCTTGCTTGAGAAGCACACTCATTAGCACAAGAAATATTCAATTGAGATTGTGTACAAGTGAGTGTGTGAGTGGGAGGTTGAGATGATTTTACCGTTGTAATCACAACCTCATGAGCCACCTCAAGCATGATGCTTGATTCTACTAATTCTTCATGAGATCACTTGAGATGAACATAGTTTGCTTGTAGCACATTATATTTGCTTGAGAGTTCATCTAATTTTGCCTTGAGCTCAAAGTTTTCCTTCTCTAGTTGTGAAACACTAGAAGAGGAGTTAGTAACTAAAGCATGCTCAATTGATAATTTTTCATACCTCTCATTTATGGCCTTTAGCTCTTGCAATTTGGAGATGAGAAACTTTTCTTGATTTTGAAGTGATTGCTCTTGTTTCTCATTCTCTTCCTCTAGCTCATCATTCTTCTCAACTAGCTTCATGAGAATGAGCTTGTCTTTGTTGCTTAGATGATCAAGAGTATCTTCAATTTCAATATCACTCTCTTCTTGATCATCTACTCGTGCTATCTCCTTGGCTTGATCTTTCTTGCTAGCCTTCTTCTTGCTTTTCTTGGCCATGAGACACAAGTGATGAGTATCATGAGATACTGAGGTTGACTCATCACTTGGCCGCCACCTGGCTTGAGCCTCATCATCACGGACTGTCTGCTGCCCGACTGCCTTGGCCATACCGAACGCGTCTGGTAGGGATACCGGACACGTCCGGCATGCGCTTGCAGACAGCGTAGTCACCTCGGCTTGCACCTCTTGCTCCGGCTCAGCGCTCTTGAGATCTTGTGAGGCTTCTTCGCTGCATGAAGACATAATGGACATATTTTCCATTGACTCGACCTCAAGTGCATCATCGCATTTGGATTTTCCATATAACTCAATGAGTTTGGTCCAAATGAGATGAGCACTCTCCGGAGGTGGTTGCCCATTGAATATTGCCTCATCTTGAACCTCTGCACTCAATGTACTCAAAATGATATTAATAGCTTGAGCATTTAGTTGCACGCATATCTCTTCCTCTTTTGATAAATTCTTATAGTTGCTCCAATCAACTATAGGAAGAGGTATGCTTGTAAACACAATATGCTCAACAAGAGGACTAATATCTCTAAAAGCATTGAGTACATGAATTGACCAAGGTAGAAAGTTTGAACCGTCATTTTGGAGAAGCATCGGCTCCAACTCGATAGGCATCGACATCCTTTTCTCACGGCGGTGAAGCTTTAGGTGAGAACCTCGCTCTGATACCAATTGAAAGGACCTAGGATGCCACCTAGAGGGGGGGGGGTGAATAGGCGTTTCTGAAAAATCAACACCTTTAAAAGCGGAAACGATTAGTAATAGGAGTTTCCAAAATGGAAACTCCAAATCAAAGTAATACCACCCCTCACAAGTTAGCCACAAAGTATATAAAAGATACTAGATAAACCTAGGGAGCCAAACAGCTGCAACCAAAGAGTTAAAACAAAATGCACTAGTCAGTTAATGTCGGAAGTCCCGACAGTTTGGGTCAGAACTTCCGACGTGTCAGAAGTCCCAACGTATGGGTCAGAACTTCCGACGTGTCAGAAGTCCCGACAGTTTGGGTCAGAACTTCCGACGCAAACTGTCAGCACTTCCGACCCTTACGGGAAATGAACTACAAGTGCTAAAATGAACTTTGTGATGCCGATAACTTACAAACCCACTTCCTAGTGGTAAGGTAAGGTGTTGGGTCACTCTCTTGACGTTGATAAGCCACCACTCCGTAGATCGAGTCCCAAACCCTAAGAAATAGCTAGAGAGAGGGAGACAACCAAATACAAGTAATTTCGAGCAAATCACAACAACAACAAGCACGCGGGAGACAAGAATTTATCCCGAGGTTCGGCAGCCCCACAAAGGAGCTCCTACGTCCTCGTTGTTGAGGTGACCACTTTGGTCGGAGTCTCTTCCACCTCCTTGCCTCACTCAAGGATACCACAAAGGTCACTTGAGTTTCTTCACTAGAAATCAAGGGTAATACAAACTTCCCAAGGCTCTTCCACAAGATGGAAGCTCTTGGGCGACGCCTCGCCGGCTAGGGGAAAATCCCCAAGAGTAACAAATGCAAATCAAACCGGCTTGACGAAGAAATCAAGTGCTCAAGCTTGCTCAAAGTGTTTTTCTCACTCAATCCACTCTCCAATCACTCAAACCCTTTAGGAATTGAAGTTGGAGGCAAAGGAGAGAAGAGTGGCGAGCCTAGAATGCTTGGGGGCTGTTTTGGCCGAGTGTTCATTGCAATGAAATGAGTGGCCTACGGTTAGAATGGAGGAGACGGGTATATATACTCCAAGGCAAAATCTAACCGTTCAGATCTACGTCGGGAGTTCCGACGCAGATCTCGGGACTTCCGACGTATGAAGAAAACACTGTTCACGCAAGGTCAAAAGTCCACTCGAGACAGCCAGCGTCGGAACTTCCGACAAACGTCGGGACTTCCGATGGTCGGAACTTCCGACGAACGTCGGGACTTCCGACGGGCACAGTCAGTAGGTCAGAAGAACCATCGATGCTGGGACTCCCGGCTTGGGTCAGGACTTCCGACAAGAGTCATGACTTCCGACTGTCGGGAGTTCCGGCTTACGTCGGGACTTCCGACATCCACGATCCACCGCAGCAAAGGATCGAGTCAAGACTTTCCGCAAGAAGAGTCATGACTTCCGACCGTCGAGTTCCGCTTACGTCGGGACTTCCGACATCCACAATCACCACAGCAAGACGATCGAGAGTCAAGACTTCGGCAAGAGTCATGACTTCCGACTGTCGGGAGTTCCGGCTTACGTCGGGACTTCCGACATCCACAGTCATAGAAAATTATTCTACGTGCTCGTGAAGTGCTAGAGTGTCTCTCTTTTGATTTTATTATTATGCTTGAGCACTCTATCTTCCTCAGACCACCTAAACTTGCATCCCTCTTAATAGTACGGCATACCTATTAACTCAAGATCAAAAGAAAAACGAAATTAAACCTTTTGAGTTGATCTTCTTTAAATTGATGCCGTGTCTTTCAATCTTCATCAAGTGAGGGTGCCAACAAGTCAATATTGATCTTGTCACTTGAGCATAGCCTTCTTGAGCACGTGACTTGATTCCATTCATCAAATATGAATAACTCCAAATGCATCAAGTCACTTTAATCAACTTGTCCAATATAGATTTGATCCTTCACATCAATATGACCATCTTAGCTTGATTAGTACCTCAACTAAATGCAAGTACTTTCTTCTTCACCCTAGCTAGGTTCTTCGGCCGCCAAGCCGTCGCTTGCCCTTCACCCTTGCTTAGTACCTCGAAGCCTTTCCTTGCTATCTTCACCATCTCAAGCCATCAGGTCACATCTTGTGTTGAATCATCCATTCATATGTATTGTTATCTTTTTCATTTTAATTTAGCAAGCTTCAAATATGAGACCATTCCATATGCAATCCCTTATGTCTCATTAATTGACTCTTATCGTGCTTGCTTTCACATAGATCATTGAAATCCCACAATAAATAAGCATTTGCATGAATTCCATTTGCATTGTTGTCTTGTGCTTGAACTAGATTGTTTATACAACAATACATCATTTTGGCTTTATACAATTTCATCAAGTATCTGTGAGATAATCAACTTCCTGTCTAACACTTAGCAAACATGTTAGTCCTTTAATCGTGTTGTCATTCAATCATCCAAAACTCACTAAAGGGCTAGATGCACTTTCACCCCCCACATAAAGGGCCAAGAAGAACAAGAAGGATCGGCGCCGACCGGCCAACCCAGCTTTGGTCGCGTGTAGCCGATCGTGTGGGCAAGCAGCCCTAGCAGGGGCAGCCCGACCACTTCGACAAGCTCATGGAGAGTCCATGCACCAACCACGCCTACCCCATCAAGCACCTCTATAAGGACTGCGAGCTCCTCAAGTGCTTTCTGCGATAGGCCGGCAAGCCGAATGAAAGGAAGGGCAAGGAGGAGGCGGCCAAGAAAGGAGGCACGGCGGGCAAGGATGATGACAGCTTCCCCGACCCCGAGGATTGCCTCATGATCTTTGGGGGATCCGACGCATCCACTCCAAGCGCTAGCACAAAGTACGCTACAGAGAGGCATGTGCCACCGAGACGACCATCCCCTCTTTCCTTAGCTGGTCGGACTCCCCGATCACTTTTGATCAGAGAGACCATCCTTCCCATGTCGCCCGACCAGGTCGCTACCCGCTCGTCGTCGACCCCATCGTCCGCAAGAAGCGCCTCACCAAGGTGCTGATGGACGCAGGCAGCGGCCTCAACATTCTATACTTCGACACCCTTGACGCCATGCGCATCCCCCGGTCGGAGCTCCGCCCAGTGAGCTCTCCCTTCCACCCGACCGTCCCATACTACAACGAGCCGACCTCCTCGAGTGCCTTCCACCCGACCGAGGAAACCAAGGCGGTGGGGATCGACCCCGTCGACCCAACCAAGACAGTGTGGATCGAGACCAAGCTCCTAGCCAAATAGGAAAGCGAGCTCACTGACTTTCTATGCGCCTATCGCGATGTCATCGTGTGGAAACCTTCTGACATGCCGGGCATACCAAGGGAGGTCATCGAGCACGCGTTACGCCTCGTCCTGGGCTTAAAGCCCACTAAGCAACGCTTGCATCGCTTTGACGACAAGAGGCGTAGGGCCATAGGCGAGGAGATCGCCAAACTCCTAGCAGCCGGGTTCATCAAAGAGGTATACCACTCCAACTGGCTAGCTAATCTTGTTCTTGTGAAAAAGAAGACCGGGAAATGGAGAATGTGTGTTGATTATACTGGCCTCAACAAGGCGTGTTCAAAGGACCATTTTCCTTTGCCACGCATAGACCAGATAGTCAACTCCACCTCAGAATGCGAAATCCTCTCCTTTCTGGATGCCTACTCAGGCTATCACCAGATTGCGATGAAAGAGTCCGACCAAGTCACAATTTCATTCATCACCCCGTATGGTTCGTACTGCTATGTAACCATACCTTTCGATCTGGAGAACGCCGACGCCACCCATCAACGGTGAATGCAGCGATGCTTCGCCGACCAAATCGACCCACCCGACTAGCCTGACCAAGTCGAGTAGCCGAAACCAACAATCGCCGTCCATGTAGATGACGTAGTGGTGAAAACGGCTCAAGCTAGCGACATGATTACAAATTTGGCCGCAACATTCACAAACCTCCGAAGGTTCAATATCAAATTGAATCCCGAAAAATATGTTTTTGGAGTTCCGAAAGGGAAGCTCCTTGGATACATCGTGTCTGAACACGACATCGAAGCCAACCCCGAAAAAATCACAGACATCTCCAACATGGGCCCTATACGCAGCGTCAAGGGCATACAGAGGCTCACTGACTGTTTGGCCGCCCTAAGCCAGTTCATCTCCCGACTAGGGGAACGGGGGATGCCTCTCTATAAACTTCTCAAAAAGACAGACGCATTCGTTTGGATAGAAGAGGCACAATAGGCCTTGGAAAGCCTCAAAGCAACACTGACGTCGTCCCTAGTCCTCGTCGCTCTCGAACGGGGAGAACTCCTCCTCTTCTACATCGTGGCAAACAGCCACGTTGTGAGCGCCGCCCTCGTCGTCGAAAGGGAGGAGCCAGGACGCCCCCTGAAGGTGCAACGACCGGTGTACTTCATCGGTGAGGTACTCACCGACGCCAAGGCTCGATACCCCTAGGTGCAGAAGCTTCTGTACGCCGTTTTGTTGACGGCTCGGAAGCTCCTGCACTACTTCACCGACCAGGAGGTCATGGTCGTCACCTTGTACCCACTGGGAGACATCATCCACAACCGCAATGCCGTGGGATGAATCTCCAAGTGGGCTCTCGAGCTCATGGGTCACGACATCAGATATGTCCCTCGCACCGCTATTAAGTCTCAGCCTCTCACCGACTTCATCGTCGAATAGACGGAAGTCCAGCTCCTAACCCTAGACGTCACCCACGAGTACTGGACAATGTACTTTGATGGGTCGGTTATGGTGCCTGGCTCGAGGGCTGGAGTGGTTCTGATCTCCCCGGATGGGAGCAGGCTCCGCTACGTGATCCGTCTTCATTTTTTGGCCTCAAACAACGCCACGGAGTACGAGGCCTCATCAACAGACTGCGCATCGCCGTCGAGCTCGGCGCTACACGGTTGTACGTCCGCGGCGACTCGGAGTTGGTCGTCGACCAAGTCATGAAGGAGTCCTCCTGCAAGAGCCCTCTCATGGCAGCATACTGCCAGGAGGTGCGCAAGCTCGAAGACAAGTTTCGAGGGATTGAACTGCATCATGTCCCCCAAAAGGACAACAATGTGTTCGATTTTCTCACAAAATTGGCTGCCAGGCGGGTTCCGTCTCTAGATGGGGTCTTCAATGATCTCTACGAGTCGTCTGCCCGTGTTCTAGAAGATCCGATCCAAACACACTCCGACACCAATCTAGCACTCGGAGGTTCCGACCTCCCGACGTGCCCCAACCCCAACCAAGTGCTCGGGGGCTCTGACCTTGGTGCCTCCATGACAACATCGTCCGCCGATGTCGCTGTGGTGGCGCTCGATCAGGCTGACTGGAGAGCACCACTACTCGCCTACCTCCTCGAGGAGGTTCTCCCACCGGAAAGGACTAAAGCTCGATGAATCACTCGACACGTCAAGACGTTCATCGCCATCGGTGACTAACTTTACAAGCAAAGTCCGTTGGGGGTACTCATGAAGTGCATCCCGATCAACCAAGGGAAACGACTCCTCCTAGAGGTCCATGCTAGAATCTACAGACATCACGTGTCTCTGAGGTCGCTGGTCGGGAAAGCCTTTTGCTAAGGTTTTTACCAGCCCACTGCACTGCGAGATGCATAGGAGGTTGTCTATAGGTGTGAAGGATGCCAGTTTTATGCTCGGCAAACTCATCTGCCGGCATAGGAGCTTCAGACCATCCCCATCACCTGGCCATTCGCGGTCTGGGGCCTCGACATGGTCGGACCCCTCAAAAAGGCCCCGGGCAGCTTCACTCACCTACTCGTAGCGGTGGACAAATTCACCAAATGGATAGAGGCAAAGCCCATCACCAACATCCGTTCGAAAGAGGCGGTCAAGTTCTTCCTCGACATCATCTATCGGTTTGGTGTTTCAAACTGCATCATCACCGGCCATGGAACAAACTTCACCGGGAAGAAGTTCCTAGACTTCTATGATGGATACAGCATCAGGATCGATTAGGCCTCGGTCGGGCACCCGTGTACCATCGGTCAGGTCGAGCGGGCCAATGGCCTGGTCCTCCATGGACTCAAGCCCTGCATCTTCGACCGACTCAAGAAGTATGCCGGGCGATAGGTTGTAGAGGTTCTAGCGATCCTCTGGAGCCTAAGAACAACGCCAAACCTATCCACAGGGTTCACCCCTTTTTTCCTCGCATATAGAACTGAAGCAGTGTTGCCCTCCGACCTCGATCACGATGCCCCGAGAGTAAAGGCCTTCGACCAAAACCGAGCCACGGAGGTTCAGTGGGATGCGGTTGACCTGCTCGAGGAGGCTCGTGAGACGACCATCATCCGCTCCGCTCGTTACCAACAAACTCTCTGTAGGTACCATGAAAGAAAAATCAGGGGGAGGGTCCTCGAGGTCGGTGACCTTGTACTCTGAAGGACCCAGTCAACCAAAGAGAAACATAAACTCTCTCCACCATGGGAAGGACCCTACGCGGTGACTGAGGTGATCCAGTCGAGCACCTATCGGCTGAAGGATGGCAACGGCAACGTTCTCACCAACACATGGAACATCGAATAGTTCGTCGTTTCTTCCCTTAAAACTCGGTCTTACCGTTCTCTTTCCATTCAACGTTTGCTCCTACAGCACCCCAGCCCGCGCACAATCGGCCTAGGTCGCTCGGGGGCTCCATGGGGGTGCAATACCACCCTCCTCTTTTACTATTATATAGTAATACTTTTCGTCCAAACGAAAGGCCGTCGCCCAAACGAAAGGGCATTCCATTCCTTTGATTACCCTATGTAACTTGCGTTTTAACCTCCCGACCGATCGTACCCCGCCATGACCTACGGTTACGAGCAGCTGAGCCTCGCGGGCCACGCCTGGGTTCTTAAGGTTGCAACCAACAGGTCAACGAGATGGTGTGAAAAAGAAATGACAAAAAACAAAGCTACACTAGGGTAAAAACAAGGACGGATGGGACAAGCTTCCCCTCATGAGTGATTTCATCACAAAACGAACTTAGAATATTCACGAATGTAAAGCTGTTCACACGGGGCTCCTCCACGAGCTCGTCTCTTACATGAACCGACTATTTCTACTCTAAACTCTATTATGGCCTCCTGGCGGCATCGGCTGTCGGTACGGTCGACAAGGACGAAGACAACTCGCTTCTGGTCGGGATAACGTTCGACTCTGTTGGGGGTAGGGCGACGCTCGCCTTCGACCTAGTCTCCACACCCACCACAGGCTGGACGACATCTTTCTGGCGCATGTCTTCAGCCATGGACGAACGGCGAGCCTCCATCACCCACTGCGCGGTGACCTACTCGGCAACCATCTATGCATGTGGCACCAAACTCTCCCCCAGTGTATGGATTTTGTTTATGCTCCACCCATCGGCGTATCCTTTGTAGATGGCCGCGAAGTCCAGATCGAGGTGATGGGTCACCACCGAGGTCAGCACCCCTGTCGTTCCATAGAACATGCCATCGGAGATGAGCGCCCGAACTTTATTTGGGACCTTCGCTAGCTGGACGTCGGGCATACTAGTGCTCGGTCCCGACCCGAACACCTCAGAGACTACCACCTGCGTAATGTTGCGAATTTGGTTGAGCTCCCCCTCGAGAGCGCGTCACTCCTCAAGGGACTAGGCTAGCGCCTCAGTGCCTCGATCGACCGTTGCTTTGACCGTCTCCAGCTCTTGCTCTAAAGAGCCGATCTTTCCACCCAGTTCTGGAAAAAGACAACAAATTCAGAAGCAAAGAAAAGGAAAAATCAAGGTATCAATCGAGGGCGGAATAGGTACGTACCAAGGCGGGCGCTTTCGAGAATGGAGAGCCCTTCCTTTTACCGGGTCACCCTCTCGAGCAGTCGAGCATTTGACTCCTCTACCTCGAGCATTTGCCCTCGGAGCGCAACCACTTCTTGTTCGCCGTCTGATCGGGCCTTTCGCTTCGCCTCCAGAGCCTCTAAGGGCTTCTAAAGCGCCGTCTCTGTCTCTGCCAAGTGGACCTTCGCCGCATCAAGTTCTCGCTCGGCAGCAGTCGCCCGCTCGACCACACGCAGCTCCGCTACCCGTGCTCCCGTCGCCTCGGCCGCCCGGTCTTGGGACTCATGGCGAACAGACTCTAGTTGGTGCCTGAGCTCATTAACCTGCCATGACGCCGTCGCTTCTTGCTCCATCCGACCATGCTCCTCCCGAAGAAATCGGGACTTACGGATCGACATTATCTCCAGATCCTGTGAGATAAGAAGTAGGCATGCTTAGACAACTATTGAAAGGCCAAGGAGTCAAGGACAACACCAAAAGCATAGAGAACTTACCTCTACAACGCGTGGTAGGTTGACTGTCACGGCCTGATGGATGAGCTCAACCCTCTCCAAGGCCTCCTTGAGCCTCGCCTTGGTAAGGGCAAGATCGAACTCCATCGATAGTTCTCTCTCCCCGAGCAGGTGCCAGAGCTTCACCTCCTCCTCATCACGAAGGACGAACCATGCCTTTCCCAGCTCGCCGGGGCAAGGCCACACCAGCTCATGTGTCGCCCTTGACCCGCTGGAAGATCCAGCCATCATAGTATCATGCGACGACCGGATCATCACCAACTCTCGGGACGGCGGGATGGCCGGTGGCTCCACCCTGGTATCTTCCTCGCCGGAGAAGGGGATGTCCACCACCAGGACTCCACGGCTCACCGGTGGATGCACTACCTTCGCCTTGGCCACGGTTCCTCCCAACCCCTCCGGCTCTGACCAGGCGGGCGAACCTTGCGCTCCTCCGCCAGGCGAGGCAGGGAGCCCGGTTTCTCTCCTCTCCTCCTCCGCAACTATTGGGGAAGGGACCGCGAGAGTCACCTCCGACCCGACCCCCGCCGTCACCACGGGGATCGCCGCCATCACAGCCGCCGTTATCGTGACCATCTAGGAAGACGCAACCCCCAGTGGGGAAGGTCGCGTTGCCGCCAACCTACTTCCCTCGCCACTCGTCGTGACCCGCTGTAGGCTGGGTCTCCACTCTTCTCGCACGGGAGGCGGGGAAATTCCTAGTCCCGCCAGCCCTTGGCCACTGCTAAACAAATGCAGGTTAGTCACACTAAAAACACAACTATGAGAACAAAAAGGAGCATGAATGCATACCTAGACGAAAGCGGCAGAGCCCTGAAGCCCCGACCGGCAGACGACGAGCCAACCAGATGAGGACCACTCGCGGGTCGCCACCCGCGCCCCCTCGCATCGGCTGAGGGAGGGCCCGACCCGGTCGGTCCCCGATCAGCCCGCGAATGACCATGACCGCCAGCTCGTGGTGAAACCACCGGAGCAACTAGCGGGGCATCCCCCCGTTGGGGGTCGCGCACACACGCCGACCCCGAAGATGTAGAGGAACGATCACGTCCCCCCGACCGACCAGCGTGCTCCACCACACTCGGAGCAGGGGGCACGAAGCCAACGACGCCTCCGAAGGGCGCGACAACTATGCTCGCTTCGCCTCTCGTTCGAGGGCGGTGTCTTCACTCACAGCGTGCTTCCTTGACTCTAGAATGTCGCCGTGCGTCTCCACATCACGCCCGCCACCGATGGACGCAACCATGGGCGCATGGTGCTCCATCGAGGTCACAACAGCGCCCCTAACTTCTTCGTCCTCTGAGGCACTTGTGTCGTCACCCATCTCCGTGGGCTCCTCTGACTCGAGCTCCGCCTTCATGTCACTCCTACTCTCACCTCTAGGACCCGTCGGTTGATCTCCTTCTCCTTATCGAACCTCCTCCGGGCCTGTTTGGCTTTCTTCTTCTTCTTGGCAAGCGCCTCCTCCCTCTGGGCAGCTTGCCGAGCCGCACCTTTCGCCCCTCTCGGAAGATGCGGCCGCGATTTATAGCCCACAAGTCCCTTCAAAACGGGCAACTCGGAATCAATCAAAACATTAAAATAAGAAGGAAAAAGTCACAAAAAGGGGGGCATACCAAATTGGACAGCTTCGCGGCATGAAGGGGACCGGACGTCCCTTTGAGGGAGTCTTTATCCCTCAACTGCAGCACCCGATCGAGACGACTCCAGACTTCATCCTCTGGCAACTCCTCTGGCGACGCGCTGTTGGGATCCATCGGGCTGGAGTATTCCCACATCGGTCGTGTTCTTTCCGCCAACGGGGCGACCCGACGGCGGAAGAAGGTATAGAAGACCCGCAACCCGTTGAGGCCATGCTGCACAAGCCTCTGAAGCTCCGTCACGATAACCACTAACTTGTTCTACCGACCGGCGGGACCCCACGACCAGCTTTCCCTCCTCTTCGGCCTTTTCGGTTGAACGTCGTGAATGGCGCTTCCACTGGGTTCCTGATGCAGAACCACTTACCATGCCACCCTGGTTGGAGTCATAGGGGGAGTACGTAGGGTAGGGGACCGACAGCCTCGGCTTCTTCTACAAGGCGAATCCCCCAACCGTCGTGATTCTTTGCGGCTTCCCCTCGGACAGGGCTCGCCCACTGAAGATCCACCGGAAGAGGTCCACGTGCGGCTCCATCTCGAGGAAGGCCTCACAGACGATGACGAAGCCGGCGATGTGTAGTACCCCAGTCGGATTGAGGTGCTACAACTCCAGGCCCCACTCGTTGAGGAGCCTGCGCAAGAACCAGTGCACGGGATAGCCAAGCCCACGCTCATGGAAGGCGAGGAAGGAGACGACCTCGTCGGCCCGGGGTTACAGAACAACTTCTCCTAGCATAGGAGCCCTCCAATGCGCCACCTCCTTCGATGGGAGCAGACCCTTCTCGGCGAAGGCGGGTAGCACCTCCCCATCCACGTTGGAAGGCCTCTAGTTCGACATCGTGCCTCGGATTTACAAATGAATCTGTGAGTTCTCCTCTCCCTCGCTCTACCCACCTCTCTCTTAGAAACCACCGCGGTACACGAACAGACTTGGTGAAAGGATGGAAGGAGGAACGACAGCGGTTGGAGTAAGGCAAAAGAACAGGAGGAAAATCCTCTCCCTTCCCCCTATTTAATGCGGAAAAGCGTGCGGTGAGACGTGGCCCTGGCTGATGGGACGTGCCCTGCCCAATGAAACATCGCTGGGTTAGCGGGACGTGGCCTAGGTAGGGCCCACCACTACCATAGCCCAGGAGCGAGAAATAAGGCGCAACTGCATGCAAGCGATCCTCCGCCTTCCCAGGCAGGATTTGGAAGGGCCCACCAACGAAATCTCCATCGAGGAGAGGCCAACGGGTCACCCGAGTCGATTAGACGGCTCGGGCAGCTGTCGAGAGACAGGTAAGGAGCAGCGGGATGCCTCATGCGGGTTATGCCGACCCCGTCACGAACGACGGACATGGATCACATTCGGACATATCCGATAGGAGCTCCCCAGACCCATCACTCGAGCCATCGAGGTAACCTTACCAAACCCCCTTTTTTGTTTTCTACTGCATAATCATTCATTCATCCATTCTCATGCATGCATTCATACATTCATCCATACATCCAAGCATTGCATATGCAGTTGTTGCATCACAACGCTTCACATTGTGTCACGAAGCGGTAATTGCCTCATTCGATATGAGCGACGACCGATCGAGGTTCGAAGGTCGACCCACAAAAGGCTTCAGGCCGCCTCGCGTCAAACAGAGCCAGGGGAGAAAACATAGATGAGCTCTAGCAGCCCTTGCCCGATCTACTCAGAAGTGGACAGGGTCATCTCGACCTTCTCATTCGATCCTGACCTTGAGCTATGCCCATAGAATCTCCAGCGAGGAGAGGCCAGCGGGCCACCTGAGTCGGTCTTCGGAATGGCTCGGGCATTTGTCGGGAGGTGGGTTAAGGAGCAGTGGAATGTCACATGAGGGCTATGCCGACCCCGTTACGAATGACGGACCCGAATTCCACTCGAACGTACCCGTTATTAAGCTCACCGAGCGCGCCACTCGAGCCATCGAGGCAAGTGATGTTAGCTCAACCCCTCTGGTTGCGGAAACCGCGGACGGGGTAACGCGTGAAACTAGACCGACCCCTTGGCCGCGCACCGACACTTGGGTTGACGCTCTGTCTCGCCCGACCCCTCGGCCACGCCCGACACTTGGGGTTGGTGCTCCGTCTCGCCTGACCCCTCGGCCGCGCCCGACACTTGGGTTGACGCTCCGTCTCGCCCGACCCCTCGGCTGCGCCCAATACTTGGGTTGACGCTCCGTCTCACCCGCCCCATGTTCGCGCCTGACACTTGGGTTGGCGCTCCATCTCGCCCGACCCCTCGACCGCGCCTGACACTTGGGTTGGCGCTCCGTCTCGCCTGACCCCTCGGCCGCGCCTAACAGTTGGGGTTGGCACCCGACACTTGGATTGGCGCTCCGTCTTGCTCGACCACCCGGTCACGCCCGCCACTTGGGTTGACGCTCCATCTCGCCCGACCCCTCAGCCGCGCTCGACACTTGGGTTGGCGCTCCGTCTCGTCTGACCCCACAGCCACGCCCGACACTTGGGTTGACGCTCCGTCTCGCCCGACCCCTCGGCCGCGCCTGACACTTCGGGTTTGCGCTCCGTTTCGTTCAACGGCGACCCACAATCTTACACCCAAAAGGGCTCGGGGGCTCCTATCGGGTTCATAAACCCGAGGTCCCCAATGGACCCGCTTCCCAGCAAAAACTTGGCCCAGCAGTCGGCGTAGCGACAACGCGCGCCTCTCGGGACGGCCCAGATACCTAATGATAGACCGGGAGAACGATTCGGTCCCCGACCGGAAGGCCTGGCCAAGGTGGGGACATAGTCCGACTCTGACCTTCTTTTTCGACCGGGGATACGCTGAATCTCTGCTTGCAGCTTTTCCCCGACCGATACGGTCGGGGCCAACTAGGAACGACCGACCGGGGACACCTGCTCGGTAAGGGCTCGGGGATCAAGCGGAGCAGATAAGGTAAGGCGCTCAAGTCAAACTGCAATACCGAGGACCGTACCCTACCATATCCTGCGCACCTGCAGGACGGTGTCACCAGGCCATGCCACATAGGCACTATGCAACCTTCTAGGTGTGTCAGAACCCAAATGGTATTATAGGCGCCGACATTTGACATACTAGACGAACACGGTAGAGCCTGCCACATGCATTTGGACATAAAATAATATTGTGGGCACTGACAATCGTCTCGTACCCGACAGCGTGGGCAACAAGACTAGGTAGCACACGCATACATTCTCTCTCTTTCTCTGACTTGTAAGAGTCCATCCCCTTCGACTATAAAACGGGATGAGCACTCTCCTAAAAAGTGAGATTTGGCTATTCTAACGCTGGTGAAAGGTCCTTGTTTGGTTTTGGTAATTGAGTGACAACCTAGGTGGACTAATTGTGTTTATGTGAGATACACATGTGATTAGTCCACAGGTACATGTGTGTGAGCAACATATGTCATGAAGGTGACAATGGCTTGGAGATGTTGCAAAGCTCACACATGTGATGATGAAGGAGCTTATTGCAAATGAGACATGACATTGAGTCATATGATCAAGGTGGAGAAGATCAAGACAAGACTTGGCTTGATGGACCGGTTGCAAGCGTGAAGGGCAAGTCGGAGGCTTTGGAGTGATAGACCGCGTGGCGGTGAAGCTTAAGCAAGACTTAGCGCCGATGGACAATGGCAACGGTGAAGAGCAAGTGAAGTCAAGATCGATGAACCAATATGATCACGTGATGATATGAAGTGAATCATATCATTGTTGATCGTATTGGTGCATATGTTGCATCGACGTTGGAGGAGATGGAATGGAATGCGCAAGGCAAAGGTATAACCTAGAGCATTTCATTTCACCGGTCATAGGTGTGTAGAGAAGTTTATGACCGGGTTTAGGATAGATAGCCGTACTATCGAGAGGGACAAACTTGTTTGCATATCGGTCATCTAGTGCCACTCAAGTGATCTAACTTTGCATCGTTGCTAGGATCGAGTGGCGTGGCAAGTTGAGTGGCTAATTCTTTGGAAAATGATTGTGAAAATGCTAACACACATACACATGGTGGTGTACACTTGGTGAGGTTGGCACATTTACAAAGAAGATAAAGTTGGAGTTGACGTGGATCAACTCGATGAAGAAATGGAGGCGAAAGGAGAAACTCCACCGGCGGAGTGTCCGCCCGTAGAGTGCGGATAGTCCGACGGTGCCACCGGTGCCCTAGACAGAAAAGACAGGGTCTCACAGAGTTGACCGGACGCTGGTCACGTAGTGACCGGACACTGGGGTCCTGCGTCCGGTCAGAGCTGACGTATGGTGACGCAGGCAGAGCAGAAGCTGGAGAGTGACCGGACGCCGGTGCTGCGTCCGATCATGATCGACCGGACGCGTCCGGTCGTGAAATGTCGTTTCTAGAACTTTACTGGAAACGACCGAACGCTGGGGTTGCTGCGTCCGGTCAGTTCATGCTGGAGCGTCTGGTCGACAGATGACCGTTGAGATCCAGTGAACAGCGTTTGAAGGAGGGGACACGTGGCGTGCTCGCCCCGCGGGAGAAGCGAAGAGCAACTCTAGTAAAGCGTGTCATTGAGCTACCCTCACTCAAGGGGTAGGTTCTTACGGCGCCCGACGTGCGGGCTTAGCGGGTGATGCTAATTAGCCATCGAACCACCAAGTGAGCGGTCGACACAACGGGGACTAGCGTGTTGGCAAACACGTGAACCTCGGGAGAAAAATCATCATGTCAACCTTGTTCTTCCCGTTGGTTTGCATCCCCATTACACAAGCTTGCAATTACTTTTATACATATTAAGCTTGTGTAGTTGCTCTTGTAATTAGATAGCTTGTATAGCTTGCTAATTACCTTCTTGCTTGTGTAGCATAGAAGTAGCTTCTTTGCGTGGCTAATTTAGTTTTAGTAACCTTGTTAGTCACATTGCTTAGTTTGTGTAGCTAAGTACTTGCGCTCTCTAATTAGGCATTGGTTGCCTTGTTATTGAACATTGCTAGTGAGCTTAGGTGGCTTTATGCTTTTGCTTACTAGCATGTGTAGGAGCTCCCTTGTCGCTTAAAGTATTAGTGGCATAGGTTTGTGTGACCTTACTCCTAGAATTGCTTAGGTAAACTCTAGCTAGCCCGGCATCTTAATTGCTTAATTAATATATTTGAAAGGTGCTAAAGAATATAGATAGAGGGGTGTAGTCTTGGTTAGACCGATAGTTTAATTCCGCACTTGTTTCGGTTAGCCGACGCGATTAAGTCTTAAAAAGGACTATTCACCCCCCCTCTAGTCGCCATCTCGACCTTTCAGCTGGCTATTTCTGGCTCTCCTCAAAAAAGAAAAGCTGGACGATTCAAGTACTCGAGGACCTAAGAACTCGAATAGCTCAATAGCTCTAAAACTCTAAAGCTTCACGCATGTTAGAGGCCCCGTCACTCTCGGCCCTTCGGTTCAGAGTTCGACCGGGCCTTTAGCACCCATCTTCTTATTCCTACTCGTTTATAACCCCACAACAAACTTCGAGCACCTGGGCTCAGAAATAAAGTCTCCGACCGACTAAAACTGGACGTAGGACATGTTGCCTGAACCAGTATAAATCCTGTGTCATTGAGTGCTAGGCCACATCCGATTACAACGCACGACAAAACTACAAATATTTACTTGTTGGTCAATTTTTGCACCGATAGCAGTACTCTCAGAATTTATTTGAATTTGCAATTCATAGAATTTGTTTGGGGGTTTTGTGTTTCATAGAAATTTTATGTTCTTTGTACTTTGTTTTTTTATTTGATTGGCTTGGTTCATGCAATGTCCTCATATTATTTTTTATTTTTGCAATCCATAGAAATTTTTAGTTCTTTGTACTTTGATTTTTTCGATTTCTTTGTATTTGTAATAATTTTTTTATATTATGTTTATTTGTTCTTGTTTTTCTTTGTCCTAATTCATGGTGGATGTAGGTGTTGCATAATCTGAGTGGTATTAATGTTTGTTTCACACGAATTTAGCTTGTTTTAATTTTCGAGTGATTTAGCCTTTAGGATTACTCGTGTGACCATAGGTTTCCAATCACTCAGATTTTCATTTTTGTTTCATTTTTGTGATTTGTTTCCTCAAATTGCTTGAGTGATCGGAGAGAATAGATCACTTGAGTTTCAGATAGACAGATCCTTAAATTTAAACAAAGTATGGACCCAAAATAAAGTGCATTCAAGCATCAATATAAGATAATATTACGACAACTCCAAAATAATGACGCCAGTATTAGCAGAACAGATAGGTCCGAAACTGGCAGGTTATAACACAACCACTTTGCTAGGGCCTTGTTTAGATGAGTGTTAGGAATTAGAATTTGGCACTGTAGCACTTTTGTTTGTATTTGACAATTATTGTCCAATTATGGCCTAACTAGGCTCAAAAGATTCGCCCCGTAATTTACAATCAAACTATGTAATTAGTTATTTTTTATCTATATTTAATACTTCATACATGTGTCCAAAGATTTAATGAGATAGAGCGAGAGCGAAAAAACTTAGAATCTAAACAAGGCCTAGTACTCCTATTAAATAGGATTCTAACTGCTCACTCTGCATGTGCTGCTCATAGCATCTAAGGGTGTGTTTGAGCATGCAATATACTTTAGGAAAAAGTTCACACTACCTCCCTCAATTTTCGTGAAAATTCGTTTTTTCCTCCTTGAACTCTAAAACCGAGCAAAACACCTCCTCAACTTTTAAAACCGTTCATCTTACATCCCTGGCTCTGATATAAGCAGTTTTGAAGGCGTTTTTGTCTTTTTCTTTTTATTTATTTTGGTTGAATCTTTGAAAAATCATAGTAAATCACAGAAAGATCATAAAATGAAAAATCCAATTTTGTTGGACTTCACATGAGTAGATCTACACAGTGAACATATAATATGGTATGCTTTAGTACAAAGTTTTTGTTGTGGCTTTAGATATATGTTTTTCTGTAATTAATTGGAATAATTCACAGTTGCAGTTTTCTATGATCTAATTGTGACGAAATTTTTATGGTGGACTAATTATTGTATAATTGAATTGTAGTAAAAATTTCATACTCATTGGATCATATATAGCTTAGTTATAGATTTATTTATATTTAATAAGCATAAACCTAAATAAAATCTATAACTAAGTTATACATGATCCAATGAGTATAGAATTTTTACTATAGTTTAAACATATAATAATTAGCCCACCATAAAAATTTCACCACAATTGGACCATAGAAACTGCAGTTATGAATTATTTCATTTAATTAAAAAAAATAAATCTAAAGGTACAACAAAAACTTTGTACTAAAGTATACCATATTATATGTTAACTGTGTAGATCTACTCATGTGGAGTCCAACAAAATTAGATTTTCTATTTTATGATTTTTCTGTGATTTACTATGATTTTTTAAAAATTTAGCCAAAATAAATAAAAAAGAAAAAGATAAAACCGCCTTCAAAACCGCTTATAACCGGGCCAGATGAATAGTTTTAAAAGTTGAGGAAGGTATTTTGTCCGGTTTTAGAGTTTAGAGAAGAAAAACGAAATTTTATAAAAGTTGAGAGAAGTAACGTGGACTTTTTCTGCGCTTTAGATTTACAAAACCATTTAGATCTTCTCTTGGAATGGCTCTAAAAGGGGTCATCCAAACGGGCCCTTACTGCAGCCCATCATCAGCCTTCCAGGATCGGGCTAAGAGCCATACAGCTACCCGGCCGCAGTGGCCGAGACGGAAGCCCAACCCGCTCGCACGCACGCACGCGCGACTCGAGGCCATCGCCCTCCTTCGCCCGCAGGCCTCACCCTTCCTCCGTCCCTCCAGATCGAACCAAAGAGGAGGCAGCAACCACCGCACGCCACTGCGGCGCCAGGAGCTCGCAGAAGCACCGCCCCGCGAGAGGGAGGCCAGAGCAAGGAGGAGATCCGGCGGCAGAGCAGGTCGGTCGGAGATGGGAGTCCCGGCGTTCTACCGGTGGCTGGCGGACCGCTACCCGCTGACGGTGTCGGACGCGGAGGAGGAGGAGCCCGTGGAGCTCGAGCCCGGCGCCTTCGTCCCCGTTGACCTACGCCGCCCCAACCCGAACGGCCTCGAGTTCGACAACCTCTACCTCGACATGAATGGCATCATCCACCCCTGCTTCCACCCCGAGGGCCGGGTACGCATTCGATCCTGCTCGTTCGATTCCGGCCCCCCGGAACCCCTACCCAGTGTTTGCTTAGCTCTCGATCTCACGGCCTCGGTTTTCCTCCCTGCAGCCTGCGCCCACCACTTACGACGAGGTGTTCAAGTCGATTTTTGATTACATCGACCACCTCTTCGGCCTCGTCCGCCCCAGGAAGCTCCTCTACATGGCCATTGGTGAGTCACTACTACAGTGCCGCTACTTTGTCACGTAGATGATGTTGCCCTGAGTAACAAGGCTTGTTCAATTTTTTGTCACGTAGACGGTGTTGCTCCAAGGGCAAAGATGAATCAGCAGAGGTCCAGGCGATTCCGGGCTGCTAAGGACGCAGCTGATGCGGTAAGGCTACAGCTGTTGTGGTTGTTTGGCTTGAGCAGGTGGTGGCAGATGTTCTCTCATGTTGCGTTTACTTTGCTAGGCAGTGGAGGAGGAGAGGCTGAGGAAGGAGTTTGAGGCAGAGGGTAGGACTCTAGCCCAGAAGGAGAAGTCGGAGGCAATCGACTCCAATGTCATTACTCCAGGGACGCAGTTCATGTTTGTACTATCTACGGCGCTTCAGTACTACATACAGTTGAGGCTGAATCACACGCTTGGATGGCAGTCTGCCAAGGTGTTTACTATGCTGGTTTGGAATTATAAATTTGTTTTCAATCCTAGTTAGGTATTAACCGAGATGTGCACTGTGTGTATTTTTCAAGATAATATTGTCTGATTCCAATGTCCCTGGAGAGGGAGAGCACAAAATTATGTCATACATCCGCCTGCAGCGTAATCTTCCTGGCTTTGATCCCAATACTCGCCATTGCTTATATGGCCTGGTAAGTTTACTTCATTTTTAAACTACTAGTGGTTTCTGTTTAAGCTAAATCTGTTACGTTACCCACTCTATTCTCCAGGATGCTGATTTGATTATGCTTGCTCTAGCAAATCACGAGATCCACTTCTCAATTTTAAGAGAGGTAAAACTTCTTATTGTTCTTTGTTGGAAAGTATATTTATACACATCTAGCTAGGGCCAAGTTCTGGACTCTAATTTTGTCCTCTACATGGTAAATTAGGAGTAATCCCGTAATTACCGAATTCAATGTTGGTCCCTCGCCTCCCTGCACAGGTAAGCAATGCTTACCTGCACACACACTCACTCACTATGGCTAGAGGTAGAAGAAGGGGTTGAGCTCAAACACACACAACACAAGCACCAGCGTTGACCAGAGCTCTGCTCTTTTGGTATGTGGCAACTGAACTGCCTTTTCTCATTGCATAGTGGTAGAATATATACAACTCATGTACCAACTATAAGGTACACATGAGCATGGCCGAGTACAGCCCCAACTACTCCTAGTACTATAAGTACCTTGCTTAGATCAGCCCACTACCAACATGGCTGATGTAGTTTCTACCAACTACTAGTACTAAATGGCCTAATGCCTTACAAGCTACAGCACTAGAGAATGGACAGCCATGCTGACCAGTTCCTAATCCTAATCTGCAGCAAAGAGAGAATTGGGGAGCAGCAGATTATGTCTTACAATTCTTCCCCTAATCCCGCTGCTAACCAGAAGCCTTGACCTCATCCATGCCAATCATCTTCCTCAGCTCCATGAACCGCAGGCGCCCGAGTGACTTGGTGAGGATGTCAGCGAGCTGTCTGCCGGTCTCGACAAACTCGATGACGATCTGCCCTCCATCAATGTAGTCCCGGAGGAAGTGGAACTTGATGTCAATGTGCTTGCTCTGGTCGTGGAGGACAGGGTTCTTGGCGAGGGCGATGGAGGGCTGATTGTCCACCATCAGAGCTGGCGGGAGAGCTTCCTTGCGGTCGGGCCACCACCCAAAGAAATTGACGCAATTAGACCCTAAGCGCGTCGCCGCGGCACCTGGACGACTACCGCCTCACGTCGGCCGCGCCACAATCTTCGCTTCAACGATTGCCACCGATGGGGGGGCTCCTCCAAGAAAGACAAGCACACCGGAGGTGCTCCGTTGCCCGTCGATGTCGCCCGCCATGTCTCGTCGTCATTTGAAAAATGTGAGCTCCGGCCACCTTCCTTTTGCCTTGGGGGTGCCTCACATCAAGACCGTGGAGCCGCAGCCCACCCCCTGCCGCCACTCTTGGGGAAGATGATCGCTTGATCGAGCGACACCTTGACGTAGAGCAACAGCCTCTTCATTGCCGTCTAGTGGTCTTCACGCGGGTCCTCCATGAAATGGTTGACATATCCAACCGCGAACGCAATGTCCGGCCGGGTATGAGTGAGGTAGCGCAGCCCGCCGACGATGCTCCGGTAGCGCGTCGCGTCCACCTTCGCAGCGGTGCTGTGTTTGCTCAGCTTCTGCCGCTCCTCCATCGGAGTCGCGCACGGCTTGCACTCTGCCATGCCGTCGCGCTCCAGCAGCTTCTCCGCATAGGCTCGCTGGCCCAGGGAGATGCTCTCCTTCCCTTGCTTCACCTCGATGCCGAGGTAGTAGGAGAGCGCGTCGAGATCGCTCATCTTGAACCGAGCTGCCATCTCGCGCTTGAATTGATCGATGTCCTCCGCACGCGCACCGGTGACAATCAAGTCATCCACGTACACGCCGCCACCGAGCTCCTCCTTCCCCCGTCGCCGCGTGTACAGCGCGTGTTCTGTGGCGCAGCGAGTGAACCCATGCTCGCCCAAGGTGGCGTCGAGCTTGGCGGTCCACGCCCGAGGGGCCTGCCGAAGCCCGTAGAGCGCCTTGCACAGCTTGAGCACATTGTGCTCAGCGCCCTTGACGGCGAAGCCCGGAGCTTGCTTGACGAAGACTGTCTCCATGAGCTCGCCGTTGAGGAACGCAGACTTGACGTCGAGGTGGTGGACGCGCCAATCCTTCGCTGCTGCCATGGCCAACAGCAAGCGAACGAACTCCATGCGCGCCACCGGAGCGATGACTTCCTCGAAGTCGATGCCCTCGCGTTGGGTGAAGCTGCGGGCGACAAGCCGAGCCTTGTACTTGACAATGGCGCCGCGCTCGTCCCGCTTCACCTTGTAGACCCACTTCAACCCAATCGGCCTGCAGCCCACTGGTGGATCCACCAGCTCCCATGTCCCATTGTCCTCGATCGCCCTTATCTCCTTCAACATCGTCCGACGCCAATTGGCGTCGCGTTCAGCCACTGTGAACGTCGGCGGCTCTTCAGCGCTGACAAGGAGTAGCTCTGGGTCATCCAGAAGTCGGCTAGCCAGCCCAGGAGCTCCCTCTTCGCTGACAATGTTGTCCACCCGCCTGAACCGAACCTCCTCGCCATCATGGAAAGCATCCACGAACTCGTCGATGTCGGTGGGTGGTGATGCGAACTCCAGTGGGGGTGTCCCCTGTGCTGTCGTCGCAGGGGACTGTGGTGGAGGTGAATGCGCCTCTGCTGGTGGAGACTGCTCTCTAGCAGCAGCCTGCTCTCCAGCGCCATCATCTCCTCCTCCTTGGATCACCAGGTGCTCGACAAAGAAATGTCTGCCGACACCAAGAGCTTCCCAAGCGCCTTGATCCTCCCAATCCCAAGCGACCATCTCGTCAACACTACATCCCTAGAGACCACCACCTTGCCTCCCTTGGGATCATAGAGCCGATAGGCCTTGCTGCCCTCCTCATAGCCCAACAGCACCATGGGCGTGCTTCTGTCCTCCAGCTTGCCGAGGTGGGGCTTTGTGTTCTTGACATGGCCAATGCAGCCAAATGTCCTGAGGAAGGACACATTCGGCTTGCGTCCATGCCAAGCCTTGAACGGCGTCTTGCCCTTCAGGGCCGTGGTGGGCGCGCGGTTGAGGATGAACACCGCCTCTCCCGAACTCCGCAAGCATCTTATTAGCCTTCAAAGATCGACCTCGCCATGTCGACCACACCGTCCCGATTAGCCTTTCCACCACGCCATTTTGTCATGGCGTATCTGGGTAGCGGTGTGGTGGCGCGCCACACACCTTGATCCGCGCAGATCGCGCAAACTCTATAGAGGTGAATTCGCCGCGATGCGATCCGCAAGACGCTGCGACTTCTTCTTGCGCTCTCGCCTCGCCTCAGGCAGCGCCTTGAACTTCTTGACCGCCTCCGCCGCCTCGTTCTTGTCGGTGGTGGAAGTCTGCAGCCCACATGAACCGCCGCGATCATCCACCAGCAAGATGAAGTACTTGCGGCCTCCATGCGTCGCCGGCGTGATCGGCCCACAGAGATCACCATGGACCAGCTCGAGGGCCTCCGCCGCGCGATACTTCGCAACGGCAACCTCCTTTGCTTCCCAGCCAGCAGCTGTCACACAGCTCGTCGGCGTGCTCGATGTGAGGCAGCCCAGTCACCATCTCTCTAGCCGACCAAGAGCGTCGAAGCTGAGATGGCCATACCGGGCATGCCACAGCCACGGTTCCTCCGTCGCCCGTGCGACCCGGCCAGTGATGGGTGCTTCCACCTTCAAGTCGAGTAGGTACAGCTGGTTCCGGGATTTCTTCACCTTGGCGAGATGCGCTGCTCCCGGTCCCTGATCCTGAGGATTAGCACCTCACTGCCGCGCTCGTCCAGCTGCCCGATGCTGATGATGTTCGAGCGTAGCTGGGGGATGTAGTAAACGTCCGTCAACGCGCGGTGCTCGCCGTTTTGGCACCGGAAAATGATGGTGCCGCGCCCTCGGATCACCACCCTTGAGCCGTCACCAAACCTCACTGTCCCGGTCACGTTGCCGTCGAGCTCGGAGAAGGCCGCCTTGGAACCCGTCATGTGGTTGCTGGCGCCGGAGTCCAGATACCACCGCTGCTCCTGCTCGCCCCACACGTCCAAGGTGGACTTGGGCGCGCGGCTCGTCGAGGTTGACAGCCTTCAGAGCCTTCCCATGCTCCTCCACCGCTATCACCTCTCCCTTCTCCTTGGCCTCAACGTCGTGCAGTGCACAGAACGTTGCCATCAGGAGAGTGGCCTCATCATCATCATCATCAACCTGCGCCAAATGAGCCTCGGCCTTCTTCTCCTGCTTTGCGATTTGGGCACTCCTTTGCCCAATGGCCTGTCTTCCCGCAATGCTAGCAAGCGTTGGGGTCGATCTTCTTCTTCTTCTCCGAAGAAGCCTTGCCGCGGCGCTTGCCGTCGCCACCGCGGCTGGAAGAGGCTTCCCCAGACTTCTTCTCCTTCATCCGGGCAGCCCACTCCTCTGTCAGCAGCAGCTTGCTGCTGTCCGTCGCTGCTGTGGCCTGCTCCATGCGCTCGTCCACCGATCGCAGACGGCCAGTCACATCCTCAATAGTGAGGGTGGACATGTCCAGCATCGTCTCTATGGAGAGAGCGATCTGGATGTACTTCGCCGGCACGGAGTGGAGGTACTTGGAGACCGTCTCTTCTTCGTCGATGGTGACGCCGTGGCTCCCCAGCTTGCTGATGAGCAACTGCAGGCGGAGGGAGAAGTCCTCCACCGACTCATCATCCTTGAACTTGAGGTTGGCGTACTCCTGCTTCAGCAGCTGGGCCGTCGCCTTCTTTGTGCGATCGGAGTCGACGCGCATCGCTGCAATGGCCTCCCACGCCTCCTTAGCAGACTTCTTCGCCCCAACGGCTCCCGGTACTCCGCAGGCACAGCAGCGAGGATGGCCTCCAGCGCTGACATGTCGTCTTCTTCGTTGTCGGTGCCCTTGTCAATGGCATTCCAGAGCCGTCGGGCTCTGACCTTGACCTTCATGGTCACCGTCCACTCGCCATAGTTGTGCGAGTCAGCGTCGGCCAACTGGTGCTGCTGACCTCCCGCACCGTGCGCACAACGACCTCATGTCGTGGCTGGGCAACCCCAACAGCACTGCCGCCTCCCGCAGCTCAGCTGCTGTCGCTCGTCTCCCGAGCCCGGTGCCATCGCCGGCGATTAGTTCGGCGACGCAGGCGAACCTGTACGGCTCCAATATCACTTGTTGGTCCCTCGCCTCCCTGCACACAGGTAAGCAACTTGCTTACCAGCACACACACTCACTCACTATGGCTAGAAGTAGAAGAAGGGGTTGAGCTCAAGCACACACACAACACAAGCACCAGCGCTGGCCAGAGCTCTGCTCTTTTGGTTTGTGGCAACTGAACTGCCTTTTCTCATTGCATAGTGGTAGAATATATACAACACATGTACCAACTATAAGGTACACATGAGCATGGCCGAGTACAGCCCCAACTACTACAAGTACCTAGCTTAGATCTGCCCACTACCAACATGGCTGATGTAGTTTCTACCAATTACTAGTACTAGATGGCCTAATGCCTTACAAGCTACAGCACTAGAGAATGGACAGCCATGCTGACCAGTTCCTAATCCTAATCTGCAGCAAAGAAAGAATTGGGGAGCAGCAGATTATGTCTTACATTCAACTGACTTTACAGGTGATCTCCATGCCAGGGCAACAAGAAAAATGTTTTCTTTGTGGTCAAGTTGGGCATTTGGCTGCTGAATGCAGAGGTCCTAGTCAGCCTGATAATTCTGTGGAGCTACCTCCTATTCATAAAAAGAAGTACCAGGTACTCTGAAACTATATAACCGTTTTGATCCAGTAAATTTGCTTCAGATGTGTTGTTTGTAATTCATCTTTTACTCTTGTTGATGTTGATTCACTGTGTGAATATTTTCCTGTTGACAGTTTCTTAACATATGGGTGTTGCGTGAATACCTGGCAAAGGATCTGGAAATTGTAGATGCTCCCTTCAAGATAAACTTCGAACGTCTTATTGATGATTTTGTGTTTATGTGTTTCTTTGTTGGCAATGACTTTCTTCCTCACATGCCAACTTTGGAAATTCGGGAGGTGTGTTGATCGAAAGCATTCATTATATTTTTATGTGCTTTATTTTACTTGCAAGATGATTTGTTCATAAGTCATAACTGTGATTAATTGCCAACTGTATTCTGTAGGGTGCCATTAATCTTCTCATGAGTATCTACAGGTCGGAGTTCACATCAATGGGTGGTTACCTAACTGATGGGGGTGAGGTAAGGTTTGTCAGATGCAAATTCTTGTATTGTTTGAACTTTGAAGCCATGCAATTGCAACATTTTTTGTGACGGCAAATACTTATACTTACAAAATGTACAAAACTAATCCTGTAGTCAGCTTTATAGTGAACTATTTGCTTTCTTTAACCTTGTCATACACACTATGATGTTTGATATATTAATAGTGTATAATCATACTACTATTTAGGGAAACCAATTTAGATAGGAATTCTCTCTTCATGGTTATCCTGTCATCTGTTTTGTGTCAGAATGTTAACACTACACAAGCTAAATGGTACCAATCCCATCAATTTGCAAATTTGGTATTATGTAACCATATTGGTTTAAAATGCAGCAAATTTGGTATTATGTACATATTGGTTTAAAATGCAATGTGTGGAATATGGTTGGTAGGATCCAGTGAATTACAGAAATCATAGTAACATTACTCAAGTTGACTGTAGACCAAATTGAACTTCATACCCATTTTCGCCTGATGAGTTATGGGATTGGGACCTATGGACATTTGCTATTGTACCATTGCCTGTGAAAAAGAAACTGTTTCTAGAATGTAGGAAGATGGATCCGATATTTTTACTAAAGTACCAGGTGGCTTTACTGTGTTTGGCAAGTATGTTTGTTACGGTTCGTCATACATCATCTGTGGTTGAATGTTCCTTCCTTGTTTAGTCTGCCCCTCTGGATATCATGCTGCTCAATAGCATACATGTATAAGATAGTTCATTATGCCCACCACTTGACAATTTAAGCCATTTGGGAGAAAGCCCCTCTTCATTCTCTGATGTAATGCTCAGATCAAGTGTTCACAAGTGGAAGTTTGGTTTATGATGACTCATAAAATCATAAGTAAAACCTTCGATCTCATCATTCAGCAGTAGTTGATGCTTTGCTGAATGCACGGATTTCCTTTTTTTTTTCTTTTACATGGGGTCAAGGCCTGAACTCTTGACATTTTCTCCATTCTGATGAAAAGGTTATATTGGACCGAGTGGAACATTTCATCCAGTCTGTTGCGGTCAATGAAGAACAAATTTTCCAGAAACGGGCACGCATTCAACAGGTAATTCCTAGCTGGTCTTCATCCAATGTCTTTATTGATTTCTGTATTCCTACATATACTTTATGCATGCAAATATATGATCATCGTGAAGATTGTGAAATCATTTTATAGTGAGATTATGTTACTTCAGTGATTCTAATAATCTTTGTAGGCCAATCATATTATGCTATAATGATATGTTATTGTGCAACTTCATTTTTTAACATGATATGAGCATGTTAAGATGCCATAGCGTTGATGCCTTTTAAAAAATGACTAATTCCTTTTCAGTGAACTTCTCAATTGGAATGAATTTCAACTCCCACTTGAGTATACATTTCCAAATAATTTGAAAATTTATGCCGTTTGAACCTTACTGTATGTGTTAATACTTAAATGTACAACCACAAAAGCTTGTTAGTTAGATCTTTGCATTGATATTGCTATCTTGGAAGACAAATTAACTTCTGATTGCTAAACTGCAGGCACGCGAGAACAATGAAGAGAAGCATAGAATACAGAGAGAGAATTCTGAGGAGAATCAATATGTGGATAAGGTCTATTTTTTGTCCTGTGAACTGTCTGAATATGTTTGTTCAGTAATGTCCGATGTCTCTAATAACTGTAAGGAAGTATTAAAATCGTTGGTTGCCCCTTGTTCTATTTCTTCCTTCAGGTGAAGTTAGGAGAGCCAGGATACAGGGAGCGTTATTATGCTGAGAAGTTTAAAGAAGAGGCGGAGTCAAAACCCATTGATCAAGTTCGGAGAGATGTTGTGAGTTTTCTTGCCAGACACCATTTTGATTTGTGGAATCGCAGCAACTTCTAACTCAATGCCTAAATGTTACCGCTGAAAAATTGACAGTGGATATATGAAAAGGTTTGCCAGATAATAAATACCCAACAACCAGGTTCTGAATGTTGCCCCTTGACAACATAAACAGCTACAACTTACACTTACTAACTGGACTAATATTGATGGTTTTGCGTTGGAAATAGTTATGGACTTGAGTCCACCATCGAGATGCCTCTTTTGGCCTCGCAATAATAGTCTACATTTCCTAACACTTCACAGGCAACAGTCAGCCAGCTGTTTTGACATGTTTGTTGCATGATCAATTTGCCCAATATGCTAATATGGTTGATCTGGCTTTGCTTAGGGCAAAAACTTGACTTGATTTAAATGCTTTTAGTTTGGTTTTGTGAGTTGGTCTCAACCTACTATAAATTATTCACACCCAAAGCGATTTTGGATTTTTTATTTCTATCTATCTTGTTTAAAAATACTGGTCCCAAGTCAGGGGAAAGGAGGGTCATGACTCATGAGGCTGGACGAGCCGTACTAAAAATCCAGCCACCAGATGAAACCCAAATAAAAGATTGTAGTAGCATGCAAAGTGAATTTACATTTAACAATCGGCATACCAGAGCCATGGCCTACTTACAGCTCCTTTTTTTTTAAAAAAAACCACAATCCTTTTTTTTGGTTCATGTTGGGTTTAATCTCTAACCTACCCCAACTTGTTTGGGATAAAGGCTTTGTTGTTGTTTTAATGTTTTCTTTCATTCTGTGGTAGGAATAGGTGGTATGGTTGCCATTTGCTGTCAATTGGTCTCATTTGTCTTTATTTGTCTATTATCTATGCATATTTCAGGTCCAGAAATACGTGGAAGGTCTTTGTTGGGTTATGAGATACTACTATCAAGGTGTTTGTTCATGGCAGTGGTAGGTAAATATTGACCGTCTACTGTGAGAATTTGCTGTCACATTTCCTGTGGAAGATAAAACATCACTTCATTGAATGCTAACGCATTATTCTCCATTATCTCTGACCTAAAACATCATGCCCACTTTAGGTAGGTCCTCTTAAAGTTTCTTAACTCCACAAACAGATACAAGATATGCATCTAAGATCTAAATTTATGGTAACCAGATGACCCAAATTTGGACCTCTGGATTTCATCGAAACCATATGCCGTAATTCTGCACAGATCAATTGGTTCTTGTTCCACGACTCATAATTAAATAAAAGTGATAGTCCAGTATGATCATGTCAACATCCTCTTCTATTTACGACTTGCAAACCAAATTTTATGACTGAAGAACAAAAACCTCTGCTATTTGTCTGCCATGCAACAAGCTATGCTGCAGTTGTGGAATCTCCAATAGGCGGTCCAGTTAGATATGGCTCATGTCTTTAGTGACTAGTGCCTGTTTCCTGATATTGTTTTCTGTTGCTTATGCGTTGATGGCAATTTACTGACATTCAGGGTTCACTGTTTTACATAAATCAATAATGTGAGAAACCATTTTTACCTCTGCCATAACCAACATGCATACCTAGCAATAAGGTTGACATGCTCTTCTCAGCAGCACATGTGCTCTTCTTTAGATCAAACGTTAACTGTGGCTTTTCATCCACATGTCAGGTTCTATCCCTATCATTATGCGCCTTTTGCATCTGATCTAAAAGGCTTGGCTGAATTGGAGATAACCTTTTTCTTGGGTCAACCTTTCAAGCCATTTGATCAACTAATGGGAACGCTACCAGCTGCAAGGTCTGCTACCCCTTATGCAAATGAATCCGTTCCATGTTCAAATGGAAAGAATGTCAAACACAATGAGTTCTGAGATGTCCACTATTTATTCTTCTGTAGCTCCAATGCACTGCCAAAATACTATGGGGATTTGATGACTGATCCAGATTCACCATTGAAGTCATTGTATCCCAAAGGTACCACCACCTATTTTGCTTGCAAAATAAAAGTACCTCAAAACTGCCCCATGCATAGGGTGATTGTGTATCGATAAAATCATATTTATTCATTGCTTCTAAAACCTTATGTTGCACCTGCAGATTTTGAGATAGACATGAATGGGAAACGTTTTGCATGGCAGGTAATGCAAATGGATAAATCATTCTTCTTTCAGGCTACTGGTTGTGTTATGTAGAAATATTTATGTTCTCTTTTGCCCAGGGTGTTGCAAAATTGCCTTTTATTGATGAAATGCGTCTGCTTGCGGAGACAAGAAAACTTGAAGATACTTTGACAGTATGTTTATGTTACAATCCTTATTTTTTAACCATCTGGGCTTGTTACTTTCATTTTGGCTGAGCTTTATTTTGCTGTCTTCCACAGGAAGAAGAGAAATTCAGGAACAGGACTATGTTTGACATAATTTATGTTAGAGATACTCATCCATTGACCGCTCAGATTATGTTCCTGTATCAGAACTACTACCATCTATCAAGAACAGACCCTTATGTTATTCCCATTCAGCCTGCTGTTAGGTTGGTAGAAATGCTAGATACATTGATTTGGATTATTTTGCGCTCGGCATTTGTTTACTGTGTTGCTGTATGCAGTGGTGGAATGAATGGATTCCTATGTTTATCTGAAAGGAACTGGCATAGCGTCACTGTAACTTCTCCAGTTAGGGGGTTCAATGGCATTGCTCAGAACAGAGTTTTGTAAGCATCTTATCGTGTAAAGGCATATTGTAAACTAAAATCCACCCTTTAAATCTACTAGCACTATATATATAAATTTATTTTTCTATTATTTTTCAGGAATGCTACCTATCTTAATCCCCAGTATCACAAACACATCCCAGAGCCTCCAGTGGGGGTCATCATACCTGCGAAGGTATTTTTGCTAGCCCTGCACCCAATGTGCATTTTGGTGCATATTATTCTTGGAGAGATGAAAGTGTGAACATAATATATTTTTCTTTTTTTTTTAAAAAGAATAAAGTCCCTTATGTATGTATGGTTCAGCCTTTTTGACATCACCAATACAAAAAGGATATCTTCTTTATATTTTGGGAAAGAGTAATCGCTGGCTCATAAGTGAAAGTATTATTAGGTGAAGCGTTGTTTAGTATCTTTTTAATGTTTACTCATCTGTTTCTTTTTAACATTTCACGGTTGCAAGACACAAATGGACACTTTTGTGTATAACATTATTTTGCCCACTTATGTGAAGAATGTTAATGATTATATATTGATGTGGCCAACTGAACTTCTTTGACAAATTTTTAATAGCAATCCAAGCACAAATGCACAATAACCTATAATGCGGAACAACAGAAGCAGTAGCAGGGCTTGACAAAAAATCCAGAGGTGGGCAAGTTTAGAAACTAAGCCCAAAACTTACTCTATTTAGTGTTTTTGTTACCAAGCATGTAAGGTGTGAAGTTTAGTGTTTTTTTTAACCAAGAAAACAGCAGGGCTCCCCCACTGTTAGATTTAGTAAATCACAAAAACAACCACTGTACAAAACGAAAGGAAAACACTTCAGCTACGCCCGAGTGAGGCTAGAACAAGAAGAAAAACAAAGAACCACTACACATGAATCAACCCAGGAGAGAAAAACAGATCGCTTGTTTTCAGAAATCGTAAAGTTTAGTATTCACTTAAGGTAATTTCTAATGGCAGAGGGGGCCATGGCCACCTTTGGCCACAACAAAGCTCCGCCTCTGAACAGAAGCATAATATTTTCTTTTGTGATGATGCTATCTTTTAATTACCTGGCTCTCGTAGTATCCATGTTTGCAGTGTTATGACCTTTATACAAGTATATGTTATCATTATCAATTGAAGTATATGGTGGTATTTTGTTTTTATCGATTTCGATGTTGGTTTGCTATAAGCAGTTTAAAGATAAATTCATGACCCAACAAGTGTTTCATTTTGTAGATACTGAAACCTAGTGATTTCAAACCCTTTCCTGTGTTGTGGCATGAAGATAATAGTCGTCGACAAGCAAGAGAAAGGTATGATTGATATGTCATAATGCTTTTGCAGAGTACTTCCACTTCCACTAGAGAGTATTCAGGAACTATAGGAGCGGTATCCACTTTATCTGAAATACTATATAAGCTGTGCACTGTTTTGCGAATTTAGATCAACACACTTTTACTTCATCCTTACTAGCTTTTCACCTAGTTTTTGTAGCCTGACCAATCTGGTAATCTGTTTGCACCATCATGATTTCTTTCCATTTACAGGCCTCAGGTTTCTGGAGCCCTCTCTCTCTTAGGAGAAGCTGCACACCGTCTGGTGAAAAACTCCCTCCAGATCAAATCTGGCAATGCTGCTGGCTTACTTGATATGCCATACAGGGGTGCACCCTATGGCCCTGGAAACAGACCAAGGCCTGCTGGACCATTGGGGTATGAGAGGGGTTTTGTGGATAATCCATACCATGCACACATGTCTAGAAGTGTTCCAAACCCTCACCCTCAGTTCTCTGGTGATTCTCAAGCTAACAAACAGCCAATGCGGATACTAGAACGGCCAAACTCCCGAAGTCATGATGCTGGTATCCGTGCATCAATGTCAAAATTGACAATCCAAGAAGGGCCAAGGCCTCATCAAAATAATAGGATGCAGAATTCGGATACTGGACCAATCAACCACATCCTAATCACTTTGCGGACCCCATCCCAGCGGCCTATGCAGAACATCAGTTTTATACCTCAGCGACCTTTCCAAACTGGGGGATTCCCGCAGCAGAGATCAGTAAATGGGGTTCCACCACCATTACCTCCCAGTAACTGGATTGGGAAGCAACCAAGTGGAGGCCACATTGGTGTACCTGCAAAACACGATCCAAGGACAGCTCCGGATAGACAGCCTAAGCAGGATGACCCAAGATTGCAACAGGATAAGAGACAGCAGGCTACTACCAAGGTATACCATGTGAAAACTCAAGCTACTAATGGCAATGGTTTGTCAGAGTCAGGTAAACAGGAAGAACCTGCAGCGTAACTGGGTTGCTGAGTTGCTGGAAATCCACACGCCAAGTTTAATGTGCGTGGGCATCCTGCTACCAGGGGAGAATGCAGGCTCTTGGTGATAGCAGCAGAGGGTTTCCATGTATCCCCCCTCAATTTATATTCCGTTGTTGAATTGTTTGTTGTATTACTTGGAAAGGAGTTGGCTAAATTTTAGGACAGGGGATTTAGACACATCCTTGTTTAGTTGCGGACATAGTAATGGGCATCCACTGCTGTTGTAAAGCTGTTAGTGGGATAGCTGAAACTGTTTTGTGCTAATAATCTCCCTAGACCCGTGCGAAGGCTGGCTCACCTGCCCTGCTGTATCTCATGAAAGTTGGGGGCAGATCTGCCTTGTCTTCAGCGGAGCAAGGTGAATAAAACTTATGTGTCGGAGGGAGGAAGCATTCTGATTTTTTCATTGAAGGTTTGCCCAAGTTGGGTCCTCCACTGAAAAGAGCATGTTCTTCCTCTCGAGTTTAACAAGTGTGATAAATAGGACAACGAATATGATCTCTTTTCTTTTCTGGGATGCAAACATGATATATTCAGTTATTCACATTGGTGAACTAGTGGTTTGTTGTTGTGGATTGGGAAAGTCTTCCTGATTTCTACTTTGTTTAGCTGAACTCCATACCCCAAACATTACGAAAAATGAACCCCATGTCCCCCAAAAAATGAACCCCTGTTCGCTTTGCTGAAAAGTATTCGCTGATTTACTGGGAGAGGAAAATATTGTTCCTTCGCTGAAATCCTCCCTTAGCTCTTCGCTGAAATCCTCCAGTAGTTCGCGGGGCACCCGAGGCCGGGATCAGCCGTGCCAACGCCATGGACAAGACAGCACTCAACGGACGTGGGGACGTGGCCCATGCTGTCGCAAATAAATCTTCAGCTTAGCTCTTATCTCACAATGGTTCTCTCTCCGTTTTGACTAAAAAAACTCTACCATACTGCGCAGGAAATGGCATCTTCAGAAACCTTTCTTTCTTTGTAAACTACAGAGTTACAAGTTTTTGGTGGCTAGACAAAGGACCAGACCAGAATAACAGATTAATTCGTTCCGTATTTAGTAAACTATAATAGCCAATAATCCTATATTCTGCCGAGCCTCAGATCTCAGTGCTCATTTGCACACGTAGATGGATCCTAAATTCCTAATGCAGGCAGACGAGCTCACGAGCACAGCTGATTGCTTTTTGCCATGCAGATTTCAGCGAGGAGACCAGCCAAACTTTCCTGGTCGAACATATATATAGTTGCTCCCAGAGATGGTGATGGTGTGGCGCACACAAATTTCAGGAGAGCAGCCAACTTGAATGTTCTTATTACGTCATCAGTTGCACTGCGAAAGTCAAAAGCAATCTGATGTCCATTTCTGCCGATGAGTCTATGCCCTTTCGTCTTGTAAAGACGCGTGCGTGGAGATATAGGATCATCAATCATTTTTTGTTTGTGCACCATTTGCATTAGGGGATTCATCAGGCAGGAGACCCAGAAGAGGCAGAGGTAGCAGGGAACTGAGATTGCACACCGCGATCAGCAGAGTAAGGTTTTCGAAGTTGTCTCTGCTGACCCCAGTAATTGCGTTAGACCCGCGCCCACCAGACCGCCAGCAACACCTCCGGCGTTAGAAATGGACATCAAAGTGGCAAATAAAGTTGCTTCCAGTCCCGGAGGGCACAACTTTGCAGCTAAGACCAGGACAGGCATAAAGGAAGCCTACAACACAAGTTTATGTAAGGTGTCAAAAGCACGTAGCAGGTCCAGATGTCTTCCTGGTTAGTTCTTGAATCGTGTAGTTGATGCAAAAATGTTTCATACCTGACCAAGGACTGTGATAATCAAAGAATCCCCAATGGAGAACCATTCGTCGCTTATGCCAAGCTTCCGGTTGAGCCCAGTGACAAGAAGAACCTGAAAAATATGCAAGTAAACTTGATTTGACAACATAGATTGCAGGAACAACACTAGAACAAGTAAGCACAGAAGAGGACCTGTGTCATTCCAAGAGCAGAACCTAAAACTGTTGTCACCAGAAATATTTTCCTCAATGGGACTTCCTTCAAAAATGAATTATACACTCCGATACCCAGTAAGGATGCGACAGATGTAACAAGCGTAACACGTCCTAGAAATTCTGGAGTAAATCCGACCTTATTTGTGCTGAAATGCACCAGAAGATAAGCATATGAAGATTCAGCCATTTCAAAGAGATGTCAATACAGAGATTTCTAATTTACATACCAGAGCAATACCAATTTTATGGCCAAGTTCTGCCTTTATGTACCTAGAGTATTTAAGCTTATATCTAGATGCAATACGAAGCAATGTACTTAATTAACACAAAGAAATTTGAGCTTATAGCATATTAATTCATTACAGAGATATTACTATAGAGTGAAATGTGATGAATATGATACTTTATCCACATTACCAAGAAGCATGCAACAATCTAATTACATTCAGATTTTGCTATGCAGTAAACCATAATCTATATAGCCCATACCTCATAGAATTTCAATTGATTACTAATGCTGGTACCGGTAAATCAGCTTAGAACCCCAACACTAGAGTCAGGAATTTTAGCATGGAAGGAAATAATTTCTGTTCAAATTACTGCAATCCAAGATCAACACAAGCTAGATACAGATCCAGCACTAGATTCAGGAATTTTAACATGGGAAAAAATCATTTCTGTTCAAATTTCGGATATCCAAGATCAGTACGAGCTAGATGCAGATCCAGCACCAGCAGTTATCAGCAACGATTCAAACTTATCCAGCACCAGCAGTTTCAGGTTCAGAATTAATTGCTCTAAGCAAGAATTCGAATTTTCTTCTGTCACGTTTTGAATACTCAAAAAACTGTTATTAGACTTTACAGATTTCACAAATGAATTTAACACAACAGTCCAGAGCTATTAAGCTATAAAATGAGTTTGTGAACATACATGAAGAAAAACATGGCAGGGTCTGATTGCGGTGTTGCTTGCCAAAGGAATATGAACAAGGTCGGTAGGAGTATGCTGGGCTGCTTTACTGAATTCCAAATCTGCATGATGCGCTGCTTAGAGCTCTCAATTAATTTTGAACCTGAAACTGAAAGTGAGACTGAACATTCCCCCAAAGGTAAGCGTTCTTCATTTACAAGAATTGCAACAGTAGATGTCATCAGTGGCAAAAGTGCAGTAACACCAAAGACAAATCTGCATTCATGGGAACACCTGATCAGTGAACTGTAAACACAACAAGAAGCTTCATCAGCTGTTATCACTTATCAGGTCTATTAGCAGCACAACCTTACACCATAAGTATCCACTAGAGAACCACTGAAGTATGCACTCAGAACTCCTCCAAAAGCTGAGGATCCCCAACATAATGACTGGAGAGATCCAGATGTACTCTGTGATTCACCTCGAGCTCTCTCAACCACCATAGAATCAACCACCTGAATTGTTTTTTCAGTTACATTTTGAAAACAAACCAGAAGTTCAGACATTTGTGTCTTGAAATGTGCTGAACACATATATGAATTCAGAAGGCACGCTTGCAAAACTTTTGATGTTTTAGATAAATTATAGATATTAGTTGCACACATTACGCTCATACAGAGTTGAGTTGTTTTAACAAGATAATAAGGGAATGAATGATGAATATCTGATAATGGCATGTATGACGCAGTGGGGTTGACCAACCAGCAGCGTGTTGTAATTTTTTAGCTTTCTTTTATTTTTCCTGATTATAGCTTCCTAGGGATAATGTTGTATTTTCCCCTGCTTTATTAATGGAAACTTGCACTGTCCAGTACGGTTTATTAAAAAAAAGGTTTAAAAACTAGAACATAATTAGAACATCATGGTTGCATAAATGCTCCTGTTCTCAGCCTATATGCTGTCTCTGCAGTGTAGTTCCATGGAACAAACAAAGCATAAAGAAAATGTTAGGTACAATCCAGAAATTGAACCGAAATGTTCTAAGCAAGCATTTTCCGACTTACAACATCAGAGACGGCAACTGCAAGCGATCCAAGAACAATAGAGAGTGCTGCACTGTATTTATCATCCACAATAGTCGCCATCAAACTCCATGAAAGTGCTCCAAGGATGCCTGATAGAAATAGGTATGACCTTCTTCGATATCCAAAGAGAGGGATGGAATCACTGTATAGGGAAATAGCAAGAGTACAACATTGCAATTAAGTGCATATTATATACAGAAAGAAAGGGATGGTAGGAAGGATGTTCGGTATTTTGGTGAAACCTGATGAAGCCATAGAGGGGCTTGACCAACCACGGCAAGGCTGAGAACCCAGATATAACTGCAGTCTAGAAAACACAAACCAAGTTAATCTCTGTACCGAGACTTGTTACACTTTTTTCACACAACAAGAGTTCTAAGGGAATGCACTTGATGTCTTGTACTGCTTATGCTCCAGCGAAACAAAGGCAGACATGCCTGGAGATTGAAAGCTGAAATGGACTAGTATCTGGATGAAGCAAACGGAGGACTTTAACCACCATACCTCTGCTGGCTCAAGATGAAGATCATCTTTTAAGTAGAAGCTGACAGCAAGCCTGGAAAGGCCTAAAACTCCTTGCACAAAATAAACAATACCAACAGCCACATTGTCAGGGGACAAATCAACCCCAAATACTTTGAAGTATCTTGACTTGGACATGCTCTTAGAAAGGCCATCTGTACTATATTGCCACTTTTGCCACCCCTCATGGTCTGCATTTTGTGTGTCCTCTTCTTTCAAAGTTACTTGATATCTTGGTTTTGCACTTCCTAAAATAGATAACGTGATGAAAAATGAAAGCACAACCTACTTGACATCCAAACATTACAGGTAGCTTACTTTAAGGAGCAAAACAGGAAAGAAAAAAACTAGCCAAATGTTACGTGTCACTATTCTGTGATTATCATTATGCTAGGATTTCTGAATTGTGTTATCTACAAGGCACGTGACAAGTGCCAACTATCTTATCTAGTGAGAAGTTTCTGAAAATGAACACTGACTGAAAAAGGTTGGTGGCTTGGTGCTACAACTATGCAAGCAAAGTAGAGAAATGTCTCCCGAATGTTTTCTGGATGACCGGTCACACTATAAGAAAGTCCTGCAACTGCATAAACGAAAACAAGAGGTCTCGATGCTTCCCCAAACAAATTTACCAAGTTTTCCAGAAGTTAGCTGCGGAAAATTCAGTCATAGCACTCCACTGTGCTTGCTTTCTGACTTCTGAGACAACCGCATGTTTCGCCCTCTCTCTCTCTCCGAGCACAATGCAAACCCCCACTCCAAAATTTTCTTATCCGCGGCTCCTTTACCAGTTACTACACACACGAATTGCCTTACAATTACGATATAGCTAAGCCTGCGCTGCTCACCCGTCCGACGGTTCGAGGAGGACGTGCTGCTGCCGTCAAGGCCGAGGGGTCCTGGAGCCGCCTGCTCGTCGCCGTACGAGCCGCGTCGGCCTGAGCTGCTGCCGAGCGCCGTCTCCGGCGGGCGGCCGCAGCGACACCCGTGCTCCAGCGGGCGGCGGCGGCGGCGATCGTGGCCGGCGAAAATTAGGTACGAGGCGGCCGTGGCGGTGGCGGTGGCGCTCGGGAGCGGAAGGGGCGGCGGGGAGAGCAGGACGCTGAAGGCCATCCCTCCGTCGTGGTTGCGACTTTGCGAGCTTCGTTTTGCTTCTCTCCTCTCCTCCCGTTTCCTCGGGCTCAGCAGTCTCGCCGCGCCGCGCCAACGTCTCCCTCTCTCTCCACCCTCAGAAAAAGGCCCGGCCATATCCTGCGCAACGTATGAAACCCGATAGCTCTACGGCCCAATACAGATCAGGCCTATCTTTGAGCCCATTCTGCCCAATGCAGTTCCAGATCAGCAAGCTGGAAATTACCACACGGTGTTCTTCAGTTCTTCACACAAGATGCTGTATTTCCAATTTATACCTCGAGATGCGATTGTACTAAGCTAATTTTTTTTCCTAGTAGTATAAAAGCTTTACAAAAGATAACATCCTGTCTGCACTAACCAGTAACCAATGCACCACTCTGAAAACCAGCTGCACACAGACCTGACAAGCTGATACAAACCTACGGCTAGGCTACGAAGCATCTATAGTGGCATGTACTGATGAGACTGACTGGTTTACACACTGGCATCTTCGGTGGAGCTCGTGGAGGTAACAACAAGACACCCTGGCCCAGTGGCCCTCCACCGGAAAGAACACATCATGGTCGATGCAAACCACCTTTTTTTCCCCCTCAACAGAATTAGCGGGATTCTTCTTGACTCATTGGATAACGCAAACACATGTCGAGATGCCGTCTCCGTCGTCAAGCAAGTCTCCACATTCGCTGTATCGAATCACAAGAGGCACAGTGTGAGATTAGCAAACCAGCAAGGCTCCAGCAGGAAAGGTTCAGCGTTCTGCCAAGTCAGTCAAGCTAATCCATCCAAATGTGACATAACATGAACAGAAGCGTCTCTAGAGTATGGAGACGTTATTTGAGAGTGATGTGCACATGATATACCCTGCGCTAAAAAGAAGGAAAGCAGTGTCCCTCTGTTGTTTGATTTTGATTGCTGCATTCAAGATAGAACTGTTGAATAGCAACATGACATATACTGTATTAGTGTACCCTTCTATGAAAGCGACGTTGATCCTCTACGGGGGTGTTTGGTCCGAGACTAAAGTTGAGTCCGCGTGACATCGAACGTCCAGATGCTAATTAAAGGACTCAACATGAGTTAATTATAAAACTAATTACACAGACGGAGACTAATTTACGAGATGAATCTATTAATCCTAATTAATCCATCATTAGCACATATTTACGGTAGCACCACATTGCCAAATCATTTATCTCGCAAATTAGTCTCAATCTGTGCAGTTAGTTTTGTAATTAGTCTATATTTAATACTCTAAATTAGTGTCAAACATCCGATACAACAGGGACTAAAATTTAGTCCGTGGAACCAAACACCTCCTACATTTGGCACTGATGTTGATCCTCTACATTTGTCACTTCAAAAATTATCGGCCATTCATTATTTATATAAAAAAGGACAGAGCCAGTGCCGGAGGCTCCCATATGAGTGGGGTCTGGGGAGAAAAAACAAGGCAAGTCTTCCCCCCGCAAATCTGCGGAGAGGCTGCTTCGAACCCACGACCTGGTGACTCGGTGAGACAGCTCTCACCACTGCACCAGGACTGACCTTCTCCTGTCATTATTTATCTTTCTGCATTTTTATATGGCCACTCTTAGTCCTAACTAGAAACCCATGTCAAAAAACCACACCAATCCCAGTTTGTGCATCTAACCTGCGAGTTACTCCAATGCTTTCAAAGTAGAAATGCAGAACAAAAAATAACTGACTGACAGAAGTATGAAATTATGCAGTAAAATTGAGAAATCAAGTATGCTCAGATGAAACCATGCACTCAGATTGCTTCAATGTAATTTTGCTAGTATATATACAAATATGAAGCTGATAGAATATCAAAAATGTGAGCATATAGCTAAAAGATTCTGTAATAAACACTCATACAACAATAAATCCACAATTGTGATTTATGTACAGAATTGGAATGGTCATCTGAACAAAAAATGCAGACTTAATCTCTGCTACAAGTGTACAATCATGCACATATAAATGCAGTGCCGCCCAAAAATATTGTCTCCTTAATTATTGGGTTTGTACACCTACTCCTACATGGCTAAATGTTTGACGGAAACACTACGACCAAGTTTCCCAAGTTGTTTAGTACAAGTAGACTTGTTCTATCCCTAGAATAGCAAGACAATGGCAGCCATCATCGGACCAAAACAAATGGAAATATCTTTGATCCTATCTGGCTGGCATATAAGCATGGTTTCACACAACACAACACAAACTAATTTAATAAGAACCGTGTCTAGCAGAAAATTAGCTCGCTGAAATCCAAGCATGTAGAAAACTCATCTAGTTTGATCTAAATGTATGTGCAACAGAACATCAGCAGCGCATGATAGCAATTCAACCATCAAGCGGATGCTACGCTAAACCAAGATTCCAAATTCATGGACAGCTGCGGCAAGTTCATGGAGAAAGATGAGATATACCTTGGCTCGTACTCCTTAATCTCTGTCAGATCTTTCCCGAGCAAATCCAGCCACTTTACATTGCCTTTGTCGGCACACTCGTCATCGCCGCAGCTGGTTTTCTTCAGGCAACTCTTACCCGGCGCCGGCGCCGCCGGTTTCTCGCCATCCTCGCGCTTCTCAGCGTCGTCGTCCTTTCCGGCGGCTACCGGCACCTCTATCTTCTGAACCGGAGGCGGCTCCTCCTCTGCGACGGCTGCCGGGCGCGGCGCCGGCGGAGAGGCAGCGTCGCGGCTCGCATCTTTGGATTGGGGGAGGCAGGGGATGAAGCGGAAGGGGCCGGCGCAGTGGCTCTCACAATGGGAGAGCCTCATCAAAGTCGGGGATGGGAGCACGGGAAGCTGGTGCCAAATTACAGCCCCTGGCTCCAAGAGCACACCACATCAATCGAATCTGGCGACTGGCGGGGGAGCAGATCGATGTGCTGCTGCGGAATGCAACCAGGAATCGAGCCTGCCGACAAGAGGAGCAGCGAATCTCTGTGCAGGAGAGCTGCGGAAGCGAGGAGAACTGTGGCAGGTTGAATTTGCACTGATAGCTGTACTGCTAGCTTGACAGGGAGGCAGGGAGCAGGCAGCAGAGGAGGAGAAGAGGAGGTTGTTGTGTGCGAGAGAGAAAGGAGGAACTGAAATCCAAATAGATAATAGACCGCCTCCTCCCTTCATTGTTTAGCTTGCCACCCCTTCATTGCTTAGCTTGCCAACAGCAACAGATAATAGTCGCAATTTTGTAAACTGTATAGAAAGAAACTTACTGCATCGTCAAAGGAGCTGTGGCTGATGGTTTCTGCGGCTGATAAGTCGGCTCATGCTGATTTATGATAAGAAAAAAACACTGATAAGCGGTTCAAACGAACAGGATGAAAATATGCAAATCTAATTATGTTTTTAATTAAACTGTACTCCTATAAAGTTTGATTAAGTTTATAAAAGATCAATATCAAAATTTATAATAAGATAAATATTCTAAAGACACTTATTTTATGTTAGAATTTTTTAATAAATTTGATAAACTTAAAATATTTTATTTTGGCATTATAATAAAATTGTATTGTGTTTTAACTGCTAAAAAAGTATTAGTATTCATTTTTAAAAAAATAAATATTATTCCTCGTATTTGGTGAATGTAGGGCGCGTGGTTCTCGACCAGAACTGGCCACACCCAATGTCATGGGACGCTGCATGTACGGCGAGCAAAAGCTATGCCCAACTTTTGGCGACCAGAGGAGAGGGAAAACATGGCGCGTCTACCTTGGTGATTGCAGCACCCTGGTGATTGCAGCACGCCACATATTGTGGCAGGTTCGGCCGCAAAGCAAACAAAGGCTAATCTTAGCTGTGGCGAGTAGTGGCAGAATTTGGACATAAATCTAACAGACCCGTATACCTTAAGGCCTTCTCAATAAATCGATGCAACTACCGAAAAGGCGACTCACGAAGGAGAGAGAAAGGAGTCAACTCATATCTTGGGGTCCTCACAAGTTCATTGTTCATACATATTGTGAGACATGTTGTCCAATCAAGCGTGCATAGACCTTACGGGTTAAACATGCGTCAAACGTCTTTGGATCGTTTCCATAGTCGCTTTGGCTAAACATGGATAATAAAGAGCAGCCAGTTATCCTTCTTTGATGTACAATTTTGCTTCATTCCCAATTAAAACAAACAAGCCTATGTGGTATTAATAGTATATTGCCAGATTGTCAGTTCTATTATTGCTCTATGCAATGTAAATCGTAGTTCAACTAGTACTTACCTATATATTCATGATTTTTGCGTGTTGCATACTTGCATGTAACATTTATACTAGTGATAATGAATTGTCAGATAGTTCTATCATATAGTTAAATAACCGCTAGGTAATTAGTTTGACTTTAGATACTCCTCCCCGACTAAAATAAGTCTTTATCTCGTATTTCGAGGGTTCAAACTATCTCATCTTGGACTAAATATATAAAAAACACTAATACTTAGGGCGTGGCTAGCGTCAAAACGCGTGTCCGGACGCCCACGCAGCCCGCCCTCGTTCGCCTTCGCCCCGACCCGTTCGCCTTCGTCCCACCTCATGCACGCACTTCATCCCGTCTCTGCGCCCGTAGGTCACCCCTGACCTGAAAGGACCTTGATGTCGCCTAGAGAGGGGGTGAATAGACGCTTCTGAAAATTAACAACAAATAAAACTTGCAGCGGATTAGTAGAGTGCATGGCACTGCTGCTTCATCACGCGGCACTGCCGCACTGCAGCACTGCCTCGCTGAGAATGCGGCACTGCCGCGCCTGCGTAGAGAACTTCAACAGCAGCTACGTCTAGAACCCAAACTTGGAGATGTGCATGGAGATGTCCAGTGGCAAGTCCACTAAGTACCTGTACTCATAAACATGCACAACCAAGTAGATCGAGTGGAACACGGATAATACAATTCAAAACATAAAGGAGACAAGACACAAGATTTATCACGTGGTTCAGCTCGCCACCAAGGCTTGCCTATGTCCATGTTGTTGAGGAAGCCACTAAGGCTTAGGCTTTGCAACCCGTATCCTCGTTCTCAAGTCAAAAGAGTGAACTCTTGAGATGGGACGTTTTCACTAGATCAATAGGGTGATTAACAAATTGTCCCGTGGCTTACCACCAGCACGGGAGCTCGTCGGATGACGTATAGCCGTCTAGAAGGCTTCACCTCCAAGAGTAATAAATGCGCAATGAAGATTGACTAAGCCCGATAAGTGCTTAAGGATTGGCTTGCTCTTAATTGCTCTCTAATACTTAATCAATCACTAATCACTCACTCTCACAAAGAGATAGGTTAGAGAGAGCTCACAAATGGTTTGGAAAGATTTTGGAATGGTTAGAGCATCAACAGCTACACCAGGAGCGCGTGGGATGGGTATTTATAGCCACCCCACACAAGCTAGCCGTTGCAGTTCAAAAACTAGCCGTTATGACCTATACAGGTGTGGCACTACCGCGGCGCGGCACTGCTGCGAAAATTCACGGCACTGCCGCAGCTCCCAGAAACAACACATGTCACATCACTGAAAATGCCATAACTTTTTACTCTAAACTCCATTTTCAGTGATCTTGGACTTTTCTGGAAAGCTTGTTTCGAGGGCTATCCATCCAAGCCAAGAACAAGCCCCAAAATTAACAAGTGCAGGTGTTGTGCTAATGTGTTTTCTCATGTTAGCACTTGGTTCGGTTAGTTTGAGCACTTGAGACTTGTCTATGATTCATATTGCATGTTCGGTTTACCTTATATTTGATTTGTTCGGCTTCTTTTTTTAGCCAAAATAGTATTTTTCTCTCACAGCATTTCAACCAAAACAGTATTTTCAGCTAATTTCAATCAAGATTCAGCGAGGCGAACGGAGCCTACAGGCAAGTCGTCGGAAGCTCGTGTCTGTTGACGGAAGTCCTTGCGTTGCCCTCTTTCCATAGCTCGCAGAGACCACTGGTAGGAAGCGCTGGCAAGTGGCAATACGCTACATGGCGCGATCTGATCTGATTTCTTCCGGGGAATTGGAGCCACGGCAGCGGCTGCATGCACGAGCCGAGCCCCCGTCTTATCATCGAGTCTTTTCAGTGCCCGTGCCGCGTCCGGCTGGCATGTTCCACAGGCAACTGTGTGCGAACAGAAGAAGCCGTGTCGCCGTCGCTTCCTGTTCTGTTCCTGCCCGCGCGCTTCCCATCCATACCACACTGTCCGATATCACGTGGCGTGACTTATGAGTGCCTGCTCCCTGCCCTGTTCTTCTGATGTCGTCAGAGCTGACCTGGCCGTGGCCGTCCATTGGCTGGTATCGTCGCGTGCCCAGGTCAAACGGGGAACTGGTGCTCTCTTTGTCGGGGCCATGGCCATGGTCATGGAACCGCGTGGCGTGGATGCATCGTGTACACGGGTAACACGGACGCATGGCGTGGCTGCCTGGGTTCTGCGGCGCCAGGGCCAGCCGGCCAGGCTTGGCGCGACGGCGCCTGGGCCTTGATGTCTGTCCCGATTTAACCAGATCTCGGCCCAGCCTCGTCAGGCCCAGGGGCCCATCCGCATCTGCAATTTCCTAGTAGAATCTCCACGGCGTCGAGCGTCGCTAATCTCTTCTCCGGCGATCCCTCTTTGTCTTGCGTCGCGTCCCCGCGTCTCTCGAAGATAACGGGACGGGCGGGTGGCCATGTCGTCCGCGCCTCTAACCGCCACGCCTGCCCCTCTCCTTCCCGCCAAGCCCAAGAACCCACCACCGCAGCAGCACCCGGTTCTCTCCCACCTCCCGCACTGCACCAGCCTCCGCGCGCTAGCCCAGCTCCACGGCGCCGCCGTCAAGGCCGGCCTCGCCGCGCACCCGGCCTTGGTCACCAGGCTCCTCACGCTCTGCACCGGACCGGCCGCGGGCCCCGCGCACCTCGCCTACGCCCGCCAGGTGTTCGACAGGGTGCCCCACCCGGCGGACGCTGTCTGGTACAACACCCTGCTCCGCGGCTACGCGCGCTCCTCCTCCTCCGCCTCGGCGGCGGCGCGGGTGTTCATGCGGATGCTGGAGGAGGGCGTCGCGCCGGACACGTACACGTTCGTGTCGCTGCTCAAGGCGTGCGCCGCGGCGCGCGCGGGGGAGGAAGGGCGGCAGGCGCACGCCCTTGCGGTCAAGCTCGGCGCCGCGGGCCACGACTACGTCCGCCCCACGCTCATCAACATGTACGCCGAGTGCGGGGACGCGCGCGCCGCGCGCGTCATGTTTGGGCGGACGGACGGGGGCTGCGTCGTCTCGTACAACGCGATGATCGCCGCGGCCGTCAGGAGCAGCCGGCCCGGGGAGGCGCTGGTGCTGTTCCGGGAGATGCAGGCCAAGGGGCTCAAGCCGACGTCCGTGACGGTGATCAGCGTGCTCTCGGCGTGCGCCTTGCTCGGGGCGCTCGAACTGGGGAGGTGGGTCCATGATTATGTTCGGAAGATAGGGCTCGGTTCCCTCGTCAAGGTCAGCACTGCGCTGATTGACATGTATGCAAAGTGTGGGAGCTTGGAGGACGCCGTTGCTGTGTTCCAGGGGATGGAATCAAGAGATAGGCAGGCTTGGTCAGTGATGATCGTTGCGTACGCTAACCATGGCTATGGCAGGGAAGCCATTTCACTGTTTGAAGAGATGAAGAAGCAAGGGATGAAGCCTGACGATATTACATTCCTTGGTGTGCTCTATGCCTGTAGCCACTCTGGTCTGGTGAGTGAAGGGCTTCGGTATTTCGATGATATGAAAGATCATGGTATCGTTCCAGGGATCAAGCACTATGGTTGTGTGACGGATTTACTAGCTCGATCAGGGCAGCTGGAGAGAGCTTATAAGTTCATTGATGAACTGGCAATAAATCCCACCCCCATCTTATGGAGGACGTTGCTTTCTGCTTGTGGAGGCCATGGAGATGTCGAACTTGGCAAGCGTGTCTTTGAGAGGATTCTTGAGCTGGACGATTCTCATGGTGGTGACTATGTAATATTCTCGAATTTGTGTGCAAACACTGGATACTGGGAAGAGATGAATAGGGTAAGAAAACTGATGAGCGAAAAAGGTGTGGTAAAGGTGCCTGGCTGCAGCTCAATCGAGATAGATAACACGGTTCATGAGTTCTTCGCAGGAGATGGAAGGCACCCCAAATCACAAGAAGCACGGAAAATGGTTGATGAAGTGATCGATCAACTAAAACTTGTCGGTTATGTCCCTGATACTTCACATGTGTTTCATGTCGAAATGGATGAGGAGGAGAAGGCAATAAGCCTAAAATACCATAGTGAGAAGCTGGCAATTGCTTTTGGGCTTCTGAATACTGCTCCAGGAGCTACACTGCGTGTTGTGAAGAATCTCCGCGTATGCCCAGATTGCCATTCGATGGCAAAGCTTGTCTCAATGGTCTTCAATAGGCGAATTATACTCAGAGATCTGAACCGCTTCCATCACTTTGAAAAAGGGATCTGCTCTTGCGGTGACTATTGGTAGATTTTTAGGAACAAAATTCTTGTACCTCAATATCTTGTATTGCAATGCCTTCCACTCAGGTATGGTGAATCTGTATATCCATGGAAAACCTACTGACGACTGATGATTCTTTTTATGAATATTATTGGCACTGAATGATGCTAGGTTATGTAACCTTGAATTTGCTGTTGAATATCCAATTATAGTCAAAGCCAAGTAACTTCCTGATTTTCTGAGTTGAGTGCATATCGATCAGCATTATTCACTGAGTTCTGCCTTGCCTACAGCTATTATGTGTCGCCTATTCCCGTCGGTACAATATTACTGCATAACTTCTGCTTGCTTGAAGAAAAGATCACCGTATTAACCAAGAACTGAATCTTTTTAATAAAAAAGAAGGTGTTTTTATTTGAGTTTCATTGATATATGGTTCAGGATTCCCCAAAACTTTCTTTGAATCTTCCCTAAATTAATTGGAATAAACTCTTCATTAAAGGCATCGCCTTTATGGTTATGTCATATAACTATCTTAGGAACCAGTTATAAAGTCTAAGGAGTCCTTTTCTTTATTCAGTTATGTCTGATGATAGTCATAATGGTTATTCAGAATTCAGGCCATATGTTATACTACTGGCATAGTGTAGTGTACCATATTGGTCCCGTAACAGTCATCACTATTTAATTTCACAGATAGATCAAGAAACCACATTTATTTAGCTACAATTGCACAATTAAATGCTGGACAGCTGGAGCATTTGAACAGAGTTAAGCCACAGCATGAGTGCATTACTGAAAAGAGAAATAGGTAAATCAGAAATATACACCATGTATACACATTGCGATTTGTTGACGAATGTTGAAAACTTGAAATTGTATGTTATCCGTCAGTCCGTGTCCATGAAACTTGGTTGACCGACCCTGGCTTTGTGTCTTCTTTGCAATGAGAACACATTAGGCCACCTGCTACCTTACCAGACTTGATTTTCTGATGACCTGGTCCTCGACTCTATGACTTAGTCTCAATAATGGGTGTAAGAATGATGCCATCAGCTTTTTGTCATTTGTTTTAGGGTAAGTAGCCGTATTACACTTGGTATAATACTGGTTTAGTCACTGTCATTGTCACATTTTATTCTCTACTTGCACTATGCACCAACTTATCCTACTTTCCCTAGTTAACATCTATTGGTTTGTCATTCAGTTGATCAAACTGTGAAAAATAGTCAGCCATCCCATTTAGCCTGATCACTCAGTTTCAAAATTGAGATTGCATTCTCCAGTGATACTTTCATATGTTCATGTTCCCATCACAACCATCTTTACATAGCTTTATGGTCTTACCCATCTCCACAAAATCGTTAGCATGCTTTACTCTTACCAGATATACTTGGATGTTGCACATCATACTCTTTTCAGTTATGTAATCTTTTAGTAGGTCGATCATGTGATAAGGACATGAAGTAGAAGTTATATGGATAAAGGTAAAGATGTATGTTGAGTACTTGCATGAAGAAATCCTGCCTGCCTGCCTGGAGCCAGCCAAGATGAGAGGTAGGCGAAGTTTCTTGCCCTTTGAGTCGATCAACCATAGAGTACAAGAAAACGCTCTTTGCAGCTGGAATCCATGAGAGCACCTTTTTATATTCCCCTTTGACCATCCTTATCAAATGCATTATTCCACTACTGTACATCATTTGGTGTACTGAACTAGATTCTTTTTAATTTATTATCCTCTGTTTTCTTAGCTTCAATTCTTGAATAGGTCATATATTGTTGTCAAACATAACTTTTCAACAATGGTTGGTATCTAAATTGCGAAACTAGCATGCTGTAATGTACCAACTCTTATGAACACCCAAAGGTTGCACGATTATCCCAACATTTATATGATTTTTAACCTGTAAATGGCAAAACAATGCGGCTATCCTTATGTCGTTTTTCTTTGTTTCCTCCCACTTTAGCAGTGGTCCTAATTCTGTCTAGACATGGTCCCTCATCTAAACTACAGCTATAACTCAACCATTTATACTGATAAATGTGATGAGAAGTGAAGTATTTGCAGATCGTACTGCTAAGAGAACATTACTTAGCTATGACTTTCAGTACTACAACATTAAAAAACCAATACAAGAAATAAAGGAATTACATTGATAAGTGTCTTTCACCAAACTTTCAGTTGAGTTGTGCAGTGCAAATATTTTTCTTTTGAGAATATGCGAAGCGTTTCGTAATGAAAATCTATGAATCCATTATTACTCTTTGTTGAGAAATAAAAATTACAGTATATATCATGTGTATGCATTTACCCTTCAATTTTCACACCACAAGGCAGGAAGCAATTACAAGTTACCACAGATCAGTATACAGGCGGCGGAGGAGCATGCACTGGTGGCGGTGGCGGTGGCGGCGGCGGCGGCGGCGATGGTGGCGCGATGCACCCGTGGGCGTCGCAGTGTACCCGAGGTTGGTGTAGGAATGAGATGCACTGCTCGCCTGGCCGCTGGTCGGGGCGCCCAGCAATGCAGTTCTGCCGGTCGTCGATGCGCGGCACCTCGAGGCACCGGTGCGGCTCACCGCAGAAGAAGTTGTACGAGTAGGTGAAGTTCTTGAGGTGCGGCAGCTCGCAGATGCTCTCGGGTATCTCGCCGGCGAGCTGGTTGTGCGCGACGTCGAGCTGCTCCAGCGCGCGCATGTTGCCGATCGTATCCGGCAGCGTGCCAGCGATGTTGTTGAAACTGAGGTCGAGCACGGTGAGCTTGTCCAGCTTGCCGATCTCAGGCGGGATGCAGGAGGAGATGCCGCTGTTTAGAAGAATTAGCTCGTTGAGCGTTCCGGCCATGTCGCCGATGCTGCTCGGCAGGCAGCCGCTCACCCGCGGCAGGTTCGCCAGCACAATCACCGACGCCGTCGAGTTGGTGAAGCTGTCCGGCAGCGAGAACTCGAAGTGGTTGTTGTTAATGAAAAGCGCGTCGATCTTCTTGTCGAAGATGGCCGCCGGCACCTCGCCGCAGAAGTTGTTAAACCTTCACAGTTCACACACACATGCAACACAACACATAATTAAGTTGCACTGATATACAGCTTCTTTCGCAGGTTCAAGTAATCTGATGCGTGTACTGTATGCGTGCTCACCTGATGTCGACGTACTGGACATTGGGGAGGCAGAGGAGCTGCGACGGGAAGGGGCCGGACAGCTGGTTGTTGCTGACATCGATCTCGTGGAGGAGGTGGAGGGAGCGTAGGGACTCGGGGAGGGAGCCGCAGAAGCGGTTGGAGTTGAGGTGGAAGACGGCGAGATCGGACAGGAGGCCCAGCTCCTCAGGGAGCGTTCCGGCGAGGTCGCCGTGGTTGAGGTCCACGCCAGCCACCGTGCGCTGGCAGGGGTCGTCGGGCGCCGGCGCGCAGTACACGCCGAAGTAGTTGCAAACGTCGGGCCCGCACCAGTTCTTGGTCAGCTTCTTAGGATCGTCCGTGATGGCGCGCTTCAGCGCCTGCAGCGCCACGTACGCCTTCTCCAACCGGGAGTTGTTCGTGGCCGCCGCCGCAGGCAGGGACGGCGGAGGCATGCTCGGCGCCGGCTGGGCCGAGGCCAGCAGCGGCCAGGCGACCGCGAGCACCAAGAACGCCGCCGCCACCGCCCTCGAGCTCACCCTCGTCATCGCCGGGCTGCACTTGTCTGCATGCAACGGTAAGGGCAGTGGAATGTTTGGTCTCTTTCTTGCTGTGTCTACTAGTGATTCGTGTCCACTGTGTGCTGTTGCCGTGTGTTCAATTTGGTATATATAGGCGCTTCCTTTGGGGCTTCTCTGACTTGTTTTTTGGGCCTCTGTGCGTGCACCATGGCCTCTATCTTTGTTTATTGTGCTTGGATCATTGGCACGGTGGACCACTTCGTTTGCAAACATTTTGTTCATGTTTGGGGGCATGATAAAATTTGGGCAGCAGTGACTAGATTTTTCCTACCTAATTGACCTGCCTGCTCGTGAATTCGTGATCCTTTCGCTTTCTTGCTGTTGTGTCGAAATTTTTGGCCCCCCTTTCGTGGTGGTGGACGTGGTAAAAAAAACCCCAGGACTAGGGTTTGTTGTTACTTGTTAGTGACAGACATTGTTGTCTCGTTCTACTTACTTGGTTCAGGATTTGTACCAATATGGAACATAGAATCATTTCCCATTTATTGTTGATTGATGAATAGACAGCTAGCTGAGTTCTTCCAGTTGTTGTCTTGAACAGTTGAGCTTGTTTATGTAGCTGCTAATCTCATCCTTTAATAAGATGATCCTGAAATCTCACCCACTCATAAGATGTGTTTACTGTTAGTACCTTTTTCACTGAACTTGATTGCTTATGTTCTTCTTTCTCTGATTTTCAAATCATACACACTAAAAGATGGATTGTGTAGTGCTCAATCAAATGATTGCATGAGAAAGCCAAGTATCGGTACCTTTGAAAATCGTATCAGTACCGGTACTTTTCATTACAACACGAAAGTAAAAGAGAGAGAAACGCTTTAGGTCTAATTATTCCCCGTGTTTTTTTTTGAGGGAACAGGAGGGACTCGGAAGTCCCTAGTTATTCCCCGTGTTTGTTGGCCGCTTGTGCTATTCCTTTAGCTTTGTTTATATAACCTTCTTTAGCCTCTATGCTCAACCAAAATCATGTCGCCTGCACTGCACGAATTTTTGACAATTTGGCTGCTTCAAGGATGCTTCCTGTTTAGAATAATAGTCGAGGGGCAGTTTTTTTCTCTGTATTCACTATTCAGTGTCTCAGTCTCGGTGGTCATCGATTTCAGCTAGTACTACAGCCTACTTTTGTGAGGATTTAGGCGATCAGCCATATCGCTTTGCTCTACTAACAGCCTGATTTATTTTATTCTTAAAAAAACAACTAACCCTATTTCCTAGGCCTTTTTGCTCTTCTCCTACAGAAAGATTCTTTTTAACTCTGGCAGTGGCACACATGACTCCTACCTTCTATTCTATGGCCCCGTTCGCTTCGTTAAAAAAACAAGCCGAAACACTGTTCCGGTTGATTTGTTATGAGAGAAAAATACTATTCCGGCTAAAAAAATAAGCTGAAAAATACGGATTTTAAGACAAGCGAACATGGCCTATCTGTCTACATATTTTTTTGACAAATACTTGCATTTGTTTCTGAGGCATGAATGAACAACTAAACACGGGCTACAATTTGATGAGTTGATGAACAAGACATAGAATTGTTGTACCGTTTTTAGATGAATAGTTGGTGTACTTGAAACCAAGGAATAGTGGACTAAATGATGAGAATGATACCGCGTCCGGTCACGTCAGGAGGAGAGGAGCTCCTACGTAGTTTTCCATTAGGATAAACTGAATCCGGCAGCTTAACAATTTGCCAATAGTTGTCCCACGCCGGATCAAAATCTAAACAAAAGAGTATATTATATGTGATATATCTCAAGAAAAGAATATGGACAAAGAAATACACTGAGATATAAATACTATCTTGTCTGTTGGTGCAGGAGTATACTAATGATAGGCCTGCACTGCATCTTTTGTTTTCAGATCTCTAATCGCATTCAGATGGTGGTCAATTCATCTCACTATATTGCCATGTAAGGTGGTGGGTCAACCATCCTCCATAACCCCTATCTTAATCCGTCATCTCTTTTCTCTTGACCAGTGGGATTTTCGTTCGTAATGTCCTCCTCATCACCACATGATTATTTGCACTTCGCAGACTGCAGCGCGAGACCTTCACATCACACCCCGGCACAGAACCGTTTGCATCAGATCCTGACGTGACCTGCGACTTGCTGCTGTTCATTGCAGCGGCTGCACAATGCTGGTGGCACGTCAGGTTCGTTGAGTCGCCCATTGGCCGTTGGTGAGGTATTGCTCTCGTTTTCGCTCATTATTCATGCATGTGTGTGTGATCCATCCTCTTGTGTCGCTCTGAACATGTAATTTGAAGTTACTTTTATTTTAATAACAAAACATGGTTTTAGTGCATCTTTGTCATGGTACAGTAGGGGATTTAAGCATCATTTGTTCAAACATCGGTTTATCTGGTTGTTCATGCACTACTTGGAAAGCAACACAAATGCCCTGCAACTTCGAACGAGCTGGTGGTGCCCATGTCCTATCAAAATTCCTTGAAATATATTCTTGTGTTTTATGACCTTTGTACGTCATTTTTAACGCAGTGACAGGAGCTCTGACTTTCAATCTTGTATATGTTTCTTGTGCTCCATGGATTATTTGCGTTTGCTAGTTGTTGCCGCCGATGGTGATGGACACGGCTGCTCTTTTTTTTAGGAAAATAATGGCAGCTGCTCTAATTCCCAAACAGTTCTATTTATCGGTATGCATGAATATTGAATGCATACCAAGAGTATTTGACACGATCACTTCATCTAATTGGTCCCTGTTCTTATTGCTTTTTTATGAATTATGATGACGTCTTAGCCACTGCCTCTCCCTGTGTCGGCTGCGTGTGTTGACCAAATAATACCTTCTGAGTTATGCAAGGGGATCTATAGTTCTATACCATTATACTCTCGTTATATATTGGAGATAATTTCAACACGAATGTTGGGTTGGGTGATGTGTCATACATACTACATGTAATAATTAATGGCCCCGTTCGCGTGCCCTTAAACTCGACTTAATCTGCTTCTTTTTTTCATACGAAACAGTATTTTTCTCTCATAAATTCCTCCAGCATTCCTCCAAACCATCCAAATTTCTCCAGAATTCCTCCAAGCGAACAGGCCCAATAATCTGGTTGGCTTCTGTTGAGTTTTTTAATAGAGAAACTCGGCAGGCGATTACCGGTCTGAACCTCGATGCCAAGGTCGTCCAAACATACAAGATTTGTGAGCAAGAGAGATAAGAACAAAAAAAAAACAATGCTGGCTAAGTTAACATTCTCAAACAAACACCGCCCAATTAGCAACGAGGCAGGCGATTGCGGAGGTGGGGGAGGCAAAGACCCCCATTTGTACTGGATTTTTTCTTAAAATTTAACTATTTCTTTTAAAAAAAATATCTAGCCTTAAAAAAGTAAAAAAAAAAGCATTTCTAGCTCCTGCTGCGACTAAAGCTAGGGGTTGCAATTCTGATGATTTTACCAGCGCATAACGGGTGAATGGCCCGATCATGATTTTTTTTTACCAGCGTGACATCTTGATTGTTAAAAGTCTTTGTCAAACTTTTCTTAAGAATCAAATACAATGTACTCCCTCCATTCAAAGAATACAATTTTCACACATTGGGAAGAAGCTAGCACACCATACAAATAAAAAGACGCATGTACCTTTGTTTTCTTTTATTCTCCACATGTGTTGATGTGACAAAAGCAAATGATTACACCTATAAACTCTATAGCTAGTTGCATCATACAATACATCTATAGAGTACACATTTTAGGATACGACACCTACTTATGAAGCTAGAATTGTATTCTTTTCTGAACAACACATGAATCCTAGAATTACATCCTTTCTATATATTCTCATTTGGATCGATGAAATAATCATCCGGGTCTTTTAACTTTTTAGGTAGTCCATTCAAATTGTAAAATGTAAATTTAGTCCTATGATTGAATCTAGAATGACCTTAGAATAAATCACTTGAAAAAGTTAAAGGACTCAAATAATTATTTTAAAAGTTTATGGACCTACCGTGTATTTCACTCCATTTTTAAAATCATAGTTTAGGCATAGATGCTAACATACGTGCCCACGTGCTCACCTTTATAAACCCATACATACATCCAACTTTATTAGCATCTCTAAAAGAGTAGGCTAGGAAATCTTGAGATTGAAAAAGAAGTCACTACAAACGTTTCGCGGATATGGTTGACAATAGCATTTTTGTTAAACGAGAAGTAAGAACCCAACTTAATGCCACTAGCTAGCCTGAGAGACTAGAGTTAGGATAAAGAGGGCCATGATGACCCCTAAGTTTGACAAATTCTTAGTAGAGCCTTGTTTAGTTGTAGGAATTTGGATTTTGGAGCTACTGTAGCATATTCGTTTTTATTTGACAAATAGTGTTCAAACATGGACTAATTAGGCTCAAAACGTTCGTCTCGTAATTTCCCACCAAACTGTGCAATTAGTTTATCTTTTCGTCTACATTTAATGCTTCATGCACGGGTCGCAAACATTCGATGTGACAAGTACTATAACAACTTTTTAAAAATTGGGGTGGAACTAAACACGCCGAGAGTGCCATTTCATTTCTTTAAGTGCTAACACAATACTAATCTGGCCACTCTGCTTCCATTTCATATCACACATTAATTGGCGCAGTCTTTTCGCCACCGCGGGACTCGAAGACCCAGTCAGGAAGCGACTTTTCTATTTAATAGCTGTTAAGTCCTTATTTGTCCATGAGGGCTAAGAGCTAATTTAGCCATCATGATCTAAATAGGAGGGCTAAAAGTGAGGGCTAAACTTTAGTGAATTCTTTTCATTAGCCCCTTCAAGGTGGGCTACAAAGGGCTAAAAGTGGTACCATGGGGGCAAAAAAAAACGTATATTACCCCTACATCTCTATGCATGGCCGTGCATAGATATTAATTAGGGGCAAATGCATGTGTCATGGTAGGGTACATGGTTAATCTCTAGCCCCTGGATCTAAACAGCCTCGTGGACTAAACTTTAGCCTACTTTAGCCCTTTCATTATAATAAGGGCTAATCTTTAGCATTAGGCTCCCCGTAGACCTAAACAGGCCTAATTTACGAAATGTGTACATAGTGCGACGTGCAATGTGTAGATGTGCAAATACACAGTGAGACGACAGGCGACGTGCGCTCCGCTCTCGCGTCAGCACGAAGACTAACTAATGCCACTTGCGCAGAGACGATGTGATCTTTTATTCTCGATCGGCGTCGTTACTAGGCGCTGAGGACTGAGCCAGCCAACTAGAGTCTAGAGGCGACCATCTCTATCATGGCCATGGTCATGGACAGATTTGCGTGACGTACTGACGTGTGCCTCTGCACAACCACTGCGTGTTTGCGTGCATGCTCACCAACTGCACCAAGCAAGGGAGATTCGATCAGTTACCCTTTGGTCACGTACGCGTACGTACCGTGTCAGCTCAGATGCGACGCGGTACACACTACGCGCTCTGTTTTGTTTTCTTGTTCACGTCATTACTAGTAACAAACTTTTTTTCTTGAGATCAATGATGCGGCCCGCTTTAAGATACATGAAACAAATAAGGGTTGCCTACAACGGCTGATAGCAAACAAATAATCTTTCTGCTGATCTTATTAAACATATCTACAGAAGGTTAATACAGGTCTGATGCCTGCATTTTGCTGTCATTTATAAAGATTGATCACATTATGCAATTAGACTTGTTCCAAGTTGCTACATATGTGTAGCCTACGATCTTGGATGGTATCGTCAGCCAGCAAGTGCGCTATATTGGTCCCGTTCGCTTGGAGGAATTTGGAGGAATCTGGATGGTTTTGGACGAATCTGGAGGAATTTGTGAGAGAAAAATACTGTTCCCTGAAGTCACTTAAACCTAAAGATATCAAGTCCTGCATGTGTAGGGCGTAGGATGCATCCCAGGCATGCAACACAGACAGGCAACGTCACAGAAATAATCCTAATCCATTAGCACAAGGTCCGTGCCCCAGTTGAAATACTCTGGGAGGGGGAGCAGATCGACATAGCAGAAACAGAAACATGCATATGTTTTACGAGTTCAAGGAATTCTTGGATTGCTGGAGTTTTGCATTGTATGCACTCTCCAGTTCCTCCTGCAAAATTAAATGGCAGAAAATGATTCAGACTTATGCCCCAGGATGTGTCAGAATCACGAGATAGAAAAGAGTTAATTCCTAGTAAGAGAATGCTCAAGGGAAACATTAAATGGTTTCAAGCACAAGATCGCATGATATCAAGGACTTGAGAAGAGCGTAGCTGAAAGTAAGCAAGAATCCTAACATATGGATTGCGGCATATGGTTTCAAGCACAAGATCACAAAAAATCTTCGACAGCAGAAACAATCATGTGTGCCTAAGTTTCTGCTGTCAAAGATATTTTGCAGGACTTGGATTATTCATAAAGATGCATAAGGATTGCGGCACTGCCACAAAAATGTAGGGAATATAGTCCGTACCTTGCATGCTTTCAGCAATGGTTCCAGAAAGGATGTTCTGAAGAAACTGGTGGATTTCTCTAGGGACATTCTTTCCCAATCTGAAACTCATAATAGGATTGTGAAAAACCAAGCCATATTAGCCTATTAGGCAAAACTGCATGGTACTAGAATGCCTTTTGTTTTTTGCAATCACGAAATAATATATGTTCACACAAATCCCAAAAGGTGAATGGCTATAATCACTTACTATTTTCAGAATCTGTCTGAAAACCAGCAGCATTGAGCTCTCCTAAAAGTTGTATAAGTGTACTTGTTTTAGCAAATCAGCATTGTACCATGATGCTTGGAAGAATATGAAATGATAGTGTGTCACTGTGTCTTAATTCATGCTAGGCTCTATGGACCGACCATACCTGTGATAGAGTTGGAACGGCTGCAGGATCAAAATCATCACAATTATTGGGATCAATTGGAACACAAACACGACCTAGAAAAAGAAATAACAATAAAATGTCAGCAAAGGGGTGTGTGACCAAAAAAAATCCTCCAGTCGTTAGAATAATTCAGTTGACTTTGACTTGACAGAATAAACTAAATGAAAAGGTCAAGTATTTTAAGTGAATGCATCTGCTCTGGAGTCTAGAGGTTTTAAAGGGACATGCCAATGCCATGCATATGTAGAACCCTGAGCATAAGAGCATGCCACTTTATTATCACATTATAAACTAATACAGGAAGTCGGGAATTGAATGCATTATGACTTTTACCTGTCTTCGGATGTATACAAAAGGGAGCTTTTAGTAAATGATTCATGTGCTTTGATACCTGGCATGGGTATAAAGTTGATTAGGAGTGAGAACCACCTTGTACATTACTAGTGCAAACTCATACAACTGATGAATTCTCTTTTACCTCCATGTCAAGTCTAGGATATGTGTATGAGAAGACAATCTCTTCCACACATCTACGAAGCCCTTGAGCCTGAAACATAGAATAATTAGCACTATTATTTAACATAATAAGATGAGCCAGCAGATATGGCTGTAATTGAGAAATCAGAATATTACACAATCAAAAGAAATAAATATCGATTGATAAACAGGCAAATGTCCAAACAAAAGTAAATAGGAACGCAGGGGATTAAACACAGAAAAAAGTAATTAGGAGATTAAACAAACCTTGTGCTTTCCTGACTGTAAAGTCGTCTTCAATTGATCCCATCTGGTTGCATTGATATCTTCCTTTGAAAGAGAAGATCGTCTGTTTCCCTGCCACTTGCCATGGAGCTCACTAGCAACATCTAGAAATGAAATCCAATTCAGAATGATGGCGAACATATCTATGCCATGCTAAACAAGGGATGGTAGATTTCATCTATGTCAGAGTAACGTTCATTTTTCAGGGTGCCTTTTCTTACTTTCGTCAGGGATAAGATCAAGAATCTTCTGACATCTCTCCTCTGATGCAAAGAGTTGTTGGTTAAGGAGCAACTTATCATTAAAGAAGCTTCTAAGAACATCCGTGTATGACCGCCTGCAGGAGAATAATAAATTACATAACAATAAATTTAGCTCTTCCATTGTGTGTAGTGTGTTGGTAGATCAAACAAACTGATGAGACAGCTAAGACATACGCAAGGAAAGGATGGAGGACAGGTCCAGCCAAGGATACTTTCTTTAGCGCATTTTCACCACCCTGAGATAGATTCATAGGGTTAAATAGATTTCTGGAGGGGGCAAGAAATGGAATCAAGAGTAACGCATGATGAAGTGCCACCTTGTAGACTCGAAAGTAGTCAGCAATCGCGGCCCTTTGTTCATTGCTGAGCCTAACAGGAGAACACATGCGTTTTAAGATCACAAACATAGGAGACAAATAGGAGTTAATTCAGGCATACTTTCTTGCTCCGCTATCACAGACCCAGCAATGGACACCACGACTCCCACTGTATATCCAGAGTATGTGATTGAAACCAAAATCATCTGGAAACAATGATTTTAATTATAATAAGCACACAAATGCACACTTCAGCGGAAGTCAGTAACCAACTGCATTAGGGCGTACCCAGTGCAGAGAGCTCCCGCTCTGTGCGGGGTCTGGGGAAGGGTGTTAGTGGCAAGCCTTACCCTCGCCTGTGCAATGCGAGGAGACCGCGACTCGAACCCGGGACCTTCCGGTCACAGGCGGTAAGACTCTACCGCTTGCACCAGGCCCGCCCTTCAGTAACCAACTGCATTGTGTGGATAAATATGCAAAAGTGACTAGTCCATGTTATGATTTATTGCGTAAAAAAAAATGGCATGCCTCTAAGCGAAGTATCCAAAAATTTTGATAGCAATTGTCATTAACGGCCAGCAATCTAAGCAGACATCAGCTCCAGAGCAGCAGTAGCGAACATCATCATAATCAGATATATCCTGGGAAAAAATAAAATGTTGACAGCTTGCAACAGTGCACATCACACAAGAATACAGCTTGCACAGGTATAAAGGGTAAAGGGAAAGAAAAGAAAATGTAAGTTTCCTATCTTACAATGTCAAAAATTAGTTCCCTTTCCACCGGTACAAAGACATTATTGCCAGATTGGGCATAAGCATGACGCTTTGAAGGCTACAGAAAAGAAAACATGATTCATCAGGTAGTTGCAAAAAGAGTGTAATGCAGAAAATTAGAATCAAACACACAAAAAATGATGTGTTTAGCAATGCTGCATCATACATCTACACTGTAGACAGGTCCAATATCAATCTTGAAAGGGCACTTCTCCTTAATAGAACTCTCCAATTCAGTAGCATTATCAAAGGATTGGAAGCACAGGTAGATGTCATTCTCCAGTGTAAGTGAAAACTCCCGACGTCCAACATATGCCTGATCACATCCAGGGTGCTTTCCATCTATAGAAAAGAAAATTTGGTCAATCAAGACACAGCAAGTGTAACACCTGGGCTCAGGGCTTAATAGGATTAATAGGATACTCATACCAATAAGTTGCAACTTCTTTTCCGGAAGCCCATCTGCAAATAACTCCGAGGTTAAGCGTGCTTGGCCTGGAGCGATGGGTGACCGACCGGGAAGTTCTTCCCGGGTGCGCACGAGTGAGGACAAAGTGCGCAGAAAAGACCTGTGTTGGTCTGTGAGGGCAGTCTATATCCTAGAGAAGCTGTCAGATGTAAGCGGGCCCGGCCTTAGAGAGGCGGGACGTTACAGCAAGAGTGCAAGGCTAACTCCTATAATCGAAGAATCAGGATGTGAGCATGAACCATTTCCATAGCAAAGCCATTTGAAGAAATCACCATAGGGGAAGAGCTTTCCTGCAATCATAATGCAAGTTGTTATCACAAACAGAAGCACAAATCAAAGACTAACCAGTCTCCTTACATAGTAGAGCAGGTTTTTAAATGAAAAGCCTCAGTTAGATAAAGAGCATGCCTTACACCAGATGATTAGCAAAATGTGCTACGCCTTGAAAAAGAAAAAGGAGTATGAAAATAAGATATACTAAAGTTCTCAAGAAAATTGGAGAGGGAACTCTTCCAGCAAGCAAATGGTAGCCAATTGTTTCTTCATCTGTTAGATGTCTCCATCACATAGAACAACCAAAAAACCTCAAACCTAGGGAACAGACTCCAAGAGACATTATGATTAAGATGCAGCCTCAACCACACGGGCTGAGGGAAAAAAAAAACTGAAATCCAGCTTCACCCTATAGAGCTGCAAAGTAACCTGGGTCGGCCACGACCTTCTGGGCTGGCAACCACTGCAACTACCCCTTGGGAGGAGGGCCCAAACCAACCGCAAGCGCCACAAGTGAGCCCCCTGCCACTATATTTTGGGTTGCTAGCAAGGGGATTTTTTTTTTGGTTGCCACCAGATTTGAAACCTGGCTGATGTCTCCCTAAACTGGAGAGCTTACCGCTACACTACAAGAGTGTTGGCCACATACAAAAAAAATCAACCATAGCATTCATTAAAAAAACACAGCCCCTAAACTGTGATGCAAGACCTCAACTTTGTGCAAAATCAATGATAACTTCAGAAAACATATAGTTATGGACAGACAAGATGTGTCGGTCCTGTTTCAATTTATCTTCTCCATTCCACGCCATTATAAGGGAACAAATCAGTTTACCATAGTAGATTCGGAGATAGTCAGTGCTGAACCCCTCTGGTACAGCAGTGTGGGCTTCTAGCTGTTGCTGCTTCTGGCCGTCAATATCCATAGAATCAACCGGCTCGTCGTCCCTACCCATCCTTAGATCAAAAACAGCCTGTACCAAACGAAACGAAGGAATCCAAATTAGACCAAAAAAAGGCATGGACTGCATTTGCAGGGAAAAAAAAAACCGTCAGGAAACTAGACCAGAAGAAGGCATGGCATGCAGGATTTTTTTTTCTTTTTGACAAACGAGAAATGGAGGGCATGCACTGGGTGTCTGGGTTGGAGATGGGGGTGGAGTTCGCGCAGGACCCTACGAATCCAATCAAGGTTGGATCGAGTACATGGCGATAGTTTTTGCAGAAAAATTCAAAGCTAGTGGACATAATACATGTATATATATACTTGTAACTGGGTCAGATCCGAATACAAATAGCTTGTATTAGGGTTCTGGGAGCTTGGTTTCACACAGCAGGCAAGGGAAGGGGTATTCGTCAGTGGCGGACCTAGGATGCTAGACCAAAATTTACACATGCGATCGGTGAGCAACCGTGCCCCGCAATTTGGTATACAAAAACTAAATAAAGTAAGTCTTAGATATGACAATTAAGTTTGAAACTTGCATCAATTAGAATGTCTCCATCCCTCTTCATAATTCACAAATCCAACAACCAAATTACATAATGCATGAGTAATCAACCAATAAATCCCTAATTCCAGTGCCTACCATCTATAGGCTAGATCAATTGAACTAATTTCGGGACAAAATGATATACTGAATAATAAATAGGTCAGGGTTGGCGTACCTTATGGAGTTCAAAGAGTTTGGGGGCCACTCCAGTACTCCACCTCCACGCTGCACGGCATCCGGGCAAGGGGTAACGGGAAGAGAGTAAGAGACAAGAGAGAGAGAGTCGCAGGCAGGAAGCGACTTGCAAGATGCAAGGAGGGGTGCAGGCGTTCCTCACCAGGGCACTAGGAGGATCTTCCAGCGGCCGGCGGCGGTCCTCAGACGGTGCCCCCTGGGCCAGCGGAGTGGAAGTGGACTCACGGACGGGATCAGCGAGTGTTGCGGCCTGACGAAGACCTAGCAAAGGTGGCTCCGGCTGCTTGCCTGCTTCGGATGCAGGCGGGCGGCGCAAGCATGGGGCAGGGGGAACGGTGCGGACTGCGGTAAAGGCAGAGATGGAAAAGAGGTAGGAGAATGGCGGGAAAAGAGGCAGCAGAATGGCGGCCGAGTGGTGGGTGCCACTGCGCTGCGCCTAGTAGCACACGCGACAGGCCGACGGCCGGCCCAGGTCTCCCAAACAAAATTGCACACGCGACGGGCCGACGGCAGGACCAGGCATCGCGGGTGGGCTCGTTGTGGCCTTGCTGTCTCCTGGGCTGAGTGAGCCTCGCCCGCAACGGCGCCACGCCCAATCGTCAATCGACCTCCTCCTTGGTTCTTGCTTTCGCTTCCCGTCCGGCCGTCGCGTTCCCTTGGACTTCGACCCCGGCCGGCGGCGCTGTCGAAGGCGAGGCCGGCCAGCCAAATCGACGCCTCTCCGCCGAGCGCCCGGGCGGACCCGCGGCCGCTCCCTCCTTCGGCCGGAGCGCCACTTGGTTCTGCCTCTCCTCTTCGCCTCGCCTACGTCGGTAAGGAACCCTCCCCAGCTTGACCGGGTAGATTACTCGTTTAATTTGTTCCTCGTTTTCATTTCAGTAACAAGGGGAATGCACACTTGCAGGAGGACAGAGATTCCAAAATTCAGTACAAACTGACGGACCTACACATTCGAAGCCTGGCATGACGCTGTCAGTGTCCAGGTAGCTGCCTCAATGGCGCTGAAGGTTGTGTCTCGCATACGGTTTGCGAGACGGCACCTGTTATCAGGCAGACTCATGTACTGTTCGTGCCCAGATTCGCCCTCCGTGCGCGCTTCTGCCGATAGGACAAGTTCTTCTGAGTTTGATTCTGCGATCCAGTCACTCAAGGACAATCTCCGGCCAGAGAGTCTAGCCCGGGTTCTCGATTCCACATCCGACTCGAGCTTGGCTCTTAGGATCTTCAGATGGGTTTCACATCAGAGATATAACATTCACACAGTTGACACCTACAGCTGTATAATCTCCAGGCTTACTGCTGTGGAAAATCGTGATGAGATGGACAGCCTCCTCAGTGAGATGGTCAGGCTGAAGGTGCCTGCGTTGGAGCAGGCCCTTAATAAATTAGTTGAGTGCCTGAGCAGTAAGAACCAATTTGATGAAGCTTTGCTGGTAATCCAGCATGCTAGCTCTCTGCTTAAGTTGTCAGTCTCAGCTTGCAATGGAGTGCTGCATGGTGTGGTCAAGCAAGGAAGGGGATTGCGGTTGTTCATGCTTGTGTACACGGAGATTGTCAAGGCGGGAGTCCTCCCTGATTTGGAGACACTGAATTTGCTGATCGAGGCCTTGTGTGAATCTGGTCGTTTAGACTTGGCACTGATTCAGTTTGACAGGATGAGCAAGAAGAGGTGTACTCCTAATAGTCATACGTTTGAGGTACTGATCACAGCACTTTGTTCCCACAGCAGAGCAGATGAAGCTGTGAAGCTCTTTGATAAGATGCTGCAACTTAGATGCTCCCCTGATAGCAGCTTCCATGCTCAAGTGATGCCCCTGTTTTGCAGGTTCAGTAAAGTCAAGGAGGCAATCATGTTGCATCGAATGATGAAAGAAGATAACATTCAGTTGAGTCTGCAGTTGTACAGTGCCTTGGTTAGATGTTTGTGTGAGAATCAACTATTGGATGACGCTACCATAGTGCTCAAAGAGATGATTACATCGGGTCATGCTCCAATGGCAAGTACATATGTGGATATGATAAATTGTTACTGTACAAATGCCAAGTTCCAATGCTGTGATCTTTCTAGAGGAAAATGATGTCACTGAAACAGAACCATATAATGTGCTGCTGACATGGTTGTGTAGAAATGACAGGCTGCAGGATTCAGTAAGCTATCTTGAGAAATTGCACAGCAGAGGTTTTGTTGATTGTGAGTCATGGAACATTGTTATAACTCAGTTCTGCAATGAAGGAAACATCAGAAGAGCATCTGAGCTCATTGGTAGAATGGTTGTTTCTTCATTTGCACCAGACGAGACTACCTATTCTGCTGTTATATCTTGTTACTGTCGATTAGGATTGTACATAGATGCCTTGAGTATGTTCAGAAGGGTAAGTATTAATAACTTGTCTTTGAATTGAATCTTTCTCACAGCTTGTAGAGATTTTGTGTCACACAAAGAGGATCCAAGAAGCTATTGAAGTTTTTAAATATCACTATAAAAGAGGCTTCAGTCTGACAAACAAGTCACTTGATATGCTAATTGAAGGGAGTTGCTTGTCTGGAAAGATCCGCGAAGCAGTCAAATTGCGTACGTTGGCTGTTTGCACAGGCACTTCTTGTACATTCTCCACTTATGGCATAATTATCCAAGCACTGCTCCATTTGAAGAAGGGGAAAGATGTATTGACTCTCTTTGCACAAATGCTGATGGAAGGTTGTCCATTGGATGGGTATGCATACAATATTCTGTTGCGCTCTTTCCTCACCAAGGAGACAATTATTGAGGCTGCTATCTTGTTCAACAGAATGGTTAATCATTCCTTTTTTCCTGACCAAGAGACATTTGAATTGTTAGTCAATGATATGGCTTTGTTTTCTTTTCTCAACATGGTTGCACAAAGTTTACTGAAAGTGATAGATACAAGTGGAACAGTGAGCCCCAGAATATATAATATTATTATTTATGGACTTATTAAAGAAGGCTTCAAGAGTGAGGCATGCAAGTTTCTAGACCAAATGCTGGAAAAGGGGTGGGTGCCTGATTCAAGGACTCATCGTGTCTTGGTCGGCAGCTCTGGTCTGGTGGAGGCTAGAGAGCTTGTTGAAGCCTACCAGACAGTGGATGGTGACAATGTGACGAACATATTGTTGGAAGGACTAGACTGAGGTCTGAGACATGTTTTTGTGTACTATGATAGGGAAATGATATACCAGTGCTGACATTTCAGCGCTGACAGTGTTTCCAGGTAAAGTTCTCATGAAACACTGTCAATAATGAATACTGGTAGAAGAATCTAGAAAAGTAGAAAAACCTGTAGCAGAAAAGATAAGAGGGTTGTACATACTTGAAAGACCTTCAGCAAAGAAAGATGAACACGGCAAATTACTTTCTGTATAACATCCTGTGCTTTTCAGACATTATTGTGCCATTTCTGAGAAAAACACATTCTTTGCTTTTCTCGAATAAAAAACACATTCTTTGCTATTAATAATAATCCATGTGATGACTTGATGAGTTAAATTGTACTTTAGTTCCTTGCCTGAATTCTGTGCTATTATATTTGTGACTATTCTGAACCCAATGTGGAACTAAACCAACACCACAAAACAAAATCCACCTGCTAGGCCTCTACTATTTGGGGTGTTTAAAATCTAAAACAGTAATACATGATGGCAAGTTACTCCTGAAATAAAAAGGTACTGTGTTTTCTTTACAGGCTTGATATCAGTTGATACTGAGCTGATAAAAAGGAGATGGCATAGAAAAACATAAGATTCAGCAAGGCTGAATGTGAAAATGAAGACTGCCACCATAAGTTGAAACCTCTAAGCTCAACTTAGCCTCCAGGTTTGCACCTTTGCACTTATAATTATCCCATCTCATTGATTTATTCCACAATTGCGCATTTTGTTTTTGTTTGGTTCTGTCTGCATTTGTGCCCTCATATTTTTATAGCTTAAGCAAACATGTTATCTTTCAGTACCTTTTCAGCTCAACAAGAGATGCCCGATTTCCTGATATATCGCAGAACCACCCATAATCCTCCCTGTTTACTGCGGCAACTCTGGATGTTTAAAAAACACTGGATGTAAGGCTGCCAATCCTCCTTTGTGAAGCCCACAGCAAAGTCATTACTAGAATCTGGGCATCAGACTTCAGTGCTACGTTAGCTGTGCTTGTGGGTTTCCCTTGATTGATGGTGGTGGTTTCAAGTGATGCCGTCCCGTACTCCCGTCTCCATGTAACTGTTTTGAAATCGACCTGCCTTCGCCTATCAGTCCTGTACGTGGTGTCTGTCTCAGTGTCTTTTGGTAAGTTGTACTCTCTCCGTTCCAAATTATAAGTCACTTTGACTTTTTTTTGGTACACCTATTTTGCTGTGTATCTAGATATAACATATGTCTAGATACATAATAAATTCTATGTACAAAAAAAAGTCATAACGATTTATAATTTGGAAAGGATGGAGTACATGTTAAGTTGTCATGAGACCTCGAAACTGTTGCCCATTTCTGAACTATAACATCAGGATCGTTGTCAAACTGTTGGATTCTGAACTATAACATCAGTATCGTTGTAAGCATTCGATTGAATCCATCGACTCTTTTGTCTTGGTATCAGCCTTAATTGAATATGGGGAGTTGGGGACATAAGGTTATGCTTCAAACGTCTGGGACCAGGCAGTGTCCCTAGGTCGTCAATTCGAACGGTTGGGATCGTTGTCTGGCAGGTCATGAACCAAACATGCCAAAAAATCATGGGAATTGCTATAATCCAGACGCCTGAATTTTGGATTTTTTAGGCGACGATCTCAGCCGTTGGATCAAGATCCAACGGCCAGCTGATCCAGCCCTCTGTTCATCTTGTTCCTCGGCATATTCTTCCAACCCGCGTCCAGCCTGCCCGCTCCCCTGCTGCCGTGGCTACGGAGCTCCGGCGAGACCCTACGGCGCTTGCGGCAGCCTTCCTCTTCCCCCTTCCCCCTCCTGCCGCTGCTTTCTTCTCTAACTCCGGCGAGAACGGTCACGATGTGCCCCGCCCCAACCTGGCCAGGCCGCCTCCATCGTCGCCAAGGCCACGAAGCCGCCCGGTCGTCGTCTCCACCGCCTGGCCTGCCTACCTCCCCAAAACTACCTCTGTCCAGGAAAGAATATAACTATGGTATCCATATCCTCTATAGTAGTTTAAGTTTGATCAAGTTTAAAGCGAATCTTATTCACATTTATATCTTCAAATTGATTTACTACAAAAAATATATTTCATAATTAATTTAATGGTATTTGTTTGGTAATATAAATGTTAGTATTTTTCTAACAGATTTAAATAAATTTGAAAGCATTTAATTTTTTAAAACAACGAGAATTGTATTCTTGTGTGGACGAGCAAGTAATTTAGAAGAGAGGGAGTATTTTGAGAATGAGGGAGGAAACAAATTTTAGCATACAGTTTTCTCGGAGTCAAGTTGACAACTCTCGCCTGGACCCCTAGCCCTGATGTGTTCGGCTCGACCGCACCGCGTCATGGAATGTCCCCGCTGCCGCAACTCGAGTAGCAAGTCACCTCACGAGTCGGATTCGCTCGTTCTCCTTCCGGCACGCGCGCACCGGTGCACGCAACGCAAAGCACCTCTCGAACGCCAGCTCCCCTCCCTCTCCGTCTTATCAGCCTCGCCCTTCTAGAGGGTTCTGGAAGCCAACCCAAGCCATGGACGCCGCCAGCACCGCCGCCGCCGCCGCCGCCTTGGCCACCCCGGCCCCCGCCCCGGCCGCGACCGTGCAGGTGCCGCGCGGGCAGGTGGATCTGATCGATTTTATCGACTGGACCGGCGTCGAGTGCCTCAACCAGGACTCGTCCCACAGCATCGTGAACGCGCTCAAGCAGGTAGGCGCCGCGTTCCCCCTTGACCCAAACCCTAGCTCGACCAGCGCCTTCCTGGGATCCGAACGGATTTTAGATTCTGCTCTTTGCGCGATTTTGGTGGGGGCAGTTCGTTTGGTTTTCCTTTTTTTTCCGGGAAGTTCTAGGGTTTCGTCGGTGCTGACTTTCTGATCGCTCGTGGCTGTACTGCGATCTCTAATGGCGATTGCGTTGTGGTGCTTGTTTGGTGGTTGCAGAGTTTGCGGGACGACGAGGGGCTGTACCTCGCCAGCGATTCGGACGAGCAGCTGCTGATCTACATCCCCTTTATGCAGGTGGTCAAACTGCATTCCGCACTATTCAAAGGCCCCGAGGAAGAGGGTAAGATTTGCAACTCCCTGTTTGGGTTCTGTGCGATGAGGCTAGATTTGTGCCCAATTGACAGTTTATATGTTCAAAGTAGGCAGGAGCACTACATTCCTAAGTTATATGCAATAGTGATAGCTAGATCACCTGATTGATGTTAGGTCTGCGAGGATCATGTAACATCAGTTCTGATTTCATGAATTAACATCTGGTGATTGGTGGCCCCTTCACATAATGCATTGTTAGTTGTGCTGCTGAAAAATGTCCTTGTGTTCGGACTTGCAACAAAGGTGCTTGCTTGTTTAGATTTCTGAAACTTGCATTAGTATTGCCAGTGTTTTTTTATCAAGAAAAGACTGTGGGGAGATCCCCACAGTGATAGATTTCTGATACTTGCATTAGTATTGCCAGTGTTAAGTCGCCATTTTATTGGAGACAATTCCCTATTTGACACCGCATGAAAATTCAGCCTCCCTTATTTGACACGGGTTCTTACTTTCATTCCCAATAATATGGCACTGTTGTTAGCTCTTTTCCATCAAAAGGCTGTTAAGTGCCATGTGAAAATGTGGATTGCCTTGTATTCTGTTTGTAGCAAAGAACTTATTAATGTTCCATGGTATACAAATAAATACATGGGCACACAAGGTTTAGATGAATTTCAACAAGTTTACAAGAATGAAAGTTTTGTAGGATGAAAAGAGTGAAATTTAAATAACACCTAGTCGAGTTTGTATGAGAGGATTTGACTTCAGATGAATAGTATTTGAACAGTCCACCAAGCTTGAGACCCACTCTGTTCTGTCTGGACTCTGGCATGGCCGAGGCCGCCTGCAGCTCCACCAGCTGCTGCTTCACGGTGTCGGTTCCTACCTGCAGAGTTGCAGACCAAAAGTGCAATCCCATTTTTTCGCATGGTGCTTATCAGACTCTGATGGAAAATTTAATGTTAGTGTTATTGAGAATAAAAGTTAGACCCAGCATCAAATAAGGGAGGCTGTATTTCATTTTATTGCTTCCTTGTACTTTGACCTAACTGAAAACATAGTATGCGTTACCAACTTAACGCCAAGTCTTTTTTTGGCAATTTTTTTGTTGAGAACTGCATGATGCTCTGTCACTGCAATTTTATGGTTGCCTTTCTTTTTCAAACAATAATGCCCTTTTCTCATATTAGGCCCCAAAACAGTAAAACTCTTCTCCAACAAAGAGCATATGGGTTTCAGGTATTCTACCACCTGTCTGGAGTTGTTTGGAGTTTGGTCTTTTCAGAACACATTATCTTTTCTATTCAGCTTGAGTGCATGACCATATATTTATGTAATAAATGGCAGCAATGTCAATGACTATCCACCAAGTGACACCCTCGAGCTATCCTCCAATCATTTGATAGACGTATGACTTATCACCCTACTCTTATATATGGTTGATGGCCATCCAGTTTTTTTGGCATACCAGCTATTATTGTTTTGCTCACCCAGATGGGTCTTGGCCTTTCTTACCTGCAGAATAAACCTTTGCCTCTAAAGTATGTCAAGTTCCAAAATGTTCGCAGGTATGTACATTTTTATATGCTTTTCTTCCCTCTTGTTTCTTATCACTGTTTTTAATGGCCTTCTTTTATTATTTCAGCCTGACTATATTTATTGAGGACAATCAAAGTGGAAGTGATGTCTCGAAAATTCACAAGATTGCTCTTTATGGAACAACGTAAGTTTTTCTCTTCCACATGTTTACTATCATAGCCACTGTTTCTGTTTTGGTTGGTTCTACTTCGTTTTGGGCAAAGGCTAGAATTATAAAGTTTTGTTAGTGTGAAGATAAGAAATGATGATGATGTCTAAAGTAAAAGTCACTGAAGGAGATCCTCTGGAATAGTACTAATTATTTGGAGGAGGAGAAATTGCAATTCTGGAATATGAACAAGAATTGGAAACATGTATTCTTTGAGCTAATAAATTTAATTAAGTTTGCGAGGACATCCATTTTTTTTTTGAGGTAGACATCCATAGAAATTCAAGCTGATTGGTGATACCTGCTTAGTGATCAATAGGATACCTGCGTGATATGCAAGTGCTATTTCTCTGTTCATTTGTACAAGCAGGTTACTATTACTACCTGTACAGAAAAAGTAGCTGGAGTTCTGCTAGATTTAGTTACTGGCTATTTTATTTAGCCAAAATTGAAAGGTGAAGGAAATCAATATACCAAATCAGATAGGAATGGGCTTAAGGAAGGGGATCCATTGTCAGGCTTTGAGAACGTAGTAGAACTCTCCTTAATTTCTTCACATATGCATACCAGCATATGTAATTGACGCGGTCCATTTTCCTAAAGTTAAATTGCTTGGTTTATTTTGCAGTGTGGACACGACGAATATGAAGGATTTGAAGAAGATAGAAGAGCACTGAGACCATTTAAAGGTTGAGCTTATTCCAGTGGGTGTATGGCATACTAGAAACAGTTAGATGTTGAATTGAGCAATTTGTAGTTGACCCTGGCAACATTTTCCCCCCTATTTTTATACAACGAGGAGTTCAAAGAGTGCAAGTCTGGTGATGCCGAAGGTACTGCCTCTTGGCAGCTTGTAATCCTGCAATTTATGGCTTGGGTGTGACAGTCAGACCATCCGAATCCATTTCATGAATGAACCAAAATTACTCCATGCATTGATGGTATTGCAAACTTAGCCAGCAAAGCTTAGTTCGTTCCTGGGAAGTTTGGTTTGTGTTGAACATTTCTGAGGCCGATGAATGCATTGTTGCGGCAATTGCCATACGCACAGCTGCCTTGCCGGCGTGATCCCTTCGCTGCCGTTTGTGATATAATGAATTGGATTGGCAATACTTCGTTGGTAGCAGTAATGTTCAATCACGGCAGTGCCGTTCGACCCTATCTATGGATTACAGATTGGCCTGCAAGTTTGCAACCCATCCAGGTAGCCGTAGGCTTAGATTACATGTGATCCTATGTATATATGCTCACATTCATCAGTCGACGCCTTCGATCACAGCGAGGATGGCCTGGAAGAGGTTGATGACGTCGAGGTAGAGCTCGATGGCGGCGGCGACGTACTCGTCGTAGGAGTAGCGCTTGATGAGGTTGTCGGTGTCGTAGATGATGAAGCCTGAGAAGACAAGCGCGGCGATGCACCCGTACACCATGGTCCCCGTCTTTCCCAGGGGGAAGAGGATCCGCACGAGGCCGAAGAGCATGAGGATGAGGACGGCGGCCATCAAGAATGGCCCCAGGAACTCGAAGTCGTAGCCTTGCTTGGCCGCCCAGAAGGTGTGGCGGTGAGCCCCAACACCACCACCATGGTGATCACCACCGCCTCCAGTATGACGGGCCCTTCGCCGACAGGCAGCTGAGCCCCACGGCGAAGCTGATGCCGACGGTGAAGAGCGCCAGGAGCACGAGGTTCACCGGGTGCCGCTTCCGGTAAATGATCATCGGAATCATCACTGCATTTTTTTTAAAATGCACACCGAGCAACGACGTCGACCGATGATCCATGTGAATGAACATGTATATGTGCATACGCGTACGAGAAGTCGAGAAAGAAGCACGGACGGACGTACCGAGGATGGGGAAGATGATGACGGCGATGGTGGCGGCGATGGCGCCCATGGTGCGGGATCGGAAGAAGTCGCCGATGGCGCCCACGAGGTTGACCGTGGCGGCGACGGCCACCGTCAGCAGCAGCTGCAGGCAGACGATCGCGTACACCTTGCGGATGAAGGCCCACCGCAGCTGCGGGCTCTCCATCATGTACGGGTACATGCCGCCGTCCGCCCCCGGCGGGTAGCACGCCTCCGTGTCGTGGCTGCACTTGCCGTGCTTGCCCATGGCTGGCTGCTGGCCTGGCCGGGCCTGTCTCCTGCGCGCGTGCCCCGAGGGAAAGAGACGGCGAGCAGCCGGTGGTCGTCGGTCCTCGCGCCTCGTCGGCTATTGATAGGTGGGCTGCGCTGCGCTGGGGGGGGATGTTTAGGCGTGTCGGAACCTTTTTGGGTGGTGGAGAAAGATGGCGGCAACTGCACGAGGGCTTCTATTCTTGGTGCGCTCAAATTGTAAGAGTAGCTTTTCCCGGCTGGTCTTTTGTCATGTGATGTAATGTATGTACGTAATACAGTAGTCTCAGTATATCTGTCTTACTGTTGGGTTCCTAACTTCCTAATAAGAAACCAAACGTTTATTTTTCTACTATAGTATAATATAGTCCGCACCAAAAAGAAAATCTGATGAGCAAAGCTCCTGCGTATATCCCTAAGAAAAGAAAAGAATTTGCCGTTTTTTCTCTACTCTGTTTTTACTCTTGAGAACCTCCGTCCCTAAATAATTGTCGCTTTTGGTTTTCGTGCCATAAGCTTGACGGGATTTGTAGAAAATACGTGCAACATTTGTATCTCTAAATAAATTTATTATGCAAATAAATTCAATGATCTATCTAATGATATTAGTTTTGTACCATAAATATTAATATATATTTAGTCAAGTTGTTTCTTGAAAAACGAAAACAATAATTATTTAGGGACGGAGACTTCAGATGTAGGAGTGTCTCCCGACAAATGGATTTATTATGTTTGGCATGCAGTTCTGTCCTATTACTTGCCTGTTTTTTCCTCGAATAAAGCAGGGTAGCCACGTATCATTTTATTGAGATAAGAGAAAAGAAAACAAGAAAAAGGACATAGAATCTACTCGCAGGAACACGCACTGGTTACAGAGTTGCAAAAAAACCAGAAAAAAAATAACCCAAAAAACTCAATACTCCTCTCTCTCTCTCTCTCTCTCTCAGAAATACTCATACCTATTCTAGGAGAGCAACCAAAGGCGTAGCTCTATCTCCTGGAGAGCAGAAGCTCCAACGAAAGCACCAAACGCTGCTCTCATTGCCTCTCAATATTTACCGAACCACTTGCACATTTAGACTTACACTCTCAAACAACATTTAAATGCTTCCATAATCCATATCTCCTAAGCAGTCAGGATGACTAAAGTGCATCCTTTTCTCATATCTTTGGGTATCCTCTTTTTTTATGCAATCCATGGCTCTATGGCCTTGTTATTGGAACCATAAGCTCGACAACATTGCGAGCAATCAAGGTCTTTACAAATTTTGGGAGGGGGCTTGCCCACACATGGCGATCACCCGGGTCCCAACACAGAGAGAGCTTAGTTAAATTATGTGCTATCCCATTACAAGCTCTAGGAATAGAAACTGCATACAAAATGCTCATTCAAAAAATCACGAGTGTCCCTTATCAACATTCCGCATGCTGCGAGAATGCGAGATCCATGGATGGTGAGACAAGAGCTTTTTGAAAAATTGTCGAGTCCATCTCCACCTGCACTCAGTGAAATGCCATGATCTGTAGCCGCTTGCAAAGCCTGGGCACACGCTACTGCTTCAGCTGTGATTGCATCCGGGATTGATCCCAGTCGACCGGCCCCTGCAAGCACCACTTCGCCTTCATAGTCACGGACAGTAAAGCCCCAACTTCCTTGCATCGTGTCCTGGATGAATGAGCCACCGAATTGATCTTGAGCTGGCCCGGCGGTGGAGCTTTCCATCTAGCATTCCCAGCTGTCTGCCTGATCGGCTCCTTCCTCTCCAACTTGCTCAAATCATTCAGCAAGTTAATTACATGTGCAGCAACGCCATCCACACCCTGACCCTTCTCCCCTTTGTTATTTTTTTTTTCTCTCAGTCCACCACTTCCAAAGGGATAACACTGTTTTAGTTCGAACTTCTTCTTTCAGTGATAATATTTCAGTCACCACTTCCCATGCCGATTGCTTTGACAACAGCTGTTGGCGAACCGGCTCAAGGGAAAGAGTAGACCACCATCGCTTCACCAGCTTGCATTTAAGAAAGCAATGTCCTCCATCCTCATCCAACCGGTGACAAACTGGGCATCTTGTATCGAGCTGCACACCTCTCCTCTGAATATTCATCTTGAAAGCAAGACTGTTGCGTGCCAGTCTCCATAGAAAATGACAAACTCTGGGCTGGCATGGAAGCTTCCATAATTTGCGCCAAATAGCACTTCTGTTATTCACGGCACAGCTGCTATTACTCCATGTAGAGTAACACCACACACCCTAATCAGGGAGGTGACCTTCATTATATAACCTAATAGGCTAGGGTTACAATGTACAAGGCTAATGGGCCGTACACCCAATATGAGCTGTTATTATTACATTCTAACATCCTCCCTCGGTCTAAGCGGGAGTGTCACGAACACAAAGACTGAACCTAAAGTCAGTGAACAACTGTACAGGTAACCCTTTGGTCATAATGTCCGCGAACTGATGAGACGATGGAACATGGAGCACCCGAACCTGTCCCAAAGCAACCTTCTCACGGACGAAGTGAATATCTATCTCAATATGCTTCGTGCGACGATGATGAACTGGATTGGCGGTCATGTAGACAGCACTGACATTGTCGCAGTAGACGATCGTCGCCGAAGAGATGGGTGCGTGGAGCTCCTGAAGTAACTGACGAAGCCAACAAGTCTCAGCCACAGCGTGCGCAACAGCACGATACTCAGCCTCCGCACTCGAACGAGAGACCGTAGTCTGTCGTTTGGAGGACCAAGAGACTAAGTTGTCGCCGAGGAAGATACAGTAGCCTGAAGTGGAGCGCCGAGAGTCTGGACAACCAGCCCAATCAGCATCGGAGTAGGCGGTCAAGCTGGTGATGCTGCCTGTGCTGATGTGAAGCCCGGTGGACAGGGTGCCCTTGACATACCGCAGGACACGCTTGAGCATCGCAAGATGAGGTTCTCGCGGGTCGTGCATGAAGAGGCAAACCTGCTGAACTGCATAGGCGAGGTCCGGACGAGTCAGCGTGAGATACTGTAGCGCACCGGCGAGGCTGCGGTACTGAGTGGCATCCGCTACCGGAGCGCCGTCCGTAGCAGAGAGCTTGGCATGAGTGTCAACAGGAGTCGCCGTAGAATGACACTCAGCCATGCCGGCGCGCTGGAGCAGGTCCACAGCGTACTGGCGCTGAGACAGGAAGAGGCCGTCAGCAGAACGCGTGACAGAGATCCCGAGGAAGTGATGAAGATCCCCGAGATCTATCATGGCGAACTCAGAGTGAAGGAGCTCGGTGATGCGACGAAGAAGCGGGGTCAACGAGGCTGTCAGAATGATGTCGTCGACGTAGAGCAGCAAGTAGGCGATGTCGGCACCCGCTTTGTAAACAAAGAGAGATGTATCGGAGGTCGAAGCAGTGAAGCCGGACCGTTGGACGAAGCCGGAGAACCGCTGGTGCCACGCCCTGGGCGCCTGCTTGAGTCCGTACAAGGACTTTTGCAGGAGACAGACGTAGTCGGGAGCCGCCGGGTCAACGAAGCCGGGCGGTTGCTGGCAGTAGACTGTCTCGTTCAGATGGCCATGAAGAAAAGCGTTCTTCACGTCCAGCTGATGTATCGGCCAGGAGCGAGAGGCGGCGATGCTGAGGACGACCCGGATGGTGGCCGGTTTGACAACCGGGCTGAACGTCTCGTCGTAGTCGATGCCGTACCGCTGCGAGAACCCACGAACGACCCATCTGGCTTTATGACGAGCCAGAGAGCCGTCAGCATGAAACTTGTGCTTGAAGACCCACTTGCCGGTGATGACGTTGGCACGAGGCGGTCGAGGAACAAGTCGCCAGGTGCCATTGTCCACGAGCGCCTTGTATTCTTCAGCCATGGCCGCGCGCCAATTCGCATTGGCGAGCGCGGCGCGAGAGTTGCCACCGCACACCCTAATCAGGGGGGGTGACCTTCATTATATAGCCTAATAGGCTAGGGTTACAATGTACAAGGCCAATGGGCCGTACACCCAATATGGGCTGTTATTATTACATTCTAACACTCCCCTCACCTCTTTGCCGGGACTTCATACGATTCTTCTCATCATCCAAAACATGATAGGCGGATTTCACCGAAAATTGTCCTTTGTTGTCAAAGTGCCAAGCTAAAGCATCCTCATGGTCATCCCCTCCCAGAACACCTTGCGTACCAGCTCCTCATCCCAACTTCCCGTGTCCGGGTGCAGTAGCTCTGCTACTCGAGTCAAAACCGTATGGCCCCTGGGGGTAATCGGTCTCCTGGTGATTTCATTCATTATCCATGGATCCTCCCAAATTTTGATTTGCATTCCGTCCCCAATCCGCCAAATCAGTCCTTTTTGCAACGCTTGGAGTCCACGCACAATGCTACGCCAAGTATACCATACTTCGCCCTCAATAGCTGCGCACATAATGAATCAGGATTTTGTAGAATCCTCCAACCCTACCGTGCTAACATCACCAAATCGAAGAGACGAAGGTCTCTATAACCGATCCCACCTTCCTCTTTTCTTCTACGCATCTCCTCCCAAGAGACTGAAAGGTCCTAATGGCTAGAGGAGAGTGAATAGCCTATTAAATTTTTTTACAACAACACTTAGCAAACCGGTTAGACAAATATGAGGCGAAGCGAGTGTTGCGCTAGCCTACTAAAATCCAAGCCACCTACCACAATTCTAGTTTATATAGTCTCTATCCACACAATGGCTATGTCCCTACACTAAGTTAGTGTGCTCTCAAAGGCTAACTAAAGAGCCGCACTAACCAAACTATAAGCTCTCACGACTAGCTACACTAAAAAGCTTAACAACTAGTTTGCGGTAATGTAAAGAGAAAGTGAGTAAGATGGTTATACCGCCGAGTCGAGGAATGAACCAATCAATCACAAAAATGAATACCAATAAAGATCAATCACCTCAGAATTAAATGATGACACAATGATCTTTTACCGAGATTCACTTGCTTGCCGATAAGCTAGTTCTCGTTGTGGCGATTCACTCACTTGGAGGTTCACGAACTGATTGGCATCACCCGCCAAACCCTCAATAGGGTGCATCACAACCAACACAAGATGAGGATCACACAAGCCACGGACAATTTACTAGAGTATCTTTTGGCTCTCCGCCGGTGAAAGGTCAAGAACCCCTCACAATCACCACGATCGGAGCCAGAGACAATCACCAACATCTGCTCGACAATCCTCGCTGCTCCAAGCCGTCTAGGTGGCGGCAACCACCAAGAGTAACAAGTGAATCCCACAGAGAAACACGAACACCAAGTGCCTCTAGATGCAAACACTCAAGCAATGCACTTGGATTCTCTCCCAATCTCACAAAGATGATGAATCAATGATGGAGATGGGTGGGAGGGCTTTGGCTAAGCTCACAAGGTTGCTATGTCAATGCAAATGGCCAAGAGAGTGAGCTAGAGCCGACAATGGGGCTTAAATAGAAAGCCCCTACGAATAGAGCCGTTGGCTCTCTGTTCCCTGAGAAATCGGGGCGACCGGACGCACCGGTCGTTTTGACCGGACGCAGGACCCCAGCGTCCGGTCGTGCGATGCACGCCATGTGTCCCCTGCTTCAAATGCTGATCGCTCGATCTCAACGGTCATCAGTACATTTAAGTTGTGACCAGACGCACTACTCAAAGTGACCGGACGTAGGCCCTGTTTGTTTGCGCTCATAAGCGCGTTCACGACGGGAGAAGCCGGATACTCCCGCCAAACGGCTCGCGACGACATCCATCGCAAACGCGGCGTCTATGTTCGCTTACCTTCCCGCAACGGCGATTGGAAAAGCGTCCGAAGGGCTGCGATTTGGAGATCGCGAGCGCTTTTCCTCTCCCTGCCCCTCCCACCCATCCCGTGCGCGCTCACGACGCCGGCTTCCCTCCCCGCTGCCGCCTGGCTCTTCCCACCCTGCCTCCCTCCTTCATCCCCTCCAGCCAGATCCGGCGCCGGCTCTCCTCCCCGCTATCGCCTCCCTCGTCCCCTCCGTTCGGACCGGCAACCTGCGCAGGGCTCCCTCTGGACCAGCTGCTGCACCACGCACGCTGGTCGCCCCTCCATGTACCAGCTCTGCCATTGCATGTCGGGGTGCTGAGCGAGCCGGTCAACCAAGCTCTGCCTTGGGCTGCTTATATAAGGGGCGCCCCTCTCGTCTCTTGACTCTCCTCCACCACGCCGAGCCGCTCAGCTCTGCAGCCACCCACTGCTCGCTCATCTTCTTCCGAGCACCCGTCAATCTCCTTCCCCGCGCTGCAATCGGCCGAGGTAGCTAGCCTACGTGAATCCCCTACCTCTCCTCTCCCTCCCCATGCTCTTGGATTTGGAAATGGTGGCCGAAATCGCTGTCTCGCGAAGCTCGCCGAGCTGTCCATGGCGGCTGAGCTGACGAACACGAGCACCTGCACCTCCCGTCCGTGTTCCCTCTCTGCCTCCATGTCTATTTCCTTGCTTCCTTGGACTAGTCAAGAGAGAGAGAGAGAGAGAGAGAGTAAATGAAGACGTACCGGTGTACCCAAATTGATATTATTTTGGACTATTTCTGTACATTGCATCTTAATGGAACCATATTGTTATCTCAAACTTTAAAAATATTCCCACCATTGCCTTTAGATCATTGTGACGAACCAAATGAAGTATCATCAGCCTCAGGGGTACATAGGTCAATTTACATTCAGGACAGATAATCTATCAGAAATAATCAGAACAGCCAAACGCCTAGCTTATTCAGACAGTAGATTCTCTATATCGTGGCTTATCAGATAAGCCTGCTCAACTTATAAGCGAGACTCAGAAAAGCTGAAACAAACAGGGCCGTAGGACCCCCAGCGTCCGGTCGTTTCCAGTAAGCTTCCACTCGTGACCGGACGCGTCCGGTCATGCCTGACCGGACGTAGGACCCCAGCGTCCGGTCACTTCCAGTAAGCTTCCAGAGATGAAAATTTGCTTGTCGGGTACCTTAGGACGGGGTACCCCGAGCGAACATCAAAGGGGTCACTTAAGTCCCATCAAAATACAAAGCTAGAAGGTAAGCCATGGGCCCCTCACCCGCCACGTCCGAGCCCGCCAGGCTCTCCGCCTCATCTCGAGCCTCGCGCAGAAGGTCTCGGCGTCCTGACGCAATCTCTGCCTCGCATGAGGCTCTCCGCGGAAGGCCTCGGTGGGGGGTGCATTCTCCGTATCGCGCGAGGCCTCTCACGGAAGGCCTCGGCAAGGAGTTCGATCTCCGTCTCGCGCGAGGCTCCGCCCTCCATCTCACGTAAGGCCTCATTCTCCATATTGCGCGAGGCCAGCTTATCCATAGTCCGTCGCCCCCGCTTCAACCAACCCTCCTGATAGCACGTCATGTCCCATTAATACTTCAACCACTCCCGCAATCTCAGCCGGACGATGGCCTGACACCACAAAATGGCCGACGGGACCTGAGGTCGCATCAACGCCATACCGGCTAGGACAGGGCGCGACAGGGATTACCGGCCACTGTGTTCTGACACTGTGCCCACGATCAGCGCCTACACTGCACTATGCCCCACGATCCCCGCCTCGGAAACAACATCGCGCAGACTACTTGGCCCGGGTCATCACCGCCTCCAAGCCAGCGCGCCAGATCAGCCGCCCTCTCAGAGCCTCGGCACTATACACCAAGGTCTCGGCTATCTCGGGGTTCGTGCTCGCCGAGACCCCCACTACGGTGCAGCCTCGGCACTGACCGAAGCCTCGGCCTCACGCGCCGCCAATCCACAGCGATCCGCGTCCTGGCCGCCACACCTGCTCCGAGGTAGCCCAGAAGCTCCCATGATGCACAGGGTCGGACGTGACCAGCACGTCGCCCCAGTGCTCCAAGGACGGACCACTCCGACGACCACGCCGCCACAGGAACAGGCCACAGGGCTCCGACACACCGCCCCTGTTGGCACGACGCCGTATAGTCAGCACATGTACTGTCCTTGTCCTCCCTTCAACTATAAAAGGAGAGGACTTGGGCCCCCTAGGAGAAGACCTGGTAGCTCACACACATACACATCCCAGCCGCCTGAGAGCAACGTCTCAAGCAGCCCACACAACACCTCGCCGAGACCTGGGATTAGCTCCCTCTCTCCCTGTGCTTGTAACCCCCTACTACTAGCACTTCGGTGCAAGGAATATAAGATCGATCTCTCAGACTGGACGTAGGGCATCTATTGCCTGAACCAGTATAAACCTTGTGTCTCTGCATCACCATCCGGGATTAGGGGCACGCAGTTCAAATTCACTAGTTGGTAGAGGACCCCCGGTCCAAAACACCGACAGTTGGCGCGCTAGGTAGGGGCCTCTGCGTGTCAGTTTTGTCATCCCAACAAGTTCCGGATGGCAGACCCCGTACGACCGTTACGTCTTGGCACAGTGATTTGGTTCAGGGGCCTAGAGTTCATGTCTCTGGGGCATCAGTACGACATGGTACTCCTCACGCCCCGAGCCCCACCAACCGACGACGACGTCACGCACCGGCAGCCCAGGCGCAGGCGACGCCCGGGCGACCGCTCTCGCCGTGCTCACCAGGCACGACGCGAGCAAGACCACCCCAATGCTACTTGAATCCAGGACAGCACGCCGCTCCCCGCCGACATCCTACGACCAGCTGTTGGCACAGGCTCCCTGGCTAGGGACCTGTCTAGCCTGAGCTTGGACGAAGGAAAAACACCGGTGGCACATGGCGACACCCAGTCACCAAGCTCCGCTCCACCACTCCCTGAAGAGCCAGTTTCGGCGGAGCAAAGTCCGGCAACGGCACCATCCTCATACCCCTTTGGGTTGAGAAATGCCGCCACCTCTTATGCTTACGCTTACGCCGCCGCTCACAAGGATCCCCCAGAACGCCGCCAGCGCTTCACTCTCGACCTGGGCACCCACGCCGACTCCTCGGAGGAGGACGAGGCATGGCCCGGAGTGGATTTCTCTAGACTCCACGACCTTGGGGCTATGCGTCGTTTCCTGGCCGCAAGCGACTACTGCTTCGGCTACTCTGACTCCGACAACGAGGGCACCTACGACCCCGCTCGCGAGTGTTTCCACGTCGGGCTCGGGATGCCGAGGGCGGGCGAGGAAGACGAGGGGGCGGGTAGCCGTTCCCCGCTTCGCCCAGGTACAGGCGCCGCCACACCTCCGTGCATTGTCCTACCGGCAGCACGGAACAAGAACCCTGCTCTTACGCAACCTCAACGTCCAGACCTGGAACAGCTCCGTGAGCTCCAGGCCAAGGTCAAACAGGACCGACTCCTTCTACAGCAGCTTCGAGACTCTCTCGAACAGGAGCAGCGAGGTCGCGGTGATGACGAAGGGAGCGAGCAACCCCCAGTCTTCAATCGCGCCAGCCAGAACGTCGTGGCCGCGGCAATGCTGGTCCACGCGATGCCCGAGCCTTGTACCACGGAGGGGCGGTGGGTCCACGGCGAGCTCTGAGAGCTCCTAGAGACTGTCGCGGTTCAGCAGGCCGAGAGTTCCACCTCCCGACGGCACGGGGGCGTCTCGAACCTACCCGCGGCACCGCCTCGGCAAGACAAGGAAGCCTCGGCTCGTCCCGAGCCCGCTCGAGCACTGATAGCCGATAGGGCCCCCGTGCTTCTGGACCACCTCGGCAACCGACGCGAGGTGCAGGGAAACCATGAGGTGGTCAGCAGGCGATGACACCACGACAGCGAGGGGCCCGCTCGGGGCTACCACCCACACCGAGGCGGCCGCTATGACAGCGGGGAGGACCACAGTCCTTCCCCTGAACCGCCAGGCCCTCGGGTCTTCAAGAGGCCATCCACGCTTCTTTTTCCCCGCCCAATTTCGCAACCACCAATCTCGCAAAAGTACAATGGCGACCAACCTCGAACTCGGCTTGCCGATTACCACTGCTCGCCACTTAGGTGCGCGGATGATGACCTACTCATCATCCGCAGAACTCCCTTGCTCTTGTCGACTCAACAGCGTGAGCTCTGGCTCGAGCACCTCCCTCCCTCACAAATCCATGACTGGCGCGACTTGGTTAGGATCTTCGTCGGGAACTTTCAGGGCACATACGTGCGCCCTGGGAACTCCTGGGATCTTAAGAGCTGCCGCCAGAAGCCGGACGAGTCTCTCCGAGACTTCATCCGGCGCTTCTCCAAGCAAAGGCACCGAGTCGCCTAGCGTCCGGTGACTCGGAGATCGCCCAGCTTTCCTCTCCGCACCACCGCCGAGACTTGGTTCGAGAGTTAGGTCGGAACGTGCAAGCCTCACGCTGCCAGTGCTCCTCGACATCGCTACCAACTTCGCCTCGGGTGAGGAGGCTGTCGGAGCCATCTTCCCCGACAGCGACACCAAGGGTAAGCGGAGGGACGAGGCCCTCGAGGCCTCAGCCTCCCACCTCCCCAAGAGAAAGAAAAAGGGGTGCCTAGGGAAGCAGGAGGTCCTGGAGGCCGATTTGGTCGCAGCCGCAGAATGCAAGAATCCCCGAGGCCCCAAAGGCCCTAGGCCTTTCGACGACATGCTTAAGAAACCCCGCCCTTACCACCAAGGCCCCGGCCAAGCACGCCCTCGAGGATTGCTCCATGTCATGGCATTACTACGCCAGCTTGGGCTCCCCGACGACACCACCAAGCGTATACGGCGCCGACCGGGACGACGACAAGGACGACGGGTTCCCCGAGGTACGCAACGCCTTCATGATCTTTGGGGGACCCTCGGCGTGCCTTACGGCGCGGCAGCGCAAGAGGGAACGCCAAGAGGTATTCTCGATCAAGGTGGCCACCCCAAAGACTCGACCGGTCTCGGAGGCGATCACCTTCGATTGAGACGACCACCCCGACCATGTTCCAACCCGGACAAGACTCCATCGGTCGTCGACCCGATCATCGGCAACACCCGACTCTCCAAGGTGTTGATGGACGGAGGCAAATGACCTCAATATCCTCTACGCCAATACCCTAGAGCTCTTGGAGATCGACCGGTCGAGGCTCCGAGGCGACGTCGCGCCCTTCCACGGCATCGCGCGTGGAAGCGCATGACCCCTTGGCGCGATCGACCTTCCCGTCTCTTTCTGGCACTCCTCCAACTACCGCAAGGAAGTCCTTACCTTCGAAGTAGTCGGGTTCGGGGGAGCCTACCACGCCATCCTGGGGCGGCCGTGCTACGCCAAGTTCATGGCAGTCCCCAACTATACCTACCTCAAGCTCAAGATGCCAGGCCCCAGTGGTATCATCACGATTGAGTCCACGTACGAGCATGCATACGACTATGACGTCGAGTGCATCGAGTACGCCGAGGCTCTTGCGGAGGCCGAGACCCTCATCGCCCACCTCGACCAACTCAGTGGCGAGGCGCCTGACTCCAAGCATCGCGCAGGGGCATTCGAGCCCGCGGAGGCCATCAAACTCGTCCCGGTCGACCCCGCCTGCCCCGACGACCGAGCGCTGAGGGTCAGCGCCACCCTCGACATCAAATAGGAAGCTGTGCTCGTCGACTTTCTCCGTGCGAATGCCGACATATTCGCATGGAGTCCCTCGGACATGCCGGGCATACCGAAGGAGGTCGCCGAGCACGCCCTAGACATCCGGGGCGGATCTAGACCGGCGAGGCAACGCCTACGCCGCTTTGATGAGGAAAAGCGTAGAGCCATCGGTGAGGAGATACAGAAACTCTTGGCGGCTGGATTCATCAAAGAAGTTGTCGGTGTTTCGGACCGAGGGTCATCTACCAACTAGTGAATTTGAACTACGTGCCCCTAATCCCAGATGGTGATGCAAAGAGACACAAGGTTTATACTGGTTCAGGCAATCGATGCCCTACGTCCAGTCTGAGAGATCGATCTTGTATTCCTTGCACCGAAGTGCTAGTAGTAGGGGGTTACAAGCACGTGGAGAGAGGAGCTAATCCTGTGTCTCTTGCAAGGTGTCGTGTGGGCGCTTGAGACGTTGCTCTCAAAGCGGTCATTGTATGTATGTGAGCTACCAGGTGTTCTCCTTTCTCTTCTTTCGCTCTCTAGAGCTATCCCTGGCTGCTTCCTTTTATAACCGCAAGGAGGGAGCCAGAGTACATGAGTGAGCTATACGTGGAGCCCATCAGAGTTCACCTCAGAGCAAACATGGTGTTGGGGATGGCGATTGGTACTTGATCGCGTCGTGCGTCTTTGCCAGAGCCCGAGGTTGTTGAGGTCGTGGGAGTCCTTGTTGACGTCTAGTCAGTATGGCTTCCACCATAGGAGACATGCTGTGCCTTGTGTGTTCTTGACTTGGTGGAGTGCCGAGACCTGGCGGGTGCTGTAGCTGATCGTGCCGAGGCCTGCTTTGCCGTGGCCTCGGAGGTGACCCGTGTATGATGCGGGGGTCTCGGCGGTCAGCGTCGTACCAGCCTCAGTGGAGAAGTGCGCGAGCGTGTGTCCACGAGGCACGGTAACCCCTACCGCCGTCCGTGAGGGGACTGTAAAAAAGGAGATTTGACCACTGTCCCATCGCCCCTGTTGCTGTACCCTGCCAGTCGTGGCTGACGTAGTAGGTGTGACCAGGCGCACTTAAACGGATGTGATGGCTCGCCAGAGGGACGGTTGAGGCGGAGGCGACGAGGATGTGGGACGAGCCCGGCCTCGGCCGAGGCGGAGAGGGAATAGTACATCCAAGGCCCTGCCGGGGGGTCTCGGACGAGGCGGAGGACAGACGGTTGGTCTTTCATGCTGATTCCAAGACTACTGGGACCCAGACTTGACCCTCCACGCCACTTTGTCCTTGGCGTAGGAGTTAGGTAGCACAGGGTAGTACGGGTGTCAGCAAGGGGCACAGTGATGAGCACAGTGGTAGGTAACCCCTGCTGCGCCCGGTCCCCCCGTCCGTCGGTCATTCTGCACATCTCGTGCTAACGTAAGGGCCGACGTTGCGAGAGTAGTGGGGCGCGTGCTTCGGACGTGACGTTTTGTCGTGGGAGGTCACGAGACGACGGAGGTGACGAGGTTGTTGCCGAGCCCAGCCTCGGGTGAATCGGAGAATTGGTATCCCATCCAAGGCCTTGCGGGGCGGGGCCTCGGCGAGGGGGCCTCGACGAGAGGGCCTCGGTGGGGCGGAGGGCTTTGGCCTTTCGTCTGAGGCCTCGGCGTAAGCCTTGGGCGAGTCGGAGAATCTGCCGAGACCTCGTGGTTGTCCTTTGGCTTTGATTTTTGCAAGGCTTAAGCAATATTTTCGGTTCTTGCTTAGGGTACCCCTTCTTGTGGTATCCGACAGTAGCCCTCGAGCCTCGGGAGGAGTGCGGGCACTCTCCCGAGGTTTTGACGAGACTTGGCTCAGAGTTGACTCCGTCGGGATTGTGTTTTGTACTTGGTGGTTCCGGTGGGTGCGCGCGAGCGCACCCGCCGGGTGTAGCCCCCGAGGCCCTGGAGGAGTGGGTTTACTCCTCCAGGGGCTTTTTTCTCCGTTGAGCAAGGAGTTTTATCGTGTTTGCCGGGCCCATGAATGCGAGTTCGGGTCGCTGGGACTTGGCCTAGTTGCAGGGAGAGCCCCCGAGCCTCTGCACAGAGCGAGAGGGCGGTCAGGAGTTCCCCCTGACTTTGGGTACGACCCTCACGCCTCCTTTTCGCTCGGAAGGAGGGGTGGAATATGTCAGGCTACCCTCGATGGGCACGAGCGTGGGCACTTCCGGTGAGCTGTTATCGGGTAGTCCGAGTGGAGGCCCGAACCCCGTTCGCTAAGGGTCGGCTAACGGTCCGTAGACGCACTCAAAGAGTACCAGTGAGGGTTTCTCTAGTGGGTGCCGAGGCCGTCATTGGGCCTCGGTGGCTCGGTGCCTCCTCTACGGTGGGATCCCATTCGAGACTTCCCTGCCGTCTCGGACACGACTTAGGACGCCCCGAGCGATCGAGCGATCGTTCGCTCGGGCCTCGGCCATTCGTAGGCTCGCCCCAAGGTCGTCCCTGACTCTATTGCCCTAGGGCGACTGTCGAAACCTCTAGAGGCCCAGCCTTCGAACCCCTAGACCGTAACGGGCTCGGTGCCCTTTATCATATTTGTAACAGAACTTCTAGCATGGACTTAGATCGTTTGTCTTTGTCTTGGGCGCAGGAGGAGCCCCCGAGCCTCCACCAGGAGCAGGAGGGCGGTCAGGGGTCCCCTGGCTTTTTCATCCGACCCTCACATATCCTTTTCATTCGGACGGAGGGTTTGTTTGCCGAGCCCATTCTGGTGCGAGCCGGAGCCGCTGGTCTCGGCAAGGTTGCAGGAAGAGCCCCTAGCCTCTGCGCGGAGCGGAGCAAGAGGTAGTGACAGCTTAGGCCCCAAGGGGGTGTTTTGCAAAGCGAAATCTGATCAGGAGCAACAGAGGGCAGAGGCTCGGAAACATGAGAACAACAACTAAGAAACACAAATACTTCAAAAATAAAGGCCTCGACGGCCACAAGCGTTCTGATACAAAAATAACTCCTACCCTATTTTTACATAGCCCCTGTGGCCCAGATCAAGGCTTAGGGCCTTGAAAGACCGGCAGATGGTAGGGAGGAACCACCTCCTCTTCAAAGAGCGCCGCCAAATGCCGTGCAGGCCTTCCACCGCCTCCATCACACTTCATGACCGCGTCGGCCTCCTCGTCATCATCAGTGGACATACCCATCACCGATGGCCGGGAGGTCGACGCCGCGTAGTGAGAAGAGATGACGGCGGCCAGCAAGCTTGACACCCGTGTGCGGCGCTCCTCGAGCCAGCTCGCGCATGATCCGGTTGCTCAACATGATCAAACAGCTTCCTAGGAGCTGCTGGACCAACCCCTTCAACCTCCAAGGCCTCATGAAGTGTGAAAGGCAAGATGTTTCAGCGCCTCGTGCTCCCCGATCTCAAGTATCGAGCACCGTCTCAGACCACGCTAGAAGCCTCACTGCCCGAGTAACCTCCGCCTCGACTACGCACCATGGAGAACAGAGTAAGGTTGAGCGAGGGAAAAAACAACCTAAATTAGGAGAGGAAGCCCACGGAACTCACCCTTGGCCTTCAGCTCCCAGTGTCGGGTCTCGACCTGATAGGCCTTGGCTTTCTCCTTCCAGCGTAGGGCCTCGGCCTCCTCCTTCAAGCGCCGTGCCTCGACCCGAGAAGCCTCGGCCGCCCTAGAAGCTTCACTCCCCAGCTCCGCGTCACACAAGGGAGTTAGGGAGCGAACATAAGGAAAAGAAAACAAAATGAGGGGACTAAGACTCACCCTCGACCGTCCCCCTCCAAACTACAGCCTCGGTTCGCGAGGCCTCAGCTGCAGCAAGGGCCTCATCCAAGGCACCTTTCGTCAGCTGGTGCACCCTCCGTTCCGCCCCCAGCTGCCCCACGAGAGCCGCGGCCGAGGCCGTAGCATCAGTGGCTCAGCCCCTGAAGGCATCCCGATCGCTGACCGCGCGGGTGAGCTCCTCCTCCAACTCCTTGACCTGCGCCGCCAGAGGGGCAAGCTACGTTTGGGCCGTGGCCGCCTCGACCTTCGCATCGGCACAACGAAGGCGGAGGTCCTCTACCTCTGCGCTCCACGCCGACAGGAGCTCGTTGGCACCGGCGAGAAGGCCCTCCTGCCGCTGAAGCTGGTCCCAGACGCCCCTCTCCCGCCGGAGAAAGACCGACTTCCCAAGGGACCGGGTCTCGAGCTCCTGGGGAAGTAGAACAGGGGTCATTAATTGTAACAAAACTAGAAAAGGACAACGTCACATGAGAAAGGAAAAAACGCAAACTGGGCGACTCAGGCAGTCGTCGTCAGCCACCACAGCATGTGGCTGTCCATAGCGACCAGCCTCCGCCACCAAATGGACGGTATGTGCTCGAAGGTGCCCCAGCGCCCGCCCTCGGCTGCGTCCTCGAGGGCGAACAGAGGCTCCCCCTCAGGGTCGTCCTGGCTCCGCCACAGTACCTGCGAGGCTCGGGTCGCACCCACACGAGGGCCGAGTTTCCCTCATCCAAGATCGGCGCCGGCTGTCCCACAGCACCGGCATCCTTGGCGTCGACCACCTCCTACACCCGAGAAGTATCGTCGGAGGAGATCGGATAGACCTCCGTCTCCCGGGCACTCTCTCGCAACAACAGCGGCCCCTGAAGCAAGGAAGCCACCAAGGCCTCCGCCGCCTTCATCTCCGCCTCCTGGACAGACGGCCTCGCCGCCATCACGACGGCCTTGGTGGTCTCGGGGGCTTCGGCCTCCGCCATCGTGGCCTCGGAGGACGTAGAAACACCGACCGTAGCCACTGCGGTCTCGGTGGTCTTGGACGCCCTGGCCTCCGTCGCCTCAGCCCCGGAGACCCCGGGGCCCTCAGCAACCAAGGGCACGCCGGCCCCATCCGACTCGTGAGCCTCGCCCTCACGGGGCCGAGGCACTCCCTCCCTCGTCTGTGTAGGGGCCGCCTCGGCAGCCCCTCCTTGGGCGGTCGGCTCCTTCGGATCGACCCTCGCCGACGCCGCGCCACATTGGATAGCGGCTTGTGCCTCCGCCACCCAGTGGGCGGAGGAGCCGGGGCTCGCCTTGAGCGCCTTAAGGGGCGCCAAGGGAAGCTCGTCCGCAGGCCACTTCTGACTAAGGAAAAATAACCGACAGGGTCAACACGAGACCAAAAGGCGAACGGAAGGCACTATGACCCTGCCAAAAATACTCTTACCTTGAACGGGGCGGCAACCATTTTGCCATGGCAAACCTCGTCCGCAACGGTGGAGGCGGCGGCAGAGGCGTCGCCTCCGTGTCCATCGGCGCCGGTCGGTCCTTAATGGACCCCGGGCGCCCCTTCGGTCCTCTGCGGGGGCGGTGGTGTCGCCTCCACCGCCACTTGTTCCACCACAGCGCCGAGCCCACCGGGCTGACGGCGCGTTTGCCCAACGCCCGCGCCTCGAGCGTGTCAGCCTCGGCCCCGGAGCGGACAACCGCCGACCCCGGGTCCGCTTCTCCTCCTCCTCTCGGGAGTGCCGAGCTGCTTGCCATCGCCCCGAGCACCACCTCCACTACGTTAGGGAGATGGCCCAGGGGACCTCGCCCCACCTCGTCCCCGTCATCCCCGTCCGAGGCCTCCGTCGACAGCGATGTCGATGCGGATTCCTCCAACAGGAGACCATCCTTTCGTTGTTGACGGCGGCGCTTATCCAGCTCCTCGCGCGCGAGGATTTGCTTCGTGCGCTTCGCCGCCTTGGCGTCTTTCCGCTTTTTCTGCGCATCGGCGTGCGCCCGGTTGATCGCTCGCCGCCTCGCGTCCTCGGGAACGGGCGGCGGAGATGAGCGTATGTCCCTCATCCCCTGCAGGAACGACGGACGCGCATAAGGAAACAAGGGGTAAGGGGAGACTGAGGAGGCTCGGAGGCTACAAGCGGCGCACGACTTACCAGCGAGAGGAACCCCCGTGACGGCCGCATAGCGATAGGGGTCAAGTTGCCGCCCCTCAGCTTCGCCTCTACCGTCTTCCCCACCCGACGAAGAATTTCCTCGTCGGAAAGGGCGGAGGAAGACATCCAAGTGCCCTCAATGGGCTCACCCGACTTCATCTCGAACAGCCGCCGCCGCCGAGCCATCAGCGGCAGCACCCTCCGGCGGTGGAAGGCGGCCACGACTACCGCCCATGGTGGTGGAGACTGTGGCCTCATGACCTCGCCAGCCCTCCGAAGCGGCTGCGGCTTGGCTTGGGTGGTCGTCCTTCGGGACGCCGTACTTCCATCTCTCCAGGCAACTCCCCACAATCTGCCCAGTGTAGGGGGGAAGTCCTCCGTCGTCATTACGAAGGTAGAACCAACTCGTGTACCACCAGCGATTGGATGACGCGAGCTAGGCCGGAATGTAGAGGTGCAGGCGGTCCTGGCGCACTTGGAGAGTGCAGCCGTCGGCCCTCGTCGCCTTCCTCGTACCCGACATGCCCGTCGGCTTGGTAGTGTGCCCCGCCCAGAATAGGTGGAGCCACAACTCCCAATGGGGAGCAATCCCCAAGTACCCCTAGCAGACGGCAACAAAGATAGCCGCCTGAGCGTTGGACTTGGGATTGAAGTTGTGGAGCTCCACGCTGTAGTAATGCGGGAGCGCCCGCATGAACCGATCCGCCGGGACGCCGAGGCCACGCTCGTGAAAGGAGAAGAAGCTTATGACGTAGCCGTCGCGGGGCCTCGGCTCTGGCTCGCCGTACGGAGCAATCCACTCCGGCCTGGTGGGGTCTGTCACCGGGCGAAGGAGTCCGCCGTCGACAAGCGACTGAAGCATCTCCTCGATGACATCCGACGGATCCTAGGGGTCCGCCTCGACAATGACGATGTCGCCGGCCGTGGGTGCGATGGAGGAATCGGGTGCGGCGGTGAGTTTTTTTCTCTCTCTCCCACGCTCTTGCTTTTTCCTCGCTTTCTCCCTAGGCTTGCTCTTCTCCCCTCTTCTTCCCGGCACCCGCTGCTCTAGCGACGGCTCGACGGAGGCAGTGCTAATGCAGGCAAGGTAAGACGAGGAGGGCGGACTCTTCGGTATTTATGCGCAGGAGGAGGCGAAACAAACGGCGCGATGAAATCGTGAAGTCCCCCGATCCAAATAAGTAGCTTAACCACGAGCCGATTTTGCCGGCCCACGCGCCCACGTCTCCCTCATTAAATTCGAGAACAGTTACGTCCCATCCACCACGTCACGCTCGGCCACTATGGCAGCAGGCGCCATTTCGCCTCCCCAGGAAACCACCTCAAAAGGCGTGCCACCCGTTGCCGAGCCAATAGGGAAGATATTCCCCACGCCCTATTCCTTTCATATGAAGGAACCAGGCTCTGAGCCTATTACGGTCCAGGGGTTCGAAGGCTGGGCCCCAAGAGGTTTCGACAGCCGCCCCAGGATAACAGAGTCAGGGACGACCGCGGGCGAGCCTATACGGGGCCGAGACCCAAGCAAGTGAAATGCTTGGGATGCCCAAAGTCGTGTCCGAGACCGGTAGGAAGGTCTCTGAATGGGATCCCACCGTAGGGAGGCACCGAGCCACCGAGGCCCAGCGAACGGCCTCGGCACCCACTAGAGAAATCCTCTGGTACTCTTGGAGTGTGTCTCTGGACCACTAGCCATCCCCTAGCGAACGGGGTTCGGGCCTCCACTCGGACTACCCGAAAACAGCTCACCGGAGGTGCCACCGCTCTTGCCCACCGAGGGTAGCGAGGCACACTCCACCCCTCCTTCTGAGCGAAAAGAAAGCATGAGGGTCATACAAAAAGTCAGGGGAACCCCTGACGGCCTTCTCGCTCTATGCAGGGGCTAAGGGGCTCTTCCTGCAACCTTGCCGAGACCCGGCGACCCCGGCTCGCACTCAAAGGGGCTCGGCAAAACAAACCCTCCTTCCGAGCGAAAAGGAAGCGTGAGGGTCATACAAAAAGACAGGGGAGCTCCTGACGGCCCTCTAACCCTGTGCAGAGGCTAGGGGGCTCTTCCAGCAGATACGCTGAGACCCCACGACCCGGGCTGGTGCCCAAAGGGGCCTCGGCAAACAAACCCTCATGCACGAGGGGCATATAAAAAGCCAGGGGAACTCCCGACGGCCCTCTCGCTCCGCGCAGAGGCTAGGGGCTCTTCCTGCAACCTTGCCGAGACCAGCGGCTCCGGCTCGCACCATAATGGGCTCGGCAAACAAACCCTCCGTCCGAACGAAAAGGATATGTGAGGGTTGGATGAAAAAGCCAGGGGACCCTTGACCGCTCTCCTGCTCTCGGCGGAGGCTCGGGGGCTCCTCCTGCGCCCAAGACAAAGACAAACGGTCTAAGTCCACGCTAGAAGTTCCGTTACAAATACGATAAAGGGCACCGAGCCCGTTACGGTCCAGGGGTTCGAAGGCTAGGCCTCTAGAGGTTTCGATAGTCGCCCCAGGGCAATAGAGTCAGGGATGACCTTGGGGCGAGCCTACGAATGGCCGAGGCCCGAGCAAACGATCGCTCGATCGCTCGGGGCGTCCTAAGTCATGTCCGAGACCGGCAGGGAAGTCTCCGAATGGGATCCCACCGTAGGGAGGCACCGAGCCACCGAGGCCCAGCGAACGGCCTTGGCACCCACTAGAGAAACCCTCTGGTACTCTTAGAGTGCGTCTCCGGACCGCTAGCCGACCCTTAGCGAACGGGGTTCGGGCCTCCACTCGGACTACCCGATAACAGCTCACCGGAAGTGCCCACGCTTGTGCCCATCGAGGGTAGCTTGGCACATTCCACCCCTCCTTCCAAGCGAAAAGGAAGTGTGAGGGTCGTACCCAAAGTCAGGGGGATCCCTGACGGACCTCTCGCTCCGTGCGGAGGCTAGAGGGCTTTTCCTGCAGCCTCGCCGAGACCCCCGCAACCCGAACTTGCGCTTATGGGCTCGGCAAATGCGCTAAAAACTCCTCGCTCAAACGCGAAAATGAAAAAAGCCCCGGAGGAATAACTCCACCCTCCGTAGGCCTCGGGGCTACACCGGCCAGGTGCGCCACACCACCCCCGGAACCTCAAGAAACAAAACCTAATTCCTACGGGAGCAGGAATGAACCAAGCCTCGGCGAACCCTCAGGGAGAGTGCACGCACTCCCCCGGAGGCTCAGGGGCTACTGTCGGGTACCTTAGGATGGGGTACCCCGAGCGAACATCAAAGGGGTCACTTAAGTCCCATCAAAATACAAAGCTAGAAGGTAAGCCATGGGCCCCTCACCCGCCACGTCCGAGCCCGCCAGGCTCTCCGCCTCATCTCGAGCCTCGCGCAGAAGGTCTCGGCGTCCTGACGCAATCTCCGCCTCGCATGAGGCTCTCCGTGGAAGGCCTCGGCGGGGGGTGCATTCTCCGTATCGCGCGAGGCCTCTCACGGAAGGCCTCGGCAAGGAGTCTGATCTCCGTCTCGCGCGAGGCTCCGCCCTCCGTCTCACGTAAGGCCTCATTCTCCGTATTGCGCGAGGCCAGCTTATCCATAGTCCGTCGCCCCCGCTTCAACCAACCCTCCTGACAGCACGTCATGTCCCATTAATACTTCAACCACTCCCGCAATCTCAGCCGGACGACGGCCTGACACCACAAAATGGCCAACGGGACCTGAGGTCGCATCAACGCCATACCGGCTGGGACAGGGTGCGGTAGGGATTACCGGCCACTGTGTTCTGACACTGTGCCCACGATCAGCGCCCACACTGCACTATGCCCCACGATCCTCGCCTCGGAAACAACATCGCGCGGACTACTTGGCCCAGTCATCACCGCCTCAAGCCAACAGCGCCGGATCAACCCGCCCTCTCGAGCCTCGGCACTATACACCAAGGTCTCGGCTATCTCGGGTTCGTGCTCACCGAGACCCCCCATCATGCAGTGCAGCCTCGGATCGACCAAGCCTCGGCCTCACGCCGCCAATCCACAGCGATCCGCGTCCCTGCCACCACACCACGCCTCCGAGGTAGCCCAGAGCTCCCATGATGCATGTGGTCGGACGTGACCAAAGACGTCGCCCAAAGCTCCAAGGACGGACCACTCCGGCGACCACGCCGCCACGTGAACAGCCCACGTGGTCTCTCACACACACACCGCCCTGTTGGCACGACGCCAGTATAGTCAAGACATGTACTCATCCTTGTCCTCCCTTCAACTATAAAAGGAGAGGACTTGGGCCCCTAGGAGAAGACCTGGTAGCTCACACACATACACATCCCAGCCGCCTGAGAGCAACGTCTCAAGCAGCCCACACGACACCTGTTAACACTGGATTTTGGTCAATTCTGGAAGATGACAGGTGGACCCACATGCAGGAAGAAGAGTGTTCGGCAAATAACGCATGCGGTCGGCTAAATGCTTGTGCGGTCGGTTATTCGAAGGCGGTAACTCCATTCGGAAAGCGTAAGATGGCAAGCAAAGCCGATCGAGAAGATGAAAGTTGTAATAATAAAGGACTCGAGAGTTTGGGGCAAGGAATCGTAGTTTCCAAGTTTATTTAAAGAGTTCCTTTGTAAATCGTAGTCTTTTAGGACTCGTGTTTCGCCTAGGGTATAAATATTGACCCTCGACCATTGTAATAGGCGTTCACAACCAAATCAATACAACCGCCCCGTGCCAACTTTCGAGTCCTTTTGTCGTGTCGTCGAGTTCTTGAGAGGAGTCATCGATCCGTCGACCTCCGTAAGTTCCGACAACCTTGTTATCATGTTTAGTATCATGCGGTGGATTTAAACGTGATGCAAGTAGTCTTGTTTGTTTTCAATGATCGTATGGCGGATCTTTGCTTGACAATCAAGAAGTCTTCGCTTATACTTTGTTTATGAGTAGATACCGTAAGGCAAAAGCGTTTGCTCAATATGCTTAGTGGAAGCAAGATGCGGTTATCGGCTCTATTAGATTACGGCAAAATCTAAATAGATTCATCAAGTTATCCTGTTGCATGTTTTAAATATTTTATATATTTGTAACACACTTTTGCCCAATCTAGATTGATATTGTTCGCCCTTCTTCTATGGTTTTATTCGAGCTTCAATGATCATTACTTTCATAATACCTTTGCAAATAGATAACATGCTCGTGATGGCCAAATTATTTTAATCTAGATTGTCACATGTTGTGGGTTCATGTATGTTAATCACGCTTTAAGTTTTTGACGAAACTAGGTGTCGTCGTGGCGAGCGGTGTTTTAGATTGGCTTAATCGTGTTTATCTACACGCTCCTTCTTCATGGACCCCAACTCTACCGGATTGTTTGAGCTTGGATATGCATTAACGCATAATCAATTTCACTTGTTCAAACATGTCTTCCCATGCATATGCATTCGGCAATCGAGATCTTTACGTATGTCCATCCTACGATTAGCCAATGATTTATAAACTTGTTGGCGCATGACTTCCTATAGTCGTATGTCGTTGTAAGTAACTTCGTGGTCAGTATATACGAATCGTCTGCGGTCTCACCCGACATGTTCCGGTTTGACATTTAACTGTTTTATCCCTTGTCGGCTTTCTTTCAGTCAAACCGACCGCACGCCCGGATCACGAAGCACCCGGCACCCGATTGAAGCCACGCTTTTAAACTTGTTTGTGTAAAAGCGCATGTCGCGTCCGCATTTTGTGTCAACACACTTTTTGGCACGCCCGGTGGGACAATCTGCTAGTTCAAGATGGCATCCGAGATCAACAATGATCATGTTCGGATGTAAGCATGGCGAATTGCCGATAATTACAAGGATTTAGTGCTACAAGCGTGTGAGCAATACCAACGGAAGTGCTTGATGTCTTTTCCAAAACAAGAGCAATAAAGTATTTCAAAAGCAGTCAATGCCGAGGGTTCTTCTTCCGCATCAAACCGATTACAATCGAAAAGGAGGATGCTCGAGAAGATGGCAGCCTTGGTTTATAAAGCTATGGGAGAAACCATGACAAACCATCACACAAACTTTTCCAATACCTTTTCGGGCAATCATGATCGAGTACTTTTGGCCCAATGGTTGATAAATACTTGAGGAAAATGTTGGACCACTTAGTGGGCCGACGCTTTTCAATGTTCCAAAGCATCAAGAGAAGCCTCATTGGAAAGGAAGTAGCGTCACCTTCAAATATAGGTGGATTGACTCACACCTGAAAAGCAATCACATCCCACTTATGGCCGATGACATTTGGTACCACAGAGAAGTGCCACTTTCAACTTATAGAGTTTCTCCGGCATCAAATAGATTACGAAAGAATATGTATGGAGATGGATATCAAGAATTTACCGATTACAATGCTATCAATGCTTGTACAAAACCTGTGGTATAGAAGTGTTTCAGATTGCCTTCCTCGAGTGCAAGTACAAGGAAACCAGATCCGTGTATTGATGTTTTGATGCACAGGATGGCCGATATGATGCAGAATCGGTTCGGCTTGAAGCCAAAGAATCAATCCTATTCATACAAATCTCCTTATCCGAGAATGGTACAACAGAGTGGCATTGCCTCCAAGGGTGAAGCCTCCAACAGATTTGACCAAGTTTTCGGTCAAGATGATACTAGTACCATAGAGCACGTCGATTGATTACTTAATGCGACTTGAGAAGCTGCCTTCAGATGAAGCATGGAGGATTCGATATTTTCCTTTGTCTCTTACAGACCGGCTTTCACATGGTTCACGCCTCTCTCCGGCTCATTCCATTGGTACGTTAAGTAACTAGAGCGAAGTTTCATTCATATTTCTATACGGGTACCAATGAGAAGAAATTGGTTGATCTCATGAGTCCGAGGATGAGAACAAATGAAACACCATTGGAGTATCTTCGCAGATTTAGGAGACCAAGAATATGTGTTATTCTCTAAATTTACCGGATGATCAACTACCCGGAATTGCTATAGTAGGAATGTTGCCAAATATCGTGGAGAAGTTGTTCGGTTTAGAGTTTGATGATCTTGGTCAACTTGCACAAATATGTTTAGCGACTATGAGTAATCAAGCCCAAGGGTTCGTGAGAGATAATCGCTTTCGGAAGAACAATGCCACTAATGAGGTGTATCGGGCTTTACGGATGAAGCGAATCGAGTATATTGATGAAGATGAGATAGCTGCAATGAGTTAAATTGGGACAAGGAACCCACTCAAGTTAGTCAACGCTGGTTGAAACAACAAAAGGAACCTATGATTTTGATGTTACTAAGGCGCATGACTTTTGCATTGTTGATAAAGGAAGGACGATCAAATTACCGGAAGGACATCCTATGTTACGTCCCTCAAGGAGTGAAAGACAAAAAATATTGTGGCTTTCATAACACTAATTCTCATTCTATTAATGATTGCCGAGTGTTCGTAATGCGAATCCGTAAAGCTATCCAAGAGGGACATTTGAGGTTTGATGGCAAGATGAAAATTGATGATCGCCTTTTTCACAAAATATGATTTCTTTCTCTGTGAATGTGGTATCTCGCCAATGATCTCAAAGGTAAAGGCAAGGTGAAAGTGTTGACTTCGATAGAGCAAAGGAGAGTGGTGCTGTTGACCCTGGATCGGCAAATCACCAAAGTGGAGAGTCAAGACATCGAGTTCGGTTTCGAATAGCCGAACCGAGAAAGGTCAAACTTCCAAACCCGAGTTACATCACGTATTTTGCTAAACAAGTGGCGTAGAGAACAAGAGGAGGAATACTTGTAAGAAACAATGGTTTATGGAAGAATGCTGGGAGGTATGAGGAAGAAGTATACCAAAGGGAGCAAGAAGAATACATGACGGAACAGAGCGGTCTCTCATTGGGGTTGTTCGTTCTTTAGGCATTGTTGGAATGAAGGTTTGAGGTTGCCTGCAAGAAATAATTGTCCGGAGTGTAGTGCTCAATTACTCGAGTATAGGCAATCTCGAAGTCAACCGCCGTCCGCCTATGAAAGACTTGGAACGAAGATTCCTCAAAGATGATCGGTAGCTTAAAATAGGTGGCTTTGAGAATCAAAGAAAGGAAAAGAGTTGCGTGTTCAGGTTGGATTCATGATAGAGTGCATAATGAAGAAGTGACTTTTGTAAATACGTATGGCAAAAAGGACAAGTGGTGTCCTCGTGCCTAAGGAAAAGCCGTAAAAGAAGAGTACAACGATTGAGGAATAGGGAGTTGGAACAAGAAGTTGCGAAACAAAGCAAATTTGGCGTCCTAAAAAGAAGCCTCGATGGATGTGGTCCTTCGGCTAATGCTTGCATGGCTTTCTTCCTCCCATCGAGTTTATAGCTCCAAAGCCAAGATTTCCAAGAAGAGGTGTACTCGATTTTGATGAAAGTGAATGTCGAGATTTGATGGCTCACTTGTATTAACACAAAGAGTGTTTTTGATAAACCAATCAAGAATCGTCACTTGAGGCCACTCTATTTAAAGGGATATGTCAATGGCAAGCCTTTAACTAAGATGTTTGTCGATGGAGGGGCTGCTATCAATATCATGCCTTATACTACCTTCGAAACTTGGGATGACTAATGAAGAATTACTGAAAACCGACATGGTGCTTAGGGATTTTGGTTGGCAATCCTTCCGATACCCGAGGTGCTATCCATGTCGAAATGACTATTGGGTCAAAAACTCGATTACTACCTTTTTGTCATTGATGGCAAGGGGCATATAGTCTACTCTTGCAGAGATTGGATCCATGCTAATTGTTGCATTCCTTCAACTATGCATCAAATTCTCATTCAATGGATTGGAGATGATGTTGAAGTTGTACATGCCGATAATTCGGTAAGTGTTGCTTTATACGGAATCTACCTATTGGGAATATGAGGCGTCGATTGTTTCTCCGGAAAAGTGTGGAAAGAAGGTCCTGTAAAATGTTTTTAGCGAAAGCCAACAAATGATCCAAGCGATGGCTCTCATAGCAATTTTAATGGGAAATCCCGTCGATGGCAACAAAGGAAAGTTGGGGCGTGGTTTTATGTCACCGATAAGTTGGAGGAAATCAATGTTGGTGATGGTTCTAAGCCAAGGCCGATGTATATTAGTGCAAAGTTAGACCCGTAATATAAGTCAAAGTTGATAGATTTGTTGAAAGAGTTTAAAGACCTGCTTTTGCTTGGGATTACACGGAAATGCCCGGATTGGATCGTTCCATTGTTGAGCATCGATTACCCATTAAACCCAGGTTTCGTCCTTATAAACAACCTCCAAGGAATATATACAAAGAGGAGGTATTGGCCGATGTGAAGAAGGAGGTTGAAAGGTTAATAGAAGCAAACTTTATTCGCCATGCAAGTATATGCAGAGTGGATTTCAAATATAGTACCGGTATATAAGAAAAATGGAAAATGAGAGTTTGCATAGATTTTAGAAATCTTAATAAGGCTACTCCCATGGATGGTTACCCAATGCCGCTCTTGGATTCTTCGGTAGATGCGGCAACGAAGTTATGAAGTCATTAGTTTTATGGATGGTAATCTTGGCTATAACCAAATTTTTATGGCAATAGAAGATATTTCGAAAACAAATTTCGGATGTCCCGGTCATATTGGTTTGTTCGAATGGATAGTCATGACGTTTGGGTTAAAGAATGTCAGTGCAACTTATCGAGAGCTATGAATTATATTTTTCACGAGTTGATCGGCAAGATTGTAGAAATCTACATCGATGATGTAGTAGTCAAGTCTAGAAATCATGAAGGACATTTAGCCGATTTAAGAAAGACTCGAGTGCACAAGAAAGCATGGATTGAAGATGAATCCAAACAAATGTGCCTTTGGAGTTTCGGTGGTGAGTTTTTGGGATTTTAGTTCATAAAGGAGGAATTGAAGTTGGGAAAAAGAGCATGGAAGCAATAGACAAAGTTGTGCCGCCAACTAATCTCACGAATTGCAATCATTGTTAGGCAAAATCAACTTTGTAAGAAGATTCATATCCAATTTATCGAAAAGAGTTTTACCCTTTTCCCTTTATTGAAGCTCAAGAAAGATCAAAAATTTGTATGGGGTGACATACAACAAAAGGCTTTTGATGAGATCAAACAATATATGAAGGCACCACATCTTTGGTACCTCCACAACTTGAAAAGCCTTTTAAGTTGTATGTGGCGACCGATAGCCTAACGATAGGATCGGCCCTTATGCAAGAGTTTGAAGGAAAAGAAAGAGTCATAGCTTATTTTAGCCGAAAAGTCATAGACCCGGAAACAAGGTATTCGCCACTGAGAAAACTTTGCTTGTGTGTGTATTACTCCTGCACCAAATCACGGCACTATTTGTTGAATTCAATGTGTGGTGGTTTCTAGTTTTGATGTAATCAAACATATGTTATCAATGCCGATTTTGAATGGAAGAATTGGCAAATGGATTTTAGCATTGTCGAAATTTAATTTGAGGTATGAATCGGCAAAGGCGGTAAAGGTCAAATTATTGCTGATTTTATTACCCAACATCGGGATCTTTCTGTTGAGGCGATAAACATTGTGCCTTGGGCCTTGTTCTTCGATGGGTCATCTTGCAACAAAGGTGGTGGTGCTGGTATTCTTTTGATTTCCCCACAAGGAAAAGCTTTTGAGTATGCAAATCCTATTGAATTTCATGTTACTAACGATCAAGCGAGTATGAAGCATTGCTTAGAGGGCTTCACTTCTTATAGAAGTAAAGGCCGTTCTGTCATTGAAATCTTTGGGGATTCTCGAGTTGGTGATTAATCAACCTGAATGGTCAAGATGAATGCAAGAATAATGTGTTGAGAGAATATTATGAGGAATGTAGAGAACTTTTGAAGAATTTTCGATAGTAACCTTGCATCATATCCCTAGAGAGTACAATGAAGAAGCAAATAAGTTAGCTCAAGTCGCTTACGGATATCGAGAGAATCGGGAAGTTTTACTATAGAGGAAGATGTTTTAAATCTCGATCCAAAGAGATGGTGATTGGAGATACGGTTACCAATTATCCTAAAAATCCATCTCAAAGGGTTTCCGAAAACTTAGGTACAAAGCTCTCAAGTTTGTGTTTCTTGATGATCGGTTATATTACAAGTCTATCGATGGAGTATTGCTTAAATGCTTGAGTCGAAGAGGCCAAGAAAGTGATGTATGAGGTTCACGAAGGGTTGTGTGGTGCACATCACCACCTTATCGGATGAAGTGGATAATTAGGAGAACTGGTTATTTTTGGCCAACTATGTTGGAAGATTGTTTTGAATATTACAAAGGGTGTCACAATTGTCGAAAATTCGGCAATATTCAAAAGTTCCAAATATCTGCTATGAATCCTATAATCAAGCCTTGGCCGTTCAGGAGGATGGGGTATAGATTTAATTGGTCGATCAATCCTCCTTCTAGTAAGGGACACAAATTTGTACTTTTGGCCACGGATTATTTCACCAAGTGGGTTGAGGCTATCCCTTTGAAGAAAGTAACGTCGAAAATATGATCGGTTTTGTTAAGGAACATATAGTTCATGATTTGGGATTCCTCGGACTATAACAACTCGATCGGGGACTCAATTTACTTCTTCGAATTTTGTGACTTTGCCAAAAGTATGGGGATTAAGTTATATAATTCTTCTCCTTATTATGCACAAGCTAATGGTCGTGCGAAGCATCAAATAAGATTATGATTAAAATTATCCGAAGAAGATTGATGAAAAACCAAGGAAATGGCACTTGGTTCTTAATGAAGCAATCGTGGGCTTACCGAATGGCTTGTCATGGATCCACTCAAACGCCTCCCTATGAACTGGTTTATGGGCATCATGTCAGTACTACCATGGAGTTACTGGTTAGATTCAAGGCGAATTGTGTTACGAAAAGAATTGGCAAAAGAAGATTATAAGAGTCTCGATGATGGATGAATTGGAAGATTTACATTTGATTCGTCTCAAGGCATTGGAAAATATTGAGAAAAATAAAATACGCGTTGCCGTGTATTATAACAAAAAGGGTTAGGTTTGAAACAATTCGCAGAAGGAGATTTGGTTTGGAAAAGCTGATTGCCGCTTGGGACAAAAGATAGAGCGTTAACAAATGGTCTCCAAATTGGGAAGGTCCTTTCCGAATTGTAGAATGTGTGCCTGGCAATGCATACATATTAAAGACTTTATTCGGAGAAGAGTTTACGAGCTATTAATGGAAGATTTCTTAGAAATACTACCCCAAAGGTTGAGGTTGGTTCAGTAAATATAGATCGGAAAAAACCGATGGAAGGAAAAATCGTCTTTGGCCTAGAAGATTGGATACATGACTAAAAATAGCCGATATTGTTCATATCGTCTTTAGCCTAAAAATCGATACGAGATTGGAAATAGCCGATATCGCCTATATCGCTTTTAGCACAAAATAGCCGATGTAGTTTGCATCGCCTCTAGCACAAGAAAGTTTATCCAAACCGGGTTGTTTTTGATTTTTCCGGCAATCGCAACCGGGATTCTACCAAGAGGATCAAAGAAGTAAATGTCATTCAAAGAATGAGATTATTTATAAAGTTCGTCCTAATACAAACTACTCTTCAAATAACTTGTTGAGGACGGATTGGGGGTTTGTGATTTCGGCAAGGGCAAAGAAGATGATCGTCCGTGAGCCTCCAAACGCTCATCGATGTCGCCAACTTCGCTCAGGCGTCCTCCAACAAAGCCGATTGGTTGGGAGGAGTAGTCTTCGTTGGTTTGGGAGGTCATTGCCGCCACCCCGAGAGAAGCGCCGAGGTGCACACCTTGGATGACGGCCGATCAATACGGCCATCCACGGCATCAAGGCGTGCCTCGATGTCTCCCCTTGAGCATTCACCTTGTCGGCAATCTTGTTCGCCGCCGTCTTCAAGCGGTCATTCTCCGCGAAAGAGTCAAGCGTAAAAGAAGAAATGGGTCGACAAGCAAAGGAAGTCGGTGACAAAACTAAAATGAAAATATCAAACCGGTGATGGCGTCATAAAATTGTTTCATTGGGTTCTCCCATTCGGCTTGATCAATGCCGAACTTCTTGGAGACGCCGCCTAGCTCCTCCCCAAGCTTCGTCCCTCTCCTCAAGCGAAACTTGAGCGCCTCCTCGTGAGAGTATGGATGGTGTGTGTCTGCTGCTCTCTTTGAACCCCAAGGATTGGAGTGGTAGGAGCTTGAGGAGCTGGAAGACCCGGAGGAGCCGGATGATGGGGTTCCCGGTTGAGCTGCCGTTCCTGGAGGAAGGAGATGGTATTGGCTGGAGCTGATGACCCTTATCCTGATGAATGAGAAAGAGGAAATCGAAATTAAGAGATGAACAAGGGAGTTGCAAAGGGGCAAAAGCGAATCATACCCACGACGCCGGCAGCGTGCTGATGCCTCTTCCTTCGGCTTCCCGTCGGCGGGGACGCTTGTCACGGTTGCCACTGTCGTCATTTGCTTTGATGGAGGTTAGGGTTTCCTTCTGGAGTGAATCGGATGAAAGAAGTGGAAGAGACGGATGTGAGAACGCTGAGGCGAAGATAGTGATGAAGGCCAACGGAAAAGTCTATTTATAAGCCGAAGCGAGGGATCGTGGCGAGTTCCACGGGGTTGTGGGGCGAGAATCCCGAACGGCGGAGTAGGTTTTCTCCCTTTTGATGGACCGTTACTGGACTGGGCCAGGCCTGAGTTAAGTCGGATGTCGCTTGAATATCTCCATGATTTATTGAAGCCAACATTGTTCGGTTATACCTTCACAGTATTTGGGTTGGATTCGTTCGGTTATCGGAAGAATGGAGACAATCGGCTATATTCTAATCGAGTAATTTAAGGAAATGGCCAATTGCTTTTTTCCGAACGAATGAAAATAAGTGAACATAAAGTTGTTTAATCAAGGAAAAAAGGGTATCACACTTAAAGTTTAGTACGAGCCCTAATGTCTCTCTCGTTCGTAAGATGATTGATCGCTTCTATGGCTTCAAATTCTGATTCGGCTAACATTATCTAGCACCTTTTGATCTTCATCTTCAGAACTCTGGATGCTGGACAATTTATTTTTGATCTGCTGGTCTTCTTTGATGGTCGAAGCTATCTTTAGTGAAGTTGCTTCTATGTTCTTCGGCAGATTGGCTATGTGGGCCTCTGTGAGACCTAATTTTGGCATTCGGCCGGCTAGTTGAGCTTCTAGTCCGATTTTTCACCCTCCATGGATCTCAGCCTCAGCTCCAAGGTTGCCAAAGAATTTCTCGTGGTCCGGATATGAGAGTGAAGATCTTTAATCTCCAGCTTTTTCAAAGATCTATCCTTCTGCAAAGCGGCCCTCGAAGATATGTTCTTGGTTGCCCTTCTCACCATAGCAAAGTGATCATCAAGATGGGCTTTGCAGATTCTAGGGGAGCCTTGAGAGCGTAAGGATATCTTGATCAATGAGTTCAAGGAGGTCTTTTATCCGGTCTCATTCGAACCGGACTAATGGTATCCTTATTCAAGAGAATAATCACTTCTTTTAGCCGAGCCCGATTCTCCAAAGGACAAAGTTTGATGAGAAGTGATCTCTTCACCTTTCTCAATAATGTAGTCCTCAATAGAGAAGGAGTAATCGGTGGTCGGTTTAGTGATGTTCTTCTAAACAAAGAGAAAGAAAGAAGGTGTTAGCCGATTGGGTAATTTTGCTAAAATATAGTATGAGACAAGGCGTTACTGTTGGGCTGATTGGTCATCGTGATGAGTTATACCGCTTGCTTGGAGGACTTGATTGAAGGTTCGGAGGAGACGGATCTGGAGATTGATCGTGAGAAGTTTCCCTTGCCAGTTCATCTAAGATCTCATCTATTTTCAATAAAGTAAGTGTGATAATGAGCATAAGAGATAAATGTTGTTAAAGAGAAAGGAGAGGAGAATTGGTTGAGCAATGTTACCTATAGTCTCATCAGGTTTATGAGCCTTTGAACCTTCACTTCATGGGTCTCTCAAATTTCGCTATCATGAATTTCTTCATCTTCAGAGAAACTTGTGGGTTGGTTCTCTGATGCGCTTTGAGGTATTACCCTAGTATGGGAATTTCGACTTGTGGCTGCAAAGTGAAAGGAATGAATGTAGAGATAGTCGCTTTCTCGCCAAATGAAATGGTTGACCTGGTAAGAAAATGTAAGGTTCATGCCTTAAGGGATAATCTGGTTTTCTTGGTCCTTGGTTTCTTGGGTAAGAGAAAACTTTCGTGTGTTTTCCTTTTGCTTTTTCCTCTGGAAGATGCAAAGTGAAGTAACAGGAGTTCTTATGAATGCCTTTAGAGGTGCTGAATCCAAAGTTGCAGAAGTTTTCATGAATTCCTTTAAGTTTGGAGCATCAAACCCCAGAGCAGGTTTGGGACCAGCCGGATAGTACTGAATTGCTTTGGCAGGGGAAGTAAATTCAAGATCCTGTGCATAACCGATGTTAAAATAAGAAGTGGATTCAAGAATAAGAAATGATGGGCATAATGAAATTACCTCACCGTCGTAAGCAAAATCGGGTTGCAAGTTTTTGCATAAAGAATGAACTGCTATATTGAAGATATGAGCATGCCATTCTTGCCACCAAGAGACAAAGAGGGATGAGCAAAGATCTATTAGCCCAAATGGAGATGGTTCATATATTGGTAATTCCCATCCTAATTCAAAGACCTTCTTGGCTTCCATTCCTTCATTATTGCTTCCCTTGATTTTATGATTGTTGAGAAGAGGAATTTTGGGGCGGTTGGCGCATCCTAATTGTCTGCTACCATGTTGGGATAATAGAACTCATAGGTGGATTGTACTAATCTCCCATGATGAAATTCGGTGGCAAAGTGCAAGGTTTGATAAAGGAGTTGAAAATCTCTGTGGATTCTTGGCCCGAACAACCAATTTCATAGCTAAACTTGCGAGGCAAAGTCGATCTTCATTTTCCTCGTAAGGAAACCAGAGCACATTGCGAATCCTTTGAAAAATAGCTTGAAGAGGTGACCAATGTCTATATCAATGCTTATAGATGCTCTTTGCTTCCCCATAAGTCCGACAAGCTTTAACCTTTCTTTGTCTTGCCTTGACAGAGTTAATCGAGGGGAAGCTTAGGTTGAAGAGGCTCACGGGGGTTATCTGATGCATATATAGTTGGAGCCACATTTGAATTAGCCACCAGGGCCGTTCACACAAGAAATTTCTCCACCTTGGCACATCTCAAGGGTGATCTGATGCATCATATGATAAGCGCACCCTAAAAGATATTTGCCTAATGGGATCTGGGTGCTGCAGCTAAGTCTTCACCATTACCATGTGATTCGTGGTTGGTTCATTGGATTTTCCACAAAAATGAATCAGCATAGCCACATATTCATGGAAGCTTTCAACTCTTTGTCGAGACGGCGCGCGGATGCATTCATGTAATTACAATATGTTTGACCCATCCACATCCGTAACTAACGGCTCTTTGATTACTCTTGCTCTTGTACTTATAAGGATATAATTGGCAATGACACATTCAAACCACCATCATGTATACGTCGGCTAGAGTGATGGTCATAATACCATGGCCAAGATAAAGGCATTGGTAGCGCTGGACCAAAAATGAGAAGTCGCTATCGAAGGGAATCGCTCTCGGGTCTCTCGCTAAAGATAACTCCGGACAATGATGATGTCCCGATCGTCCCGATGGGCTGCTGCTTTCTCCAACATTCTCCTGTATCAGCTTGCGCCATCCGGTGATTGGGGGAATGGCCAATTCTTGAACGTGTTTGGCCATCGGTTTGGTGAGGTAATTCCGGACTTGAAAGGAATTCTTTGAGTTTCCTTCTCAATGATTTCGTAAGGGTCAGGGTTTCCCATTGGGCCAAGGAAATAGGAGTCGGGGTTGGCAGCGTAAGGGATCAAAATCTGGCTCTTGTACTCCTTTAGAAGATGATTGAAATCAGAGGGGAATAAGTCAAAAGAGGAGCGGAAGGATGGGATGAAAGTTGCCGAATATAAATAAAGTTTACCTCTGGGATTTCATCCTGGGTCGCCATTGAAGATTTAGAGGAGGTTCGAAGTTGCGCTGAAAGATTGAAATTTTGGGCAGCGGCTGCGGTTTTGAACGGTGATGACCTAGGAGGATGAAAGAGCTTGTGGTCAATTTCAGAATAAAACAACTTTTATCCCGAAATTGAGGGGGCATGTGTTAACACTGGATTTTGGTCAATTCTGGAAGATGACAGGTGGACCCACATGCAGGAAGAAGAGTGTTCGGCAAATAACGCAAGCGGTCGGCTAAATGCTTGTGCGGTCGGTTATTCTGGAAGGCGGTAACTCCATTCGGGAAAGCAGAAGATGGCAAGCAAAGCCGATCGAGAAGATGAAAGTTGTAATAATAAAGGACTCTGAGAGTTTGGGGCAAGGAATCGTAGTTTCCAAGTTTATTTAAAGAGTTCCTTTGTAAATCGTAGTCTTTTAGGACTCGTGTTTCGTCTAGGGTATAAATATTGACCCTCGACCATTGTAATAGGCGTTCACAACCAAATCAATACAACCGGCCCCGTGCCAACTTTCGAGTCCTTTTGTCGTGTCGCCGAAGTTCTTCGAGAGGAGTCATCGATCCGTCGACCTCCGTAAGTTCCGACAACCTTGTTATCATGTTTAGTATCATGCGGTGGATTTAAACGTGATGCAAGTAGTCTTGTTTGTTTTCAATGATCGTATGGCGGATCTTTGCTTGACAATCAAGAAGTCTTCGCTTATACTTTGTTTATGAGTAGATACCGTATGCGTGCGTTTGCTCAATATGCTTAGTGGAAGCAAGATGCTTATCGGCTCTATTAGATTACGGCAAAATCTAAATAGATTCATCAAGTTATCCTGTGTTGCATGTTTTAAATATTTTATATATTTGTAACACACTTTTGCCCAATCTAGATTGATATTGTTCGGCCCTCTTCTATGGTTTTATTCGAGCTTCAATGATCATTACTTTCATAATACCTTTGCAAATAGATAACATGCTCGTGATGGCCAAATTATTTTAATCTAGATTGTCACATGTTGTGGGTTCATGTATGTTAATCACGTTTAAGTTTTTGACGAAACTAGGTGTCGTCTGTGCGGCGACGCCTTGTTTTAGATTGGCTTAATCGTGTTTATCTACACGCTCCTTCTTCATGGACCCCAACTCGGCCGGATTGTTTGAGCTTGGATATGCATTAACGCATAATCAATTTCACTTGTTCAAACATGTCTTCCCATGCATATGCATTCGGCAATCGATCTTTACGTATGTCCATCCTACGATTAGCCGAATGATTTATAAACTTGTTGGCGCATGACTTCCTATAGCTGTATGTCGTTGTAAGTGGCTTCGTGGGCCGTATATACGGAATCTGCTCGGTCTCACCCGACATGTTCCGGTTTGACATTTAACTGTTTTATCCTTTGTCGGTTTTTTCAGTCAAACCGACCGGCACGTTCCGGATCACGAAGCACCCGGGCACCCGATTGAAGCCACGCTTTTCGGCTTGCTGTGTGTGCGGCACAGTGCGTCGCATTTTGTGTCAACAACACCTCGCCGAGACCTGGGATTAGCTCCCTCTCTCCCTGTGCTTGTAACCCCCTACTACTAGTACTTCGGTGCAAGGAATACAAGATTAATCTCTCAGACTGGACGTAGGGCATCGATTGCCTGAACCAGTATAAATCTTGTGTCTCTTTGCATCACCATCCGGGATTAGAGGCACGCAGTTCAAATTCACTAGTTGGTAGAGGACCCCCGGTCCGAAACACCGACATCGCTATCGAACGCGTTCGGTCGATCATGATCGGACACAGCATCAGCGTCATTTCTCCTCTTCTCTGTGCTGCCACGTCAGCGGGACCGGACGCACCCTGCCAGCGTCCAGCCACGAAGTGATCCAGCGTCCGGTCGAAGACCGACGCCAGCATCTTCACTGCTTCCACTGACCGGACGCGCCGGTCCAGTTGAGGCTAGCGTCCGGTGTACTTTGTGAAACCCTGTCTTTTCTGTACAGGGAGCCGGTGGCACCGTCGGACTATCCGCACTCTACGGGCGGACACTCCGTCGGTGAAGTTACGAACCCTTGCTCCCAAGTGCTAAACACAATGTGTATCACCTTTTGTGCATGTGTGTTAGCATATTTTCATAAAACATTTTCAAGTGTGTTAGCACTCCACTAGATCCTAAATGCATATGCAATGAGTTAGAGCATCTAGTGGCACTTTGATAACCGTATTTCGATACGAGATTCACCCCTCTTAATAGTACGACAATCAAACCTAAATGTGATCACACTCGCTAAGTGTCTTGATCACCGAAACAAAATGGCTCCTACCACTTATACCTTTGCCTTCAGCCTTTTATTTTTCTCTTACTTCTTTTCCAAGTCCAAGCACTTGATCATCACCATGGCATCACCATCATCAAGTCATGATCTTCATTTGCTTCACCACTTGGAGTAGTGCTAATTATCTCATAAATACTTTGATAAATTAGGTTAGCACTTAGAGTTTCATCAATTCGTCAAAACTAAACTAGAGCTTTTAGAGACCCAATGCATTTTATTCTCCTTGTCTTGTTGCGCCCCCCAGTATCACATATCATTCCGCTCATCTCATCACAAAGAGATTTAGTAAGATCGAAACATGACATGGCATTTGAAGGGATTGATGGTGCCACCGCCTTGATCAGTGTTTCTTTACCGGCCTTTGATAGCAATTTCTCCTTCCATCCCTGCATTCGTTTCCAGACTCTCTCCTTTAAATAAGCAAACACAGTTTTCTTTAATCTCCCCATATATACTGGCAGCCCCAAATACCTTGAATTCAGTGTCTCCTGTGTGAGGCCAAGAATTTCCATGAACCTCCTTCTGGCACATGACTTGGTATTCTTAATGAACACAGTAGAGGACATTTCCTTATTTAGGGTGTGTTTAGTTACCCCAAAATCCAAACTTTGTCACTATGTAAAAAGAAGATTTCTCATCACATCAAACTTATGGTACATGCATGGAGTACTAAATGTTGACGAAATAAAAAATAATTGCATAGTTTGGTTGTACTTTGCGAGACGAACGTTTTGAGCCTAATTAGTCAACGATTGGACAATTATTACCAAATACAAACGAAATGCTACATGGCACTACAGTGCCGCGTAGTGATTTTGCCACTGCCAATTCCAGGCAACTAAACGAGGCCTTATTTTTTGCCCTGAGCATGTCTCATAAATTTGTAGAACATGCCGCAGATGTGCTGCATTCTCATCATTTGCTTTTAGGAGAAGCAGTGAATCATCAACGAACAGAAGGTGAGTAATGCTAGGAGCTCCTGCACATATTGAGACCCCCTGAATATTTCCATTCATCTTGGCGTTCTTTAGCAATGATGAAAAACCTTCCGCACACAACAAGAATAAATACGGGGATATAGGATCCCCTGCCGTAGACCCCCAGTAGGAACAATTCGTTCAGTCAAGCCACCATTCACCCGTATACGATAAGTGATAGTTGTAATACACTTCATAATCAGGCTTGTCCATCTCTCATGAAACCCCAGCCTTCTCATAATCTTCTCCATAAACGGCCACTCCACCCTGTCATAAGCTTTGCTCATATCTAATTTCAGTGCCGCATATCCATCCTCGCCACTTCTTTTATTTTGCATAAAATGGTTCATCTCATATGCTATCAGTACGTTATCAGTAATCAAATGTCCAAAAACAAATGCACTTTGATTTTGCGAAATAATTTCTGGCAAAATGACCTTTAAGCGGTTCGATAATACCTTCGATGCAATCTTATACACAACACTGCAAAGACTGATCGGACGAAGATCTTTGAGCCTTTCCGGGTTCTGAATTTTTGGAATCAGTACCACCACCATATCATTCCAAGACTCCGGCATAGGCCCACCGCTCAAGAAACTCCGCACCTCCCTAGTGATATCTTCACCAATTGTCTCTCAAAAAGATTTATAGAACAGCGCAGGCATACCATCCTCCCCGGGTGCTTTCAAATTTCCGATGCCATCCAAGCCCTGCTTAATTTCCTCATCAGAGAAATCCTTCAACAAAAAATCATTCATCTCGGGAGTAACACGGGCCGTAACACACTGCAGCAATTCGTCCGTGCCACTACCTGCAGTGACAACACCACATCATCAGTTGGAGAAACGTATTGCATCAGGACGAGGTCATCAACATACAAGGATACTGGTTGTCATCTTTCAGCCTAAGTTTTTTCAAAATAGTAATAACATTTTTAGGCCCTATTTGGAAGGGATCTCAGGGACTCCGGCTAACCCATGCAATGTTCATTGAAGTTCCTTTTCTCTTTCATTTTCAAATGAACCGGAAGCCGAAAGAAACTAATAATTTCTTATTACTTCTTCCAAAGAAACCAATGATTTTTTCTTCTTCTCCGGCTCCTCAAGTGCTGTAACACTCTCCGGCTCCTAGTACTGTAGCACGGAACCAAAACCCCTCAGGTACTGTAACACTCTCCGGCTCCTAGGTACTGTAACACGGAGCCAGCCAAAACCATGAGAAGCTCGGCTGTGTCCAGTAATCTATCAGCCTCAGGGCTTGTTCGGCTGACCCCAAACCCGACTTGATCCGCTTCTTTTTTCATCCGGAACAGGGTTTTTCTCTCACAGATTCAGCAGTGAACAGTAAAATTAAGCAGCTGCAGTGTTTCTTTTATGTCAACCGAACACAGTGTTTCCAAAACAGTAGCATTTTAGGCAAAATTTTGGAGAAATTTTATAGCAAACGATCAAATTACGTGCATACAGGACTGCGGATTCACTCCAATTTGCAAACCAAAGAATCTACGTCCATGAATGCGTTTAAATGCCTCCAATTAAAATAAAATAGAATCAAAATCGGATCAAACGCAGTGCAATTTACTGGGATTCTTATTTTGATCGTGCGTAGAAATACAACTGCACTTCGTCTTGTTGAAAGCTGGTAAACAGTCTTGACTCTTGGGCAGTTCCATACACAAAATTATCCTTATTCGCTAGGCCAGACATAACATTTGAACTAAGGTAGAACCAACAGAATCTAATTATAAATTGGAGTATCAATGAGATTACAGTGTGTGTGATATACACAAATGTACGTGAAAACAAGATCGAAGTGAAAGCTTGACGAGCTCAGCAATCGGCTGCTCTCAGCAGCTGCAGCAGAGACAGGAACAGGTTGATGACGTCAAGGTAGAGTGAAACAGCGGCCCATATGTATTCATCGTAGGTGTAGCGCTTGATGATATTGTCCGTGTCATAGATGATGTATCCACAGAAGATAAGTGACGCCAACCCACCATATATCATCACAGATACCTTGCCCAGTGGGAAAAAGATCTGTGCAGCAAAATCTCTATTAGTATGATGCACAACTCAGCATAAGCAAATAAGTAATTAGATGATGCACTCAACATCCACCACAGTAAAAAAGTATCTTAATAAAGATATATAAATACTTAATGGGAATCAAAGTAGAGCCATCCAACCTGAATTAGTGAAAACACCATGAGCACCATGATAGCAGAAAATAGGAAGGGACCAAGGAAGTTGAAGTCATGGCCCCTCTTTGCAGCCCAGAAAGTGTAAGCAGTTAAGCTAACCACCACCACTGCTGTAAGAATGGCAGCCTCCAAAATGATTTTTCCTGCACACATAACAAACTGCCAATCAGTTCCTTCATATAGAGAACAAAATCCTAGTTGATACAAACCATACATGCTCGAAATGGGGACATCAGCAAAGCACATTGCAATCACACATGTCAGAATTCCAGTGAGTAGATGAAGTGAATTGCCACAAATGGAACTGATCCCATTGCATACTTCTGCAATATGTCAAAGGACCATTCAAAGTTTAGGACCTTATATGCCCATGTACTTAAAGTGTCCCATGAAATTCATCTAAGCTAGTTTCTAAACAAATTTTGTTTGGACTGTCAAATAGTTCGTAACAATGGCCATGTGGAGTTTTGATGTCATGCCCACAAAAGAACTATAGAGGCAGAAACAAACAGAGGATACGTAACTCTAATAAAAAGGCCAAAGAAGCCTCAACTTCTACCAGATGTTGTGAGTTCAAAAATACAAACTTGTAAAAGGAGAAACCCAATGATGGTTTTGCTCATTGGTTTTCTTGTCACAAAAGGCGAAAAGAATAAAGGTTTCCACTGCCGGACAATCTTTCAACAAGGCTTACGCCTGTCAACAAGGCCTCAACAAGAAGAATTAACAGTCATCAAACCCACAGATGGGGCAACGTACCAAATGCCTTTGTGTTGGATGGGCAGATTACATAGATGCTTACGCCTAAAGTTTGGAGATTAAGCCACAAACAAATGTAGTTACCATAACAATAATGGACAAGGCCAACTAGTACCATGTTTGTTCAAAATTTATGCAGGTTGATCAAAAGCATATGCGGCTAAAGACATTGGAACCTGTAATCTAAGCACATAACAATACTTCAGATGAATTACACTTATGCAGGTTTTGTGGCACATCACATTCTGTAGGCTGAAATCAATGTCGACAAGGTGTTAAAGGACTCCAACAGCTCAACTATATGTTTGTGGCGCTGGAAATAAATAATAGAACATACCTTAATGTTAACAGAATTTGTTTACTGTCGATTGCCTTGCCAAAATTTTCTGAATGATCAAGTATACCAAATTTTAGTCCAACAAATGTGGTTAGAGGAGCATTAAAAAAAAGGAATCCTAATGCAAACAGAAACTCCCATTCACTAGAATCACCAATCAACTCAGAAACCATTTTGAGATTCTCAATTAGACAAACCATTCACGCTATCACACCTAATCACGACTTAGAGCAAGCAACAACTGAACAAATTACCGCTGGTGAATGCGCATGTCATGCCGACGGCGAAGCTGATGGCGACGGTGAAGAGGCCGAGCAGCAGCAGATTGACCGGATGCTTCTGGTGGTAGTAGTGCAGAGGGCACAGCACTGCGGCGCAAAAGGTTGCACACCAATTTCAGCTCACAGGAAAAAAAAAATCCCCCAAAAGACGAGATAGCTGGGCTTACCGATGAAGGGCAGGATGATTAGGAAGATGTAGAGCGCCATCCCGGCGTTGGAGGAGACGAAGAAGTTGGAGACGGCGGGCACCTTGACGACGAAGCCGGAGACGGCGGCCGTCATGGCGAGCTGGACGGCGAGGATGACGTAGATCTTGCGGACGAACGCCCACCGCAGCTCGGGGCTCTCCGTCATCCCCGGGTACAGCAGCGAGGACCCGCCGGCCTCGAGGTCCGGGTCCACCTTCCTGAACCCGAACATGGCCGCTAGTCTCTCGCTCGCTCGCCTCGCTAGGGTTTCGCAGGCCGGCCGGCGGAGACGACGACGCGGGCGCCCGACGACTGGGCAAAGAGAGGACGAAGACGGAAAGCAAACAAGCAGTTGGTTTTGGTTCGCTGGCTGGGAATACTTGGATTGGATGGGAAGAAGACCAAACGACCTTCTCGATGCGGGTGCCTGGTTCGCTGGCTGGGAATACTTGGATTGGATGGGAAGAAGACCAAACGACCTTCTCGATGCGGGTGCCTTCGAAGAGAAGGCAATTGCAACATGGGTCGAATGCAGCGTGTGCATTAGGCCCATCGTGCAGACAAGCGGGCCGTGGCTATGGTCCAGACATGCGGGCCGTGCCAGGTGAGTGGACCCAAACCGCCATCGCTGTCTGCCCATTTGAGCCTGACGCGTGTCGCCACGTCGTCGTCTTCGTTGTGAGCTCTCTCTCTCTCTACCCACCAAATCTCGCAGTTCCAGGTGCGGAAGAATCCGTCCTCAATTTGCGTTTCGACTCCCACCACCGCTTCTTCCCGTATCCCTTGTCCTCCTTGATTTCCTCTCACCAAAAGCGGGTGCCGCTTCCCGCCACTTGAGCGCGCGGCGAGCTCACCTCGGTCTCAGGTGGCGCCGTGCGGTGCGGCGGGAGCCCGTGCTGCTGGTTTCGCTCCAGGGGAGAAGGTCTCAGGTTGGGGACTTGGGGCGTTTGCGTTTTCTTTTGCGGGGCTGTGGGTCAAAAGCGTGGCGCTTTCCGCTCCACCTTCTCACGCCGGAATCAAATCGACCCCCCTGATTTGGTCCGTGGCATCGGTGCATGAGCTTGCTCCAAGAGATTTCTCTTTTGGTTCGGCGTCAGGGGTTCTGTGAGGTCACGCAGCGTCTTCCTCTTGGTGCACTTCACATGTCCGGGCGCTTTGATTTCTGCCCACTGCGCGAGTGATTCTGCTGCTGCTGCAGCTGTTAGGTGCGCACGGGTCGTGATGGGGTGAACTGAAGCGTTCCTCACAGGGCTGTGGGTTTATTACGCCGCCTGTCTGCTTCCCCACACCTTGTTCTTGTGCCCATACTTCTTTGCTTTTGTCACGCCTGAACCGTGTCTTCTTGTAGTATCTGAGGCTTGGCAGTTGGCAAGTACGAAATAGCAACCTGCTTAGATATAAACCAGTGTCTGGTGCAAAGCCCAAAGGGGTTACAAATCGTTGATGCCTAGATCTGCTTCCTGCTGAGGCGTGGCTCTAAGTTTGCTCTGTTGATGGGGTTACCATGAACCACGGGAACGGGATGTTGAATTCTGTCAAGGTGGAGAGCCGACCGTCAGTGGGCGCTGCCAATGGCCAGCCTAGGCCGATGGATGTGCTCCATGACGGCGGTCCGCCGCCGTTCCTTACCAAGACGTACGACATGGTTGATGACCCAACCACGGATGCCGTTGTGTCGTGGAGCGCCACCAACAATAGCTTCATAGTTTGGGATCCTCATATATTTTGGACGGTGCTGCTGCCAAGGTACTTCAAGCACAACAACTTCTCCAGCTTCGTTCGGCAGCTCAACACTTATGTAAGTTGTTAACTCCATCGGTGCTTTGGTCCCATGTTCTATGATGTGGTGTGCTGAAATCCTACTTCCTTATTTGTGGAGTGAATTACAGTTAGTGTTTGAGAATTGCCAGCATTCCGCAACGGTGATATTTGAATAACAGGGTAATTGGCTGCTCCTTCTGTTGCACAGAAAAGCATGTAACTAGCCATGAAAAATCCTAATTGTTAGCATGATAGCATGTGTTTTTTTTTTGTATATGCATATAAGAAACTGGAAAAGCAAAGTTGCAAGTTTTGTGTGGAAGTAATCAAAGCAAGGTACTCAGGATCCAGCTGAATTTTGATTAAGAACTTATTATGCTTAGGAGTAGGTTGGCACCAGTTAAGAGTTGGTCAAAACCTATGAAACAAAAAATGTACTCAAACAACCAAATAATTGTTCTCATAATTGTTAGGCGAAAAAAAACTGTACAGAAGAGAGTATGTTTGACTAATTTGGTTATCGCCATTGAAGTAAACCACAGATACTGTTAGTGCTTAAGAATACTAACAATCTAGAAACTACTGATGTTTTAAGATCTTTCATGGACTGCATAATAGAAAATAATGCATAATTGTTTTGTGCTTGTTGTTCCCCACTTCCTCAGTTCAAGTTGTTGGAACGCATGTGTGTCTGTAAAAATCTAAGAGGTGACTTTATTTTCCTGCAGCAATGGTCTGGTTTGAATATTAAAACTTTTATTGCCTGGAATTGTTTTTCTGATCTTCTAAAACTTTTAAAGCTGGCACTTGGTATTCCCATACCCCAGCCAACTTCATTCTTTCAGTAGTTGTTGAGATCATATATGTACTGCACAGACACCATATTGAAGGTCTGCTGACTTTGATCGACTTTGTTAGATGCATTGTACAAATTTTGCAGGCAGGCAGGTCATCACCTACCATTTCCAAATGAATTCTTATTCTCCAAATTATCTTTGATCTTCCTGTAGTTCGCCTTGTATAGCATTTTGACGAGGGGCTTGTTTTCTATTCGTCACGTCAAAATAATATAATAGGTTGAAGAAGAATTTTGGCTAATAGATTTAAGATAAATAGTTTATGTTCTTCATAGGATTCCTCTTCATTTTGGCATTTTATCCAACCTGAAATGATTTCAGCAGTTAATTCTTCCTCAATGAAAAATGGCGTCTGATATTTCTGATGACTGGATTATTGGTTTGGCAGGGCTTCAGAAAGGTGGATCCTGACAGATGGGAATTTGCTAATGAGGAGTTTCTGAGAGGTCAGCGGCACCTTCTCAAAAATATTAGGCGTCGGAAACCTCCACATTCATCTCCAAATCAACAATCTCTTGGCTCTTACCTTGAGGTAGGGCACTTTGGATATGAAGAAGAGATTGATCAGCTGAAGAGGGACAAACAGCTCTTGATGGCTGAAGTAGTGAAGCTGAGGCAGGAGCAGCAAAATACTAAATCAGATCTACAGGCCATGGAAGAGAAATTACAAGATACCGAGCAGAAGCAACAGCAGATGATGGCATTCATGGCTCGAGTCATGCAGAACCCTGAGTTCATGCGACAGCTGATCTCCCAGCGTGAGATGAGGAAGGGGCTTGAGGATGCCATCTCAAAGAAAAGAAGGCGCCGCATTGATCAGGGACCTGAAGCTGATAGCATGGGCACTGGTTCTAGCCTGGAGCAAGGGTCTCAGGCAGTGTTTGAACCGCTGGAGCTGGTGGAATCACTTGCCAATGGTGTGCCATCTGATCTGGAGAGTTCATCTGTTGAGGCAAAGGGTTTCGAGATCCAACAAGGTGTTTCTTCCGGTGGCTCTGAGCGTCTTAATGGCAGGCCAAGTGCAGAGTTAAATGATGATTTCTGGGAGGACCTTCTACATGAGGGGGGACTTGGTGCTGATGCAGGTAATGCAGTTGGTCACGATGATATGAAGATGTAGTCTCAGAAGGTAGCCTGCCTCGACTGAAAGAACATGGACCCAGACATCAGCGGCTTTAGTTTTATCACAATGGCTCCGAGTATCTTTTATGCTCGTATATCACTGTTTTGTACTTGACCCTTCGATCAATGAGACACTATATCGGCTGCGGTTGTTAATACAGTCTGTTCAGCATGCGGATGGAAGTATTTGGATTAAGATGTTCCTATGGTATCCAGAGATACCATAGTTTGTTTTCTTCTGGCCGACTTCCCGACCCTTTTACCGTGGACACTGTTTGTGCAAACAACAAGGTTATGTTGCCTGCAGGCTATCAGTGTATCTGTTCTAACTAGTCGCAGCGCTGGTACAGCGCAGTGGCCTGCCAAGCTGCCACTATGAGATTGTAGGGAAAGACCAGATAGCTTGTATATATGTAAAAGTGATCCTTTTATGTCTGCTGATCTATAGTAACCTATCATGTGCACCTTTAGTCTGTATATAACATATTTATCGTCGTATTTCCACATCATTGTCTTTGTTTACGGCCTGTTTGGAAGCCTTGTTTTAGGAACAAAACAGGTGTAAATCACCGTCCTGAAAACTTATACCCGCTGCGTTGAAAAAGCTGTTTGGATGGCTTGTGAAGATAATAATTTAAATACACTCGGTTTCATCTATTCCAACCGAAAAAAAATAAAATCTCCTCCTGAGTCCCGAGAAAAAATGCGACGGATGTCGGGCTGCGCTGCGCTCTTCTGGCTTCACTCGCATGGTGCATGTCTCTTGGGCGGTGTCGCGAAGCACGCTGTCTGTGAAGTAGGTTTTTTTTTTAAACGAATGGCAAGAGCTCTGTCTCTCAATTAAGAAAAAAATAAAAGAGTTTTACGTACAGGTGTCTGTGAAGTAGGCTGACACGCGCTTACTCTTACCCATGCATGACGCATGCGGCATGCACATGCATGTGTTCTATTCATTCCCAAGTAGCAGGATAATATTTTACAAGAGAATTAAGTCACACTTGTAAATTCTTGTGCACTATAAATTCCAAACGGAAGCCGGTCACAGGTGTAAAATATTGCAAAACATCCGAACAGGGCCTTATGTTACGTTGCCTTTCCTTCTGGACCTGGTTTTCTCGTTGCCGTGGGAAGCTGTGATCATGAGATGCTCTGCTTTGCTAGTGATCCGAAGTGGTCGTGCTGCTGGAATTCTTACCTCCTCCAAAGTTGATTGGAAGACGATCTTACACTGTTACACATGTATGTACTACTGTACTAGGTTGGTCGGTGCCAGTGCCCGGTGATTTGTTTGCATGCAAAACTTGTTTTCAACTTGTGAAATGTAGAGCGTTTGTCTGCCAAAGACGCTTAATATGGCACCGTAGTTTTTATTCTTACCCCAATCGGTAGCCAAAGGACTAGCAAAAATAAATCGAAATTTATTGGACTTCAGTTCGATGCTTTTCTTTTTCTGATGAGAGTACTATGTTTGATGCTACTTTTTCTTGAGGGAGTTGATTCATGCTAGTAGTCCCCCCTGCCCTGTGGGCCCTCTCCTTTCATATTTGATGCTGGCCATTCAAAATTCAGAGTTTTTTTTATATAGATCAAACTTCAAAGTAGTACTACTATGCAAGAAGACATGACTACAATGGGCCCATTCCTGAGATGGGCCTCCACAACTGAAAATGTTTCCATCTTCCCCGACCATTAAATCATTTTTCGAGTTCGAGATAGAGAATAACCGATGTGAAGGTTGGTAGGTTTTACATACGTGTGTTCGCATGAGTGTATGTGCATGTGTATGGGCGTTGTACTGTGTATTTTTTTTAAAAAAAAAGAGAGAATAGCCAATGCGAATCCCACTTTCCCGTTGGTTCTCTCTTTTTTCTAAAGAAAAAGGGAATTGCGATAAAAAAAAAGAAAAAGGGAATTGCTATTTACCCGTTTGTCTTTATCCTCTCCGCGCCCGACGAGTGCGCGGCGGCCGGTGACTCGGCCGCGACAGGTGTGCCGCGGGCCCCGCGGCACCGTGTGGATCAGTCCCGATCCTTCTCCCACCTTCCCCGAGCCGCGCACGCACGCACCGCAATATAAGCCCGCCACCAATCCGCTCGTCGTCAATATCATCTCGATCGAAACGCTTGTGGCGATTGGCAAGCTCGCGGCGCGTGGCAGCGGGAGCGTACGACGTAAAGGAGAGCGAGGGAGACGCGCGGATCGCTTCGCAGCTTTGGGCGGGGGGCTTTGCGCGGAGATGCTGGCGGTGTTCGATCCGTCGGTGGCGCCGAGCCCGGAGGGGCTGCGGCAGCCGGGCGCCGCGGGAGGCGATAGCGCGGCTGGCCTCACGGATCGGTTCAGAGAGGCGCGCCCCGACGCGGTCACCGTCAACCTTGGCGGGTCCGGCGCCATGGCGTACTCCTCCAGCAACCAGAGCCCCCTTCTCCCCAGGTGAGCCGAGCTTGCTTTTGTATTGTCTCGGTTGACGGGTTGAGGATCATCCTCGCCGCGCTGTTGTGTTCATTCATACCCTACATGGTAGTGGTGTCTGTGCAGAATGTGTGCTCTCTAATCCTCGTTTTACTGATTTTTCTGTCGCGTAACTGACAATCCTGCGAGATTAAGAATCGCTTGTTTATCTCCCAGCATGTCATCCTCTGCTTCAACTGAATTAGTGCCCTTGATAGCATTTTCACTATTTGGTCAGACATTTACGTCTATATATGATCGCATTCTCACGGATTCAGAAACTAGTCAACAAGCAACAAATCTGCCGATGCTTCATCAGTACATCCTCACTAGCCAATCATCAGATCAGACCCGTTTCCTTGTTAGTTTATTTCTGAACTACAGATAGGACACTGCTATGCTACTCATTACGAGCAGTTTTCTTATAAACTCTGTCAGGCCCTGACTGAATTGTAGTTGCATTTTTTTTTTTTTTTTTTTTTGCGAACTGAATTGTTGTTGCATTAGCCTAACGTGGTCAGTGGTATATGCCGTACCTCGTTCTCAACCAAATCGTTTGTGGTTGCAGGTTGTTTGGAGCGGTGGATGACATATTCTGCATGTTCCAGGGCACAATTGTGAACGTTGCTGTCCTCAAGCAGCAGTATGGATTAAGTAAAGGCGCTAATGAGGTCAACATCATCATTGAGGCTTACAGGACCTTGAGGGACAGGGGTCCTTATCCTGCAGATCAAGTTGTGAGAGACATAAGTGGGGAATTTGCATTTGTTCTGTATGATTGCTCGACTAAGTCGGTCTTCATGGCGGCTGTAAGTGAACTACTCCGATATTGTAGCTAAGTTTTTTTTTTTTTTTTGCTCTTGCTATTATTCACATCTTATGAGCAGACATTTTATCAATTAATTAGTCAATGGTGTTATTCTTTTCAAAAAAGATTGTGCCTAGTGGTATTCTGGTTGCTCTATGTTGAACTAGTACACAATGCGGATGAAAACTCAATTCGTCTTGGGATCCACATAGAATTGGAGTCACACATATACAGTTCAAGGTTTTGCTTCAGGTTGCTGTGGCAATGCCATTTTCCAGCAGATTATTGAATCATAGAGTGCTTATGCAGGATCAGGAGCATCAAATCAAATTCCTGCTGATTGACACCAGTCTGGGTGCTGTTACATTTGTTTAAGTAAAAAATTGAGATCTGTACTTCTATAAAACCAGCCAAGTCTGTTCGTGATCATGATAATCTACGTTGCATTTGTCAATGTTTGAGTTTTCAGCTTTAATAAGAACAACAACATCACTATCAATATTTCACTAAAATGGATGTTCTTGATGCTTCTGTCTAACATCTTCATGTCAGCATCCTACATTTAACGAACAGATACAGCTGTGCATTGTTCATTTATACATGATCAATTTGATCGTTGGCTACTACGTATAAATGTTATCACTGGTATGGATAGGCAACTGATAGCTCGTGTTCATGAACCATGACCTCATTACAGGATTCCGATGGCAACGTCCCATTCTACTGGGGCGTCGATACCGATGGCCGTCTTGTGGTCTCTGACGTCGCTGAGCTTGTGAAGAAGGCCTGTGGAAAATCCTCTGCCCCGTTCCCCAAATGTAAGCAGAACAAAAAAAAAACCAAACGAGCAGAAGTAGTGATTCTTGTCACTCTGCACTCTGTTCTCGCCGCTGACGCCTGGCGCTCGATGGCTGCACTGCATCAGGCTTCTTCTTCACGACGTCCGGAGGGCTGAAGAGCTACGAGCACCCGATGAACGAGGTGAAGCCGGTGCCGATGGTGGACAGCAAGGGCGAGGTGTGCGGCATGACGTACACGGTCGATGCAAGCGCCAAGAAGGAGACCAGCATTCCAAGGGTCGGCAGCGCTGCCGATTGGTCTTCACAATACTGACTTTCTTTTTAATCTGTGCGTGCAGTGTGCACACTCCCCTTGATTGGCTTTGGCGCTGCTGTGTTGTAACAAGAAGTACTCTTTGCCTTTGTTCTCGAATAAATCAATGTTTCTAGAGTTGTGTATATTTAACCGAGTTTATTAAAAAGTCCATAGATACTATGAGAATATATTTAGCCGAGTTATGACATAAAATATATGTATTGAGAATATATTTTATAGTACATCTAATGATACTAATTTAATATCATAAATTTTAATGCTTTTTTCTATAAATATAGTTAAATTTAAGAATGTTTGATCTAAGATAATTTTGAGAATTGATTTATATTCAAATAAAAACGGAGGGAGGAAGTAAAAGGTTGAATGGGCATGAGTTCCCTGAGCTGAATCCGTCGGCAGTGACGCTCTCTTGTTTGCCCAAGAACACCCCCAAACAAGATGCGCTGCCAGAGTGCCAGTTGAGCATGCTTGAGATTTGAGAAAGGGTTTAGGGTAGTAGTAGGGACCGGGGGAAGCAAACCTGTAGCAGCACGGGCGCAACTGTGCGGAAATAGTGTCGGAACTCGGATCACGCAACCGTCTGTCGGCTGTCTCCGGAGACGCACCGTGGAACCTTACACGATAGCTACGACCTCTAACAGAGTGTGAAGACCTATTTTAATGTCAGGAGAGACATAATTCAAATCTAAGTATCTTCTCTTTTGGAGACTCATTTACAAAAAAAAGTTGTCCTTTGAATCTTGTTATTGGAAAAGATAAAAATAAGTATCAAAACCTTTGTCTATAATGTTATCTAAGAACAAATAAATCTTGTATTTTGGATCACCGTCGTTGGACTGTGGCACTTGCTGTGCGTGCAGTGTGCACACTCCCCTTGATTGGCTTTGGCGCTGGCACCAATAATTTGCGTGTACTAGAAACACCGTCAGCTCATTCCAAAAGCTAAATACGCAATTGAATTAAAAAACAGTTGCAAATGCCTATTAAAGCATTGCTAATGAAGAAGAAGCTCAAGTTCGTAACACAAAACAGAGCATCTGGATAGTAGTACTTTGGCATACAAGGCAGAATTTTGGCCTGAGGTCTATAATATTGCAAATTTTGAAAATGGAAGTTTACTTCTAAGATCTAACTTTGAGTGTACAGAAGCTAGTAGCAGGGAAGGACGTTGGGACATGGCATTATCTCAATCTATGTATAAGGTTGAATATGATTGCCATACATATGCCCTGTTCGCTTGAATTTATCAGCCGTACCGTTTCAGTGAAAAAACAGTGTTTTTCTCTCACACCAAATCAAGATCAGCATCAGCCATTTTTCCAGCCAGCCGAACAAAGCCATAATCAAACCTAACAGCACAATATGTATTGTCTCGTGGACTGAATTTTCCTTATATTCGCCACCAACTTTTAGCTATATAAAGATGCAACGTATCAACTATCTACAGCGTAGAAACATTAACTGGTAACTGTCCTGGCAGTCATAACTTTCAGGTGAGAACATGCTATGATCAACCACAAAACTGTTGGCAGCATGAGTTTGATCTAATTGTCTTCGACATTTCATAATGAGGTGCTAAACTTGCGAGGCGGTTTATTGATTGCTTGTCTTTTTAGTTAAGCAGCTTGCAGAATGTCTGAAATTTTGATTCTTCACTTGCGCCAAATTGCTGAAGCATTAGTAAAATGGCTTTAGTAATATTGCACAATGTTGCAATGGGAAAAGTCCATCATTTTCCTTTGAAACCAATATAGCTATTAGTAATAGTGTGAAAAATGGGATGATAGAAACAGAGCCAGAAGGAGAAATGAAAACTGAAAGAGATGTGGCTGTACTGATAACATGCTGCCACAAGGAGCTGACACAAGGAGCAAAGTGACAGGAGTGTGATTATGGGATATGGAAAAAATTGTCAGTATAAATTGAACTTATGGGTAAATTATGACTATTGGGTTCAATATTGTATAGACTGGGGCATAGAATATAGAAAATATGAGGTTGTGACCGTGGTGCTCCTGTGGCACCGACTACAGCATCGACGGGGCATGCTTGCCAATGAAGATGGTGTTGAGGAACCCTACCATAGCAGTTAAGCGACAAGGGACGCCGGCTTACGGATGTCCCTAATTTTGGTGCGGATATTGGCGCTTAGCTCTTTGCAGCCTTCTTCTCCAGCGTTGGGGGCAGCATTACATCAAACAGGTAGTGTGCACCCACATTGTGACAATGCTGTAGTATGAGAGCGTTGGCTCCCAGCGCGTTGCCAGTCAAGCCGCTGCCTCGCGGTTGTTGGCGGAGAGGAGCGCCAGCTTGCCCATGCCTACTGACCAAGGATGTAGCAGCCATGGACGGCTCGGGAACATCTCATTCTGGCCTCCCAGCCGCCTCGGCAGAGAGAGGAGCAGCACGGCCTGGAGTTGGCCGTTGCAGGAGAATGGACCAAGCCGAGCTCACTGCACTGGCTCAGAACGTGCCGTGACGTGCCCAGCACCAGGTGCCGTCGCCGGTGCCCCACGTCCCCTTGCTCCAGCGCCGTGGTCCAAGCAGAGCGCGTTAGCGGCCGCTTAACGTGCCTTCAGTTGGCCGTGCCAGCGCCTGCTCACCGGTGGACCGCGTCCCTGCTGTGTCGCCTCGCTGGTGGGCTGTGGCATGTGGCCGTGCCCCTTGAGTGCTGACTCTGCCTCGTCTTCTCACTGGCCGATTGCCCTGGTGCTGGCGGCCCTACCAGCATTCTGCGATGGAGGGCGGGTCGTAGCCACTCGCTATTGCCTGAAGACGAGGATATGCTCGACTCTGCGACTGCAGTAGCAAGCTGGAAGACATCCTCGCCAGTGCCTCCAAGCTCCAATGCGCTTGCCTACGCACTGTCCCCGCCCTTCGTCTCCGGGACAGCGCTGGACACCACAAAGCAGACGCCAATCACGGTGGGAGCGGCGCTCGCCTCCGCGGCTGCCGCTACAGGCAGGGAGGCAGCAATTGCTGCAGCTGCGACACAGAGGACGGCGCACCTCGCTGATGCGAGCAGGGAGGCGGTGGGCTGACATGCTGTTGGGTTGCCGCGGCGCCCTTGCCTGGCCCGCTGGCTGTGCTCGCGAGTCGCGTCGCGCCAGTTCACAGCGGTGTCCTTCCTGAGCCACGTCGTTGACTCGGGGGTGGCGGCGGCGTCGGCGGCGGCGGCGGGAGGCGCGAGGAAGACGATTCGCGAAGAGCCCAGCCGCATCAAACTCTGTACTGGGATCCAACGGCTGAGAATACGAGGCAACGTGGCTGGATATGGGGCTGCAACGTGGCTCGATATTGGGCCAGAGCCGATGGTGCAAGATTCGTCTCTTAAAAGATGGGCTGGGCTGGGCCGCCACTGCCCACTGCCATGGACGGACCGTCCAGCTTAAAGGAAAAGCCACGGGATTGGTTGCGGCTGGGAGGGGGCAGACAAGCCCATCTTTCTACGAGACCTCAGACCTGTGGGCTTCTTTCACTGTTCACCGTCTCTGCCCGGAATCGGGCGGGACGCTGGCGTCAAAAACCTCACCTGCTTCTCTTGCTCCCGGCCGCCGCACCAGCCGGCGACACGTGGCGACACGGGGCTGGAGGCGTGCGCGTGCCGGACTTCCGGCTCGGCTAGCAAAGAGGGGAGACGAACGCGGACACCTTGGCGGCGCGGCAGCTTTAGCATGCACGCATGCATGGCAGCGCACGCCGGAAGCACGCATGCGGGAGGGGTGCCGGGCGTCGGTGCGTGCACATGCAAGGTGCAGAGGCAGCAGGCGGGCGTACCCATGGCCATGCACGATACTCCTACCACAAGAATATATATACAGTATACTAGTACAACTACTGTTGGTCTGTTACTGCACGTTATAGATACAATTAAAGCACTCGTACCCGTACGTAGCACTGCTGTGCAAACTAGCTAGGCGTACTCCGTACATTGCATGATGACTGGATCCCTACAGTAACCGCCTATTTAAGGCGAGTCAATCTTCCGATAATTTTCATATATAAGATTAATCTTTTATTGCAAGTAGCATTTATTACGTGCCATATGATTTAATCAAAATAAGTTGGACCAATTCCAGTGAAATCTAATGAGATACTCCTAGGTAGCTAATTATATGAGTCTTATTATGATCATACAACATGATGCACGTTTGTTACAATATATGCAGATGTCAATGTGCAATACGGCAACAATATTTGTATAACAAAGGGACAAACACAATACTACACGATAGTACGGCCCCCGAACTACAGTGTGTAAAATCTGAAGGGTCAGAGGCAGAGGAAGAGCAGCAGGCAGCAGCCCAGCAGCACCAGGACCAGGGCCGCGGCCTGCTGACACAGGCCATAGCTAGCGATCGGGGCAGCCGTTAATGCGGCCGTAGCATACAGCTGTATGATTGGCTTACCTTTAATCCTTGTCTTGCTCGCGACACCTCCTCCACCGATCCGTCGTACACAACGCTGACACCGCATGCCATGCATGCATCATGCACCGTACCAGTGGCATCATGCATCATGCCAATTGGGCCATAATCATAGATGCACAGTGAGTAGCATTTCTGAGAGTGTGTTTTCTATTGTTGTCTCACGTGGTATTACCAAAAAAAAACAGAGCCTTTACTCCATTTATTATTTTAGAACCATAAACTATTTTTAAATAACATTAACCCTTCCTCAGCTGGAACCCTACCTTCTTTCTATTTCTTTCCTCTTTCCCCTAAATCGTCTTTTAGGTATATACTTCATCCGTCCCTAAATAACCGTTGTTTTTACTTTCCAGAAACAACTTTAACTAAATAAATATATATATATATTAATATTAATATTTATGCTATGACATTAATATCTTTAGATAGATCGTGAAGAAGTACTGCTGGCTGGTTTGAGTGAGAGAAAAATATTGTTCCGGCTAAAAATTTACGATCGTTTACGACAAGCCATTACGACAAGCCACAACCAACGAACAGGCTTTGCTTGGCACTAACCACGGCTCGGTGCCTTTTTTTCTTGAGGAAATGTATGACTTGCCTTGTACTCTACAATTGGTTGATGGATGGGCAAACCCTATAAGGGTCTGTTTATATCAATAGATTCTAAGGGAATTTTGAAGGGATAAATTCCAAAGAAAAGGAATCGCTTTATAGTGTTTGGAACAAACGAATGTTAAGTTCATTTAAATTTGGAACCAAGGAATGTTGAGTTCCTTTCTCTCCAATCCAAGAGAGAATTTATGCTTGGTCACGTTCCTCTACTTTTTTTTCTCCATTCCAAACAAGTATCCATTCCAAACTATTCACTCTTACCTTTTCCAGTGTTTTTCTCCTTTCTCTGTTTTGTTTTTCTTTGTTCTAAACATGCTTACTACCACTGTATCACTTTATTGTAAATGGATATATGGATAATCAATGAAGGATTACAGTTGCAGGTTGCATCCTATATGATAGAGTATGGACCATAGTTGTATAGTTATCACATACTCCCTCAATTTCAAATTATAAGTCACTTTGACATTTTTAATACATCTATTTTGCTACGTAGCAAATTCGATGTACCAAAATAATTAAAACAACTTATAATTTGAAACGGATGGAGTATTAATTTTTTGTTTGATTTAAGACTTACAGGTTGATTGCTTGTATTTTACTATTCTCAAGCTTTAGATAAATGTATAGATTTTATTATGTATTTTCTATGTCAGACTTGCGAGCTAGCTAAACTGAGTCGGTTATCTAAACGGGCTGAGCTAGCTTGTTATCCAGCTCTAGCCGTGTGGGCACGCGGAGGCGGCAAAGATGGCGCGCTGATGAAGAAACCGATGGAAAAAGGAAGTATAGGCCTCCTGGAAATTGATAGCCAACAAATCCAGATACACAAATAGGTAGCTTGTTAGAGGTGGCTTCATATAGAGTAGATACCTAGTTTAGATAGTCGCTCAAGATGTTCTTACAAGATACTTATATAGATAGACAACCTTGAGGATAAACATTGGCACAGGACAGAAATTAGACAGAACCTCACAGTCAAGCCACAGAAGCATTTTTGCATCCTTGAAAAGTCTGAAATGTAGCGGCAACAAATCCGTGCACTGGTACACCAGGAGCGGCTGTCTCCTGCCCAGAAATTGAAGGGCCTGACTACGACTTAATCAGTGCATGCATTCAGACGTTTGGGTCACATCAGCAGCGACATTTGTATATTCGCCTACCTCGTCAGTACAGGTAGTACCGCCTACCATGCTCACCATTTTTTCGCAGCATATCTGTAGTCGGCGAATTTTTAGAATTAGGCTACCCTAATACTTTCGTTTTTATTTAACAATTAGTGTTTAATTATAAACTAATTAGACTCAAAACATTTATCTCATAATTTAACTGTAATTAGTTTTTTTTCCGTTTACATATAATATTTCATACAAGTATCGCAAGATTTAATTTAATGGCTACTGCAGTACTTTTTAGAAACTTTTTGAAAAATAATCAAGCCCTAAACTTATGCAAGTACAATGTATAGGATGTTTTCTGCCACTTAACTAGTTCACCTCCCCTAAACCCTTGTTTAGTTGCCCGATTTTGGACAACCAATACTGTGGCATATCGTTTGTATTTATAAATTATTATCCAATCGTTGACTAATTAGATTCAAAACATTCGTCTCGCAAAGTACGACTAAATTGTGCAATTAGTTTTTGATTTCGTCAACATTTAGTACTCTATGCATGTACCGCAAATTTGATGTGACGAAAAATTTTCTTTTCGCATAGTGCCAAAGTTTGAATTTTGGTGGGTAATCAGTAACATGTAGATTGCTGCAATACATTATCCGACCACGAAAGGAAAAACTGAGATATACAAATAAATGAACTTTAGAGCCGAATTGAAAACAAAAAATAACCCAAGATCTCCACCATGCGATCATGGCAGCCATGTGCAACATTGAGGTCCCCTTAAGGACGAGTTCTCACATTAATATCCACAACATAAACTTGATCAAATAAATGAACGGGAATATTTATTAAACATGGTAGATGTGAGAAATATTTCTGTTTCTGCCGAGGACTGCTAGGAAGATTAATAAAGTAGTACGTATAAACGTTGGTGGTAATGTGAGTATTTCTGCCCAGGACTGCAAACATTCAAAACTCTTGATGTATTCTTTGCACTCGCAGAGTCGCAGAGGAAAAGAATACTCCTCTCAAGACAGTTTTTACAACACAGTTTTCTTCTCTCAAGACATTGTTAGGTAATTAAGAGGATTTTCTTGCCACGTACCATAGTTCATTAGATTCCGCCCCTAGGGATTTGTAAATTCTGTTTAGAAATATTAGCATTGGCTGGTGCCAGTTTTGTCTAAGATACACAAATTTACTATGAATTTACTGGAGGATTTATACAAAACAAAATAAAAAAAATGATGTGTGGGCTCTACTAATAAAAAAACATATGCTTTTGCAATCATGGAAAAGTAGAGTGGATAATAATATGCAGCTACATGCCAAAGCTAGTAGCGCGTCTGCTTGCAAACAGTCGATCAAGAATCATGCAACAGACTGAATATATGCAACCGAAACAAGCAAATGATTGACCTTATCAGCGGTGTATACTAAGGCCTTGTTTAGATGGGAAGTTTTTTCACTTTTTCTTCGTCACATCAAATCTTTAAACATATGCATAAAGTATTAAATATAGATAAAAAAATAACTAATTATACAGTTTAATTGTAAATTACGAGACGAATCTTTTAAGCCTAGATAGGCCATGATTGGACAATAATTGTCAAATACATACGAAAGTGCTACAGTACCTGATACGAATTCCTAACCCTAATATAAACAAGGGCCTTGTTTAGATTCCATCAAAATTCATAGTTTTTTCACTCTCTCCACCACATCACATGCATGGAGCATTAAATGTAAGTAAAAAAAATAATTAATTGCACAGTTTAGTTATAAATCACAAAACGAATCTTTTAAGCCTAGTCTATAATCGGACAAAATTTATCAAATACAAACGAAACATGCTACCATATCCGGATTACAAAAATTTACAATCTAAACAAGGCCGAGGCATAAATTAAGCATGAGGACCACAAGCACAGTCAGAATCGATCAGAAACTTGCACAAAGAACAAGCAAACAGCAGAAAAATGGAATGAAGGTGCATTCAACATTTTAGGATGTTACCACCGTTACCGTAGCTACCACAAATCGAAGTCAGCAAGAAAATAGAATGATTACTAACAGACCGTTACCGTAGCAAGAAAATAGCCTGTTCGCTTGCCCGTAAACGATAGTAAATTTCCAACTGAGAACAGTGTTTTTCTCTCACACCAAACCAGCCAGCAGTAAATAATTCACGATAGGATACGGCCTCCCGAACAGGCTGTAGGATGAACTCCAAAATGCACATACAGCAATCGTAATCATTTAAGCTACAACTACGAACCTATCATTCAAAGCAAACACAGCAGCAAGCAACTAATAACTCCGATTGAGCAGTGAATCTATCAATCAGAATCAACACCAAATCAAGTGGACCAAAATCACAAAGGAAAGGAAACTGCTCATATATCAATGAACAGGCAGTGAAACTATCAGAACATCACTATTCGTCCCAAGAAATGCATAGAAGGCAGGAATTGTTGGTACTACCTGCTTTGCCAAGCGAACACAGCCACCGTGCTATGCCCAACGACGGGAAGAAGTGAGGCTGCCGAAGCATGACCTAGCAAGGCATGACCACCTCGAACTGTTGTTCTTCTCGGGTGATCACTCAGAGCTAGATCATGCTGGCAGCTTCACTCGTTCCCTTGGGCAGTTCCAGGCTAGATATGTTGCATAAAATACCATGGGCTAGGTAGATGGAAGCTTCAATCTCATATCCAAAGAACAGAAGATGGGACAATCTCTAAGAAACAGAAGAAATGAAAGGAAGGGATGGCCAGTGAATAGAAGCAGCTACCAAACCGATTCTTCCTGGGATCTGCAAACTCGAGGAGCCGCAAGGAATGGCATCTCAAGAAACCAATGGTTTATAGAAGGAAACAGATAGATAGAAAGAACATGGCAAGTTTACTGGACCTACAGAAGAGTGAGGTAGATGGGTGAGGAAGAGATACAGAGATTGTATACAACGAGAAGCAAGACAAAGCGCATGATTTATAGAGCGGGTTGTGCCGTTGTGGGGGAGATGTAACAATATTGCAACTCTCAGCTGCTCAGAATAGTGGTTGAGTGGGAGTAAAGGGCAGTGAGAAAGAGATTAGAAAGAGAGGTGTGCAGAAGATGCCAAGGGGGCTAGGAGCTAGGTGTATGTCCTAGGGTTCTAGAGGCCTAGGGGACCTAGACAGCCACCAATGCAGAGCTGGAGGGTGAGTAGGGGTGTCAGGGCAGGGCGGCAGCGCAGTGCAGGCAGCAGGAGGCTCGAAAAAGAGATAGAAAAAAGAAATTGGATGCACTGCGTCGGTTTTTAATGGATGGATCGGGGGATGGGGAATCACACTAACAGCATTTTCGTTTTTATTTGTCAATTAATATTTAATTATAGACTAATTAGGTTTAAAATGTTTGTTTCGTAATTTTAATTAAACTGTGTAATTAGTTTTTTTTTATCTACATTTAATACTCCATACACGTATCGCAAGATTCGATATGATGACTACTGTAACATTTTTTGGGAAAAGTTTTCGCGAACTTGCAACAGTGCTTAAGAATGTGTTCCAATGACTGTGTCATCAAGCTTTCAATCCAACGGCAAATTTCGGTATCTTTATCAACTCCCTCGATATCAGAAAGGATGGAATTCTAATCTAGTTCAAATCAAACTAGTTTAACTTGCTAATTAAATAGATTTACAGTAAAAATGGCAATCCATAGCGAATCCAACAGTACATATTTAGTATTTTGAATATCAATATCTTCTTAAAAAACTATTCTAACATTACATTCCAACTAGAGGACGACTATGGCTGGTGGCCTGGTGTACAATCATTACATAATAGACATTATCGATTGTTCAGAAAATGGTATATTGATATGCAAAAAAGACTTCAAATCACATAACTAACCTTAGACCCAAACCAAATCAAACTTCAACACAGAAGTTGCCAGTGAACACTAAAACCCATATATTCAATTTCCTAAATTTGAACGAAAAAAAAGAAAGAGAAAAAAATGAGCTTTAAAGATGCATCTGTGAAACTTTCCGTTACATAATCAAGGTCTGTTCGGCTGGTATTAAAGCCGGCTGAATCTGATTTGTCGTGAGAGAAAAATACTGTAGATTTTAGCTAATAAGCCGACTGATAAGTTCAAGCGAACAGTCCCTTTTCTAGGTCAAAATTAAGGAAAAAGCAGCCATCTCGGTTCTAAGGTCCAGTTTAGTTCCAGAAAATTTTGCCAAATTTTTCAGATTCCCCGTCACATCGAATCTTTGGACGCATGCATGAAACATTAAATATAAATAAAAAATAAAACTAATTACACAGTTTAGACGAAATTCACGAGACGAATCTTTTAAGCCTAATTAGACTATGATTGGACACTAATTGCCAAATAACAACGAAAAAGTGCTACAGTGCATTTTGCAAAAAAATTCACCATCTAAACAGGCCCTAAGTTTGACAAAATGGAAAACTTGAAGACCTAAGGCGTAATAGCATCTTGGTCCTTAGACTTCCAAAATGACTATTTCAGTCCTCCGTTCCACTCTTGAAATTTGGGCTCCATTTCGTCTATGAACTATAAAAGTGTTGATACTTCATGGATCAAACTGAGCCTAAATTGTAAAGTTTGAGAATTGAAATGTTCCACTTTGATAGTGCTAGCCTAGATTGAACCCAAAAGTAAAGTTTAAAGATTGAAAGTCATATTGAAAGTTGAGAGATAAAATTGAGTACCAGACGATGATCGAGGGATCAAAATGACTAGTACAAGCGGGCAGCGGTTAGGGAGCAGATGCTGGGAAGGTGTGCAACGTGCTGAACGCCGGCCCTAAGCCACGTGCCGTGCTCTGCTCTTGAGTCATGATGTCATGATGATGTCCTATACACTCTTTTTTCCTTTGAAAAAATTAAAAAAGAAATGTTTTGAAAATACAAGTATACGTATATGAGACAGCAGCTATCCTGAGCCGTCCATCCTTTAATATGTTGCAAGAGAAGGGCATGATGGTCTTTTCGCATGTTGCTGATGACTCAGTGTAACACCACTGTACAGCTTTTTGCTAAAACACTGTATGAGCATCATACTTGTGTGTAAATATGTGTAATATAGGCTACAAAGCAATATACGAAACTTAAAACGTTCATTTGAAACACGAAACGAATGTTACATTTCATGTCGCGTTGTATTACTTAGGGTTCTAAATAAATTTTTATTGAACAGAAATGCTATAGAACGAATATGCGAAACTTTAGTAAAGTTGTAGCATGAACTTCGTAGGTGACGATGAAATACGTACGGTCGAGAACGGGATTCACTAGATAGCTTACTCAATAGCTTGGAAATGGAATTCGACGTGAAACCGTTTAAAACTTAGACAATTTTCGTAAGTCAGAAAATGGTTCGACGAAGCGGTGTTCGACAATTTGTATAGGGGAATCGGGTTAAGCAGTGGCAAAGTCTTATGGTTGGGTTTCGTAGCTTGATATACCATCTCGAGCATAAAATAGTTGGTTTAGCATTTGGATTATTGAGTTGGATGTGTGGGACGCATTAAAAACCGTGCACAGCACGTTACCGATGGCTGCTGTGTTTGGCTGCGTTCACCCCTGCCTCGGCTCGACGCGCTGCGCTGGTTCGCCGACGCGCACACACACGCGCCCGCACGCACCGCTGCCCCTGCCTGCCTCTGGCCACCGTCACCCGCACCGCTGTGGCCGCGCTCTGCCAAGCGTCTCACGTCGCGCCTGGCGAGCCTAGCCACTCTGCCGCCGCCGTCGCGTCCGCTTGAACCGTCCTGCCGCCTAGTGCTTGCCTGCGCGGGACCGTCCTTGGCTGGCCTATGGCTTGGTCAACTCGGCTGCTGTTGAGCGGTGCCACTGATGCCCACCGTCACGTCGCGCTCCGACCGCCGCTGCCGCGGGGCCACTGCTGCTGTTGACCTTTATGGCTATGCACGCGTGAGCTTGCCCCGCCTGCCTCTGCCTTCATGTCTGAGCCTGATGCGACGCTACGCGGAAGCCTCTTCCTGGCCGGCGCCATCCACTGCGGTGCAAAGGATCGAGCCGCCGTCGGCTTGCGTGTTAGGCAGCGCGGACAACTGTCTAGAGCACGTTTCGTTGTTCCCCACCGCCCTATAGCCCATGCGCGATTGAGCACCGAGTGGACAGCCACGTCCCACCACGGAAGCAACAGGACAAGCCACGCCGGCTTTCCCCTATTCCGCTGTCGCCGTGCTCACCGAACCGTGCCTTTCAATTCGGCCTGGAGGAGCCACCTTGGTTCAATTGACTCAGTGCACGGCTTCGTGGGGTTATCAGCCAGTCACCTGACCCCACCGTGCCATGATCCTTCCTGTGCTATGCTCCAATTTGGAGTTTTCCTCTCGCCGGGTCGTTAAGACCGTCGCGGCATGCGTCAACGTCAAGCCCCCTCGCTAGAGCTGCTCTCGTCCACTTAGTTGCACCATCAGCTTTGCCTCCACCCGCTCGTCCCCCTGCGCACCTTTGCCTGATCGCTACCGCCGCCTAGCCATCCCTGACGCAACCGTGCCACTGCCGCCACCTAGCCATCCCTGACGCAGTCGACTAGAGTTTGGGGGTGGGGAGGGGCTGGTCTGGCCGGCGTAACCGCTCGGTGCCAGCGCCGCCGCACCGGTGCGCTCGCGGGTGGCCGAGGGTGTCGCCGTTGCGAAGATGGTTTATTCCGAGAGCTTATCTGTGAAGTAGCTGTCTGTAGAAACAGTGTCGTGGGTCTCAGGGTGATTCGCCGATAGGTCAAGGATGTTTTCACAAAACGACCATAGCGCGCGGGCCTCCCCGTTGTGGGCCGGCGTCGCTTGGCTGGGCCGCGCCCCCACGTGGGCCGCACCGTGCGTAGCACACGCGTTGCGCTAGACTGGGCCGAGCCATGCGCGTTTGGGCCACGCAATAGAAATCGGTTTTTCATTTTCCAGTAAAGTAGTAAATGCTTATACAATTTAGTTTTTGAGCTAAATTTTGATAAATTATAGTAAATTCTGTAGATGTCTAAAAATAGTGAAACAAAATTTATTAGGTTCATAAAAATGCCATCTATCTGTTAGTGTAGTTAGTTTACAGTTAGCTATAAGAATGATAGATTCATAAATTCAATTTAGAAAGCTTAGTATTATTTAGCTTAATAATTGTAGGAATTCTTGTGGCAAATTGGTGATAGCTTTAGCTACAAAATTTTTACAATAGGCTCATTAGATCATTATGTACTTGCTGTAAAATTTATAGCCCTAGAGTAGGTTGATAAATAGAGTAGCTATTATCCATGTTTTATCATATATAGAGTAAATTGGTATTAGGAGTAAGAATACCTTTAGTTGCTATGATAATGTATGTCATGCTTCATACTTGTTAGTGGTAACAGTAAGTAACTTAGTACCTTAGCTGGTAGGACTAGCTTAGTAACTTGACAGATGTATTTATTTTAAGAGCTGTCGTTGCCATATTATTAAGTGTTGCATCATCATTTCATACATGTAGATCACGAGTTGATACAGTTAGTGCCCGTGGACGAACAGGATTACGAAGAGGTCATTGAGGAGTATGAGGAGGAGATCCTCGTTCAGGAGGGATCCCTGGAGCCTTTTGGTGCTGATTTTGCTGACCCACCGCCTGCCCAAGGCAAGCCCTGGTGCATAACCCCTATTTTTAATGATCACTGAATATATATATGATGTGCATTTACGTTACAGGTATTTTATGGAAACTACATGCATAAATATATCTACCTATGAGTCGTACTAGTACAGGTCGAGTAGCTGCTATGCTCAGGATTTCGGTAGCGCGAGTAACCTGCCGTTACTCGCAATAGGTGATAATTATGATCACTCATGATAAAATGGTGGAAAAGAAAAGTGGTGACCGGGCAGGGATGTGGTTTGGGTATTGGTGGGTGTAAGAGGTTGTGTCCTGCGGCCAATAGGGTATAGCTTGGTTACACTTTTTCCCTGTCTATGTCGGTTAAGGATTTATTATCCTTACCACATACTTGGGTATGGACGCAGGGAAGACTCGTTGCTCTCTTATTGTGGATCTGGCTCTTTCCGAACTGACTGATTGGAGGTGGGGATAGTGGAGGTCCTTGCACCGCACTGAGTCCGGGACTCAGGAGTGGGGGCTTGGAGTCCAAGTTTGGACGGAGACCTGGACACCCAGGACAGGAGGGTGATGGGTTAGTCCTGCTTGTGCCTGGGGTGTAAGCGGGGCGTGTTTTTTCGGGATACCCAGCTGGGGGCATCGAATCGCGAATCACTGGGCGATCTAGTACAGCTTGTCTACGGTTTAGCACCGTAGTAAGAACTGGAAGATGAAAGGTGATGAAATGGAACTGATTGCTGAACTCTTGCTTGAAAGTAGAACATATGCTTACATAGACTAGATAGATAATAACTTAATACGACTGTTAATAATAACATAAATAAAAACTCACTATTAGTATTGCTTTCTGCAAAAAGGACACCTAGCAAACCATAAAGCTTTGCATGTCCATTGGAGCCGGGAAATTATTCCCACTAGACGGATAAGTCTTGCGAGTACATTGTGTACTCAGGGTTTTTTTTGCCCCTATTGCAGGTAATGCATGAGAAGTACCATTGTGTGGAGGATTCTTCTGGTGGGCATAGACGAAATCCTTGCTTAGTATCGCTTGCTGTTTACTCAATGTTTATCTGCATTCCACTGTTTATTATTCCGCACTCTGACATTTGGTAATGTAATAATGTAATTTTAAGAACTTCTGATGTATGAAATGGATAGGTATTGTAACTCGTTCTCATTATTGGATCCTTGGGGAGAAATATGGATCTTTCGAGCTCTTCCTTGGGGTGTGCCCGACGGATACCGCCCGCTATAGCCTGCTTACGGGGTGCTTAGTGTCTGGTGGAAGACGAGCGCCTTCGTAAGTGCGTTATTTCAGGTGGTTCTGCCACAGTTGGTACCAGAGCCAATAATGGGTTACGAGTTTATCACTCTGTTCCAAAACTTAAAAATTTGACCAACAAAAGTTTTGCGAAAAGTAGGATACGATTAAATTATGTAAATAAGTATAAGCCCTAGCAATATGGTCTATCTAGGATAGCGGCGCTGGTTTTATCTAATTAGTTTTCCACAGGTACACTGACTTACGTTGCATAAGAAATCGCTTAGCATACGGAAAGTGAGTGTGCGATGTGCCGAAAATTTTACGAATGCCTCTATATTCTGGCTTGAGTGAATGTACAGGCCGATACATGCATCATGATAGTAGCATCTTGCTTAAACTAAAGTTCCCCTACACGTATAATTGGATTAGTAAATTGATAGGACAACTAAAAGAATGCTTTGATAAATGTCTTATCATTTCTCTAATCCCTTGTTCTGATCTAGAAGGTTGTCCTAAGTGGTTGGTTCCTATCTCTTATAGATGAATCTGAGTTCCGGACGTGGGAGCACTAGTGCCGGTGCGGGCCACGGTCTGGGCGAGGGCCAAGGTGAAAGTGGCCGGGCCAATGAGCACAACAGGGAGAGCCATGAAGCTCCACTTTTGGCTCCTCCTCCCCCGCCACCACCAACGCCGATGACTCACGCAGAGATGATGGTAGAACTGATGGCTGCTCGCCGTGAGTCAGCCCGTCCCATGGAGCTAATGGCATAAGGTGTCGCTGGTTTCACCCGCGGAGGCCACGGGGGCAATGGTGGGAACGGGGGCGGTGCCCACGGTCCTGAGGGACCCTCCTCTTACCAGGATTTCCTCAAGACCCACCCGCCCACTTTCACACCGACAGTCGAGCCCCTGGATGCAGAGCACTGGCTTCGTATTTTGGAGCAGAAGTTTCTGTTGCTCAACGTGGCTGATGAGTAGAAAGTGCGCTTCATAGCGCAGCAGTTGTTGGGGTCCGCAAGTGCATGGTGGGATACCTTCCATGTCATGCAGCAGCCAGATCACCGGGTGACCTGGCAGGAGTTCACCGTAGCATTCAGAGAGTTATATATTCCTACTGGTGTCCTCAACAGGAAGCTGACTGAGTTCCTAGCGCTTCGGCAAGGGTGTATGATAGTGATGGACTACATCAATAAGTTCAATCACTTGTCCCAGTATGCTGGAATTCATGTGGACACCGATGAGAAGAAGAAGGACCGCTTCTATCGCGACCTCTCTTACATCCTTCAGGAGAAATTATACACTGGGAACTATCAGACCTTCGGGGCAATGATGAATGCTGCCATCGCTATGGAGGGCTTGTAGCGGGATTCTTAGGCAGAGTGGAAGAGAAAGCGGGTGGCCATGGGGTCTTCTAGCCACCCTCATACTCAAAAGGTACAGGTTGTCCGATGGGTGCCCTATCAATCATCAGGCGGGCATTCATTTTGGCAGCCCTAGCAAACTTCTCAGACTTCTTCCACGCAATACCGTGGACCCACCTAGCACGTGCAACCCCAGCAGCCTCAGGGATAGCAGGTCCCACCTCGCCAAGGATTTGGGAACAAGCCTGGTGCTTGCTTCAAATATGGCAAGGAGGGCCATTATGCCCGTGAGTGTCCCCAGAACCAGCCAGCCTAGTCTGCTCAACCATCGGCGAACTCCAGGCTAGTCAAGCGAACAGTGATCAAGAGGAAAGTGCCAGCCAACCGATCTGGACATGTGAATTTTACGGATGCTGAGCAGATATTGCAGCAGTAACCGGTGGTGGCTGGTATGTTCACCATCGACTCCCATCCAGCTTATGTGTTATTTGATTCTGGTGCATCACATTCGTTCATGAGTATGGGATTTGTAGACCGGCATAATATACCACTTATGGCTATACCGTATGCCTATAGAATCCATACTCTGGGTGCACAGATGTGCATCAATACTTAGACGAACACAGTAAACTTGGTATTAGCCACACATACTTACCGTCTCCATTTCATGGTACTACCTAGGCAAGGCATTGATGCTATTCTGGGAATGAACTGGTTATGTGTATATGGGGTAGTCCTGGATTTGAAGTAGAGAAGTGTGGAGTTACGTCTTCCTTCTTCTGAGGATAGGATGTCTCTTCTGGTACCCTCAGATCCAGTCTTACCTGTTGCTGCCCATGCTGAAGCCTCTTCTAATCTTACCTCCATTCCTGTGGTATGTGAGTTCCTAGATGTTTTTCCTAAAGATCTAACTGGGTTGCCACCAGACAGAGAGGTGGAATTCTCCATTGAGCTAGAGCCTGGTACTGCTCCTATCTCTCGACACCCGTACCGCATGGCTCCAAAGGAATTGGCTGAGATGAAGAAGCAGCTAGAAGAGTTGATTGAAAAGGGCTTCATCCATCCTAGTTCTTCACCATGGGGTTGCCCAGCAATTTTTGTGAAGAAGAAGGATGGTACTCTTCGAATGTGCGTGGATTACCGCCCTCTTAATGCGATAACAATTAAAAACAAGTATCCTTTGCTCCGCATAGATACTTTGTTCGATCAGCTAGCTGGTGCCAAGGTGTTCTCTAAGATTGACCTCCGTTCAGGCTATCATCAGATCAAGATCAGACCACATGATATACCAAAGATAGCTTTTTCTACTAGGTATGGGCTGTATGAGTACCTAGTAATGTCTTTTGGCCTCACCAACGCTCCTACCTTCTTCATGTACCTGATGAATTCGGTCTTTATGCCGGAGCTGGACAAGTTTGTGGTGGTGTTCATTGATGATATCCTGGTATATTCCAAGAATGATGAAGAGCATGCCCAACACCTTCGGATAGTACTGGCTCGATTGAGGGAACACAAGCTGTGTGCTAAATTCAGCAAGTGTGAATTTTGGTTAGATCGAGTGCAGTTTTTGGGGCATATGTTGACGTCTGATGGTATCTCTGTTGACCCAACAAGGTGCAAGATGTACTGAATTGGAAGTCTCCCAAGTTTGTGCATCAGATTCATCAGTTCCTTAGTCCAGCTGGGTACTATCGACGTTTTATTCTAGATTTTTTCAAGATAGCTCAACCAATGACCAAGCTGCTCCAAAAAGAAGCCAAGTTTGACTAGAGCTCAGCCTGTGAAGAAGCCTTCCAAGCCTTAAAGATATTTCTGACCACTGCTCCTATGTTGGCCCAACCAAATATTGACAGACCCTTTGATATATACTGTGATGCCTCGAAGACGGGGTTGGGATGTGTGCTTATGCAGGATGGGCGTGTGATAGCTTATGCTTCGCGCCAACTAAAAAAGCATGAAGTAAATTACCCCACCCATGATTTAGAGCTGGCTGCTGTGGTCCACGCTCTAAAGATTTGGAGGCACTATCTGTTGGGTAACAAAGTGCATATCTTTACAGATCATAAGAGCCTCAAGTATATTTTCACTCAGTCTGAGCTGAATATGAGGCAAAGGAGATGGTTAGAATTGATAAAGGATTATAATTTAGAAGTCCATTACCACCCAGAAAAGGCTAATGTGGTAGCTGATGCCTTGAGCCAAAAGTCACATCAGATCGAAGAAACACCTTTGTCTCTCCACCATCCAGCAATGTTGGCTCACATTGCCTTGACCTCAGAATTGTTGGAGCAGATTATTCTGGGGCAAAGGCAAGACACTGAAGAATTTCATCACATCAGGAAGTTGATTGTCGAAGGGCATGGCCCTCACTTCAGTGTTGATGAGCAAGGAGTAGTGAGATACAAGGATAGATTGGTGGTTCCATCCAATGAGGAGCTGAGAAGGAAGATTTTGAGTGAAGCCCATCATTCAAAGCTGTCTATCCATCCTGGCAGCAACAAGATGTATCATGATCTGTGCCACTTGTACTGTTGGTCGAACATTAAGAAGGACATCACCCAGTACGTCGCGGAGTGCGACACTTGTGGGAGAGTTAAGATAGATCATATGCATACTCTAGGATATTTACAGCCCTTGCCCGTTCCTATTTGGAAGTGGGAAGATATCTCCATGGACTTTGTGGTGGGTTTGCCCCGCACATCCAAGGGCTATGATTCTATTTGGGTCATTGTGTACCGTCTAACTAAGTCTGCTCATTTTATTCCGGTGGACACTAGATATACATCCAAGAAGTATGTCGAGATATATTTTGATCGGATTGTGACCCTACACGGAGTTCCCCTTACTATCATCTCTGATAGAGGGTTAGTTTTTGTCTCTCGTTTCCAGGAACAACTCCAAGAATGTCTTGGTACTCATCTTCTTAGAACCTCAGCATATCATCCACAAACTAATGGTCAAACTGAAAGGGTGAACCAGGTGCTCGAAGACATGTTGAGAGCTTATGCCATTTCTTTTCCTGAGAAGTGGGATCGATGCCTGAAGTTAGCTAAATTTTCTTACAATAACAGCTACCAAGAGAGCATTCGTATGGCACCATTTGAAGCTCTATATGGAAATAAATGCAAGACACCACTTAACTGGGTTGAAGTGGGAGACTGTGGGTATTTTGGGCCAGAGTTCATAAAGGAGGCTCGAGAGCAAGTAAGCAATATTCGAAGTCACTTGAAGACAGCTCAGAGCTGATAGAAAACTTATACAGACAAGCAAAGAAGGCCCTTAGAGTTTGCAGCTGGAGATTATATGTATCTCAAGGTGTCTCCTATGAGAGGGGTGCATCGATTTGGTGTCCATGGCAAGCTGGCCCCTTGATATGTGGGTCCTTATCAGGTGTTGGAGCAGTGTGGCGCAGTTGCTTATTGTCTCTAGCTTCCCAATATTTTATCTACGGTCCACAATGTGTTTCATGTATCGCAATTGAAGAAATGTTTGCGGGTGCCTGATGAAGCGGTGGAAATTGAAGTGCTTCCCCTCCAACCTGATTTGACTTATGTTGAGCACCCTGTCAAAATCCTGGATAAAAAAGAAAGAGTGACAAGGAACAGTGTGGTAAAGTTCTACATGGTGCAGTGGCAAAACCATTCGGAGGATGAAGCCACGTGGGAACAAGAGAGCTATATATTGAAGCATTACCCGCACCTTCTCTTTGGTTCTAATGAGTAGTTGTTACGTCGAAATGTACTACCTATCTCCTTCCCACACTAGGCATATAAAATCTTGGGTCGAGATTTTGTTTTAGGGGGGTATATTTGAAACACCCTCGGTATTACACTATACAACTTTTTGCTAAAACACTGTATGAGCATCATACTTGTGTGTAAATGTGTGTAATATAGGGTATAAAGTAATATACAGAACTTGAAACGTTCATTTGAAACACGAAACGAATGTTACATTTTATGTCGCGTTGTATTACTTAGGGTTCTAAATGAATTTTTATTGAACAGAAATGCTATAGAACAAATATGCGAAACTTTAGTAAAGTTGTAGCATAAACTTCATAGGTGATGATGAAATAGGTGCGGTCGAGAACGGGATTCGCTAGATAGCTTACTCAATAGCTTAGAAATGGAATTCGCCGCGAAACCGTTTGAAACTTAGACAATTTTTGTAAGTCGGAAAATGGTTCGACGAAGCTAAGTTCGACGATTTGTATAGGAGAATCGGGTTAAGCAGTGGCATAGTCTTATGGTTGGGTTTCGTAGCTTGATATACCATCTCGAGCGTAAAATAGTTGGTTTAGCATTTGGATCATTGAGTTGGATGTTTGGGACGCTTTAAAAACCGTGCACGGCATGTTACCGATGGCTGCTGCGTTTGGCCGCGGTCACCCTGCCTTGGCTCGGCGCGCTGCGCTGGTTTGCCGATGCACACACGCACGAGCCCGCATGCCCCGCTGCCTCGGCCTGCCTCTGGCCACCGTCACCCGCAGCGTTGTGGCCGCATTCTGCCAAGCGTCTCACGCCGCACGCGCACGTCGCGCCTCGCGGGCCTAGCCACTCTGCCGCCACCGCCATCGCGTCCGCCTGAACCGTCCTGCCACCTAGTACTCACCTGCATGGGACCGTGTGCGCGTGGTCATCCTTGGCTGGCCTATGGCTTGTTCAACTCGGCTGCTATTGTGCGGTGCCACTGATGCCCACCGCCGCATCGCGCTGCGGCCCGGTCTCGCTGCGCTCCGACCGCCGCTGTCGCGGGGCCACTGCTGCGGTTGACCTTCACAGCAGCATGCGCGTGAGCTTGCCCCGCCTACGTCTGCCTTCATGTCTGAGCCTCTTCCTGGTCGACGCCGTCCACTGTGGCGCAATGGACCGAGCCGCCGTCGGCTTGCGTGTTAGGCAGTGCGACCAGCCGTCTGGAGCACGTTTCGCTGTTCCCCACCGCCCTGTAGCCCGTGCGCGATTGAGCACCGAGTTGACAGCCACGTCCCGCCATGCTGGCTTTCCCCTGTTCCGTTGTCGCCGTGCTCGCCGAACCACGCCTTTCAATTCGGCCTGGAGGAGCCACCTCGGTTCAATTGACTCAGTGCACAACTTCGCGGGGTTATTAGCCAGTCACCTGACCCCACCGCACTGTGATCCTTCCTGTGCTGTGCTCCAATTTGGAGTTTTCCTCTCGCCTGGTCGTTAAGACTGTCGTGGCGCGCGTCGACGTCAAGCCCCCTCGCCATAGCTGCTCTCGTCCAATTAGTTGCACTATCAGCTTCGCCTACACCCACTCGTCCCCCTGCGCACCTTTGCCTGATCGCTACCACCGCCTAGCCATCCCTGACGCAGCCGTGCCACTGCCGTGCGTCACCGCACCGTAAGTGCGCACGCGGCCATCTCGGCTCGAGCTTCCTCCTGTTTGTCCGCCATGTCTGGTAGGTCTAGGGTGAGTCGCTGATGCCCATTCTTAATCTCGGTTACGTTGTCGATGCCTTGGCTCACGGGAATGTGGTCGCCGCCGCAGGTAGGAGTCCGCCGTCGTGGAGGGAGCTCGAGACAGCAACTCCGTTCTCCGCTTCGCCGCCCATCGCTTTGGGTCTACGCCTAGGTGAGCATCGGCTCGAGTTTGGGGGTGGGGAGGGGCTCGTCTGGCCGGCATAACCACTCGGTGCCAGCGCCGCCGCGTCGATGCGCGTGCGGGTGGCCGAGGGTGTCGCCGTTGCGAAGACGGTTTATTCCGAGGGCTTATCTGCGAAGTAGCTATCTGTAGAAACATTTTCGCAAAACAGCTGTCGCGCGCGGGCCTCTCCGTAGCGGGCCGGCGTCGCTTGGCTGGCCCGCGCACCCACGTGGGCCGCACCGTGCATAGCACGCGCGTTGCGCTGGACTGGGCCGAGCCACGCGTGTTTGCGCCGCGCAATAGAAATCGATTTTTCATTTTCTAGTAAAGTAGTAAATGCTGATTCAATTTAGTTTTTGAGCTGAACTTTGATAATTTGTAGTAAATTCTGCAGATATACAAAAATAGTGAAACAAAATTTGTCAGGTTCACAAAAATGCCATCTATCTGTTAGTGTAGTTAGTTTATAGTTAACTATGAGAATGATAGATTCATCAATTCAATTTAGAAAGCTTAGTATTATTTCACTTAATAATTGTAGGAATTCTTGTGGCAAATTGGTGATAGCTTTAGCTATGAAATTTTTATAGTAGGCTCATTAGATCATTATGTACTTGCTGCAAAATTTGTAGCCATAAAGTAGGTTGATAAATAGAGTAGCTATTATCCATATTTTATCATATATAGAGTAAATCGGTATTTGGAGTAAGAATACCTTTAGTTGCTATGATAATATATGCCATGCTTCATACTTGTTAGTGGTAAGAGTAAGCAACTTAGTACCTTAGCCGGTAGGACTAGCTTAGTAACTTGACAGATGTATTTATTTTAAGAGCTGCTGTTGCCATATTATTAAGTGTTGCATCATCATTTCATGCATGTAGATCATGAGTTGGTAGAGTTCATGCTCATGGATGAACATGATTACGAAGAGGTCATTGAGGAGTACGAGGAGGAGATTCTCATGCTGGAGGGAGCCCCAGACCCTTTTGGTGCTGATTGTGCTGACCCACCGCCTGCCCAAGGCAAGCACCAGTACATAACCCCTATTTTTAATGATCACTGAATATATATGATGTGCATTTATGTTACAGGTATTTTATGGAAACTATATGCATAAATATATCTACCTATGAGTCCTACTAGTACAGGTCGAGTAGCTGCTATGCTCAGGATTTCGGTAGCGCGAGTAACCTGCCGTTACTCGCAATTGGTGATAATTATGATCACTCATGATAAAATGGTAGAAAAGAAAAGTGATGATCGGGCAAGAATGTGATTTGGGTATTGGTGGGTGTAAGAGGTTGTGTCCTGTGGCTAACAGGGCATAGCTTGGTTACACTTTTTCCCTGTCTGTGTCGGTTAAGGACCAGTCGTTGCATAAGTCTCAAGGCAAGTCACAGATTTATTATCCCGAGCACATACTTGGGTATGGGCGCAGGGAAGACTCGTTGCTCTCTTGTCATGGATCCGGCTCTTTCCAGACCGACTGATTGAAGGCGGGGATGGTGGAGGTCTTTGCACCGCACTGCGTCTGGGACTCAGGAGTGGGGACTTGGAGTCCAAGTTTGGACGGGGACCTGGACACCCAGGACAGGAGGGTGATGGGTTAGTTCTGCTTGTGCCTAGGGTACATGCAGGGCATGTATTTTCAGGGTACCCAGCTAGGGGCATCGATTTGCGAATCGCCGAGCGATCCAGTACGGCTGGTCTATGGTTTAGTACCATAGTAAGAATTGGAAAATGAAAGGTGATGAAATAGAACTGATTGTTCAACTCTTGCTTGAAAGTAGAACATGTGCTTACATGGCCCGCCCCCACTAGACGGATAAGTCTTGCGAGTACATTGTGTATTCAGGTTTTATTTACCCCTATTGCAGGTAATGCATGAGAAATACCATTTTGTGGAGCATTCTTCTGGTGGGCAAAGACGGAATCCTTGCTTACTATCGCTAGCTGTTTACTCGATGTTTATCTGCATTCCGCCGTTTATTATTCCGCACTCTGATATTTGGTAATGTAATAATGTAATTTTAAGAACTTCTGATGTATGAAATGGATAAGTATTGTAACTCGTTCTCATTATTGGATACTTGGGGAAAAAATTGGATCTTTCGAGCTCTCCCTTGGGGTGTGCTTACGGGGTGCTTAGTGTCTGGTGGAAGACGAGCGCCTCCGTAAGTGCATTATTTCGGGCGGTTCTGCCACACTCAGCATCACCCTGGTGTGCGGGTGTGGTCTGCCATGTGAGCAAAAGCGACGAATATGTATTGATTTTCTCTCTCTGCTGGAAAAACTGTATCACCAATCCTAAAGCTGCTATCTAAAAAGTTGCCATCCGTTATAATGGTAAAAAGTTAAATCAAACTTTTTACCATTATAACGGATGACAACTCCTGAGATAGCAGTCTTAGGATCTACGATACAATTTTAGCAGCAGAGAAAGAAAATCGATACACATTCGCTATTTTTGCTCGCGTGGCACGCCAGCACCTCATACCACCGTGGATCTGAGTCAGCAGCGCCATGTGAAATGATCGCCTCTGCCCTTGGTGTCTTTCTACTCCAGTACTCCCCCGTGTGGCCCACTCGTTTCACCCACCCCATTCTTTCTCTACTCGTCGTGCTCATGCTTGGCCCGTGGCTCAGGCCGGTCTGCGGTCTTGGCGCCGCAAGTCGGTCTTCGCCGCCAGCTGGCGCGCTTCCCTCGTCGTCTTGGCCCGCCCCCACCCAGAGCATCGACCGGTGCATGCTTGCCCCATGGCGGCCCCGCGTTACCGCCGCCGCCTCCCTGGCATGTCACGCCGTCCACGCTCGCTCTTGGTCATTGCCGAAGCGCGGACGCACGTAGCAGCACGCCTGCTCATGGTGCGGTGGGCAGTGAGGGCATGGAGTGCCGTGGAGCGACTCTGGGCGAGACGCAGCGCCGGAGCTGGGCGAGGCGCTGGCCGCCACGACGAGCTCGAGCTCGGCCTTCCCATGGCGGCGCAGGACCATGCACGAGGCAACGGGGTAGGGCGGCGGGCCGGGCCGTCGGGGCAAGGAAGCCGCTGGCTGCTAGGGAGGGTGTAACACCCCAGTGTTATGCCTACATTTAGGCACTGCAAATCACGCATATCATGCATCATCAAGCATCCAAATCATACATGCTTAATCGTGTGAATAACAATTGAAACATTGCTTTGAAACATCTGAAACATGCGTGAAACCTGGATGTTGCATACACCTGTTTAAGGATTGTTTTACCCTGAATTTTTCTTGCTAGGTTAGCAAAACATGTTTGGCTACTATTGTAAATCATATAGCAATGTTTAGTTCAATTTTTGGAGCAATGTTTGTATTCAAATTAATTCAAAATTTGGCTTCAAAAATAAATTCCAAAAATTAGGGTTTTGAGCTAAACGCAGACTTTGATCTTACAATTCAAAATATAGAAAGAATTTGGCTGTGGTCCTAAAAGCAAAGTTGTAGAGAATTAAATTCTAAGCAACTTTCATTTTTGGTACATTTTCAAAAGAGGTCATTTTCTTGCTCAAAATAATATTTGAAAGATGGCATTTAAAAATTCCTTGAAAATACAAATGAAAAAGGCTTTTTCCTCCTTCATGGGTCATTACCGCTTCAGCCCGCTTTCAGAAGCCGCCCCAGGCAAGCATCCCAGCAGCGCAAGCCTCGCCTCCTTCGGCCCGGCCCGATCACACATGCCTCAGCCTCCTCTCCTTCACATTTCGTTGACAAGGCACAAGGTCCCGACGGTGGCAGAGCGTGCACTGCCAGCGTGGCGACCATCTTGCCGTCGACCGCCGCTGTGCCGCAGCCCGGCTCCACCAGCGCCCACGCGCCCGCCTACTCTGCTTTGGAGCCGGTCGCTCGCTCACTCCATCCATGCTACTTCTTTCTTTCTTCTCCAGAGCCGAGAGCCCCAAGCTCAGACTCGCCGCCTGCTTCAGACTCCGCCAGGGTCGAGCTCCCGCACCACCGCGCCATTCCCTGATTCCTCGCGCCCGCAACTCCACCTCGCCTTCCTTCAACTCGCGCTCGTGCTTGCGCCACCCTCCGAGCACAGGTCGAGCCTCCCCGCGCCTCGCCACCGATGGCCATGGCGCCGCCGTGCTCGGCTGCCATGGAAGTCGTCTTCCACCTCTTCTCCCGCCTAGCCTAGCTACCCTACCGCACTCGCCGTCTCCTCACACATCCCATGCGCTCGCTAGCTCGCCCTGCCGTGGCCGGAGATGGCCGCCGGCCTCGTGGCCGAGCCGCGCCGCCGCGCCAGCGCGCACCCCGGCGAGGCCTCTGCCTCAGCCAGGCCGAGCGGCAGTGGGCTGGCGCCCTGCCAGGCCGCCGCGCTCCCCTTTCGCTCGGACCGCACTGGCCAGATGCGGCCATGGGCCAGCTGTTCCCCACGGGCCGGCCCAGTATTGCTTAAATGAATTGTTTTCATTTATTCTTTATTATTTGAAATCTGAAATGGTTTGAAAAATGTTTGGGTGCTCAAATTTGCTCCAAATTTGTTGAAACAAATTTTGCTAGGTTCCTTATCACCAGATCTACTTGGGAAAATTATTACATGTCATTTTTGGGATACTTTTCTGTAGAATTTTATTTAATCATGAATATTGCTGATAACTTGAAAAATTTGTAGAAAAATCTATAGGTTTCAGAAAAATATGATTCCAAGTTTGTTAATCTTCTTATGTCATGTACTTCCTAGGAAAAATATGTTTCATGCATGTGCTGTGGGAAAATTTTGAGGTGTAGTTCAAGTACCTTTAATGGCTAATTTTTGTTATTTTTGTTAGAAAGCAAACTTTGTATAAAACATGCATGTGATAAATTTTGTACTGTCATTGTATGCTATGTAGAACATAAGAAAAATTCTAATTCTGTTGTTTGACACTTTTCACAGTACAAAGTATTTTCATGTTCATGATCATGCCATAGCTTGTCATTTTTGTGTAGACTATTTTACTTATCCAAATGCCATGAAAATTTTATGGTAGTCTACTTAGAGTAGTACTATGCTACTGTAATTTTCTTATATTTTTATAAGCACCAGAAATATAGGTTGTTGTTGTAGCCCTAGTTTCAAATGAAATAAAATAATCCTCTTTAATGCAAGTTAGTTAATAATGTGATCTTTGGTGTATCTTTGAAGCATTTAATAAGATGTGTTGACTTAACCTATTGGTAGTAGAAGAGAATGCAGTAGATGACATGTGCTTGTGGTATATTTTCTTGGATGATGTGACTACCTTGCATTCGAACATATCCATTGTATTCATCTCATCCGATGCACCGATTGCATAGGCACTTACACGCATTGCATCATACAGGATCGCAAACTGAGAACCCAGTCGTCATTCCCGAGGAGCCCGAGGAGCAGTTCGAGGTGCAGCCGCAGGAAGTGCCAGAAGCCGACGCGGAGGACGTTGAGGAACTTCCGGAGTGCCCCGATCACCGTCCGAGCTCCTTCGAGAGAGTCAAGCCCCGGAGCATCTTTCTCCCGGTTTGCAATGATTTCATTAAATGCTTTACTTTAAATTGATGCATTACGTTCAGGAGTTGTTTTGCAACCGTTGCTGCATTATACCTTGTTTACCTTTGTTATACTATATCCTTGTTACCCTGGTATCCGCAGTCGAGTCAATGCTTAGCTGGCTTAGACCGGTAGAAGTCGGGTGATTTCCTGTCACCTGCGAGCTATAGGTGGTTACCTGGATCTGCTTGGATGACTATGAAGTCATGATATAACTAAGTGCTAAATGAAGTTGAGACCGGACGGAGACTTGCAGAGTTTTGGACTGTAGTGTTTCCGTCTGTGTCGATTAAGGATCGACCGTTGTTGGGCCTCGAGTCATGTTGAACGCATGCCTTACATTTAGCTGGTCGGATAAAGTACCTTCCGACCGCGAAGCTGGTAGATTTTTTGGGCCGAGTAGATTGCCCGCAGCCAAGACCGCGGCGAAGCAGTGTGGTAGGACACGGGCGGGATGATAAGACCAAAGTGCGTTCGGTCGGCCCCCCGGTACATGTGGTTCTGGCAAACTCGAGATACTCGGAAAGTTGACTCGGTGATCAATATCTCACTTTAGCGGGTGAGTGAGGTTTGTGTAAGGAATAAATCACCACCGGTTAGGAATCGATTCAATCACCATCGCTCCCGGATAGTGAGCACTTGACTTGAGTGACTTCATCGTAGTAAATGTTTATGGAACACTTGGACAGTTATAGTGAATATGACAGTATGAAAGTTGTTTAATGATCAGTGGTTATCATTAATTGCTTAATCACATGTTCACTCTAGTATAGGTGCAAATCTAGTCAACAGGTTCATAATAATTAACTTGGCAATAATGCTTTTAGAAAGGTTCTTGAAATGCTAAAAATGCTTCTTTTGCAAATGAGTCAGCTACCCTACTATAAAGCCTTCATAATCCTTGGTGTCATTTATTTTCGGTTATGTCGGGTAAGTCTAGCTGAGTACCTTCTCGTACTCAGGGTTTTATTCCCACTTGTTGCAGATGGGCAGATGTATTACGACTATTGTATCAACTGCCTTTATCCTGCGATGGGTGATGCTTAGGACCATGGGCATGGTCATTCCTTACGTCTTGTCTAATGCTTTTGTTGGAGATGATCATTCACTGGCACTATATTTGAACTCCGCGTGAGTGTGTGTGGGTGAACAATTGGCTTCCGCTACTTTTATTCGAACTGGTTTTGTAATAACTATGTTTAAACTCTGATGTATCTGAGATTGCGAATTTTTATGTAATATGTGATGGTGACCGCTAAACTTATTACGATCTTGGCTGGAATGGAAGTTGGTTTGAAATCCTTCGTGATTTCACGGACTACCGGGTTATATGGGCTTAAGTTTGCTCAATCGTCTGCTCTGGCGGATGATTTTCTTACTTAATTTCGTATAATTGGTCGGTTCTGTTACAGCTGGCATCAGAGCATGGTTTAGCGTGTTACTGTTCACAAGTGCATTTAAAACAAAAAGGCATTTGGAAAATGTGATTTTAAAAATATAAAGTGTGCCAGTGATCATATCCCTTATGCCCAGTTAAGGACTTTAGGTGGCTTAATTAAGTACTGACTGGGGTTCTTGCATCATATTTCTCTTTCGTCGCTCATACGGCGTGCTATTGTATGAGTGCCACTTGTTTGAGTGGTAATGTATGGATCATTTGCCTCTACGCCTCAGTAAGTGTGAGTTGTGAGAGCATGATCGGATACACCGCTGATCTAGGGTGAGTGCTTACATGATGCTGGAGTAATTACATGTTCTACGCATGTTTTACAGAGGTATCTCATGTATGGGTCTTCCGTCTATGGAGGCGATGCCGTCAATAGGACGATGGTTCGGGTAGTTACTACCGTTGTACACGTATCTGGGGATTCATGTAGAGCGTGTAGATAAAACTTTACTGCTTTTATGCATTCATTGGGAATTGGGCTGAAATGAATCTTCTGTAGGTACATAGCAACGCTATCGTGTAGAACGTATTAGCTACGTATTGAGAGATCGTTTGTATGCCACCGAATTCATCGTTAGAAATTATTTATTTCCTAAGTTTGTGAGAACGTACGGCACGTTCATACATCATGTTACTTGTGCATTTCATTCATGTCATGCATTCCTCCCCTTATAAATTGATTCTCTCATTTTGATAAAAGTGGTATCACCTAAAATATGTTTCCCCGAGATAATAAGAGAACTTTTTGCTACAGATGGCCCGCCACGCGGGGCATCACCAGAAGTCCACCGGAGGAAGAGCACCTCGACGTCCGTTGGCCCTGAGGGAGCACCGCACCACGAACACCTTCTTGAGCGAGTTTGGCATGCCAACTTTGCTTTGGAGAGTGCTCCATGATGTGGGGTACCCAGAGGGTCAAGAGCCGATGTACTCTTGGAATGAGAGCCAGTTAGCAGAGGATGGACTAGCAGTGGTGGAGATCATGATTCCTGCTCTCGGTGATGCTCCAGATTGGGATGGTTGGCATTTGGAGTTTGAGGGTCGCACTCCAGCTGAGGGTGCAGAGAGAGCAGCCTTCCGTGTCATCCGGGACATTATGAGCAGATTTCCCAGTGAGCTTGCAGCAGCTCTAGCTGGTACTTTTCCTAGGGGTGATCCTCGTGATGCCATTTGGGTTCAGCCTCAAGGAAGTGCATTGGTCAGAGGTCCAGCTAAAGGACAGGCTAGCGACAACCAGGCAATGAGTGCTATGTTCGCCGCCATCAGAGCGTATGAGGGTCTCGAGAGTACCCTCTTCGGACTTTGATCGGCTTAAGCGCAGAGGATAAGCTCAAAGGAAGATGCAGAAGAAGAGACAGCACGTGCTATAGCTAGCTTGTAGGAGCAAATTGGTGATATGAACTTCTGGCAAATGAGATCAAAGGTTGAGAGAGGTGATAGAGCTATGCAGCGAGTGCATGCGTTGACTCAAGCCAACAACAATGCTGACCGCATGATTAGACAGTTGGTTCAGGAAAGGAATGAAGCCTAGAACGCAAGAAACCTTCTGCTACAGAGAGTAAGTGAGCTAGAGGAATACAACGGCAACCTGCACGAGGAGTTTCACGCGCTCTACAATGGGGTTGGCCCATATGCTCCACCGAACGCCGCTGGCATGGACATCGACGACGACAACCAGGACGAGCCTGTAGTTTCGCCTGGGGGTGATGGTGACGTCTCCGATCCCGATGATGGCCCCGAGGAGTAGGCTAGTTGCCTTGCGCTAGTATCTAGGTCCTGTCGCAATGACCTTTCTTTTGTTGGCATGTAACCTATTGTATGTTGCTTTGAACGTATGAGACTTGGCATATGATTGGAACTTGATTTAGAATGCAATATCTTAACGCATAAAAAGTCCAGTGTATGTATGCTGGCAATTGGATTGTATGGACGCGATGTTGGCCGTTGAAGTAATTTGATTAAGTGCTGTTGTTTTAATTGGGATGTGATTGTTGTGCCTCTCGATTTATTGAATGAATTTATTCTCTCCGAATTCAATTCAATGCGGCATAATTTTTCATTCACTCGCAATTATTACAACTTCACTCAATCATTACTTGTTGCTGAAAAATGCAGATGACAAACACTCGCCGAACCACGTATGAGGCCGCTGAGACCGGTGCTAACGGTGCGGGGACCGGTGGTGGTGGTGATGGTGGAAACCACGGCAACAACAATGAGCCTCCCCATGAACCACATTTTCCACCTCCTCCCCGTTTACCCCGAATGTTCCTCGCATACAATTGCTTTCGAGAGTCGCCGCAATGCGGAACAATCCCAAAAGAACATGGAGGATTTTCTGCGAACCATCGCCAACAACGTTCAACGTGGTAACAATCAAGGTGGTGGCATGGGAGTGAACCAATATAGCAGCTTCAAGGATTTCATGGACACCAGGCCGCCAATATTCAAGGAAGCAACAGAGCCACTTGATGCTGAGGAATGGATCAACACGATGGAAGATAAATTCCGTGTGTTGAGGATGACTGAGGTTCTGAAAACGGAGTATGCCGCACTTCAATTGCAGGGACCGGCGGGAATGTGGTGGAAGCACCATCGCACCACCTTCCCTCCAAATGCCTAGATTTCTTGGAGAGAGTTTGCTGAGGCCTTTCTGGAGTCTATATTCCACCCGGGCTGACCGAGATGAAGTTGGGAGAGTTTCTGGCTTTGAACCAGGGCACCAAAACCGTGACGCAATACCTGCATGCCTTCAACAACTTGTGTCGCTATGCTCCCGACATGGTTGACACAGATGCTAAAAGAATAGCCGCTTTCAAGAGGGGACTCAATCCAAAATGATGAAGCATGTTGGTACCAACAATCGTGTCGATTCAATGACTTCATCAACGATCGTCTGCAAGCGGAGAAGAATAACAACGCCAAAGATCTGCAGCCAAGACACGCAAGAGAGCCTTTGAAGGTGGTCCGTCCCAAGCTAGAGCACCTATGGGAGGTCGTCCTCCATATCGCCCATCGCACTGGCGCTAGGTTCAAAGCCACCTCAACCAAGAAGTCGAATTTCCGTGGACCTCAAAAGCCGTACAAGATGGCGGTGCAAACAACAAAGCAGCCATAATCTGCGGTACAAGGCGCCTCAAGGGACTGTGGGGGATCTGACAAAGAGAGGACCTGCTATAACTGTGATTAACCCAGTCATTTCTCGAGGTTTTGTCCGTACCCGCCCAAGAAGTAGCAGCAGACTTATAATGCTAGAGTGCATAGTACCACAGTGGATGAAATTCCTGAGGGAGAGCCCGTCACTGCTTTGGTAAGTTTCTGTCAATGAAAACCTGCGGTTGTTCTATTTGATTCGGATCGTCGCGCATTCTTTTATGAGTCAAGCATTTGCACGTAAACACGAACAACTATGCATGTAATTGGGTTATGGTTACCGTATAAGTTCAAAGAGGGGGCTGATGTTTTGACTAACCGGATGGTTCGAGGGGCAACCCTTGAATTAGGTAGCGAAATTCGAGTGAACTTGATAGTTATGCCTGGATTAGTTTTGGATGTCATTATAGGGATGAATTGGATGAAGGATTGGGGAGCGATCATAAATCATCGAAGTTGAGTACTTACCCTTAAGGATCCCCCAGGTGAGGGTACTTTCGAGTACCATTGCCTCGGAGAATGAGACCTTATAAGTGTTACATGTGCTACGGCGATCATTCCTATTCATCGATTCCGGTAGTGTGTGAATTTCCGGATGTATTCCCGGATGAGTTACCCGGTCTTCCGCCGGATAGGGAGATTGAGTTTGGAATTGAGTTAGTCCCCTAACAGCTCCGATTTCAAGGAGACCATATCGGATGCCTCCGGATGAGTTAGGAAATGAAGAAGCAATTAGAAGATTTGTCAAAAAGGGGTTTATTCGCCAAGCAAGTCCTGAATGGGGATGTCCCGCTTTATTTGTGAAGAAGAAGAAAGAGGGCACGTTGAGAATGTGCGTGAGATTACAGCCACTCAACGCCGTGACCAGTAAAGAATAAGTATCCCTTGCCTCATATTGATGTTCTGCTTTGACTAATTATCTAAGGCCAAGGTGTTCTCAAAAATAGATTTGAGATCCGGTTATCATCAGATCAAGATAAGGCCACAGGATATACCGAAAACTGCATTTTCCACCAGATACGGGTTGTATGAGTATCTTGTCATGTCCTTTGGCTTGACAAATGCTCCTGCATACTTTATGTTTTTGATGAATATAGTTTTCATGCCAGAATTGGATAAGTTTGTGGTAGTGTTCATCAATGACATTTTGGTGTACTCCGAGAATGAGAAAGATCATGAAGAGCATCGAGAACCGTCTTGACCGGACTTAGGGATCATCAATCAGATGCTAAGTTTAGCAAGTGCGAATTCGGTTGAAGGAAGTTCCTTTCCTTGGTCACATTCTCACGAGAATGGGGTTTCAATGATCCAAGTAAGGTGCAAGAAGTTATGAATTGGAAAGCACTGACCACAGTTCCTGAGATTAGAAGTTTCTTAGGATTAGCCGGTTATTACCGTCGCTTTATACCCGACTTTTCGAAGATTGCCAAGCCGATGACAAGCCTCCTATAGAAGGATCACAAGTTTGTGTGGACAGAGGAGTGTGAAGCAGCTTTCCACACTTTGCGGAAACTGTTAACCACTGCTCCTGTTCTAGCACAACCAGATATCGAGAAACCATTTGATGTGTTTTGCGACGCATCGAAGACTGGATTAGGATGTGTTCTTATGCAAGAAAGGAGAGTCATTGCTTATGCATCACGACAATTGAGAAAGCACGAGGTCAACTATCCAACACATGATCTTGAACTTGCTGCAGTTGTGCACGCCCAAAAAATCTGGAGACATTATCTACTGGGTAATGTGTGCAACATTTTCACAGATCATAAGAGTCTTAAGTACATCTTTACCCAACCAGAGCTAAACATGAGACAGCACAGATGGTTGGAATTGATCAAGGATTACAACTTGAATGTGCAATATCATCCTGGAAAATCCAATGTAGTGGCAGATGCTTTGAGCAGAAAGTCACATTACTTGAATGTGCAGCCATTACTTGAAGATGGGTTCGATCTAATGCATCCTGCAGTGTTACATAGTATTCAGATTAGTTGCTCTTTGGAGAGTAAGATAATGGAAGGCCAGAAAACCGACAAGGGGATATTTCACATCAAAGAGAAAATAAAAGAAAAGCCGTCTCAACACTTTAAAGTGGATGAACAGGGCGTGTTGTGGTTTGACGACCGTCTTGTGGTTCCCAAGGATCGAGAGCTTAGGAATAAACTCATGGATGAAGCTCACCTTTCTAAGCTATCTATCCATCCCGAAAGTAGTAAGATGTATCAAGAACTAAGAGCTCGTTATTGGTGGACCAAAATGAAGAAAGAAATTACAGCATATGTTGTCAGATGTGACACATGTTGTCGAGTGAAAGCAATTCACATGAAACCTGCTGGTATGTTGCAACCCTTGTCTGTCCCTAGTTGGAAGTGGGACGATATAAGTATGGATTTTATCACGGGTTTGCCCACTACTCCAAGAGGACATGATTCGATTTGGGTAATTGTGGATCGTCTTACCAAGACCGCTCATTTCCTACCTGTCAAAACCACATATCAACCACCTCAATATGCCGAGAAGTATATCGCAGAAATTGTGAGGTTGCATGGTATACCAAAGACCATAGTATCTGATAGAGGCTCATAGTTCACGGCTCACTTTTGGGAACATTTACACAAAGGCTTAGGAACTAGTTTGATTCGCAGTACCGCTTATCATCCTCAAACAGATGGTCAGACTGAACGAGTGAATGCTGTTTTGGAGGATATGTTAAGAGCCTGTGTATTGTCTTCTAAGGGATCATGAGAGTCATGGTTACCGTTAGCTGAATTTTCTTATAATAATAGTTACCAAGAAAGCATCAAGATGGCCCCATTTGAAGCTCTATATGGCAGAAAATGTAGAACACCATTGAATTGGGTCGAACCTGGAGATAGAAGGTATTATGGTATTGACTTTGTAGAAGAAGCCGAGAAGAAAGTTCATATTATTCAGCAGAATATGAAAGCTGCCCAATCACGTCAGAAAAGCTATGCAGACAAAAGAAGGAGACCCCTTGCATTTGAAGTTGGTGACTATGTTTATCTGAAAGTCACGCCAATGAAGAAGAAAAGGTTTGGAATCCGAAGAAAGCTTGCCGCTAGATTCGTAGGACCATACAAGATCTTGGAACAAAGAGGTCCGGTAGCCTACAAGTTAGAGTTACCTGAGACAATGAGTACCGTTTTCCCAGTTTTCCATGTATCACATCTCAAGAAATGTTTACGTGTTCCGGAGGAAAGAATAGAACCTCGAGGTATTCAACTCAAATCAGATTTGGTGTATCGTGAACAACCAAATCCGGTGTTAGACACTAAGGAACGTGCTACTCGGAATAGTGTGGTGAAAAACATACAAGATACAATGGGATCATCATGATGAGGGAGATGCAACTTGGGAAACAGGAGAGTATCTACAAAAAGCTTATGAAGAATTTTATAACAAATGGTTCAGAACCCAAATCTCGGGCGAGATTTTTATAAGGGGAGGGTCAGAACACCCCGGTTATGCCTACATTTAGGCACTCGCAAATCACGCATATCATGCATCATCAAGCATCCAAATCATACATGCTTAATCGTGTGAATAACAATTGAAACATTGCTTTGAAACATCTCTGAAACATGCGTGAAACCCGGATGTTGCATACACACATGCTTAAGGATTGTTTTACCTGAATTTTTCTTGCTAGGTTAGCAAAACAAGTTTGGCTACTATTGTAAATCATGTAGCAATGTTTAGTTCAATTTTTGGAGCAATGTTTGTATTCAAATTAATTCAAAATTTGGCTTCAAAAATAAATTCCAAAAATTAGGGTTTTGAGCTAAACGCAGACTTTGATCTTACAATTCAAAATATAGAAAGAATTTGGCTGTGGTCCTAAAAGCAAAGTTGTAGAGAATTAAATTCTAAGCAACTTTTATTTTTGGTACATTTTCAAAAGAGGTCATTTTTTGCTCAAAATAATATTTGAAAGATGGCATTTAAAATTCCTTGAAAATACAAATGAAAAAGGCTTTTTCCTCCTTCATGGGCCACCGCCTCGCTTCCAGCCCCGTCAAGCCCGGCCAGCAAGATCCCAGCACAGGCCTCGCCTCGCTTCGGCCCAGACCAGACATCACACAGGCTTGCCTTGCCTCCAGCGCCTACCCACGACGCCCACACCCACAAGGTCCCCGACCATGGCGAGCGTGCCCGCCAGCATGGCGGCCATGCGCCGCCGACGCCGCGCCCGCAGCAGCTGGGTTTCACGCCACGCCCATCGCCAAGACGCCTACTCTCTGCTGGAGCCGATCGCGCCGCTCACTCCATCCCATCCGCTTTCTTTTTCTTCTCCAGAGCCGAGAGCCCTAAGCTCGCAATCGCCGCGCTCCAGCCCTCCGCGCGGCGTCGAGCTCCCGCACCACCGCGCCATTCCTCGATTCCTCGCGCCCGCAACTCCGACTCGCCTTCCTTCATGTCATGCCGCAGCGTGCTTGCGCCGCCCTCCGAGCACAGGTCGAGCCTTCCCGCGCCTCGCCACCGACGGCCATGGCGCCGCCGTGCTCGGCCGCCATGGAAGTCGTCTTCCTCCTCTTCTCCCGCTTAGCTAGCCTAGCTACCCTACCGCGACTCGCCGTCTCCTCGCATCCCGTGCGCGCTTCGCTAGCTTCGCCAGCGTGGCGGGAGATGGGCGCCAAGCCTCGTGGTCGAAAGCTTGCCAGCACAGCACCAAATACAAGACCCCCAGGCGAGGCCTCTGCCTCACCAATGAAGCCCGGCCACGAAGCCGAAGGCGGCATGGTGGGTCTGGCAGCCAGCCGAGTCCGCCATGCGCTCCCTTTCGCTCGGACCGTGCGGGCCAGATGCGGCCATGGGCCAGCTGTTCCCCACGGGCCGGCTCAGTATTGCTTAAATGAATTGTTTTCATTTATTCTTTATTATTTGAAATCTGAAATGGTTTGAAAAATGTTTGGGTGCTCAAATTTGCTCCAAATTTGTTGAAACAAATTTTGCTAGGTTCCTTATCACTAGATCTACTTGGGAAAATTATTGCATGTCATTTTTGGGATACTTTTCTGTAGAATTTTATTTAATTATGAATATTGCTGATAACTTGAAAAATTTGTAGAAAAATCTATAGGTTTCAGAAAAATATGATTCCAAGTTTGTTAATCTTCTTATGTCATGTACTTCCTAGGAAAAATATGTTTCATGCATGTGCTGTGGGAAAATTTTGAGGTGTAGTTCAAGTACCTTTAATGGCTAATTTTTGTTATTTTTGTTAGAAAGCAAACTTTGTATGAAACATGCATGTGATAAATTTTGTACAGTCATTGTATGCTATGTAGAACATAGGAAAAATTATAATTCTGTTGTTTGACACTTTTCACAGTACAAAGTATTTTCATGTTCATGATCATGCCATAGCTTATCATTTTTGTGTAGACTATTTTACTTATCCAAATGCCATGAAAATTTTATGGTAGTCTACTTAGAGTAGTACTATGCTACTGTAATTTTCTTAGATTTTTATAAGCACCAGAAATATAGGTTGCTGTTGTAGCCCTAGTTTCAAATGAAATAAAATAATCCTCTTTAATGCAAGTTAGTTAATAATGTGATCTTTGGTGTATCTTTGAAGCATTTAATAAGATGTGTTGACTTAACCTATTGGTAGTAGAAGAGAATACAGTAGATGACATGTGCTTGTGGTATATTTTCTTGGATGATGTGACTACCTTGCATTCGAACATATCCATTGTATTCATCTCATCCGATGCACCGATTGCATAGGCACTTACACGCATTGCATCATACAGATCGCAAACCGAGAACCCAAATCGTCATTCCCGAGGAGCTCGAGGAGCGGCTTCGAGTGCACCCGAGAAGTGCCGTGGTTTACGAGGAGGAGGACGTTGAGGAACTTCCGGAGTGCCCCGATCACCGTCCCCGAAGCTCCTTCGAGAGAGGCAAGCCCGAGCATCTTTCTCCTGGTTTGCAATGATTTCATTAAATGCTTTACTTTAAATTGATGCATTACGTTCAGGAGTTGTTTTGCAACCGTTGCTTGCATTATACCTTGTTTACCTTTGTTATACTATATCCTTGTTACCCTGGTATCCGCAGTCGAGTCAATGCTTAGCTGGCTTAGACCGGTAGAAGTCGGGTGATTTCCTGTCACCTGCGAGCTATAGGTGGTTACCGGATCTGCTTGGATGACTATGAAGTCATGATATAACTAAGTGCTAAATGAAGTTGAGACCGGACGGAGACTTGCGAGTTTTGACCGTAGTGTTTCCGTCAGGTCGATTAAGGACCGACCGTTGTTGGGCCTCGAGTCATGTTGAACGCATGCCTTACATTTAGCCGGCGGATAAAGTACCTTCCGACCGCATGGTTGGTAGATTTTTGGGCCGAGTAGATTGCCCGCATGACACCTTGTCTTAGAGGCGGTGTGGTAGGACATGGGGTGGGATGATAAGACCAAAGTGCAATCAGTCGGCCCCGGTACATGTGGTTCCCGCAAACTCGAGATACCGGAAAGTTGACTCGGTGATCAATATCTCACTTTAGCGGGTGAGTGAGGTTTGTGTAAGGAATAAATCACCACCGGGTTAGGAATCGATTCAATCGCCATCGCTCTCCCGGATAGTGAGCACTTGACTTGAGTGACTTCATCGTAGTAAATGTTTATGGAACACTTGGACAGTTATAGTGAATATGACAGTATGAAAGTTGTTTAATGATCAGTGGTTATCATTAATTGCTTAATCACATGTTCACTCTAGTATAGGTGCAAATCTAGTCAACAGGTTCATAATAATTAACTTGGCAATAATGCTTTTAGAAAGGTTCTTGAAATGCTAAAAATGTTTCTTTTGCAAATGAGTCAGCTACCCTACTATAAAGCCTTCATAATCCTTGGTGTCATTTATTTTCGGTTATGTCGGGTAAGTCTAGCTGAGTACCTTCTCGTACTCAGGGTTTTACTCCCACTTGTTGCAGATGGGCAGATGTATTACGGCTATTGTATCAACTGCCTTTATCCTGCGATGGGTGATGCTTAGGACCATGGGCATGGTCATTCCTTACGTCTCGTCTAATGCTTTTGTTGGAGATGATCATTCGCTGGCACTATATTTGAACTCCGCGTGAGTGTGTGTGGGTGAACAATTGGCTTCCGCTACTTTTATTCGAACTGATTTTGTAATAACTATGTTTAAACTCTGATGTATCTGAGATTGCGAATTTTTATGTAATATGTGATGGTGACCGCTAAACTTATTACGATCTTGGCTGGAATGGAAGTTGGTTTGAAATCCTTCGTGATTTCACGGACTACCGGGTTATACGGGCTTAAGTTTGCTCAATCGTCTGCTCTGGCGGATGATTTTCGTACTTAATTTCGTATAATTGGTCGGTTCTGTTACAGAGGGGCAGGGCACGCCGATGAGGCTGCTGCTTGCCCCTCACCCGCGGCCGATGTGCACGAGCTCGGCGTATGGACGAGCAGATGAAGAAGATAATGAGGGCAAATCAGTCTTTGTTTGGGATAGTACTAAAATTTTGCCATGCATTTGAACATCAAGATGTAAAGTTTGAATGCCTAAAGATTTACAGTAAATGATTAGGCTCAAAAGTTTTGCTATTCCAAAAATATCTAAACACTCTATTATATGACAAACCTTGAGTGCTACTGTATAAGAATTTTTTTTGTTTTAAGATGGAGAGACTAGCTGCCAAGTGGATGGCAGGCTTTAAACTGCAAATAAATTCCCAACAGCAAGTTGCAAACTGCAAAATAGCCGACCATGCACGCACCCTTGCAATTTTAAGCCTTGTTTAGATCCCTTTGGGATGTCACGTCGAAGAATATTATATGGGGCATCGGTATTCAGATACTAATAAAAAAAATTACAAAATTCATCAATAAACTACGAGATAAATTTATTAAGCCTAATTAATCCATCATTAGCACATGTGTTGCTGTATCACTTTATTACCAAATTACGGACTAATTATGCTTAAAAGATTTGTCTCGTAAAATTAATCGTAAACTATTAAATTAGTTATTTTTTATTATATATTTAATACTCCATACATGTGTTCAAATATTTGGGGATGTGACTAAAATTTTGACGCAGGAACTGAACAAAGGCTTGTTTAGATGCCAAAAATTTTGGCAAAATAGCACTGTAGCAGTTTTCGTTGTTATTTAGCAATTAGTGTCCAATCATAGTCTAATTAGGTTTAAAAGATTCGTCTCGTGGATTTCATCTAAACTGTGTAATTAGTTTTATTTTTTATTTATATTTAATGCTTCATGCATATGTCTAAAGATTCGATGTGACGGAAAATCTTAAAAAATTTTACAAAATTTTTTGCAACTAAACTGGACCAAAGGCTTACTCTTGTACCATAAGTTTACTGTACTTTCAAACAGTTATATTTTTGTTCGTCCTCCCTGTGTGGGCTGTGGCTGAGGATGTGACGATACTTGGCTACTACTAGCTAGCTAACCTATAAAGCTAGTATAGGAGGAGCTAGGCTGGTAGGTCCGCCACCAGATCCTCCTAGTAAAATCAAATACTGTCGACGACGGCTTTCTTCTCGCATGGGCTGCAGAGCTGCTGCAGGGAGCCAGGGAGGAAAAGGAGCACGGCCGCTAGGTCGCTACTGCCTTTTGCATGCATGCGTGTAGAGCGACGGAGACTACTCATTGCTCATTAGTCAAGCCCAAGTCCTTGTTGACTGTACCTCGGCTTAGCAAAAGACAGCAAGGCCAAATAGAAAAGCCACGACGGTGTGCCTTCACTGTGCCCTAGTTTATTTATGCCTTCCGATGTGGGTGCTTGTTAGGCCCCGTTTAGATGTCTTCAAAATCCAAAATTTTTTGCACAGTATTTATCATATCGAATCTTATAGTATATGCATGAAGTATTAAATGTAGATGAAAAAAAAAACTAATTACACAGTAGGTCTTTTCAAGATCTTGTCTTTTCTATGGCATATAGAGAAGATGCATGCTAGCACAGGGAAGCATGCTAACCTTGCTGCTCGCAGCTCTTTAATTACGAGCATCAGGAAAAGATATTCTTGCTGAGCCTTTTTATGTTTGTGCATGTGTTTCTCCAATTTGTACAACAGACATCACAAAATAAATGATTTTGCAAGTACGCAATGGGAGCTAGCTGAGGCCTTGTTTAGATGCCATCCAAATTCCAAATTTTTTCACTCTCTCTCCATCATATCAATTTTTAGTCGTTTGCATGGAGTATTAAATGTAGGTAAAAAAAATAACTAATTACATAGTTTAGTTAAAAATTACGAGATGAATCTTTTGAGCCTAGTTGGTCCACAATTAGATAATATTTGCCAAATAAAATGAAAATAGTATTATTCATCAAATTCAAAAAATTTGTAAAGTGAACATGGCCTGAGTAACATACCTTTGCTCGCGGGTTGGTAGCAGCCACAGCCTACAGCTGCCTATGATCTCTAGTTCATCTTTGTTTAACATTATCAGTGAAGCATTCCTTATGGCCATGTTCGCTTGTATTATAATCCGTAGTTTTCAGCTTGTTTTTTCAATCAGAATAGTTTTTTTTTCACAACAAATCAGTCGGAACAGTGTTTCAGCTTGTTTTTTCAGCGAAACAAACAACCATAGTTCGATAGAAAACCAGCTGCCAGTAGAAATAGCAGCATGTAAGAAGCAATATCATGCAGTAGGAATAAGAACTTCAAAATGCAGCAAGTGCATGCAGTAATAGACCAAACTAGAACCTGACTAAGTAAACTGAAACTATCATAACAAACCTGCAAAGACGAATTCAGCATAATTGCACTCTTTCATGCCAATCCCCGTTCGCTGGTCTAAAACTTGGTAAAAAATCGATCGGTTATTGTGACGAAGAAACACTATAGCGGCTAAAAGTGGCTGAAAAATGCATAGTGATCTGTGAGACAACCAGCCAGCTGGTCTGAATAAGGCCATGTTTAGATCCCATCCAAAATCCAAAATTTTTCAAGATTCCCCTTCACATCAAATCTTGCGGCACATGCATGGAGCATTAAATGTAGATAAAAAGAATAATTAATTGCACAGTGTCGGTGTTTCGGACCGGGGGGTGCTCAACCAACCAGTGAATTTGTTCTGCGTGCTCCCGATCCGGATGGTGATGCAAAGAGACACAAGGTTTATACTTGGTTCGGATAATCGAGGCCCTCGTCCATGCGAGAGATCGATCTTGTATTCCTTGCACCAAGGTGCTCGTAGGGGGGGTACAAGCTAAAGGAGAGAAGGAACTCGTCCTAGGTCTCGGCGAGGTGCCGTGCGGGCAGCTTGAGACGTTGCTCTCAAAGCGGCGAGGAGTGTCTTGGCGATGTGTGTGTGTTACAAGGTGCCCCTTCCCCCCTTTAAAACAGCCTGTGTCTCTCCTTTTATAGCATGAAGGAGGACTAGGGCGGTACATGAGCTAACTATCACGGCGTCGTGTGAACAGAGGGCGGCGCGTCCGGCCCTCAGTAGCTTTGTTCCTATGGCGGTGTGGCCGTCGGAGTGGTCCATCCTTGAGTACTGGGGTGGCGTGGTCGTCCCATCGCATCCGTGCGGCGTGGGAGCCCTGGAATACCTCGAGTGACGCGGCGGCGAACGTGTAAGCCATCAGGACGGGATCGTGCGCGAGGCCGAGACTTGGTCGGTACCGAGGCCGGGCACTCGCGGTGGGGGGGGTCTCGGCAGCACTGAACCCCAAGATCACCGAGGCCCGGTGGTGCAGTCGGCCGAGGCCTTGAGCGGGCGGCCGATCATGGGTACAGCGCTTGGACACAGTGTGGTCGGTAATCCCCGCTCACCTGTCCCGGCCCCACCAGGTATGGCGCTGATCGTGGACACAAGCAGGTAGGACACAAGGGCTTGTAATCCCGCAGGCTCTGTCCCGGTCGGTATGAGCGCTGATGCGACACTGGTCGCGCCTGCCATCCTGCGGGCGTTGAGCCACCGTCCT